>CAWUFW010001478.1:1402382-2804765 GCA_963921515.1 Calotriton arnoldi | reverse complement strand
TTGTTGTGTACTCACTAGGCTCTGGGATGTCCTCTAGTCCATATACGCTCACTGGCGGAAGGATGGCCCGCACCTTCTCCTCCCAGGGCCTGAGGTATACTGGCTTGGCAGGAGGGCCACTGCCGGTGTATTGGCTCAGGTGGTAGTCTTTCTTGAGCAGCTCCCGGACCCTCCTGCGCACGTCATACCACCTGTTCTGGATGTCGGTCTTTGTGCGCCGACATGGTGATTGGGCGTTCACCCTGTTGATGATCCTCTCCCACATCTTGGTTTTCTGCGACATGGGGGTCTGTTGGACCAGAGTGCCAAACAGCTGTGGCTCCACCCTGAGGATCTCGTCTACCATGACTTCCAATTCACTATCTAGGAACTTGGGATTCTTCTTGGGGGCATGGTGATGGGTGGTGATAGTGGGTGCTGTGTGTGTTGGTGTGCAGGTGAGGGTGTGTGGGTGTGTGTTGTGCTGGGTGTATGTGAGGTAGGTATTTGTTGGTGTGCTGCTGGTGTGTGGCTTGTGTGAGGGATGAGCTGTGGGTGTGTGGTTGCTTTCTCTTGGGTGCTGGCAGTGGAATGGCATTTGCAAAGGCTCATGGTAGTGATTTGTGTCCTTTATATAGGTGGAGTTGTTGGTGTGTCTTTGTTCTCTGTCCCCACCCCCCAGTATTTATTGGCTTGGTAATTGCTTGTTTGGCCTTTTTTTGGTTGATTTTTCCTTTGTGCTGTTTGTGTATGTTGGAAACGTTCTTGTGACCGAGTCGGACCCTGCATTGGTCTCGTACGGTGTTTTCCGTTTCGTTCACGCTGTGTTTGTGCAGTTTTGTATGCTGCGTACGCGTCGGTCGCGGTGTATTGTGTTGCTTCGGCTCGGTTTTGTATGCGTGTCGGTCGTACGGCTTGTCCTCCGTCCGACTCGGTCGTGTTTTTCGCGCCTTGCATCGTACTTTGCAGGTTGGAGTTGGCGGGTACGATTCGGTCGGATTTGTTCCGGGTGCGTGTCGGTCGGTTGGATTCGCGTGTTTTTCCGGCCGGATTGCTATTTTCCGAGCGGGTCGGTCGGTCGGCTTGGTTTCCTGACGTGTCGGTCGGATTTATCGCGGCTTGCATCGTACTTGGCGTGTCGGGCGCCACTGGTACGTGTCGGTCGGTATTTTTCCGGATCCGAGTCGGTCGGTGCTTTTTCCGGCCCGAATCGGAATCGACCCCTAAGAGTTTTTCATCTTTTAAGCTGGTATTCCCTGGCATTACCCCTTTCACCCAGCTCACGCCTCTGGGCTATAATCCCAATTTTCCTCAATGTGTTCACCAGGGCTTCAGGGAGGCTTGGGGAAGAGCCAACCTCCGGGTTCTAGGTCAGTTTTTCGATTTAGACGTCTTCTCGTCATTCTAAAATATACAGCAACAGTTTTCTCTTCCATCTACAGTTTTCCTCAGATATCTGTAGATGAAGCATTTCATTTTTAGTCTTATGGAAGAAGATCTGATCAGTATTGATACCCTCTGCCTGGACCTTATAAGAAATGCTCCTCTAAAGAGAAAAATCAGGCTCGTCTATAAGGCAATTTATCTGTCATCCCATGGCAACGTGGTTGATCCAATCCAGCTAAGGGCAGATAAGTGGAGTGCTTTGACCTACACTGTAGTAATGGTTGCGGACCTCCGACGCAGCAACTTGCTGTTTCCCCCAGCCTTGAATGTATCTCGTATTAAGGTACACCATCTGAAATGTATCAACGATTTGTTATGAAGTTACGATCGGTGGACCACTGTTTCCGCTGTGGATCGTCAGGGAGCGAATGCAGTGCATGGTTTTGTATCTTATTCCTCGTTGTATTTGTACTGGTAATTTGTCTTATGCAAGCTCTATGCCATCTCAAACTTAGAGGTTGCAACTGATTCGAAACTGATTATGTTGGGGCATTCACCAGCTATTCCCCCTACCTATCGGGTTTATACTTTTTTTCTATCTCACTAGCAAGACTGGTTCTGGCACGATTTTGGCTTCCTAGTGAGGCTCCGGACTCATGGATCTGGTGGTGTGAATTCCTGAACATAAGCATATTGGAGATGGTTCTAATTCAGAACAATTCTCGGAGGAGAATGCTCGCTCAGATCTGGGACCCTGTCTGGGGCTGGTTGGCCAGCACAGCTGCGTCACTGTACTTGCTTGCCTAGTTACATTTTCTTTTTTTTCTAAGTTCCCTTCCTTGATGCTCCCCTTCACCTATCCACAGCTATCAACTATATGGAATTGTTTTTCCTTTTGTGTTTTTTGTTTCAATTTTCAGGAAAAATGTATTACCCTGCTTAGGCAAATGGGTTTCTTTTTTGATTAAGGTTGATTGGTTTTGCTCTGTCACTAGCTATGCTCTTATGTCATTTTCCTGACAAGTAATGTATCTGGTCTCCTTGCTTCTGTTATTCTTTGCTTTCTTGATCAGTTTGAAGTAAAAAAAAAATACTTTAATAAAATAAAAAAAAAAAACACCGATTTCGGAGTATGAATAAAAAATAGATTGCGCACACACATTAACCTTGTCTGATAAATTACAATATCCAAATACAAAAACAGAGATTAATGTCTGTAAAAGTCCACTCTGGTCAAAATTAATATCATGACACCACAAAGCTCAAACAACAGAATGGTGAGGATCCAGTAGATCCGCGTGGGAAGAGTTGGCATTAGCGTCAATGTTTCGGTCTCTTTCATATGTAATCCATGAGACCATACTCAGGGTCACTATAATAAATTGGAATCTGACGTATTTATTACAAGAATCTATTTGATAGCTCTGTGCACCTTTTCTTTAGGATTGATTCTTTCATAATATTATTTAACTTTTGTGTGATTGATGTTCTACTGTCACTTTTAGGCAGATAATTGTTGTAAATTGCTTTTAAATACCTTTATGTAACTGATTCACTTGTTAGCCTCTAACCTTCATTTATACATTTCTAAAAGTGTCATTTTCCGTATTGTGACTTGAAATCCTACTTTACCATTAGAGAGGGTTTTAAAATAAAATTCCCCAGACACCAAACATGACTTCCCTACCGGCTCCAACACCAAAGTTATCACTTATTAAATATAGTAAGGTAACCCAATGCTATACTATGGGACAGGTAGGCCTTGCAGTAGTGAAAAAGGAATTTAGGAGCATTTCACTACCAGGACATGTAAATCTTAAAAGTGCATGTCCAGCTTTTTATATACAATGCACACCCCAGTTCAGGAAGGACCTCAAGACCTGGCTCTTCGAAATGACCCCAGCACTTAGACGGATCTGCTCCCCACCTCCCCCAGCTCCTTGATACCCTCATGGGTGAGTATTTGCGCTTTACCAACCCTTGTTTGATTGATTGACACTGACCTAAGGGGTGTTTAGGGCCTACTTTACGGGTTACTTATATGTATTAAAAAAAAAGGTTTAAGGCAAAAAGTCTATCTTGCCCGGTCAAAATGGCAGTTTAAATCTGCACACAAAGGCTACAATGGCATGCCTGGGACATGTTTTAAAAGGCTACTTAAATGGGTGGCGCAATCAGTGTTGCAGGCCCACTAGTAGCATTTCATTTACAAACCCTGGGTACCAGTAGTATAACTTTACTAGGGACTAATAAGTAAATAAATACGCCAATTGGGTGTAAGCCAATTTCTCATTTCTAAAAGAGAGAGCACAAGCATTTTATCACTGGTTAGCAATGGTAAAGTGTGCAGAGTTCTAAGGTAAACAAAAACGAATTCAGCAAAACAGGAGGACTGATAGCAAACAGTTTGAGGGAAGACCACCCTAAGGCTGCCAGGTATAACATAAAGTGTGTTCAATAGACTTTCTCAGTGAAATGTTCCCAACCCACGTCCCCACTCACATCCTTGTTTGCCTAATGTCGTCTAAACCACATAACATGTGCTCTTTGCACAGTACATCGCCCTTAATTTATACCTTGATAGAGTTAGCAAGTAGCCTCCCTATGCCAAGGTGCCATTATCTGCCTCTCAGCCACCAATTACAATGTGGTGGTTGAGGCAGCACCAACCAGATGATAATATTACTTCCATATTACCGCCTCTAATACTACCATTTTCTGCCCAATACCTGCCAATGCAAGGATCGGAGGCAGAATTGATCACCTATTTTATATGCGGCCTGCAGTGGCAGAAGCATAGCTGTGAGGTGGCTGCGGGGTCCTCCTGGTATGAACTGATCGGAACCACCAATTTCAGCCCTCCCCAGCTATAAATGATTCTCCTTGGTTTCCGGCTGGCCTGATGTGCAAGCATGGAAGGCAGGCAGAATCCCCAGGTTTCACTGCATTCCAGGGAGAGCCTTACATCACCCAGTACCACACAAAACACCAGAATTACTTCTCTGGAGTGCACTTGCAACCCCAATAAAAGAGCAAATCCACAGATGTCGTTGCTGATTTATTGCTCATGTTTTTTTACGGTTTCACCCCTTTTATGCATTTGCTTGTGAATTGAAATGATGGCAATTCTGGGGACTACCATTGTGCTTTGAGACCCCCAGGCTCTGGTCAATAACTGGGATTCCACAGGGTTACGTGGTAGCAGTTATCTGCTGTTTTCACATGGCAGACCTGTAGGGTTAGTAGGAAGAAGAGGAACATCAGCTTGGCAGTGCTTGAACAAACATGCGGATGCCCTCCATAATGTAGTATTCTCCTGATATGGTTAATCTGCCCCAGTAATTTAGAGTAATTACTGTCAACAGAAGTGATGATGTTTTTTATTGCATTTAATCATTGACAATTGCACTACCTCCTTCTAGATATAAATGGACTCAGTAATTGAGATACTGCTGTTACAAGAAACATATCAGATTACAGTAAATATGTTCTCTGTAAAACGGTTTTGTTCTCCTTGGAGCTAAATGTGTGCTGCATCACATACTGAAAAAGAACAAAATAATTTGCAGAAGACGTACACATAAAAAATGCTGTGGGCTGTAACCAAATGTGTCAGGACACTCAGAAAGGCAGTGCTTCAAGGTTACTCAACCAAATAAGCTGATTGAGGTGGGATGACGAAAAGGGGCAGATTTACAAGCCCCTTGCACCACCGGTGCATCACTTTTTGTGACTCAACGGTGGCGCATTTTACTGCCCCATTTTTGCAAGTACAGGAAAAGCCTCCCTGCGTGACTTTTCCTGTCCTTGTAAATATGGCCCCTTTGCACGCAGCACATTGCGTGAAAGGGGCATTCCATGGGTTTTGCTGTGAGTGTTCCCACGCAACACCCATGGAACCTGACACATTTCCAGATTTACAAGAAAACGTAAATTTGGAAATGTGTCTGAATGCTATGCCTCCCCAGGGAAGGCTCAACGAGGAGAAATGTTTTCAGTTTTCCTCGTTTTTTTCCTCTTTCAATGCGTGCTGCATTCTGCAGCACACATAGAAAGAGGAAATCACCCCTGGTGATTGTTTATGTACAGGAAGGCGTCCCTTCCTGAAAATAAACAATAAACAATCATCCCTGTGACGCAGGCATCCTTGCACCATGGTGCAAGGGTGCCTGTGTCGGCAGCGCAGGGGGATGCACAGAGATGCAACCTATTGTTGTAAATATGTCGCATCCCTGTGCTTCGAACCTAATGCAGCGTGGCCCAGCAAAAGGACTTGTAGTACCGCGCTGCGTTAGTTTCTTGTAAATTTGCCCCAAAGTCTGTTTCTTTATGTTCTGCATGTGTTGTGAATTGGGCTGACATGGAGTATTTCACACAACTGGCTGTAGCTAGACCTAAAAAAGATTGCTATTATTTTTCTGACAAAAACAGGAACCAGAATTCCCTGAGTTTCAGTTTAAGACATAAATTTTACACCTTCGTTTTCAAAAGATTTTCAAAAGGAGGAATAGGCAGTTAAGCCCAGTGCTCACAAAGGGGCATATTCACAAGGACTTATCTCCGAGTTATCGCCACCTTAACGCATCAAAAGTGGAGATAGATTTAACGCCCCATTCACAACGGGTGCAAACTGCAGACATCGCCAGTATTCCCGCGATAACTGCCTCACAATTTATCTCCACGGGTGACACCACCAACTAACCCTAATGAGATGCAGAGTAGGTGTTCCCGTGCAAAAACTCACGAAAACACCACAACACCACTTTCACAACGAACTGACAGATCTGCGATGCGAACCAAAAACAGGCGATAAGCTGCGGTAGCAGCAGGGAATTAACACCTGCCTTTTGCTGGTGTTAAGCAGGACGACTACCTGCAGCATGAAAGGGAGCCCAGCCAAGAGCCACATCTGAAGACCCACAGATGCCATGGAGACAATGATCATGCAGCTCCGAGACCCATGAGGGCCACAACACCCACCGCCACCCCCCCCAGGCCCGCCACCACCCCCAGGACCCGTCCCGCCCCCCCCTGGACCACCACAGAGGCAGCGTACACAAAGACAGCGGACCCACCTTAAACGCACCAGCCGCACAGACTGAACGCCAGAGGAGGACATTGCCCACTACAGGCCCAAAAGGACAACCATCCCCTGCATCCTGACCCACACCGCCCACCTGCTGATGGTACCAACACAGCGGACAACCAACATCCCTCCGTAGACAAAGCTGCCGGCTGTGCTGCACATGTGGCCTCTGGTACCTTCCAACCCACAACTGCCAGAGTCGGAGGAGTCTCACAGCCAGCCCCATCCAAGTTCATCACACTTGTCCTGGATGCCATCATCAGCCTGGTACCCCAGCACCTCCACTTCACCCACACTGCGCAGGAGCTGCTGGAGACCAAGCAAGGCTCCTACGCCATAGCTGGATTCCCTCACGTGTCGGGGGCAATCGACTGCACACATGTACCCCTCGTGCCCCCTGCCGACACTGCACACAACTACAGCAACAGAAAGCACACGCATCCTATGAATGTGCAGGCAATAGTGGACCACCCGGGACTCCTCAACAATGTTGTGGCCAACTCCCCAGGCAGAGTGCATGATTCCTACATCGCCCAACAGTCCATCATCAACCAGCGCTCCCAGGATGGCACCTATGGAAATGCAGTGCCCGTTGATAAGTACCAAATGAACACACCACACACCTCCACCCCACAGTCATGCAACTCACGACACTGGCAATGGGTACGCAGCAGAACTACATGCAACATGCCACACAACATGCAAACCGACCAGACACGACAACACGACTCCATTGGGAACCTGGGCTTGCCATGCACACAACCCAGCCACGGCATGGCACCACAGCCACACAATAGCAGAATGTGAGGAGAGGCTTGGAGCAGGCATGTGCGAGAGCGGCAAGTGACTAATGAATGAGAACCTACCCAATGCCAGGTGTGGCGTGGAGGTGCCGGACAGACTCCAATGTGCAAACCACGGAAATGGCCATGTGGACATTAACTGCTGGTGCATGGAGTGTAGTGGCCAGTGGACGCTACCATGTCCCCACAGGCTGTGGGGCAGAACGTGGAAATGTCGCATGTTACGTCCCCCCCCTGTATGCGCGGGCGGAGTGGGTTGGCCCTGCGTACACCAGGCCTGCGTAGGGGTGTGAATAAAAACCCCGTCGCACTGGGCATGGTTCTCTTTCGGAATGGCCAACGTGTCTGCCAGGGAGGCGCCTCTCAGCCTGCCACGAGGCCGGCGCCGTGCGCGGCGGGGCCTGCGTCCCTGTGCGCCTGCTGCACCCCGGGCCGCTGGTCCCCAGACCCGTCATGCCTGCCCCAGCGCACCAAGGAGGCTCCGCTCACCTGACGACACCGGCGTGTGTCAAAGAGGGCCCACCACGTGCCGGTGCAAGCTCCAAGCCCCAGTCCCGCGACCTTTGCAGCCTCCGCAGACCATCGCTGGCCTCCACGACGTTGGCCCACCGTACTCCTTTTTCATTGACATACTCCACCAGCGTACTCTTCGGCCCAGTTGTTGGCACATGTTGTACTGAGTCGTGAGTTAAGAATGGCAGTGACCCCAAGTCCGTGGCAGCGTCCACATCACTGAACTCCCTCCGATCAGTGAGGTGAATGTCTGCATCGCAAGCCGGTGACACGTGGTGTCACTAACCCTCTTCAAGGCAAGCCGGCGACATGTGGTGCCACTAACCCTGTTCAACGCAAGCCAGCAACACTTGGATCAGGGCTCAGGCCTACACTGTGGCCCAGTAGGTCCCACATGTGGAACTATGTCCTGAGTCTTGAATGGCAGTGACCCCAAGTCCATGGCAGCGTCCACATCACTAATCTCCCTCCGATCAGTGAGGCGAATGTCTGCATCACAAGCACACGACACGTGTCTGTGGGCCCATGCTGACCGCTGCCCCCGGCCTACACTGCGGTCCAGTAGGTCCCACATCCAGCACTTAGTTGTGATTCATGAATGGCAGAGTCCATACCATTGAACGCATGGAGAGGAGTAAGAGGAAGATGTGGTTCAGTCCAGATGAAAGCCGGATCCTCGTCACTGAGGTGACCGAACACTAGCATCAACTGACCTGGTGCCACTAACTCTGTGCGCAATGAGTCATGGGCACTTTCTGGTTGGACTTTGGTGGCGTCTGAGTCCATGGCCTGGGGGTTGTCTGCATCATCTGGCTGGGACTGACTTGGTGTTCGACATGTGTCTGTTCCATTCATCTCCACCATGGTGACTGTTTCTGCGTGGTTCTGCCCTCTGCATCATGCCCTGGGGGTACACCTTCCACTGTCCACCGAGACACTCCGCGACAACCCGCTTTGTCATCTACGAGAACCTCCTCTGCTCTCGTGACCCTGCCCCAGTGCACCGCAAGTCAGCGGCCCGTGGCGGTAGGCCCGTGCAGGACGCTGTGCATCCGGGGCCGCTAACTCTGTGCAGCTCAAGTCATGGAGCCTTTATGGTTGAATGGTTGTGTCCTTAACGATGTACACTGTTGTTGTTGTTTTGACTGCACCAGGCACTCCATGACGGCTGGTGTACACACACCCCACACACATCCAACACAGGTGTCACTCGACATGTGAGCCTGCTAATAAACATGGCCGGGCGCACGTGCCCGTAGCCATTCACACCATCTAAGCAAGTGTGTCCATGTGGTCATTATGTCAGCATGATGGGCCCGAGCCCTGCAACATCACAGTGTGCTGTCTTCAGCGGACGATACCATGTCACCTCAGCAGTGGCCAAGACCTTGGACATGTAGCTTCGCCCGCCCCCCCCTGCATGCACAAGCGGCGTGTGCTGGTCCGGCGTACGTCAGGTCAGCGCCGGGGTGCTGATTCGGCAAGGGGGTTCAGGGCGTGGCTCTGGTCTGGCCTTGAGCAGGAACTGCGGTAAGCGTGTCTCTGTGTTGGAGTGTTGTCGACACCAGGGCCACAGTAGACGATGTTGCAGTGTAGCATGCACCCGGAGGGCGGGCCCGCACGTACAGGGAAATGTAGGTGCGCAAGACCGCTCGGGGTCTTGGCTCATGCATGCCAAGTGTTATGTGTATCAGTCCTGCGGCTGCATAAGTCAGATGCCTAGCCTTAATCGCAGCGCGATCACAGCCAGCCATGGACTGAACACTTGTGTCTGCCCTGTCCGGACCTTTGGCCTACACTCACGTGGCCGCACACCCTCAACGGCCAGCTTCACGGTGTTGTTGGCATGCTGCTGGAAATGCGCAGACAGGCATGACAATGGTGTGCCGTAGGAGTGCACGTGATACAACCGCGCAGCACACACAAGTGTGGGGGCTCGTGGGAGGGAGGAGCAGCTGTGAGGCAACGTAACACACAGTGAGGCCACTCAGGTGCCACGTGCTCGGCATATCATCCATGATTCCCTGGGTCACAGACATCCCACCCCACCCACGACAGGCCTCTGTACATCTCCTGTATGCAAGCAGATGGTGAAGTTACTGTAGGGATGAAAGGTCCTTTGTCTGAACTATCAGGCGGTAGCACATCTGCAGCTCCGAGCTGGGACTTGCATGTGCCCAGCACCCCCTGACAGATACGATAGCATTTGCTGGTGACTCCCACACTACGCACTGCCCGACGTGAGACCAACTTGTACACATCCCACACGCAGTAGTCTTTAGTCATAGTTAGCGTGCGTTAAATGGCCTTCACACGTACTCCCACCCCACCCCAGGCCTGCACCCGTTGCACACAGACACTGCTCATTGTTCCGAGCTGTGCCATTTCATCCACAGGACTGGCGCGGGTCAGCACAGTGCCGCTTCAAGCAGAGCCACTGACGCAATGGCAGACCATCCCGGACACATGCAAAACTCCAGTCATGTGGACCTGTACCTTGCACGTCTGCTGCATGTACTGGGGGCACTGCCATTGGCAGTGCTGCGGATCAGTTATCGGCTAAGCTTCCGCCTTGCCAACGTCACCTGCGTTCAGCCTGTGTTGCATTGTCGCTCGTGCATATTCGAGTGGACCATGGATGTCTGCCTCTCCAACGTAACGGTAGCTGACCTGGATTTCGACGTGTGTGTGCGCCCCCTGTTGGCCCATGACCAGGAGTGTCACCATGATGCCCGTTTATGGCATGCCTGGATGATTGGCATGCATGCTGGCAACTGGACCTGGGAGATTGCACGAGTCGTCGTGTGCAGTGACCACATTGAGCCGCTCCCCTATTGGACTTTAGTGCCAATTGGGGCCAGGGGTTGGAGTCAGCACATCTGTCCGGGACACCTGATGGGTTACGTCACCGACATGTTAGATGTGGTGGACAACGAGCTCTCATTGGAAATGTTGGCCTACGCTGCTGCACTCGCGTTCATGGACGAGTGACAACGTACCTGCAGCCACAACTGAATGTGACCCATTGCACGTGCCCCGACGCCTGGTTGCATGTTGGGGATCTGATCACATGTCCCAAGACGACAGTGGACATGGCTGCATTGGCCTGGACTCCGGATCCATGCGCGGACAACCAACGCGGGTTGGCACTGACTTGTGTGGGTGATGGACTCCCCCGGGGTGGACATGGGCGCTTTCCAACGTTCCTCATTCAGACATGCTGCTGCATTGGTCTGCATGTCGTGGCACTTCTCTTGGCCGTACTGACACGCAATTGTTGATAAAGTTTCCGCACCTTCACTTGTCTCCAACTGTGCTGAGTGTTGATTTGTATGCCAATGTTTGTGTCACGGCCTATCTGGGTCCCTGCCATACATGCATTGCTACCCCATCAGGGCTGTGGGTTTGTACTTGTGCATTATCATGTCCCTGTTTCGTGCTTTGCCAGATGCGTATGGCCATTTACCGGCCACAAGCGGGTGCACTTGTGTCCTGTGTTCGGTTGTGCAAATGTTGCTGTTTGTGCCACATTGTGTTCGATGTTGGGGTGCTCTGCTTCCTATGTGTGTGTGCTGCATTGTGTGTGAGATGTCCCTTCAGCTCTGATTTGGCTCACCCTTCTCCCTTTCAGGCAGCGTGGTTTTCACTTCTGTGCTTGTTCAGTGGTGTGATATTGCCGAGTTGTGTGACTTGTGCTCTTGGTTGGTGTTGTTACTCTTGGGCATGGTTTGTCTGCAGTTGTGCTTAACTGTGCATGTGTGCCATTGTGCCCATCTCCCCCCGTCCCCCCAGTCCCTGGTCGTTCCTCTCCCTGTTGCTGTTGTGTCTGTTGATTTTGAGCAGTTTCCGGTCCCCGACTCCTGCCACGATCTCCAGACTGATGTGGTGGACACCATTTCCTCCATGTCATCCAGCTCCTGGTGTGCCGCTGGACTCCCTCCTCCGGTGTGCATTGCTGCCTTCTGGTTGTTGGGGTGTTTCTGCTTGTTTGTGCGTTTCGCATCATTCCAGCTGTTCTGGTTTTCTTCCATTGTCCTCCTCCGCTCTCCGGCTGCATTCACCTTGTCCACAATGGACTGCCATGTACAATGTTTTGTTGCCAATGGGGCTTGTGGGGTTGTGGGGTTGCTCCGGCTGCCTACATTGTGCTTCGCTGTTGTTCTCTGTTTGGTTTGTCTTCCTTTTTCCTGCTTTTGTTGTGCTTATTCCCGCCTGCCGTGTGTGTGTGTCGCGGGCCTGGCGCTGCTTATCGCTGCTTTCCTCATCGCGAATGGGCTCATCGCACGTTTTTTGGTGTTGGGGTTTGTGTTTTTATCTCAGTCGAGGTGGTTGTATCGGGGACATTGGCCGCGTTTTCAGCAGACTATCGCATGGTACCGCCATGTTGTGAATTCCACGTTAACACGGGGTTATTTTCCCGCGATAGACTGCGATGTGTAAAGTTGCGTTAACATTTTTTGGAGATGTTTAGCTCACGTTCTTGTGAATATCCCCCAAAGTGTGTATTGATATTGGTAGTCTCTTCAAAAGCAAACACACAGTGAACATAGAACATTTACTGATCTTTTGACAGAGACACCATTATGAATACAGCTGATATCCTGCCAAATAGTATTCCTTTGGCCAGCAACTGAAAGAAGCTATTTTAGAAACCAAATAGATCAACTCTATTCTACAGTGTACTGCACTGCATCAGTATGTAGATGTAGGAGAGGGGTGAAAAAGTGTATGGATTTTATTTCTGTGGAGGTCAGGTTCACAACGAAAAGGAAGTGAGAACAACTCTTTTCTAACTGCCATAGGAGTATTTCTAAGCTGCCTTTCATAGCTTTTAATCTATAAACATCAGTTTGGCAAACACAAGAGGTTAGATTAAATTATAGGTTTAATTCCTACTCTTTTACTCATTAGGATCCAATTTCCTTTATTTTCTTTTTAGGAATATTTTTATTTGCAGATAGGTTTTCATCTAAATGTGCAAATTCAAATTTTATTTGATATCTTTATTGGTGAAAACTGTGGAAAGAGTGCAATGCAAAATTACACTGTACCTTTCATTTTAAAATAAAAGGGCATTTAAAAAGCCTGACAACTTTCAAACACTGTTCACAGACTTTTCAATAGCAAGGGGGATGGAAAGGTATGTTCCTAGACTTAGGAGCGGCTCATATTAGGTGAAAGAGGCTGAGCAGAGGGGGTACGGACGGGGGACAATGGAGCTAAAAAAAAACATTTACAAAAGAGATGGGGAGGGGAGGGTCAACAACTGAAGACAAAGAAGTATAGCATTAAACTTACCTGCTGCCACATCGCATCGCGCTCTTCCACATCTCTCCACTGTTGCAGGCAGGCACTGGCTCCCAGCCTGGCCTGTGGCCAATCCTGAAGCTGCTCTCATATGAAAGCAGCTTCAGGATTGGCCTGAGTGCCGATAATCTGGGCTCCAGGACAGACTGGGAGTCTGTGCCTGCTCTCTCCAACCCCAGCAATGCAGCTGGGGTTGGAGAGGGGTCACTGCGCATGTGGTTTTCGGCCGGACTGAGACCGCCAGCCAAAAACCACATACACAGTGTAGGTAGAGCCCACCACTCCCCCTCAAGACTATCATAACCCTGGCCCGCCCCAAGCCCAGGCACAAGCAAAATAAAATGATAAAAAAGCGCATTTTAAACCCGTTTTATTATCGTTTTATTTTGACATATTTTAAACTGCTGGCGATGTGTGCAAGATCCGTCCGTAGACAGATGTTTTTGCTGAATTCTACTCTTGTGTGTTGATGTCCATGGAAGACTGTACTGATATATTTGCTTCAGTTCTCATGAGCTTTTTTGCACACTTCCATGCCATGCCTCACATCCAAATGCAAAAACAACAGTTGATGGACAGAATGCAGAACAATGTCATACATTCACCCCAGTACAGAGATCTGGGCCTAAATCCATCGTTTTTTTGCTCACCATGCCATTCCAGTTTGAACCCAGCCATATGCAAATCAGTCTTGACCCTGTGCCTCATGGGAACAGTCCACCCCGAACTGCCAAGCCAGGTCCTCCCTGGACTGGAAACAAGCATCCTAGGACCGGTTTCGGGGTTTCACCCCTCTTCAGCCAGGATAGCTTGATTCCAGTGGCATGGAGAGCACGGGACCCACGTCTGGGCATACCCGTCCCACTCGGGGTGACAAATGCAAAAACAACAGTTGATGGACAGAATGCAGAACAATGTCATACATTCACCCCAGTACAGAGATCTGGGCCTAAATCCATCGTTTTTTGCTCACCATGCCATTCCAGTTTGAACCCAGCCATATGCAAATCAGTCTTGACCCTGTGCCTCATGGGAACAGTCCACCCCGAACTGCCAAGCCAGGTCCTCCCTGGACTGGAAACAAGCATCCTAGGACCGGTTTCGGGTTTCACCCTCTTCAGCCAGGATAGCTTGATTCCAGTGGCATGGAGAGCACGGGACCCACGTCTGGGCATACCCGTCCCACTCGGGTGACAAATGCAAAAACAACAGTTGATGGACAGAATGCAGAACAATGTCATACATTCACCCCAGTACAGAGATCTGGGCCTAAATCCATCGTTTTTTGCTCACCATGCCATTCCAGTTTGAACCCAGCCATATGCAAATCAGTCTTGACCCTGTGCCTCATGGGAACAGTCCAGCCCGAACTGCCAAGCCAGGTCCTCCCTGGACTGGAAACAAGCATCCTAGGACCGGTTTCGGGGTTTCACCCCTCTTCAGCCAGGATAGCTTGATTCCAGTGGCATGGAGAGCACGGGACCCACGTCTGGGCATACCCGTCCCACTCGGGGTGACAAATGCAAAAACAACAGTTGTTGGACAGAATGCAGAACAATGTCATACATTCACCCCAGTACAGAGATCTGGGCCTAAATCCATCGTTTTTTTGCTCACCATGCCATTCCAGTTTGAACCCAGCCATATGCAAATCAGTCTTGACCCTGTGCCTCATGGGAACAGTCCAGCCCGAACTGCCAAGCCAGGTCCTCCCTGGACTGGAAACAAGCATCCTAGGACCGGTTTCGGGGTTTCACCCCTCTTCAGCCAGGATAGCTTGATTCCAGTGGCATGGAGAGCACGGGACCCACGTCTGGGCATACCCGTCCCACTCGGGGTGACAAATGCAAAAACAACAGTTGATGGACAGAATGCAGAGCAATGTCATACATTCACCCAAGTACAGAGATCTGGGCCTAAATCCATCGTTTTTTTGCTCACCATGCCATTCCAGTTTGAACCCAGCCATATGCAAATCAGTCTTGACCCTGTGCCTCATGGGAACAGTCCAGCCAGAACTGCCAAGCCAGGTCCTCCCTGGACTGGAAACAAGTATCCTAGGACCGGTTTCGGGGTTTTACTCCTCTTCAGCCAGGATAGCTTGATTCCAGTGGCATGGAGAGCACAGGACCCACGTCTGGGCATACCCGTCCCACTCGGGGTGACAAATGCAAAAACAACAGTTGATGGACAGAATGCAGAACAATGTCATACATTCACCCCAGTACAGAGATCTGGGCCTAAATCCATCGTTTTTTGCTCACCATGCCATTCCAGTTTGAACCCAGCCATATGCAAATCAGTCTTGACCCTGTGCCTCATGGGAACAGTCCAGCCCGAACTGCCAAGCCAGGTCCTCCCTGGACTGGAAACAAGCATCCTAGGACCGGTTTCGGGGTTTCACCCTCTTCAGCCAGGATAGCTTGATTCCAGTGGCATGGAGAGCACGGGACCCACGTCTGGGCATACCCGTCCCACTCGGGGTGACAAATGCAAAAACAACAGTTGATGGACAGAATGCAGAACAATGTCATACATTCACCCCAGTACAGAGATCTGGGCCTAAATCCATCGTTTTTTGCTCACCATGCCATTCCAGTTTGAACCCAGCCATATGCAAATCAGTCTTGACCCTGTGCCTCATGGGAACAGTCCAGCCCGAACTGCCAAGCCAGGTCCTCCCTGGACTGGAAACAAGCATCCTAGGACCGGTTTCGGGGTTTCACCCCTCTTCAGCCAGGATAGGTTGATTCCAGTGGCATGGAGAGCACGGGACCCACGTCTGGGCATACCCGTCCCACTCGGGGTGACAAATGCAAAAACAACAGTTGATGGACAGAATGCAGAACAATGTCATACATTCACCCCAGTACAGAGATCTGGGCCTAAATCAATCGTTTTTTTGCTCACCATGCCATTCCAGTTTGAACCCAACCATATGCAAATCAGTCTTGACCCTGTGCCTCATGGGAACAGTCCAGCCCGAACTGCCAAGCCAGGTCCTCCCTGGACTGGAAACAAGCATCCTAGGACCAGTTTCTTTTGCATTTGTCTCCCGAAGTGGGAAGGGTATGCCCAGACGTGGGCCCCGTGCTCACTACACCACTGGATTCAAGCTAGCCTGGCTGATGAAGGGTGATGCCCTGAAACTGGTCCCAGGATGCTTGTTTCCGGTCCAGGGAAGACCTGGCTTGGCAGTTCGGGCTGGACTGTTCCCACAAGGAACAGGGTCAAGACTGATTTGCATATGGCTGGGTCCAAACTGGGGTGGTGTGGTGAGCAAAAGAATGATGGATTTAACCCAGATCCTTGTGACTGGGGGTGAATGTTTGCATTGTCCAGCATTCCGTCCATCAATTGTTTCTTTTGCATATGCCTCACATCCAGTCAAACTGGTAGATTAAATATGACCTCAATAATGCCAGGACTAAAAAAATATTTTATTTGCGAGTGCCCCTACTAAAATAAATAGTTATCTGAGCCTTTGATAAAAGGTCATTATCAGGCAGAATAATGTTCCTGCTTCTGTTTATTTGTGCCACACAGGCGTTTCTAATGTTGGCCAGCATGTGGCACAAAATAGGCCTCAAAACTAATGCATGATTTAACCTTTAAATAGAAAACCCTCTAAAATTACCGTTTTGATATTAGATCACCCAGAAACCACTGTCCTACATATCTTACCTCTGGGAAGTAATAATGGGATCTACTTGAAATGCTAACTGAGATTTCTGGGAAGCTCCTAAGCTGGACCGAATACCGGGAAATCATTTTAAAGTGTGAACAGTACCGGAGAACAATCAATATTATTGTTATGGAAACATCACAAAGCCACTGTTTCAAAGCACAGTGACTCTGACTGACAGTTGTACTTGCCTTTGGCGTGGCAAAGCAGGTGACAGTGCTCCTTCAGACACAGGATCCCAGGGGCATTTTGGATTTTTCAAAATGTTTGGAATGCGAGCACCCTCAGGACTTAAGTGTTGTAACAATGCTTACAATTTGAAAGAAGGAAATATGAGCCTATATATGGTGCTGCAAGGTTTCAAATTTGTACAAATATAAGCTCGACTTTCCCATCTAAAATGTTTAGTTAGTGGCACAACAATTTAGGGGCAGAGTTACAACACCCCTGCGCCACCAGTACGTCACTTTTTGTGACGTACTGGAGGCGCATTTCACTTCTCCATATTTATAAGGAGAGGAAAAGCCACCCTGCGTGACTTTTCCTCTCCTTGTAAATATGGCCCCTTCACACGCAGCACTTTGCATGGAAGGGGCGTTCCATGGGTGTTGCTGTGGGTGTTCCCACGCAACACCCATGGAATGAGACACATTTCCAGATTTACGAGGAATAGTAAATCTGGAAATGTGTGTCAATGCTACGCCTCCCCAGGGGAGGCGTAGCGAGGTGCAACGAGGAGAAATGTTTTCATTTCTCCTCGTTTTTTCCTCTTTCAAAGCGTGCTGCTTTCTACAGCACGCATTGAAAGAGGAAAATGCCTGTAGTGATTGTTTTTGTGCAGGAAGGTACCCCTTCCTGCACAAAAACAATCTCCCCATGACGCAGGCATTATTGCACCATGGTGCAAGGGTGCCTGCGCCCACGCAAGGCTGCAGTTTGTGCGCCAGCGCAGGGGAGAGCACAGGAATACGACATATTATTGTAAATATGTCGCATTCCTGTGCTTCGGAAGTGCCGCAGCGTGGCGCAGCCAAAGGGCTTGCTGTAATGACCTGCGTGTCATGCTCTTCCATTCAACACATTGTGAGTCTAAGAGTTCCTCATTCTAGAGTCTCCACTTAGTTTGAGTAACTCTAGAACACCCATGAGTCAGTTGCTACTGGCGCTGCGTGGGTAGGACGTTTCTCCTTGTAGATGCTTTACTTCAATTAAACAACTTTCCTGTCTACTTCATCTGGTGTGCCACGATCCTACATTATTACACTGGCGACGATCTAGGAAAAGGACCCACAGCCATCTACTTCCCTTCACAAGAAACGTCCTAACACAAAGTTCTACTCGACCAAAAGCACAACGTTCTACACGACGACAACATATCAGCTTATCCGAAAGAAGCAAGAGTTTGACTCCAACACGCTGCAAATTGGAGAATTTCCTTCTCCACGAGTTCATCGAGGACCGATTACAAGTCTCCCGAGAACCGTAAAAATTCTGCTGTGCTTCTTTGGGGACTGCGCTCACTTGCGCAAACTGGCCTCCACCTGTAAATTTGAAGGCGCACTTGAAGAACGTATCCGCGACCAGTTTATGTTGGGTTGCAGCTTAGAGAAAGTCAAGGATGAACTTTGGCAAAAAGATGACCCCAAATTGGATGAGGTCATCTCGATTGCTAAGCGCATTGAACACTCCCTTGCCTGTGTTGAGGTTATAAAAAAAGAAAATTGCACTGCTGGTGAAAAAGTACAAAGTGTAACCAAGACAAAAGTGTTCAAACAGATTGAACCTCAAGCTTCAAAGACTAAAAAGACCTTTTCTGGAAAATGTTTTCGCTGTGACATGGTTGGTCACCTGGCCAATGATAAGTCATGTCCTGCTTTGAACTCCAGGGGGCATATGTATCAACCCTTTTCCCATTCGCAAATGGGCCGATTCTCAGAATCGGCCCGTTTGCGAACGGGAAAAGGCCTTTTGGGATGTATCATCCCAAAAGGGCATCGCAAATTAGAGAATCGCAAATTTTGCGATTCCCTATTTTGCGATTGTATTTAAGGAATCGCAAATTGCAATTCCTTAAATGCGATGTAGAAAGCACCTAAGTTGTGCGAATTTGGCATAAGAAATCGCAAATTACCACCAACTTACAGTTGGTGGTAATTTGCGAATTCTTTGAAAAAGCACTTTTTGCTTTTTCAAAGTGCCATGTGGCACACATACATGCCCTTAAGGCATGTATGTGTGCCACATGTGCACACATGCACATTTCAGGGGTGCAACAGGGTGTCCTTTTGGGACCCTTGCACCCTTGAAATTGCATGCGCAATTTGCGAGTACCTATTGGGTACTCGCAATTTGCGCCCGCAATTTCCATTCATTCCTATGGGCCTCTTGGCCCATAGGAATGAATGGGAAGGGATGCCTTAATTGCAAGTCGAAATTTGCGAGTCGCAATTAAGGAATATGAGGGAATCGCAAAATATTTGCGATTTTTTGATTAAATCTCGTGTTAGACCTGGCATCCTTGGCGTGGGTCTCCCTTCCATTTTGTTATGATGCCTCCTATGTTATTGATCTGTTTTTGCTGGTGTTAGATGCTTTGGGCACTGTGCCACTGCTATTCAGTGCCACAGTGCAAGTGCTCCCTATGATAAATTGTGTGATGGATTAGTGACTCCATGATTGGATGATTGGTTTACTTGTCAGTCCCTAGTACAGTGCACTCAGTGTGCCCAGGGCTTGTAAATCCAATGCCGCTGGTGGGCTTGCAGCACTGGTTGTGCCACCCACAGAAGCGGCTTGTAAAATGTGTCTCAGGCCTGCCATTGCAGAGCCTGTGTGCAGCCTAGGGCTGCTATGTCGACTTGGTGAGTACACCCCCTTACCAGTCCCTCAACCTTCCCTTTACTGCATGTTGGTCACCCCTAGAGTAGGCCCTAGGGCAGGGTGCATTGTAAGTATAAGGTAGGACATGCCCTGGTGTGTGTGGCATGTCCTAATAGTGAATTACAGCCATTTTCGATTTTCACTATTGCAAAGCTACCTGCTCCCCATAGGCCAGAATGGGCAGACTGACTATTACACCTTATAGTCAGAACTGACCCAGGGAACATGGTAGAAAAACGAATTTAGTATGCCTGAACTCAGAATGATAAAATACATCTTTTAGTGAAGTTGGTTTTAACATTCTGTGTTTGAAAATACCACTTTTAGAAAGTGGGTATTTTCTTGCCTAAACTTCCAAGCCTGCCTCTGCTAGGTTGTGTATTCCTTGTCTGGAGATTGAGTGACAGGGGCTGGGGGTGGCTACAGGAGTCAGGGTGAGTCAGCACAGGGCTGAATAGAAAGATCTGCATCCAAGGTGGAGGGAGGAGTTGCACCTGGGTCTGAATAGGGCTGTGCCTGTCTTCCACAATGCTGGCTCCACCTCCTGCCGGGCGGCTGAGCACTCTGCCCCACATTCTGAAAGGAAAGAAGGAGTCAGAAAAACAAAGTGCTCCAGGACTGACCAGAACTGGTTTTGGACTAGGCAGAGGCCTCTCTGCCTTCAGAGAACAAAGAGAAGCTGTGCATAAAAAGGGGACCCAGACCCCTAGGAAATTAGATCACTTTGGGAAACAAGAAGAAACCTTTGCTGAGGAGCGGAACCAAGAAGAAACTGAGGAGAAGAATATCACCGCTGCAGCTGACGCATCGAGTCGAGACTTCTCGCAACATCGGAGAAGCGTGCCGCATCAGGAAGAACTTGACGTCTTTATTTCTTTGCACCAGAACTTTGTCGCATCTCCATCTCTGCAACACTTTCGTTGTAGAAACGTGACGCATCGTAAGGTACATTGACTCAAAATGTCGCATTTTAAGATCTGAAAAGAACTTAGCTAAACCTACCATTTTAAGTACAGTATTGTGGATTTTTGTCGTTTATGGTCTTGTGTTAAAACTATATAAAGAATACTTATTTTTGATATAAACCTTGTGTGGTGTCCATCTGTAGTGTTGTCACTAGATTACTGTATGTGTTCACAAATGCTTTACACACTGCCTCTGAGATAAGCCTGTCTGCTCGTGCCAAGCTACCAAGGGGTGAGCAGGGGTTATTTTAGGAGTGTACCCCCTACCCTGACTAGAGGCAAGGGTCCCTATTTGTCACAAGTACCTACCTGTGCCAACTAGAGACCCCCAAATCTAACATTGGTGGTCAGCGGTGAGGATTCTGGACTTGCATTTGTGACTCATGTACAGTGATTGGTGAACACTACTAGTGAGTGCAGACCAAAACGCGACCACATACTTTTGGTATTTTTCTTTCTGGGACTTTCCATTTTTGCCAAGGTTAACCCTCATGGAAGACACAGCATCCATAGTATCTATTGATTTTGAGTGGGAAGAGGAGAAACTAGAATGCTACAAAGTGAAGCAGCTGAAGCACTTCTGCAAAAAATTTAATGTTGCAATTACCGGACTCACCAAGAGGGATGAGTTCCAGAAGGCGCTGAGGGCCTGGGTAGAAGCAAGGAAAACCCCTGAGAATGAGGAAGGGGATAATAATGCAGATGTGGAGCTGGAAGGGCCATTGGGTCTAGGGGAAAGGAAAGCACCTTCCCCAGCAGGTAGCAGTGTTTCTGCCAAAGGTCTGTCCACAGAAGAACTGGAGGACAGAGAGAGAAGTAGGATGCATGAGTTGGAGCTGGCCAAAATGAATGGGCAATTGGAGATTAGGAAAATGGCCCTAGAGGAAAAGAGGATGCAGCTTGAGCATGATAGAAATTTGAGGGAGTTAGATTTGAAAGCTAGGAGCTTAGAGATTACTCCCTCTGGTGGCAGCACACCGTCAATGCCTGTGGAATCTAGAGTGTATATTCCTAAGGATGTGGTCAGGGAATTTTTAAAAAATGATGACATTGGGCAGTGGTTCAAGGCCTATGAGGTAGCCATGTCTTCCCACCGGGTCCCTGAGAAGGATTGGGGAGCAGGGTTGTGGGTACGGTTCCTTAGTGAAGGGCGGGACACACTGCTAGATTTGCCTTCTGATGTCCATAATTCATATCGCCACATGAAGGATGCTTTAATGTCTAGGTATGGTTTAACTCCTGAATTGTATAGGCAGAGGTTCAGGGGTTGCAAAAAGATAGAGAACAGTACCTGGGTTGAATATGTCACTTTTTTCTGCAGAGCATTGGATGGTTGGGTAAAGGGTAGCAAAGTTGATGATTTTCAGGGGCTTCTTGATTTGATTGCATGGGAGCACTTGTCAAGTAATTGTTTTCCGGAGCTACGCCAGCACCTGATTGATAGTAGGCTGACTAATCCTAGGAAGCTTGCTGAGGAGGCGGACCGCTGGGTCAGTACCAGGGTCCACAAGGGTCACGTGGGAGACTCAGCCAAGAGTGGGCAGGGTCCCCAACAGAAGAGTGGGGGGGACAAGGGTAAACAGAGGGAGTTCCAAAGAAGGCCCCAAAGTAGTACCCAAGGGAACCAAGGGAAAGGTTCCCAGCCTCCCACCCAGAAACCATCAGGGGCCCCGACAGGTCCACCTGTTCAAGGGGGACCCCTGAGATGCTACAAATGTGGGGACCTGGGTCATAAGGCGAATGATCCCAGGTGCCGCCAGTTTGGAAAGACAGCACCCCCTGGTGCAGCCCCCGACAGATGGCTAGTGTAGCCCTGGGTGAGGAGATGGGTGCCCAAGATGGGTGGGGTCCCGCAGAGATGTCCCTTGTCTCATTAGGAGACTGTGAGGTGGTCCCCAGGACCCAGCTGCCTGATAGCACTAAGAAATACAGGCAGTGGGTGACCATCAATGGCCATAGGATGGAGGCTCTTAGAGATACAGGAGCCAGTGTGACAGCTGTCAAGTGTCACCTGGTGTCTCAGGAGCAGGTAGTCCCCCATGCATTCTATCCAGTTGTTGCCGCTGACAACACAGAGAGTCACTGCAAGGTGGCTCAGGTTCCCTTTGAGTGGGGGGGGTCTCTGGTACTCTTCAGGTAGCTGTGAGGCCCGCCATGCCTGTTGACTGTTTGTTAGGGAACGACTTGGAGAGCTCACCTTGGGCGAAGGTGGAGCGAAGTGCTCATTTAGAGATGTTGGGTTTGCCTGACTGGGCATGTGTGACCACCCGGTCCATGGCAGCAAGTAAAGGTGCTCAAGAGGACCTGGAGCCTGAGAGGGAGGCCCAGGTACCTGCCGTCACGAGAAGAGGCAGGGGTGCGGGAAACCGGCCCCGAAGTTCCCACGGTCCAGGAGGAGGCAGACCTTGAGGGGGATGCCCTGGAGCCTACAGGGGAACAGGTAGCTGAACTGGGGGACCTGCCTGAGCTGACCCATTGGCAGCAAGAAGGAGGACCCTCCAGGGAAGAATTCTGCAGGGAGCAGAAAGAATGCCCTCTCTTGTGGGTCTGCGGCAACAGGGTGCAGACCAGGCAACAGGTGATCAGTCTGGGTCACATTGGGTCTATTGGGAGAATGGTCTCCTGTATAGTGAGCCTAAGGTTGCTGAGCCTGGCTCAGCCCGTGTGCTCGTGGTACCCCAGTGCTTCAGAGCCTTCCTACTGGGGCTGGCTCATGATGTTCCATTGGCAGGACATTTGGGGCAGGACAAGACCTTTGAGAGGCTTGTCACCCACTTTTATTGGCCCCAAATGTGCAGGAGTTCAGACACTCACTGCAGGACATGTCAGACTTGCCAGGCAAGTGGAAAGAGTGGGAGGAAGTGCAAGGCTCCTCTCCTGCCATTCCCTGTAGTCAGCACCCCCTTTGAACGGGTGGGTATTGACATTGTGGGGCCACTGGACCCCAAGACAGCCATGGGCAACAGGTTCATCCTGGTCTTGGTGGACCATGCCACCCGGTACCCGGAAGCCATACCTCTGAGGACAGTGACGGCCCCCGTGGTGGGACGAGCACTGATGGGAATTTTCTCCCGAGTGGGATTCCCTAGAGAGGTAGTGTCTGACCGGGGACCAACTTCATTTCCAAGTATATGAAGTCCCTGTGGCAGGAGTGTGGGGTAACCTACAAGTTTACCACTCCTTACCACCCCCAAGGAAATGGATTGGTTGAAAGGTTCAACCGAACCCTCAAAGGCATGATTATGGGTCTTGAGGAACCTATGAGGCGTAAGTGGGACGTCCTCTTACCATGCCTGCTCTTTGCTTACCGGGAGGTGCCACAGAAATCTCTAGGGTTCAGTCCCTTTGAGCTTCTCTATGGACACCCAGTGAGAGGACCTCTAAGTTTGGTCAAAGAAGGCTGGGAGCAATCTCCCAGGAAACCTCCCCAGGATGTATACAGTTACATGCTGGCCTTTAGGAACCAAACTAGGCATTTCAGGCAACTCGCTGAGGCGAATCTGGAAGCCAGCCAGGAGGAGATGAAGCGGTGGTATGACCAGAATGCCACTCTGGTAGAGCTTCAGCCTGGTCAGAAAGTGTGGGTCATGGCCCCAGTAGAGCCCTGCACGCTCCAGGATAAGTGGACCGGACCCTTTGAGGTTGTAGAGCGCAAAAGTCCGGTTACCTAATTGGTGTACTTGCGGTCTCCCAGGAACCCCTTGAGGGTCCTGCATGTCAACCGCCTGAAGCCCCACTTGGAGAGGTCCCAAGTGGGCATGCTCTTAGCGACAGATGCTGGGATGGAGGAGGAGACTGAGCCTCTTCCTGACCTCCTGTCAGCAACAGAGCAAGATGGGTCAGTGGATGGTGTCAACCTCTCTTCCACCCTGACCCCTGAGCAACAGAATGACTGCCGCCAGTTGCTGGGACAGTTTTCTGATCTGTTCTCCCTGGTTCCCGGTGTCACAGATTGGTGCATCCATGATGTGGACACTGGGGACAGTACACCTGTGAAGCACAAAACTTACAGGGTGACTGACAGGGTGAAAGCTTGCATCAAGGAGGAGGTCTCCAAAATGCTTGCGTTAGGGGTGATTGAGTCCTCTAACAGTCCTTGGGCCAGCCCAGTGGTCTTGGTCCCAAAGGCTGCCGCGCCGGGTACCACACCAGAACTCCGGTTCTGTGTGGACTACCGAGGGCTCAATTCAGTCACCAGGACTGACGCGCACCCCATTCCCAGAGCTGATGAGCTCATAGATCGGCTAGGGGCTGCCCGGTACCTCAGCACGTTTGACTTGACGTCTGGGTACTGGCAGATCGCCTTGACTGATGGGGCAAGAGAGAGGTCAGCATTCTCCACACCAGATGGGCACTACCAGTTCCGGATGATGCCCTTTGGGATGAAGAATGCCCCTGCCACCTTCCAGAGGTTGGTCAACCAGGTGTTGGCTAGACTGGACTCTTTCAGTGCCGCCTACCTGGATGACATCGCAGTGTTCAGCGCCAGTTGGGAAGAACATCTGCTCCACCTCTGGGAAGTGTTGATGGCGCTGCGGAGGGCAGGCCTCACGATCAAGGCGAGTAAGTGCCAGATCGGGCAGGGTTCCGTGGTGTACTTGGGACACCAGGTGGGGAGCGGCCAGGTGGCGCCCCTACAACCCAAAATTGAAACCATCCTGAATTGGGAACCCCCCAAAGCCCAGACAGAGGTGAGAGCCTTTTTATGACTCACGGGTTACTACAGGAGGTTTGTCAAGGGGTATGGCAGCATTGTTGCACCCCTGACAGAGCTGACTTCCAGGAAGCAGCCCAAGAAAGTGATTTGAACTGACACCTGTCAGAAAGCTTTTGAGGCCCTGAAAACTGCCATTTGCACGGCACCCATGCTCCTGGCACCCAACTTCTCCAAAGAGTTCGTAGTACAAACAGACGCTTCAGAGCATGGTGTGGGGGCTGTTCTGTCACAGATGAATGAGGAGGGCCTAGATCAACCCGTAGCCTTCATCAGTAGGAGGTTACTGCCACGGGAACAGAGGTGGAGTGCTATTGAGCGTGAGGCATATGCTGTGGTCTGGGCACTGAAGAAGCTGAGACCATACCTGTTTGGGACTCACTTCCGGGTTCAGACAGACCACAGGCCCCTCAGATGGTTGATGCAGATGAGGGGTGAGAATCCAAAGCTGTTGAGGTGGTCCATTTCCCTACAGGGGATGGATTTCACGGTGGAACACCGTCCTGGTACAGAACACGCCAATGCTGATGGTCTGTTCAGATTTTTCCGCCTTAGTGAAGAGAACTCCCCTGAGGTAGGGTAGTTCTCCCCACATTTCAGCTGGAGGGGACACGTGTTAGACCTGGCATCCTTGGCGTGGGTCTCCCTTCCATTTTGTTTTGATGCCTCCTATGTTATTGATCTGTTTTTGCTGGTGTTAGATGCTTTGGGCACTGTGCCACTGCTATTCAGTGCCACAGTGCAAGTGCTCCCTATGATAAATTGTGGATGGATTAGTGACTCCATGATTGGATGATTGGTTTACTTGTCAGTCCCTAGTACAGTGCACTCAGTGTGCCCAGGGCTTGTAAATCCAATGCCGCTGGTGGGCTTGTAGCACTGCTTGTGCCACCCACAGAAGCGGCTTGTAAAATGTGTCTCAGGCCTGCCATTGCAGAGCCTGTGTGCAGCCTAGGGCTGCCATGTCGACTTGGTGAGTACACCCACTTACCAGTCCCTCAACCTTCCCTTTACTGCATGTTGGTCACCCCTAGAGTAGGCCCTAGGGCAGGGTGCATTTTAAGTATAAGGTAGGACATGCCCTGGTGTGTGTGGCATGTCCTAATAGTGAATTACAGCCATTTTCGTTTTTCACTATTGCAAGGCTACCTGCTCCCCATAGGCCAGAATGGGCAGACTGACTATTACACCTTATAGTCAGAACTGACCCAGGGTACATGGTAGAAAAACGAATTTAGTATGCCTGAACTCAGAATGATAAAATACATCTTTTAGTGAAGTTGGTTTTAACATTCTGTGTTTGAAAATACCACTTTTAGAAAGTGGGTATTTTCTTGCCTAAACTTCCAAGCCTGCCTCTGCTAGGTTGTGTATTCCTTGTCTGGAGATTGAGTGACAGGGGCTGGGGGTGGCTACAGGAGACAGGGTGAGTCAGCACAGGGCTGAATAGAAAGATCTGCATCCAGAGTGGAGGGAGGAGTTGCACCTGGGTCTGAATAGGGCTGTGCCTGTCTTCCACAATGCTGGCTCCACCTCCTGCCGGGCGGCTGAGCACTCTGCCCCACATTCTGAAAGGAAAGAAGGAGTCAGAAAAACAAAGTGCTCCAGGACTGACCAGAACTGGTTTTGGACTAGGCAGAGGCCTCTCTGCCTTCAGAGAACAAAGAGAAGCTGTGTATAAAAAGGGGACCCAGACCCCTAGGAAATTAGATCACTTTGGGAAACAAGAAGAAACCTTTGCTGAGGAGCGGAACCAAGAAGAAACTGAGGAGAAGACTATCCCTAAGCTAGAGGGATCTGCCTGCAGTGGTTGCCTGACTGCCAAAGGAAGGAGAAAGGACTTTGTGTGCACTTTTATTCAACTTGTGAAGGATCTCCAAGGGCTTGAGAAAAGAGCTTGCCTCCTGCTGAAGTCTCAGGGACAACAGACTTCAACCACCAGCTCCCCAAGAATCCTTTGGAAGTGCCTGCTGCTGTTTTAGGCCTTCTGAAGGGACTGCGTGTCGCAAGGAGCTGGAAGCGCGACTCAAGAGGGAGAAGCGTGTCGCCGTCGCAGCCGCTGCCGTCGCATCACGGAGATGATGCCGCTGTAGCTATCGAATTGCACCGCATCTCGAGAAACGTCCCGCAACCCCGAAGAAGCGTGTCGCCGTCGCAGCCGCTGCCGTCGCATCGTAGATGTCGCCGCTGTAGCTGTCACATTGCACCGCATCAGGAGAAGAGTCTCGCAACGAGGAAGAAGCGTGTCGCCGTCGCAGCCGCTGCCGTCGCATCGTAGATGTCGCCGCTGTAGCTGTCGCATTGCACCGCATCAAGAGAAGCGCCTCGCATCCACGGAGAAGCTGCCGCCGTCGGAGCTGCTGCCGTCGCATCACGGAACAAGGGTGCCGCCGCTGCAGTTGTCGCATCGAGCGGAAGCGTCTCGCAACGCCGGAGAAGAGTGTCGCCGCCAAAGCCGCTGTCGTCGCATCACGGAACAAGGGTGTCGCCGCTGCAGCTGACGCATCGAGTCGAGACTTCTCGCAACATCGGAGAAGCGTGCCGCATCAGGAAGAACTTGACGTCTTTATTTCTTTGCACCAGAACTTTGTCGCATCTCCATCTCTGCAACACTTTCGTTGTAGAAACGTGACGCATCGTAAGGTACATTGACTCAAAGTGTCGCATTTTAAGATCTGAAAAGAACTAAGCTAAACCTACCATTTTAAGTACAGTATTGTGGATTTTTGTCGTTTATGGTCTTGTGTTAAAACTATATAAAGAATACATATTTTTGATATAAACCTTGTGTGGTGTCCATCTGTAGTGTTGTCACTAGATTACTGTATGTGTTCACAAATGCTTTACACACTGCCTCTGAGATAAGCCTGTCTGCTCGTGCCAAGCTACCAAGGGGGTGAGCAGGGGTTATTTTAGGAGTGTACCCCCCTACCCTGACTAGAGGCAAGGGTCCCTATTTGTCACAAGTACCTACCTGTGCCAACTAGAGACCCCCAAATCTAACATCTTGTTTTGCGATTCTCTAAAAATCACTATTTGGAAATCGCAAAACCTTTCATTGATACATATGCCCCTAAATGTCTTAATTGTGGGAAAGTTGGCCATGTGGCGAAAGCTTGTAGAGCACAGAAATATAAAAAGAACAAGCGGGTGAAAGAAGTTTGGGTACAAAATTAGTCTGATTCTGATCTTGATGAATTACATTGTGGTGAGGTCTTAACTCAGATCTGTCAGGGCAAGTGCAAGAGTCCTGTTGACAGTGTTCAAGTAAATGGACACGCTGTTAAAATGCTTTTTGATTCTGGGGCAAAAATCACTTTGGTCCCAAAAAGCTTTTACGACATCTCTTTATTGGGCAAAGTCAAGGTTTTCAAACCAGATATCAAACCTCTTGCTTATGGGGGCCAACCTATAAAGTTATTCGGCTACTTTGAGGGTGACTTGGAATACAGAGGTAAATTCACCGCCGGAAAGATCTACATCTCTACCAGAGGTGACAGTATTGTAAGCTGGATTCACCAGGCTGATCTCGGAGTGATGCTGGTTCCTGGTGGTGATCCATGTATTGTCCTAAAGGATGACCTACCATCATCACTCCCCAACAGTGCTGGTGAACCTGAGGCCGCCAACGTTGATCAAGTGAATGACTTGCGTACTGAGTTCGAGTTGGTCTTCAGTGAGAAGTTGGGTTGCTTGTCTGACTACACGCATAGTATCACCCTGAGGGCTGGTGCCGCCCTTGTCTCATGCAAGGTGCGTAGTGTGCCCTTAGCGCTAAGGGAGTCCATGCGTAATGAGCTGCAAAAGTTGGAGAGAGAAGGGATTATTGTTGAGACTGAGGCTAGTGATTGGCTTGCTCCCGTAGTTCTCGCCCGCAAGGCCTCTGGCGAGGTGAGACTATGTGTGGACTTGCGGGCCCTCAACCGTGCGGTCATTGCCGACAAATACCCTCTCCCTAATATTACGGAGATGCTGACACAACTGGATGGGGCGGAGGTCTTCTCCACACTAGACCT
Organism: Calotriton arnoldi; assembly: GCA_963921515.1. Classification (NCBI taxonomy): domain Eukaryota; kingdom Metazoa; phylum Chordata; class Amphibia; order Caudata; family Salamandridae; genus Calotriton; species Calotriton arnoldi. The sequence goes on along the minus strand of CAWUFW010001478.1, from coordinate 2,775,431 downwards.
TAGGGCCGCATACCACCAAATCAGGATTGATGCCGATTCAATGAATCTTACTGCGTTCATAATGCCATTTGGGACATATAGGTTTACAAGGCTTCCCTTTGGCTTAAATTCCGCAGCCTCTGTCTTCCAGCGAGCTATGGAGGACGTCTTACGTGGGTTACCTGGTGTTAAGATATACCAAGACGACGTGCTAGTACATGGCTCTTCCCAAAAACTACATGATGAGAGACTTAGGGCTGTTTTGGAACGGTTTAGGTCACGTGGTCTGACCTTGCGTGAAAATAAGTGTAGGTTTAACCTTTCTGAGATTGATTATTTGGGGCATAAGTTGTGAAGGGAGGGCGTTAAACCAAGGGACCATCTGGTGAAGACCATTGAGAATCTTCCCATGCCACAATCCAGAGATGATTTAGTTACTTTTCTGGGCATGGCCGAATATTACAATAAATTTGTGCCACAGTTCGCTTCTCGCACTTTCACCCTAAGGTCACTCCTGAAGAAAGGTGCGAGATTTACCTGGTCATCCCAGTGTCATGTAGAATTTGATGATATCAAAAGTGCCTTGAGTGGGGCACCCTCTCTCCAGAGTTTCGACACTGCTGCTCATTCCATTCTTGTCACCGATGCCAGCTCCAAAGGCCTCAGCGCTGTCCTTAAGCAGGTAAAGGATGGTAAGGAGATAACCATCATGTTTCTCTAGAGGGCGCTGGTGGGCCAGAAGCGCAGTATTCCTTCATAGAGAAGGAAACCCTGTGTATATTTTGGGCAATTAAGAAACTCAAAAAGTTCCTTTGGGAAAGTTCTTTTGTAGTGCAATCCGACCACAAACCATTGAAAGACCTGCTCACCAAAAAGAGTTTGGATGCTGTTTCTTCAAGGATCTCTAGGTGGATAGTCGCACTCCAAGACTATGACTTTGTGGTAAACTATATACCAGGTGCTCAGAATAAAGTTTCAGATTGTCTTTTCCGACTTGTCCTGACCAATCCAAATGCCGCCCCTGTTAGCTCCGAAGATTCGTGGGAAGATGACAATTACAAAGTGTGTGAGGTCATGACAGAGGTTTTGAGTGAGGAAGAATGGAAATCATCTATGGATGGGGATCCCACGCTCCTTGAAGTCTGCGAGTTGGTGACTGGAGAGTGGGGAGGCATAAGAGGTCTGAATGAAGAAACACGCAAGTTCTGGAATGTGCGTCATGAGTTGTCTGTCTGCTCTGGTTTACTTTGGAGGGGCACGAAACTGCTACCTCCACTCTCCGTCAGGTCGAGAATTGTACACCAAGCCCATCAGGGACATCAGGGCATCTCAAAAACCAGTGAGAAGATTCGCCTGCACTTCTGGTGGCCTGGTATTGATCTCCTTGCCGAGCGCATGGTGAGGGATTGCACGGAATGTAGTGTGTGTGATAAGGTCTATAAAACCAGGGTCCAAGCCATGGTTGTGCGCGACACCCCTGCTCGCTGTTGGCAAGAGGTAGCTTTAGACCTTCTGGGTCCCATTACGAGCGGTTCTGGCCAGTCCTATTTCCTGGTACTAATAGACATGTTCTCTAGGTGGCCGGAAATTAAGATCACACACAACACTGAAACTAGAGATGTTGTCAAGTTCCTTGACGAAGTCTTCTCAAGAGAAGGACTTCCAGATTGTCTCCTGATGGACAATGGAGTCCAGCTGGTCTCGAGAGAGATGGAGGACTACTTGGCAAAAAGGGGGATTAGACACAAGCGTTGCGCTCTCTATCATCCCGAAACCAACGGAATGGTGGAGAGGTTTAACCGTGTCTTGAAGGAATCTATCCAACTGGCCAAGGCTCAGAACAAGGACTGGAAGTCAGAAATTGTAGAACGTGTGATGATTTACCGTCTCACGCCCCACTCCACCACGAGTAAGGTTCCCTTTGAACTGTTTCGGGGGCGGTGTCCTAACACCCACATGTTCCAAGTGTGGATGAGGAATAAAGGTGCGCATGTGGGTTCGAGTACGGATTCTGGTGTGATGTCTTCTAATACAGACTCTGGTGTGGGGTCCTGGCAAGAAAGTCAGAACTTGAAGGTTGCCAAAAGGAAGGAGTATTTTGATGCCAGGCACGCTGTCTCACACACACTTGTACGAGTGGTGACAGGGTGAGAGTATGCCTTCCCCAGAGGTCCGGTGGGGTTTCAAAGTTCTCCTCACCTTTTGTTGTAAAGAAACTTTTTCAAAATGCTGTGAAATTAAACGATGGTCGTATTTGGAACTTAAATAGGATTGCTCCCTTGCGCACCAATGTTCAAACCGAGTTAGTAGCTCCAGGAAAACCTTCCAAAAGTGGGTCAACACTACGTAGGAGTTCTCGCACGGGAAGAATTCCAGCAAGGTTACGTGATTTTCTTTTGCATTAAGGTACTTTTGCATTTTTATGTTACTGTGTTCTTCTTTCCTTTGTTTTCCTATGTAAAGGGGAAAGGTGTGTAATGACCTGCGTGTCATGCTCTTCCATTCAACACATTGTGAGTCTAAGAGTTCCTCATTCTGGAGTCTCCACTTAGTTTGAGTAACTCTAGAACACCCATGAGTCCGTTGCTGCTGGCGCTGCGTGGGTAGGATGTTTCTCCTTGTAGATGCTTTACTTCAAATAAACAACTTTCCTGTCTACTTCATCTGGTGTGCCACAATCCTACATTATTACACTTGCGTTGCAGCACTGCGGCACTTCCTTGTAGATCTGCCCCTTAATATTTTTGTGAAGCAAAAATCTCTGACTCTGTGGGCAAAACCTATTGGGGGAAAGGGTTTTTGGCAGGTTACTGATTTACCTGCAGAAACTGTGTTACCCTCGACCTGCTGTTGTGGCTAGGCAACTTTTATGAAATCCCAGACCCAAGAAGCTTGAAGGAGGACTAATAGACAGAAGGACTGCAGAATATTTATTGAGAGCCTATCTGCTCAAAGTCTGTGTCTTCCCGAGTGCGGAAGGAGGGACAGGCTTTGACTCACACTTAATGGTTCAAGCCTGCAGTTGTTTTAGGGCAACCTTATAACAAGCCCAGCATAGTGATGTCCTGATTATGGAGATCTCTTTAATGCTGTACCTGATTTGTAGGATCCTAAATGTGCAAAATACTAGTCTGGGGTTGCATTTATATATGACCTAACCGCTATGAAGCTACTGTTTTATCCAAGGAAGTATGTGATTTCAGTGGTCACTACATTGAGATTTTGCATTCCCCTAAAACCTCTCTGTGGTGAGTTTTCTCAAGCTTGCTCACAAATGGGGAAACCCTATTCAGACTCACGACCTCATTAAAAGTACATCAGGTTTACCATTGAGGCAACAGCACACCGAGTGTTACCAAGACTCGTGCAACAGTACTTCTGGGATCAGAAAATTAGAGCACAGTCTGGGACAATGGTGTTATTGTACCTTTTTCGGCAAGCTATCATCATTTTCGATCCCCCCGACGATTCGGTGTTTCTTGGCATGGGAAATGTACATTGGGCTTGAAACATCGAGATTCAATATAACTGAATCCCTTGTAATCCCTCCTCCTTACGTACCTCCATGTATCAGCTGAATCTGAAATATATGCCATTTTATAATGAGGGCTTCAATGGGAACCCACCATCCATTGGAAAAATAAAACTCTGTAAATTCTGCAAAAGAATAGCCAACTAATGAAGTTATACTGCACAACAGATGGTCTTCAACCATGCATCTGAATGTTGAAATGCTTGCCTTTTCTAAAAATGTTTGTCTTGTGTTCAAATATCTTCACTTCTGTCTCTAGGCTAGCATGTCTGACTGCACGAACTTTCTGCTATATACAGTCTTGCAGTGACGTCTGATTAAAGGGAATGACTTACTAAATGCTTTTATGTTTAAAGCTAAGTTTTTTAATTGCTCAAAGCTCTAACTCCATTCTACTTGTGTGCAGATATGAACACACTTTTGGGACCTTACATCGAATACACACACACACACACTCACCCTTAAAATGCCACACAGTATAAGAAAAGGTATAGGCTAGACTAAGTTTAGAAATTAGTACTCCTTCACAGCTAGCAAAGTAATGTCAAAATTGCATCAAGGTCCACAAGGGGGAGTGGGTAGAAGAAATTAGTATGAGCTTTTCTTCTGTGGTAATTTTGTCCGGTCCACTCAACAGTTAATCCCTGCATTAATTTAGAGTGCATAATATGGACTGAGGTTTCTGAGGGAATTGTACAGGCTGGCATAATTGCAGTGGGTAAAAATTATGCTGGTGGCATATTAGTTTTTGGTTGCTCTTTCAATAAGAAACTGTTTACTAGAGCGTGCAAGACAACTCCATTCTACTTGTGTGCTCTAATAAGCAAATGTTTGGGACTTTGCATTATTTTTGTGGATCCTACCAGTAACCCCTGACAACACACACACACACACACACTGACTTAAAATACCATACAGTATAAGTAAAGTGAAAGGCCAAACTCATTTTAGATGATGGTATCACTTCCCCCCTATCAAAGTAACGTCAGAATTGTACCAAGATCCAAAATGGGAAGTGGGTAGGATACATTAGCATGAGCATTTCTTCTATGTAAATTTTGTCTGGTCCAGCCAACAGAATATGCCTCTCAGTAAATCCCTGCATTAGTTTAGTGTGCATAATGTGAACTGAGGTTTCAAAAAGAATTGTACCGGCTATCATGAGTGCCAGTGGGCACAAGTTATGCTGGTGGCATATATGTTTGTAGCTGCTTGGTCACTAAGAAACTGTTTACTAAAACATGCAAGACATTATGAAAATGGACGTATATTAAAAGGTATTTTAGTTTAATATGTTTTGCTGCTATGGTCCACACTGATAGAAGACCAAATTGATTTCAGTATTACTCAGTAAGAGCCTGACTTAGAGTTTATAACCTAATGCTATTCTAAGGTAGACAGGATATCCGTCACTTTTGTTATGAGTATCATTCCCCCAAATTGTAAATCCACCCGATATTTGATCCTGCGGTGCCGACCAACCCCACCACCTCAATTAGGGCAGAGAAGCATCCCCCCCCCCTGCTGTCAGAGCAGCAAAATTGAAAAATGAAACACTAATAAAATGAATTACTGTTTTATTTTTCACTGCTCCCAGCCTGAGCAGTGTTTGGGGCTGGGGCATTGCTGCTAACTGGCAACAGGGAGTGGTGCTCACTCTACTAGTTTACTCTGCGCAAGTCAATTTGGCCGGCTGTCTTGAGACAGCCAGCCTGACTTGCGCAGTGTAAACCTCCCCAACTAGCTGTCTCAGACAGCTGGGTGGAGAGCAGACCTCCTGTGACTGCTCAAGCGTTGAGGCAGCCCGCACCAGCCAATCCTGGTGCTGCTCTCATGCTGCTCATCTACAGCATGAGAGCAGCATCGAGATTTGCATAAGGGGGTTGCCTTAGGCTCCACGAGGTGCCGTCACACTGACGGAATCCACGAAGGAAGAAGAAAAAGACGGAGGAGAGCGGAACACAGGTAAGTACATTTTTAATTTGTATTTAATCTTTTTGGCCCCCACTGGGTTTGGCTCTCTGTCCCCTCAGCGCCCCTCCAGCATTGAGGGTCACCGCCCGCCACTGATTCGTTCAACAAAAAAGTGCATTTTTCCATCATAACAAGTGCAATAACTCTTTTTACCAAAAGTCATAATATGTGAGTATGGAAATATTTATTGTAGAGACATACTAAAATATTGATTACAAGCATAAAATCATTCATAAATAAGTAAAATAACAAGGGGATAAGTTACTATTGTCCAATAAAGATCTAGGATCTATAGATATCACTTCAAGAGACAACAATATGCAAGATCCAACAATTTTGTGAGCTTCCCACTAATCTGTCTGTCTTCAGAGGAAAAACAATACCTGACAACTTCAAGTACTGTTCTACAATTTGCTTTAGTAAAGCCGGACTTCAGATACTTCTTCCTTAAAGTCAATATGAGGGGCATAAGAAAACAATGTGTTCTAAACATTTGTTTCTGTAGCGACAAAGCAGACATGATTTTGTTAGTAGCCACTTGGCATTCCATGATCCTTCAAATTGGGCAATCGGAAAGTACATGAGGCAAAATCTTAAGTACATTTTTTGCATCCTAAATTTAAAGTGTATGTCTAGTATTCCTGTTTTATGTCTGAATACTATCAATGATATAATCAGAATACTTATGTGACTGTAGATTGATCATATCAAGCTGTTGAAAATTCTTCCTCAGAGTGCCTTAAAAGAGCCTCTTGGGCTGAGCGTGACATGCAGGAGAGAACTGGCAATGAGCATAATAAAACTCAACGCTGATGAAGATTCATGTGTTGATTGCAAGTCTTTATAAATATGATGGTTTAAAGTATCTTCCTTGTCTCTAATACATTCACGCACACAGCATACGGCTCCGCTATATGTTGTGCAAGTAGGGAGGTTAAAGATAGCTCCACTCGAATTTTACTGTGTGGAGTGGAGGATGAAGACCTAACAGGAACTTATTTTCAATTATATAAAATTTGCTCAGTTCTGGAATTAATTTATCTGTAAAACTAGGGAGGCATGTGACAGAGGTGAAATACATTTGCAATTAATTACCTTGATACCTGACCTCCACAGGTCCTGAAGTATTTGTCTAGTGATTGGGTGATAAGATGTGCTTTTATTCTCTTATTAGTTATGTATTATGCCCAAGTACATTTTTATCTATTATGCCCAGATAATTATAGTGTGGACCTTCTTCTATGCTATTTTTGCCGAGATTAAAGGACATTAAAGGAATTTATAAATGAATAATATAAAACTCTGGTGTGAATAAATGACATCATTTTTGACTTCTTACAATGACTTGCAAGTTGTTCTATTTATTAAATTCTCTTTTCCTTACAATTGAGATTGAAGAACCTTTCAGGTTAATGAGAATAGGACTATGTCATCAGTATAAGCAAAATAGCTAATAGAGTTTGGGTCCGATTTGGATGTCTGATGAAGAGCCTCGACCAGCGGTCGGCGGCTCTCCACTAAACATCCTGAGGTTTCCCTCCGACTGCCGTATTTTGATTACGGAGGACAGAGGGAAAACCGCAAGGGGATTCCGCTCCTCTTCTGATGGGATCTGTGAGCCCTTCGGAACAGGAGCAGAATAGTAATCCCTTCAATGTCGACGGAGCTAGACTCGGCTCCGCCGTCAGGATTACGATGTTGGTTTCTGACAGCCAATCCATATCGGCCTTTCCAACATGGATTGCCTGTCAGAAAGCAACTTTGGGGGCCCCTAGCAGGGCCCCCTTCACCCCTGACCCTCAGGATATGGGCATGGGCCACATCCCTGCACCATGTCCACACGGTGCAGGGATGTATACAAACTTCCATTTTCCAATGGAAGCTTTTGCTGCGGGCATTTTCAGCTCGCCGCACAAGCTCCTATTGGAAAATGGATGTTTCCAACCACACTATGTGCGGTCGCATCCAAATTAGGGTGCCAGAACCGCCGAACTATGGTCAGGCAGTTCCTTCCCCGCAAAGGTGTCGGGCGGACGCAAGTCCACCCGACATCGTAATGAGGGACTTATTACCTAAATTAGGGGCTAAACTATCTGGGTGGTCCAAAAAAGAGGAAAGATATTCTATGTATACTGATAAAAGTAAAGGATCCAAGACACACCCCTCTTTTAACCGATTTGCGGTATTCAGTCTGGGCGATAAAACTTCTTCTGCAAGTATTATTTGTAGTTATGGATTATCATGCAGTAACGACACACAATATAGCAAAGACTGGTTAATGCCCATTTGGTTATTGTGCCCCACAGTTTGTTCTGGTTTACCTTGTTTAAGGCTTGTGAGCAGTCGATTTAAAATACATATAACAACAGACGTTTCTTTAATGTCTTATTCAACAAGAGTTCGAAGGCCATGATTTTGTCATTTAAAGAGCAGCCTGATCTGAGTCCGGATTGATTAGGTGGAATTAATTTATTAGAAGATGCCCAATCCTGAAGATGAGTTAATAAAAATTTAGCAAAGAGCTTCCCTTTCGAGTCAAGGGGGACTTTGAGATGATGGTTTTTTGGTCCTCCTTTCCCCTTTTTTGTGAATCAGATGTATTAATGCCCTTTCCACGGCATCGGAATTTGTCCATTTTGAAGGACAAATGAAAGTAGGCTATATAATATTGTGATCCAGTGATTGAGATCTGCTTTAGAATGTCAATAGCAATCCCATTTGGTCCTGCAACGTTTGATGGTCGCCATGTCTTGATCAGTGCTATTACTTCACGGGCAGTAAAACTCAAATCTGTTTTAGAATAGCCAAGTAAGGAATATATGCTCAATGATTTATTAGCATAGATTTTGTTGGTCTACATTTCCTCCTTATCAAACGCAATAAGGTAATCATTTGCGATTCTGTGAGACTCGAGGCCATGGCCAATTATCGACCCTAAATAACTTGGAGTTATTGGCTTTGATGGAAAGGTATAATTGTGACCATGCCATATCTCAACAGATCCCCAATATTCTCTTCCTATAGCATGTTTTTGCATCCTTTACTCATAGGGGCCTGGATAACGTAGGTTGATCCTTTAGGAATCACCGTAATTGTCTATGGTATTCTCTTTTTGAAATTGCAATCATATGACTGATAGAATTTGAGTGGTGTGTTGATTTGAGCACTTCTTTTGAGGAAATAAAAAAGAAAAATTTGGCGTGACAGTTGATTCCAGTGTTTTAACCAACTAGCTTGCATAAGATCACCATCATCCTTGCTAAGTCACCTCTTAAGCATTGTATCCATAAAATCCTATACTCCAAATTCCTTTATTTTAGCTTACAAAAACACGATTCCATCTGATTGTCCTCTGATTTATTGAAGGAAAAGAGCCTTTTATATGAGTGTTGTCAGAATCTCAGATTTTGGAATCACAGTGTAGTGCAATTAGTTGAAGGTCATTGTTAGAAGGTGGCTCTGACCATCTGAGCCTCCTGGATTTTTCGCTTTTTGAACACCTAATTTTTGAGCTTTTACGTTGGGAGAGCCTCATAAGCTGGGATTCACCCACAGTGAACTCATGAGGAAACAGACTGCATGTGGATTTCACCAATGTGCGCCTTGGGAAAGAAGGCAGATGTGCTGCAGCCAGGGTGAGGGGCACCAGACTGGTTACATGTAAGTGCACCCGTGTAAGGGCCGCGCAGGGGAGATTCCTGTCATGCGCAGCCCAGGAGCAGGTACAGATAGAATGGTGTGGCAGGAATTATGCAGAGTTGGGTGGTGACATGGAATAGGCTTTAGAAGGGGGGAGACACATTTAAGAGAAAGTCAGTGTGCTTTACTGTTTCACTGTAGGAACACTCCATTACTCTCTTATGAAGACAGAGACCACATGGGGTAGTTTCACTTCCCTAGGGCCTACAAATTCCAGACACGCACCAAAGTACACTATAAGTTGGTGAAAAAAAGTATTCTGCTGAGTCCAAAGCCATATCTGTACTGCTTTTGAGTCATCCAGAAATGTCATATTCCTCTGACTCAGCTCATAACCAGATCCCGGCCGGGTGTATCCCTGCATTTCTCATCTCACGTTTGGAGAAAAGCTCTGCATTTGGCAGTATACCCATATTCCAAAAGTACTGACAATAGTATTGGTGATGTACATTGAGGGAATGCCAATGCATTATTCCTAAGAGACCCAGGAAAGGGCCTATATGGTGAAGTAACGTTCTACTAAAAGAGAAATAGTTCTGCGGCAAGCGGCGTCGCAATGCCTGTGATGTGTGAGGTGAATGATTAGGGCAGAACTGAGGGGTGTATACATCTGTCACCCCAACCTCCTCAAGTGATACCTCCGCACCAAAAATACACCGATTTACGAGGTGTGTGTTATTAATGTTGGAAAAGGACTCAGTGACAGTCTCGGTGCAAAGTAGTGAGTGGGAGCAACATTGAAGGGAGAGAAGCATACCTTTTGATGGTGCATTTGGACTTGGAATCTGAAGCAAAACCCAGCCTGCGGCAGGGGTCATAAATTCTGAGTTCTAAGAGGAAAAGACAGGGGAACAGTAAAACAGATGTAGTTCCTGACAGTGGTCTTTTAGGGATGTCCTAGAAAGAGAAACCTGGCGCTGACCAGTTTTGTATGAAGAGCCCCATAAAATGATCACATTATAGCATTAACTACACTCACTCGTGGTCTGCGTTTAGTTTGAGAAGCACTCCAAGGCTTGAAATTGAGGTCCTTTTGACTATGCTGTGCTAGACTATCCTCAATACTGCACAGAAGTGTTTATTTTTCTAAAAAGCACACAAAAGTAGAAAGCACGAAGGCTAACACGCAGTTAAAGTTTTATACAAAACATGCAGTACCTACACATGCCCTGTGCTTAAAAATGTGGGATATCTCTCTATGTTTTATGTGAGTACTTCCCATGTTAACGTCAATGCTCTTATACTCATTATCATGCTTTTTGTAAGCCTGGGCGGTGAACTCTGCTCTGTTTGCGGAGTTTGCAGAGTTTTTCGCACTCCGCGGGGGTTGCGGAGTTCTGCAGAGCTGAGTTTTTTCCTCGCTCATGCTCGGCAACAGTAAGTTGGCGAGTGAGGAAAATCCAATGCTAGACCACTTCCCTGAAAGATTTCTCAATGCGGGCGGTCGCGGATGGTTGCTACTGCTCTCGTTGAGAAACCTTCCGTTCGCACTGAGGAAGCTGCTGCTCGAGTAGAACTTCTAGCTTTTTGTGAATTGATAGGCATGTCTAAAAAAAAAGAATTGGATTATTTTTGCTGTTTGTTTTAAAAACGTGGGACAGATTCACAAATAGTAAATCCATGTACTGCTATGAACAAATGTAGATTTACTATTTTACGTAATTCACGAACATTGTCAGTCAGCGTTGAGTACCACTGATATTTCTGAATCGAGCTCTGTTACCACTGCAATTTCTTCCTTGAGGTGCAGTCACTTAGGTTTACATTTCATTGCATTCTTCTCCCTCTTTTGTCTTCTTAATCTAATACCAATTTCTCTGATATAGCAACCCGCTACCTCATCAAACCTTTGGTTAAATATTGGGAGTGTGTTGTTGTTGTTGGTCCATTTTTTCCACCGGGCATTTATCCAGTGGGAAGGGGCCATCGGAAGCCAGTTTTTAGGGCAATGGGCTGCTGCTGGCAACTCTGCCACTCCCTCAAAAATGTGGTTTTATTTTACAAAGTTTGAGGTTTGCAAGGGATTCAGGGTAACAGAACCTGGTGAGAGCCACACAAGTCACCCCATCCTGGATTCCCCTGGGTGTCTAGTTTTCAAAAATTTACAGTTTTGCTAGGTTTCCCTAGGTGCCGGCTGAGCTAGGGCCCATAATCCACAGCTAGGCACTTTGCAAAAAAGGGTCCATTTTCAGTGGAAAAATGTAATGTGTCCACATTGTGTTTTGGGCCATTTCCCATCGCGGGCACTAGGCCTACCCACACACAGTTAGTACCATTTTTATTGAGAGAATTGGGGGAATGCTGGGTGGGTGGAAGTTTGTGGCTCCCCACAGATTCCAGAACTTTCCATCACAGAAATGTGAGGAAAATGTTTTTTTTTAATAAAGTTTGAGGTTTGCAAAATATTCTGGGTAGCAGAACCTGGTGAGAGCCACACAAGTCACCCCATTCTGGATTCCCCTGGGTGGCTAGTTTTAAAAAATGTATGGGTTTGCTAGGTTTCCCTGGGTCCCGCCAAAGCTAGGGCCCAAAGTCCACAGCTAGGCATATTGCAAAAAAGGGTCAGTTTTCTGTGGAAAAATGTTATGCATTCACGCTGCGTTTTGGGCCGTTTCCTGTCACGGCCACTAGGCCTACTGTTAGACTTGGCATATTTTGGCATGTTTCCCTTGAGTTTTTGCTTTCTGACCTCCCGAATTTGACTCTGTTTTTGCTGGCTTAATGTTTCTGCGCACTTTTCTCACTGCTGATCAGTGGTAAAGTGCAAGTGCTCCTGTGGTAAAATGTGTTATGGATTGGTGTTTCCATGATTGGCCTATTTGATTTATGTGTCAGTCCCTAGTAAAGTGCACTGAGTGTGCCAGGGCCTGTAAATCAAATGCTGTTAGTGGGCTGCAGCACTGGATTGTGCCATCCACACAAACAGCCCATAAATGTAACTCTGGCCTGCCATTGCAGAGCCTGTGTGCAGTCTGGTACTGCCATATCGACTTGGCAAGTGCACCCACTTGCCAGGCCCTAACCTTCCCTTTTCTTACATGTCAGTCACCCCTAAGGTATGCCCAAGATACCTCTGTGGGCAGGGTGCAGTGTATGTGAAAGGTAGGACATGCCCTGGTGTGTGTGGAATGTCCTGATAGTGAATTACTGCCAACTTCATTTTTCACTATTGCAAGGCTACCTGTTCCCCTTAGGACAGAATGGGGAGTTTGTTTATAACATCTTATAAACATAACTGGCCCTGGGAACTAGGTAGGAAAATAAAGTTTAGTATGCCTGAACTCAGAATCTAAAGATGCATCTTTTAGTGAAGGTGATTTTTACATTCTGTGTTTGAAAATACCACTTTTAGAAAGTAGGTATTTTCTTGCTCAGCCATCCAGCAGGCCTCTCCTGGAATTGTGGATTGACTGCCTGGGTTTTGGATGACAGGGGCTGGGGAGCAGCAGAGGCTCCAGATAGTCTAGGTGGGTCAGGAAAGGGCTGAATAGACCTGGGCTGCATTTAGAGTAGAGGGAGGAGATTTCCTTGTACCTGAATGGGCCTGGTATGCCTCTGACAATGCCGTCTCCACCTCCTTCCAGGAAGCCACACCAGAGAGGGCAGAACTGGTTCTGGCTGGGCACAGACACTCTCTGCCTGAGAGGACAAAGGATTTAGGGCTATAAAAAGTGGAGCCCAAACCCCTGAACTTTAGAACTCTTTTGGACCAAGAAGACTGCCTAGAAGAAGAGCTGGAGAAGCTGTGAGGAGGAACTACCACTTTGCTGAGTGCTTTGCTGTGTTGGCCTGTAGTGGCTGCTTCTGTCTTGGGCAGAAGTACTGGACTGAACGTTCTGCAATCTATTTTTGTGAGTTTCTCCAAGGGCTTGAAGTAGAGCTTGCCCCCTGTTCAAGAAGTCTCAGGAACAGCAAAGACTTCAAGTTCTTCTGTCCTCAGCACTGGGGACTGTGTGTTTTTTGCTGCAACAGAAGAAATAAAAACCCGTCGCCGTCTACAACGCCGCTGCCGACTCCGTGTCCTGAAGGCCCTGCAGAGGGCACCGCCGCATTGCCGCACCGCGACCCTGGTCTCACCGACGATGCCTGCTGACACCGCCACCGAGCCGCTGCTCGCACCGCGACCTGTGGGCACCACACTCCGCATCGCCTCGCTTCACGACGCAGCCTTGGTATCCCCGACGACGCCACTCCCCGACGAAATCGACGCTGCTGCTTGCACCGTGGTTTGAGGGCACCGCTTGTAAGGGTACACGACGCACCGCCCTCATCCCGCACCGCAGCCTTGGCCTACAGACACCGGCGCCATTGACTCCAGTTTGTCAGCCGACGACAGCGCTTCAGCAACGACAACGCCGATGCTCGCGCCGTGACCTACCAGCACCGCGACGAGCACCGCATCACTTCGCACCGCGACCCTGGTCTCACCGACGACACCATCTGATGCCGCCACCGAGCCGCTGCTCGCACCGTGACCTGAGGGCATCGCACGCTGCACCACTGCACTTCGCACCGCAGCACCTGACGCCTGCCGACAGCAGCGCTCCTGACTTCAACAGAGAGGTGTTCGATCTGCAACGCGTGTGACTTCAAGGGCCAGATGACTTCTGCACCGACCTCCGGAACCGACGCCTGCGGACGCCGTGCTTTCGGAAGCTCAACGAGAGGTCGCAGACGCCCTGCATTTCTAAAGGTTCTGCTTTGCGGGTCTTCCCGACACCGTAGCTGGCCCGCGACGCCGCGGTCAGCCAGAACTATTTGGATTTGTTTGTTCAAGACGCCGTGATAGCCCCGGACAGAGCTATCGACATCAAGGAACTGTTTTCCAAGGTTATTTTGATAACTGAAGATTCCTAAGTACTGTATTGTGGAATTTTTTATCATTTTTGGTCTTGTCTTAAGTATATAAATATATTGGATATTTTTCTAAACTGGTGTGGTGTCCTTTTGTAGTGCTTACACTGTATTACTGTTGGTGATGTGCAAATGCTTTACACACTGCCTCTAAGATAAGCCTGACTGCTCGTGCCAAGCTACCAAGGGGGTGAACAGGGGTTATTTTAGGAGTGTAACTCCCTTATCCTGACTAGGAAGAAGGGTCCCTATTTGGCCAAAGGTACCTACCTCTGCCAACTAGAGACCCCCATTTCTAACATTGGTTGTCAGCGGTGAGGATAGGACTTGTGTTTGCACTTGACTTACAGTGATTGGTGTGCACTACTACCATATCGCAGACCATCACGTGCCACATACTGGTTCTTTTTCTTTTTGGCCTATTTTTGATCTTGCCAGTTTCAACTTGCTACTTCATCATGCCTGAATCAAGAGCATCATCTGTTGCATCCCTGGAAGTTGCCTTTGAGGAGGATAGGTTGGAATCCTACAATGTGAAAGAATTGAAAGCGATTTGCAAAAACCTAAAAGTCCAAGTCAGAGGCCTCACTAGGAAGGAGGAGCTACAAAAGGCGCTGAGGGCCTGGGTAGCAGCCAGACATGCCAGTGGGCAATCTGGAGATCTCAGTGGAGAGGCGGCGGAGCCTACTCCTAGGGTGGATGTGCTTGTGGGAGAAGGGGAACCCTCCAGACCAGGCAGCACTGGCTTGTCCCCAGAGGAGCTGGAGAACAGGCGGAAGCAAGGAAGTTCGAATTGGAGAAACTCAGGATGGAGAATGAGAGGGAAGAGAAAAGAATAGCCACGGAAGAAAGGAAGATGATCTTAGATCATGGGAGAAGTCTTAAGGAGCTGGAACTAAGAAGTAGGCCCAGCTCAGATGGTGGCAGCAATTCCTCAGTGCAGGCAGATAGAATTGTGCACATCCCCAGAATGTAGGCAAAGAGTACAAGAAGGGTGATGACATTCAGAGGTGGTTTTAATGGTACGAGTCGTCCATTCACATGAATGGGGTCCCTGAAAGGAATTGGGGGGCAGGGTTATGGCCTCTCTTTCCAGAGGAAGCAAGGGATACCCCGATAGCATTGGGTAAGGGGCAGAGCCTCACCTACGCTGACATGAAGGACGCCCTCCTCACTAGGTATGGATTCACTCCTGAAAAGTACAGGGATCCGTTTAGGTCCAGTAAAAAGTCTGATGCCAACACTTGGTTGGAATGTGTAGATTCGTTCTGCAGGTCACTGGATGGCTGGGTGAAGGGCAGTAATGTGACAGATTATATGGGGCTCTACAATTTGATTGCATGGGAGCACTTGTCTAGTCTATGTTTTGCAGATCTGCGCCAGCACTTGGTTGATAGTAAGCTAACTGACCCCAGGAAGCTTGCTATGGAGGTGGACCGCTGGGTGAGTACCCGGGTCCAAAAGAAAGCGTTTGGGGAAGACTCAGCCAAAGGTGGGCAGGGTCCCCAGCTGAAAAGTTGGGGGGACAAGGGTAAAGCACAGGAGTTCTCTAAAGGGCCCCAAACTAACACCCAGGGTAAAGGTTCCCATCCCCCAGGAGATAAGAAGCAAGGGGTCTCTTCGGGAAAGCCTGCCCCCGCAAGTGTTTTTCATGTGATCAGGTGGGTCACTTGAAGGGGGACTCCAAGTGTCCCAAAAGGGCACAGCCACCCACCGGTGGGCAGACCAAGGTGTTGGCTAGTGTAGCGCTTGGGGAGGAGGGGTACCGGCAGGAGGGAGAAATGACCCTCGTCTCACTAGGGGACAGTGAGATGGTCCCAAGGAACCAGGTGCCCCCTAACACAAAGAAATACAGCACCTGGGTGACCATCAATGGGAAAAGGGTAGAGGCTCTCAGAGATACTGGAGCCAGTGTGACCTCGGTCCGGTGTCACCTGGTCTCTGAGGAGCAGGTAGTCCCCGGGGCATTCCACCAAGTGTTTGCTGTAGACAACTCGGAGCGCCAGTGTATGGTGGCGCAAGTTCCCTTTGAATGGGTTGTCTCAGGTCCCTTGAGGGTGGTTGTGAGCCCTACCATGCCTGTAGATTGTCTGCTAGGTAACGACCTGGACCAGTCCTTATGGAAGGATGTTGAGCTCAGGTCTCACTTGGAGATGCTTGGGTTGCCAGAGTGGGCATTCATGTCCACTCGGTCAATGGCAGCCAGAAAGGGTGATCAGAAGGACTTGGAGCCTGAAACAGTGGCCCAGGTCCCTCCCAAGACAAAGGGCAAGGGGCACGGGAAACTGGCCCCTGAAGTTCCCACGGACTGGGAGGAGGCGCACCTTGAGGGGGACGCCCCGGTGCCTACAGGGGAGCAGGTAGCTGAACTGGGGGACATCTCTGAGCTGACCCATTGGCAGCAAGAAGGGGGTCTCACCAGGGAGGAATTTTGCAGGGAGCAGAAAGAGTGCCCTTCTCTGGAGGGTCTGCAGTGGCAGGCTGCAGACCAGGCAGCTGGTGATCAGTCTGGATCACATTGGATCTACTGGGAGAATGGTCTCCTGTATAGTGAGCCTAATGTCCCTGAGCCTGGGTCAGCCCGTCTGCTGGTGGTACCGCAGCGCTTCAGGACCTTCCTACTGGGTCTGGCTCATGACGTGCCTTTGGCAGGACATTTGGGGCGGGACACGAACCTTTGACAGGCTTGTCACTCACTTCTTCTGGCCCCAAATGCGAAGGCAGTCAGATGGAGATTGCAGGTCTTGCCAAACTTGCCAGGCAAGTGGTAAGAGTGGGAGGAAGGTCAAAACTCCTCTCCAACCTTTTCCAGTTGTTGGAACGCCCTTTGAAAGGGTAGGGATGGACATTGTGGGGCCACTGGATCCCAAGACAGCCACGGGCAACAGGTACATCCTGGTCTTGGTGGACCATGCCACCCGGTACCCGGAGGCAATCCCTCTCAGGACAACAACGGCGCCAGTGGTGGGCCGGGCGTTAATGGGGATCTTTTCCCGCGTGGGGTTCCCCAGAGAGGTGGTTTCTGACAGGGGGACCAATTTCATATCCAAGTATATGACATCCCTGTGGAAGGAGTGTGGTGTAACCTACAAGTTCACCACTCCTTACCACCCACAAGGTAACGGTCTGGTAGAGAGATTTAACCAGACCTTGAAGGGCATGATTAAGGGTCTAACAGAACCCATGAGGCATAAGTGGGACGTCCTCTTGCCATGCCTTCTCTTTGCATACAGGGAGGTGCCACAGAAGTCTCTTGGGTTCAGTCCCTTTGAGCTTCTGTATGGTCACCCTGTGAGAGGATCTCTGAGTTTGGTGAAGGAAGGCTGGAAGGCAGCTCCCAGGAAAACTCCCCAGGATGTGTTTAGTTACATGTTGGCCTTCAGAAACCAAACTGCCCGCTTCAGGAAACTCGCTCAGGCGAACCTAGAAGCAAGCCAGGAAGAAATGAAGAAGTGGTATGACCAGAATGCCACCCTGGTCGAATTTCAACCTGGGCAAAAGTGTGGGTCATGGCCCCAGTGGAACCTTGTGCCTTGCAGGACAAGTGGACTGGTCCGTTTGAGGTGGTGGAGCGCAAAAGTGATGTCACCTACCTGGTGGCTTTGCGGGCTCCAAGGAACCCTTTGAGGGTCCTCCACGTGAACCGCCTCAAGCCCCACTTCGAGAGGTCCGAAGTGAGCATGCTCTTGGCGACAGATGATGGGGTGGAAGAGGAGAGTGAACCTCTCCCTGACCTCCTGTCTACCAAGGAGCACGATGGGTCAGTGGAAGGTGTGATCCTCTCCCCTACACTGACCCCAGAGCAGGAGAGCGACTGTCACCAGTTACTCACTGGTGTACCCATGACGTGGACACCGGTGACAGCCCTCCTGTGAAGCACAAGATTTACAGGTTGACTGACCGGGTCAGGGCCAGCATCAAAGAGGAGGTCTCTAAGATGTTGGTATTAGGGGTGATCGAGCCCTCCAACAGTCCTTGGGCCAGCCCAGTGGTCTTGGTCCCAAAGGCTGCTGCACCCGGTGCCACTCCAGAACTGCGGTTTTGTGTGGACTACCGTGGGCTCAATGCCGTCACCAGGACTGACGCACACCCCATCCCCAGAGCTGATGAGCTCATTGATTGGTTGGGAGCTGCCAAGTTCCTCAGCATGTTTGATTTAACGTCTGGGTACTGGCAGATTGCCTTAACTGATGAGGCCAAGGAGAGGTCAGCAGTGCAACTCCCTTATCCTGACTAGGAAGAAGGGTCCCTATTTGGCCAAAGGTACCTACCTCTGCCAACTAGAGACCCCCATTTCTAACACCTACCCACACAAGTTAGGTACCATTTTATTCAGGAGACTTGAAGGAATGCTGGGTGGGTGGAAGTTTGTGGCTCCCAGCCGATTCCAGAACGTTCCATCACAGAAATGTGAGAAAAATGTTTTTTTTTTTAAAGTTTTAGGTTTGCAAGGGATTCTGTGTAACAGAACCTGGTGAGAGCCACACAAGTCACCCAATCTTGGATTCCCCTGGGTGGCTAGTTTTAAAAAATGTATGGGTTTGCTAGGTTTACCTAGGTGCTGCCAGAGCTAGGGCCCAAAATCCACAGCTTGGCACATTGCAAAAAAAAAGGGTTTGTTTTCTGTGGAAAAATGTGATGTGCCCACATTGTGTTTTCGGCCATTTCCTGTCACGGGCACTAGGCCTACCCAGACAAGTGATGTACCATTTTTATTGGGAGACTTGGGTGATTGCTGGGTGGGTGGATGTTTGTGACTCCCCACAGATTCCAGCACTTTCCATCACAGAAATGTGAGGAAAATTTGATTTTTTTTACAAAGTTTGAGGTTTGCAATGGATTCTGGGTAACAAAACCTGGTGAGAGCCACACAAGTCACCAGATCCTGGATTCTCCTGGGTGTCTAGATTTAAAAAATTTACAGGTTTGCTAGGTTTCCCTAGGTGCTGGCTGAGCTAGGGCCCAAAATCCACAGCTAGGCACATTGCAAAAAAAGGGTACATTTTCTGTGGAAAAATGTGAATTGTCCACATTGCGTTTTGAGCCGTTTCCTGTCGCGGGCACTAGGCCTACCCACAAAAGCGAGGTACCATTTTTATCAGGAGACTTGGGGGAATGCTGGGTGGGTGGAAGTTTGTGGCTCTCCACAAATTCCAGAAATTTCCATCAGAGAAATGTGAGGAAAATGTGTTTTCTTTTTACAAAGCTTGAGGTTTGCAAGGGATTCTGGGTAACAAAACCTGGTGAGAGCCACACAAGTCACCGCATCCTGGATTCTCCTGGGTGTCAAGTTTTAAAAAATGTACAAGTTTGCTAGATTTCCCTAGGTGCTGGCTGAGCTAGGGCCCAAAATCCATAGCTAGGCACATTGCAAAAAAAGGGTCTGTTTTCTGTGGAAATATATGATGTGTCCACGTTGCGTTTTGGGCAAATTCCTGTCGCAGGCACTTGGCCTACCCACACAAGTGAGGTTCCTTTTTTATCAGGAGACTCAGGGGAACACAGGATAGTAGAAAAAGTGTTATTACCAGTTGTCCTTCTATGCATTTCTGCCATCCAAATGTAAGACAGTGTGTAAAAAAAAGACATTTTTATAAATCACCCCCTAATTCACCTGCTAGTATCGTTACCCACATATGCAGAGATGTGCAAATAACCACTGCTTCTAAACTCTATATCATGTTCCCATTTCAGGAATACATAGGATTCCTTGATACCTATTTTTCACTCAGTTATTGGCTCTGGGTACCTCAGGTTATTTATGAACCTGCAAGCCCGATATATCCCTGCAACCAGAAAGGTCCCGCGTATGTAACGGTATATTACTTTAAAAAATCTAGCATACTTAGAAAAAGTTACAGGTGAAAATGTAGGCGCAAATGGCTGTTCTTTTCAACACAATTTCAATATTCTTTTATTTCAACTGTTAGTTTCTATAGGAAAGCCTTGAAGGATCTCCACAAATGACGCCTTGCTGAAATCAGAATTTTGTCTTCTTTTCACAAATGTATAGCTTTCCGGGATCCATTATTGGTTTCATACCCATTTCTACCACTAACTGGAAGGCGGTTGTAAGTACAAAAAATTTGAAAAATAGGCAGTGTCCGAGTAAAATGCCAAAACTGTGTAGAAAACGTTGGTTTTCTGACAAAATGCTGCCTGTTCCTGAAAGCTGGGAAGATGGTAATTTTAGCTCCACAAACCCTCCATGGATACCAGGGAAAAAAACAGACGCTGTCTTCTGCAGCACTTTCCCCCCCCAAAAAAAACTTTGCTGTATTTTGCCTAATTTCTCGTTCTCCTCCAGGGGAATCTACAAACACTGCACACCTTGAGAATCCTCAGGGTGTTGGAAGAAAAGGACGCAAATCTGGCATGGATATCTTATGTAGACAAAACGTTATGGGGGCCTAAGCACTAACTACCCCAATTAGCTAAAAAAAAAGGCATGGCACGGGGGGCCTGGCAGCAAAGGGGTTACGTTTGCAACTCCCATGGCTAACTTTATCTGTGCTGCTTTACCACGTCACGGATTGGGATGCACTGAGGCGTGCCAGGGGCTTGAGGCCTGGATAATCTCTGATGGCTGGTGCAGTCACCTTCTTGTGCATGCGTCTGACTTCAGGCATTCTCACCAGCAGAGCTGTGTTGGTCTCTGCTGGATGGCATTTTCTTTTTATACCAAGAGTGAGTAAAAGATTATTATTCACTCATGGTATTACAAGGGGGGCGTAGCCCTGGAGCCCTGTTGGGGTAACCGCCACTGCGCTCACGGCTAAGCAATCCTTATTCAGGAACCTATGTATGTGTTCTAGAGCCCTAAAAAACATGGGCCTATCTTTCTACAATGCATGTTTATTCATTATATTTCTGTAAGGATGCTTATTTCCTTTTCAGCTAAAATTGTTGGTGATTTCAGGATTAAGAATGGCTTCCTGGGTGTACGTCCAGCAGAAAAATGCCGGAACGTTCTTCCGTTGGTTCTCAGAGAACAACTTGTTCATCTGCCATTCAAATGATCTCTTAAGAATCTGTCTTTTATGTCAGGAACTATTATCGTTTCTAGAACTGCTTAGAAAAATGACAGGGTACACTAAAGTGCAACGGGGTGATTTATTACATTTTAGATAATAATAAAATCAATTGAGTGTACTCACTCAACAGCAATATTCCCCAATGGATTACCTTGACTCAGACCTGTCAGTTTATCAAAAATGTTGACATACAAATTTAGCCTAAGACTTTATTGGAAAACAGTTGTCTCCATTTTGCTATGATAAAGTAAGCAAATTCACAAGGGAGCAATTAGACTTGAATCACTGGTTCTTTACAATGTATGAATCAGTCCAGGAAATAACAAGCAAAACTGACATTTGAGGCTGTTCCTATCTAAACCCTGTGCTGAAGAAGGAGTTAGTTTTAGAGTTCATAAACAAAATGTAAACACTGGTAAACAGTCAAGGTTTTTTTTCTGCTATATATTTAGCACTTGCATTGTTCCATGCACTCATGGAGTTTGGCTATGTGTGCCATCGTTGCTGTGAGCTGTAATCATTTAATTGAAGCGTTTCCTGATACAGTCTTAACAAGCCACTCCAATTTGCAATGCGAGCCCATTTTGTAGAAGTACACACTCCGCAGTCATTAGATGATTGCTTTTCAGTGTCTGGTTTTTGTGTCGAACACAATGGTTGCTCCATATCTATAGCTTGTCTTGAAATATACTTGTGAATGACAACTGTTCTCATGCCGCCTTTTAGCATTTTTAATGTAACAAGATCGCACAATATGAATGTCATTGGTTGTGATGTGTTGTTAAAATTGCAGAGAGGGGGAGCTGCTTTGTAACCATAGTGATTTTGTTTTGTTCTTTGTAAGCCAACATCTATGTCACATTAGTTGACTTTTAATGTAACAAATGCAGTGAAATGCTTCTAGGACCACATATCAGAGGATACTTTGACGTTTAAGAACATCTTAGCCAGGTTTTTATTCCCAATATGGAAATGTCAGTTTAGTATGTGGCAATTCCAGCCTAATGCAACCACCTCGCCCCACACTGTCTGGGATCCATTAGCTCCCCCTGCCCACCAATATGGCATTCAAGATCTGCTGCATCACCTTGAAGGCAGAAAACTGTAACATTCCATGTCACTCGTCAGACAAGATCATAATCTCTAGTATAAAGCTAAGCAGCAATGGTACCGCCAGGCTTGTGGCCATATATTGTAAGAAGCCTGATCTGCATCTGAGCTCTGGACTCGCCCCGAATTGCAGGTCGTCCAAGTTCCACCTCATCTTCGTTTACTGAAGACATTAAAGACAAACTGCTTCCAGGATCTCCTTGTCCACAAGTAACTACTCCACTGTACTTCTCTACAGACACTAGACGAAGAATAACTCTGCTACCACTAAACTGTACTTGTGTCCATTTTCTACCCCCCACCTAGCACAGTGCTCTATAGCTTTTCTTCTAATCTGACACTTTTTCAATGCTCGTTTATACGTAGATACATGCATGTATTTGTATAAAAAGTTATATAGAAGTACCATGTAACATTACTACAATTTGGCTATTTACAAGTAAAAACACAAAAACTATGAGAATGAGCTGTTACAGGCAATTGTGATAGTTGTGAAACTATCATTGTTGGAGGGGTTCACTGGCTTTTGGTCATCCAGCCTTTGCTATTATTTGATTGCTGTATAATAATAGTTTTGTGAGTCATCACTAACATTTAGAATTCCCAAAAAGGGCATCTCTTCAGCAACCCATGTACCAGAGATGTAGGCGCTAAGGTTCATGATCCACCTAGATGTGTGCCACTATGGTGTGCCCTATGGTAGAACGTGCTTCAATTGAAGGATGTCTTGACTATGACTGGCAGCAGAACTCGTATCAGTTTACCAAGGTTGACAACATAACTCTCCGACAAATTGGACACCTCTTGGACCCGGTTGTGGATCTATGTGAATCTTGCTGCTGTTAGCACTTCCAGAAGATCAAGCTTAGTACTTTCTGTGAGGAAATTGGGTGTAATATATGGTGTGCTTATATGACCTCACCGTGTAATACACTGCCAATCCCTTAAGGACCAGTAAGGTTTTGTTTGTTAAACCTTAGCTCAACTCTGGGTAGCTGCAACTAGAAAATTTGATTTTATGAATTTTTTACCCCAAAATGAAAAAGACCTACCTGAGGTTTCTAGAGATACCGGTTTTATAAGGTATAGTAAATCACAATTTTTCACGTACCCGCGAACAAGCATTACCAAATTCATCACAGTTGACATCCATTTGTATACTGCTCACACGTAACTGACTCTATGATGACTTATTTGACAGTGGAATTCTGAAAGCTGTTTCTCTACTGTTTGTTTTGGGGCATTTGCGAGGATCGCCCAGTTGTTACTGCAAGTCTGGTAAGGTTCCCTTCAGGTGCATCACATTTTCTGTGTACTTTCAGAGACTTTTAAGGCAAAGGCAAGGTGAAAAATTGCCCAGGGCCCACACTTTCCAAGCCCCCTTCCCAGGAAAGTGACATTTCTCTCTGTTTGACTCTCTATTCTACTCTCTATCTGAAGCTCCCTAACTCTCTACCTGTTGCCACTTCTGACTTTGTCTCTCTACCCCTTGTCATTTTAAGGATTTTTTGGGTAGCAGGCAAGACACATTTTAACTGTTTTGTGTGACCCTGTTAAACTTTAACACATAATTGAGTATTGTTTGACTCCATGGGAGCTTTAGTTAACAAGAAATGGGCCCCCTAAATTCGTAAGGTGACACTGTGTCCATTAGATTTTGCCAGTCTATACATCCTAAAGTTTTTTGTTTCCATGTTATTAATTACTAGCTAAATCTCAAAGTAAGTTGGTACAAAAATGAAACTCTAAAGTTAGCAATTTTTCTCTGGGTGAGCGGCCCTTTTGCCCAAAGTGATGCTTCGCCAGATATGTTGATAGACTGCTCTTTAGAAGGGCAGCCTGCTCCTTTTTAAATCCACTTTAGCCAGTTTACTCTGGTAGAGTTTTCAAGGACTGACCTTGCATCATTTCCACTTCGCATCACAGCGATTTGCATCCAGCCCGATCCTACGTTTCTTAGTGTACGAATTCCATAATGCATTGTTGTAGGAATAATTAACAAAGGAATAGATCATAAACTGGTCTTCATAAGTGGATAATTTTCATACAAAGCCTGTGTTATATTGTTCTAACACTTTTAGAGATGTTTGAAATTTAAATACCGCACCTGTTCATGTTTTTGTTTACATTTATTCCAAGATGCCTCGGGATTCACTGTGATAAAACGTTGTGCTGCTAAGTGCTCGGGGCAGCAGTGGTAACGTCTTTCCCCATGCCAGCTAGAGCTTTTCAATTCAAGTGTTTTTTTATAAACAACTTGAAGGTATAAGAAAAAACGAACACATCTGGCCCTGTTTTCTAGACATAGTAAATCTGAATTGCTCTTTTTTAATTTTGAAGTAAAAGTGGAAATGAATCAACTGTAGCGATTAATTTCCTGCCGCGTGGTTTCAAGGGCTAAGGTTTACACTATAGTAATAGGTGTTTGACTCATCGTCCCAGGTTCGAATCCTGGTGAGTCGACTCAGACTTTTATCTTTCTGAAGAAAATAAAATGAGGGTACAAATCTGACTAGCATTCAAAGCAAGGTAGAGTCCTTGGTGTCCAGGTACGAAGTACACCCATTTTTTGTACAATCTAAGAAACACTTCAGTTTAACTTTCAGAACTTCTTGTAAGGAACCAAAGAAGAATATAAAAAACGTCTCCTAGAACCACCTACACGTGCCAATCTTTCAAATTTCCAAAGAACACGCATAAGTAATTTCTTAAAGAATGGTAAATGGCTTGAAATGGTTATCAGCATTGGTAGACAGTTGGAAGAAATTGTGCATTCCAAATATATCTTCAGAAAAAGAAACACAGTGAGCTTCTCTTTTGATGATAGAAAAGTCGTGTGGTTGCCATGGCGACTAGATGTTATCCACATAAAATGTCTGCAGAGTGTCATATATTCATTCTGTGCGTCAACGTTCACTTTTTAAAAAAAAAGCTCCATCGGCTAGAGAGCATCATAAAAACATAACTGTACATATGTTCACTGCATAGGTCTCCTCTGTTAATCGCCTCTTTCACACCCCACGAGCCATAGCGTGCTCATGTCTATGTAATATGTAAATGACATAGTGAAACTTTGCACTTCATTGACCCTGAAATATGCACATATGTTTGCGGAGGCTCAATTTCCATATTTACTTAGGATAATTGTGCAGATTGATGCGAGCGTCTGTGGAGTGCATATCACCCCATCCTGCATATGCAAGGCAGGTCTGCCTGACACGCATACAGGAAAGTGTCTAAATTCAGGTTTGCAAAAGACAGAAAGTGCCTTTGCACTAAGGCATTGCACAGAGCAACCTGGACAGATCAAGAGGCCCGTTGTCATCCTTCAACTCTACATTTTTATATGAAATCAACAAAACTCTAATTGACACTTTGGGTCAAGAGTTCATGGGCCACAACAATGCGCATGAAAGTTAATGTTGACTCATATATGTAAGGAAATAGGTATGAGCACAGTTATGGCAGACAAAGCATGCGCAATAACCATTTCTAATTACTGGAGAGTGAGTACCTGCCTATTGCCATGCACCCTGCAAGCTTCAAGTTTTAAATGTATTTTATTTGTATGGTATTATGCGGACTAAGCAAAACAAGCATCACATTCATAACACCCAAATAAAAAGAAAGAACCAGCAACGCTCTATGGGGATATTCTCAAGAACGTGTGATAATTATCGCAAAATTAGCCTAACGCAACTTTGCACATCGCAGTCCATTGCGGGAAAATAACACTGTGTTAACGTTGTATTCTCAACCCGTCGGCACCATGCGATAGTCTCATGACAACGCGCCAAATGACTGCGATAAATTAAAGCGACGCCGAAAAAACGCGAAACACGAACGCGAAAAAAGTTGCGATGTGGCCAACCGCGAGAAAAAAATCTGCGCTAACCAGCGACAGGCCTGCAATTCCCACGCCTCATGTGGGAAAATGCACTATAAAAGCACCGAAAAACCCAAACAAAATAATTAAAACTGCGTAGCACCATGGAGGAAGCCGGAGCAAGTATAGAGGATGACCAGAACCCCACAAGCCCCCAGGAGGACCAGCCTGGGACCTCGGGGTCACAGAAGGGCAAGGAGAAGAAGACGAGGAAGACAAGGTTCAGTCCGCAGGAAAACAGGATCATCATCACAGAGGTGATAGAACACCACCAACAACTGTTCGTCACCTCCAACGTGTCATTGTTAAATAAAAATGCAATATGGCAGTCCATCCTGGACAAGGTGAATGCGGTCGGAGTGAGGAGGAGGACAATTGGAGAGGTCAAGAGGCGCTAGAATGATGCGAAGCGCAAAACCAAGAAGAAACTCGTTGACAACCATCAGGCAGCAATGCAGACTGGAGGTGGCAGTCCAGCGGAACACCAGGAGCTGGACGAGATGGAGGAAATGGTGGCCACAGTCATCAGTGGGGAGTCGGTGGCAGGAGTTGGGGGTCCGGACACTGCTCGACATGACCTGACACAACAGCACCAGGGTGAGTACCGAACAGGGACTGGGGGGACGGGGGGAGATGGGCACAATGGCACACATGCACAATTAAGTAGAGCACACTGCACACCCACAATGACTCTGGATCATGTCCCTGATCTCCTTGGCACACTGCAGCATGCATACAAACAGCAAGTAGGCCCCCGTCCACTATGGGCACAAAGGGGTCCCTCCCCACACAGCACCAATCTCACAACCAACCCATGCACACGTGTCAAAACCAGCAAAGCTGCGTGTCTGTGAGCCACACTGACAATGCAAGTGACACTGCATGACGAACAGCATGGCTTCAGTCCAATTATCATGACATGGTGCACGCCACGACACTGAGGTGGCTGAGTGTGGAACACATCCGGAAAGGAGCAGGTTGCACTCTGACACATCCACGTGCACAAACAACCCCTGACGCCAACAACACATCTGTGGATAAACCATGCCCAAGAGTCCAAAATCCGAACTAGAGCCAAAATTAGCCAAGTCTGCAACATCAGCACTGTAGAAGCACAGAAGTCAAAGGCACGCCGCCTCAAAGGGATAAGGGGCAGCAAAATCACAGCTGCAGGGGCGACTCTCCCACAATGCAGCACACACACATAGCAATAACAGCACATCATCATTGACGACAATGTGGTAGAAAGTGCAACACTCTCACTACAGAACAGAGGACACAACTGGTTCCGCTTGTGCGTAGGAACTGGCCAATCACATCTGGCATAGCAGGAAACTGTGAGATGATAATGTATGTGTACAACCTCACATCCGTGATGTAGTTCAAATGTCCACTGTCCCGCATCAAATAGTCAGCTCCTCCCAAACAGTCACAATGTACATTGTCATGCAGTCTGTATGTAAACTTGAACAATGCGTCAACATACATGTCAACACAATGTCAAAATGCATCTCCCCTTCACATTGCAGAGGGACAATCAACACCTACTGCAGAGCAGACCAGACAACTCATCAGTGATGATGAAGAGGACCTCCACACCTTTGACACCAACGCCCTACAACAGCTCATGGACAGCTACGGCAACCCACCTCCAGGAGCAGGGCAGCCCAGCTGCATCGAGGAGACCCCACCCCCTGCACAGACCACACAGCAGGAAGCACCCACCACCACGCCTGGCTCCCAGCACCTCACCGAAGAACACATCGCATTCCAAGGCCTGTTAGACTGCCAGAAGGAGGTGGCTGAACAGGTGCGGGTGGGGTTCGACCTCATGGCAGCCAAACTAGATGCCATACGTGGGTGTCTAAGTCCCATCAGGGACCACTTATACTCCCTAACGGACACCCACAGTTCGCTCCATGATGTCCAGCAACCCATGCCCGACATCGCTGGAGTCATGACTCTGAGAGGAGAACAACTGTCTAGTCAGAGTGGCCTCAGCGATGTCAGCCGAGAGTTGGCACAGATGCTGAGGATAATGGAGAACATGGAGCGGATGCATGCAGAAAGAATGGCTGCCACGGATGCACACCAGCGAAAAGTTGTTGGGATCTTCCATGCCCTGCAGATCCTCATCATCGCATTGCTGCCACTAAGGCAGTCGCTGATGAATGCTGCTGGTACTTCTACACACACATCTCCGGCCCCTGATGTGTCAGTGGCACACAGTGCTGCAGACCAAACATCAGCACCCACATGTCAGACAGATGACATAGAGGACGAAGATGCGGGTGATACCACCTTTGTAGTAAGGAGGAGCCAGTAGCATTCTTCTCCGCAATATGCCCTTTTTCAGCTTGGTTCTGCCCTCTGCATCATGCCCTGTAACAACACCTCCTACTGTCCCACCAAACACTCTGCGACACTCACCTTGGACCTCGACATGGACTGCCATATTTTGTTTGCTTACCAATGACACAGCAATCAGACTGCGGACTGTACTCTTCCTCTTACGATGTACTTGTCAATCCCTAAATGACTCTGGCTGGCCCTCCACTGGGCTACAATGTAATGTGGGGTTGGCATGGCCATGTACTGCTCCAGCTCTGACACTCCACCGAATGTGAATAAATCATTCAAATTCACACAGATGTGTCATGTCCATAATCGATCAAGTATGAAAGTATGGATGAATGTAAGGACATTGATTACCCAAAAAGGTACACCCTGAGAAATGAAAGCAATGCACATGTTTGACCGTGACACACATCGGAAGTGAGATGACTGGGAATGTGTGCACTAGCTGTGGCCTCATTGCTCTGAAACAACAATCGCGCAATTTCTCAACCTTGCCCCACGCAATGTTTGAAATAGGGCTGGGTATGAAATGTCAAAGTCGTTGGCAGGCCTAAAGTGGTGTCCACCATCACATTTAACAACAGAACATCTCTTCCCATACCTACTCACACTCAACTGGGTGGACACAGCCTGTATTGATGGATCACATTGATCCACATGGCAAGAATATGGACACCATACTCACATTGCTGAAGACACGTAAGAGCACAGGTCTATCAGCAACTATCCCAACCACTATATCTGGCTCACAGAGGTGGAGCTGGCAATAGGGACTCACCCCTAAGTGAAATGCGTCAGTCAGTCCCTCCCTGTGTACGGACAATGCTCATTGAGGCACACGATTTGTCATTCTAATCAACACTCATCACAGTTGAACACTAGTGGAGTTGCGTAGACTTTATTAGCATGTGCGTGTCAGTACGGGCAAGCCAAGGGCCACAACATGCAGACCAATGCATCAGACATTAACAGGCAGCATTCGGTTACGGTACAGTTCCACATGACAGGCGTTGTGCATGTACCCGGGATGTTCTGCCATTGCGTTGTTGGCTCTCGTAGAACCGGCACTCTTCTGACCTGCGGCAGTTATGTGGATTATATGCTACAGCTCGGAGCAATGAGTCGTATGTGTGTGCAAAGTTTGGACGTATGGGTTGTTGTGTACGTAAGTGTCAAGGGCATTCCATGCAAGAGTACCTCGAGCAAGAACTTCTGTGTGTGGGTTGTGGATATGTTGGTCTTTCATTAGCGCTGTGCGTAGTGTGGGAGTCGTCATCATCTGCTATGGTATCTCTCTCAGGGGGTGCCTGCCGTATGCAAGACCAAGGTCGGAGGTGCAGATGTCCTTCCGCCTTATGTATTGAGACAAAGGAGCTTTCATCCCTAATGTTAGTCTGACTACTGCTTGCATTCTGGGAATGTGATGTGGCTTTTGCGCTGCAATTGAGGCTAGGCCTTAGGCTTATGGTGCACCAATAGCGAGACACACACAACAGTTGGCATGCATGAGCCAAGAGCCCGAGCGGCCTTGCGCTCCTTGTACAATCCCTTTGTGCGCGGCCACCCTCCGGGTGCATGCAACATTGCAACATTGTCGATTGCAGGCCGTGTAGCGCAGACACTGCAACAGAGACACACGCATCAGTTGGTTTCCTGTCCAGCCCAGAAATGAACCACGCCCAGAGCCCAGGGATAATTATTCACACCCCTACGCTGGCCTGGTGTACGCTGACCCAGCCCACTCGGCTTACATATAAAGGGGACGACGACGACGCTACATGTCCCAGTTCTTCCCCACTGCCGAAGGTGACATGGCTGCGTCCGCCTGGCATATCACCAGACTCAATCATAAAGGGTCCATGACTTGCGTTGCACAGAGTTGGTGGCACCGGATACACTGCGGCCGGCACGGGCCTACCGCCATGGGACGGTGACTTTCGGTGCACTGAGGTAGGGGTACCTTAAGTGCTGAGCGGGTGTGCAGCCTGCGATGATGCGCCGTCCTGGGGGTCCGGACTGCTAAGGATTTGTGTGAGCCCTGCTGGATCGCAGTGTAGGCCTGAGCCAGCGGGCAGCGCGGGCCTACCGCCACGTGGCGTTGCCTCGCGGTTCACAGAGTTAGTGGCACCTATAGAGCTGAGCGGGTGTGCAGCCTGCGATGATGCCGTGTGCACTGATATGATCTCTGCCATTGCGAAATCAAGACCCAGAATCACGTGTGTGACCTGGTGGCCCGCGGGGCGGGGCTGAATGATGTGGAGACTGCCAAGGTCGCGGGCCCAGGGCTTGGAGCTTGCACCGGCACGTGGTGGGCCCTCATGGAGACACGCTGGTGGCGGAAGGTGAGCAGTGAGGCCTGGGTGCGCAGGTGCGGGCAAACACCGCTGGGCGGCGGGAGGAGCTGGGGTGCAGCAGCCTGTGTGCACAGAGGCGGCCAAGCGATGATGGCGTGTGCAATGATATGACCTCTGCCATTCATGAATCTGGACTCTGTTTCAGATAAGGGACCTGGTGGACTGCAGTGTATACCGGCATGTGGTTGGAGACACACCGGTGGCAGCAGGTGAGCAGTGAGGCCTGGGTCCGCAGTGTCGGCACTCTCTCTCCCTCTCTTCCTTTCACTGTCTCTCTCTCTTCCTCTGTTACTCTCTCTCTCCCTCTCTTCCTTTCACTGTCTATCTCTCTTCCTCTGTTACTCTCTCTCTCCTTCTCCCTCTCTTCCTTTCACTGTCTCTCTCTCTCTTCCTCTGTTACTCTCTCTCTCTCCTTCTCCCTCTCTCCCCCTTTCTCTCTCTTTCTCTCTCTCCCTCTCTTTCACTCTCTCTCTCTCTCTCTCTCTCTTTTTCTTTCTCTCTCTCTTTCTCTCTCTGTCCTTTGATGAGCGCATGACACACCTTCTTATCTTGAATTTTGTCTTGCAGGCTGTGTCTTACAGATTGTCCAGAGAAGACCAGGCATGGCTCTTCCGAACAGTTGTTTTGAGTAAAATTTGAATAAAATAATTATAATAATGGATGATTCTCCTTTTTCTGACCACACATGAATGTTAATTGTTGTACTTGTGTGACATCAGGCGAATTGCTTTGTTCATGATTTCGTAAAGTTGATGTTAAATATCTTTGTCCGGGGTAGGGCCCCGGGGGGGGATCCTGGGGGGGTGGCGGTGGTTGTTGTGGCCCTCTTGGGGCTCCGAGCTGCATGATCAGTTGCTCCATGGCATCTGTTGTTCTTCAGGTGTGGCTCTGGTCTGGGCTCCCTTTTGTGGTGCAGGTTGTCGTCCGACTTAACACCAGGTAAGAGCAGGTGTTAAATCCCTGCTACTAACGCGCCTTATCGCCTGTTTTGGGATCTTATCGCCGATCTGGCTGGTCGTAGAGAATATATGTGTATTATTATTATGGTGTTATTTCGGCTTTTTGCACAGGAACGCCTACTCTGCATCTCATTAGCGTTAGTTGCCGGTGTCATCCGTGGCGATGTTTTTTGCGGCTGCTATCGCAGGAAAACTGGCGATGTTGGCTGTTAGCACCAGCTTGTGAATAGGGCTATAAATCTATCGCCACTTTGGCTGCGATAAAGTGCCAATAACTCGGCGATAAGTCCTTGAGAATATGCCCCTATGTCTTAAAAATCTAATAAAACGCAAACTACTAAAATATTTTGATAACGTGTCAACAGTTTTTAGTTAATCTTCAGTAAAGGGTAATAGGCAAGGGAAAATGAGGGGAAATACTCCAGTGCTCCCTAAGATGGTATACAACTCAGAATATTAAAATATCTCCTGATCCAATCAATGATATGTAAGGTGTCCACTACCCATTTTGAACAAGAAGCAGCAATAACAGATTTCCATGGTGAAACCTAAATTGGTTCTGGTAAAATGTGTACAACAATCTTGCACCTATTATCTACCGATTTAAAACAGAAAGCAGCAGAATTCTGAAATGATACCAAAATGATTTCTTATAGAGTGTGTGATACGGTTTACATGCAACTTATTTTTTTACGAATGCACCAATAGCAACATTTAATTCAATACTATATTTTTGTTTAAATCTATTTTATTTATTTTATCAACAGATATTAACAAGTGTTCGCTTGTGCATGTATAGATGGTTAACACATACAGATCACAGTTACATGTCCATGATAATAATGGTATGTTTGTTATGCGCTACACTTGTACTGCAGGATAGAAGGGCAGTCAGGGACTAGGATAAAGGTTAGGAAAGGGAGTGGTGATGAATAGGTGAGTAAGGTGACAGCTGTTGCCCAATTTGGTGTTCTGTTGCCCTCCAGTGGCCGCGCCTCCCCGTGTCTTTGACTATTTATCTTTGTGATTGGCGTGTTAGCGCTGTGTGGTATAGTCCCAAACTTGCTGTTCGACTGTTATGTAAACTGGGTATGTATGCAAGATGTTTAGGATATGGGGTCGCACGGTTTAATTCAATACTAATATTTTAAAACATTTCTAATAAAGTGCATAGTGCAATTTATAGATGATTTGATTTTACAGTGACTTCTTTATACATGTCTTGACAGTCTCCTTTAAAATATCAGTTCTTCAAGTCATCAATCTGTGACACTTCTCGCAACTCGACCAATAAATAGGATTAAAAAGTGAAAATATTCAGTCACAGTAAAAAATGACTTTTTATTTAAAATATAATGTGCAAAGTGATGATTCCTCTAATCCAGTTCATTTGTCAGTTTCCCACGCCTTACATAACTGGTTTACTTTGTTATAGAGGAGACTACTCACATTAACTTACTTTTTCAAACAAAATGTTAGCTTCTAAACCAGCAAGGATGCTTCATTTCAAATGGGCAAATGTTTTCATCACAGTATCTAAACAAGCAATGGCAAAGCAAACAGGTCTTGGCAATGCGAGAGCTATTGGCTTTGTCAATGTCAATGTCTTTTAGCCATGTTGTGTAGCAGTATGGCTGCTGTTCGATATGCCCATGGACAATGGAAGGGAAGCAGGGCGGGGGATGTGAACACCATGGCAATGGAAGGGAAGGAGGAGGGCGGTTGGGTGATTAAGAACAACTCCACGGACAACCGAAGGGAAGGTGTGCAGGTGGTAGAAGGCAACACTACAGATAACAAAAAGAGAGCAAGGAGTTGGGGAAGTACACTAAGGAAGTTTGAGAGACTCCATGCATTTGTGCTTGCTGCATGCAAAGTTTCTGGTAATATTAGGGAAAATTACACTAACAACCGGTACACCAGACATTAGAACATACCCAGAAACATCCTAAAACAAGCAACCAACAAGCAGCAGCTTCTGGTGCTCCTGGCCTGGCACCAGAGCACACACCGTCACCAACACCCAACAGACACAGTGCTTACGGGAGGTGCCCTTACCACTACCGGATGTCCTCAGGCACACAGAGGAAAGGGACTGTTTTGGTCGGCATAGCTGACTGGGACTAATTCATGAGACTCTAGCACTGTGGACTTCTGGCAAAACATATATAAAAACAATGAGGAATATGTATGTGTATTGATAAAAACAAGAGATCAAACAGCAGAGTTGCAGAAGAGGTGTGGGCGAGGCGGGAATCTTTATAATGGCCTCATCCGGGAGCCTACGGTGAAAGCGTGCACAGGACTGTGTTTTATTTACGCAGGAAGGCGAGAAGTTGGCTAGCGGACTGTACCACCAGAATGATGTGGGGTGTTACTGTGGAGGACTGTAAAACGAGATCCATAGCCATGCCCTTCCCATCCCAGGATTAGTGAGTTCTTTTGCTAAATTTTAAAATAATGATAAGAATGTCAACTTTCCTCAAGGGCACTCGAAAATGTTTCATGATTTTGCAGTAGAGATGTCACGTCTTCCTCTATTTTGGATCCTACCAGGTCTTTCAACAAAAAAATTGTGTGACCAGTATGGAAAATGTAACCAGATAGGCTGGGCTTCTTCCCACTGTTGAAAGGCATATTTCCACTAGTTGACCCGCTGTCCATTATATCAGACGGCCATTACCCCATTTCAAAATTACTATTGCTGCTGGGAATTCATACTTTTTTTGGGCTGGCAACTATCAAATCTCTAAAGTTTTTTAAATAGCGTGAACCTGGCCATAGACCACTTTACAACAGAACCATTCAAAGTTACACATCTTTTAAGGTACATGGAGCGGGTGTGGTATTTTGAGATGAGCTGTAGCCTAGGCGCAAGAGCTGTCTACTTGGGAATGGGAAAATCAGGTTCGAATCCCACCTTTATCTCACCAATCATGTCGTTCTAAGGAAATAGTTTAATCTCTCTTGATTCAATATGCAGCGAAAGAAACAAAACTGCATGTTCAGGGCTGAGCAAGTCCAGGGGCTTTTTCCAGAAATAAAAATGTAGTCCCAAACAATGCGATAAACTGGCTGCTCCGTGTGTTTAGCAGTACTAGGTCACTGCACTCGGGGAGGGCTAGAGTCAGGAAGACTCATGATGCATGCATGCCATGGACCAATGGGGAGAAGGAATAATGGAACAAAGTGGGAACCAGCAAATTGCAAGCCTATGAGCGGGCTGAAGCCAACAAAAGTAGATACAGCATGTCTTGGTTCGAGACAGCACATGCATGCCTTCTAGAGCCGAGACCTAAAAAGAACCTAGTAGATAGTGGAGTCCTATGTTGTTGCATTCCAGCCCTTAGATCATTAATTCCTGTACTGGACAGATCTGCAGTTCTCTACAGACATGGAGCAATGTTCTTTTTCTATCTTGTTCACACGTTGTGCAAAATATGAGTAAATGAAAAAGTGTTACATTTGCAAAAAACACATTATCAGGATTCCGTTCATTATCCCATGTTTGTAGACTGACACCTTCAATTTTATGAAAGCCAGAACTTGTCCCAGTCTTCTCTTCAGCATCCACCTTCTTACACTATGCCTTTTTATATTTTTCAAATAAGTTTGTACAGCAGATGTATATTCTCTAGCCAGGAGGTGGGAAAGTTGAAGTCTTGTAGTACAGTCCACTATATCCATTCTTATGGACTCTGTTACAACCCATTTTTTTTATCACTTGTTTCCTTTGTAGTACTGATCCTGCACCTAACTTTGCTGTTGGATGTATATACAGGCCACCTATTATTTTTTGTACCTTGTCCATACATAGGCTTCGATCATTAGATTGTAAGTGCTGTTTAATTAATTTTTGTATCAAACCTTCCATTGCATTAAGGATATTAAACCAGTAGTTAGGTACTCTCTGATAGTACCTAAAACTAATGTTCATTAGGCCAAGCTCTACCATTATTGCGCTACTCACAGACCCTCTTGGGAAGCCTAGCCATTTTTTCCAGATATTTGGTTCTATTCTATTGAGGCATTTTATACTTTCTTCAGGGAAGATTTCACTTCCATACAGCAATGAATTACCTATTTTTGCGTTATGACTCCCTCAGAACTTCAGTTGACCTGTAACCTAGGGCAGAGTTCATATTCTTAAATTATCCTGCTACTACTTTTGCTCTTTTATCCTTTTTGGTTGAATCGGAACTAAGATTTAATTTTTTTTAAACAGAGGCCTAAATACCTATATTTAGATCCAGTCTCTAGTTGTTCGCCTCTAATTCACTAATGCAGTTTAGTTTTCAATACGTTTTGTTTGAAAATATCATTGTGTTTGTTGTTGAAATGCGAATAAGAAGATCATTCGGTACGCAATATTCTGAAAATGCATTTAACTGTATTTGTAGGCCAACTGGGGTAAAGTCCGATAAGACTGTATCATCAGTGTAGAAAATTGATTAGATGGATTCCCCCCTCAATTTTGGAGGAAATGAGCAGACCTGGCTACGCCCCAGGGGTCATCTACAATATATATGGAGAAAAGGTGCTAGCATACACACTTGCCCTAGTTTTTTTTATCAGTCAACGGGGCATATTATCAAGAACGCCGTTAAAATTATCGCCGGTTTAGCGGCAGAAAACTGCCGCTAAAGCGGCGATAATGGGCTTGATAATATGCCCTTGAGAATTCCAATAGAAGCCCATGATCACACCAGAACATGGACTTCTATTGGAATTCTCAAGGGCATATTATCAAGCCCATTATCGCCGTTTTAGCGGCAGTTTTCTGCCGCTAAAGCGGCGATAATTTTAACGCCGTTTCTTGCTAATATGCCCCAACATCTGTTATTTCCAACTACCATGCTTGTCCAGGCATCTTCATGTAAATTCATTATTAATTTCAGAGAGGCTGGTGTGGTTTTCCAGTTTATCATTTTTTTCCATAAGCAAGCAAATACGTGGTCTGTAGAGTTTGTATTATGTGTGTTGTTAGTTTATGTTACGTAAATGAAGTAATTTCCAATTTGAGAATTTGTACATCCCATGTTACGCACTCAAAAAGGTATTGAGTACCTCCTCATAAGTACTTTGCTTATTCATCATCATCCTAATCAATTTCTTTATTCTGTTACTTAAAACCATATAAGACAAAAACAATTTAAAAACAATCAAACTGAGCCGGACAAATATTTCCAAATAAACAATACCAAATTTCAGTCTACATTCATCATTAGCTAAAACGATAGCACATCAATGTCATTAGCTCCAATTAAAATGTATCCGCATTAATTAGTGAAAAAATACAATAAAGGTAAAATCATATTTCATAACTAAAAGGAGCAGTTCAACTACTTCCTAATAACAGGTAATTAATCCCTGTTCTTAAAGCGTTTCAAAGGACCGGGTTTCTCTAACTCTAACAGCCCCAATTGAAAAACAAGCTACGTTAAAACATATGAATTCATTAGATAACATTTGTAAAACAAAATCAAGGCTGGTTTCACTCCAGTAAATTGTTTCCCTCTCAATAGGTTTAAAATGTACCTTTGTCCCAGCGCTCTAAAGTGCTCACATAACATAACATTGTGCTTGGTGTCCTGAGCTGAAAAGGAGTCACAACTGCATGGTCCTAGTTTAACTTTATTCCAGCCACCATGTTCAGCCAAAAGGCAGGTTTGTTCTAAATCTAGCTAACAGAAATCTCTTGGCAATGGTTTGTGACCACTGTGAGGTATGGTTCAATGGACGCACAAGATTTCAATATAGCATAAGCACAACAGATGGTTTACACATCTCCCTCATTTCTCCCTTATCTTCCGCTAGGGACATGTACTGTGCTTTAACCCATTGTAAGTCAGCGCAAACAATCTGTTCCGGAAACATGAACAACTCTGGGCGTCCTAGTTCTGTAAAAGAAAACATAATGGGGCATATTCACAAGGAGTTATCGCCGCGTTCGCGGCACTTTTCTGCCACTAATGCGGCGATAATTTTATTGCCCTATTACCAAGCTGCCGCTAACAGCCGTTAGCGACAGTTTTTAGGCGAAAACGTCCGTTGTAAAGATTGCTACTTCTGTTAGCGATAATTTTATGCAGGAGAGGCATTCCTGTGCAAAAACGGCCGCAAACCCCACTACTCCATATTCACAAGGGGATCCTTGAAGTTCTGAAGACCAAAAAAACTGTCTCTAACTGCAGTTAGAGCCAGTTACTTAAGACCAGAAAATAGCTGGTCTTAAAAATGGGGATAACACTTGGGGCCTCATCTCAGCAGGTTTTGGTGCTGGACAGCGCTGCAAGCAATGTTGCAGCGCTGCCCTGCGACAAAACTACAGTGCAGGAATGCGCACCGTCAATAAGATAGTGCACATTCCTGGGCCCCAGTCATGAAAAGTGTTGCAGCGCTGCGACAAGACAGCGTTGCAACACTACTCACTATGCCCTTCTTGCAACAGCATGGATGCGCTGCATTCACTGGACAGCGCTCCATGACGCAAGTAATGACAGATACGTCAGGAATCCTGACGTATCTGTCTGCGCTAAAGTCACGCATTGCTGCAGTCGTGTCACAACCATGACGCAACTCCATCAATGTATGGGGCCAGCCTATCCCTGTGGCACTGCCTCACCCTCACGCCTGCCATGAGGCAGGCGGAAGGTACTGAGGCAGTGCCGTTCATGAGGGGTGCCCGAATGTCGGCGCTGTTGGAGATCCATCGGTGGTGGTTGCGCGCTGCGGTGTCATCGTTTGGAAGCATTGGAGGAGTGTTGGTGCGGAGGGAGTTGACGAGACGTTCTTCGGTGGCCTTGATCCAGCTGCGAGGGGGTGCGATGATGGCGGTGGAATCCAGTGGGCAAGGTGAAGACGTGATGTTACCAATGATGGTCGATCCAGGAAAGTCCGGTGTTGTGGCTGTAGTTGAAGTTCCCGCTGGCGGAGGTGACATGCTCGACCGTGTGTCCTGCTATGTGGCTTGCTGAGGTGACTTGCTGCTTGCGTCTGATGTAGGGGACCTTCCCCAGGAGGGAGTGGTGTCCTGGTCACTGGGGTTGTCCAGGTGGAACTTGAGTTCACTGAGTAGGATGTCGTCGGTGGATGGGAGACACTGGGGTGCAATGAGGTCTACAATGGTATTGGAGAATGGGGGGCCATGGCCCGGGGGACCTGCACATGAGGGTGCTGCAGAGGATGTGCTTGGGCTTGGTCCGGATCTGGGAGTTGAGGTGGTCCATGGTCACCCTTGGGTCATTAGAGTGCGTAGTCAGTCGGAGTGTACTTCTGTAGGTGATGGCAATGCCTCCTCCTTGATGGTCGGGGTGCTCCTTGCGGGTGATACTACAGCCGTCAGTGATGGCGATGTCTGGTCCAGAGCAGAGGTTGGTCCTGGCAGGCAAGGTGGCGTCCAGGGTTGATGGCGAGGAGGGTGCTGGCGTCGTAGCGGTGGAGTGTCCAAGAGGAAGGCTCCTTGGTGCTGAGCGCGGTCCAGGGGCAGACGGACGCAAACGGCGTAGCCTTGGGTTGCCTTTGGCACGGGAGGCGACCATTACAACGCAGGCAGTACATCGTTAACAACGCAACTCCGACAACGCAGGTGCCTTTACATCGCATTTGATTACAACGCATTGTGAGGTCAGTAAGGGGGTAATTTAAAGTTTTTCGGGTGGGTATGGGTTTCGGATGTAAAATATGAAAATTGGGGTGTGTTTTGGGGTGAAATATGGAAATTGGGGTGTGTTTTGGGGTAAAATATGGCAATTGGGGTGTGTTTTGGGGTAAAATATGGAAATTGGGGTGAGCATTTGGGTCAAATTTGATTTTTGGGTGTGTTATGTGGGCTCAAAAAGGAATTCCAGGGTTCACGGTTGGGTTTGGGTTGCAAAGGTTAGTTTTGGGTTGCACTCACTGAAGTGGGAATAGTGATATTAATGTCTCCGCTATGCAACACCTACTCTACTGTTGCAATGTGCCTAGTATTAGTATGCATTGGGATGGAATGCGATGTTATGGCATGCGTCGCAACCACGTATGTGCCTTTGGCACCTGAGTGGTACGCCCGCTGTGCATGGGCGCACAGCGGCCACCATTGAGAAGTGCTGGGGGGGGGCTGGACAGCTGTGAGTTGGTAAACGCTGGAAAGAACACTGGATGGGGCGTGGACGCGGGGATGTGTGTGGGAGCGGGTGTTGTAAATATTTTAATAAGGGAAGTCTTACCTCGAAGCCGGGACCCGTGTCTTCGTTGCTCCTGCTCTCCTGAGTCTGCTTCCAGGAACAGGAAGTAGGCAGCCAGGCTCCCTCCCCTGAGCCAATCACAATGCTGCGATGCGGCGGTGGGATTGGTAATTGGCAACGGGACAAGGCATGCAGCCAGGAGCTGGAGGGGTGGGCATGTTCTCCATGCAGGCTGAAATGCAGCCTGCATTATGAACAGGGAAGTGCGCATGACTGCTTTGGGCGGACTGAGTGGGCCGACCAAACAGTCATTGCGCACTTGAGTGGGCTTGCCAATCCGCCCATGCCTTGCCCCGTGCTTGGAGCAGTCCTACCCACCCTCCCACCCGCAAAGGAAACATAGCACAGTTACATCAGTAAGTTATCATCATGTGATGATTGTTCCTCTCCTGCACTGCTTGAAAGCAGTGAGGCGACGCTCTTCCGCCATAGCGGATGAGCCGCCACTGGGGGTGCGTCATCTACGTGTGCTAGGCCTGGGCGACTCGACCCCCAGGCGTCCTGCGCTATGCATCCCACCTTCTCCTTACCTGGACATTGACACTGTGGCGCAATCCGCTGCACTCTCTCCAAATCTGTGACTCAGTCAGCAGCAGCCTCAGCCAGGTGAAATTTCACAAGCCTGGGTACAGCAGTCGCCGCCAAGTCCGCTGGTGAACCTCCCGATGCAGTTGATGCAGCAGGGCCCCCTTAGGCGTGAAGTTGCAGCACTCCCTCCACACAAGTTCGGTGCAGCTCAGGGGCCTCACCCTCCACAGCGTCCGGCCAGCCCAACATCATCCAGCCTGTGATGCAGAGAGGCGGCACCCACTGTTGGCAATCCCCTCCGTGCACCCCGGTGTAGTGGTGGATTGTAGTATTGGATGCAGACCTCCTTACGTTGGGGCGCAGGAGCACCTCTACTATTAACAGCTCCAAGGTGCGCAAGGCGGTCTTCTCACACAGGTCAGCAACGTGTCTCCATGCGACCTGCCAGACTTCACCACCAGGTACGGGCGATCGTCGTGCCTCAATGTCTACCGCCATGGCTCATCGACTCCACAGCTCCTCCGCATCCCACTCCAGGCTCCAGACGCAGGTCCAGCGAGGCATCCAGGCTCCAGACGCAGGTCCAGCGAGGCATCCAGGCTCCAGACGCAGGTCCAGCGAGGCATCCTGGCTCTCATCCTGGTCATCCTGGATGTTGGGTGGCTTGCAGGGGTTGTTGATGTGTGCTGCACTTGGCCCAGGCTGCTCCATTCTGCATTTTTTTGGTTTTTATGCCTATTTTCTATTGGATGTTGACTGATAGGCTATTTTTTGCATTAGAGGCAAAAAAAACTCACGTTGGGCTGACTAACGTGAGTTTTTTTGCCGCTAATGGGTCTATCGGTAGTTTTCGCCCGCTAACGCCGGATTTCCTATTGCCTTCACGCTGATGTTAGCGGCAGTTTTCACCGCCCTTCCCTGATACTATCGCCATGTAGCGACGGCCTGTTAATACGCCGCTAACATGGCAATAGTTTTCAGGGTTAGGCGGCGATAAAAAAAGTGCCGCTAACTGGCGTTTGCGATATGTATCGCCAGTCCTTGTGACTATCCCCCAATGTACCTTAACCATGGGATACTGCCACCACATCTAGGTTTATACAGTCCTTCAATTTAGCCCGATTTAGTCCCTGTTCGGTGTTTAACCGCACCAAAATAGATCTAAGCAGAGG
The DNA here is from genome assembly GCA_963921515.1 of Calotriton arnoldi. Taxonomy (NCBI): domain Eukaryota; kingdom Metazoa; phylum Chordata; class Amphibia; order Caudata; family Salamandridae; genus Calotriton; species Calotriton arnoldi. The sequence continues at coordinate 2,733,764 of CAWUFW010001478.1, read as the reverse complement.
ACGCATTGCAAGCAGATCTGATATGTGGCCTACCCCTTCTTCTTCATGGACAATATAAGAATGGGGCACAGCTAATAAATGCCTCTTAAACTTATTTTCTATTACTTGTAACTCAGATGCAACTTTATAGCCCAACATATCAGTGCCATAGCTTACCATAGATATTCATTTGGCTTGATAAATTTTAATCAGAGCCTCAATTGGTTTTGCACCCAGTCTAAAGGCAAAATCAAACACAAACATAACCACCCTGGCCATCAAATTTCTTTTACCTGCCAGTAAAGGTGCCTTTGCTTATTCATTTTATATTCAAGTTATTGTACATAAAACATGAAATTAATTTTATGTTTGGGGAGAATAAGTCGGTTGTGATATACAGCTCTCATAGAGAGCCTTTGTAATTTATTTCAGTTTCCAAAACTCATAACTCACTGCTATGATGTAGCAACAGTTAATAACAAAACGTATTACCCACTGTTGTTACAGTAGAATTTATAACCTATAAAGGCCTTCCAGGTCAGGCTTAAAGGGCTCTCTGAGAGGCTGTCAGTGCAGTGCTACTTGTCTGTTTTGATTGAAAGCAGAAAGCACAGTTGCAGGAGGGGGAAAGGAAGGCAGGGGAAGTGGTGGGGACTGGTCAAGGATGGCAGGTAAAGTTTTTTTACCTTTAGGACAGGCATACATAATGGAGGCCATGCTATGTATGTCTTTCCCGTTACTCTTCTGCCACAGCCTAGCAGTTGAAAGCAGGGGCACATGAGCGCCCTGCATATCATAATGTGCTCTTGTTGTCACTCAGAACCCCTCAGTGAAAAACATCCCCATAACCCACTGTCACCCATCTATAATTTTGTATGATTTCCTTCTCCAATACAATGAAGAGTCAGCTTTTGTGCTGCATTAGCTTTGGTTAAAGAGGTGATAATTGATCCTAAATGACAGACTCTACTTCCTTTTTTAAGGCTTCAGGCTGAACGTCAGTGTCTAAGCCAGAGAAGAAAAGCAGGGAAAGATATTTAGAAATACTTAAACAAAACCCTTCTACTCACTTAAAAATAAATAGCATAGACAATTGTACCCTTCTGTTGCAAGAAATTACTTTGTATTCTAAGTAACTGTAAGCCATATATGTAGGGCAATTGTAATAATGCCCCACCCGCTGTAAGGTCATAGTCTGCTTGCTTCATTTTGAGAAGTCTGACATGTCAGGCTTTGTAGTTATAGAATTTGAATTATTTCATTTCATAAGAACTTATAAGTCTGGGGTCCTGATATTCAAAGAAAAGGTAACACAAGGTTTGAAGATTATGATTTGAACAATAAATTTGTGAGGATGGTACTGTAGAAGCAGGAAGACCAGTGGTTAACAATCTTGCCCTGGTGTGCAGATGACCTTATCCAAGCCATCCGTGCCGGCTTAACATCGGCAGCATCTCCTTAAGAAATGTCCCAGATGCATGAATAACATGTACAGCTGAACAAGCCGAAAGCAAGCAAATATGAGCGGGGAGACTTGCAATTAATAATCTGGCCGTGAAGCAAGAGTAATTTCCTTAAAGCATTGGAGTTGTCTTTACAGCAGCGGCATCTCACCACATCTGCAACTCAGCTCCAGTGCTCGCTGCTGACGAGCTAGTCAGTGCACCTCTCCTCACAGTCCAGGACCAGAGTGCGGAGAGGGTAGGCGGATGAGCAGCTAGCCACCATTCTCATGCCATCTGACCCTTAGAGCCACACTGCCTGGGATGAAGGAATCAGGTCCAATCTTCCCTCTCAGAGAGCAGGTTAGGCCTCAAGCAGCAGGGTAGTTCTCTGTAGTATCCACAGGTCCAGGAGTGTACTGAAGAGTTGATGTGAGGGTCCAATATGTATACCTGGTGCCAGCATTGAAGTGAGAGAAACTGCTAAACTTTTCCTCACATCTGGTTCTGGAATTTCCTTACTTGCCCAGGCTCCACGGTGTTGGGGTGACAATATGCTGGTGTCAAGTACTTTGCAAGTGTGCTGGAGGTAGCCCCTCTGAAATGTAATTGGGGGAAGGGAACAGCTCCACCTCTCCCTCCCTGGCAGGATTGCCCATCCTGCCATCCTAGTCGCCCTTCAATTCACTGTCTGAGCGGAACACACAAAGGCCAAATGCCAACTGCACCCAATCATGACACAGGAGACAGGCACCAAATTGTTAGGATAAGAAAATGCCAACTTGTTTTGCCAGCATGTTTTAATAATACATACAACATTGAGAGAAAGTCAAAATCTAGCTGTGTTTGAGTTGTTTACTGATATACTTTGTAAAATATTCAACTTTGTACTTTGAAAAATCAATTCACATGGAATCCTGATTGTGACTCACGGAAGGATATCTCTAGAAGAAAATCTTTAGGCTACTCTGAATACCCATATATGTGTTTTATATTTGATAAACAGTCTGCAAGTTCTGTAGTTCTGGACCTCAAAGGCAAAGGAAATAGCCTCCCAAACACTATCAGGTCACCCCCCCAAAAAAGATAAAGAAAAGTGTGCAGGTTAAAGATTAGTTATAGTTAGGAAAACATTGTTTATTATTGCTCTACACATAACCCTTAAACTACGCAAAGATTAGAAATTCTAAAGTTATAGTTATAACTTCAACGTATTATTTTGTATTATGCACTGACACTTTTTGGAAATAGATGACTGATATTGTACTGTATTTTCATGATCTATGTTTTATGTAGATCGAATAAAGTAATTGATGATGAACTTAAACTTACAATGTTCGCCCCGGCCAAAATTAGCTATAACTCGCAGACCTCCGCACGCAGTGTTGTGAACGCGCTAGACCGAATACATTTACTATAACTTCCTCCTCTACCATGCACAGTATTCTTATAAATTATGTCATTTCAGATGTTGTTGGACTTGGTCCTTTTTGCAGGGTCATCCCTGAACTTTTTGCCTTCCTCCTAGCCTTTTTTCTGACATGGTGTTGGTGGTTCTAGGACTCTGGGCACTTTAGCACTGCTGTCCAGTGTAAAGTGCGTGTGCTCTCTGTGGTAAACATGGTAAGATTGGTCTACACCTGTTTGGCCTATTTAATTTACCTGTCAGTCCCTTGTAAAGTGGTATCTCAGATACACAGGGCCAGTAAATTAAATGCTACTGGTGGGCTTGCAGCGCTGATTGCGCCACCCACCAAAGTAGCCTTTCAAACCTGTCTCAGGCCTCTGCCATTGCAGGGCCTGTGCGCGCAGTGTGACTGCTGCTGTGACGTGACACCTAAAGTGTGTGCCACGTCTGTGACCCCCTTTTTACTGCATGTCAGTCACCCCTAAGGTAGGCCCTAGCTAGCCCTATGGGCAGCGTGCATTGTAGGTAAAAGGTAGGACATGTACCTTAAGTGTGTGACATGTCCTGGTAGTGACAAACAGCCATTTTGGTTTCTCACTACTGTGAGGCTGCCCTCTCATAGGAATGCATTGGGGATTCCCTGATAAGTGTTTCAGTGGTAATTCCTGATATGAGAGGAGCAGCATGGTCAAGTTTGGTATGTTTGGAATAGTAATAATAAATGCTGCACAATGGTGTGCGCAGATTTATTATCACTATTTTAGAAATGCCACTTTTAGAAGTTGGCATATCTGTGTGCTATGTGTCTGCCTGCCTGATGTGTATTGCATGTCTGGCTCTGGAGTGACAGGGGCTGGTGAGGTGTGTGTGGCTCCAGGGAGGACAGGGTGAGTCAGCGCTAGGCTGAATAGGGGATCTGCATTTGGAGTAGTGGGAGGAGTAGTCCCTGACCCTGAATAGGTCTGTGCCTGCCTGGGTGAATGCTGGCTCCGCCCCCCTGTGGTGGTCTGATGACCGAGCCCCCACCTGACAAAGGGGAAGAGGAGCCCTGTAAACAAAGTGCTCCAATACCCCCCAGAACAAGTTGGGACTGGTTCCCCCAGCCCTGTGCCAGGGCAGAACAAAGGGAAATGTGGTATAAGTACTGGGGCTGTGACCCCATGTTGGTGTGCTTCATTGTGCTTTTGGGGACCTGCTGCTGCTGGTCTCCAGGAGGTACCGCCACGAGGGACTGGCTCCCTGCTGGAGGGCCCTGTGAGCTGGCCTGCCTGGGCCTAGCCTTGTGCCCCTGAAACCTTTTGCCTGAGCACCTTGTGAGCGCTATATATCTCTCCCAGGACGGGGAGAGTGCTGGTGCTTTTGCAGCGCGGAGCTGCAACAGATTCTGAGGGAATCCCGACGTGGGGATTCCCCGGCATTGCTGGAGGGGAGCGGGAGCCCACCCCGCTGTTTTATGCTCCTGTTAGCGGGAGCCCTCCCCGCAATTGCCAGCTTTGGAGAGCGGGAGCCCACCCCGCATTTGTGTGTATTTTAGGGCAGGAGCCTACCCCGCACTTCTGCCAGGAGAAGAGGAGTGCCGAAAAACGGAAGTCAGGCGCCCGCGCCTGACTGTGGGCGGGGCCTGCTGCTATGCAGACGTGCTGTGCGTGGCCAATCCCATGGAAAGGCTGCCGGAAGACAGGCAGAGGTGTTGCCTGGTTGGAGGCGGGGCTCCCGGTGCCGAGGAGAGCTCCGCGTGTGCCGGAGCTCGTGGTGGGGACCGGAGCCACGCGGGCTCCTCGCTGAAGTGCGGCGCGGGTCCCAGGCGCACCGAGAAGAGAGACCGGAGACAGCTCCAGAGCGGGTGAGTGAGCACGGAGCTCTCACCCCTACCGTCCGTGTTGGGAGGCTGCCTAGGGTTCTAGGGCTGTCCTCGGGGAGGGGGAGACTGAGTCGGAGTCTCCCCTCCCCGCCTACCTGGTAGTAGCCTTTTGATGCCTAACAAGAAGGCCCCGGTGAGTGGGTTTGCACCCCGTTGGTGCCAGTGCCGGTTTCCCTCTGCTGCCCCGCAGGAGAGCGGGCATCTACATCGTTGGGGGCGATTTTGTTCAGTAGTCCCAGAGTGGGGCTCCCCAGGCACGGAGAGTGCTAGTGCTGATTTCTTGTTGGGGCAATTTTGGTTCCCTGAGTGGGACCTAAGAGGCACAGTGGTGCCAGGTCTAATTTCCCCAGCTGCACCGCGAGAGCGCGGGCAGCTGCAACGTGAGGCATTTCCTTTTGCTTCAGGATGAGGAGGGGGTGAGTTGCACCCCACGCCCCCAGCGCATTGCGCACTGTGTTTTTGCTGCCAAGGCAGCCCAAGGGGCCAGTGGAAATCCCCAGTTACGCCCTGACATTTTGGACGAAGGGCATTCGAACCCCAGCGAAAGGCCAGTTGGCCTGGGGTCAGGTTTGGTACCTGTGTGCCAGGAGGGCGCAAGGCCCTAAAGAAAGGTGATGTATGAACCTGGGGAGTGTCACTAAGGTGCCCTCCTAATTGTGATTATTGCATAATGTGTTTATGCTTTTGATGCCTATTGCATAATGTCTTTATGCCTACAGAGATTGTGTAAGGTGTTTATGCTTAGGAGGGTTGTGCCTAATGTGTTTGGCCCAAAGTGATGCAGTCCTAATGCGTTTATGTTGCAGGTGATAATGCTGAGGTCATTATTGTACCAGTAGTTACTGGTTGTGTTATTTACTACTTGTGCTTTGTGGTGGTTCTGACAGTGGCCCGATTGGCCCTGTCATGTATATAATCCCCTGTAAATTACTACCTGGTGCCAGTTGGCACAGTGTACAGGTGTGGTTATGACGTAATGTGTTTTGGATAATACAAAGGCTATTTTTATATAACCTTGTGTGGAGTTTCTTTTGTAGTGTGCCTAGTGTGTTGCTGCTGTGTGTGTGTGTTGCGCAAACGCTTTACACATTGCCTCTGGGATAAGCCTGACTGCTCGTGCCAAGCTACCAAGGGGGTGAGCAGGGGTTATCTTCAGCGTGTAACTCCCTTGCCCTGACTAGAGTGGTGGTTTCTGCCTGGCTTAGGTGCAAGCCCTAGCCAACCAGAAATCCCATTTCTAACAGATGTCATGAATGTTGCTACGAATGCTATGATTGAACATGGTATAAGTGATATGATATGAAACAGTATAAGCTGTGCGTCGATGACGAGTGTCGTACAGTGAAGAGGCATAGAGTGAAGGGGCGTAGAGTGGAGTGGCATGTCGTACAGTGGAGTGGCAATGAATGTCCTAGACTGGAGTAGAGTGATGTAGATTGGGGGGGCTTACAGGTGAGTAGAGCATTGTAGAGTGGAGTGGCGTAGAGATGTATATCTCTCAGACATTGAAACCCGGGGTAAAAGCATGCAATGTAAAGGCCTGCAGGGTATTGAAAAGTGTTGTAAAGGTCAATGCATTGTATTGCCGCGGACAAAAAACCCACGCTATAACGTGATTGCACACAGATCTCAACAGGAGATCCTCTAATTAGCTAGTTAGCTTACTAGCAAATAAGTGGTTTGTGTCAAGGACAGTGTGCCAACCGTTAAGCTGGCATGTTCAGTATTGAGTGTTACTTGCCAAGTCTATTGTCATTCTCAATAGAACAATAACTTATATTTGCATTTTCCCTTTAGTTTGCATAGGAGAGTACCTTAGGCATCTATCATCCCATAAGTAAATGAAAACCCATTTATTTTTGCAAAATAAGCATACTAACTCGCAGTATCGCTTGGCATTAAAATACACGCTTTATAGCAATCACAGGCCAGTGCACACTTTGGCCACAAATTTGAAAAAGGTAATGCAAAACTACAGTATTTGATTAAAAGCAAAGCGCATTAATATAAATGCAAAGTGAAGTGTCAAAAATGTCACAATAGTTATGACCAACCAGCAGAGAACAACAATATCAAAGGTTAGGAAATAAACAGGGCTTGATACTTCAATTTAATTTAGCATTTTCATCTGACTCATGGTGATGCAGAGTATTAAAATAAAATAAAAAATAAAAGAGAGGATATGCAAAGAGAGTTTTTTGCAAAGAAGATATCTTTAATGGTTTAAAAAAATAAGACATTGGAGAAAATATGCTCTCATAATGCGATTGCATTGCAGTAGGAGCAATAATAACATTAACTGTGCAATCAATACATCAGCCATAATGTCAAGGATATTATGCAGTATGCTGAGGGATTATACGAGTCTCGCTAATATATGGCTGACGGGTCAAAGCAAATGATTTAATAAGTTGACCTGTTTATTTGACCTACAAGCTATTTATTATGGGTGTACAACCCTGTGTTAAAAGTCGTTGCTAATATGTAGTCCTCCAGATTTTGCCACTCACAATGGAATTGGGAGCAGGAGAGGTAATGGGGTGCACCGACCCACAAGTGCAACAAACATGAAATACATGCAGCCGCTACAGCATGACAGCTCCCTCTACCGCATATGCGGCTTAGATTGATGCTTAAAACAGAGCAGTTTACCCGTAGATCTGGAAAACCTAACAAAGAAATGTAAAGAAAATAAACCTAGAACAATTACTTTGAAGTTTATAGGCCAATCGGGGGAGAGATTAATTAGCCAGTTGCCTGGGTCTGGTTTAGAGGCTTGCCCAATTCAAGAAGGCTAGTGCCCGGATCTAGGCCTGAATTAAGGTGACTACCATGGGGCTGCTCTTCAATGAGCTTTGGTCCTGTAGGTAGCACCAGTTGCTTAGATTGTCGGTCTCAGGATGGCGATGAAATCTGGATTATGAATTTTCCAGCAAGCCTAAAGATTTCATTAATGAACAGTGCTGAGGTGCATAGACAGTTGAGGTGCATAGACAGTGAAGTGATGGGGTGATTTCAAAGAGATGTGGACAATCTGCTGCACTCTGTGCAGTGCAGGAGGCTCGACGGTTTGTCCCTTTCCATTGTTCCAGACAATGGTTAGGGCCTTGTTCTCTAGCTGTAAACCAGAACCACACTTCATTAAATACGAAGGTTTTTATTGGATGGCATGCTCAGAATTGTTGTTGGTGCTAAGCAAACCCTGCCAAAGCCCATTCTTTAACTCATCCATGTTTGCATGCAGGGCTATTGTTGTTGGTACTAAACAAGCACTGCCAGAGCCCATTCTCTAACTCATCCATGTCTGCATGCAGGGCTATTGTTGTTGGTGCCAAGCAAGCACTGCCAAAGCCCATTCTCTAACTCATCCATGTTTGCATGCAGGGCTACTGTTGTTGGTACTAAACAAGCACTGCCAAAGCCCATTCTCTAACTCATCCATGTTTGCATGCAGGGCTACTGCTGTTGGTGCCAAGCAAGCACTGCCAAAGCCCATTCTCCAACTCATCCATGTTTGCATGCAGGGCTACTGCTGTTGGTGCCAAGCAAGCACTGCCAAAGCCCATTCTGTAGAGACATCCATGTTTGCATGCAGGGCTACTGTTGTTGGTACTAAACAAGCACTGTCAAAGCCCATTCTCTAACTCATCCATGTTTGCATGCAGGGCTACTGTTGTTGGTGTTAAGCAAACACTGCCAAATTCCATTCTCTAACTCATCCATGTTTGCATGCAGGGCTACTGCTGTTGGTGCCAAGCAAGCACTGCCAAAGCCCATTCTCCAACTCATCCATGTTTGCATGCAGGGCTACTGTTGTTGGTGCTAAGCAAGCCCTCCCAAAGCCCATTCTTTAACTCATCCATGTTTGCATGCAGGGGTACTGTTGTTGGTGCTAAGCAAGCCCTCCCAAAGCCCATTCTTTAACTCATCCATGTTTGCATGCAGGGATACTGTTGCTGGTGCTAAGCAAGCCCTGCCAAAGCCCATTCTCCAACTCATCCATGTTTGCATGCAGGGCTACTGTTGTTGGTGGTAAGCAAGCACTGTCAATGCCCATTCTTTAACTCATCCAGGTTTGCAAGCAGGGCTACTGGTGTTGGTGCTAAGCAAGCCCTGCCAAAGCCCATTCTTTAACTCATCCATGTTTGCATGCAGGGCTACTGTTGTTGGTACTAAGCAAGCACTGCCAAAGCCCAATCTTTAACTCATCCATGTTTGCACGCAGGGCTGCTGTTGCCAGTGTTTACAACCCAGCCCCTTCAGGATCACAACAGTTTCATGTTGAGAATGAAGTGCGATTGTATTGTAATGGCACTGCAAACATCTATTTGTTCTGGGCCTTGCCTGCAGAGATGATGAGGATAGGAAATGCTATTATACTCAAAACTGAGAAATGTAATTGCTTATATGTAATGTAATGCTGGAAGTATGCATGTTTCTAATTGATCCGTGTTTCGCAATATATGAAAACTGATGCTGAAGGCATATAGATTTGCTTGAAAAACACTGAGGCCCAGATTTATTAAGGTTTTGCATCACCATTGCACAGCACAAGGGGACACAGGGTGACGCAAAACCTAGAATGAGATTTACCAAGTCATGCAAAGCCACCCTTCATGCTGCTGGTTGCTTAGGAAATCTGGAATTTCGCAAGGCAACGCAAGTTGCTGCCTTACGTTGCTCTGCATGGTGGGGACGTTACATGGGTGGAGAGTGGGTATTCCCAAGTATCATCCATGTATTCTGAAGCAATCCCATATTTACCAACACTGGTAGATCTGAAAATGTGTCCGAATTCTGCGCCTTCCCACCAGAGGCACAACAAGGAGAAATATATTTATTTCTCCTCATTGTTTCCTCTTCCTAAGTGTGCTGCAGTCTGCATGGGTCACACTTCCAATCCGTACATTATACTACTAAAGTGAGCCATAAAAAGGCGAGATGGATTAATAACAGCCTGAGCCCCCCATGGTCACCTGTATCAGCCATTTAGAAATTTCTAACCCATCACAATCCTCAGCAGTAGGAAGGAATCCAGACCTGAAAACAGGCACAATCTAAGTCATGGCTTCTGAGCAACTGTGAAAATTCAAGGTTGATGAGAAGAGCTGCCAGTGTTGGCATTAGATACAACTATGGAAAAAGTGAGGCTAATGGGACTCCTGCTAGATGAAACAAGAGCCACTGTCAGACTGAAAATTTGACAGGATATGACCGACAAGTTAAATGTGCTGTACAGCCATCAGCGCATTGCTGAAGACTAAAAAGTGCTGCTAGGACCTCAAACGACATGTGAGGGAAACACTTGCAAGGCACAGTTGCAAGAGCCATAAACCTGGTGGGGTACTAGTCCCGGTGGTGGACCTTCAGTCTTGAAAAGAGCAGGTTTAAATTATTGGCCACACAAGCACTGAGGCCATGCAGAGCGGAGAAGAATAGACAAGTGTGAAAGAGGCAGGTGAATGCAGAGAATATTTACTTTCTTTACATATGCTAATTGGTAACAAACACTTTGGATGGATTGTTATCGCCAGGCGAAAACTAGTGTAGCCATTCGCAAGTGGCCAAAATATATAGACCCAGGAATTTTGGATGCACTGCAACAGGGCCGTTTTTTATTGGGCAATGCCATTAAGCCAATTTCAACCGGATTTTGGTCGCACAACATTGATACATACCATAACGAATCATTATTTAGAAGGAACGCCTCAAAACAATCACTTTCAAAAAGTGATTTATTATGCCTTTCTAAATCCATTTTCTGATCCAGCAATTGCTTACTGATTTACAAAATGGAGTTAGTACATTAAAAAAGCAATTTTGTGATCACAAACTCTAGGGCCCCGATACACAAAGGTAAAGTGAGACGAAAGTCTAACTTTATGACTTTTGGTATTCACAAAGGGCATTTACTAATCATAAATGCCCTTTGTAGAATACCGAAAGTCGAACTCTACGACTTTCAGTATTTACAAAGGGCATTTACGAGTAGTAAATGCCCTTTGTGACTACAGAAAGTCTTAAAGTTAGACTTTCGTCTCACTTTACCTTTGTGAATCGGGCCCTAGGATCTTTGCGAATTGCAGGCTTTAAAGCAGCAAAGTGGCTTTGTACATCTTCCCATTAGTTCCTTTTGAGTTTATAGAGAGGTACTGACTGAGTATGCCCAGTGCTAGAGAGACTATTGTTTGTCTCAAATGACTCTGAAGATCTCCTTTCTCGTACCAATGCTTGACATGTTCATAAATCTTTACTTATTTCTAGAAGGCTCCATGAGTTCTACTAGGCACATGTTCTAGAAAGTTTGGTTTAATTAAAATGTGACGATTTATTCTTGAAACATAGAGTCATTGTTTATTCTTACTTGGTAACACAGGACCCCACCACAGAAGAAGAGACTGTGCTACACCCTAGGAAAAGGTTTCTTTCTTGGTTAACTTATACTATCATAAAGACATTAAGCCAATTTATATAGGTTTATTTAGCACCCCTTAGAGCAGATTTATAATAATAAATATTTTAAACGATTTGCAACCAAAAATATTTTTTCACTTTGTAGAAAAGTGTTTATCTTAGCTTGGCCAAACTAAGTCCAGGCTCAATTTTGAAAAGCAAACATGACCATGTTTTAATTTCTCACTGACTCCATATGCAGCAAAATGTGCACTGAAAGTATTATTGAATTTACTACGTTTTGTAACCCTGCTTGCTCTGAATGAAAATGTTGTTCTATGAGCTCTAGAGGAACCTTTCCTCTTAAATGTTGTTGTTTCTTCCATTCTTCCTGCCAAACTCAGTGGGCCTGGTCATTTCATAAGTCTGTCATTGTATTAAATTTAACTAGATTTGTACTGTCACATCTAGTGACATTAGGGCAAATGTGACTCATTATTATTCATTACGGGGATTGTGCTAGGATAGTGTTTAGTATTGGTGCATTTTATTCTGTATTGTGATTTGCTGAACCTGTGTAACATTTTGCTCACCTCAGGCGGATTGTGTGATTCTTGCTGTTTATTGTCCTATAAAACAGGGTTAGTTTTGGAGGTGAGCCAGAGTTGCTTGCTCGGTTCTTGGAGAGCAGACCCAGACTAGTCTATCTCATGCTGAGCACTTAGAATAATTTTGATATTTTCTCTGAAATTTGATTTTATGTCAGACCTCCTGCTGCAATTTTATTGAGCCTTAAGCTAATTCACTATGTATGATTTAATATAAATTTTGATTGATTTTGAGACTAACCGTATTTTGCCTTCTGTAATGAACGATTATGCTTTTTTATTTTCTGACGATCTAATCTACATAGGGGAACATTTCCCCCTATATTCTTGAGGACAGCACCCCTGATCTTATGTAGGTGCTTTATCTTTAGATTTTCTGATAAAATAGCATCAACACACCTATGTGTCAGAGAACTGCCAAGTTCCCACTGTCTAGCACCACTTTACACAATATGTGTGTATTACACAATATAGCAAACGTGCATGTCATTTCCTACAGCAAATGGAAGGCAGTTTAGTTTTTTGACTGTCTACACGACAGGCTGTCTATAAAAGGCAGGTCTGGGTATTCATTACAGTAGTTAAGAATTTAAATTATGCTGGCCAACATGTGCAAAGGTTAGATCTTTGCAAATTTGAGAAGTTGCAAATGTTTCACAGGAAACGTTTCTTGATGAAATATTTTTGCAGGACATTAATCATTGGGTGAGATTTCTTTGGATGCTTCTTGCAAAATCCTCTCGATGTGGGCGAAAGTAAATGTGGCCAACTAGTGTTCACAGGAAGATACCAGCCTATTAAAGAGAGCTTGGAATAAGATTGCCATTCACATACATTTTCGCATTTGATACCCTTAGGTTGAAGATCCAAACTACATCTGCATTTGCTTCTTCATAAGCTTCAAACACCAAATTATACTACAGGTTGAATGAGCATGGCACCAGGAAACATGCATATAGTAATCACTTGATCACAGGGAAATGCACTGAGATGTCACAGGTCCCATACAATAAATAAGAAATATGGTCAGTGTCTAAATACATTTCGGTGACCATTTTGACTAGGAGGTTGTTGCAAATGTAGAGGGACTGGCTGTATCATAACACAATCTCCATTTCCATAAAGGACAGGCAGAGGCATCTTTTAAAAAATTCACCCTTTTGGCAAAATCGAATAAAGATTGCATTTGTGCTCAGTTGACCAAGTTCCTGCTCTGAACCTGCATGAGAATCAGAGACAGTGTTTGCTCAAAAGGTGAGAACTAGGCTGCCTTCTGGTTTCATAGCACCTAAAAGTACTGATGATGCGAGCTGGTCCGATGATATCAATATTTTAAGGTTTTCGTAATATATGTTATATACATGGATTTTAGGGAATGGCATATGGGCTTGTGTTGTGGCAATAGCCTGTGGTGGATGGAGTATAGGAGGGGTGGGCATTTAGTCCTGAACTGTAGGGTTCCCATTTTATTGGAAGAAAGCAAAGCAAACATTATCAGAATGCAAAATGTTATGATCTACAGTTAAAGTTCATGTCTTGTTGTATGTCAGCATACTGTTAACTGAAGTAACGTCTGAGAGAAATATTGTCCTCTGAATAGCGTTTAAAAAATTATTGGCCATGAGTTGTAGGTTTTCTAATATTAGTTCCTATGCAGCAATATTTTTTAATCAGTATAGAAGACATTATTTCTGTCAGAAATATTTTACTTATATTATTGTGGTACCATACACAATGTTTTGAGAAGATAGACATTTCAAAAATGCTTTGAGAAACCATAAGATGCTATGCTGCTCTGCACTTTTACGGTGGTACACTACACGCAGAGAACAAAATAGGGGAGTGCCTCTCCTGTACCCCTCTTGTTCAATGTGACATCAGAGTAAGTAGCAGAACAACTCTCTCTAGAACTCTCAAAACAGTGGATAAAAATATTTCATGCTGCCAAAAAAGAATGATTGCATAGGTGCGTTTGCATACAATGAAGCAATTTTCTGCTCACAGAGCTTTGGGGGTCTTTTCTGCACTGCTTGTGTGGACAATGTGGAGACATTGGGTCCACTGACCAGAGGACTATAGAGAAAGAATGGTGAAGAGACTGAAAGATTTAAAGCTATTACAGTTTATTAAAGCCGCAGTAAATGAGAGGGGTGTGAGAAGAGGAATGTTAGGAAGTCCATAAAATGTTATTACATGAAATTAAATTTTGTTACCTCCCTATGCAAGTATGCTATTTTTTCTTTACCCTTCAGTAAATGAATTCCAAGCTAATGGGCATTTTTCGGGGAATGAATTATTGTCAGATATAAAACTATAAAAGGATTTATGTTCAGTGTTGTCATAGTACCTGTGCTTTTTTGCTGAGTATGATGGCTGCAAGAGGAAGCTTGAGACACTCCTGGTTTATTTTAAAGGCACACAATTGGGCACCCACTTAACACTTGTGTTGTGGCACATAAACCTGAATGTCTAGGGCACTTACCAGATACCTTAAGGATGGTGAGGGATCTGAGCTTCCTTTCTTTGCACCAGCCCTATGAACAGTATCACATCAACCCCTGAGAACATTGATAAATGATGTCAGTACCACTGGCAGGCACAAAATGTTCTGTAGCACCACCTCAAAAGGTATTACTTGGGCTGTCATTTCAATTTCCACAAGGGGCTGTTCAATTCTAAGCAGCAATTGGGGTACTTCTTGCCATTAATATTTCCACTAAACACTTAAAACAGCAAATATATTGCAGAATTTTCACTAATATAAAATATACATTTTCAAAGGTTGAAATATAAAATTAATTAAATGAATGAAGCATATTTCTTTGAAAATTATACTATTTACTTTCGACTTTATTTGGCATCCTAAGCCATCTATTGGCATTTCACATTCTGCTGCTCGCACTCTAGACACTGCACAATAAATGAAGCGCTTTGGGGAATATTGAATCTCTCTAGCTTGATCAATATCATGCAGTCCCTTCTCACCTCTGTTTAATATTTATCTTGAGTCTCATTATCTGACACTTATTTGCATTGAATTCCATTTGCCATCAATTAACCTATGCAGTTAAATCATAGCATGCCTGCATCCTGCTGCATGGGCACCAGAAATTAACTGTTCCGTCCAATTTACCTTGATATCAGTTGCAAATTCTTGAAAACTCGATGCAGACACAAATCAAATAGCTTTGAAGTGTGCATGCATCATTTATTATTTTAACCATTTCAAAATGCCCATGTTTCCCGCTACATAAGCAAATGATCCGCTTTTTAAAACGGAACATGACATGCCACATAAATAGCGGTCCTTCATATGGTACATCCACTAGTATGTAACAATCTGGAACAGAACAATATTAACATGCAACAATATTGAGCCTACTATATCAACTACCACTATATTGTCAAGGGAATTATGTAGAGGGAAGGACAGATTTACTATTCTGAACTCCACATCTGCTTACCTTGATGAAATTCTCCCTGCAATAAGAAAGATGGAAAGGTTTCAGAAAATGGCTGTGGTTGTGTTGTACCTCATCTTAGTAAGCATCCCTGACTGCTTCAATGAAATATTTTGATTATGACATAGATGTATCTGCCCTTGAATTGTGTAGTGCATGGGTAGCCTCTCCCAGGTAGATTTAGAGAGAGCCACGGTTCTATGAAAGTCATTTGGGGAGATCTGAATACCCAAATCAACAAGGGAGATTCAGTCGAAAAAGTAAAACATGATAGTCATTCGAATTGCCTTAATCTTCAGGAGAAATTGCAGTGCATGTACTTTCTTCAGCCATTTGATTTCTATTGGTAACAATTCCTAAATCATCATTCTCTTATGGACAATCTGAACCAAGCAAAGTCAACGATAACTCCCAACCTTCTAAGGGGGATCCAGGAAATCAGGAACTAATGGTGGAGGTTTGGTATTATATAAAAAGGCAATTGGATGGCAATATTTTTGGATGTGGGTGTTTCAAAAGATGCAGGAGGGTGAATCAAGGCTGAGCAACACTTGCAGAGTAGAGGAGAGAAGATTTAAAAACGACAAAGACAGAAGCCAGCAGTTTGCATGCCATTTATATCACGTTTGTTTTCAGAGGTATTTTTTTTGTTTATTATGTGTTTTTGATTTCTAGGCCTCAATTAAGTTAACTTTTGCTTTATCGTAAAAGACATAATTTGCAATTATGTCATCAAGAGTTATTTGCTGATTTACTGTTCTTGCTAACTTAAGTAGAATTGACCGTGGTGACTCCTCAAGAAGAACATGCAGTGGGGACACTTGATCATTGCAGCAATTGCAAGTGGTTGCACCGCCAGAGGTACATCCAAAGCAATTTGATCTCTTGGTGGAGGATTGATGGCAGAGGAGGCAGGAGGCCCTTATGAGAAGGCAGAATGGCACAGAAGTGCGAAATTAGGTTACAGTAGGCTAGAAAACTATTGTAAACAATCCAACCTCCAGAATATGCTTTGCATGGGGCGTAATTTTAACTTGCATGAAGCAAAGGCCTTTACATGTTCCAGTAGGGTCGACATTTAATGTTATTGGTACTTTGGTGAAAATGGGTCAATTTGGAGATAGTTAATCATAACAGAATACCACAACTTTCATGGGCCACTTCTGTTGCTGGCCCAAGGAAATACGACATGCATTACACCTTCGCCACCCTTCTTTAGAAGAGATAACAGCAGAACAGAGGCCTTGCATGCAAGATATGCGGAACAGTGTAGGGTATTCACCACAAATGGTAAATACTATTAACCTGGTTTGAGGTGTTCATCGACTATGGTAAATACCTTGTAACCTGATTTTTTAACTTGGAAATGAGATAGAACAAGCAGAATAGGTATTTATCAAAGACACATGCAACATATTTTTCTATTTCTAGGTTTTTTCCCATGAGAAATTCCAGCAGGTTTGACCGGTCAGAATCTATCAGGGAAAAGTGCGAGGGTGTTGTAATTATCACGCTGCTCATAGATCTGATCCCTGTGTAATGATTGAAATATAGCCCTTCTAGTCAGGGCCTACATATTAGCTGCTTACACCTCATGAAGCAGCATGAGAATATTAGAATACCTTATAAAGCTCTGCTGTTTCTGTGATTCTGGTGTACCTGTACCATGAAATGAGTGAAGTGATAAAGATTAAAAAAAAACATGAAAGCTTTCAGCTTGTACCTAATTTGTAGAGAGATACTTCTCCAGGTTGTGCGAATGTGGATAGGTAGTGTCATACAATAAAACATCATTGAGCACAAGTTCTCCACCTCTAAAAGGGTGGAAGAATTTTAAATGACCAATATGTTATGTTGTAAGGAGTTCAGAGCTTGTCTTTAAATAGCTTTTGTTTTCATTTGCTTATAAATGTGCAACCTACAATCTTACAAAAGATTAATTTCTACAAAAAGCAAGCAAATTGAGAACCATACAAAAAAGAAAATGTATTGAAGTCGACATTAAATGAGTAATCTTATCTTTCCCCTCCATTTTCTTCTGTTTTTTTTTACTGTGTATTTGCTGGCTAAAAAATCCTCCTTTGGTGAATTTGTTGCATTCTGTAATACCTAGTTGAAAAGGCTTGACCTCCAGGATGTTTTATTGGTCTCACAACTATTGATAAGTGTTTTAAGGCAACACTGACTCATGTAATGAAGGCTGTGCCAGTTTTACTGAGGTGGCTAATCTACAAGCAAAAACCTCAATCCTTGTAACCTGCAATTTGCACTGCACTTCCTGATATTTCACAATACAGAAATCTATTTCAGGTTGTTAAAATAATTATTTAGAAGTGCTTTCCATTTGGGCGTTCCATTATCGTACACAAAATTACTAGATGGAAGCATCCGTCTTGCTCATGTATCTTATGTTGTGTTTACAAATATGTACTGTCATAAATTCGGTTATTAGATTTGTAAGGAAAGACCGCTATTACCTTAAGAAACTCAGGGGCATATTCTCAAGCCCCTATCGCCACAGGAACGTCACTTTTTCTGACGTTCCCGTGGCGATAGGGCCAGCGCCCTATTCTCAAGGCAGCGTTAACCCACTTAACGAGGCTTAAAGCCACGTTAAGTGGCTTAACGCAGCCTTGCAAATAGGGCCCCTTTCACGGTAAACTTAGTGTGAAAGGGGGCGTGCAGTGGGTGTTGCGGTGGGCGTACCACCACAACACCCATTGAATTCGACGCTGACACCTATTATCTAGGGCGGCGATAATAGGTGGCAGCACCGAACTTAAGACCAGAAAAATCCTGGTCTTAAGGTGGCAAAACGAGGAGAAATGCTTGATTTCTCCTCGTTTTCTGCAGCACACATGGAAATAGCAAAATGCCATGGTTTGTTTATGTACAGGAAGGTGTCCCTTCCTGTACATAAACAAACCTTTTAAAAAAATGCCATTTTGTAACTTACATGTGTGCAGCATGAAGCAGCACACATGTAAGTTACTAAACGACATTTTAGGTTTGTTTATGTGCAGGAAGGGACACCTACCTGTACATAAACAAACCTCCCTGCTCGCAGACACCCTTGCACTCTGGTGCAAGGGTGCCTGCGTTGGCATTAAGTCGTGAGACTTAGCGCCGTCGCAGGGGGAAACGCCAGGCTGCACCACATTCTTGAGAATAGCAGGCAATCCTCAGAGAAGTGTGTTTTATGTGTAAGCAGTACTAACAACTTTAAAGTATAGACCACAGCACTATAACATTTCTAAATGTGATAACAGGAGCAACAGAAATGAGTTTTTTAAGATATAAGACACAAATCACATAGAAAAAGTAAAATGCCATTAATACAGCAGAACATGATTGACTGAGACCTAAATGGGATTTCAGGATGATCGAGTGAAATGGAGTGGAGTGCAAGTCAGATATCCTTAACAGGTGGTCCTGATCAAAGGCTTTATCTTTCAGGTTAGGTGCTTAATTTATATCTGATGATGGAATATACAGACCATCAAGATAAAGGTCTGCCCATTCGACCCTGTGGGGTAAGGGCTGTTGGAGACAGACTTCTAACTCTGCCCACCTGATTTAAATGGGCGGAATTAGAGGTCAGTTTTCACTGCCTGTCACCAGCAAGAAAACCCTGAAGGTTAGGGCCAGTGAAAACTGCTAAATCCTTACCACATCAAGGGAGAAGACTCCCATAGTGAAGAGAACATTTTTATTTCAAAAAGAAAATCCCACTTTGGGATTTTCTTTTTCAAAATAAGAAAGAAACCAGTTTGGTGCAAGGCTCAGTCATGTTGATGGAGTCCTGCACCAAACTTTAAAACGTATTGACAGGAACCCATGGTTCCTGCCAATGCTTTAAGAAATGACCACCTGCTTGGCAGTTATTTCTCGATTTGGTGGGCAGCATCTCCATCAGGGCGCTGTCTCACTGATGGAGAAACGGCAGCCCACCTAAATATAAACAAGGCCCTTATTCTCTGATTTGGAAGTCCAAAGTTGTGGCCGATATGTTTCCCTTTAAGTCAGATAAGTCATCATTGAGCTCCCTCTGACTCCATTGGGTTTGGCACCAAAAGTTCTCAGGGGACAAGGTTGGATTTTGTGGATGCCAACAGAGGTTCATTGGTCGAATAGATTTGCCACCTCACCCTGGTCTGTGGTCTCCACTGCCCTCTTGTAGTCAGGAATCCTTCTTCTTTTTGGGTACCTTAACAGGCAAATAGGAGGCCAAATCTTGATCCTTAGAGAGCCATTATAGTCCTGGGTGCCAGCATGAGTCAGACGTCCTTAAGTCTGTAAAGTGAGTTCTCTTCTTCAAGCAGTAGTCAGGTTCTTACTTTCTTCCAAAGGACTTTCGTCTTCAGATGAAGTCTTCCCCAGTCCAGGAATGTTCTGAAGAGGTGGTGGTTTAAGTGGAATATTTATCCTGTACACTAGCAAGTGACTGAAAGAGTGTGCCACCCAATCTTTAATATTTTTTTTATAATCCCCAACCTCCTTTCACAGCACTTCCTCTTTCCCTTAACATAAAATCATAACTTAGCCCTGTTTCAAGATAACTTAATAGGAAAGCCTGTCTCAATGGCAACTCCTCTATTTAGAGGACCTCTTCCCCACTTGAGAGGGTCCAAACTGGTTCTTTCCCACACTAGGACTGGAGCCTGGTAGCACCCTAGGAATGAATGGGAGAAGCCCCCTATGACACCTCCCAGTCAAAAAGGTAGTGCTACAGCTGTCATTTGTTCTGACAAACTTTCCTGTCCACTCCCAGATAGTTAAGTCCTACTAAGTCGACAGCATTTAACACCTCCCTGTTCTTCCAAGTATCAGAGGGAGGCCACTATCTGTTGAGCCGGGGTTGCTAACTCTACCAGCCAATAGAGACCTAGGCCTTTACACTTTTCCTTTAATTTCAGGTTAGCATGTATGGTCACACACTTAGGCCCAGATTCACAAAGGTGTCACACAACGCAGTTCAGCAATAAAAGAGGCTGCGCTGTGCTGCGGGAGAGGCAGGGAGCATATTCACAGAGAAATGGCACTCTCCTCCACTCTACGTAGTGCCAGTGCTTATTTGGGTTGCCATGCGCCAGGCACACACCTTAGCGCCATAGTGCTAGGGTGTGTGCCTGAGTCTTCCATAGGTTTTGACCTTGAAGGGTACCTTTTCTGTACAAAATACTATGGTTATTGGAGTTTAAAACCTTTTCCAAATTTCTATGTATGCTGTACAGAGCAGCACACATGCAAAGTTGGAAAAGCAAGGAGAAATGAAAAGGTTTCTCCTCTTAACGCCTTCTGGTCAGAAGCGTTAATTTTTGGTGCCAAACCCTGTCTTCTAATAATAGTAGATAGGGTTTTGTGTCAAAAAGCATGGTGGTTGCATGGGAATGCCCATGTACCACCCATGTAATGCCACCTTGACACAGAGTATTGCAAAGCAGCGTTTTGCGCTGCTTTTCGCTACTTTTCTATACAAACCAACCCAAATACCAATTTGCGTTGGTTTGTTAATCACTAAACAGGTTTAGCGTCAGGTGTGGATTAATAAAGTAACGCTAACGCGACGCTAAACCTTTGTAAATCTGGGCCGCAGTGCATTGATTATACTACTGATGATTGAGGCCATGAATTTCATGGTACAAGAATATTGCGGACAAAATATCAAAGACCAGAATATTGTAAGGTAAGTGGAGATAGAGTAAGTATGGATTTACTATTCACAACTACACATCTACATCCCTCGAAGAAATATATATATTGTCAAGGTATGTCAAGTTAGGCACAGAAAATCCAAGCTTATTTGATATTTTGTCCTCGATATGTGCCTCCCTCAATTTTCTGATTTCAATATTCAGGGTGCACACTGTGTGCATGGATATTTGACGATCCTCGCCTGCTCACAAGTCCAATCTTAGTGAAGATAGTATTGTATATATTCACAGTGGGGCCGATTCACAGAACTAATCTGAGATAAAATCCTAAACTTACTACTTTTGGTATTCACAGAAGGCATTTAGTAGTAGTAAAGTTAGGACTCCTAACTGTACTACTGCTAAATGCCTTTTGTGAATACCGAAAGTCGTAAAGTTAGGATTTTGTCTCAGTTTAGTAGTTGTAAGTTAGGACTCCTAACTGTACTACTACTAAATGCCTTTTGTGAATACCGAAAGTCGTAAAGTTAGGATTTTGTCTCAGTTTAGTAGTTGTAAAGTTAGGACTCCTAACTGTACTACTACTAAATGCCTTTTGTGAATACCGAAAGTCGTAAGTTAGGATTTTGTCTCAGTTTAGTAGTTGTAAAGTTAGGACTCCTAACTGTACTACTACTAAATGCCTTTGTGAATACCGAAAGTCGTAAAGTTAGGATTTTGTCTCAGTTTAGTAGTTGTAAAGTTAGGACTCCTAACTGTACTACTACTAAATGCCTTTTGTGAATACCGAAAGTCGTAAAGTTAGGATTTTGTCTCAGTTTAGTAGTTGTAAAGTTAGGAGTCCTAACTTTACTACTACTAAATGCCTTCTGTGAATACCAAAAGTAGTAAGTTTAGGATTTTATCTCAGATTAGTTCTGTGAATCGGCCCCATTATAACTAGAGATTGCTTACAATGGGTTTGCTTTGTCTTCAAAATCCTTTACATATGTTGATGATGGCAAAAAGTACTCTACATGTCTCTGATATTTTTATTGTCTAAATCATGCCTTGTTTTCAAAGATTCAGCTCTCTCAATAAGAATATGTGTGTTCTTATTCCCAAATCTCCGTTTTTTTCCTACTGTGATAAAAATCTTGTGCCACGGAATGAGGTGCAAAAACATTCTAGAAAGCTTCCCAAACTACATGAGTGATTAACCTTAAGAAATCACTGCAATATACTCCTAATTACACCTAAGTCTCTGTGGAAATGGATACTCATTTGAAGAGCCACAAAATATTAATTATTTTACATTACATTAACTTCCACTTCAAGTTGACTAACTAATTAGACATGCTATTTTTCGGACTATGTACATTGGACCACATGATTTGGCCTCTTGCGTACTTTGACTTTGAATTAATTCATTTCCTCAATGTACCCCAAGCAGGGATCAGGTGGTTTTATGTCCCCTATTTTCTTCCCAATGGAATTGCGGATACTGGAGTCACTGATAGTTTTGAAGGTGGTCACAAATACTCAAGAGTATCTAATTTTGGGGAATAACTTATGTGAAGCAGAGTTTCTGTACCATTTTCCTCACGAGTTTGTCTAGATTCAACAGGCAAAGTGCCTCTGTGAAATACCCCAGATCCAGTTACTAATAAACCAGCCAAATCGTGATTACTGCAAGACTCGTAACGAGGCCCTTAAAAGTAGGACTTACATTTTATCATTTTATTCTCAGTAACAGGAAGATAAGGGTTTGTGTTTCAGAATAGGAGCTAGGTGGTTTTCTATGCCAGAAATGGCAAATGCAATGCAGTTGATGTGCTGCTGTGTTAAAAGTCATCAGAGACAAATATATAAAAAAATAACAAAACACCTGATTTTCAATCAACTGAGCAGTATGTTATCAAATCATTATTTACTGATTCTGCACATTTGTTACTGAGTGATTTGGCTCCATAGTTTTGAAAACTGGCCTTGCACTACGTTTCACTGCAGTCGGTGCCTCTTTATGAAACAGCAATTATCCCCCAAGTTAAAACTCTCTTTGCAGACTTAAATATTACAAAGGAAACCTGTTACCCTTAAATTGCTTTTTCAAGACTAAATATCAAACATTTTGGAGTTTGCGACACCGTGCCCAGGCACCAGATTGCATGGAGGGCTGTAGTATAATTTGAGCGCTGATTTACAATATTCATGATGTCTACCTGCAGGGCAAACTCTGGCAGCTAAATATTAGATGACTTTGATAACATATTGAGGCGTACTATTATCAAATGGAAGGCATCTTCTAAATTCTGAATGTTTTGCTGCTAGCATGCAGGGCGACTTCTCATAAGGTTCAAGATTCATTTAGACACTATGGAAATTTTAATAGCTGTCCCCCTCCCCTTCGACTCACTAATACATTCACAGCTAGTAATCCATGTATCTATTTTAAAAACCTTATAAGTGGATGATCCAGGAGATTAAAATGGTCAATGGCAGTAAGTCACCAAGAGCTATGATAGGAGAATAAATGTGCAAAAATGTGCTATCGTATTTTCCCTTTTTAGATAGTAGGTATTTGACACTTAAACTGAATTACTCCAAACACTTAACCCAGCCCACAGCAAAGTCCACATATGAGTATAAAAACACTCCTAGACTTATTTTCACACGGGGCATTCTGTGTTAATATAAAATAGCAAACCACGGTGTATAGAATACATGCACACATGTCAACCACCTACCCTCACTCAGGCAACTTTCCAGTCTATCGGTTTTGCCAACAGCACCACTCCAGACAAGAAATGTCCACTGACAAATCGTGCTTGGTACGGGTCGATCAGCCAAAGTGCAGCCCGATCTGCCAACTTTGCCTGATCTTGACTGTTCATATTAGAGTAGCACAATGACTGTTAGTCCTATGCAGTGGCAGCTCGCATAGGGCGTGCTGCGGGGTGGTGGGGCGGGGGAGGGGCAGGGTGGGGGTAGTAAACTCAGACATACGACGGAACGGAGGAAAGTAATTATTACGTTCCTCCGTTCCGTCGTATTTCCGAGTTTACTACCCCCCACCCTGACCCTCCCCCGCCCCGCCTCACCGCCCCACAGCACGCCCTTTGCGAGCCGCCACTGGTCCTATGGTTGCACCCTCTCTGGAGCAGTGCAGTGCGAGAAATATTGTACTGTAATGTGGACCTGCACAATTGCCAATGGCTGACACAAGCATTCCACCCATATTGTAGCGTGGCTCCGTTGATGCGATTGTTATGCCCAGACCTGGTTCATGTGCTCATTGATAGATGAAAATCACACATCAGTGGGGAGTCGGAAATTTGCCTTTTAATTTATATTATGTCTTGAATGAAAACAGCTCTACTTGCACTGCTATTTTCAATGCATTTCATGTCACACTGTAGTTGTGTTTTTTAACAATAAAGTTAAGAAAAATAAAATAAACCCATCTAGGGTTGCTTGTTTTCCTTTTCACATGGACGTGACCAGGCATATCAGATTACACTGTTCCTATTGGAGTGAAACTCATTTGACAGGGGACAAAAAACCACGGAGTGGATACTGCTTGGGCCGTTTTCCAGTGACTGAGATTTATTGAGGCAAGCTTTACAAATGAAACCTTTTGTTGCTTTTCTGTGTTGATGCACAAGTGCTACCGGTGTCACTGTTCATGCTATAACAGTTTGGGCCTTAGTTAGAGTTATTTCAAGTGCCATGGGCATTTGCAATACAGGGGGCGGGATATCAGCCACGTTTATGAGGAAGTATTCAGCCGCCAAACTCTCAGTAAGGCCTACTGGGGCATATTTACAATGGGAAAAAGTGACGCACCGGCGGCGCAAGGGGCTTGTAAATAAGCACCATTGTTTTTAGGATGAGCAATGCTAGATAATCTGCAATGTGCACACATTGTTCCTTTCCATAGTCAACAATGAATTATAACAGAGAATTGCAGCTAACTTTGCATTTATTCTACCGAACAGCTCAGTCCCAACCCTAGTGCTTTCAGGAGCGATTGTATATACATATTTCACAAACAGTTGCTTCACCATTTGAAAAGAAAAAGAAATCTGTTGGTAGCTTCTAAACTGGAACCCAATTTGTATAATTATAGTCCTGTTGCAAGCCAGGGCCTTTCTGCTGCAGGCGATCCAGCTTTAATTGTCTCTGCATTTATGGGCAGGCTGCACAAATTAGCCTGTGGATGGAGGTAGCTAATTGGAATCTAGGATGGCTAACATTGCCATTGACGGCTTGCAGAATTAAAGCAAATGAGACACCCATGTGGTGGATTTAAGGAATAAATGTTATTGAGCTGCAAATATCTGCCATTAGTACACTGGTTGTTGTTCTAAAATACTTGTTTCTCAAACATAAGCTAATAAGAAGACCACAGTAATAAAATAAAAAAGAGAAAGAGGGAGTTGTTACCCGTCGAACATCTTTGCCAAATGTTTCGCTGTAGCTTGTACCAAGTATTTCAAATTGGACATGGGGATTGCCGCTGTCCTCGCGAAACTCCATCTTCCCAGTTAATCCCACGATGCTTCCCTGAAGGAAAAATATTTCAAGATATTTTCCAGTCAATGTTATTAATATATGCAATTGTTAACTGCTAATAAATGTATGCAAACACGTTACCAATGTATATATCTATTTGTGGCGGAAATTCAAGCTAATCTGTGCTCTACTTTAAATTCATTTTTTTTTTGTAGTTTATAATGTTTTCAAGTAGGCGTTTGAGGGTGAACAGTTATCCTTTACCTTCAGCTGGGATGAGCACTCTCTGCTCCTCTCTGGTGAAGTATGAGGGTGAGCAGGGCCCGGGCACAGCAGCTGCCTGCAACCACCACAACTATTGCGAAGTCTCTGGGTCTGGTGTTTCCGGGCCCAGCATTATCAGTTCGGGAGTTGGGAGACTCAATAACTCCCACCCCAGAGACACCAGACAACTGGCAGTTGCCCAGAGCTGAGTCTGCCTCTGCGATACTGCTCTGGGCAACCCCTAGTGAGGATAAGTAAGACGTTTCTCTCATTGAAGAACAGTTTGAAAACATTTCTGTTTCGGATAAGAGTAGCTATTACTGCTTTTCCACAGTGATTGATTGTCATTGGGTCATTAGTGGTATACCAAATCATGAAGGCAATCGCAGATATTTAGAAGTATTGTGACCTAAGATATTAAGCAACAACTATCCGGGTCGATTGACCTGGACAGTGCTTTGTGGGACTGTGTGTCAGAATACAGTTAGCAAAAACAGCATATGACAGAAATACTGTGTCCAAAACATTGTTTGTGAAAGCATTGTTTCGTTTGTTGCAGACTTTCTATTATTGACATCAATGTGGCAGTGATTTAGAAAATGACATTTAGAACATAGTACATCAGGGATATTTCGGTTAAGATATTCTGGTCTCATACCCTTTTGGAAGGATCTTTAAAGTTTCATAGGTGTGCATTTTTTTCTGGTTTTCTGGTACAAAGATACAGACATAAACCATTACATTTCTAAATAATCAGAATGAAAAACACAGATTTGGACATTTGGAATAGCACGATTTCTTCCTTCTGACACTTCTTTTGCTAATTGTAAAATTACATAAAAAATAAAAATATTTCGAAATCTATAAACTAAGTTTAAAAATCAAATATGCAAAAAGGTTAAGCCATGAAGAGTAATTGTATACGTGTAATAGAACTTTTCGTCTGCAAACACTTCATGAATGATGATATCATATGGATATTCGCGTATAACATCAGAGCGATTGTAGCCCCCAAGGTACTCGACATACAATCAACCGTCTACAAACAGAATTCATATGTGGGAACACGGTGTACTGCTGATCTTATCATTGTAAAAGGTTACTGTCTGCATTGTGAGAGTTTACTCTTCAGTTCACTTCAACAGTTCATGAGAGTGCATTTTCCTCTTGGGGCTTCGTTATGAATGCCTGGGTAATCGGCCAGTAGCTCATGAAACTCAGCCTTGGCAGAGTTACAGAAGCTAGGGTTACCAGTAACTCAAAGGAACAACGTTTCAGGATGCCTATAGAATAGGAAATTAGGAGGAGGTGCCCACCGGAGCTCAAGAGATTTGTACTCCTGCGGGATCCTCACTGAGGTCACCATTCCAAACCTGCTGCATTTTCCACCAGGGCGTTAGGACTGGGCGTAGAGCTGAGGAAGTTTAGAGCCTTCTGTGGAAGCACTTTCATCCTGCTTCAACAATGGCAACATCACCCCGGCCTAACAGATGACATGGTGGTATGCACAGTAAATGGCAGAAACTAAGGCCTCTGGTGGCAACCCTGGAATGTGTCTGACACTACCTAGGCACTCAGGCCTATGAGGTGTTCAGAGTGACTGGAGAGAGTGTATGAAATGCTGAGTTTGAGGCTTAACCAGGGCTTAAGGAAAACAGATGATGGTGCAGGGTGGTGAGCAGGCAAGGAACCTTGCAGAGGGAGATTTTAATGGCTTGGGGCCATCCATCAGCTGAAACATCGGAGTGACAAATAGAGCACTTTGCCTACAACCAATACACAGCAGCACTATCAAGGCCTGTGAATAAGGCACTTTCAGAACACCAGGTTAAGTTTAAATGCCTATACCTGCAGACAGCACTCACAGTCCTGTGTCTATGGAAGACAGGATACAAGACTGAAGGTTTTTTTCTGGCATAGGTGGCATCAGGGAAAACAAGGTGAAATGACTGCAGACACTGCAAATGGAGAAGAACTGACAGCTAGAGAATCAGAATAATCATGCTCAGAACTGAAGGTTAACTTTACTTTGAAAATTGATAGCTTTGAGAAACCTGAGTATTTAAGGGCAAGCTGGAGGGGCTATCAGGCAAAACAGCAAAAATGGAGACAGAGCAGATGAAGTCTGGGAACTGAATTTACGCCCAGGAATGCCCAATTAAGAAGAGCAATGAAGAGGTGCAAAAAATGATATCCTTCAAGCCCACTTTGATAAAAGGCTTCACACTGATGGAGGTCAAGCTTGTGGGCATTCAGAACATGCATTGACGGAAGCACCTGAGAGTGCTGGGTACCAACAGAATTCCTTCTGAATAGGATGAAAAGTACTGGGAGACTTCCATCTCTCAATACTGAGGACGTACACAAAGTTGTGTGCACAGAACTTCGGTTATCACTGACAGCAAAAGGTGGCAAGTAGAAGATACTGTGATGGTGTCCCGGATGTCTTTGGAGTGAGGAAAAGGGCACAGAAGTCAGCAGCCAAAAGGTCACAGTCTTATTGAATCAGGACTGGCTCCTTTTATTGCTAATCTGAATGCCGAGATACTACTGGGGAAGCAGGGTGATTTGGGAGCAGGGAATGGGCTAATGAAGAGAGGCATTGCAGCTTCTGTAGATTTCTGTGCAATACTGAGAGCCTAATAAAGCCTAATTTTTGCAGCTTAATTCAGCTAGGCAGACACATTCTTGATAGCTTACCCTCTGCAGCTACCAGGCAATGTTCCATCAGTGGTAGGCAGAAATTTAAGAAGAGGGGTGGGCAGGCCACACACGCACACACATACTCACACTCACCCACCTACATGCACATTGACTCCCACCCATACATTCACAAGCGTGCACAAATACACCCACCATTCACAAGCAGATACACATGCACACACCAATTCACAGCACACATGCACAAATGCACATACATTCATACATAAACACATGCACCTTACATTAAAAAACAACTTACCAGCCTGCTGGCTTTGAAATCCAGTGGTGGGAGGGAAGCCTCAGGGATTTCTTGATGATTGGCTGTGCAGTTGACCTCGTTATGGGTCAGTCAATGAGAGCAGACATCACTCCCTTATTCATCACAGAGTGGGATGCGTCAGTGAGACTGTTGACCCCAACCCACTCTGTGACAATATACCTCGACATTGAATTTGGCTTCAAGGTGGTGGCTCTGACCTTGCAATTACATGCATTAGAGGATATTGTTTCTCTTTATGAATACTATTGAGAATTATGAGTCACATCTATTTCTCTTTAGATATATTCAAGAAATGATGGAGCTCACTGCATTTGCAAGTAGCACAGCTTGATCTGAGCAAACCCTATGATGGGTGACCATCAGGGCTCGAATTCAGAAGGTGGTTGGTGCATTTTTTGGAGGACCGAGAAATCTAATTAATATTTCTTTCCCCTCGTTCTTTTTCATTTCATTTTTTGGGGGGTTTTGAGCCTAGTTATTGACAGTGCAATCATTAAATATTCCATTGGGAACAATCAAAGTGGAATGTAAGCATCTATTATATTGTGTTGTATACTGAGGAAATAATTGTAAATCAAGTCATTGGATATCTTTTAGCGTAGGTTACAAGCCAGCCCCGCCGCCCTTTTCTCTCTGTTACAATATTTGCAAATGGACGGAGTTCTTTTTATTTGCAAGTAGTGCAACAGGTTCTGCAGGATGGGCAATTATCAGGTTTCGAATTCGAAAGGTGGTTGGTACAACGTTAAGAGGACTGAGGCATAATTCCTAAAAAATTTCCCTCCCCATGTTTGGAACGTTTGTATTTGTTAGTTATTATCCAGATATGTTTGAATTGATTTGATTAATTTAATATACGATGTGGATGAGCTATTGATTTGTGTCAGTAATGAAGAATTATGGGGGCAAGGCTTGACACCCAAGGAAGATTGCGGCATCCAAGTGACTCTCCTCGGACCAGCGCAGGATGGAGGCAGCATTTGGGTAGCCTCTACACGTCAAGCCAGACTGTGTTCGGTAACAACACATCACAGATGTCGGCGGTGATTTCTTCTTACGCGCAGCTGTCTGCGCGGTGCACAGCATATTGTTTGTTGGAGACGCGGCTCTTTTCAAAGTGGCACGATGCCCCGAGCGGTGTCCTGAGGCGGTGCGCTCGACCCTTTATGTTTAAAAAAGCACTTTTTGGCTCTTCAATTTTACTTGGGAGATTCTGCTACCCTTCTGGATGTACTATTTACCATTCTAAAACTTGGATAATGCTCCTTAATACATGAAATCACCATATAGAGAAGGCGCATTTAAAAGTAAAAGTAAGTGAGCTGGACTTTGGCAAGCATTCTCTGTGGTATATTTTGACTACGTTTTTTAATTCAAGCACTTCTTGAATATTTATACCTATAGTAATGAACTTTAGTTCATTTCATTTTTGTTTCTGTATTA
Organism: Calotriton arnoldi; assembly: GCA_963921515.1. Classification (NCBI taxonomy): domain Eukaryota; kingdom Metazoa; phylum Chordata; class Amphibia; order Caudata; family Salamandridae; genus Calotriton; species Calotriton arnoldi. Next base: position 2,703,774 of record CAWUFW010001478.1, on the reverse strand, counting down.
TCAGTATCTTCTCTTTCATTTTTTATCAGTGCCTGGATGTGTTTTTTGCAGCTTTTCCTGATGTTTTCCTGCACTGATCAGATACATATGAGCTCACTTTCGCATGTGTATATATGAAATATTTGCATGTACAGGGAAATTAACATTTGGCTTACCTATTGGCTTAGGTTGTCTTCCAATTTGTGCCATATTTATGGGAAGATTAAGAAAAACAGACTCTTCTGTGTTGTGTTCAACACAGAAATGTATTGGAAATTCTACTTTTTTTAAACAGTTTTCAAAAAAAGGAAGTCTCCTTGGCTTCTCTCCGAAGGACAACTCCATCTCAATCTCTGGTACGGCTCCTGGCCCACTTGTTTCTGGGAAAGCCTCTACTAAGCCCTTGAAGAAAGACCAATCCTCTCCGACAAAATCTCTGCCCTCTGTATCTTTGGATTTATCGTTAGAGGAGATAATTGCTCTATGCCCTTATATAGAGGAAACAACCACCAAAATGCAACATCTTACCGAAAGATGGGCTCAGATAGGTGAAAGGCTAAATACAGTAGAACAAAATATTTCTTCCTTTCAAATGACTAATATCAAAGTAAATGTCCTTCAATCTCAAGTTTCCTCACTTCAGAAGCAGGTTGAAGACCTCGAAAACAGGATCAGAAGAAATAATCTTTGCATATATGTACCTGAAGGCGCAGAGGGCTCTGAGCCCTCACTTTTTAAAAATCCTTTCTTCCTAAAGTATTGAGCATGTCAGAAGGAACTTCCCTTAACATCCAGCGCTGCTCATAGGTTGGGTCGTCAGCCTGCTGTTGCTTCTAATTCAAGGCAGTCAAGGGGAGTTATCCTCTATTCTTGGAATATATTGATTTACTTAAAGTTCTTTCAGCAGTCAAATCTGCAAAGAGTATCTCATGGTCAGGTAACTCTATATTTTCCTCAGGATTATGCCAAGGCTGATAGATGCAGAGAATTCCTAAATATGAGACTAGAACTTCTTTCTCTTGGTGCCCGCTATGGTCGCTTTCACCCTTGCTTATTCAAAGTTACCTATAAAAACAAGACAACTATCTATGAGGAGCCTATTAATCTAAACAGCTTCATCAACTCCTGCAAGATAGAAAGCAAGGATAATTCCGGAGCATCTACTTCTCGTTCCATTTGAAGTTACAGATCCTCTTTGCTGTTCTAGATTATTTGACTGAGCTTTACATATCACTATGTTGATAAGTAGTCAAGTTTTGTTTTGATATCTGAGAATTATCATTGTAACTATTCCATATTATTTGTTATTTTTTTCTTTCCTCCTTTACAGGTGTGATCTTTTTTGTGGCTGTCCTTGTTCCTTGTCTTATGTGCTGTCGTCATCCCCTGACCACTTTCATGGAATTGGGTGTGCCATCTGTTCCATGTTGTCTCATCCCCCATCTTTTTTGAACATTTGTTAGGTATGTTTTGCTCTTTCCATGTTATCTCATTACTGTTCTTCTTCCTTTATTTTTCTGGATCTTTTCTCTCTCTTTACTTTTTGTTGTACTTCTTTTCTCATCACTTATTCTTATTTACTGACCCTTTTCTATTCTCCATCTCTTCTTTTCGATGTTTTACTATTGTTACAATTAGATTGGTTGTTATGTGGTTTTCAACTTGTTTGTTATATGCTTCGTCTGGCTTACTTGTTTTCTTTTTTCTTGAAATGTTTTTATGTCTCTGAAAATTGTTTTTTTGGAACGTCAGAGGTTTAAACTCCCCTATTAAGAAACAACGTATTTTATTGCATTTATCAAAGCTTGGAGCTGATATAGCTCTAATCTAGGATTCACACCTTACGGAAAATGAATATTTAAACTTAAAAAGGGGATGGGTAGGTGAAGCTTTCTTCTCGCCAGGTGATGGTAAAAGGAATGGAGCTATAATTCTTTGTCATAAATCACTTTTTGCTAGGTTGCATTCCCAAGATGTGGTTGACAAAGGTTGACGGTTATTCACTGAGCTATTAATGCAGAAGTTTCCAGTCTCTTTGTTTAATATTTATGCCCCCACTACTGGTGATTCTTCTTTTTGGTCTCGCCTTACTCAGATACTCATACAATATCCCAAGGAGAATTTTATACTAGTGGGATATTGTAATCAGATTATTGATCCTTTTATTGACAGTAATCCTTTGGTCTCCTTCATACCAAACAAAGCTCCCAAACTTTTTGTTCAGACTATTAAACAGAGTAAGTTAATAGATGCTTGGAGACTTTGTAATCCTACCTTAAGAGAATTTACTTTTTCCCCCTGTACATCAGACTCAATCAAGAATAGATTACTTTTTTATATCACATAATATTTCCCAATCCTTACAATCTGCAGATATTGGTTCTATCCTAATATCTGATCACGCTCCAATTTCTACTCAACTAGATATTCTTAGTAAGCCCAATTTGCCTAAACGATGGCGCTTCAATAACTCACTTCTTTTGGACCTTGCATTTACCTCATCTTTTATTTCTTTTTTAATGAATATTTTTATTTCAATCAAACAGGCAGCTTACCTTTTTATATCATTTGGGATGCATTTAAAGTGGTGCACGTGATTTAATTATTGGCTATGTTTCTAAAAAAGAGAACAAATCCCGCAAGCATACCATTGGGCTTTTAGCAAAGATAAAGAGACTGGAACATTCCTATTATTCTTCTAAATTGAAAGAATGTTTATCTGAGCTTGTTAACACCAAGTTTCAATACAATAAGGAGTCTACAGATAATGCTTCACTTTATTTATTAAAGTCTATTGCAAAGTTTTATGGGGGCCGAAATAAATCAGGCAAACGGTTAGCAGAATATCTTAAGGTCAAACATAATAAACTTAATATTGAATCAATTAAAGATGCACAACAAATACCAAAGTATAAAGACTCAGAAGTCCTAGAGCAATTTCTCCAGTTTTATAGATCACTATATACGCCAGAGGACTTACCCTCGGACACTGATATCTCTCATTACCTTTCTAATATCCAAAAATCCTCAAGTACTCAAATTGATTTCTCATTGTTAGAATCTGATATATCACAGGTAGAACTTCACACCGCATTGCATACACTTAAGAAAGATAAAGCTCCAGGTCCGGATGGTTTTACAGTTGAATTCTTCATACATTTTTCCCACTTACTTCTCCCGAAATTGCATGCTCTAATAGCTTCTTTTTCAAATGTATGTGAATCTTCTGCCTCTTTTTTGGAAGCCTTAATTTGCCTCATTCCAAAGGAAGGAAAGGACCCACATTACTATAAAAACTGCAGGCCTATTTCTTTAGTTAATATTGATTATAAGATTTTTTCTAAAGCTTTACTATTGGAATCATACATTCCTAAATTACTTGTTCAAGAGCAATCTGGTTTCATCAATAGACGATTTATTTCAGATAATACCCATTTATTTTTTGACATCTTATGGAAAACCTCTCACAAATCTGAATCCCTTGCAGCAATCACCCTAGATGCAGAAAAAGTGTTTGATATAGTCTATTGGCCTTTCATCTTTCAAATGCTAAAATGGTTTGGATTTGGCCCCAAAATTATATCCCTTATTTCTATTCTTTATTCACATCCACGGGCAGCAATTTTCGCCAATGGCCTCACCTCACCTCTTCATATTTTAGTTTAGGTAGAGGTGTTCATCAAGGATGCCCTTTATCCTCATTTCTTTTTAATTTGGCATTAGAACTTTTTTTTATCTAAAATATGACAAAATCAAGATATTCATGGTTTTAATCATAATAATCCACAGGTCAAATTAGCAGCCTATGCAGATGATGTCTTAATATTTCTCTCACAGCCCCAATCTTCCCTTTCTGCTTTTTTTCCAAGAAGTGATTTCATATGCATCAATAACTGGTTATAAACTGAATAATGATACATGTGAAATATTACCTTTGATCAAATATACCTTTAAAGAAGACTTTACCATATCTAATTTTGTGTGGATTCCTCAGCATATAAAATTTTAGGTTTATATTTTATTCAATCTATTAAAACTTCAATTTCTTTAAATATAGAAAAATGTGCACACAAGCTATTCATGCTCACTAGTAAATGGCACCCTTTATAGCTCACATGGTGGGATTGTCTTGATACTATTCATATGATGCTAGCTCCAAACATAATTTATACTATCTCTAATAAACTAGTACCAATTTCTTTTAAATCCTTTGAAAAGTTTAACTCTATACTCTCCTCATTCCTGTGGAATAAATAGAAAGCCTCATATGTCACTGTTAAAGTTAATGCATCCAAAATTGGAGGGTGGGGTACATTATCTTGATTTCTCTAAGTATCACAAAGTGTTTTTATTGCGTCAGTCCTCTCATTGGTTTTCAGGCTCTTCATTAGATAGTCCATTTTAGGTTGAGCTTGAACAATGCTATATTTCTCCTTTTTCTTTTTAAGAATGCTTATCTTTCACACGCAAACCACAAACTATTTCACTTCTGTTCTTTAACATTCCTGCAAATTATTAGAATGTATATTTCCTTATACTCCCACAAATTCTGGCATAACAAATTCATATTGATTCATGGCAAAACCTTTTATTGGAGATCCTGGAGGAAAAATGTTTAACATGGGTGCGCCAACTATTTGAGCAAAATGATGCTATAACGTTTTCACAAGCATGTTTTCTTTTTGATCTTCCCCCTTTTTTTCAGAGTAAATATAGGCTCTTACAATATGCTCTTTGTTCTGCATATGCTCAGTTTCATTTTTCCCTTCCTTCTGTTTCCACTTCTGTTGGACGACTACACACCCTTCTCCTCACTAACCCCAAAGCGTTCATTATCTATTCTCATTTACTTCTGTCTAGTACAGACAGAGAAAAAACTAATGTAAAACTATCCTGGGAACAAGATTTAGGATTGGAATGGTCTATTCCATTATGGAACAGAATATCGGCCAAAATTAGAAAGTTCTCCAGAGCGGCAAATACCACACAAACACTTTTTTTTATTTATAATAGACTTCTCCTATCCCCTACCATACTGCACAAAATAAACACTGATCATCCTGACACTTGTTGGACCTGCTCCTCAGAACATGCTGACTTAAAGCAAATACTTTTCACATGTCCTTCTGTTTATGAATTATGGGAAAGTATTTGGATTGAGGTTAACTCAATTTTCCATTCCACAGTTCCCTTTTCCATTGCTTACATCATTTTGGGATGTTTATCTGGCAATTGGATTACATGCTCATCTAATGTGCGAATTCTAGATTTACTAATAGCAGTCGCATTTCAGCAAATCACCTAAAAAAGCTTGGTGGTATGCAGTTTTTCATAATCAGAGATTAGATACAGAGTATGTGTACAATATATCTCTCGCTGTGAAACATTTACTTTTATAGTATCCTGTTAAAGAGTTGCTTGATGACAGTGCAAAACGTTCTTTTACATGTACTTCTACCCAACAAGACGTTTTCAACCTCCTTAACTTTCCCCTTATTGATAATTTAAGCGATTGGATATGTTTATTAACAGTGGCGGCTGGTAGGGAATGGGGTGGAGAGGCCGGGAGGAGGGGGGTTTGAAAAATATTCTAAATAACCCACTGACCGTTTATCCTGTTTCTCGTCAGTCTCCACTTGTCTTCTCTTCCAGACTCCACTCCAGAAGCAGCAGGAAGTACCCAGGCACACAGGCTCCCCAGAGCCAATCACAATGCTGAAATGCAGCGCTGTGATTAATCTGAGCGCCGTAGATTGGTGCTCAGATGGGGACAGGGAGCCTGTGCATATTCCTCATCAGGCTGTGCATTACAGGTGGTGGGGAATAAGAAAAGTGCGCATGACTGTAAAGCCGGGCCAAGACAGCCGGCCAAGCAGTCATGCGCACTTAAGTGTGCACAAACCACTCCTCCTCCCTGAATCACCAGGCCCGCCCCACCCAACCCAACCCAGCCCTGTAGCAAAGAAAAATAAAATTATAATAACGTTGTTATTATCATTTTATTTTTCTCTTTTTTCACTGTTCTAAGAGCAGTGGGGCGACTGGGCGGAGGAGCCACCACTTTTTATTAATGCTATTTTGTTTTTCTATCTACATTGGATTGAATTTCTTTATATATAATCCTGAATTTTCTTTTTTCGAGCCATGTACATCCCACTTTTCCCCCAGTTACTCTCTTTAATTTATAATCTTAATTGTGAGAATATTTATTACTGTATTGTAATATGTACTTATATCTTACTTTTCCCTAATAAACTTACTTTTTGAAACTTAAAATAGCAAAGAATTATCATTGATTAGAATCTCTCTTCTAGTAGATGAGAATGGTGGAAGCTCTGTGTAGGTAATAATCTCTGGCTAAACCGAGTGTTTGAATTTTGGCGGGTTTCTGAAAAGATTATAAATAGGAGTGCCTTAATGGAGGTGAACTCTCTTTTTCTCTTTGTGTCTGCTTTGCATAACGATTGAGGAAACCCTTTGATCCCGATAAGTCCTGTGGTCTCGGTTCTACTGCCATCACTTGCAACTTTTTCTATGAGTTTATTTCTGATTTTAGTGTTTGAACTGTAACTGTATCAATGCCAGGACATGTGGGGGATTGAAATTTTGGTAGATGCAAAAGATTATTTCTTATGAGGAGTGATATTTAGACCAAATGGCCAGAGGGCTTATATCTATTGTGTAGGTTTCAGGCATCTTCTTATTTGGTTAGATAAAATTGGATGGGGGTTCTTTGTGTTAATTGGCATCTATTGGTGTACTATGATCATTCAGGTATCAGAAGTGTGGGGATAACTACATTTGAATTTTTTAGAAGGGAGTTTGTATCGAAAGGAAAAATAATTTGCCAAATAAATATATATGCTGTATTGCTAGCAGGGGTGAGTTTTTCATTTTTTATTAGCGTGAAATTGAAGTTACATGTTGAATGGATATAAACCCCACTGCAAGGAATGAGTTAAATTACCATATTTAGGGATATGACATAAGTAGAAAAATCATGTGGCTGTGATCCTGCTATTTTGATTTTGCAGGAGTCGTAATGATGTCCTTTATTGGCACTGATTATTGGGAATTTAATGATTGTAATACAAAGTGGAGTGAACATTTCAGTGTGGTGACACTTTTTGGGGGAGCAACCATTTTAAGACACTGTATTAAATGTTAAGCAAATTGTTTTTAGTATGTTGTTTAAGTGATGTCTCGTTTTCACTTGTTTACAGCCTTGAGAAAGAGGTGGTCCCTGAAACACGTGTTGGCTGGCTGTACTTTTGGGAATGTGTTGATGAAATTATTTGAACCTTTGGAAAAGATGAATAATAAAGACTGCACATCTTAAAAAATATAACACTGGAGTGTGTGTGGATTTATGAACTCTGAAAACTTAAGACCTCTCGTGAAGAATGTTTGCATAGGACTGTGCTAGTGGAGTTTGGTGCTGAAGGTGACAGTGACGGGCAATTAATTCCTTCCAACACCAAGACCTGACTCTATACTCCAGTCTTAGAAGTGTCTTTGACTTACGGAGAGAAAACCCTTAAATAGCTAATATTTAGTTGCGATTAACCTCATTTACAAGTGCCTCATTTATGAGTGCCTCACTAAATTTCACCCCCTGTTTGCAAGGGTGTTGGAATGACGACTAATGCTAAAATCCAGCAGTCAAATTTTTCCCCTGATAAATTTCAGCAGGTTGAACTTGCTAAAATATCCTGGATGAAAAAGACCCAATGAATATCATGGCTTTCATTTTTTGGTCCGAAAATAAACAAAATTGGCCTATTATGCCTAATTTAAACAGGGAAACCCATAATTAGTGATATTTAATACGTTCGATTAATAACAGTCTCCAGGGTATTGTTTTTTATTGGTGTAATAAATATTGTTCAGTATCGAGACACTAATTATGGCAGCAGCAGCTTTTATAAAACCCACATGCTGTGCCTGCATTGACAGTTAGTCAGTGGTCCACAACACATCCAAACCTACTAATTGCCATTAATCAATATAATAATTGTCATATACTCCACAACACTTACAGACATCCTTCCTCTAACTGCGATAGAAAGTAGCTGGTAATCCCTACTTAAAGTGATGAATTAGAATTGATTAGAAACGGCAGGTGCTTAATCTTTCTTCTTTGGCTACATTTGGCTGTACTTTTTTTCTCTTATTCTATCACACCTTATGTAAATGACACAGAATACACAGTGTTTATTCAGATGCCATCAATGGGTTCTGGTGATAAAATGAACTACACAGCAGAAGGGAGAGTGGTTCATAAATGTCACTAGAACACCAAGATGGCTTTATTGAAGAATAGCATGTTACGATTTATGTATTGATCATAGTACATGCTTATTTATATGCCGTGAGGATGAAAAAAGAATGCTTTTCAAATTAGAAATGTGTTTGAAAATGATTGCTTAAATACTGGACTATACCGGGTTTTTTGGGAAGAAAAAACTAAATGAGAATTTGAAAATGTTCAGAAAGCAGGCCCATTGTTGAGACACTTTCACAGCGCTACTAATCTCTTTCCAGGTGTAAAAATGAAAGGTTTTTTAAACTGATGCTGCAAGGTAGCACTAACATTGGGTCCTGATTGCTATTAGATTTTTAAGGTTTGTTTACCTTTCATGAATCTAAAGGCACTGTTAAGTTCAGCCATGTGATTTGGCGCTGTCAGTATCTAAATGTATTCTCAAGCTAAGAGACTAAGGAGCATATTTACAAGTGCTTAACTCCACAAGAAAGTCACTTTTCGTGACATTCCTGTGGCATTTAGTCCTTCGCCTTATTTACAGGGCAGCGTTAAGCCACTTAACATGGCTTAACGCCGCCTTGTAAATAAGGCCCCTTTCACGCTACAGTTAGCGTGAAAGGGGTGGGCAATGGGTGTTGTGCTGGGTGTTCCGCCGCAACACTCATTGCTTTTTGACGCTGCACCTATTTAAAAGTGTGGCGTAATTAGGAGGCAGCACCAAAAATAAGACCAGGGAAAACCTGGTCGTAACCTGGCAGAACAAGGAGAAATTATTAATTTCTCCTAGTTTTTGCTGCACGCATTCTGCAGCACACATAGAAACAGCAAATCGCCACTAGTGATTGTTCATGTGCAGGAAGGTGTCCCTTCCTTCACATCAACAACCACAGAAAAATGATGAGTTGCAACTTCTATGTGTGCTGCATAAAGCAGCACACATAGAAGTTACAAACCGCCATTACTGATTGTTTATGTGGAGGAAGGAGACACCTTCCTCCACATAAATAATCATTTCCTGCAACGCAGGCATCCTTGCACTATGGTGCAAGGGTGCCTGCGTTGACGCTGGGCAGCTAAATTTAGCACCAGTGCTAGGGGAAATACAGGGTTTTGCCGCATTCTTGTATCTACGGCGCATCCCTGCGTTTGGAAACTGTTGGAGCACGGCTTTAACAATCTTGGCTTAACACCGCGCTCCGACAGTTTCCTTTTACATATGTCCCTAAGGGCCATATTTATGACCCGGTTTGCATCACCCTTGCAGCGAGGCAAACTTTAAGTCAGATTTTTTAGGCCACGCAGAGCCACTTTGCATGGCTTTGAGTGGCCACAAAATTTTTAAATAATGCAACACAGCGCAAATCGATGTGCTGCATTACAATGACCTGGGTCGGCGTTCCATGGGCATGGCGTGGGTGTTCCCACATAACTCCCATGGTTTGTGACGCATTCCCAGATTTACAAGACCTTGTAAACCTGGGAATGTGCCAAAAAAATACGCCTCCCCAGGAGAGGTGTAATGAGAAGAAATATTTTTATTTCTCCTTGTTACTTCCTCTTTGTATGTGTGCTGCATTCTGCATAACACATGAAAGAGGAAAATGCGTCTCAGGATTGTTTGTGTGCAGGAAGTTGTTCCTTCCTGCACAAAAACAATCCTGCATGCAATGCAGCCACCCTTGCACCAGGGTGTAAGGGTGCCTGCATTGGCGCTAAGCTGTCAAAAGGGCATCAGCGCAGGGGAAAAGTCAGGAATACACCATATGCCTTAAGTATAGCGCATTCCTGCCCTTTCCCAGTGAGGCAGTGCAGCTCAGCAAGGTGACGTTGCGCTGTGCCACTATTCCATAAATATAGACCTAAGGACCTATTTAGAGTTTGCGGACAGGTTACTCCATCCCAATCCCAATCATGACGGATGTCACGTTCACCATATTACAAGTGTGTTATATCCAATGGAACTTGCAATACAGATGACGGTATTTCCGTCACATTTACAATGCAGTAACCCATCTGCTGAACTCTGAATCAGGCCCTAATTTGCTAATTTGCAGGAAACAAGCAACGTGACTGACACTAGGCCTCCCATTGGAATAAACAATAATTCACAGAAGTGATGCCATATTCATAAGACCTGGAAAATAATTCTAAGGTATGGCATCACTCTTAAATACATGTTTTTTTCCTTATATTCCAGCACGATCAGCTACGCCCTGATACCCTAGCACTGCCTCTGTAGGCATCACCTGCTTACTACCTTTTTTGTTTTTTACTTGCCCTTCGTCCACCCTCTCAGGGCTGGTGGCTAAAACATTTCTTTGTTTAGTTAATTAAACTGTGGCACCTAAAGAAAGAAATGTGAGCTTCCTCTAGATATTTGGGTATAAACAACAGCCAAATAAAGTTTAACAGCTGGTTAATCTTCACAAAGTTAATTTAAGCTGTGACTCTCCATTGAACTTCATGATAAGCAAAGTCAATGGCCTGGTTTACATGCGATTTGAAACATTATTCAGCTGAGGTAAGTAAGTTGTAAGGTAATGCTCATGTGAAACTAGACTCACTTCTGCCATGGTGTGGATGGCTGATGAACCCTGAAAGGCATTCACTATACCCCTATTGACAGAGCGCTTATGGAGGTAAATAGCTGTTTTATCAGAGACTTGAGACAGTGCCTCAGAGTGGAATTCCAGTGCACCCATAGAAACTAGGTTAAACTCTAACCCTATCTCTCTCTATTCTATCACTATCACCTTTTAGGACCCTTCCAAATTGTGTGGCTTTTCTTCAGATAATGCACCTCTATTTTGTTAACAAACAGTGCACCCCATTGATAAATTAGCAGGTTCATAACGTGAAAATATAGGATTAGATCTAACTTACTGTACACCATACACAATAAGTATGCATTATCTGGGTCATATTATTAGAAATAGGTTGTGAATGGCAAATTTAAATCAATTACCATGTTGTGGGACCTTTTCTGGGATTAACTGGAAAAAACCTGTAAATGTAGTATAATTAAATCGCTTTAGAAGTCACAGACAACTCTTTGCCAAACATAATTTGGTGATGCCTATAAGACCGCAAAAGCAAATTTTGATTGCATTTTACTTACATTCAGTCGAATGAAAGTTATCAAAACCAGGTAATAGTTGCATTTTTAAACTGATGTATAGCAATCTTAGTAAAAGTAGTATATCTTTCAAAGAACATTTTCAGATCTAATTTTCATTAGTAATCTTATGTGTGATTAATATTTAAAATACTATTTATGGTAACATAGATGTATATTAATATTTTTTCTGAGAGACATTTGTAAATTGGACAGAAAAAGAACACTTTAATTTAATTTAATTTACTGATGTGACGTATGTTTTTATGACTACTGAGAAAGTAATTTTAAATTTAAAAGAAAATAACTGGTTATAATAAAATATGCAGAATTAACATGCAAGCTTTGATGACAATAATGTGCTTAAAATGCATAAAACTGTAAGCATTCCGATTTACTCCTGCTAGGCCTCAAATAGCTAAATTAAAGCTGCCTGGAAAACAAGGTTGAATAGAAAATGCTAAATACACATAAAAAGGTGATTCCTTACCTCTCCATGGCCATGCTTTTTTAATCAATAAAAAGTTACTTATATAGTTTTAAGTGTTTCCACAGAGTGTTTCTATATACACAATAACCACTGTTGACACGTGATTAATTTTTGTCATGTAAAGGGATAGTGAAGAGTTCATACATTGAAATGTAGAGTTTAAAATGTGAACCTGACTTTGTAACTTACTTGGTTTTCCTCATCAATGGTGATACTGCAAAATGTTTTCTTTTTCATTAACACAGATGTTTTGATTTATACAAAGACTATCATTTAGACAGCTTGATATTAGAAGGTTAAAGATGTAGTGTATATGTGGGAAAATGAGTCTGAAGGAGGCAAACTCCACATGAACATATGATTGTTATAATTTAGTTGCATACGTAACATTGCTGTCTATGGACTATTAAATTTGTGTGAAAAGATGCAGAGTAATCCTGTTCCCCAGGAGATCATCAGACACTGATTGGCTGACACAAGACAAGAAGAGCAACATGTTGCAAAGCTTCGCAAAATGCAATGTCTGTAATAGTGGTATTCCTAGAGTAGGGTACCACACTTTTTGCCACTTCTTTTTGTCCCACTTGCTATTGACAATTTCTAGACCCAGACTTTATTTCGCATTGATTTGAAACTCTACTGAGTTTCTCTAACCTCTCTTTATGGGAAATTCTGCTATGATGTTTTGATCTTTTAGAGCTGATATAAATGATAAAACGTCATGGTTTTCTCTCACTCTCTCGGACTAGAACGCTTTATGGGTTCTGACTAACTCCATTTTTGTGTGATTCTCAGAATAGGAATTCTTTCCTTAATGGAATGTGCTTTAATGAATTTATTATATGATTTGATTAACCAATATAGATTTTATATTTCTGTCAAATATTGACCATTGAGAATAATCTGACTTTATCTTGTGCTTTGCAATAAAGGTGATCTATTAAAAAGATTTTGATTAATAAAACCCTTTAAACTCATACTAGCTCTCTTCATTGACTAAAAATTAAACTAATGATTGTGATCATAATTTATCTGATGCATTTCTTTCTTCTTCTCTAAAATAACACCATAGATCCATTTGACCAGAGGCCAATTTAACAGAGTGGGAATTAGCCTGTTTTATGGTAAACTGAGATACTTTAAATTCGTGAACTGATTTCCACTCCAGAACTACACAAGAGTTAGTTCTAATTTGCAGTCCAGAGATTGCGACTTTTGTTGTTATAACCAAAATTGTCTTTAAAAGAGCAAGAAAGAGTGGACAAGTGATAATATATGGTATTTTAAGAAAAAAAGTGTAAACATACAAAAAGGACATGATGTGACCAATATGTAATCAAGATTGTTGCTTTTGTCTAGACCTATTAAATATAAATTTAAGAATGTGGGTAAATAGTATTGACTGAAATCCACTGTTGTCGGTTGTTTAAGTTTGTGGGAAATGAATAGCGTGCAGTTGTCTCAGCAGAAAGTTTTAAACTGCTGAATCACAGTGTACTAATTCTACTACACAAATTGACAATGGGAATACAAACTGCAAGTTTTGGATCTAAAATATTTTATCAGTTTATAACAGTTTAAAATTTGACACCAATCACCTAGAGTCATTTTACAGCCAATGTGTATGTGTGTGATTTCCAGGACTTGAGATACCAGATATACAATAAAGAGGAGATATGGCTCTTGTAGGCTTGCAGATCCATCTTCTGATAAATTGACTAAATAGCGCAACTCTTTGGTATTGGAATTTATTTATAAGTATTGCTGCATAAACATCATAAATTCTACCAAATACGGCTAAAAAAAATTCAAAAAATCTCTGACGATTTTTGTTGAGCTGTAGTGTTCTTCTTGTTTAGAAACACTATGTTATCTGTGACAGAAAGTGTGCAGCCAGTGACGATGGTGAATTCACAGCACTTTAGTTTAATTATTCAATTTTCAGAACTGGGTATGCAATTTTATTTTGCAGATGTGGTTATATGGTGCTGTTATGTCTGTTCTACTCCCCGTTCACATGATAATAGGACCTCATATAGCCTCATACGGCATTATGAATAGTGACATTGTGGCACTACTGTTGTGGAAAATAATGATCAATACAAATTAAGAAATATACATCCAGAGTCTGTTTCTTCTCCCACTTTCATAGATCCAGTAGGCCATTCTGAATATTTGTATTTACATACATCCATCTCTGGTTATAATTGGTCTGTACCTTAGTGACATGGCCTAAGTAGGCCGAAACTGGTCTGGGTTTGCTTGTGTTCCTGCCTGGAAGTGACCTGGCTTGGCAGTTTGGTCTGAACTATTCCTATTATTGCAGTAAAAAGACTGATTTGCATATGGCTGATTCCTATGTGGAGGGAAAAGTGAGTGAAAAATGATCAACTGGGATGCTGCCCTGAGCAATAGGCATTGGGTGGGATTAAGTCAAGAACTCCTTCCATCAACTTGTTGTTTCTTGCAGAAGACACCCTAAGGGGTATGCCTAGATGTGCCATAGGATTCACACTATACCTCTCTCACAATACCTAAATAGGACAAAACAGGTTCTGGGTTGTTTATGATCCTGTATGGAGAGTATCTGACCTGGCAGTTCAGTCTGGACTGTTCTATTAGATCAGGTAAAAAAATGATTTGCATATGTTGGTCTATATCTAGAGTGACACAGTAGGCAAAAAAGGATGGCCTGGGGGATGCAATCTGAGCAGTTGTTAGAGCCTGGAATTAACTCAAGCATTTCTTCAATCGACTTGTTTTTTCTTGAACTGTAATATGAGTAATATGATAGAACCCTGCAGGAACCTCTTTCTATAAACAGTGAACGGTAACATTGCATCAAACACTAGTCATTGATGTTAGAGTAGCTTTATGGATGAAGTATTAAAATAGGCATCCGTTTGGCACATAATGGTGATGTGTTTTGCAGTCAGCCACCCCCTGAGTATGGAGGGGACTTTGTACTTGCTTACAGCACAATTGTTATAGTTTGCATATTCTGTAAGATGTGTGGGGAGATTACAGACCTTGCTCCAAACGATTTCATGCCTTTGTGTCATGCCCGATTTCTGTACTTCAGATCATACTTCTTGGGATTCACGTCATTCTTGACCATGAGCATGATATTCCTAATTATGTGTTGTCAAAAAACAGAAACTCTTAAATCAGTGTAGCTACTAAGTGCCACTTACTCAGAATGTTCTTTTCCCTATCCTTAGTGCATTCGTTTTACTATAGCATCTCTAGCTCTGCCTAAGCAATGTCCATATCTTAATCTATTTGATGACCTATGGGCTCTGAATGAGAGACATATCATTAGTGAATTATATAAAATTTACTGGGGTTTGACTCAGATCGAAGCACATTAGTGAGAAAAAGCATTGAACCTTTTAATAATGGCAGATCTTACTCTGTTGGATTCTTTGCAATTTTATTCAAAAGTAATATATTCAATGTGTGCCTTACATCTTTAGTTTGTGACTTGCACCTTTATGCATTATCATAGATAACATTACTGTGCACATTTAGCAACTACATGTAATATAGTGGAGTGAATAAATAACTCATTGTTGGACCTGCTATCCTTAGGGTGGTCTTCTCCCAAACTTTTTGCCTGCTTACCTCCTCTTTTTGCTTTATCTTTTAGTTGGCCTTAGGACTTTGAACACTTTACCACTGTTAACGAGTGCTAAAGTCCATGTGCTTCTCCCCTAAACATGGTGACATTGTTGTATACGTGATCGGCATATTTATTTTACTTATAAGTCCTTTGTAAAGTGGTGTACCATATACCCAAGGCCTGTAATCTAAATGCTACTAGTGGGCCTGCAGCACTGGTTGTGCTACCCACACAAGTAGCCTTTCAAACCTTTCTCAAGCCTGCCATTGCAAGGCCTGTGGGTACAGTGTCCTGCCACTTCGACTTGGCATTTAAAGCCACTTGTCAAGCCTTAAACTCCCCTTTTATTACAAATAGGTCACCCCTAAAGTAGGCTCTAGGTAGCCCTAAGGTCTGGGTGCTGTGTAAATAAAAGGTAGGACATGTACTTCTACATTTTACATATCCTCGTAGTGACAAACAGCTAAATTCATTTTTCACTACTGTAAGGCTTGCTCCTCTCATGGGCTAGCATTGGGAATTCCTTAAAACACTTTAAATCTGTAATTCCTGATTAGAAAGGAACAGCAGCATCATGCTTCATATCTTTGGTATTGTACTGCTGAATCCTCTTTACAGGTAAAATGGGATTTAACATTACTGTTTTAGAAATGGCACTTTTAGAAAGTGGACATTTTTCTGCTCTTCCTGCTCTGTGTGCCTTGCAGCCTGTCTCCAATATAAGTCTGCAATAGGTGACAGCTACACTTTGTGCATTGCCTCTAGACAGATAGAAACACAGGAAGGGTGGGTGTGACAGAGAACTCGTCTGCATTCATCTACATTCTTATAGCTCTTCCTGGGCAGGAAGAGAGAGGGAGAGCCTACACTTACACCTGAATAGGCAGTGTCCTGTGTCTCACACAGAGGGCTAATAACCCCTTTCAGTTAGCCTGGCAGACAGGGCTGGGATAAAGGGGGACCTGTGCACTTCAAGGGCCTGCATTTAAGTGACCCCCACTTCAAAGGCACATTTGGGTATAAGTGCTGGGGCTCTGACCCTACTAAGACATTACACTACTGGACTTGTGAGGAACTCTGCCAGGAGTAAAGACTGCTGTGCCACAAGGATTGCCACTTTGCCTGACTGATGCCATCTCACTTGAACCCAGAGTGACTCCAAGGGCTTGCTGGCTTGCCTCCTGTTCTCAGGGCCATCAAAGACTTTCTTCAACTCAGCAACAGCACCTGAACTCTGTCATCTGTGACTCCCACCCTGCCAAGTGGTGCCAATCGAGTCGTGGGCCCTTGAAAGGTGATTTTCTGCTGTCCAGAACCATCAAAATTGATGCAGTGACAACATTGCGCCGATCGGAACCGATGCATTGTACTTTGATGCTGACAGTATAGCGGTTTGACATTATCGCATTGACGGACTGTGCGGCTCGATGACTTCGGACAGCGGGGCTTGACGATGACATAGCACCTGCATCGTAAAGGGGTTCGACACCGAAGCCTTCATTGACTGTGCGGATCGACACTGACGCTTCTCTTCCATTCACTTTCTGGACGACAACACGACACCTCCTTGCATCGAGTCTTCGACGACACTTGCTCTGTTCAAATTACTTTCTCAGCTGGACCTGCGTGAATCCTGCAGCTGGCCTGCCCTCCATCGTGGTCGGCCTGAACTTTGGATTTGCCCAGGTCCAGTGCAACCTCGAGTAACCCCTAAGCACTATTGACTTCTAAGCACTACTTTTTAATTTATTCTTTGAAAATTCATGACTCCTGTTCTACGTATTGGATCTTTGTCATTTTCATCTTGTTTTACTGTAAAATTATTCTCTATTTTTCTAAATCTGTGTGGAGCAGTTTGTGGTGTTTTCATTGTGTTACTGTGTGTGAGTGTGTGTATTGCACCAATACTTTAGACATTGCCTCTTTAGATAAGCCTGACTGGGTTGTGCAAAGCTACCAGAGGGTGAGCATTGGTCATCTTTTAGTGTGCATCTAGCTTACCCTGACTAGGATTGTGAGCCCTACTTGGACAGGGTGCATACCTCTGCCAACTGGTGACCCAATTTCTAATGCTCATATATTTACATTTATTGAATACACATGCTAAAATGATGATAGTTTGCTTCCATATGGTTAATAATGCTATAATGTGCCTTCATTCTTATTTTTTAGTTAACTTAGCATGACATTAGGCCTTAGCTAAGTGTTGTGCATTTTTTAATTCTTTTTTTTATTGAGAGTTCAATTCACAGTTGTTCATATTCAAAAATAAAGTGCTTACGGTGTTCAATTTCAATTGACACATTTCATACAAACGTGGTCCATCATCAAAACATATCGCCATAGATAATGCCAATAAAAAAATACATAAAAGCACGTCTAAAAAAGCCACATATTGCACAATTTCCCTTTGATGCTTCATTTTATCCAATTCGCTGACTAGCTTCCTATGGACTTCCAGCGTTTCTCAAATTTTGTGAGCGTGCCTGACCATAGGGCGTAATGTCTCTCCAGCTCTCTAACTCTGTGCAATTTTGCCTGCCAGGCATGGGAAGTGGGTATAATGTTACTTCGCCAATTCTGGAGAATAAGTGATCTTGCCACCAGGGCCGATATATATAAACATTCCTCTTGTGCTTTATTCATCGTTATATTTGGTGAACACCCTAGAATTGCAATATATCAGTCGATGGTTAATGCGTGTCCTACCTTCCTTCTGAAGTGTTTCTCAATTTCTTCCCATAGTTGCTTGATCTCTGGGCAATCCCAAACAATATGAGTCCAGGTACCTCCTCCCTCTTCAGAGCAATGAAAACATCTATCCTCAATCTGAGGGTATTTGTTATGGAAAAAGGATGGAGACCTGTGCATTAACCATTTTGTATAGAATTGCATTCTCATAAAATTGGCGCTTCTTATTATTGTAACATTAAATTTGTTAATTCTATTCCAGACCGCTCCTGAGATCTGGAGATCTTCTTTCTCCTGCCATTTGTCTCAGGCTTTTTCGTAGACAGTAGAGGTCTTATATTTAATGAAAATTTTCACCCAGTTACTTATTGACCTCTTACTCATTGTTTCTAGCAGCGCCTCGCTAAGTTCTAATCTTGCTCTTAGTGCTGTTGGATCAATATTTTCTAAAAAGTGTTTGATTTGAATAAACGACCACTTAAGCAAATCTATAGAGTGAAGCAGCCCATTCTTTATCTCTGGCCATTTTTTCCAGGCATCTGAATTGAGAAAGTCTCCCACGTGTCTGTACCCGTTCTCTTCCCACTTCTTTAATACACCAGGTTGTATCAACCTGTCTTCCGGGCATATAGATCGGCCAAGCATGTAAACCCATTTATCCGAGGTATTTCATAGTACTTTAACAGTTGGGCTTTTATTTATGAAACCTTTTAACGTACTTTCTTAGGGTTCTTTACTAGCCTCATAGGATCTACAATTTTATATTCGTTCATTATTTTTATCATAAAAAAATTATCTATATCTGGTGAATTAAAATGGTTATAAAATCTGTGCTTATTATTTGCTAAATTTACGTAGTAATATTCCCTCAGGTTTGGGAGAGCTAACCCTCCCTCCTCATTTGGGAAGCTTAAAGTGGC
Source organism: Calotriton arnoldi (assembly GCA_963921515.1). Taxonomy (NCBI): domain Eukaryota; kingdom Metazoa; phylum Chordata; class Amphibia; order Caudata; family Salamandridae; genus Calotriton; species Calotriton arnoldi. Next base: position 2,684,691 of record CAWUFW010001478.1, on the reverse strand, counting down.
TAGTGCTAGTCTTGGTACCTTATTGACCCATATGAAAGATGAGAATAGACCATGTAATTCTTTAAAAAAAGACATTTGTAGTGTACATGGAATTGCTGAAAACAAAAAAATAAATAGTGGTAAAATTGTCATTCGTAAAAGTGCCACCTGACCTATTATTGAAATTGGGAGTTGATTACATTTCGCAAATAAACACGTAACTTTTTGCGCTAAGGGGACATAATTTAATGTATATAGTTAATCCACTCTTTCCGACACATATATCCCTAAATACCTCTTAGGCCTACAATTGTATAATACCTGAAAATTTGGTAGTAATGTCTTGCCTGAGCAATTGCATAATAACATTTCTGTCTTAAGTGTTGTGCATTTTGAACTGTCAGTATGCTACTTATTCATTTCTTTGCTGGTGCATTTTCAAGTCCCTCGTTAGCCACAGAAAGCCTCATTATTTTGTATTAGTGTGATAGTAAGGCAATAAGTCGAAAAGATGACAGCAGAGGCTGGGAAATGATGATTAAAGGAGTCTTCCATACCCGGCGTACTGGTAAGATGCAACTCTTAAGGATGAGCAGATTTGTACCTAATTGTGTTGGGATGGAAATTTAGGAGGTTGCCGCCTTCCAGCAAATGCCACCATGGGATTGGCTCCAGACTGTGGGAGGAAGATATGGATGTTCCGAGACTTTCAAGCATGCTTTTAATTGTTGTTCTATAGTAGTTAGACCAGAGAACTTTTCTTGACTTTGGAGATAGCAGAACGCTCTATTTTCTTGTGAGTGTGATGCTTCTTGCTAAGCACTCTCTCTGTTTCCTCTGAAGTTCAGATAATATTGGCGCCTTCCCTATTTCCCCTTTAGAAATCCCCTTTGCAGTTTCATTGCTTAATTGGGTTTAGGTTAGTTTCAATATGGAACACTTGGTTTGAATAATTTGCATTCTTTACATATTGATAATTTACATTCTGTACTTCGTAATACTCACATTTAGAGTTTATGGGTGCCATAATATTTTTCCTGTAATAATACCTTTTATTAATTTTTGCTGATTGTTTGAGATTACTAATCTAGAAACAAAACTTTGTGGTTGCATACCATCCTCTTTGTTGCTGTTTTGGAATTACCATGATTTCATTGAATGTAAATGATTTCGGAATGCCAGCTCTCCCTCAATGCTTCAAGTCAACTACCAAAGGTCCATACGACCAGGTGGGGATTCTGTTTGATGACTATACCATGAGATTGATGTATAAATATCCTGGCTCCATCACTACAATTGGACCCAAACAATGCAGTACCACCTGAGCAAAACTTCCTATCCTTATCAAGCCATGGTCCCTCTGGAAAAGTGTTGCGCTTAGCAAATAACCAAAATGAATAAGTAAAATATAAAATAATTAATACTAGACTTTATTTAGGCAGTCCAGATTTTGCATCAGCCATGGGGCAGGCAAAGGTTCTTTCATGACCCCTGTAAAGATTTGAGATCCTTGACACATAGAGCAGGTCAAGGCTATCTCCAAGCACTGGTGACTGAAGCATGATCAAATGTGGAGTGTCTCTGACCCTTGAACAATCAGGTCTTAGATGGTAGCTACTCATTATGATAGTATACATTCTGTTCCTCATAATACATCAAGGAACTTTTTTTGAAGGCCAAATGCTGTGGAAAACTTTGGAAGTCTTTGCACCCAATCTCAGTATCAGTATTGAGACAGCCAAGCATTGTCAGGGATGGTGGTGGCTATAAAAGCTATGGATGCAAGCATTTAACATACAGGATGAGGGGCATGATCTTCATAAATGTGTGGTGAGTCACAGACCAGAACACACGCCAAATGGTAGACCCATGCTAGATTAAAATGCAACAATTAACACTGTGTTTGAACGCATGCATGCAGGATTCCATGGGTGGTGGCTCTTTTAGGTCTGTATATGTAGAGAATATGTGCCTGTACCCCCATTATTAAGGCAATCTCTCCTCCAGGGGTCTCTCCTTACCAGAGACTTTTTGCAAGCTCATCATCAAGCCTCTATTTGTTGTGTGATTTCACAGGAATGTGGTCATTTTAGGTTATTCAAAGGATGCCACGGTGTTCAGTATATTTTGCGTATGGATGGCATTGTAGACCTGTAGTTGTGAAATTCAAGTTCCTGTCTCTGAGGAGTCATTGCTTCAAAGGGTAAGATCTGAGAAGGAGAATGGCGATTCTCCAATTAACATGTAGAGAGAATCTTGATTTCATTAAAGACAACGGAGGCTATCATTATGCATAACCTTTTATTTGCTCACCCGGCTTCATCCCATTAAAGAATATAAAAACATCATAAATCATTTAGATCCATTCGGAAATCATTAAACAGACTATATAAGGCCATGTCATACAGCTACATTCCTCTTTAGGCTGTGATGCAAACAATCTTGGAACATGCCTCAACTTCTTAGTCATTCTTCCAACAACTGTTTACCATTACGCGTTGATCTCTGCAGAGACAGAAAACAATTAGGAGCTACTTCCACAAACCAGTATGAAAAGGCAGTATAAAATAAACAAAATATCATTGTTTCAAAGAATTAAACTATTTCATATGAGAAATGTAGTATTTTCACTCATATCCTTAATACTCATAAAATGCTATTCATTTTATACATGTCTCCCTGCTTTTGTTTTATACATAACCTTACTATTTGGTGTGTGGGATAATGATAGCCTCCATTGTATTTAATGAAATCAAGATTCTCTCTACATGTTAATTGGAGAATCACCATTTCATTACAAGACTGGATGCTATTATCATGCATGTTTAAAGCTTTCCACAGCCAAACTGCTTGCATGCCTCAGTGGTCTCAGATAAAGCTTTACAAACATACTAGCAGTTGACCAATCAGCCTCCTTACAAATCTCTGTAAGGGTTCCTCCTGCCCAGAAAACCTTTCTAGTTATGGCTTCCCAGGCTAAATGCGCAGCAAAAATTGATAAGTCTATGCCTGCTTCACTCATAACCGATCTAACCCATCTTGATATTGTAGCCGTTGATACAGCTTTATAAGGTCTGACATAGGTCGGAACTCCAACATTCTTTGTTCATAAACTTTCATACAACTAACCACACACAGCTTCATGCAATGCTGAAATGATGGAGAAACACTATTCTCAGACTAAGGATTTAGATAATCGCAGATGGGTTACTATGTCACAACGGGGATGGATATCCCGTCCTCCAAAATCCACATCCCATGATATCCAATGAGATTTCGATTTTGGCGGACTGCATATCCATTCTGGTTGTGACGGAGTAATCCGTCCACCGATATCTAAATCAGGCCCATAGTCTTAGTTCTTTTCCAAATGTCAAAGTGTACACCGTCTGGGGAATAAAACCTATTACAAGTCTCTAAAGCTTTTACATTGAATAAACTTACAAAGGATATTAAATATTGAAGAGTTGCTAGCTTCTGAGATATTTGTTTTAATGAAAGATAAATGTTACAGGCCAGGAAACAAATAGGTTGAAAACCAAGCTCACATACCGTAAAGAAATATAACAGGTCTTAAGTGGCCTCTTATGCCAAATACCTTTCATCACACTAAAGGATGGCTTCCAACAGCACCATCATTCACCAAAGCATGACCAGCTGACACACCTGACCTGCAGCAATTAATGGTCCTGTAAGACAACCCTGACTGAAATTGTTTGGCTAAGAAATTTGCTACCTCTGTCACAAGGGCCACCACAGGACTTAAATTCCTTCCCATGCACCAATACGCCATTTGCTTCAAATTCCCTTATACCTTTTTCTGGTGCTTAGAGCTCATGATTCATCCAATAAATCTTTAGCTTTTCCTGAAATACCAGAGTATTTGTCAGAACCCCTGAGATCTTCCAAACAATAAGGTTACATTTTCCTTCTATTACCAAAAACATTTCCTCTCCCTCTGGACCTATCAGTAAACCCTGGCGAATTGGTATCAAGTGAGCCTCTTCTACAGCAAGTTCCATTAATCCTGGAAACCAAACTTGTGAAATTCAAAACTGAGTCACAAGAATAATTCTGTACTTCTATTTCTGACCCTTCCATATCACTCTCTGAATCATTGCAAATGGATAGAAAGCGTAACCCTTGTCTATTGACTAATCTTGAGGAAAATCATCCACTGCTGTGGCCCCATGGTCTGGTCTCCAGATAAAGGATCATGTCACCTGAAAGGTAAGTTTGCTTTCAAACAAATCTACCTCTATTGGCCCCCACAGTGCCTGGACCCTCTTTAAAAAGATCAGATTCAATTGCCAATAGGTGATGCAGTTGGGATGCCGCTTATTCCTGTCTGCCCTCTGATTCTGTATGCCTGGAATATGATATGCTCTCAAAATAAATTTGTACTCCCAACAAAAATACCAGATCTATTTTGCTAAATCTGCAAGCTGCTTTTACCTTGAACCTTCCAGGTGATTGATATAAGAGAATGCTGGAACATTGTCCCTATGAATTAACACTACACTGTTCGACAGAATTGTTTTTAAACTCCTCAAGGCTTTCGGGCCTGCCATCATCTCCAGACAATTTATGTGTAAATACTGTTCCTTCCTGGACCATATCTCTCCTGTTTCTAGGTTGTTCCAACGTGCTCCCCAAACTAAAACACTGGCATCTGTCTCCAAAGTAAATTCCGGAACATTCCGAATATAGACTTGCCATTCCATATCTCTAGATTGTCCAACCAACATTCCAAGTCCCCCGAGCTTCTGGGAACAATGAAATTGAATCCGCATACCACAAACCTTTGCAGGGACGTTGGACTCGTAAGGGCCCTATAATGTAGAGGCCCTGGTGAAATTGCCTGAATGAATGAGGATCGAAGACCAAGGGGGAGATTTCCCAAAAAGTCACGCAATGCTTCGCAGACCCCTGCGAGGCTGCGCTGCATTGCGCCACAGGGAGGGAGCAGGAGAGCACCATATCTTCAGAGATATGGCTCTCTCCTCCCCTTTCCCTTGCGCCGGCGCTGAGTTCAGGAGCCGTGCATCACGCACACGCAATAGTGCCATAGCGGTAGGGTGTGTGCATTAGTCTAGCATAGGTTTTGTACAGGAAGGGTACCTTTGCCCAGACACGAAGCAAAGCTTTTCCCATTTTGTATGCGTGCTGCACAGTGCAGCACGCATGCAAAGTCAGAAAATGAAATAGAAATGAAAGCATTTCTCATTCCTTGCACCTACTTGAAAAGGGCGCAGTTTCCTCACACTAAACCCAATCTACTTTATTTAGTAAATTGGGTTTAGCGTGAGAAACCTTGGGTGGTTGCATGGAAATGGCAATGCTCCATCCTTGGTACGCCCCTATGGCGCAAAGTAATGCAAAGTAGCGCTATGTGCTGCTTCGCATTTTTTTTTCGTTACTTTCAGCGCGAAACAAGTTTAGTGTTGGAAAGTAAATTGGGAAAAAAAGATTTTGCCTCGATTTGCATCACTTTTGTGATGCAAACACAGTGCAAAATCTTAGTAAATCTCCCCCCAATTGTCCTTGCTAAGCCTCTCAGAGTTGCCACCTTCTTTCTTAAGACACCTTTCTTTTTTTTTTTTTTTTTAATTGTAGGGAAGAAGCAATTGAGTTTGCAAAGAGTCTACTTGAAAACCTCAAAACTCTATGTTCTGACTTGGTATAAGCATCAATTCTTCTACATTCACAATGAAACCCAGGTCTTCTAGAAGGTCCCTTGTCAACTGCAAATGCTTTAATAGTTACCCTTTCTCTTGAGACATTAACAAAATGTTGTTCAGGTATATTATGAAATTAATACCTCTTTTCTGTAGGAAGGCAACCACTGGAAATAAGACCTTGGTGAAACACCATGGTGCAGAAGACAACCCAAAGGGGAGACAACAAAACTGATACAATGGCACTCTCCATCTGAAACGAAGATACTTCTGTGAGTTCACTTCCATGGGTATCGTGAAATACGCATTCTTCCACTCCAGTTTAACTAGATAATTCTTTTCTTATAAGACATCTCACGAAAGATCAATTCCTTCCATCTTGCAAACCAGAGATTTGTTCAGTTCCCTCAAATTTATTACTGGATGCCATCCCGTGTCTTTCTTCTTTACCGAGAAAACTGTATTTACAAACCCGTCCTCTGAATCTTGAATTTCTACTATTGCTCCTTTGTTCAACATATGAGCAACCTCTAAATCCACTAAGCCCATTCATTCCTTGTCTAAAACAAGTTCCCTTAGGTGGAATTCTTGGAAGGGAATGTCCCAAAAATCTATTTTGAAACCTTCTATTGTCTCCAGAACCCAAGGGTCATTTGTTATTGTTCGCTAATTGTGGGTGAAAAACTTTAGTCTTCCGCCCACCTTTGACTGGAAAAAAACAGTACCAGTATTCATACTCACCTTCATTTCCTGCACCTGATACTTGTGATCTTGATCTTCCTCCTCTGGGAATGCGTAGACCTCCCTCGTAGTGGAAAAAATCCAGTTGAGGATTGGAAATTTCTCCCACAGCCTCTTATGTTTTGGGAGTAGTAGTGGGACCTTTGGATTCCCCTCCTGTCGGCCCTGCCAAAAACTCTTGATCCAAAAACATGCCTCATATTAAACTGAGCCTTGCTAAGGGCTGTAAAAGTTGAGACGTTTTTCCCCAAAGACTTTTTTAAATTTCTTTCTTTCTTTTTTATTGATTTTATTGTTGCATAAGGAAAAACAAATACAGACATACAAAAGAAGGGCACTTTTTCCTCTTATCAAAAAGGAGTGTCGTGCCCTTTCGGCAATATGTGGTTACATTGTTACAGAATGATAAGACCTATCTATTAAACAGTATCAAATAGCACAAGTACAGTGCTATTATTTAGAAAGAAGGCAAGAAGTAAAAGAAGAGTATGCAATATTGTCACACCTATAAAGGAAATGGGGAGAGAGAGCGGAGAGAGGGGGTAATGAACATATAGACACTCATGATAAGTTATTTTGAACGGAGATACAATTCTGTGGATCAGTAAGTGAAATTCTGGCTATTTTTCAGTGAATGCCAGCGGGGAAGTATGCATGAGTTTCTCATGGGGTTTCGCTTGGCGTAGATGGGGGAGGGGGGACAGGGGGTCTCATCGTGTTCAGGAGCTGAAGAGGGAGAGGAGCCAGTGGAATCGTGCTGCAATGTATGCAAAAATGTACGGTATATATGCCAAATGTCCTTGGGACGGGAGGTGGGAGGTTGCAGAGTAGAGTAAATCTTGGTTTACATGTCGCAGTATGCCAAGCTTTGGAGCCATGCCTCTTTTCTGGGGTGGCGTCAGGCCCCCCAGTGTATTGCAATTTCTCTTTTGGCCAATAACAATGCAACCTATGTGAACCTGGGGTAGCAGGTCGGGATATCTAAGACAATGCCCAGCAGGGCCATTTTGGGGGATGGCGTGAGGTTTGTGGATATCATGGTTGACAGCACCTGAAACAACGATGTCCAGAAGGTGGATATGACAGGGCAAGTCCAGGTAATATGAGAGAAGTCCGCATCTAGTTGATGGCATTTGGGGCATTGCAATGTTCTGGAGGGTCATATTTAGCCAGTTCTATGGGTGTGATATAAAACCTATGGACAAACTTATAGTACAAGAGTTTGTGTCGGTGGTTGGGCGAGAAACTCTTTATTTGCTCGTGGCTACAAGCCCATTCCTTGTCGGTGAGCGGTTGTCCCAAGTCCTCCTCCAAGTGGCGACGTGCCCCTCTGACGCGCACCTGCTTAAGCGCCATGCAAGTGCGGTAGAGTTTGGTAACAAGATGTGAACTGTCATTGTCTGTTATTAGGAGAGTGAGAGGTAGAAATTCCTCCGGGGAGAGGGGAAAGGACGGGTTCGTCGCGCGCATGGCACCAAGCAGTCTAGCAATAAGGAATCTGTCCATAGAAGATAGGTCCGTGTGTGTAGAGAGATCTGTTAGTGTTATAATGTGTCTGAGAAAAGATCCCCGAACGTATGGAGGTGTAGTTTTCGTAGGGTACTGTGGATAACCAGAAATGAACCAGTATGCTCGAGTGGTGAAACAAGGAGTTTATTGACAAACACTCCACTATTAGGCAGATATAAGCGATGAAAAAAGTCCCCTTCCTTCTTTTCGTCAGAGGTAGGGAACAGCCTGTGACTGGTTCCTCCTTTTCTTCCTCCCTCTCTCTTCGGGATCCGGGCGGCGGAGAACCATATGTGGCAAAGAAAACAAAAAAAAGAAACATGGGTTTCACCACAGAATCTTGAGTCACTAGCAGCCTTTAGGGAAAGGAGTGAGGAAAAAGCACTTCGACCGCCACCAAGTGATCGTGAACCCCAGTCGGGACTCTCTGAGCGAGGGGGCAGCCCTTATGACTCTCCTTCCTCCCCACGCTTACAAAGCGGAGTGCTCGCAGTCGCGGCCCCTTTGGAGAACCAACCCCGTACGCGGGTACGTACCTCTGGGAGCCACACTCCTCCAGGAGTGTGGCCGGCTTGTCCGCAGTACCGGATGGGGTCCGGCTCCCTTTCACGAGGCTCTTCGGATTTCCTCCGCTGTGTCTCCGGCGTTCTCTTCTCGTCGGCTCCTGAAAGGGAGACGGTCGCTTCTTCTCCTCCCCAGAGAGACTTCCAGGACGCGGTCAGGTTTCCTCCAGAGTTTGTACTTCCGTGGTCCGGGATGACGACTCTCATCCCCTCGTGGGTGGTGTTTAAATGGGCCGCTTCTTCTGGATACCAAGCCCTGATAGGAGCATGTGATGGAGTCAGCTGGGCGGGGGATTCCGGGCAGTGCTCATAGTTAAAGGGGACGTGACAGTCCTGCACGGAGGAATCCTGCGGTGACTGAAAACAAAGGACAGGAGACACATAAGGAGGTAACTGGTCAGTAGTGTCCTCGTCCTCATGATCCTGGATAGACCCAACGTGACACATCTCCCCCCTAGACAGTTCACGATCGGGGAACTGACCGACACGGGATAGGAAGTCAGCGTTTGCATTGAGCCTGCCCTTGCGGTGCCTGACTTCAAAGGTAAAGGGCTGGAGGGAGAGGAACCACCTCAGGACCCGGGCGTTGTTCCCTTTGTTGCGGCTTAACCACTGAAGGGGAGCATGATCCGTGTACAGGATAAAAGGGGATCCTTCAAGGTAATATTGCATCTTTTCCACCGCCCATTTGACCGCCAGACACTCCTTCTCAATGACAGGGTAATTCCTCTCCCTGGGGAACAGTTTGCGACTGATAAAGGCGATAGGCTGTTCAACGCCGTCCTCAGACGTTTAGGATAGTACGGCACCCAGACCTGTGTCAGAGGCATCGGTTTGGAGGATGAAAGATTTTTTGAAATTGGGGGACACTAAAACCGGACTGGAAGTAATGGCTTGTTTCAGGTCCTGAAAGACCCGGACGGCTGACAAGGGGGGTGACAGTAGGTCTCTTTCCCTAACGTCTTTCCGTAGGAGATCGGTCAGAGGGGAGGCTATCTGGGAGTAATGAGGAATGAAGCGGCGATAGTACCCAAGTAACACCAGGAATGCCCTGACTCCCTTCTTGGTTGTGGGGAAGGTGGTGTTGGTGATGGCCCTTATCTTGTCATATTGGGGTTCTATTAAGCCGTTCCCCAAGAGATACCCCAAATAGCGGACTTTATGATAGGCCACCCTGGATTTCTTGGAGTTGATATGCAACCCGGCTTCTTGTAGGGCCTGAAATACCTTCAGACAATGGGAGAGATGTTGCTCCCAATTTGTATTGTATATTATGATGTCATCGAGGTACGCGGATGCGTACCCCCGATGGTCTCGTAATACCACATCCATAAGGTGTTGAAAAGTAGCTGGTGTGCCATGAAGGCCAAAGGGAAGAACAGTGAACTCATAGAGGCCAGAGGGAGTGGAAAAGGCTGTTTTGGGCTGGTCTTGTGGGAAAAGGGGAACCTGCCAGTATCCCTTGGTTAGATCTAGTGTGGTTATGTACTGGGCTTCCCCAAGTTGTTCAATTAACTCGTCTACCCGAGGCAGAGGATAGGAATCAAACTGGGTAATAGAATTCATGGCTCTGAAATCTATGCAAAATCTCACCGACCCGTCTGGTTTAGGTACGAGGACCACGGGTGAGGACCAGTTGCTTTTAGAGGGGCGTATGATTCCCGCTGCGAGCATACTCTGTATTTCGTCCTCAATAGCCTTTCGACGTGCTGCGGGAATTCGATATGGCTGTTGTCTTATGGTTTTCCCTGGCAGAGAAGGGATGGTATGTTCTATCAGGTCGGTCCGTCCGGGACTATCAGAAAAGATAGGAGACAAAGAGGAGAGTAGGACCTCCAACTCTCCCCTTTGTGTTTCGGGCAGGGTTTCGTTTATGTCCAGTTGGGGAAGGGTGGATGCTGTCTTTTCGGGCTTTGGATCTACCATTAGGGTAGCTTTGGGTGGTGGTCCTAAACATTTTTTTAGCAGATCAATGTGAAATATCTGGGTTTTGTTTTTACTAAGGCGGAGACAGTAGGTTGTCAGACCTATTTTGTCAATTATTTCATATGGGCCTTTCCATTCTGCTCTGGCTTTAGGCAGGGAGGATGGTAAAAGGACTAGTACCCAATCATGCACCTGCAGATGTCACCACCTCTTGCCCTTGTCGTAAAACACTTGCTGTCGCCTCTGAGACTTCTCAAGGTTATCACGGGCGAACTCTCGCAATTTGGACAACCGAGTTTTTAATTTCTCGGAATAGTCAAGGAAGGGTTGGTTCTCCTCAGGTCTTTCTCTTTCCCAAGCCTCCTTGGTAATCTCCAAGAGATTACGGGGCTGTCTCCCGTACAAGAGTTCGAACGGTGAACACCCTAGGCTGCTCTGTTTTTGACAGCGAATAACAAACAAGGCCATGGGTAGTAACGCATCCCAGTCTTTTCCCTCTGCTGACATCATTTTTTTTAGGGTCAGCTTGATCGTTCCATTATACCGTTTGCACAACCCGTCTGTTTGGGGGTGGTACACTGATGTTTTTATTTGGGTGATGTCCAAAGATTTACACACCTGACCCATCAGACGTGACACAAACGGCGTGCCCTGATCTGTGAGGATCTCCCGTGGGAACCCCACACGTGAGAAGAGCTCTATCAGTTTCTCATAAGATGGTAGAGGTAGTAGGGGTCCGTAAGGGAAAGGCTTCTGGATACCTTGTGGCATAATCGATGAGGACAAGGGCTTACTGATTGCCTTTCCGTGATCTAGGTAGGGGTCCTATGAGATCCATACCTACACGCTCAAATGGCTTCCCTATGATTGGTAGGGGTTGTAAGGGTACAGCCGGGGGACGGTACGGATTCTTCTTTTGGCATATTTCGCACTCTTTACAGTATTTCTCAATGTGTGCATGTATACCAGGCCAATAGAAATGATCCAGAATGTTCTGGCTGGTTTTTTGCGTCCCAGTATGGCTGGCCAGCAGATGGCTGTGTGCAAAAAACATGACCTGCTCTCTGAAACTCTGTGGGACAAGCAGCTGTTTGGGAGATGTTGGGGTTCCTTTCCTATAGAGGAGGTCTTGCTCTATGAAGAAGGAGGGATAGGTGGTGGAAGGAACGGATGCCTGCTGCCAAGCCACTTAAAGAGTAGGGTCATTTTTCTGGGCATAGCGAAAGTTATTATCCCCCTCCCAAGGAGTCTGGATTAGGAAAGCGGGAGAGGAGTTTGGTCTCCCCTTGATTTTCTCTCTAAGGAGTTTCATGAACTCAGGATGATCAGTACCTAATATCAGCCTCTCGGGTAGATTGGGCAATACCCCTACGGTAACCTGTAAGACCCTTCCATCCGGCACTCTTATGTTCACTTGGGCTGCTGGGTAGGTCTTAAATGGGTATGTGTCAGTGTTCTATTAGGTTTTCTGGTCTGACTAGGGAGCTTTGAATTACCGACTGCCTACACCCTGAATCCAGGAGCGTTTTCACACAAATCCCCTCGAGGACTAAACTTACATAAAATCCGGTACCCAGTTCCTCAGTATACAGGACATGTCTCGGGAGATAACTGACATCCATAGGTTCTTCAGTGTTCCTTTTCTGGGGGCAAAAACGGGCTATGTGGCCCCAGGTACCACAGTCAAAGCATTGGGGCCCTTTCACCGGTATGAATTCGGGTTTTGGGGGGCGGATTTTTGTGTTGTCTACCGGGGTCCTGTTGAATTTCTTTTCCGTTTTTCCAGGCCCAGGGCGTTGGTTTTTCTCTACCTCCCAAGGAGACGGTCTAGGTTGGGCTCTGGAGTAGGTGGTAGCCATTTCCATGGCTTGCTCCACAGAGAGGTTTGTGTGTTGTCTGAGCCATCTCTGTGTAGGGAAGGGCAGGGCCTCCAAGAACTGTTTGAGATAAATCAATGACATTATCTCCTCTTTTGTTCGTTCCTGAGGTTTTAACCATTTATCTGCAGCCGTTTTTTGTTTATGGAACAACGTTTTTGGGGTATCTCCAGGGCTCCCTTTCTCTTTCCGCAAGCGTACTCTATATGCTTCCACGTCCAGCCCAAGGTGATCCAAAATGATGTCCTTTATCACATTGAAGGAGGAGGTACCTGTAGGATTGGCTGCTTGGTATGCGGCCTGAGCCTCACCGGTCAGCAGGGGAGCCAGAAAGAAAGGCCACATGTTCTGGCCATCCGGATGCTCTGGCGGCCCGTTCAAAATTAAGAAGGAACGCGTCTGGGTCCTCGCCCGCGGCGTACTTCTGTAGGGATATGGTAGGGAAGTTGGACTGGTTTCCTTGTCTCGCAGGGATCTGCTTCGCGAAATCGTCCTGTCTGTCAGACATTTTGTACAGGCTTTCTATTTGTTGGTTGATGGACGTACTAAACAGTTCTCTGTCAGCTTGGGCCGACGACATGTGCCTCTCCATGGCCCACTCGAGTTTCTCTTGACCCTGTATAAGCCGCTGTATGAGGTTCTTCATTACTGCAGTCCAATGGAATTATCCCACTTCTGACACCACGTGTGGATAACCAGAAATGAACCAGTATGCTCGAGTGGTGAAAGAAGGAGTTTATTGACAAACACTCCACTATTAGGCAGATATAAGCGATGAAAAAAGTCCCCTTCTGTCTTTTCGTCAGAGGTAGGGAACAGCCTGTGACTGGTTCCTCCTTTTCTTCCTCCCTCTCTCTTCGGGATCCGGGCGGCGGAGAACCTTATGTGGCAAAGAAAACAAAGAAAAGAAATATGGGTTTCACCACAGACTCTTGAGTCACTAGCAGCCTTTAGGGAAAGGAGTGAGGAAAAAGCACCTCGACCGCCACCAAGTGATCGTGAACCCCAGTCGGGACTCTCTGAGCGAGGGGGCAGCCCTTATGACTCTCCTTCCTCCCCACGCTTACAAAGCGGAGTGCTCGCAGTCGCGGCCCCTTTAGAGAACCAACCCCGTACGCGGGCACGTACCTCTGGGAGCCACACTCCTCCAGGAGTGTGGCCGGCTTGTCCGCAGTACCGGATGGGGTCCGGCTCCCTTTCACGAGGCTCTTCGGATTTCCTCCGCTGTGTCTCCGGCGTTCTCTTCTCATCGGCTCCTGAAGTGGCGACGGTCGCTTCTTCTCCTCCCCAGAGAGACTTCCAGGACGCGGTCAGGTTTCCTCCGGAGTCTGTACTTCCGTGGTCCGGGATGACGACGCTCCTCCCCTCGTGGGTGGTGTTTAAATGGGCCGCTTCTTCTGGATACCAAGCCCTGATAGGAGCATGTGATGGAGTCAGCTGGGCGGGGGATTCCGGGCAGTGCTCATAGTTAAAGGGGATGTGACAGTCCTGCACGGAGGAATCCCGCGGTGACTGAAAACAAAGGACAGGAGACACATAAGGAGGTAACTGGTCAGTAGTGTCCTCGTCCTCATTATCCTGGATAGACCCAACGTGACAGGTACGTTGTACCACTTTTTTGGATGTTGGTGGGATCTATGGATTTTGAGGTAGTGGGAGTTTAGTTGAGTATAAAGAGCCATCACCCAGAAGCCGGCTAAGCTTCCGCCAGGCCCAGCATGTGGTGGACAAAGTTTGTATGTCGGTAGTGTCCAGTCAGATACCCTGCAGGAATATCGTGGCAAGTGGGACAGGGTCGGATAGATCCTGCTTAGGTTTGGTATAAGGTATACGGGCATCCAGATGGAACTAGTTGAATGCGAACTGGGCCTGTGCGACCAGGTAGTATAAGTTGAGGTCAGGGACTGCAAATCCACTGCGCTCGTAGGAAAGTGTAAGAGTATCCCATGCTATTCGCAGCCTTTGACCAGCCCATACCAGGCGGAGCAGTTGGCCACATAGTTGTAGGAAGAACGCTTTTGTCTGAGGGATGGGGATGTTAACGAAAAGATATAAAAAATGGGGAGGACGTTCATTTTGATGAGGGCTATGCGGCCGGCCATGGACAGTGGCAGTCGGATCCAGCGGTCTACTTGAGTGGTTAACTTGTCCATGGCAGGCCCATAGTTCTGGCGGATTATCTGTTCCTTGTTTCTATGAAGTGTGGTCTCTAGATATTTGGTGGTGTCCGTCGCCCAGTGGAGGGGAAAGGTACCGCCGTCGGGGATCGTAGAGTCTGTAAGAGGGAAAAGCTCAGACTTGACCTAGTTTATCTGCAGGCCCAACATGCCACTGAAGCGGCCGATCTCATTGATAAGAGGGTTCAAATTTTCTGCGGGGTTTCTGATAAACAACAGAATGTCATCAGCATACATTGAGATTAATAGAGGGCCAGAATGGAACCGAAGTCCACGGTGCATGTATTTTCCTGCAAATGCCTAACTAGGGGGTCCATGGCCACAATAAAAAGTAACGGCAACAGTGGGCAGCCCTGCAGCATGCCGCGTGAGATCGGGAAGGGCTCCAATAGGGAGCCATTTACCCGAAGCCTAGGTGTGGGGGAGGAATACAAAAGTGAAGTTAGTGCGATGAAGTTGTTGGGTATGCCTAGTTTGCGGATTGTTGCAAAGAGAAAAGGCCACTCCAGAGGGTAAACATCCTTAACAATGACTGCATCACAACGCATGCCGCTCTCCCCATATTTTTTGCTCTGCAAAATCTTTTACAACGCAGGGCTTTACACCGCAAACCATTACAATGCATTCCCCATTACAACGCCCTGGTGGAGTTAGAATAGTAAATTGAGTTGTAATGGACAATGCGTTGTAGTGGATTGCTTTTTAAAGCCCTGCATTGTAAAAGATTTTGCGGACTAAAAAATGCGGGGTAATGGCACAGTGGGCAGTCAAAATATTGAATTTTAAATATCGACCTACACTAATATCGAGTTTTTAATATCGTAGGGACAGAATATCGAAGTCAAGAATATCGTTGCCCAGAATATCAACTTTAAGGTAAGTAATATCGATTTTTTTAATATCGAAGTAAGTAATATTGAAGTCATTAATATCGTTAGCAAAAATATAGTTGTTAATAATATCGATTTTTTTTTTGTGTTATGTATTTTATATGTATGTTTAACATTTTTTTTAGTTTTTTCATTATTTTTAAATATATGTATTAAATGTTTAGAAAATAGTAATTTTTTTTAAAGGAAATTTTGCGTTTTAGTATCAGAGCGGGTTGTGGGTTTATGAGGGAATAGGGTGGGAATAATTTAATAATAATTAATTAATTAATATGTTTTTATTTATTGTTATTCATTGTTAATTGGTAATTAATTTATATTAATTGGTTAATTAATAATTATATTAATTATAATTAATTTATTATAAATTTTTATTTATTGTTATTGTTAATTAATGTATTGTAAATTAATTATTAATTGGTAATTAATTTTAATTCATTGATTAATTGGTAATTACATTATTTATGTTATTTTTAATGTGTAGCGGGTTGTGGGTTTATAGGGGAATAGGGTGGGAAGTAATTTAATTATAATTAATTAATTAATATGTTTTTATTTATTGTTATTCATTGTTAATTTATTGTTAATTAATTATTAATTGGTAATTAATTTATATTAATTGGTTAATTTATAATTATATTAATTATAATTAATTTATTATTAATTTTTATTGATTGTTATTGTTAATTAATGTATTGTTAAATTATTATTAATTGGTAATTACTTTTTATTAGTTGATTAATTGATAATTAAATTTATTGTGTTGTTTTTTTATGTGTAGCGCGTTGTGTGTTTATAGGGGAATAGGGTGGGAAGTAATTTAATGTTATTTAAGTAAATAGTAATTTAATTTAATAGGTATTTATTAATAATTATTTGGTTAAATAATTATTAATATTATATTAACCCCTACGCGATTCTACGTTTTCCCTACTGTTGCACTCACTGGAGTGGGAATAGTAATTTTTACCCCTACGCTATCCAACACTTTCCCTACTTTTGCACTCACTGGAGTGGGAATAGTAATTTTTACCCCTGCGCTATCCAACACTTTCCCTACTGTTGCACTCACTGGAGTGGGAATAGTAATTTTACCCCCCCGCTATCCAACACTTTCCCTACTGTTGCACTCACTGGAGTGGGAATAGTAATTTTACCCCTACGCTATCCAACACTTTCCCTACTGTTGCACTCACTGGAGTGGGAATAGTAATTTTTACCCCTACGCTATCTAACACTTTCCTTACTGTTGCACTCACTGGAGTGGGAATAGTAATTTTTACCCCTACGCTATCCAACACTTTCCTTACTGTTGCACTTACTGGAGTGGGAATAGTAATTTTAACCCCTACGCTATCCAACACTTTCCCTACTGTTGCACTCACTGGAGTGGGAATAGTAATTTTACCCCTACGCTATCCAACACTTTCCCTACTGTTGCACTCACTGGAGTGGGAATAGTAATTTGATTCCCTCCGCTATCTAATATTTTGTATTTTTTTAGCTAATGTACTGTATAATTATTTTTAAAAAGATTTAAAATAATTTAAATTTTTTTAAAAATGTGTTACATATATTTATTTAATTTTTATTTATATTATTGTTTTATGTGTATAGATGTATTTATAATGTATACAAAATAAATTAAACAATTTATAAGTTATTAAAATAAATATTAAAACATATTAAGTAAGTATGTATATATTATATATTATATGTATATGTTTAATGTATTTTCAAATTATATATTACTTATAATTTGTAAGCATTTTAAAATATTTTTAACTATGTTTCTTTTAATTATATGTATTATTTACTTTATTTTACAATTTTTTTTAACTTAAATTAAAAACGATATCTTTAACAACGATATTTTTGACATCGATATTTTTGTACTTACCTTAATGTAGATAGGATGTCGATATTCTTGTCTTCGATATTTTTGCTGCGATATTTTTGTAGGTCGATATTGTGACCTTCGATATTTAGTCAGTGATTCAATGGCACACGTTGTAAAAGCGTGCGGGCAAAGTGTAATATTCCTCTAGAGAGTTGAAGACCTTCTTGGCGTCTAGGAGCATTACTGCTGCAGGGGTTTTAGGTGATATCCTATTGAACACTGAGAAGACAGTTCTGAGGTTTAGCACAGCTGACCTGTGTGGTATAAAACCGGATTGTACCGGGGAGAGGATTTGGTCTAAAAGCAGTGATAGCCTGTTTGCAAGCATCTTGGCCAATATCTTATTGTCAAAGTTAATCAAGGATAATGGTCGGTAAGAGGCACATATGGTGGGATCCTTACCGGGTTTCAGCAAAAGGGAGATTGCTGCCTCCCGAATTGTTGGTGGGAGTGCGCCATTAGCAAGGGATTCGGCAAAAATCTTGAGCAAGTGGAGTATTAACGTCTGTTTGAAAGTCTTGTAGAAGGTTCCGGACAGGCTGTCCAGTCCTGGTGCCTTTGAACCATCCAGTGAGTCTATTGCTTGACCGAGCTCCTCAGCAGTGAAGGGTTCGCTAAGGAATTTCACCTGGCCAGTAGTTAGCCACACCATGCCCACCTCCTCCAGGTAGGCCAGATGAGAGGTGAAGTTCGCAGGGAGTTTAGTAGTGTATAGCGTCTTGTAGTACGTTACTAATTCTTTTAATATGTCTACTTTAACCGTGGCAGCAGTGTCGTCAGCCTGACGTAAGGATGTGATCTGTCCAGCCCCTAGAGAGGGGCGCACCAGATGGCAAGTGTCCTACCGGGGCGCTCCCCTACCCATATATGCGCGCTGCATGGTATTTGCCTAGTAGTGAGACCTCTATGTCTGCGAGGTCATTGAATTCCAATAAAAGAGATTCTCATTTAAGGGAGGGGTCCCTCACTCTCAAGTCGAGTGAGGCTGCCTCGTATTGCTTGCAGTACCCCTGCTTGTTTAGAAATGCAAATGCCTCGAAAATACGCTTTAAAGGTGTCCCATAGCACAGAGTACTGCGCCACTGAGCCTGTGTTAAGAGTAAAGTTTTCGAGGATCGCATCGTGTAGCTCCAATCTAAACAGTTCGTCTAATAGTGCTGGGCTGGGAATGTCCACCTACGCTCCCAGCCAGAAGAGTAGGGGATCACAAGGTGAAGTAGCACAGGTGCGTGGTCTGAGAGGGTGCGGGCTAGTGTTTCTACATTGCATATCCATTGACAAGAGGAGGTGTCAACAAACCAGTAATCAATGCTTGTCCACACAGAATGTGGTGCTGAGTGGAATGTGAAGCCCGGGTTTCCCGGGTGCGTGCGCCAGGTGTCATGGAGTGCCATCAAGTCCAGGAGATCGCGGAAAGCCCGCAAGCCCTGTCCAGTTCCAGATGTGTCGCGGCTGGGATCAAGCCATAGGTTCAGGTCGCCGCCAAGAATTAAGGTGTCAGGTTCATGTCGATCGAGTAATGTGAGTATTCCGGAGAAAAAGGTGGGGGTTGTTGGTGTTAGGAGCATAGATGTTAAGAAACAAGGTTTTTTTGCCCAGTAGCAACTTGGTTACTAGTACATTTCGTCCCTGCTCATCCACAGTGGTGGTATGGTGTGTGAAAGGGAGGCTATGATGTATGAGTATACACACTCCCCTCGAGTATGTGCTATACTCCGCGAAAAACCTGTGCGGTCCCCAGGAGAAGGCAAAGGGGGGGGATTGCGGGGGCAGGTTTGTTTCTTGCAAAAAAGCTATCTTAATTTGATGCCTATGTAGGTAGGATAATACTAGCTTACATTTCCGGGGGTTGTTGAGGCCGCGGACATTCCAGGTCAGTAGCTGCAGCTCGACATTTGGGTTAGAAGCTGCTGTCATGTAGGTGCCGGAGTTTGAGTGGATAGGATATGCATGTTGAGTGTACTATATGTCAGGGGGGGAGTGGTGCACACGAGAGGGAGAAGAGAAGGGAGAGAGAGAGACCTAAGAAAATACAGCAAGAGATCACATCCAAATCAACCCACTCCCCACCCACACCAGGAGAGAACAACCTGGAGAATTCCCAATGCCCAATTTCCGAAAACCAAAATCCCAACATCAAAACAATCAGCATTATCCGTGCGGGCGGGCAACGCCTAGGGGGCCCAATGCCCGGTCTGCATGGATCGTCACTGAGAAAAAATGGTAATATTAGAAAGTTAGCAATTACATAACGTTTCAAAGCCCAGGATTGAGCTGTAATCGTGTGAGTGTACTTAGTAATGTTGACCATTGTGTACATGGCCTTGGGAGGCTGAACTTGACAGAGTAGGAAAAGTAAAAAAAAAACATCGCTATTCAGAGGGAAAGAGTTCTGTGCTGGCTGCTAGCTGTCCATCTGGCGATGAGAGACCCAATGGGGGAGGGGGGCTTTGGCAGTTATTGTCCTTTTGTGTTTTGCAAAAGGCCAATGCATCCACAGGGGTTTCAAAGAAGTGGGGCCCAACGCCTACAGTCACCCGCAGTCTTGCTGGGTACAGCATGGCGTATTTCAGGTCAAGTTTGCGAACTTGTGCCTTGACATCAGTGAATTTTCACTGCGCTTCCTGGACTGCAGCAGTGTGATCGGAGTAGATGGATAGTGAGGAGCCTTGGTACTGCAGTGGAGAGTTCTCACGGGCCAGTCGGAGGGCGTTGTCACAGTCGCTATAATTTAAGAGATGCGCTATAATGGGCCTCGGTGGGGCTCCCGGGGGGATGGCGAGGACCCAGAGACCTATGTGCCCTCTCAACAAGGAATGGTTTGGAGACGTGTTGGGGCCCAAACAGGTAGGTGAGTAAAGTCTCCACAAAGAGCTCTTGGCGCCCCAGGTTGGTTGATTCGGCCAGTCCTAAAATCTGCACGTTGTTCCTCCTGGATCTGGCCTCCAAGTCCTTGTTTTTGACTGCCACAGCCTTAAGCAGCCATTCCATTTTTTCCAGGCGGCGCGCCATGTCTCTTGTCTGGTCTTCGTGTGAGGATATACGTTCCTCAGCCACATCCAACTGGATTCCGTGCTTGTCCAAACGCTCTCCCATTTTGTCGAGTCGCGCAGCAAGGGTGTCGAATCTAGCGTCAATGGCGCGAAAGCCGGATCTCAATTCTGCCATAATGCCCACTGTGCCCTCGAGTGGAGGAGGATGCGCCTCTGATTCCGACTCACCATCCGTGCCGAGGGTCTGTCCCAGACGGTCCGGAGCACCGGGACAGTCAAATGTTAATTTTCTCTGTTTGGGATCACCGCGACCCATGTTCGCTCCGAGAGGCCATAGGTGGATTCAGGTTAGGTGTGGCTCCCGTCAGTGCAGGTCAATTAGGTGTGAGGTGGTTCAGTGTAGGCCCCGGGCCCCTGCCCCTGAGAGCAGGTGAAAGGTAATGTCCAGTGGTGACGTCAGTGGGGAGATGAGGGAGCCCAGCGGGATTTCCGCGTGCCAGGCACTAGAGCCATCCAGGGCCCCCACCGTCGTGGGGTCTCTAGGGCCTGCCTGGTTAATGTCCACCCCTGCAGCAGATGACCACAGGAGGGGAAGTTGCAGCGCCACCACAGAGTTTCATTGAGCTGGGCCACCCAATGCAGCGGTGAAGGAACAACAAGCGAGGCAAGGCAGGCCCGCGCAACTCGGGCCAGGAATGCGGTTTGGGTAATCCCGCACTGCCATAGTGGTGATTTTGGGCCATGCGGCCTTCAAGAAAGGGGGATGCAGCACAACATCAGAGATTATTTGGGCCGGGACGCCCTATGTAGCGATCAAGGTACACGGAGCGAGGCAAGTCGGGCCCAGTCCAGCTCAGGTCATTGATTCGGGTCAGGCGGTCTCCCGCTGTCGCAGTGATGATCCAGGCCGTGCGGCCTAGTGTGCATTTCTCCAAGGTGAGGATGGAAGGTTCCAAGGGGGAGCAGGGAGGGCCCAATGACCAGAGGATGCACTGGTGCGGAGGGGGGGAAGCGGCCGTGGAGCAGGCCTCACTGCCACCCCTGCTCATGCCTCTCTGCGTCCGCCGGAGGCCCGCAACGACGTCCCCTGGCCACTCACCTCAAGCGGGTGCCACGGGATCCTCTTGTGAGCACCCCCGTAGCCCGGCAGTCCCCAGGCTGCAGCGGCGATAGCAGGATGTAGACGGAGGGGAGGGAGGGCCCAGCGGGGCACCGCAGCCCCGGCCTCAGGCTCACCCGTGACCACTGTCGTCGCGGGGCCTCCGAGGTAGGCTGGGCCACCTCCTGCTCCAGCAGTGCTCCGCGATAGCTCAATGACTTAGAGCAGAGGTCGGGAAACCCTCACTGCACACGTCGTCGGTGCTGTTGGCAGAATCACACCATTTTAGCGAAGAAAGGCAGAAGTTGTGTTGTGCTCCCGTAAGGATACGGGCGGTGGGCTCCAGAGCTTCAATGCTGTGTGGCCATCTTGGTCGACGGCTTGGCCACACCCCCCCTATTTCCCCAAAGACTTCATAAAGTTCTGTCCAAAAAGGAGGCTGTCTAGATTGACTACTGCTTCCTTGTTGGCCAGCTTGGCCAACCTGGGGATCCTCCTCATAAGAACTGCCTTTTTCTGTTCTGTTATTGGACCCGACATTTGCATTACCAAGCATGCAAATCATGCATTGGCTCCAACTCCTCAACTATTCTATGTCAATCTTTGTATCCTTAATGTATTCTTCCTCAGCCATGTCTAAAATATGTGCAAGAGGGCCCAGAATATACCGTAATCTATCTTAACATTACTTTAGACAGTGCTCAATACTCTTCCTTGGGTCCTTCCCTGATTTAAAATGGAAGGTAATCAATTCTGGATCCAGATTAGGAGTATTAAAAAGTTTATTTTCAATAAAGGGTCGAGGGCATCTTGCCCTCATAAGATCACGATTTTGTCTGGCTAGGTGTTTTCCTCAACCATTGTTTAATACATTTTGCAACATGGGACAAAGGCCACCACTCGGAACTACAAGGATGCCTTTATTGAGTCTGTATTAAACATGTCCTCTCGAGGGAGATCTTTAATAGTTTTAGAGGTTAATGGGCACTGTAAGTCATCATCCAGGTCTTCCCAGCACCTCTAAGCCTTCCTCCGGATCGAAAACATACTCATCAAACCCAATTTCATAAATTCCATCCAGGTCACCATCCAAAATGATGGATTCATGATCATCTTTTCTGCCGCTAAGCACACCACTCTATTTTGTGCTGCTGCTGATACCACAATCTATTGCAGCGCTAAGGCTACCGCTCATAGAGGAGAAAAGATCAACCCTTCTTGTGCTTGGTCCAGCCAACTTCCCAGTAGCTCTGGCAAGTTCCTTTGTCTTATTTAATGCTTTTCCTCCCTTTTTTTGTTAAAAACATGTATATTATCCTCAGAAAGCGAGAAATACTCCTCCTCTGAAGGACATTTCTCTTTCTTTTTAAAATAGCGGCTTCCACTGCCTTCTTAATAGAGGTTTTCAATCCCTCCTCAAAATATTTTTTAAACATTCCCTAACTTACCTCCATGTTGGGTTGCCCTCCCCATATGCCATTGTCCCAATTTTTAAGCTAAGTACCTAGCACAAACACCTAAATCTCTTGAAGTGGGGAAAAAAATGAAGTCAGTCAGTGATGGTAAAAACGTGTTGGAACAAAACTGACAACCGACACAATGTCATCATAGAGACGGCAGTGAGGGCACAATCAAGTGTCTAGCCAATCCAAAATGGTAGGTGAATATCAGGGTATAGTCCTCTTTCTATGAGGATGTCTTCACACTTTACGTGCCCTCGGCCAAGACCGTCTGGCAAGGAAGAGAGGTCATGCAAGCCTGCCCCTGCTGTCGGCAAGTGAGAGAAGTTTGCTGACATTTAAAAATCAACCTGAGAACACATTCAAGCAAGCGTTTGAGACATGTTGTGTGTGCGTGTCCCATAAACAAAGCAAAGCACACTTCAAAAGCCATAGCGGGCACCAGTAATTTATTTATTTATTTATTTTATTTATTTTGAAAGTTTTGTATAGCGCTGGCTAGACCCAGAGGTATCAGAGCGCTTTACATGAGAAAGTAAAATAACGCAAACATGCCATACAAATAGATAAAAAGAATAAAGAACCAACGTGTGAAATATACAAAAACAAAATACAAATATACAGGTGCAAGAGCTATACACTTCAAGTAACTAAGTATATGATGTTCGGGGGATGAACAGATAATACTGGACAAAATGTAACATGGTGATTGGAGATCAGGTGAAGGTCACAGGTTAGGACCCCCAATGATAATTGGGCCAAACATGGCGTATAAGTAGATAAAGATAATGACAACAATATGTGAAATATACAAATCACGTAGATAAACAAATCAAACAGTTAGATAAACGAATCAAATAGATAAACAGGGGCAGGAGCTATACATATCAAGTAATTAGGCCGATGATGTTCATGAAATGGACAAATATTACTGGACTAATATAACATGGATGAGATTGGAGATCGAGTGCAGGTCACGGGTTAGGATCCCCAATAATAATTGAGGAGGTGGATTTTGAGGTCTTTTTGAAGCTGAAATAGGAGGGGTTACAGCGCAGGTTTTTTGGGAGGGCATTCCAGATAATAGGGGCATTCCCAGAGAAGGAGCGTGATTGTGTGGCTTTCTTTTTATGCAGTGGTGGTATAAGGAGGAGGGAGTTGGTGCTTCTCAGGGGTCGTGTGGTGCCCGCAATGAGGAGTTTCTTGGAGAGGTACTGTGGAGTGTTTTGGTGGAGGATTTTATGAGTGATGCAGGCAGTTTTGTATGCAGATCTGCCTTCAATAGGGAGCCATTTAAGAGATTTGAGAGCCGGGGATATGTGATCGAAGCGTTTGCAGTCTGTAATGAGCCTGGCGGCAAGGTTGAGCACAGCTTTGATTGGAGCAAGGTGGACCTTGGGGATTCCGTTGAGGATGGCGTTACCATAATCAATACGTGAAAGAACAAGTGACTGAACTACAAGTTTAAAATCATCGGTGGGTATAAAGGGTTTCATTTTCTTGAGGTGACGGAGAGTGAGGAGGGCTCCTTTAGCAGAGTTTTTGATGTGGACGTTAAGGGTTAGGGTGTTGTCGATAGAAATACCAAGAGATTTGACGGAGTTGGACAAGGTGAGTGAGCAGTTGAGTGCGTTAAGGTCAGAGATCCATGATTGAACGGGGAGAGGGTTGTTTTTAGGGGAGAAGAGAATGATTTCAGTTTTATTAGGGTTAAGTTTGAGATGATTGGAGTAGAACCAGGTTTGGATTTTGGTGAGGGTGTTGTTCAGGTGTAAGATGTCGGCATGAGTTTTAATCTTGTAATAGATTTGGGTGTCATCGGCGTAGAGGTGGTAGTTGATGCCTGCTTGTTTAAGAATGAGGGTGAGGGGTTCCATAAAGAGGTTAAAGAGGGAGGGAGAGAGAATAGACCCTTGGGGGACACCAAGGGAGACAGGAGTGGGGTTAGAGAGACAGTTTTGAATTTTGATTTGCTGAGTTCGGTGTTGTAGGTAGGAGACGAACCATTTGTAGGCAGTATCATTGAGGCCGAAACGGGTCCTAAGCACATTGAGTAGGGCTGAATGGTTGACTGTATCGAACGCTGCGGAGAGATCAAGGAGGATAAGAAGGCAGGTCTCACCATTATCAAGTGAGTGGTGGATGTCATCGACGACATTGAGCATTGCCGTTTCGGTGCTGCAGCCTTTCCTGAAGCCTGATTGAAAGGGATCAAGTAGGTTGAAGTTTTCGATGTGTTTGTCTAGTTGTAGTAGGGCACATTTTTCAAGGACCTTTGAGAGAAGTGGGAGGTTAGTGATGGGGCGGAGATTGTTTAGGTCATTGGGGTCAGCATTGGGGTTTTTGATTATGGGAGAGATTTGTCCAAGTTGAAAGGAGGTGGGGACACAGCCAGTGGAGAGAGAGGTGTTGATGATTGTGGTCCAGTATGGGGTGATGATGTGCTTAAGGGCAGGGACAAGGTTAGAGGGTAAGGGGTCTTTTGTGTGGGAGGACGGTTTAAGATTACCAATTATTTTAAGGACTTCTAGCTCAGTCACGGGAGGAAGTTGAGCAAGGAGGCATTGTTCTTTAATTGTGAGTTAGGGGAGTTGGTTTCCGGAGAGGTAGCAGGGTCAGCTGGTCGAGGGGATGTGGGGTAGGCATTAGAGGTGAGGACGGGTTTGCATTGGGAGTTGGAGGGGGGGTGTGGAGCGGAAGGATTGATCAATTTTGGCTATTTTTTCTGAGAGGAAGAGGGAAATTTCTTCACATCTGGCTGAGGAGGCGGTCAGATTTGGAGGTGCGGGGGAAGTTTGGTTACGAATGAGTTTGAAGAGTTCCCTAGGTCTGTTTTTGACAAGATCAAGTTGAGTGCGGAAGAAGGAGGCCTTTTCCTTGAAGATGTGTTTTTGTACGTGGATCTAGCATGTCTGAGGAGTGCAAGATGGGCGGGAGAGGGATGGTGTCTCCAGGTTCTTTCCGACAGTCTGAGTGACCGTCTTTCGTTATTAAGCTCGGTATTAAACCAAGAGTTGGAGGGGGTGGTTCTTTGGTTTTTGAGTTTGGGCGGGGCTAGTTGGTCAAGAATACCAGTGACAGTATTGTTAAAGTGTTCAGTGAGCTCATTGGCATTTTGTGAGGGGGAATGAGAAGAAGTTGAGCTTGGAGTTTAGACTCAAGAACACCCGGGGGATATGTTTTAGATTTCTGGTCAGTTTCTTAGGTCTGTTAATTTTGGAGGTGGGGAGATTTGCATTGGTAGAAATGGTGAACAGTATAAGGTGATGGTCGGACCAGTCAATGGGGACGATATTGGTCACGGAGGCCAGATCTTCGTTGGAAAGAATGGCGTCAAGGATGGCTCCTTTGGTGTATGTCGGGGACAGGCATAGTTGTTTGAGTTCATTGATCTCTAGTAGATTGGTGAGGAGGGAGATAGTGGGATCATCGGTATCATTCCAATGGAGGTTGAGATCCCCAAGAAAGAGATTTTTTGAGTTGGATAATGAGGATTGTGTCAGGAGCTCAGATAATACCTCGATGAAGGGCTGGGGAGGGCCCGGAGGGCGATAGATGTTGTGTAGACGAATTGGGTGGGAATTTTGGGTTGTCAGTTCAGCTTCCATGTATTCGCAGGAGGAGTAGCCAGAATTATTGACAAGGGATAGCTGAAGTTCATTTTTAAAGATAATGGCTAGGCCACCCCCAACTCTGTCAGGTCTATCTTTTCTCAGAATAGAGTATCCCGGGGGGGAGAGTAGGTCAAGTATGCTCATTGAGTGGTCTTTGAGCCAGGTTTCTGTGAGGAATGCAATCTCAATGGATTCACTCAGGATAGTTTCCGAAATTTCCGTGGCATGTTGGACTGCGGAGCGACAGTTGACAAGCATACATGTAAGTGGTGTGGGGTTGCATATGGTGGGTGGGCAAGTGTGGATCGACGTGAGTTGAGGCGGAGGTCTGGGGAAGCGGGGAGGGGGATTCTATTAGTCACTAAGATAACAGGGATGTGGGAGTAGGGAGTGGAGAATTGGTGGTTGGTGAGCTAGGAAGGTAAGAGTTGCATAGGTCGGAGAGGTCAGACGGGGAGAGATGGTTCGAGGTGCGGTGAGGTCTATGTATACGGCAGCGGAGAGGAGTCGATCTCCAATGGTTGTGTTTGGTGTTAGGGATTTTCGGGGGAATTTTTTGGGGGGATTTTTGGGGGGATTTTGGGCAGGGCTGGGTGGGGTTTTTATGGTGAGGGAGGGTTCTGGAGCTGTGGGAGATAAAGTCTTTCCTGAATTGAGAGAATTTAGTAATCAAATCAGATAGGTCGAGTTCGATGTTGTGTAGGCTCTGGGCAATTAGAGTGAGGGGAGGTATCGAGGGGGGGTTGTCTGGGTTAGTTACGGAGGGTGGATTGATGTGTGCGGGAGGAGATGGGGAAGTGAGTGTGGAATGAGGGGTGACGGGGCAGTTAGGTGTGAGGGGTTCAGTAATCAAATTGGATAGGTCAAGTTCAGTGTTATGTAGGATCGTGTCAATTGGGGTGGAGGGGGGTACTAAAGGGGGTGGGCGGGGGGTAGGGAAAGATCTGGGTTAGTTGCAGAGGGTGGACTGATGTGAGAGGGGGAGATAGGGTGGTGGGAGTGGAGCGAGGGTGACGGGGCTGTTAGATGGGACGGGTTCAGTAATCAATTTAGATAGGTCGAGTTCACTGTTGTGTAGGTTCGGGGCAATTAGGGTAAGGGGAGGTATTGAAGGGGCGGGGGGAAAGGAATGATCTAGGGGTAGGGAGTGGTCTAGGTTAGTTGCGGAGGGTGGACTGATGTGTGAGGGGGGAGATAGGGTAGTGGGTGTGGAGTGAGGGGTGTCGGTGCTGTAAGGTGTGAGGGGTTGGGCTAGGTTAGACATGAGGTTAAGAACTTCAGGAGATGTGGTCAGAGAGGATAAAAGGGCATAGAATGAGTGGAGAGCGGATATATTGGAGTGGAGGGGTTGTGTATTTATCGGGGGTTGGGATAAAGGATTGGGAGGCAGAGTTAGGAGGGCCTGAAGGGGAAGGGTAGGGGGGGATGGGGAGGAGAAGAGGGTGTACGGGATGGTTAGGAGGAGGGGGGTGAGGAGTTGTGTTAGGGGATTGAAGGGCAAGGACGGTGGAGTACGTGAGTAGTTGGGTAGGGGGGAGAGGTTGTGGGGTCAGGCATAGGCGGGGTTATGGGAGGGGAATGATAAGTAGATGGTAGGGATTGGGGGCAAGCGTTTTTAGTGGAGGGGTCCGAGGAGTGTGAGTTCCGGGTGTTAGGTGGAGAGAGGAAAATTAGAGGGGGATGAGAAATAGGTAATGTTGGTTGGGGGATGTCATAAATAAATCTGCGTACTTCAAAAGCTTAAACTAGCGGTATAGCGGGCACCACTGATAAACCTATCTTTTTTTAATCTACATAATGAGCAGTTCTAACTCTGGGTGCCCACTTCAAAAGCTTAAATGTTCTGTATAGTGAGTGCCACTAATAAATCTCTTTTTTATCTAAAAATGAGCAGTTTTAACTCTGGGTGTGAAGCATGATGCAAACCGGAGACTTAAAACAAAGAAACCAACTAACGCTCGAAGTGCACCTTGACCTAATAAAATCCTAGGGCATGATATATAAAGTGTATGACGGTCAATCCATACATTGGAATCACGGACAGGGTAATAAACATAGATCAATAATTTAAACAAGACTTGTAAAGAAGTAAATGTGTACTTATCTGAAGGAGCAGCCAATAAAAGAGAGGAAAGTAGCTGTGTGACATGGGCTTATATACTCTGTTTAATGCTTCCAGAATGGAACTAAATGGTTTGTGATGTTTTTATGTTATTTAAAGGGCTGCAGTAGGGGCAGAAAATAAATGGTTATGCATATTGATAGCCTCCAGTCTTGTAATGAAATCCTTGTCCACGACCTCCAGAGGGTGGGAAAATGCAATATCTAACATACACAACAATTGTCTCTTACGGATCACTTAGGCCAATCAAAGTGCTTTTGGACACATTGAATGCTTGATTTATGCATTCCTAAGGGGTATTCCTGACAATTAGGTCAATTCAATGTCAGCTCTCAAGCTGGAACAATCTTGGTTGAGTACTTCTAAGTAGCTGGCAAAAAATATTCAAATGAAAACTAGTGCTCCTTCTTCAAAATACAGATGCATCATCTCTGCTGCCTGGGAGTCATTATGAGAAGCCCACTAATTCCGGAGGAGCCAAATGTACACTATAGAAGTCGCTCCCAATTTAAATTCATTACATCAACCCTATTTTCATGCTTGTTTTCTCTACATTGGCATTATATATTGCAATGCAAACTCTTCCTGTAAATTAATGTAAGAGACCCCAACCCTCGCTATAGATATCCTCTGCAGTTCTGTCATTTACTTGAGTGATTACATTTCTTGGCATAAAAAGCTGATTTGGCTGATTGTAAAAAAGGTTAATCTAGATTATTATTCATTCAGCCTGTGTTTGATTGGATATGGCTGTGTGCTACTGGATGTCTCTGTATCTCTGTATTGCTCATTTGTTGGTTGGAACTAGAAAACACTTTAGTGCTGAGTAACAATGACTTGTAAGAGTATGCAAAAATTAGTCCTGTAGTATTACTTGTCGCACTGATCAATGCTTTTGTGAATTATAGCTATGGCGTCAACACAATTTAATTTTGTGATGGAATTGGCCAAGTCACTTAAACAGCATTTGCATGTCGTTGTATGAATTTGTTAATTATATATGAATTTATTGTTCAAATTGATATTTATTAAAACACCAGTGGCAAAAATGCAAAAAGTAGCATACTGTGCACTGTGACACCTAGACTAAATACTGCACACTTAACTGCAGAAAAGTTTAAATAACACCACAAGTTGTACCACTGGTAAGCTTCAAATGTTGCTTTCACGAATCAGTTTATGTGGCCCAGACAATGCCATATGAAAATTAAAATACAGTAAAAACAAATTTGACGTGATCCCACGCCAAGTGCACAATATATGTGACACACCTAGGTGGTCGTTTGGCTTTGTGTTTATTGAGGCTGTAAAAATGCTAACCCTTCACAACATTTATTACCATGTGAGAATATAGTGATATTTATTAATATACTTTGTGGAGCCTTTCTGTGGCAGGAAAGTAGTGTGGGCGCATTTTGCTTGCCAACAAATGTGTGTGAAAATATGTTCTTAGATAAAGATTGTGGGTTGAAAGTTTTGAAACGCCTTTCTATATTTTTCAAATTTGTAGGACTACTTTGGGCATCATTCCAATTACAAATCCCAATTGATGGCTGCCTGTTCATCTCTGCTTCCTCTACGAATGCTGTCAGTGTTTGTATTTTGAGCTGCGGCAATCTCTCTTTGGATGTTAATAGAGTATCTTTATGAAGATACTGCCAAAGTTGGCTGTGTTTTTAAATATAGCATATGGATGGTAACTACTAGTCAATTCATGGGTTTGCCCAGTTTGAATATGCACACTATGTCGGTGAATGGCAATTTTAATACCTGGTGAACTAAGAGACAGTATGCTATTTACTATGTCAAACTCGCTAGAGGATAAAATCTGTGAGCCCTGCAGAGGATTTTAAACCACTCATACAATCTTAGTGCTCTCCATAGGAAGACAAAACTGATTGGCATCTGCCCCAGGATGGCTGTTCTACTCCCAGCTGCAAGGTTGTTATCAGAATCCACAATATATACCCACATCACCCTTATTCGGATCATCACCAAATGGCTCCTCATGTAAACTAGGAGTGCATTTATAATGGCATTCATTGATCATAGAAGCTTACACTTCAGAACACCGAAATATCTGGCTAACAAACTTATAATATTTCGGTCTTTTATTATGAGTTTGTCATTATATTCTGACCCCCAGTTTATGCACGGTTTGGAATTACAACTTGGTAGGTATTTAACGCATCCAATAATACCCCAACCTTTGTTAAATTTTGGCAGGTCTGTCACTCAGAAATTAAGTGAAAAAATAACACCTCTTCTTATTCAGTCAACCAGTGAACACCCCAGCCATAGAAAGCAAAACCACACAGATATAACACTGTTGACTCATTAAACAGCCCCACACAGGTCAAACCTGCAGAAATTTAACGAGGGAAAAGCATACGCTATCTTCCAGATCAAGTGGACTTTGATGCGTTAAACAATAAAATCTGCATGTTATTCCCCACCAACTCGTAATAGGTGTTTATTATTGCACCCAGTAAATAACATATCCCTAGATATTGTTATTTATCAGGTACGATAAACAGCACATAAATACGTAATCAGACACTTAGAGGAACCAGATACCACCAAAGCTCAGACAACCTACACCACAAAACTCTTACACAATCTTTATCAAGGACCACACCTAAGATATGCAACCATAGCCCCCATGCAATCTGGACAAAGCCCTCCGCAAAGTGTGTAAAAAGCAATTGAAGCCCTATTACTGCGAAAACTCTGTGGTCTACTTGCACATCTATCGGTCAATGCAATAACCGTATAACCGTTAACTTGCCAAATGAAGGAATACAAATAAATAAATAAACAAATAAATAAGCAAATGTGTGCTTGCATGGGTCAGGGTAGCGCATGTTTTATTTGCAAATGGTAGCTGTTAGGTGTAAAGAGTCCTCAGACACTGATTTTTGACCTGTCCTTCCCTCAAAGGACAGCTGGCAAGATGGAATAACACAAGTAACAAAACATGATTTTATATTGATTGCTTGCTTCAATACTAAGTTCAGATTTATATTTCTCAAAATAAAACGAAAAGTAAACTTAGATTAACTTGAACTATTTCAACTAAGAAGGGTGTAGTCTGAGAAGCATTACTGAGCAGTTACACAAAGTTCACATTCTTTTGACTTCCACACCAATATGCTGCTTTGGAAAAATGTATGGACTAGTTAGTTTCAAATGACGTGTACCTTCTTAATTGTTTCTAACATAGACTTTCCTCCATTCCAAGGTTTTGTAGACTTCCGCATGCAATTGAGACTTGCCATACTGTGCCACTTCCTGTCTTCCAGCTTCCGATGAAAAGCATTGGCCAACATCAGGACACTATCATAGAGATAAAGGTTTGAGACCTGGAAAGAAAGAAAATTACAAATCAAACAACTGTGTGCCTCTTTTCTAAAGAAGAACTCACCGATTCACTATTAGATGTATAATCCTCATATTTCATTATGTTTTTCTACTTATTGTGTACTATTACCACGTGATTCACAGTGCTATAACATATTTTCCTGAATATGCAAATAAAGGCAAATTATAATTTGCTTTTTCAGTATACAAGATCACAATTTAAGTATAATTTCAACATTTATGAAGGGAGTAAGTATGTTGGAACCCATGCCGAGGTCAGTTGAGGTGCCATGTGTGGGGCTGTTTAATGAGTCAAGGGTGTCTTTGTGGTTTTGCTTTCTATGGCAGAGGTGGCAGAGGCTATTCGCTTAAGGTGAATAAGATGAGGTGTTATTTTATCACTTGATTTCTGAGTGACAGATTTGCCGTGCCTCAGGTTTGCATGGGCAGAGAGATCAAAATATCAAGTGTGGTCACTCAAAAGAAAATGGCTTTAGCAGAAGGGCAGTTTACCAGTGGCATTTAATCA
This sequence comes from Calotriton arnoldi, assembly GCA_963921515.1. Lineage (NCBI taxonomy): Eukaryota > Metazoa > Chordata > Amphibia > Caudata > Salamandridae > Calotriton > Calotriton arnoldi. The sequence continues at coordinate 2,652,274 of CAWUFW010001478.1, read as the reverse complement.
CTGAGTTGGTTAGGTCCATTTGATGGTTTCAGCAGATAGTATTTTGTGTAGATATCTTTAGGAGCATATTTCTCATAGCTTATGACTAGGCCTGGGCAGTGACCTTTTTGCACTCCACGCTCCACGGAGCTCGAGTTTTTTCCTCGTTCGCGCTCGCCAACGAAAATCCAACGCTAGACCACTTCCCAGCGAGATTTCTAACGCGGGCGGTCGCGGATGGTCTCTACCGCTTGTGTTGAGAAACCTTCCTTTCGCGTTGTGGAAGCTGCCGCTCGATTAGAATTTCTACTCGAGCGGTAGAAAGAAGCAGCACCCTCTTGCGCTGCACGTGATGCCATTTGCACTGATTTTAGAGCAGGACAAACACACGATGGTAAAAATCAGTGCGAATGGAGCGAGGTAATGCACTCCGCCGCTCGCAGAACTCCGCATAGCTTGGCAGGGTTTTTCTGTCACTTCGCGGAACTCCGCGAACTCTGCCAAGTCCTACTTATGACATGCCAGTGCAGGTTTTTAAGAATATGGTCCCAGGCCAGCCACCAAACTGCAGGCTGCATTTTGGATCAAAAGCAGAACTTGGGGTTTACATTCTCAATGGAGTACACGCAGAGAGTTATCTTAATGAAATTGGGAGAGAAAACAAGGGTCTGGGTGGATCTTTTGAATCTGGAAGATGTTAGGGATTAGATGTGTTTCCTGGTTCATTTTTCTGAAACAGGCTGGCATTTTTACGTTTGTAGAAAAAGCTGTGCATCAAAGACAACCAGAAGGAACTTTGCTTGTGCTCGACTATTCGAGTTGTCTAAGAATATGTCAAGTGATACTATAAGGATTTCTACATTTTTGGTTTTGGAACTTATTAACATTAACTCTGATTTCTGTCAAGAACGGTGTCTTAAGGCCTTATGTACAAGCCCAGGTATCAAACAAGCAGATGCAAATTGCACTCCAGTTGGTCTGCGACCTAAGCTTACTTTACAATGTGACTAATGCACTAATTGTCACATTGCAAAACGTGGATTAGGAAGAGGCTGCCTCAAACCTCCTGCCTAATGAACTTTAATTTGGAAGGTATTTTGCAACTTTGTGCAAACGCCCGTGTTTGCACGGATTGAGGCCTGTGAGGGGCAACAGACCCACATTTTTCCGTTCACATTCATTCAAATCAAACATTTTTAGGTATCGCATGTCTTTTAAAGCATCATTGATCAAGCATGATTCATGGCTCAGTTACAGTCCTTGGGCCCAATTCACAGAACTAATCTGAGACAAAATCCTAAACTTACTACTTTTGGTATTCACAGAATGCATTTAGTAGTAGTAAAGTTAGGATTTTGTCTTAAGTCTGTCTTGAGTCTGTCTTGAGTCTGTCTTGAGTCTGTCTTAAGTCTGTCTTAAGTTTGTCTTAAGTTTGTCTTAAGTCTGTCTTAAGTTTGTCTTAAGTCAAACTTAAGACAAAATCCTAACTTTACTACTACTAAATGCCTTCTGTGAATACCAAAAGTAGTAAGTTTAGGATTTTGTCTCAGATTAGTTCTGTGAATCGGGCCCTGCGAGATTGGTTCAAAGATTAATTGGCAGTCATCGAGGATGGTATTGTGTAATATTTCATATTTCATATTTCATATCTCAAAGAACCACATTCCTCAAGACATTGCCTAAGAATGCCAGTCGGGACATAAGGTAGATCAGGAGGAAGTTGGAAGTGTGCTAGTCTAAGAGGAAGGTGAGGATTTAACAGACATGACTAAAACATACCCATCAGCCATATAATCACCTCGCTGACAAATTTCAACGTGCACCATGTAGTCTTGAAGTGCAACATCTCAGTTTTTAAAGAAACACCGCATTTAATTGATTTGGAATTCAATAACTATGGCAATAAGATTTTAACTTGCCGCCAATAGTCTGTTTTCTCTTTTCCGTTCAGCCTAATAAAGATTTCCTGTCTTCGTCAATTGGTTCAGTTACAGGGGACTATTAAATCTGTTAACATTAACAGCAAACAGGGATCGAAGCTGCTGCATTAATACTTGTATGAAACTCTCTTATATGTTTTGTGCAGTTTAAAGTATTATTGTTCATATTATAGAAATATAAGGTCCGCTTTAAAAAAAGGAAAAGTGCTTCTCATTTTCTAAACCGTATTTACCTGGTAGGTGCTTGGAACTTTGGTTAAGCTGTCCATAAAGAGTGACCCAGAACCATACATCTGCACCAGCGGAGCTAATATTATTGGGGGAACATTAACTATGGAAGTGCAGATTTAGCTAGTATTCTGAGCCCTTTGGGTCCACGTAGAAATAGAGAATTATCAGATGAATGAGTAATTTCGGAAATGATTTACCAGCTATTTCCCATTTGTTGCTTACATTTCCAGTGGGGTGTTTAGATGTTCTGAACACTCAAAAGCTTTGAGGGAAACAAGATAGATGGGACTAGTAACAGGGTTGACGGCTATATTGAATATTCTGAGGCAGTCGTTATGGGGCTCTAAGTGGTGAGAGAAAGGTGTTGTAGATTTTAGGAGGGCTTTAAGTGGGCCGGGTCCTGCCGGTGCTTAGATCCGACAGTTCTGAAAAGCAGGTGCTGAGACGGGTCCCTATCAGCCTCTCTATTATTTCCCTTACCATCAGGATAAAAAAAATCTTAACTCTGCAGCAGTAACACCCTTCACTGCCTTTGATGTAACTTCAAAGAGACTCCTTATAGTACTTTCAGTCTTATCATTTCAGAATGAAAGCATTTTCAATATTATATAAAACAAATCTATAGTTGTTGCTTATTTATCTTATGCAACTAGCTACCATTGACAAAGTCAATAGTCCTTCCTGGCTTGTTGTAGGTGTCTGGATGCAATGACAATAGCAGCAAAATACCAGTTGGGGGCACACTATGCTAAGCACAGATTTTTATCTTATGCGTTTAAAGCCACACCCTTAAGTACATCAGCCACGCCCCTTTGAGAGACCCCCAGTTTTTTAGCCCACTTAAAGCCCTGAATTTTAGTACTGAGACCTCAATCAAACAGGCAAATGCAAATACATACATCCGACCAGCGAAGGTGAGTAACAACCGAGAGCTTCTGGTCCTCGTCGCCAGCACAGAGGGGGCTCACAGCTCACCTGCAAAGACTCAGCCAACTCCGGACCCAGCTTGACCCTCCACCAGTCGTTCCAGAGCCAACCAGTACCCAGCCTCACCTCAGTAGCATTGGGAGTGCATGCGGTTGTTACTCATTGGACCGCTGTGATTGGCGCACACTGAAGATGGCTCAACAACAACAGGCACATGCCGAGAAAAAAAAAAAGTGGAGCTGCGATTGAACAGAGACCGAGTCATAGGGACACATAATGAGATCCTGGGACGCGCTGCCACCAACTGCTGCATACATCGCCTGCCAGGGGGGACTCCAAGTCCCAGAGTGCCGTGCTCCCAGGAGGGAGGAGCCTGCTGCCATCGCGCTTTAAAAAGCACCTGCATCCACTGCTGCGCGGGCCGCGCGCGGGCCGCGCCCCGGGCCAAGGGCGGGCCCGTCCTTGCCCGTCATCGCCCGGAAGAGGCTGGGTTGGGCCACCCCCCTGACATTGATATTGACACTGCAGGCCTCGGAGCCACAGGCCATTATCCCTAAAGGTACTGTTGCCGGTTCCCACGTGCCATTCTATTTATTATTGGACCTCTAGTTGGACTTCTAGTCTGTGTTATCATTGGTCATTGTAGTCAGGTTGGTTGGGTTAGTAGTGTGCTATATTGTGCAGCAGTATTATTGTTGAGGCCTAATCGCTTAACTGGTGTCATGGGGAAAAGGAAGGGAACTGACATTGGGCTGGGAGGTGTAACCAGGAAAAGATTAAAAAAACGGCTCCGGCCACTTGTACAGGAAACTGGGTGTGAAGGGAGAGAAGGGGGGCCAGGAGAGGAAATTCTCGGCCGTATTGAGAACATTGTTGCAGACTGTGAAGAGCTGTTAACATCACCCACACAAATTCCTGACACCACCACTATTGATACTATCCATACCAAGTCCCCCCGTCCCCAAAATTCCACTGGACCTATTACCACAGGGTATGGGAACATCCCTAACCTATTTAAGAAAGCAGCAAGGAAAGTAAAATGTCCCCCGTCGCAGATGTGCGTATTGGTCCTGCTCTAAGCCTCCCGTATGCTCAAAGCGAAGCGAGTCTTTCTGATGGTGTCACACAAGATGAGCTCCCCTTGAGTAATCGTTATGCTCTCCTTGCTGATATGCCATCCACAACTAATGTGCACACTGATACGGATTATAACCATTTGTCTAAAAATGACTTAAGTGCAAACCCTTTACAGGGAGCAAGGGAAGCTAGTAATGGCTTCATACCCTCGAATGTTGATCTTCAGAGGGAAATTATAGCCCTAAAAAGTAGCATTGAGGCATTAACCATCTTGGTATCTAAACTCTACCAACAATTAGACGGAAGTGATAGGTTACACTCATTGCCGCCACCACCACCATTACCTGCAATACTCACACTACCCAGTCATGCTAGCTTAAAGACGGGGCTTGTAGTGCCCCCGGGGAACCAACGCGCCGGTAATGCTTCGCCCTTGTACTTTGACCACCAACCCACCCATAGTACTAGAGTAAATACCAGTACATTTTTAGAGCAATGTAGGGTAAATGTTGATCATGGTAGAAAAATTATGGGCTTGTCACAGGACCAAGCTGATCATGGGCCAATGGCAAGGCCAGCTTTGCTGAGCATGGGCAATAGTTGCAATAGGGCGTCCCTACCTTGCCAGCCTTCTTTATTATCCCATTGCAAGCAAAACAATACGTTATCCCTACCAATTTATATGACCAACATTCCTAAAGTAGACCCAAATTGTATTAAGTACGAGAATGTTGAAGCTTTAAAAAACAAAGCCATACCAGGGGGTGCAGATCAATAATTAGAGATGACATAGTATATGCTAAAAGGTGCGTTTCGAACCAGAGCACAGTTGATGCAATAGAGCTAATTTTAGTTTCTAAGCACCTGGTGCATGATCTAATTGCCCTAGAAGCCAGATTTTCTCCAATTCCATCTACGAAAATTAGGCCGAGATTAAATATCCCCTCAATACTTGACCAAGCTGAAAAGGTGCGCCAGATTCCTGGGGATTCTTCCATCTCATCTCTATCGCAGAACGACTGACTAACCCCAGTCTCCACCAAAGATCCCCCGAGTAATTTTACCACAGGTCCCATGAACATTATTGACTCAGCATACACTTGCCTCGAAGAAATTTCTAATGAGCTAGAGTGTACGTTTTCTTTAACACAGATGGTCCAAGCCTTTGACCCACTATTAGTGTCGAGTGATCTTACACGGGCCAGCGGCCCGGATATAATCATAGATTGTCAAGCATCGTCTAAATCGAACGTTCCATTTTCTTCTCAGGCTCCCATTTCTGAAGGCAATGGGCAAACGCTGAAAATTATGTCATGGAACTTGGCGGGTATAAGGGGGAAGCTTGATTGTCCGCATTGGCTGGAGCTTATCTCTCAACATGAGATATGTATTCTCCAGGAAACCTGGTGTTTGACCCCTACGTTCATCCCAGGGTTCATGACGTTCTATAGACCAGCAATACCATCTAAACATGGCCGGTCTTCAGGAGGGCTGCTCACACTTGTAAATCTTACACGAAACTGTGATGTAAAAGAGTTGGTTACCAATAGCCCGGATATTCTCGGGATTAGGCTAAGTAATGGCAAAGGCAAGTCGGCCGATATCTATAACGTATATGCTAGGAGTACCAGAGGTGGTAGTTCCCCAACCCTCCACGCCCTGGATAATCTATTGGGACCCAGGTATGAAAGCCATCCGCTAATAATTGGTGGTGATTTCAATGTAACTTTCGAGCCACTCGATTGGGCTGAGGCCAATGATGTGAACGAGGAGGATAAAGTTTGGAGGGTACCTCCTCTGGAGCTTACTCCGATTAAAAAATGGTCTCAAGCTGCTCTTCAGATGAATGCGATATCCCTAGAACATAGGTTAAGGGCTACCAACGGTAGAACCACCTCAGATAGAGGAGGAGGAATGACCTTCACTGGACCAAAGGGGTCAAGTCGGATTGACTACCTTTTAGTGGACCTGACCCTTTGGCCCCTGGTACGGGACATGGTTATAGTCCCGTCCTGTGATAGTGATCATAACCCCCTTATCCTGTCCATTGACTACCTCTGGGGAGACATCGGGAGAGAGCCCTTAATATCATTAAGCACAAAGGCTCTTATCCCCACTAATGATAAGCGCCGACTCAAATGGCCTATGGTCCTGGCGGACGAATTTAAGATCCAATCGATCAAAGATGTCTTAACTAAGCATTTAGCGATTCTGAACAGCGACCACGGACCCGCCTATACTGAGCAGTTGCAGTATCCTCCATAGGGAATTCTTTGATCGCCTGGCCTGCTTTTTCTATGCCCCTATTAATAAGACTAGGCCATCACAGGGAAGGCTTCTGGGAAAACATACATGGTTCAATAAAGAGTGCAGGGCCTTGAGAGGGAGACTGACTGTAGCTATCAAGAATAGAGACCCATCTAGCATCTGTAAAGCCAGGAAGGAATACAAACAGGGGCAGGGCAAAGCCAAAAAAGAATGGGATGAAAGGAGATGGGAAGACCTAGGGGAGGCCATTGGGCACCCCGATAGTAGGATGTTTTGGTCCCTGGTGTCCAAAAGTAACTTTGAATGCTCTCCTCCCTTAGCCAACAACATTCCGGCCGTAGAATGGCATAAACATTTTAGTGAGTATATTCCATCGGCAACACCAATGATAGTTCCCAGATGCTCCATGATATAGGTGTTCCAACATGTACCCTTAGATTTACTAGGGAGGAGATTATGCGCTCCTTAGATGCCATTATCCCTGCTAAAGCCCCATGTCCCGATGGCATCCCTGGTGACCTTTTTCGTGCTGACAGGGACAATTGGGCAACCTATTTCATGAAACTGGCCAATTACATTGCTGGCGGGGGGAGTATCCCGGACACATGGAAGGGGGCGGAAGTAATACCCATTTTTAAGAAAGGGGACAGGTCGAAGCCCGCTAACTACCGTCCAATCAGCCTGATAGATTGTGCCCAGAAGGTCTTCTGCCGTTTGCTCCTAGCTAAAATCCAGACCTGGATGGATGAGAATGATATCCTCTCTCCTCTCCAGGCGGGCTTTCGGCGGAAGACCGGCACCATCGATCAGGCGTTTCACCTTGTCTTGCTGTATTGGAAGGTAGTTGTGCTGGGTAAAGGCAGTTTATATCTTGCCTTTATAGACCTTAAAACAGCTTTCGACCTTGTCCCCAGGGACCTACTTTGGCAGGTCCTTCGGGACATGGGAATGCCTTTGGAAATTCTAGAACCACTGATCAGGCTACATGAGGACAATTTTGCTTGTGTGAGGTGGGGAAATCAGGGGCAAACCACCGAGCCATTCAATATCCGGCGGGGGGTACGCCAAGGGTGTGTTCTAGTCCCTACCCTTTTTTCCCTATATGTAAATTGTTGGAAATGGCCCTTTTTGCAGGGTCACCCCTAAACTTTTTGCCTGCCTCCTGTATTTTTGCTGACCTGTTTCTGTTGGTTTTATGACTCTGGGCACTTTACCACTGCTGTTCAGTGCTAAAGTGCATATGCTCTCCCTTTGTAAATATGACTATGTGAATTGGTATATCCCTGATTGGCTTATTTGGTTTACCTGTTAGTCCCTAGTAGTGTGGCCTGTGTGTGCCCAGGACTGGTAAACCAAATGCTGCTGGTGGGCCTGCAGCACTGATGTGTGCCACCCACAGAAGCAGCTTGTAAAGTGTGTCTCAGACCTGCCACTGCAGTGTCTGTGTGCAGTCCAGAACTGCCATCTTGGCTGTGAAGTGCACCCACTTCCCAGCCCCTGAACCTTCCCTTGGCATCTTGTAAGTCACCCCTATGGTAGGGTGCATTGTATGTGTAAGGTAGGACACGCCTTGCTAAGTGTAGCATGTCCTGGTAGTGAATTATGCCCCATTTCGTTTTTCACTACTGTAAGGCTACCTGTTCCTCATAGGCTAGAATGGGCAGTTTGACTATTACATTCTATAGTCCTAACTGACCCCAGGGACATGGTAGAAAAACGAATTTAGTATGCCTGAGCTCAGAATATTAAAATACATCTTTTAGTGAAGTTTATTTTTATATTCTGTGTTTGAAAATACCACTTTTAGAAAGTAGGTATTTTCTTGCCTAAGCCTTCCAGTGTGCTCTGCTGTTATGTGTATTGGCTGTCTGGTTTTAGAGGGGCAGGGCAGGCTGAGTCAGACCTGGGTTGAATAGAGAGATCTGCATTTAGAGTGTGGGGAGGGGTGGCTCCTTGACCTGAATAGGGCTGTGCCTGGCAAGGTGAATGCTGACTCCACCTCCTACTGTGTGTCTGCTAGCAGACCCCCTCTTTCTGAAAGGAAGAATGCAGCCTGGTAAACAAAGTGCTCCAGTCCTGAGCAGAACTGGTTCTGGCTAGGTTCAGTGACTTGTAGCTTCTGAGAACAAAGACTTTTGGGGTATAAATATCTGTGCTCAAACCCCTACAATTTGTATTGCTTTTGGATCTGGAGAGGAAACTCTGTCCGTGCCACTGGAGGAATCTGCAGGAAGTGACTGTCCTTGTGCTTGTGTGTTTTTCTTGCACTGGCCTGCAGCAGTGACCACTGGACTTTGAAGAAGAGAGAAAAGGACTTTTGAGAGAACTTTTATTTTTGTTACAGCAATTACCCAAGGGCTAGGAAAAGAGCTAGCCTCCTGCTGGAGTCTCAGGCACATCAGACTCCACCACCAACCTCCTGCTTCCTCCCTGCGAGGATTGCTATCTGCTGATGAGGCTCCTGTGAGTTCCAGGGCCTCTAGTTTGCTTCAGAGAAAAGAGTGCTGGAAATCGACGCTAACGCACCTTTGCGAGCCGCTGCAGCCGAGAGCGCTGGAAAAATCACCGCGCTGCTGCCGCTGAGTGCTCGCAACACGAAACCATCGCTAACGCCTCTTTGCGAGCCGCTGCAGCCGAGACGCGCTGGAAAAATCATCGCGCTGCTGTCGCCGAGCGCTCGCAACCCCTAAAGAAATCATCGCTTCAAGACATCGCATTGCGGACGCCGTGCGTCTGCCATTTTCATCGCATCGCACCGGATTTCGTCGCTCCCTCGCGGAGCGCCATTTCTTCGCATCGCAACACGATCGCACAACGCAACAGGCTCGTCGCATCGACTTCTCCCTCGCGGCAAGAAAGTCATCGCATCGGCGGCCTAGCGTGCAGAAGTTGGTCGCATCGTCTCCGCACGCATCAGCAGATCGGCGCATCATCTTCCCTTGCGGCAAGGATTTAACGCATCGCCGGCCTCGCGTGAGGAAAATCATCGCTACCACTTCTTTGCGACATTTTGTTGGTTTTGCTACTGAATTCAGGTACTTTGTGCGAGAAAGGGTCGCAGAGACCACTGCTTTGGATTTGAACCTTATTTTTGCAACCTCTGAATGAGAAAGGGTCGCAGAGACCCCTGCTTTCAATTTGAACCTTATTGTTGCAACCTCTGAATGAGAAAGGGTCGCAGAGACCCCTGCTTTGAATTTGAACCTTATTCTTGCAACCTTTGAACTATTTTTCACAGTCCTTCAACAGCTATCCTATTTTTGACAGTATTGTGGCTTTTACAGTTATTGGTCTTGTGATAAATCTGCCTTTATATAAAGATACTTATTTTTTATAACTACTTGTGTGGTGTCCCTTTGTAGTGTTCCTCACTGTGTTACTGTGTATGGTCATAAATGCTTCACACACTGCCTCTGAGATAAGCCTACCTGCTCGTGCTACGTTACCACAGGGTTGAGCAGGGGTTTTAAAGAGGGTAGCCCTCTCACTCTGACTTAGGAAGAAGGGTCCCTACTTGGACAGTGGCCAGCCATTGCCAACTAGAGACCCCCATTTCTAACATTGGTGGTCAGCGGTGAGGATCTGGACTTGCATTTATGATCGCATACAATAATTATAGTGTACACTACTAGTGAGTGCAGACCATAACGTACCGCATACATTTTTTGAGAGTTTTTTTGGATCCTATATTGTAATTGATATTGCCGGTGATTTTTCACCCGCACACAATTCCTGAGAGTTTTTGGGATCCTATATTGTGATTGATATTGCCGGTGATTTTTCACCCGCGCCCATTTTTTGAGTTTTTGGATCGCATATTGTAATTGATATTGCCGGTGATTTTTCACCTGCGCACATTTTTGGAGAGTTTTTGGATCCCATATTGTAATTGATATTGCCGGTGATTTTTCACCCGCACACATTTCTGAGAGTTTTTTAGATCCTATATTGTGATTGATATTGCCGGTGATTTTTCACCCGCATACATTTTTTTTGAGAAGTTTTCTTCTATCTTTTATTGATATTGCCCGTGATTGTTACAATGGGCAAGCCTATTTTTTATTGATATTGCCGGTGATAGTACCCGCATAAATTTTTGAGAATTGTTGGATCCTATATTGTGATTGATATTGCCGGTGATTTTTTACTCGCATACATTTTCTTGAGAAGTTTTCTTCTATGTTTTATTGATATTGCCCGTGATTGTTACAATGGGCAAGCCTATGTTTTATTGATATTGCCGGTGATAGTACCCGCATACATTTTTGAGAATTGTTGGATCCTATATTGTGATTGATATTGCCGGTGATTTTTTACCCGCATACATTTTCTTGAGAAGTTTTCGTCTATCTTTTATTGATATTGCCCGTGATTGTTACAATGGGCAAGCCTATTGTTTATTGATATTGCCGGTGATAGTACCCGCATACATTTTTGAAAGTTTTTGGATCCTATATTGTGATTGATATTGCCGGTGATTTTTTACCCGCATACATTTTCTTGAGAAGTTTTCTTCTATCTGTTATTTGATATTGTCCGTGATTGTTACAACGGGCAAGCCTATTTGTTTTATTATTGATATTGCCAGATATTGCTACAATGGGTCTTGCTGAAATGAGACCTACCTTTTATATAGATGATCTGTTAACCTACAGTCTAGAGGAGCTAAGGGGGTTCTGTGAGGAGAAGGGCTTAGCAGTGAGTAGGAAGGAGACTCAGCTATCCCTGCAGACATCCCTGAGACTTTGGCAACAAGACAGATGGAGATTCTTGGAGTCCCAGTACACCTACCAAGAGGGTAGTTGGTCTGAGGGTGGCTCTAGAGAGTCTGAAGAGGAGGAAGAAAGTGTTATGGAATATCTGATAGGTGGGGAGTTCCTTGATGAGCCTAGTGCCTATGGTAGTGCCAGATTCCCCTCATGGTCCCCAGAGGAGTTGGGGGACAGGCGGGAAGGTCCCATAGGTAGGGAGTCCCTTGCTGGATCTAGTGCACAGGGTAGTGCCCAATCCCCTTCATGGTCCCCAGAGGAGTTGGACAGACAGAGGGAGAGGGAGTACCAGCTGGAATTGGAGAGGCTCCAAATAGAGATTGCCCAGCTGGAGGCGCACCTAGTGCAGATAGCAGAAAAGGAGAAGTTAGCTCCAGAGGGAGGTTACCCCTGGAGCGCAGTTTTAATTGTCTGGATTCCCCAGAGAGGGTGGGGTCCAGTGGTGGCAGCAAAATTGAAGTATATAGTGATGACAGTGTAGTACACCCACACAGGGATGTGGCACCTGACTTGAAGGAGGGGGTTGATCTACACCAGGGGATTCAAGGACCTGAGATAGCTCCATTGGTGTGCAGTGTCCCTGAGGTGGATTGGGGAACTAGCGCAGGGGCCCATAGTCCTAGTGAAAGGAGGGATACTCTACCGACTCTGGATGAGAGGTGCAGAGAGAGGGGTTCCCCCGTGGTTGAAGTCCTGGTGTATGAGTGTGAGGACCGCCCAGAAGAGTGTGGGTTGAGTGATAGAGACAGTCAGTTAATGTCTCGCCCACTTCAAGAGAGTGGTGTGGGGTACGTGTGTGAGACACTGGATTGTGAGGTAAAGGTTAGCACCTGCGTGGAACTGTGTAATCCAATTGTGGGAGAGCATATTGTGAGTTCCTATTTTCCAGAGCTAAACCAACATGTGTTAGAGTGCGAGTTCTCTGATCCTAGGAACTTGCGCAGGAGGCAGACCTCTGGGTGAGTACCAGAGGCTCTGTAGAGGCATTAGGGAATGACCCTAAGAGAAGTGGTTCAGAAGTTTTCCAACCCAGAGTGCTGGGAAAGGTTAGGAGTGTTACAGCTGGGTCCCCTTGTTGTGAGGAGGTTGTAGGGCCTCACATCCTGTCTCGTGGGAGCAGGAGTGAGACTGGGATAGGTCCCGAAGTGCCCCAGCCTCAGTCCCCAGGACTGGATGGTTCCATGAGGGAACACCAGGTGGGGAGCTTAGTCTGTCTGGATGGACCGTCCATTGTGGGGGTACCCCAGTGTTAGGTGAGCTGGGAGTGCCTGTAGTCAGGCCTCCATCAGTTCTTGTGCCTGGCAGTGCCACTCCTAGGGGAGGGTACAGAAGTCCAGTCTGAGGGATGAAAGGGGAAAGAGTCCCCAGTGGAAGAAACAGTGGGTCAGGGGCCAGCCAGAAGGGCTGAGCCTCATAGGATTGGCCATGGTGACGCCACTTCTGTCCTGGGGCATCTTCACGCACTGTCAGAGGGACAGGAGGTCGTGAGCTCTGTGCCAGGCAGACTGTCACGCAACACACTAGGTATGTGTCACCCTCAGGAAGTCCTGGTTGGCCAGGCAGTTGTTCAGCCGCAGGGGTTGGTCCCTGGGTTGGTAAGTCAGGTCCAGGAGTTGTCTGACCTGGAGGGAGGGACAACTGTAAGCAGTGTCCCGACCATTTTTTCCAAGAGCACCACTCCAGGTGGGAGGGTGCAGTATGCTGGAAGGGGGTTCAGAGGGAGGGAGTCCTCGCCTCTGACCCCGGTGCACCCTGAGGGTTTTTTCAGGTTGGTAGGTCAGTTGCAGGGTCCAGGCCCTGAACTGGTGGAGGGGTGTGTTTCCCTTGAGGGGAGCCTGTGTGCTCCCCAGGAAGTCCTGGGTGGCCAGGCGGTTGTTCAACCCCAGGGTTGGTCCCTGGGATGGTAAGTCAGGTCCAGGTGTTGTCTGACCTGGAGGAAGGGACAACTGTAAGCAGTGTCCCGACCATTTTTTCCCTAAAAGCACCACTCCAGGTGGGAGGGTGCAGTATGCTGGAAGGGGTGCAGAGGGAGGGAGTCCTCGCCTCTGACCCCAGTACCACCTGAGGGTTTTTCCAGGTTGATGGATCAGTTGCAGGGACAAGGCCCTGAACTAGTGGAAGAGTGTATTTTCCTTGGGGGAATTGGTGTACTCCCCAGAAGTCCTGGGTTGCCAGGCACAGGCCCAGCCTAAGGGTACAGACCCTAGGTTGGGGGCCAGGTTCAGGGTGTCCCCCTGATCTGGAGGAAGGCGCAACTGCTAACAGTGCCCCTCCCGGTTTGTGTTATGGAGGCACCTCTCCAGGTGGGAGGGTGCCGGGCCCCAGTAAAGGGGCGGGGAGAGGGCAGCCTCACCCCTGACCTCCGCCCAGCCTAAGGGTACAGACCCTATGCTGGGATACCAGTTGCAGGATAGAACCCCTGAACTGGTGGGCGAATTATGCAGGACACCTGCCTCAGGTGCCCTGCCAATTCTGGAGGGGGGTACCGCTCCAAGTGGGAGGGTACCGAGCCCCAAAGAGAAGGACCGGGTGTGGGGAGCCCACCCCAGTCGCTAGCCCCGCGCGTTGGGTACAGGCCCAAGGCTGGTGGGTCAGTGTCAGGACGCTTTGCCTGACCTGACAGGAGGGAGAGTGGACAAAAGGTGCCAGACACCTGGGGTTACTGCCCCGCACTCTCTGATGCCACAAAAGTTTGAGAGCCCTGAGAGGTATAGGGCTTGGATTCTATCACTGACTACTGTCAGTGACTACTGGGGCTTGTTGTTTATCTGTTGGGACACACCTGGGGGCCAGTTAAGGTTAGATGCTGCACAGGTGGTATCCACAGGTGAGGGGAAGAGTTCCCCATTGGTTATCTTAGTGGGCCCTAGGAGTGTGGACAGAGGGATCCACCAGGGTTCAGATTGGAGTAGAGCTGCCATATGCCCCTGCAGTTGCGGGCCAGTTCCGTGTTCTATCGCCCGAAGCAGGGAAGCCCATCAAAGTAGTGATTGGTCTACCCTGCGTTTTGGCTGGAAGGGGTTGTGTTGGAAATGGCCCTTTTGCAGGGTCACCCCTAAACTTTTTGCCTGCCTCCTGTATTTTTGCTGACCTGTTTCTGTTGGTTTTATGACTCTGGGCACTTTACCACTGCTGTTCAGTGCTAAAGTGCATATGCTCTCCTTTGTAAATATGACTATGTGAATTGGTATATCCCTGATTGGCTTATTTGGTTTACCTGTTAGTCCCTAGTAGTGTGGCCTGTGTGTGCCCAGGGCTGGTAAACCAAATGCTGCTGGTGGGCCTGCAGCACTGATGTGTGCCACCCACAGAAGCAGCTTGTAAAGTGTGTCTCAGACCTGCCACTGCAGTGTCTGTGTGCAGTCCAGAACTGCCATCTTGGCTGTGAAGTGCACCCACTTCCCAGCCCCTGAACCTTCCCTTGGCATCTTGTAAGTCACCCCTATGGTAGGGTGCATTGTATGTGTAAGGTAGGACACGCCTTGCTAAGTATAGCATGTCCTGGTAGTGAATTATGCCCCATTTCGTTTTTCACTACTGTAAGGCTACCTGTTCCTCATAGGCTAGAATGGGCAGTTTGACTATTACATTCTATAGTCCTAACTGACCCCAGGAACATGGTAGAAAAACGAATTTAGTATGTCTGAGCTCAGAATATTAAAATACATCTTTTAGTGAAGTTTATTTTTATATTCTGTGTTTGAAAATACCACTTTTAGAAAGTAGGTATTTTCTTGCCTAAGCCTTCCAGTGTGCTCTGCTGTTATGTGTATTGGCTGTCTGGTTTTAGAGGGGCAGGGCAGGCTGAGTCAGACCTGGGTTGAATAGAGAGATCTGCATTTAGAGTGTGGGGAGGGGTGGCTCCTTGACCTGAATAGGGCTGTGCCTGGCAAGGTGAATGCTGGCTCCACCTCCTACTGTGTGTCTGCTAGCAGACCCCTCTTTCTGAAAGGAAGAATGCAGCCTGGTAAACAAAGTGCTCCAGGCCTGAGCAGAACTGGTTCTGGCTAGGTTCAGTGACTTGTAGCTTCTGAGAACAAAGACTTTTGGGGTATAAATATCTGTGCTCAAACCCCTACAATTTGTATTGCTTTTGGATCTGGAGAGGAAACTCTGTCCGTGCCACTGGAGGAATCTGCAGGAAGTGACTGTCCTTGTGCTTGTGTGTTTTTCTTGCACTGGCCTGCAGCAGTGACCACTTGAAGAAGAGAGAAAAGGACTTTTGAGAGAACTTTTATTTTTGTTACAGCAATTACCCAAGGGCTAGGAAAAGAGCTAGCCTCCTGCTGGAGTCTCAGGCACATCAGACTCCACCACCAACCTCCTGCTTCCTCCCTGCGAGGATTGCTATCTGCTGATGAGGCTCCTGTGAGTTCCAGGGCCTCTAGTTTGCTTCAGAGAAAAGAGTGCTGGAAATCGACGCTAACGCACCTTTGCGAGCCGCTGCAGCCGAGAGCGCTGGAAAAATCATCGCGCTGCTGCCGCTGAGTGCTCGCAACACGAAACCATCGCTAACGCCTCTTTGCGAGCCGCTGCAGCCGAGACGCGCTGGAAAAATCATCGCGCTGCTGTCGCCGAGCGCTCGCAACCCCTAAAGAAATCATCGCTTCAAGACATCGCATTGCGGACGCCGTGCGTCCGCCATTTTCATCGCATCGCACCGGATTTCGTCGCTCCTCGCGGAGCGCCATTTCTTCGCATCGCAACACGATCGCACAACGCAACAGGCTTGTCGCATCGACTTCTCCCTCGCGGCAAGAAAGTCATCGCATCGGCGGCCTAGCGTGCAGAAGTTGGTCGCATCGTCTCCGCACGCATCAGCAGATCGGCGCATCATCCTCCCTTGCGGCAAGGATTTAACGCATCGCCGGCCTCGCGTGAGGAAAATCATCGCTACCACTTCTTTACGACATTTTGTTGGTTTTGCTACTGAATTCAGGTACTTTGTGCGAGAAAGGGTCGCAGAGACCACTGCTTTGGATTTGAACCTTATTTTTGCAACCTCTGAATGAGAAAGGGTCGCAGAGACCCCTGCTTTCAATTTGAACCTTATTGTTGCAACCTCTGAATGAGAAAGGGTCGCAGAGACCCCTGCTTTGAATTTGAACCTTATTCTTGCAACCTTTGAACTATTTTTCACAGTCCTTCAACAGCTATCCTATTTTTGACAGTATTGTGGCTTTTACAGTTATTAGTCTTGTGATAAATCTGCCTTTATATAAAGATACTTATTTTTTATAACTACTTGTGTGGTGTCCCTTTGTAGTGTTCCTCACTGTGTTACTGTGTATGGTCATAAATGCTTCACACACTGCCTCTGAGATAAGCCTACCTGCTCGTGCTACGTTACCACAGGGTTGAGCAGGGGTATTAAAGAGGGTAGCCCTCTCACTCTGACTTAGGAAGAAGGGTCCCTACTTGGACAGTGGCCAGCCATTGCTAACTAGAGACCCCCATTTCTAACATAAATCAAGTAGCAGACCTTTTGTGTTCCATTTCGGCTGACGCCCCCTCTTTGGCAAATAATAAAATAGCCACATTATTGTTTGCTGACGATGCCCTTTTGGTGTCTAAAACCCCCATGGGCCTACAAAAACTTTTATATCACTTTAAGGCCTTTTGTGATTCAAGGGGTCTGGTCATCAATACTACCAAAACTAAGTTGATGATGCTGAATCCCCACAAATCCTTTAAAGGTAACTTGGTTTTAGACAATGTTCCGCTTGAGAGGGTTGGTTCATTTGAGTACTTGGGAATCAAGTTGTCCGAGGGAATGGCTTGAAAAAATCATCTAGAGAAGGCGTCCCTGAAATTTTCCAAGCTAACTGGGGCTCTGCGGCGGGAGCACTGCCTTTCATATACTAAGCCTGTAGCCCCTGCTCTCAAACTGTACAGTTGCAAGGTAGTGAGTAGTGTACTTTATGGGGCAGAGCTGTGGGGTTCAGTAAATGTAAACATCCTTTCAATGGTGGAAAATACGTTCCTTAGGAGCTTGGTATCACTCCCCCAAAGCACTCCTCTTCTCCCCTTGAAACTTGACCTGGGTATTAAGTCCATTAATGACCAGGTGAGCTTACGCCCACTGCTCTTTTGGCATAGATTGGTCACTACCCCCGACCTGGCTCCCTATGCCGCTGCCTTTACCGAAGTTTCTGCTTTGGATAAAAACCCAAAAATTGGGTGGATCAAACATTTAGATACCATCCGAGCTGGCATAGGCATGCCTAAGGAGCCTGCTGGTCTCTCACCCTCATATTCTAGGGACCAAATTACATCTCTGTATTGGGCATGGGTAGAACAGAAGAATTTCTTGAAAATCCGTCATGGCAGTTTAACTGATGTTTTTACTGATATAAAATCCATCAGCCGGCTAGAATGCTATCTTGATTTTATTAAGGTGCCGGCAGACAGGAAATTGTATATTCTGTTCAGACATGGCAGTCTACCCATTAATGCCTCCACTAACTCCTGGCTGATAAATAAATCACAGCCTAAGGGCTGTCCCTCCTGCTTATGCCCCCATGAAACAATAGACCATGTCTTTTTTGCTTGTGTTGCTTATGCCAGACCTAGAAGGAATTGGCTAGTTTCGGTATGTAGACAATTCGGGACACACAGTCACAAAGATGCCTTACGTATTTTAAAGTCAGATGTGAGACCACTCTATGCTTGTGCAACTGCAAAGTTTTTAGGCCAGTCTTGGGCTATTAGAAGGAGGGCTCTAACTATATCCCCGACTGGCATGGACAAAATAAACTGAAATTATAATGATTAGTCCAGATGGGTGCGTCCCTAAATTCTATCATCTACTTTGTAAATAATTGGTTTTATGTTAATATTTTAAAGCTTTTATACCTTTTATTGGTCATTTGGGGCATGGGCTTCAAAATGGCTGATGCTGCTTATTCGGGCTGTACATACCAGTAATTGAGATGCAAACAATACTTATTAATGCACTAGCACTTTAGATTGCGTACGATAGGTATAATCATTTAATAACAAGACTTGCCTAGCTCTGATCCTTTTCTGTGTTTGTACATTTGTATTATGAATTTGTTCTTTTTATTCTCAAAAGTCTGTATATGGAGCATTCTATAGTACCTTTTATTCGGAATGCCATTACCCATGATTCATGTGTTTGTGTTTGTGTCTTTTATGGTACTGTAAAACCGAAATAAAGACTTTGATGAAGATGGAAAAAAGAAAATACATGCATACACACTTTGAAAGAAAACAATGCAGAAAATGTAACTTAAAGCCCAAATACTGCAGATAAAGTTGACCCCCCATGCTATTATCTAGGTAAAATGCAGAAGTGTTCATCATAGACTATGTCCTTGTAAATTTTGGTGCTGATTGAATCTGCTGTATTTGAGCAAGTTTGTACCGGCTACTGTCAATCTTTTGGAAAACACAGTTATAATTCTTAATTCTCATGTAACGTTCAGATTTTTTGTTCATGACGTTTTTATATATTTAATGGACCGAATCAATGAAAATCACTTAGGGGCCAATTCCGATTCGTGACGGTAATTTCTCCGACCGAGCCGTCCTCGGAGAGATTTCCGACCGAATCGGACCCGTGCAGTCCGACCGAACGAGTCCGATGCATTCGTATGCCACCGGACACGAGTCGGTCGGACTCCCATTGTACTCAATGGGAGCCGGTCGTACAACGCGTACGCAGGCTCCCATTGCCTCAATGGGTGCGAGGCGGACAAGGGCGCCCCCTACAGCGAGTACGCCGCGAAGCACTCCGCGGCGTACACGCACAGGTAGGGGACCCTTGGGTCCCCCCTGTGTGCGCCTCGCACGGGTACGCCAGTACAGGGGGTCCGACACGGACCCCCAAAGTACGGCTCTGACAGCGAGTTCGAGTCGGACGGCGCGAGTCGGTCGGAGCGGTCGAGGTGCGCATCGTACTTACCCGGCCGGAAAACGTCTCCATTGCGCGGTGCGAATCGAGTCCGAGCGAGTCGGTCGGAGCGGTACGATCCGGGTACGAGTCGGTCGGAGCGGTCGGGTCGCCCGGACGAGTCGGTCTGCGAATACGCATCGTACTCGCTCGCCCGGACGCGCGTACGACTCGGTCGGAAAATAGGGCTCCGGATCGGATCCGGTAAAACCGAATCCGATTCGGAGCACTACCGGCCGAGATCGGAATCGGCCCCTTAGTCTGCATGCAATTTTCTGTACGCCGCCAGTATATGAGACCTAATGGGCATAACAACATTTATGGGCCTTTTAAAAAGTGCAATTTTTGAGTCTCGGAAATGAGTGCCTCCTTAATTAGCAATCACTGTAGAACTACCTGTCAACACAGGGATCTCAATTAGAAGTGGCACTTATCGTACCCAGTAATTATTAGAAGCAATATGACCTCACCTTTTGATTTTCTCCTTAATACATTTTGGCAATAAAACCTGCAGAAATTTAACATTGGAAAAAGATCTGGCAAATACCAACACACGCAGATTTTGGTGCGACAATTGGCAAAACCTGCATGTTATGTCCCATTTTTGAGGGCTGAACTTGCAATAAGGGCCATTTATCACACCTTTTAAATTCAGAACTCCTTGGTAACTTAATACAGTGCGATAAATAGCACTTCACTCTCTCTGGCAGTTGCAATCAAGTTTGAAGTGGGTACGTATTTATTGAACATAAACCAAATGATGAATAGGAGATTTCTGCTGACTCCTCTTGGAAACCTTGATTTTAATTATAAGCATACAATGATCTAGTCTATTTGTAAGAGGTTCTTTCTGACCACTGTTTGTACTCTTAAATTCTCATATTGCTTGATTTTATTGACAAACCGCTCAACCTCCACTTACTACAACTATTTTTTCATCAATGTATGATCCAAAAATGGACAAAAAGCATTCAGTGCTTGCTCCGAACTTTTTTCTAACTGCAGGCCAATAGTTTTTATACTTTGGGGCATATGTACAAGCCCCTATCGCCAGGGGAACGTCACTTTTTTCGTTGTTACTGAGGCGATAGGGCCTTCTCCTTATTTACAAGGCAGCGTTAAGCCACTTAACGTGGCTTAACGCTGCCATGTAAATAAGGCCCCCTTTCACGCTATGCTTAACGTGAAAGGGGAGGGCAATGGGTGTTGCGGTAGGCGTTCCACCGCAACACCCATTGATTCTGACGCTGCCTCCTATTTACAAGGGAGGCGTAAATAGGAGGCAGCGCCAGAATTAAGACCAGGGAAAACCTGGTCTTAACCTTGCGAAGCGAGGAGAAATGTTTGATTTCTCCTCGTTTTTGCTGTTTTCATGTGTGCTGCGTTGTGCAGCACACATGAAAGCAGCCAAAGGCCAATGATTGTTTATGTACAGGTAGGTCATAATAAAGTACCACCTAGTTAAAGGAATACATGCTATTGTGAAGAAGCACTTCCTTCTGCCAATTACCTTGAGATGATGTTTAGTATTTCAGTAAGTCGTATATCAAGAGCCAAAAGCTCTGAGCAAAATAATGGTATAACCGATTGTTATCTTTTCGAGGAAGTTGAGAACAAGACTCCTGCCATTCTTCAAGTTAACCTGAAATGGATTCTCCTCGCACTGAATTCTCGTCATTTTGTTTCAGGAAGATGTCACTATCGTCGAGTACACGATTATGCCACATTCACCATATTGTAAACATTTGAGTGGGAGAAATGGAGGAAAAACGTGTCGCTGTGCCCTCTACGGCACCCTGCCACTCATTAAATCATGAAAATGTAAATTTAGCAGCAGCTGCTTTGAGGCAGCAGAAAATTGTGTTCTCCAGTGTAATAAAGGTATGCTGCATTGCAGAGATCAGAGTGCAACTTTACAGAGATTCAAACAAAACTCTTCAAAAACTCATCAAAGCCATAAAGATATTACTTACCTCAATACTGTGGTAAATAACAGTTAATTGTAGGTGCCTGTTCATGGATTACAGCCTCCATTGAAAGGCTGGACCAATCTGGATTCCAGAAGGATAGGACGAAGGTTGTGTCATGTAATGTGTTTTGGCGCATGTTTAACTGGTCATCATCATTGTGAATGCTCTGTCAACTTCCACCACTGCTGGTGACACGTGTTTCAGAGAGAGAAATAAGAAGAGATGTTTTGCGCTAAGTGAGGAATAAAGTGCGATCACTGAGGATATAAACCACTGAAGGATGGTGAAAGCTGATTAAATGGCCCCTTCAGGAATACCGGATAAAAGTCAGAAGTGGTTAAGATGTAAAAAACTGACCTGGTGGGCATTAGTTCATTGATCAGCTTACAGATATACACTGGTTCAATGAGGGTAATCTTTGCTCTTCTTTTGCAACTTGGCCTTAGTTTTAAGGCTAACCTCTAAGAAAGTGTATGTGGGTAGATCTAATTTTCAATACTCGATCCCTCGCGATAAACTGACAGAGTGCCAGTGGGGAAATTATAATGTCCTGGTGTATATGGGTAGCCAAAAAGCGTATCTCCCCGTATAGTCGAAGGTTTCGCATGCGTGTTCACTGCACGAAGAAATCAAGAAATGCACGTAGTCAGGTAAGCCTCGTTATCGAGGGATGAGTTGAAACCCTCACTGCATAGAGTATTGAATATTAACCATCTATGAACTAGCATTTATCTTGGAAACTCATAATAAGGAGCCCTAATGAATTCGCAAATGTGACGAAACACGTGTTGGCTACGGCTACAGTGAAGGCTAACGTGAAGAGCTTTTGGAATTACATTAAACGACTTGTTAAACAACTGTAGAAACCAGGATTGAAGACTAGATTACTATAATTCTTTAATATATAGTTTCTTTTGTGTGCCAGATGAAAGTATATTGCATTAATTTGAGCAAGGGAGGCATTCCATGGGCGTTGTGGTGGATGTTCCCATGAAAATCCCATGGTGTTTTACACATTCCCAGATTTACTCAACCTGGTAAACCTGGGAATGCGCCAAAAAGACACGCATCCCCAGGTGATGCGTAACGCATTCTGCAGCACACATAGAAAGAGGAAAACGCCTCTATTGATTTTTGTTATGCAGGTAGGTGCCCCTTCCTGCACAAAAACAGTCCGGCCTACAACGCAGGCACCAAAACAGCACCAGTGCTGGGGAAAGGACAGGAATGCACCATATTGGATAAATACAGCGCATTCCTACCCTTTCCCTGTGATGCGGGGCAGTGCAGCAAGGCAACTTGCTGCACTGCCCTGTGCCATGATAGCATGGAAAGAGTCCAAATTTACTCTTCAGTACAAGTTCAACCTTTTACTTACAGGAATGGCCTCCAACCCCACGCTATCATTTCTTCTTCTTCAAAGTGACAGATCTTTGCCACCATATATACATGGAAACCAGCTCAAATCAAGTCAATCATTTGTATAACTTACATTTAAGTTCAGTCAATTGATGAGAGTCTTAGGAAAGTTTCAAATCTTTATTTCTCATTAAGAGATTAGTAAGTTATTTTTATTAATCTTTTATTCAATTAATAAATCAGATAAACTGGTTATAGAAATCATCAAGAAAATATGGCTAGCACCATCAATAAAACAAAATAACAGTGTGTTCCGTAAAGGAATAAGTCCCTATTCTATACTAAAGGAGCCTAACCGATCAGAGCCCTTAAAAAGTTCCAGAAAAAAAGCAAGATCAAAGTAGGATCAAAATCCTAATCTAAAATATGTTGAACTCCCCATAAAGAGTAGTTCTTGAAATTCAGCCGAGTCTCATCTCTACAGAAGAATTAGTATACAGTTGCAGTAGCAATTGTTCAAAGTAAGTCTCGATCAGGGAAAACAGATGCAGCAGCAGCTGCATCTGGCAGGCCATAAGAAAATAAATTGTCACCTACAAAGTGTCAGGCAACAGCATTCACCATCAGCAGTAGCTCACCGTAAATTAATAGGAGTGGGGCAAGGTTGAATGGTGCCAACTAGCTAGAAACATGCACTATTATAAAAGACATAAGAACATGGTATTACAAAGTTGCAGTTCCGTACCTTCCCACCTTCCCATTCAATGAGAAGACATCCACCATCTGTAAGCAGTCTCGTTCTTTCCTACCCATGGCAAACATATGAAGCTCACGATCCGGTATCAGAAATGTATCCTCAGTCGCGGCTCCTGGTGGGAGTGCTGCGGGGTGGTGGGGCGGGGGAAGGGCAGGGTGGGGGGTAGTAAACTCCGGCGTACGGCCGAATGGAGGTAAGTACATAAATAAATAAATAAAACGAATTACATTGAGCACGCTGCAATGCCAAATGGCGATGCGGCGCGCGCAATGTAATTTGTTTTATTTATTTATGTACTTACCTCCGTTCGGCCATACGCCAGAGTTTACTACCCCCCACCCTGTGCCTCCCCCACCCCGCCCCACCGCCCCGCAGCACTCCCACCAGGAGCCGCGACTGTGTATCCTACCATGTTAGCGTTTGTACAATTTGGACCAGCTAAGCTTTGGTTCCCAGGGAAGACTATTACTGTGTTCAGTCTAACATTTATTAAATGTTTGACTGAGGAAAATGAAGTATGCTATAGACAGAAACATTTACTCGTGTTAGGTAATGGCAGTCAATCTCTCAAAAGCATGCGTTTATTGTTAGCACAAATTCTCTATTCAATATTATATGGACTTATGACAAAGAAGAAAGTTCAGTTCCACTTTATTGAGAATACGTAGCTGAAAAAAATAATACAGTTTATAATTCGGCACATTATACAGTTATGACAGTATCTAAGCAAGTCATTTTAAGGTCAAGCTATTGAATACACTTGTGCAGAGTTCAGCATTTTCCTAAAAGCATCTATTTTATAGAAAGAAAAGTCTAACTGTAGACTGGCAATAGAATTGTAGCCTTGGTGCATCCTATGCTATTTTTCTGTGTGACATTTTAAAGGCATTTATCGTGTTGAAACCTAAGGCAAATTTACATCATTATCGATTCATTTTATAGGCAATTTTCTGCATTATCAATTGCGCTAGGCTGCAGAAACGGCACCAGCACAGGAGGAAAGGACAGGAATGCACCGCAATGAATAAATACAGTGCATTCCTGCCCTTTCCATGTGACGCAGGGCAGCACAGCAAGGTAACTTGCTGTGCTGCCCTGCACCACAATTCTGATAAATATGTCCATTAGGGCCATTTTTATGACCTCGCTTATGTCGTTCTTGAAGCATGCAACATGGTGCTAGAGCGACTCAAAGCTTAAGTCATATTTTTGAAGCCATGCACAGACACTTTACGTGACTTTGAGTGGCTCCAAAAATATAGAGTAACGCAATGCAGCACAAATCACTGTGTTGCGTTACTCTGCCCTAGGTAGACGTTCCATGGGCATTGTATGGGTGTTCCAACGCAGCTCCCATAGTTTTTCACGCATTCCCAGATTTACAAGACAATGTATACCTGGGAATGTCCCAAAAAGATACTCCAATGAGGAGAAATATCTTTAATTCTTCTCGTGTTTTCCTCTTTCTTTGTGTGCTGCATTCTGCAGCACACATAGAAAAAGGGAAAAAGCCTCTCAAGATTGTTTTTGTGTGGGAAGGTGCCACTTTCTGCACAAAAACGATCCTGCCTACAACACAGGCATCCTTGCAAGTGTTCCTGAATTGGCAATGGGCTGCATCAGCGCTAGAGAAAATGACAAGAATTCGCAGTATTGGATAAATATGTGGCATTCCTGCCCTTTCGCTGGTCCGCAGGGCAGCACAGCAAGGTCACTTGCTGTGCTGCCCTGCGCCACTAAGGTCATAAATATGGCCCTTAGTCATAGAATGTCATAGAATGTAGTGCCAGAAAAGGAGTGGCAAATACTAACCGGCCACAGAAACTACCTGCCAAGAAGCTGAGAGGACACCTAGAAATTTCTGTGGAGGCCCGGGAGCATGGAACACTGTGACAGAAGGAGGAAAGTACTCACTTAATGTCAATGTGACAGGCAGAGGAAAATAACTCAGTGTACTTGGTTTGCCTAATATGTTATGCTATGGCTTGCCTTTAAATCCTCTCTCTTTAGACAATCCCATTTTGTGGATGCAAATTGAATAATGCCAATGCTCTGCCTATTGCTCATACATCTTGTCGAATGTATTCATATTTTTCAGCTTGACCAGGTACCAATGCATGGGGCCACGTCGCACAAGCAAAATTATTATTTTTGCAAATCCAGTGTATGTGTGAGTGTTGACAATGTACATGTTCTTTAGGGAGCAAATCACACTTTTGTAAACGAGTTTCTGAGTGTTTTGCTTTGTGTTTTCACATTTGCTTTATTGAGCCAAATTTCTTGCCCTCCCATCCTACTGACCATACAAAGGGACAGAAATTCATGTGTAATGTATGGATTAATAAGAACATTTCTAAAGCTTGTTCTATGGATTAATAAGAACATTTCTACAGCTTGTACCAAAGCAGTTTTAGAAACCCACACATTTTGTATATATCTCGAACGGTAGTCAAGAAAGTGGTTCTTCCACAAATCCATGCAATATTATGCAGATTTGAAGGTGGCTCTTTTGTGATCCATTTCCAGAACATATTTCGGCCATTGAAGATTTGGAAAAGCTCTTTTGTATATTCGAAGTCAGAACTTATTTTTGAGTTGAAATTTTATCATTTGGAATAAAGTTGTGCAAATGTTTAAGACTTGTATCTCCTACTTATCTATTTTTCGTGCAATATAGTGTTGTATGAAAGAGCCAAGGGGCATATTATCAAGGATTAGCGATAGTTATCGCTAACCGCGCTTAGCGCGTTTTTTGTTAACGCCGCCTATCGCTGGAAATTATCGCTGAGATAACACCCTATTAGTAAGGTTTATCTCCATAGCGATAATATTTCCAGCGATAGCAGCAAATGCGAGAATATCGCTGGAAAACCAGCGATATTCTCGCGTTGACACAATGGTGGATTTAGCCTGACAATCCACCCCCCATGCTACAAACAGGTAAGTCACCCTCAGTAGCAGGTGTAAAAATCTAGCGATAAATGCGCTTAACGCGATTTATTTTATCACTTCGCCTGCCTTGCTAATAGGGGGTAGTTGTGTTAGCGACTGTTTTCAGTCGCTTTTAGTAGGGAACGCCTACCTTGCATGTCATTAGCGATAATTATCGCTGACATGCAAGGCGATGTGAAAACCGGCCGCTATCGCTTGAAAGCTGTCGCTAACGCCTGTTAGCGACAGCTTGCTAATAGGGCGATAAAAATATCGCCGCTTTAGCGGCAAAAAGTGCCGCTAAAGCGGCGATAAAGCCCTTGATAATATGCCCCCAAGTCTTCTGACTTGCAACCTAAATCAAGGTATTTTTTTTTTTTTTTTATCGCTCCAACACTGTGGGAAACCATTCTCCCCGCTGCATATCATGACAGCAGGTGGAATGCCGACACTTGGTAGTATTCCCACCTTCCCCTGCTCCAAATCCTCAACTCCCAGCAAAAATCTTGAGTCCCACCCCACCACATACACTCTAAATTGCCTGACTTGCGATTTTTACTGGGTGTGATGTTTTCCAAGCACCATTGTTTCCAGGCTCGGTATATAACAATTTCAAGGGGAGTGCTACAAACTCCTGATAGCGCGATATTTTGCCAGTGGATCTTGTATTTATCTGGAGTGGTATTTCTTGCTGATTTACTGTAAAGACTCGTATTCTCATATGAGGGCCACAATATGGAAAGTGAGGTGAATTGGGGAGAGGATGTGGCCTAGGGCGATCGATCTCAAAACTGGGGAACAGGGTTCGAGTCTCGGCGATAACGCTCAACATCCTGTGATTCTGGACAAATCACTTAGGGGCATATTATCAACGGCCAGCGATAATTATCGCTGGCCGTTCACAGCGTGAGAATAGTTATCGCCGGCTACCGCAGATAATTATCGCCATGCTAGCGCTGTATTAACAACGCATAGCGCAATGGCGATAATTATTCCTGCGATAGCTTGTTTTCCATGGAACATCGCTGGTTTTCCAGCGATGTTCCATGTAAAACGGCGATAACCTTGCTGATACGACCCTGTGGTCGTATCAGCAGAATCCATCTCCCATGTAAAGTATGCTTAAGTCAGGAATTTAACAGACGTTAAATTCCTGAGTTAAAGCTGAGGTAGCGCGATTTCTTTTATCGCTGCACCTCCTTGTTAATATCGCGAAGCTGCCTTTGCGATATTAACTTGTGTTGTTTTCACAGCCACGCCTTCTTTGCATCTCATTAGCGATGCAAGGCGAGGCTGTGAAAAAACGGGCTCTACATCAAGGAAACACGCGCTAGCGTGTCCTTGATGATATTGCGATATAATTATCGCCGCTTTTCGCCCGAAAACGGACGCTAAAGCGGCGATAATTATATCGCCAGCCCTTGATAATATGCCCCTAAATCCCCGGGTGCATAACAAAAATGAATGTGTCCTTGTGTAACCTAACTAGTGCTCATGTAAAGCGCTCTGATACCTTCTGGTAAAGTAAGCGCTATATAAAACTCCAAACTTAAAAATTAACAGTTTGCTCAAATAAACAATTAGATTATCAATCTTTGGCTATTAAGGTTAAACCCTGTTCTCATGGGTGTACTTTTAATACGTGGTAATAGGCGCTCAAAGAAAGTGAAAGTGTTTTTTTCACAACATTAAAAACCGAACTTCTTGAAATATTTGCTGTATGAAAGGCTCATGAATTAATTCTGGTGGGTCCCCATCGACCTCCATGAGCTTCTTGAAGATTACCAACCCAAAAATCCTGCCACTCCTGAACTTCAGAAATATTTATTACATTTCAGGCTTTGCTACTAAAATGTGGGAACAGGGATAAACACAACATCATGCCTTTTACTTTGACTGATTATTCTGAGAAGAAAACCTGAACAATAAGAACTGGCTACTGCTAAAGCTTTTGAACCCAATGAGTCATGAATATGTATTCACAAAAGATATCGCACAATGCAACAACAAATAATGTCTGGACACAGAGTCAGAGGTTCGCCCACTTTCATGCTAATTTAATCATGGCGAGTCACATCAAAGCTCGCGCTGGATCCTGTTCTAAAAGGCTTTTGTACAGTAAATAAGAATGAATGAGGTCTGAGTTTACTGAGTAACACTTCACTCGAATGAGAGCGGGAACATCATCTGTGCAAGATAAATAACTGATTGAAGCGACACGTCGCCACTTTCAGGTGACATCTGGGGAACGAGCAAAATGAGCCTCGCGCACGATGAGGGATGAGAAGGGCCATAATTATCGTCCTCAGAAAAACTCACTCATCCTTCTCGGCGCCGTGCGGTAATTGAGGAACCGGGGATGGAAATATATTAGTTTACTCAAGACAAACAAGCCGCCAGGCAACTGATTTCCTTTTTCGAGCGATCCCTAAATGTTCAGCTGAGCAGTCGGATTGCCAAGAGTATTGTTCATTTGAAAAATATCAAAGATTGCATTTTAATGATTTCTAATAGATAGGACACATTTCAGCAATATCAGCGTTCATATTTCTGTCTTTCTTCACAAATCTGTTATGTTGTAAGACGTACGGTGAATGGAGAATGCTTTTCAGTTCATAGAACTGAGAGACAAGAAGGAAAAAAAACGACTTTGCTGAGGATGTCAAAAATTTTAAGTGGGAAAGATTGCAGAGTGAAGCTGTTGTTAGAGCATCAGGTGCAGTGGCCCTGTGTGTGAGGTGTCACTGAATCTCCGTCATTGCTGTCTGTTATCACCCAGTGGTGGGCACCTGGGTGTCTTGTACCCTTTCGTGCATTAGGGTCCTTGGCGCTTTACACAACTGAAAGCTTGGCTTAAATTGTTGGTCTCTAGATTTCAACATCATGATAATTAATAACACACATTTTAACAGAATACGTCTGATGGGTTGCGTTATATTTTTAGATTGCAAATAAGGGGCTTATTTACAAGCCCCTTGCGCCACTTTTGCGTCACTTTTAACATGGGAAAAGTGACGCAAAAGTGGCGCAAGGGGCTTGTAAATATGCCCCTAAGTGTTTATTGGAGAAGAGTAACACTATAGGCTGGAGAATTATGTGCTTTCTCAGTAGGTCTTTTTAGAGACAGAGGGCTTCATTACGATATTGGCAGATGGGATACTACGTCACAAACATGACGGGCATTCCGTCCACCGTATTACAAGTTCCATAGGATATAATAGAACTTATAGGATGGCAGACAAGATATCCGTTATGTTTGTGATGGAGCATCCCATCTGCCAAGATCGTAATCAGGGCCAGAGTATTCAACAGCATGCTCTAAAATACTAATCACTTTAAGGATGCAAACTAACATAGCTTCAATAGGGCGAATATTGAAATAATGCTAGTAGGCTAAAAAATTGCAATACAACAGTCTTGGAAAGGTACTGTCCCGAACTACTCCTCAATAGCGCTAAAGCCACCTATCTGCTCCATGAAAGTACAGTTCTACTCTGTCCTGAGCATGAAGGTACAAAAAAAACAGGGGCCTCATTTATGGGGTTTTGGTGTAGGGCAGTGCAGAAAGTCACCTTGCTGCGCTGCCCTACGTCAAAGTGAGAGGGCAGGAATCCACTGTATTTATCCAAAAGTTTCAGCAGGCTTGAGCCAATGCAGGCTTCCTTGCACCATGGTGCGAGGATGCTTGTGTTGTTGGCAGGATTGTTTTTGTGCAGGAAGAGGCACCCATCGAAAGGGGAAAGAACAAGGAGAAATAACGTTTTTTCTCCTCTTTACGCCTCCCCTGGGGGAGGTATAAGGTTTTGGCACATCCCCAGGTTTACATGGTTAGGTAAATCTGGGGATGCATCAAAAATCCATGTGTGTTGCGGGGAACACCCACCGCAATGCCTATAGAACGCCTCCCTAGCGCAGAGTAAGGGAACACAACGATTTGCACTGCCTTGCCTTACTCCACATCTATGAGGCCATTCAAAGCCATGCAAAGTGGCTTTGTGTGACCTCATAAATATGAATTTGTAGTTTGCGCAGCCAAAGCATCACAAAAAGTGATGCTCTGGTGGCACAAGGGGCTCATAAATATGCCCCCAAGCTCCCAAAGATGCTCATTTTAATGCAATACACTTAGCGAAACTGCAAAGGGCTGCAGAAAGCCTGTAGAAAACAAACAGTGTGAACATTGATGAGAGAAAGGTTGTGCAATGAAATCTGCCAATAAAACATATCTGTCATCTGCAAAAGATTCAAAACGATGCAGCGAACGTGGTAACTGACAGCCCAATCACAGATCAAATTCGAAACCAATTTATCCCACAATGACACATTGGGAAACACCTCCAAGAAAAGATCAAACTTTACATTTTACTAACATACCTATGGTCTGCCTCCGTCATATGGCTATAGTTCAAATATGGATGATAGACACAATGTGGATGCAAAATCACCAGCACAAGGAGCCAGAATATGGAACCCCTTATCAATCACGACCTGCTGAAATATAACTAAAATGCTTAATAAATAAAACGAGAAAAGAGACACTTGATGAGGAGCAACATTGTGAAAAGGTCCCCCATAATCTCCAGAAACCGATAACGTGATGTATTAGAAATAGCAAGTGTTTAGATATATGAGGGCTGAATGCTATGTGTTAGAAATGGGATTTCTGGTTGGCTAGGGCATGCGCCTAAGCCAGGCAGAAACCACCACTCTAGTCAGGGCAAGGGAGTTACACACTGAAGATAACCTCTGCTCACCCCCTTGGTAGCTTGGCACGCGCAGTCAGGCTTATCCCAGAGGCAATGTGTAAAGCGTTTGCGCAACACACACACACAGCAGCAACACACTAGGCACACTACAAAAGAAACTCCACACAAGGTTATATAAAAAATAGCCTTTGTATTATCCAAAACACATTAGAATCACAATCACAAATATACACTGTGGCAACTGGCACCAGGCAATAATTTACAGGGGATTATATACAGGACCAGGCCAATCGGGCCACGGTCAGAACCATCAGAATGCAGGTAGAACATATAAAACACAGCCAGTAACTACTGGTAGAATACTGTACTCAGCATTATCACCTGCAACATAAACACATTATGTCTGCATCACATTAGCATAAACATCATAGTATGACATTTGGCCTAAACACATTAGGTCAGGCATAAATCACCTTAGGCAGTCACATTAGGCATAAACACATAAGTAGAAAGCCACCCCCAGTAACTACTGGTACATCACAGGTAGCATAGGCGCCTTATGCATACATCATAATCAGCCACCGGGCACCTTGGTGAACACTAGTCACAGTACCCCTAGCCCGGTGCATACCACATTAGCCCTTCTTGGGCGTGAACCTAATTGCAACTTAGGCTACACCAACACACAGAATGACCCCAGGCCACTTGGCCATCCTCGGGGGCCCGTCTGGGCTGTCAACGCCCTTTGTCCTCCAAAGTCAGGGCTCTTAATGGGGCTAGGGTGCAACTCATCCTCGTTCCTCTGTTTACGTCAGAAAATGCCTTTGGTGGAGAGGTTTCTCTCAGTCTCTTTCCCACCAGAAAAGAACAATGGGCAAAGGGCGGCCGCGCACTACTTCGCGGTGCAGCGGCCTCCGTGTAGGAAAGAGGTGGATTCCCCCCTCTGGTCAGGGTGCAGCTCCGGGCATCAAAATATGCCAGAGACCTCTCTCGGTCTCGTTTCCAGGGTCAGAGTAATCCCTGCCATGCTACCACCAGGTAGTGAAATGCCCCCGAGGGCGTGACGACCTCACCCGGTCCCCCCTTCGTGAGGGCGCTTCCACAGTGGCCTAACTCACCCGTGCTCTGGCGAGTCAGGCTCCCATGGGCGGTCTTGAGATCTCCCGGTGCCCAAGACTACGGTACTGCAGCCTTGCGTCCTTTCTTCAGCTGCACGATGAGCCGCCAGCGAGGCGCCGTCTTTGTTGCTTGTCGCCCCGCCCACAGTCAGGCACGAAGCTTGCCTGACTTCCGGCTTTGCTGGTGGCGGCGGCTTCACTCCGTCTCCGGACTCCGGCTCCAAAGTGCGGGGTAGGCTCCTGCCTTGGAATTCACACACATGCTGGGTGGGCTCCCGCTAACAGGCATCAATGCGGGGTGGGCTCCCGCTCAACAAAACAAACTGCGGCAGGAGGTAACCCAATGCTGGGTGGGCTCCCGCTTTACTTCAAAGCTCCCAAGTGCAGGGTGCAATCCCGCCGATAAGGATGCACGAACGCGGGGTGGGCTCCCGCTCTTCTCCTCAGTACACCACAGTGCGGGGTGGGCTCCTGCCGATAAACACAAAATGCGGGGGAATCCCCATGTCGGGTTTCCCTCTAAACAGATCGCAGCTCCACGCTGCGAAGCCCCAGCACTCTTCCAGGAGCAGAATTTCAGCGCTCATGAGGCGCTAAGCCCCCACAGGTTTCAGGGCAAAGGGTGGGCCCAGGCAGGCCAGCTCACAGGGCCCTCCAGCAGGGAGGCAGTCCCTCGTGGCAGTTCCTCCTGGGGCCCAGCAGCAGCAAGTCCCCAAGCACAAGGAAAAGCACACCTTCTCATGGGGTCACAGCCCCAATATTTATACATCATTTGCTTTGTTTGCCCTGGCACAGGGCTTGGGGGAACCAGCCTGAACTGGTTCTGGGGGTTTTGGAGCACTTTGTTGACAAGGCTCCTCTTCCCCTTTGTCAGGTGGGGGCTCGGTGATCAGACACACCACAGGGGGGCGGAGCCAGCATTCACCCAGGCAGGCACAGACCTATTCAGGGTCAGGGGACTACTCCTCCCACTACTCCAAATGCAGATCCCCTATTCAGCCTAGCGCTGACTCACCCTGCCCTCCCTGGAGCCACACACACCTCACCAGCCCCTGCCACTCCAAAGCCAGACATGCAATCCACATCAAGCAGGCAGACACATAGCACACAGAAATGCCAACTTCTAGAAGTGGCATTTCTAAAATAGTGATAATAAATCTGCGCACACCATTGCGCAGCATTCATTATTACTATTCCAACCATACCAAACTTGACCACGCTGCTCCTCTCATATCAGGAATTACCACTGAAACACTTATCAGGGAATCCCCAATGCATTCCTGCGGGAGGGCAGCCTCACAGCAGTGAGAAACCAAAATGGTGGTTTGTCACTACCAGGACATGTCACACTTAAGGTACATGTCCTACCTTCTAACTACAATGCACCCTGCCCATAGGGCGAGCTAGGGCCTACCTTAGGGGTGACTGACATGCAGTAAAAAGGGGGGTCACAGACATGGCACACACTTTAGGTGCCACGCCACAGCGGCAGTAACACTGCGTGTACAGGCCCTGCAATGGCAGAGGCCTGGGATAGGTTTGAAAGGCTACTTTGGTGGGTGGCGCAATCAGCGCTGCAAGCCAACCAGTAGCATTTAATTTACCAGCCCCAGGTATGTGCGATACCACTTTACAAGGGACTAACAGGTAAATTAAATATGCCAAACACATGTAGACCAATCTTTACCATATTTTTCACAGAGAGCACAGGCACTTTACACTGGACAGCAGTGCTAAAGTGCTCAGAGTCCTTGAACCACCAACACCATGTCAGAAAAAAGGCCAGGAGGAAGGCAAAAAGTTCAGGGATGACCCTGCAAAAAGGGCCAAGTCCAACACCAACCCCCTTCCAGCCAAAACGCAGGGTAGACCAATCACCACCTGGATGGGCTTCCCTGCTTTGGGCGATAGAACACGGACGCAGGCCTGCAACTGCAGGGACACCTTCCAGTTCTACGCCACTCTGAACCCATGTGGTTCCCTCTGTCAAAGCTCCCAGGACCAACTAGGCTACCCACTGGTACTCCCTAGCTGTCCACGGCCAGGACCAGGCCCTAGGCCATCCAGATGTCTCTGGTCCTTGCCATCTCACAGAGTGGGGGGCAGTAACCCCTGGCACATAGTAAGTAAGTCCGTTTTTTTTATATAGCGCAGCTACTCACCCTTACGGGTCTCAAGGCGCTGGGGGCCGGAGTGGAAATTAAGTGAGCTATTGCCCAGAGTCACATGGTGCTGAGCTGAGCTGCCGCCGGAGCCGGGGATCGAACCATGAACCCTGTGCTCCGAAGTCAGCTGCCCTGGCCGCTGCACCACACCCCTCCACATAGTAACCATTTTCCACTCTTCCTCTCTTTCTAGGGTTCCACACTCTCCTCCTTGGAGAGGCACCCTCAGAACACAACTCTCCCACCAGTCCAGGACCTCTCTCCAGCAACTGGTCTCCCAACCTAGGGTCTAAACCCTCAGGTTGCACCGGGGTCAGAGGCGAGGGATCCCTCCCTCTGCACCCCCTTCCAGAGTTCTGCACCCTCCCACCTGGAGTGGTACCCCTGGAAGCCGAACCGGTCAGGACACTACTTACAGATGTCCTTCCCTCCAGGTCAGGCAGATCCTGAACCTGGCCTCCCAACCTAGAGGCTAAACCCCGTGGCTGAGCACTTGCCTGGCACGCCAGGACTTCTGTGGACGCACACAGTATCCCCCCGAGGGTAACACATGACTCACGTGTTGTGTGACAGTCTGCCTGGCGCAGATCTCCCGACCCCTGTCCATCTGACAGTGCACGAACATCCCCCAGGACAGAAGTGGTGTCACCATGGTCACTCCTAGGAGGCTCAGCCCTTCTGGCTGGCCCCTGACCCACTGGTTCTCCCACTGGGGATCACATATCCCTCTCACCCCTCAACCTGGACTTCTGAACCCTCCACTTAGGAGCGGCACCGCCAGACACCAGAACCACTGGAGCTCCGTTTACAGATGCTCCAGGTTCTCCTGACACTAGGAGATCCCCCTCAAATGGCCTACTAGTACAGCCTAGGCCCCCACCCTGGTGTTCCCTTAGGGAACCCTCCAGGCCCTGAGACTGGGTTTCGGGCACCTTGGGACACAGCCCACACTCACTGCTTCTCCTTCTCCACTGAGACAGGACGTGAGCCCCTACACCCCTCCCACTACACCGGGACCTAGCTGGGCTACTCTGAACCTCTTCCACCACACAGGACCGGAAGATATTGAGCCACTCCTTTTGGGATCACTCCCCAATGCCTCAGACCCTCCGTCACAGAGCCAGAGGTCTGCCTCCCGTGCAAGCTCCCTGGGATCAGAGAACTCACACTCCAACAGGTGTTGGTGTAACCCCGGAAAACAATTACTGAACATGTGCTCTCTGACAAACAGATTGAACAGCCCTTCAAAATCATTTGCCGTGCTACCCATCACCCAACCTTCCAGGGCATCACAACATTCATCCACAAACTCCCTCCAAGACTGGTGAGACAGTTTCCTACTGCCCCTGAACCTCAACCTATACCCTTCAGGTGTGACACCCTCTTCCTGGGAACTAGGTACCACGCTCTGGGATCTGGGAGTAGGACCTCCTGCACTGGACTCCATATTGCTGCCACCACTGAACCCCACCCTCACTGGTGAATCCAGACAACTAAAACTGCACTCAGGGGATAACCTACCCTCCAGAGCTAGCTTCTCTCTGGCGAAGGCCCTCTCTGCCTCCGCCATCCTCTCCTCTCGGTCTCCAGCTTTTTCTCCTCAAGGACCAACTCCTTGAGTCTCAACTCCTGGGCCAACAAGGCCTTTTTCTCCTCCACACCCAGCTGCGCTATCTCCTTGGCATGCTCTGACTTGAGCTTCTCCAAAGCCAGCTGATGCTCCCTTTCTTCACTCCTCTGGGGACAGGGAAAGGGATGGGGCACTGCCCCCGGCACTGGACCCAGCAAGGGACTCCCTATCTATGGGGTCCTCACTATCTACTGGCGTCCCTGCCCTGTCATTTTCTTCCTCTTCTTCAGACTCTTCAGGGCCACCCTCAGACTCACCACCCTCTTGGTGTGCGGCCTGGGCATTCTCCCACTCAGAGTCCTCACATCTCCATGTATCCTGTTGCCATTGTAGCAGGGCTTCCCTAAGGAATAGCTGAGTGTCTTCCCCACTCACTGCTAAGCCTCTCTCATCACAGAACCCCCTTAGCTCCTCTAGACTGTAGTTCAACAGCAACAGATCATATGTGTTAAAGGCAGGTTCCATTCTGGCAAGGTACTTAAACCCACACAAGTACAACACAAGACTCCCAGGCGTAAGATCTGAAGCAAGAGTACACAATTTGAAAATGACACTTTTATGACAAAAAATAAATAAAACTCAGGAAAAATAATCCCCAAAACCTGTGATAAACTAAATGCAGAGTTTGTAGTGCAACCAGTTGTCACTGTGGTACTGCGCAAACGCAAGTCCTATCCTCACCGCTGCCAACCAATGTTAGAAATGGGATTTCTGGTTGGCTAGGGCATGCGCCTAAGCCAGGCAGAAACCACCACTCTAGTCAGGGCAAGGGAGTTACATGCTGAAGATAGCCCCTGCTCACCCCCTTGGTAGCTTGGCACGAGCAGTCAGGCTTATCCCAGAGGCAATGTGTAAAGCGTTTGTGCAACACACACACACAGCAGCAACACACTAGGCACACTACAAAAGAAACTCCACACAAGGTTATATAAAAAATAGCCTTTGTATTATCCAAAACACATTAGAATCACAATCACAAATATACACTGTGCCAACTGGCACCAGGCAATAATTTACAGGGGATTATATACAGGACCAGGCCAATCGGGCCACGGTCAGAACCATCAGAATGCAGGTAGAACATATAAAACACAGCCAGTAACTACTGGTAGAATACTGTACTCAGCATTATCACCTGCAACATAAACACATTATGTCTCCATCACATTAGCATAAACATCATAGTATGACATTTGGCCTAAACACATTAGGTCAGGCATAAATCACCTTAGGCAGTCACATTAGGCATAAACACATAAGTAGAAAGCTACCCCAGTAACTACTGGTACATCACAGGTAGCATAAGCGCCTTATGCGTAAATCATAATCAGCCACCGGGCACCTTGGTGAACACTGGTCACAGTACCCCTAGCCCGGTGCATACCTCATTAGCCCCTCTTGGGCGTAAACCTAATTGCACCTTAGGCTACACCAACACACAGAATGACCCCAGGCCACTTGGCCGTCCTCGGGGGCCCGTCTGGGCTGTCCTCAACGCCCTTTGTCCTCCAAAGTCAGGGCTCTTAATGGGGCTATGGTGCAACTCACACTCGTTCCTCTGTTTACGTCAGAAAATGCCCCCGTTGGTGGAGAGGCTTCTCTCAGTCTCTTTCCCACCAGTAAAGAACAATGGGCAAAGGGCGGCCACCCGCTACTTCGCGGTGCGGCGGCCTCCGTGTAGGAAAGGGGTGGATTCCCCCATCTGGTCAGGGTGCAGATCCAGGCGTCAAAATACGCCAGAGACCTCTCTCGGTCTCGTTTCCAGGGTCTGAGTAATCCCTGCCATGCTACCACCAAGTAGCGAAATGCCCCAGAGGGCGTGACGACCTCACCCGGTCCCCCCTCGTGAGGGCGCTTCCACAGTGGCCTGACTCACCCGTGCTCCGGCGAGTCAGGCTCCCATGGGCAGTCTTGAGATCTCCCGGTGCCCAAGACTACGGTACTGCAGCCTCGCGACCTTTCTTCGGCTGCACGATGAGCCAGCGAGGCTCCGTCTTTGTTGCTTGTCGCCCCGCCCACAGTCAGGCACGAAGCTTGCCTGACTTCCGGCTTCGCTGGTGGCGGCGGCTTCACTCCGTCTCCGGATTCCGGCTCCAAAGTGCGAGGTAGGCTCCCGCCTTGGAATTCACACACATGCGGGGTGGGCTCCCGCTAACAGGCATCAATGCGGGGTGGGCTGCCGCTCAACAAAACAAACTGCGGCAGGAGGTAACCCAATGCGGGGTGGGCTCCCGTTTTACTTCAAAGCTCCCAAGTGCGGGGTGGGCTCCCGCTGATAAGGATGCACGAATGCGGGGTGGGCTCCCGCTCTTCTCCTC
Organism: Calotriton arnoldi; assembly: GCA_963921515.1. Classification (NCBI taxonomy): domain Eukaryota; kingdom Metazoa; phylum Chordata; class Amphibia; order Caudata; family Salamandridae; genus Calotriton; species Calotriton arnoldi. The sequence continues at coordinate 2,614,214 of CAWUFW010001478.1, read as the reverse complement.
AGGACACCACAGTGCGGGGTGGGCTCCCCTGATAAACACAAAATGCTGGGGAATCCCCACGTCGGGATTCCCTCTAAACAGATCACATCTCAGCGCTGCGAAGCCTCAGCGCTCTTCCAGGAGCAGAAATTCAGCGCTCATGAAGCGCTAAGCCCCCACAGGTTTCAGGGCAAAGGCTGTGCCCAGGCAGGCCAGCTCACAGGGCCCTCCAGCGGGAGGCACTCCCTTGTGGCGGTTCCTCCTGGGGCCCAGCAGCAGCAAGTCCCCAAGCACAAGGAAAAGCACACCTTCTCATAGGGTCACAGCCCCAATATTTATACATCATTTGCATTGTCTGCCCTGGCACAGGGCTTGGGGGAACCAGCCTGAACTGGTTCTGGGGGGTTTTGGAACACTTTGTTGACAAGGCTCCTCTTCCCCTTTGTCAGGTGGGGGCTCGGTGATCAGACACACCACAGGGGGGTGGAGCCAGCATTCACCCAGGCAGGCACAAACCTATTCAGGGTCAGGGGACTACTGCTCCCACTACCCCAAATACAGATCCCCTATTCAGCCTAGCGCTGACTCACCCTACCCTCCCTGGAGCCACACACACCTCACCAGCCCCTGTCACTCCAAAGCCAGACATGCAATCCACATCAGGCAGGCAGACACATAGCACACAGAAATGCCAACTTCTAGAAGTGGCATTTCTAAAATAGTGATAATAAATCTGCGCACACCATTGCAGAGCATTTATTATTACTATTCCAACCATGCCAAACTTGACCACGCTGCTCCTCTCATATCAGGAATTACCACTGAAACACTTATCAGGGAATCCCCAATGCATTCCTATGGGAGGGCAGCCTCACAGCAGTGAGAAACCAAAATGGTGGTTTGTCACTACCAGGACATGTCACACTTAAGGTACATGTCCTACCTTCTACCTACAATGCACCCTGCCCATAGGGCGAGCTAGGGCCTACCTTAGGGGTGACTGACATGCAGTAAAAAGGGGGGTCACAGACATGGCACACACTTTAGGTGCCACGCCACAGTGGCAGTAACACTGCGCGCACAGGCCCTGCAATGGCAGAGGCCTGGGATAGGTTTGAAAGGCTACTTTGGTGGGTGGCGCAATCAGCGCTGCAAGCCCACCAGTAGCATTTAATTTACCAGCCCCGGGTATGTGAGATACCACTTTACAAGGGACTGATAGGTAAATTAAATATGCCAAACAGGTGTAGACCAATCTTTACCATATTTATCACAGAGAGCACACGCACTTTACACTGGACAGCAGTGCTAAAGTGCTCAGAGTCCTAGAACCACCAACACCATGTCAGAAAAAGGCCAGGAGGAAGGCAAAAGTTCAGGGATGACCCTGCAAAAAGGGCCAAGTCCAACAATATGCAAATAGTATATAAAGGGCAACATAAAAAATACCAGTTGCCCAGGTGTTTATCCAGTTATTCACATAAGGCATTTGCCAAACCACAAACCTATCAGGAGAAAAACGAATGAATAGGAGGAAGAGGGCATCCCTATAGCGGACATTGCACAGAGACACTTCTGTAGCTAACTGGGTGACATGTGCAACCAAACAAAAATGCGCCCCCCCCCCCAGAACCTGACATCAGAACACTTCTGAACAGTCCTGAACCTAAGAAGATTCAGAAGTAGGACCTTCCTGTTGTCTGAAGGAAGACTGGACCCACTTGCAATGAACCCAGTACCCAAGAAGTGACTCCAAGGATCATTTGGCTGATCTTCTATTTGAGTTTTCAATATTTGCGAAAAATCATTATGCCATAAATGATTTGAAGTTGGCACCACAAATATTAAAGGTTTTATCAATATTCGTGAAAAATGGTTATTCCATAGCTGATTTAAAGTTGGAAGTACACATATTAAAGGTTCTTTATTTAGCCATGGTTAGAAATGTATACTTGTCCACCCCAAATTTAAGGGAACTTTAGAAAATTTGTTCAAATTCATCATACTCACAATAATCAAGTGCATTAATTGGTTGATGGGTACATTGTCATTTTACAGCGTCTGCCAGCTAATTTTTAATTGAATAGAGGTGGTAATGCTTGCTCCAGCTTATAGTAGCATTAGAAAGTGGTAGACACTTATTGTTTTGTATTTCAAAGAACATGAAAGCTGTAAAGATAGGGGACCTGGAACAGAAAGCTATTGGCAAATGTAACTTTAGCTTGCAGGTGCAAAAGAACACTTAATAAAGTCACAAAAGGGTGCTAGCACTACTCTTGACAAAACGTCTATTGCCACAATTTGCCAGAAGTGCTACCGGAAAGTTTTTGTGAATTTCAAAACATGTAATTCTACTCCAAGCAAAACCAGGAGAGCAGGTAGCGGGATTGGTATCAGAAAAGAGTGTTTTGGATTCTGTAAGATCCCTTTTGTGAGCCTGAAAATACTTTTTAACATATATAACAGATTTTTGTATACTTTATGAGATGCATATAGGAGAGGGCTTGAAAAGAGCACTGCTCTTCTAATTGGGAGTAGCAATGGAGTGCATCAATGCTTTGCAGCCACAGTTGCCTCTTAGACCTGATGTCCTTTGCATGATATTCCCCAGAACTTTTTCCCTCCTCTCCCTGATCTTAGCTGAGCTCGTTTTTTGGTATTAGGGCTCTGTGCCCTCTTCCACTGCTAACCAAAGCTAAAGTGCTTGTACTCTCTCCTTAAAACATGGCAAAAGTGGCCTACACATAATTGGCACATTTAATGTACTTGTAAGACCCTAGTATATGGCACTACATGTACCCAGGGCTTGTAAATTAAGTGAGTAGCAGAAATCATTGGGCCACCCACTAAAGTAGCATTGGGACACAACAAGCTTCCAGATGCTTCCCTGCAACTGCCTAGCTGATCAGCACCAACTAAATCTCCCTGTGCCTGCCTGAACCCTGCTGCTGGCCTCTGCTGGACTCAGTCCTGGTCCCCACGAGGTGTCCCCCAGGTCCGGACCCTTGGCTGGCATCAGTGAGAGCTCCTGAAGTAAAAGGTAACAATACTAAAGTATGGGCTCCTTGAAACCACAAATGGGCATGCCTGTTTGTGCGAAAGCTCTGCTGCCCACGATGACCTCCAAGGCAAAGATTCAACCTGACCTGCTCTTTGCACCGAAAGAAACCAGGACGACCAGCAATGCAAGACCTGTACTTCACGCTGAGAGCGACTGTTTGTGATGATCAATCATTGCGAAGCTCCAGCGATGACTGGCTCTTCACGCTACAGCAACGACTGACCATGATGCTCAACCTGTTCTCCAAACCAAAAGCCTCTTTCTAGCTGCCTCCTCCAATGCGAAGTGAACTCTTTGCATTGGATTTGAGAAGGAAACTCTTCAGCAGGACTAACTTGGTCCCTGTATCCAACTCGTGTCCTTGCAGTCGGCCTGAACTTGTGACTTTCCCCCCAGTCTAGCGCAACCAGATAGCCCCCAGTGGCGCATTCTACTTCTTGGCACTTTTTTCACAAAAAAATTTAAAAATCAATATCTCCTGTTCTTCTGATTGAATTATATTTGTTCTGGCATCATTTTATTTATGAAAATGTACTCCATGTTTCTAAAGTGGTTTGGGTTTTTTCTTGTGTTGTGTTTTTTCTTTATTACTGTTTGTGTGCTGCATTATACTTTACACATTGCCTGTAATTTAACCCTGACTGCTTTGTGCCAAGCTACAAGATGGTTAAGCACAGGTTAATTTAGTAACTTTTGTGATTCACCCTGACAAGGACTGTGCTTGTTGCCTGAGTGGGGCCTCCACAGATCTCATCCAATTACCCATTTTCTTACAGATGCTATCTGATATGCAAAGAAAAAGTTGTCTCCTTCAGGAATCATCTTTAGTGACCATCAAGGAGCAGGCAGTGATCCACAGGAACATTTATTTTTGTTAAAAAAGCACCTGTCCCTTTAATGGACATGAGCTGCTTTTAAAAAATAGGTTTCCCATTTAAGAAAACAAATGCAAAGGTGGCAATCTTCTGTCCCATGCAGGCTACCATCCCTATATTGCAGCCATCGACAGCTGATCACAAATTGCGAACTACATAGGTTATATTCATTAGGTAATTTTGCGAACCCCACTCAAAATGTACAATTTGTGAAGTGACCTACTATTACATTTGTCGCATTGTAAAGTGCATACTCATTCACATACTGATCAGTGCACAAATTACACATCCCTGTGTGTGAATTGTCTTTTGTACTTTGTGACCTTTATTATGATTTTCTTTGTGAACTAGACTCACATAGTCATACTTTATTACCTGACTCTATAGCACAAAATACAGAACCATTCGTATTATATAAAAAGTTTTACTGAGATTACAAATAAAAATTAAAAGCAATTTTGTAAAAAAAAATACAAAATGCCAAAGTCATAGGTATTTTGTCACCAATGCGTGAAAATAATTCAACTACAGGTCTCACCAAACCCATTTTGGATTTAACATTAAATTGCAAGTAGTTTTATTATAAACCTTTACTTCCTTTGCATAACAGATCAAATTCACATTGGATCATGAGGCTTATCCAGTTCAACTGACACCAAATAATTCAAATTTCTGTCATAAAATGCCCTGGATTCTTAGGACAGTAATATCTTATTAGATCACTTGGCCGCATTCTCCAATTCAACTATTGATAGCTGCACAGAAAGACTATCATTAGAATTAATGGCCCATAAACAGGTCAGCTCCCTGAATATTATTTTGAAATAATTCAGAAACCAAAGGATAGCAAATTATATACCCAATTGAGGTTTGGTACCCTCCCTTTGAACGATTTATTGGGTCGTTGGCATAGCGACACACCGATTCTTCGACGGTGCCCATGCTGTAAAGCTTTTTTGGAATCTGTGGCGCAAGTCATGTTTGCTTGTCTGGCATGTGCACTCCCCAGGACCAATTGGCTAAGTCCCATCTGCAAACAACTGGGAACTCGAAATTATTCAAAAGCCATGCAAATTTTACAATCTGATGCAAGACCATTGTTCGCTTGTGCGGTCGCTAAATTCCTTGGCCACATGTGGGGCATTAGGAAAAGAACCCAATGGGAGGAAGTAGGTGTTGGAAATGGCCCTTTTTGCAGGGTTAGCCACAATTTTTTTTGCCTCTTCCCCCTATTTTTTCCTGACCTGTTGTTGTTGGCTTTAGGACTCTGGGCACTTTGCCACTGCTGATCAGTGCTAAAGTGCATATGCTCTCTGTGTAAATTGTTATTGTGATTGGTTATCCATGATTGGTATATTTGTTTTACCAGTAGGTCCCTAGTAAAGGGCACTGAGTGTGCCAGGGCTGGTAATTCAAATGCTACTAGTGGGCTTGCAGCACTGATTGTGCCACCCACATGAGTAGCCCTAAAATGATGTCTCAGGCCTGCCACTGCAGTGCCTGTGCGCAGTTTGTTAACTGCCATGTTGACCTGGCCAGTGTACACACTTGCCAGGCCTGACCCTTCGCTTTTCTTACACATTGGACACCCCTATGGTAGGCCCAAGGTACCCCTCTGGGCAGGGTGCAGTGTATGTGAAAGGTAGGACATGTACTAGTGTGTGTAACATGTCCTGATAGTGAAATACTGCCAATTTCGTTTTTCACTACTGAAAGGCTATCTTGCCCATAGGACAGAATGGGGAATGCTGTGTAACATGTTTACCAGCATATCTTCCCATAGGAGTGAGATAGAAAATTGGAGTCTGGTATCCCTGAACTCAGAATTTAATAACACATCTTTTAGTAAAGATGGTTTTTAAATTCTGTGTTTGAAAAATAGCACTTTTAGAAAGTGGCCATTTTCTTGTTCAACCTTTCTGTGTGCCTCTGCCTGTTTGTGGATTGACTGTCTGGCTTGAGAGTGACAGGGGCTGGGGTGGCTCAAGGAGTCTGGGTGAGTCAGCACTAGGCTGAATAGACCTATCTGCATTTGGAGTGGTGGGAGGAGTAGCACCTGGGCCTGAATAGGGCTGTGCCTGCCTTCCACAATGCCGGCTCCACCTCCTGCGGTGCATCTGATGGCCCTGGCCCACACTCACAAAGGAAGAAGATGTGCACTGGCAGAGTGCCCCCAGAACTGGTTTGAACTGGGTCCAGGACCCCTCACACATAGAGAACAAAGACTTTTGGGGTATAAATACTAGAGCTGAAACCCCTGAAAGTTAGACTACTTTGTGATCAAGAGGAACCTGTTGCCAAAGAGGACAGCTGAAGAGACTGAGGAGAAGTACTACCCTTGCTGTGTGTCTGAGGTTGTTGGCCTGCAGTTTGCTGTTCCTGCTGAGGAGAGGACCAAGGGACTTTGATGTGTGCTGTGTCCCCCTGCTTGAAGAAGGACTTTGCTGTGTGCTGTGTCCATCTGAAGAAAAAGTCTCCAAGGGCCTGAGGAGAGCTGGCCTCCTGTTTCTGAAGTCCCAGGCACAAAAGGACTCATCCCCAGCTTCCCTGAAACTTCCTTGCTGGGAGTTCCAGTCTGCCAGGAGGGCCTGTAACTGTGTGTGAGGCCTTTTTGCTGTGGGGAGCTGGAAGCGCGACCGAACGAGAGAGAAACGTGACGCTGCCGCAGCAGCCGCTGTCGCATCATCGAGGAAGCGTGTCGCCGCTGCCGCTGTTCACCGTTGCATCACCGGGGAAGCGTGTCGCAGGGCTGTCGCATCGCTGAGGAAGCGCGCCGCCGCTGATCGCCGCCGCAACACCGGAGAAGTGTGTCGCCGTCACTGAGGGTGTCGTCGCATCACCGGGGAAGCGTGTCGCAGGGCCTGTCACGGCTCAGAAAATCACCGAGTTCGCCGCACGGCCGTCGGGCGTGCACGCATTGCCTCTACGTTGTCGCATCGCAACAAAGACGCCATTTTGTCGCATCGCACTGGATCGTCGTAACGCATCGAGGCGCCATCTTGTCGCATTGTAACCGGAGCGCAGGAAGAATCGACGCATCGCCTTCTCTGCGACCCTTTGTTTGTTTTGTGTTATGCATCTCAGGTACTTTGAGACTAAACTGTCGCATTTATCATCTACAAGTTTATTTATGCAACAACCTTCTTAAAGACATTCTACTGAGTATCTGTATGTTGGATTTTTGTCGTTTTGGTCTTGTTTAGTTTAGATAAAGATATTTTATTTTTCTAAACTGGTGTGGTGTCCATTTGTGGTGTTTTCACTGTGTTACTGTGAGTGTTGGTACAAATACTTTACACATTGCCTTTGGGATAAGACTGTCTGCTCGTGCCAAGCTACCAAGGGGGTGAGCATGGGTTATCTAAAGTGTGTATCCCCCTTACCCTGACTAGAAGCAAGGGTCCCTATTTGGTCAAAGGTATGCTTTGCTTGCAGTGTAGGCTGCATTTCTAAGAGCCTGCGGAGGGTGAATGCAGTGGCGGCTCGCATAGGGCGTGCTGCGGGGCGGTGGGGCGGGGGAGGGGCAGGGTGAGGGGTAGAAAACTCGGACATACGACGGAACGGAGGAAAGTACTTTCCTCTGTTCAGTCGTATGTCCGAGTTTACTACCCCCCCACCCTGCCTCTCCACCGCCCCGCAGCACGCCCTATGCGAGCCGCCACTGGGTAAATGAAATGTCAAGCTTGAATATAAGAATATACCCAACTGGACAATTGTTTTGAAATTGTATGCATCGTAAATTATTTTTAGCTGTTTAGCCTTTTATTAATTTTTTTAGATTAAGCATCAAAATGAACTTTTCTCTGAATTTTTACTGTGTATTTTCATAATGAAATTCTAATTTGATAGCATTTTAATGTTTGGGTGATTATTGTTGTTTGTATATCCAAGATGCGAAAACCTTTATGGGAAATATGCCAAAATAAAGTATTTATGATGATGATGATGATGACTATCTATTGTTGAACACATTTTAACATCGCATTTGAGGCCATCATTAAAAGTGGCCCTGTCAGATGTGGTAATTATTTCACCCAACAAAATTTGAGACAAAGGTGTGAGAATTTTCACCTTCTCCGAGTTTTGCCCCTAAAAATGGGTCATACTATGCAAATTGTGGTACTTACTGCATAAAACTCTGCATGGCCCAGAATTTATTTGGGGAAAATTGTGAGGATGCGGTGTGTGCCGCAAAACTCGGAATTCCAGTATGTACAATACCAGGAGTTGATGAACATACTGAAATTTAATAAGCCACTCCTTTCACTTTATCCAGTTCAGAGCTGGCCTCAGTCACCAACATCTTTATGAGACAGAAAAAAATAAGAACTTTATAAGGCTGTCAATCATCGGGTACCTATAAGCAGAAGAGCTGATTCTGATTTGTCATTACCAATGTAACATCCACCCTAAGGCGGCAGAGTTAGATTTTCAAATCTCGTTTAAAATTGCAGATTTTTCTACCTAGAAAACATATATAGGGGATGGGTAATCTTCAATTCTGAAGAGGGACTTCGGATAAAAAATAATTAATAGTCATCTTACTGTTCCCTATTTTTTCTAGCATTAGTTTTCTACCAAAATAGCACTAATTCTCTATCAATCAGACCACTCTAGTTTGTGTTATAAGGTTGGCAGGCTTCCTTATTTCACACATATCAATAATGGGGCTTCTCTGCTATGCCTTGCAATACTGCAGTAAATCGGTTTTTGGTTCCCCAGATTCTTCTTTCCTTGTTGATACCAATTGTGTTTTTCACAGAACAGCCTAACTTTTGCTTAAAAGCTACTAAGCATCACCTGTAACAATTGGAACTAAGGGACTAATCAAAGTACAATTCAATTGCTTCCTGAGTGGTATATTTTTGGATTTAACCAGCCAACCAGCCGAACATCCGGTGCAAACCTCCATATTTCATCCTTATTACCAGCAGTAAGCAGCACTCTGGCGTTAATGGCAACCACAACACTCTGATTAGAGGGGTGCAAAGGATTTTTTGAATGGAGAAATTTTGAAAGTTTCCAATTTATGCCCCTTTAGAAGCTTGCAAAGTTTTCCGGTTTGCGGTCACTCATTTGCGCAGAGTTTTTCTTCACATGCGAAGATAATTTCCAATGCATAATAGAGATTTAGGCAGAACTTTTCATTGCAGGTTTACTTTATGAAGAGCTTTTCTGTGCTCAATGACACTGCGCAGAAGACACTACATGAAAGCCTCAGTTAAACATATTCCATCTCACTAAGCTTCACTCTTATTATCCCCTCATGCGGGGGCAGATTTACAAGAAAGTGACGCATCTGTAGAGATGCGTCACTTTCCCTGCGCCACACTGAGAAACCCTTGCGCCACCATGGATGCGCCGTATTTACAATACGGCGCACCATGGCGCAAGAATTTACAGATTCGTCAGAAATTCTGACGCATCTGTTGGGGAAAAAGTCACGCATTGCTGGAGTCGTGTCACAAGCACGACGCAACTCCAGCAATGCATTTTGAGGCCTATACCCACTACACTGCGTCACTCCTTACGCCTGCTTCAAGCAGGCGTAATGTTTTGACGCAGTGGCGTCCTAGAAGTGATTCAGTGAAATCTTGTAGATTTCACTGCGTCACTTTTACGAGGCTTTCCTGCGTGGGAACGCCTACCCTGCATACATTATACCTGACACAGGTATAATGTGATGCAGGGCTTTACAAGGTGACGCATCTCCCTAGATGCGTCACGTTGTAAATTGGCCGCAATTTTTACGCCGCCGTGACGCAACGGCGGCGCAAAAGTGTCGCAAGGGGCTTGTAAATCTGCCCCGCGGTCTTTCTGGTTCCGTTTGAATGGATAAAGTAAGAGTGCATACTTACACAAAACCAGGGGGCAGATTTACAAGCCCCTTGCGCCGCTTTTGCGTCACTTTTTTTGACGCAACGGCAGCGCTGCATCTGCTCCATATTTTCATTGGATGCAGATGCGTCACTTTTCTACAGGCTGCGTCGGTTTTCACCTGCGTGAAAATCGCCTGTGCCGCCTTCGATTTTAATTTATGCAAGGTAGGCGTTCCATCGGAAACGCCTACCTTGAAAATGCCGCAATGGTACTTACAACACCGCAATGGTATTTACTACTTTTTCTTTTTATGGCGCAGCCTTTAGCTGCTCTGCCAATGCGTCACAATCCCTACGCTTGCCAAACCCAGGCGTAGGGATGACGCATAGGCTGTGCCCGAGGGACCACACCAGCTGTAGTGACTTGATTTCAATGTGCAATCAAGTCACGAGGTAAGTGTGCCACCTAAGAAGGTAAGTATATGCACGTAATGTCACAATGTGTGACATTACATGCTGATGTACCACATACAAGTGGGCACTATGCCCACTTGTATGCGTCACATCCAGGACCAATATGTTTGAGTGCAAAGTGACTTTGTCACCTTTTTCCGCTCCAACACATTGGTCCCCATTCAGTAGTCCATGCGTCAGTTAACACTGACGCATCGCCTCTAATTTTGACACATTGCTGGAGTTGCGTTGGTTTTCATGCCAGCTCCAGCAATGCGCCAAAAAACCCTGCGTCATGGTGCGCCGTATTGTAAATACGGCGCATCCATGGTGGCGCAAGAGTTTCTCCTGCAGGCGCAAGAAAACTGACGCATCGCTGCTTTAACGCAGCGATGCATCACTTCTTGTAAATCTGCCCCCACATTTTTAACCCACCATGGAATGTATAATGGCGGTCCTTTCTGGTGCAGTGCAGAGCTGTTTTATGCACTTCAAGGCATAAGGTGAATTAATTTCAGCCCTTATTTTTCAGAGTTAGCGCAGGAACAAAAAAAGACAAACCTTGCTCACTATTTTGAGCTACATTAATTGAAAATAAAGCACTGCATTTTAGTAATCACCCAAAAACGAAAATGAGAAGAACACATTAAATAAAGATAAATTATTTTGTGTGTAGCCAGCATTGCCACATTCTTTCTACTTTAGGGGTCGATTAAATAACATGTGTTAATGTTACAAAATAAAAGTGGCGAATTTTATTAAGCTTCTGAGAATGCACTAGGGGGCTCTCCAGAACTTTAAATCAATGCTTAGAATCAGTGCCTAACAAGAATAATACAGGTCTGCCAAGCCTAAGTTTTCATCCGCTGAGCTATCATACCTATTTAGTTGGTGTGGTATGGCAATTGCCCGAATATCACTGCCACAAGCTGATTCCCTCTCTCAGCTATCATGACCAATGCAGAACCTGTTACCGATATTTAGGTATTACTGTTCCTAAAAATTTAATTCTCATTAGTGTATCTATTTTAGATTATAGTAAGGTGTATAGAAAAAGAACAATGTTCCTCCAAACCCAGGAATTAAACCAAAATACTTGTTTATTAGAAGGCTTGCGTGTATATATGTGGTGTGTGGGGCGCACTCCATGTAAATTTACCAAGAGCAAACCCTATTGCAGTCTTGTTCACAATTCAAGTGTGCAATAGTAATGCATGCTAAATGTATACCAAGCACAACATAACTTAAAAATAATATTTTAACCCCAGTGAGGTATTACATCTAATGTGACACTGCAACAGACAGCCTGAATTTTAGGGAAATAAGAATTGCTGATAAGGATGGAAGACCCTAATGTCTCAGGCAGTTTCAGTAACATGATACATGGAAGGTAATTACCCCCAAGTCAAGTGTATGACTTTCATCAAGCTCCGATTCTTGCTTCAGCAGAATTCTGGGATTTTTAGTCCCATACCTAATGGGTAACTTGGAACTACAAGATCCACCAGGCACACTGATGTTGGCTGAAAAACCAGGACTGGCTGAAAGTTGCCCTCATAACAGGGGCCACACATTTTAGCGATCCAGTGCCCAGGTGCCCGTGTCTGTACAAACACATGTCATGGGCCTCATTACTTGCCTCACTAACTTCAGCAAGTCCAACAGAATCAATACAGCTTTCTAATGGCTTGTTTTCATACCAATCTGCCACCTTAGAGCAGCCATAGATTAAACTTGCTGCCAAGGCGGTAGATATCACATTGGGAACGCCTTCGATAGCCGCAAAGTAAATAGTCTGCGTAGAAAAGATGGTCTAATGAACTGTGATTTCACAACACATTCACCATAATATCCTAGAGAAATTATTTAATTTCTATGACTGATTTTACCACTATTTAAGCACCAGTGAGGACATAGTAAAAATTGGAGGAAAAAGTGGGCACCTAACTGAAATCCCATTTTATTTTCAGATTTTGTGCTGAAAAACCCCCCACATTTTTCAAGACTTCAAATTAGGCTGTAATTATTTTCTGCAAAATTGTTCTTAACAGAGGCTTTTTGTTAGTGTTAATACAGAAATATGCACCATACATTGTCACTAAAACCATGACTTCCACGTAAATGTGACAACTTTGAAAATTTTGCAGACACCTCAGAATTACAGTTCTTTGTAAACCTTTGCAAAGATGGTAAACAATCTTTCAACTTCACATGCCCCTGATTGTGATGCCCAAGTTTTGCAAAATGGTTAAAGGTGGTTGAGCTTTTAACCACTCAGGCACAGCAGTGAATTTGCTCAGCAGAATGTACCCCCGTGCTAGCAAGATGTCCGATTTTCTCCATTCTCACTACTTACTGGAAAACAATGCCTTTCAGTAGAATGCTTTGCAAAGATCATCTGCTGTGCTTTTTACACTATTTGAAAGTTGTTTTGCTTTGCAACAGCAAAGAAAGTCCCCAAGAAGAGCGCATAACATGGGTCCAGATTATACTAAAATGAAACTGTCATCTTCAACATGAAAGAGAGATATACTTTTTGGTCATACTCTGGAAATATTACCTTATACATTGACTACTTTATACATTATCAGTTTTCATTTAGATAATTAATAACGAGGTAAATAGAAAACTGGTCACGAAACACCCTTGTTTGAGACTTTTATCCACTGGTACTTTCCTCTCAATCCACACTTTACATCTTAATCACAAGCCAGACATTGGCTTGAACAAATGTATGTCTTCTCCTCCGTACACTAACCAAAGCCCTTCATATATCCATATATCAATCAATGGTTGTTCACAGTATATCTTAAATTAATGAATCTTAGTTTTATAGAAAATATAGCAGATTTTTAAAATCCACAAATATATCCAGAATAAAGGTAGTTGCCCAAGACCATTAAATTGCCCACATTCATCTGCTGAACCCTTTGTACAAAGACTTGATGTCTTCCCACCAAAATTCAATTCTTGTGAGTAGCAACTTTCAAAGTAACAGATTAACCTTACAATAAAATCAGATGCTAATATCCTAGGTCCATTTATTGCCCTTACTGTATCTCAGAGGGATCTCAGCTATTATCCATGTCATAAACACATACTTTCAGGGACAGAATTACTCAGCCTAAGGCAATAGACAATCCTTAGAGGTTCATCTTCCTCATATAAATCAAACAGGATAAGTTTGGTCCTTTGGCTCTATTATTAGTTCTGACAGATAGAACATTCATTGCCACACCAATAGAAATACGATATTTTAGATTAAGATTGAAATCCAAAGAGACTCTCACCTTGGAGATTGATTTTTCACCCTAGCTATCTTCAACTATGCTGATACTAAAAATTATAAATACCTGATAATCCTAGGTTTCCATGTAATTAGCTTTTTTTGTAGAGTGTGGATCAGGTCAATTCGGGTGTAGGAGTACTAAACAGTAACATGTCGAAGTATAAATAATCCAATATAACACAAACAATAACTAAGCTATTTAGATTGAGGCACAAATATTTTTAAAAAACTGATTAGATGAATGGCCCTCATACACCATTACTTACTACAAAGCTACACATTATGTGTGACATAAAACTTATCCACACGCAATACTTTCTGTGGATGATATGATAAGATAAACAATGTTTGAGTGCAGAAGTAAACAATTTCACAGGGCTCTAAGCCAAATATCTGCACCAATACATTTTCTGATAGGATTAAGGTACATTAAAATGATTTATTGTGAACTATACAAGACAGGTTTACATCTAGGAATATATGTATATACATAGCAAATTTGAGCCAAACTATACACATCTAGCCACATAATGGATAGCCTTTAGTGTGCCATGTTGCTTTTCAGAATGTCTAGCTGCATTGAATTATCATAATGCATTCTGGACTGAATTAAACCTTGAGCAAAAGCATGAAGGTCATTTTCGGGAATGTGCTTCCTGATTTCCTGTAGCAATTGTTAGTGGAACAGCCCTTGTTTCACCATGTTTCAAGTGTTGGACAAGGTAACATTTGGGGTGTAGCAGCAAAAGAATTCTATGACTTTACCATTGTGAAATTGGTGGGTGTGAATTCATTCTGAATAAAGTTCTAGATATGTAGTTCCAAGTCGACCGATGGTAAATAATAAGAACTAATCTTTTATGGTTGAATTTCAGGTGGTGTCGTGGCACCCATTCTTTGATTGATGGCTGTCACATTTCCTATGAGTTAGGCGTTATCCAACTCAAGCTAAAACGAAGGATTTTTCTATTTTTTGTTCTCTTAAGTGGAGACTTTACCCCCTTCATACCTTAGTTTGTTGAAGATTACTCCTATCCTTGTTTGTGGGGTTCCTTTCAACTTGCTCTATTCCTTACAGAACTCATCACCAAACCTGTGATAAGGACACATTTGATGGTGGTTTACCAACTTGCTTGTACCCAAAACAAAGATGGACATAAAACATTCATTATCAACTCAGAATATTACTCTTTATTCGATCAAAAATATGATCATTTACAAGGTTTAAAACAATCGTATTATAAAACCATTAAAAAGTTAAAATACAATATTTCATAAAAATCATGTAAATAACAGACAATAGCAGCACCAGAAGAGAATATATAAAATACATGATTCCATTCCCAGAAACTATATTGATATGCATTAACCAGTCGTATTTCCAAGAACACTTTTAAACAGTTTTGACCTTCTCCACCATGCATGCAGCAAGAATCTCGATATTGCAAAAATGAGCCATCTTGTGGTGTCAGATCTAAAAATACGTAATGCTTCACTGGGGCATGTAAACGACAGTAGACGACAGACTGGAGTTTATCCAGATTTTCCTGTAGTCAACGTAGGTGGGACAGCAAAAAAGAAAATGATCGAGGGTCTCTGATCGAATATGACATGTAGGGCAAAATGATGTTACAGCTGCATTTCCCCATGCACTTCTTCTTGAGGTAAGAGGTAGAGCCCCAAGTCTAAATTTAATGTACAGAGCTTTTGCCTGTGGGGGTTCGATGTCATCCATGAATGGTTCAAAACCATACCCTCCTTTAAAATTTAAAAAGCTAGTGGTTAAAGTGCCATGTACAATGCCTTCTACACTTTGGTATTCCATATGCTCCCAGAACCTTTTTTTAATAAGAGGAACCGTCGATTTAGGTATAGACCCCGGATCCTCCCAGATGCACCCCAGCCCTAGTTCTAGAAACCATTCCTAAATTTTATTAAACCATTTGATACGGCCTGATTGTTTGTGCAAAACGATCAATTCTTCCAGAGCCACCTTCAGCGGGACCTGTGTGTTACTGATCCAAATTCTGATCCAAAACAGGAGTGCCCTAAGAATAGCAAAATGGTCTATAGGTTTTAAGCCAAGATCAAGTCTTAGCGACAGTAGGGGGGTGCTCACAGGTAGGTTCAGGATCGCCCTGATGAATTTGTTTTCGGCTAGGGTTAAGTCTTTTAGATTTTCCAGCCCCCATAGCTCTGCCCCATAGAGGGCTGCTCCTAGACCTTTAGCCCTATGGTGTTCCAAAATGGGTGACACCGGGCGGTATGGGGACGCCCTGGCCCTCCTCACTATTGCACAATCAGCGTGTTGGAGGGTCAGAGTGCTCTTCTCAATTTGGGGTGTCCATACCAACCTATCACTAATACGTACACCCAAATAGTCAAAGCACTTGACCTGCTCCAGTGCTTGCGCGCCCAGCATGAGTTTACCCTTGTTTTATTTATAGGGATTAAAAGTCATGAATTTTGTTTTGGAACAGTTTATTTCTAACCCCTTCTCCCTGCATACTTTATCAAATTTGTTCAGAAGGTTCTGGATCCCTTTGGGTGTTCTGGAAATAAGCAAAGTGTCGTCGACGAAAAGCAGACAGGGCACTGCATTGCCTGCTAATCTTGGGGGATCACCACCACAATTGTACAATTCTTCTATCAATCCATTAATATAGAGGGTGAATAAAGTTGGAGTGAGGACACATCCTTGGCGTACACCCTTCCGTACTAATATATCTTTTGTCAAGCTGCCATCCGTGTTCCACCTGACCTTTGCATATGTGTCGTGGTGTAAACGGATCAGGATGTTAAGTATATAAGCTGGGAGACCTAGTTCGCTCAAGCCAACGTTGGGTGAGATCTATTGAGTCGAAGGCCGTTTTTAGATCTACAAATACAACATACAGGTGGCCACCTCTAATCGTCACTTCCTTCCAGATTAATAGGAGAAATCTAAAAACTTGGTCAGTGGTACTTGTGGAGGACCTAAATCCCGCCTGGAGATCTGACAGGATATTATTATCCTCGATCCATTGTTGGATCCTAGATAAAATGATTTTACAAAAGATTTTTTGGGAGACATCTATGAGGCTGATTGGCCTGTAATTACTGGGCGACCCTTTATCTCCCTTTTTGTAAATAGGAATGATCTCGGCACCCCGCCAGGTCGCCGGGATTTCACCACCTGAAACGATGGCATTAAAAACTACTTGGAGTAGTGGTCCCCATATTGAAGGTTCCGCCTTGTACATGTCACCCGGAAGCTTATCTAGGCCCGGGGCTTTCCCACCCTGTAATGCATTTATGGCTGTGATAGTTTCCTCTAAGGTAATGACTGTCTCCTCAGTTAAGACTATATTTGTAGGTCTCGATTGCGAGCCAGGGTCAGACAGGACGCCTTGTCCTGCATATAACTCTTCAAAGTATTCCTCCCACACATGGGGCTGTATATAAAAATCAGTTTCTAGTTTTAGGTTGGGGGAACCCTTGGCCATAAGATGCCAAAACAGTTGGCTATTCTTTTGCTTTGACACCTCAACAAGCGGGGGAGAGGAGTTGGCCTAACGGCTAGGGCATTCGACCTCGGACCTGGGGAACTGGGTTCGAGTCTCGGTAATGACGCTGAACATCCTGTGATTCTGGGCAAATCACTTAATCTCCCCGTGCCTAACAAAAATGAATGTGTGTCCTCATGTAACATAACTGGTGCTATGTAAAGCGCTCTGATACCCGATTCGGTTGCGGGTCAAGTTTGCGCTATATAAAACTCTGCAAAAAAAAAAAAAAACAAGCATTGCCCAATTATCTGCCTCCCATTCCTTTTTTGCCTTGGCTTGGGCCAGTTTGTATAACTTCCTGTGATTTTTGATGTCTATGGGGAGTTTCGATTTTACCGCCACAATTAATTCAGCCTTGGCTTTACCACAGGCCTTATTAAACCAAGGGGCTGACTTCTGTTTTACAAGATGGCCATTACATTGTTTATAAAATACTGGTCTGATTGCGGCGGTCAGTTGAAGGAATTTAGCCATGATGTCATCTATTCTGGTGGCATTAGTACTCAGATCAACAAGAGTCAGCTCCACCTCAGAGTATATTTTCGGAAGAGCAGTTGGATCAGCCTGTATCATTGGCCATTTGACTCTTTTGTTGCTGTTACTGGTGATGACCGGGGCACTCTTAGGCCCAAAGTTACCATAGAGTAAAGCTGAACCCGACAGTGTGAGGGCCAGAGCATTATGGTCGCTGTCTTCCCGTATTAGTACAGCCATGTCTTTTACACTAGACCAAAGTTCAACGTCGACGAGGATATAATCAATCCTGGTTTTGATTGCCCCCCCTCTTGAACGTGTGACATGCTTCTCTGTCGGAGTCAGTCCGACCATTACACGCTCGAACCCCATAAGTCATAGTGAATGATAAAACCTGATGCCCCACCCTAGTGTGTTTCTTAATAGGTGGTATTGGAGCTTGGGAATCCTTTTGGTTTAATCTCCATCTAATGTTAGTTCTTGTACATAGTCAACAGGTTCGAAAGTGGTGTTAAAATCGCCTGCGACTATGAGTCGGTGGTTCCCCTTGGCAGTTTCAAGGAAATTAGTTAAGGTTATTAATGTGTCAGATGGCTTGTGTGAAGTCTTAAAGCGGTTGTATATGTTAATTAACCTGACCTGGATGTTCCCTTTAAGATGTTAGTTCTAGCCCGAGTATTTCCTCTGAGCCGAGGTTTAAAACCTTGATTTTACAGGCCAGAGTGTTTTTAACCCAGATTAGAAGACCACCAGCTGGGCGACCAACACTGGACTGCTTTGCTTCAATGCTGTATGTGGTGAAACCCACCCTATGAGCAGGTTCAACCGCCCAAGTTTCCTGTAATAGGCATAGATGGAAGTCGTTCACTAGCTTACACCAATCAGGGTCAGGTAGCTTAGACCTGAGGCCTGCAACATTCCAGGATAGAAGTTTAAGTTCCTGGAATTCGATTGTAGGTTCCTGAGTCAGTCCTATGTTATTAGTTACTCCCTTGGGCTCAGTTTGATCATGGTAATTGCTTATCATGATTACTTGGTCACACCGGGCAGGATTATTATTGTAGGTCACAGGGGTTACATCTGACTGTGAAATGGGTGGTTCCTCTAGTGTCCTTGTAGGGGGAGGAGGAACTACGGGAAGTCAATCTTGGGAATCTAAACCACTTAATATTTGGAATCTATTTCTGGTTACCAGAGGGGTGACATCCATATGCGTGGAGTGTAAACTATGTGGTAGCCCATTACCCGGAGGGTTCCCCTCTCTGCTTTCAAGATGCTTGTAGAAAAACCCCAACAGTGAAATTTCAATACCCTGCCTCGGCCTCTGATTTATTAAAAGTGGCCCCCTACTAAGCAGTCGGCTGGCTAGAATTGGGGATCTACAATTAATCACAATGCAGTCTCCAGTGATGGATTTGCGTAGAGGGCCCACCCAGCTTACCGGTCTTAGGAACAGAATGTCATGAAAATTTCTGTTTGTAAAGCTTGTGTTTTGTAGTAGCCAATGACATACTTTATTCTTTAACTGGGTCTGCGATTCATTTTGATTTTCCTGCAGCAGGGGAACATTAGTGAGAATTGCCACATAAGGGCAACACTCGGGTGGAAGGTGAAGGGTCACCTTATCATCTCGATTAGCTAATTCATTTTTGCGCAGCGGTTTTAATGTCATTTGTTGTTTGGGGCCTGCCCGAATCCCAATGGTGGTTACAGGAGAGGGGCTGGGCCTAGTCTTGCCAGGGGATGAACGTGCTGAACCCAGAACTCGATGGCCCTGAATGTTTTTGTGGCACTGCATTGGTAACGTTTATGGGGTGAATATTAACAGCGGGACAAGATAGTGAGTTGCCACACGTGACTAAAGGTCCCACTTCAGGATTGGTGCTCCCCCCATGATCAAGACCCCTTTCCCACTCTTTCCTTTTGGCCCCGTCCCCTAATGTCATATCGGTAAGCAAGGTATGCATTAGAGCCATTGTTGATTCTAATTTGTCCAGTCTTTCTAGAATAGGAGAAAAGTTCTTGGCAATTGTTTCCTCTATAAGGGATGTAAGTACCACCATGATTTGTGGAGACTTTTCCTCGAAGTGGGACGGCGACATTAAGTTAGGACCATTCGGGGTGAAGGGACTTTGTGGTAGTTCAACGTGGGCTATTGGATTTAGTGCTGGAGGTTTTTTCTTAGATCTAGTCCGTATACTCCGTGTGGGCTCCAGATGTTTAGTTTTTCTTTTCCTTTTACCTGCCAAATCACGTACTGGTGAGGCTTGAGGTGTTATACAATTCAACAGGGCCGGAGGAGAAGTTTCTATAGACCTGGTAGATGCATGATTAATTTGAGTTGTATCATTCGTTCCATTAATTAGGGCTAGGTGCGCGACGGTCAGAACAGGTGGGTCGCCCCCTCCCACTGATAGCCGTCGTTACGCTACTTGGATCTCCATGTGAATGGCCTTAGCGGCCCGGAGAAGAAAGCAATCAAGGGTAGAGTTAGACAAGGTTTTGGGCGTGGCCACCTTCCCCCCTCGAGTTTTTGTTATAGCTGCCATTCCAGTAAAAGAAAAAGGGCATACAAAATATGCTTACTTGAGCGAGAGGAATAAACCAGCGATGATGGTGTACCAATGTCCAGGGTCCCAGAGCCAGGGGTCCGGGCCCCGCCTCTTCCTGCCGATGACGGGCGCGCTGCGGGGGCCCTGTGGTGGTTTTAGGCGCCTCCGATACAGCGGGAGTGACGCGGCAGGTATGCGCCTCCTGGCGCGGGTGTCACTGGGGGTTGGAGTCCCCCCCTTCCTGGCAGCGGCAATTGGCAAGCGGCAATCCTTTCTCGCGTCCCGCGCTGCGGGGGCCCTGTGGTGGTTTTAGGCGCCTCCGACGCAGCGGGAGTGACGCAGCAGGTAAGCGCCTCCTGGCGCGGGTGTCACTGGGGGTTGGAATCCCCCCCTTCCTGGCAGCGGCAAGTGGCAAGCGGCAATCCTTTCTCGCGTCAACTCAGAATATTACAGGAACCTCACTGGGAAAGTAGTAAAGATACTAAACTCTAAACAATGGGAAATTTCTATCAAAGAAAATGGAAAAACATTCTCCAGTTTTATGAATACAGTTCTGTCACACTGACGTTTACCTCATCAGTGATTCCTCCTCTGATCTCGCTTGAGATTCTTCCCTACAAAAATAGAATTAGTCTTATTTCCCATCTCATTATTGAATTGCTAGATAGAACCACAGAATCAATGTGGCCATGCTTATACTAATATCTGTGTTTGCAAACTTGGAAATAATGGGCAGATTTGGTGAACATGAAGACCATTTAATAGTGTTGAAAACTTTTAAAGCCATTTGAGGAACTTTATTTTTTTCTATTCCTTCTGAGAACAGATTGCTTTGGCCACTGTAGATGTACCAATGAATGATTTTTTGGGATAAATGATAATACACCATTCACCAGACCCCATCATGTAGGAATATGAGATTGGATGGAGAAAAGTCAATCAAGTCTACTGGCTGTTTTCAGCAGAATGCCTATCTCTGCGTACAAGACGAAACAAGGTCGGACATATGCTTCTGTCTTTTAGGAGGGGGCAAGCCCTATTTGAGAGCTGCCCTCGTGGTCTAAGTAGATCAAGGGTACTGTCAAACATTCCAAGGGACCAAGGAAAATGATCTGCAGTGGGACCGTGGGCCGCATTGGTGCCAGCAGAGTGGTGGTCGTGGGAAGTGTGGTGTGACGTGTGTATGGGGGGGGCAAAGCACATAGATGTGGTAGACTGCGACTTGTGGACTTATTGTGAGATCTTCATTCCATACTGCCCTCTAAATGAAGCCCCCAGTCTCTGGAAGAGACTTAGATTTGACAATTCTGTGTTATGCTGTATCTGAGTTGCTATCCCTTTACCGCATGTTGGAGTAAGACTTTTCTGCTTGCTATTGCTACTTGTGGTGATTCAAGTGTACAAAGGAAGTAACTTGATAATTGAATTGGAATATATTAGAATCTTAGGAACCACAATATTATTAGGCTTTTACTTTATCATCTTCAAACATTAGTAGCGGTAAGAAACAGACTCAGTTAAAGTAGCGAGTGCTACATAAAATCTTTGACAAAGACCCCCAACAAGGTGTGCCATTCACTTAGGTGGGCAGACAAAAGCATCCAACTTCCACTGATAGACGTGAAAAGGTTTTAGCCATGGCATTAGGAGACTTGATGTTTAATCTTGGCTTTACCACTTTGCTAAACTATGCTAGTAGTGAACTTAGTATTAAAACTCTGCCAGAGCCCACAAGGCAAGTGGCATTTCTTAGATAAGCAAAGCCCTGAGGCTCAACATATCAACCATCACACCCTGATTGTTGTGTAGTGAGCAAAATGGAAGATATTGAACTAGAAAGCATGTTTTTTCATTATTCCACAGCTCCCCTTGTGACTAATTACATGCTCTTGGACAATCACTTTTTTAACATATTTCTCCTTTTTTACAAACAAAGGAAGAACTTAAATCAAACTAAACACTGATCGGGCGTAACAAAGGCCCCCACAGCCCCCCCTGTGAGGGGGGGCCCAGGCTTACCCATACTGAAGGGAGCCCCCCTCAGTCGCTACTGATGTGAGTGGCCCCTTCAGCATATCTTGCAGGGTGGCCCCCTCATGTTTTGTTATGCCGCTGACACTAAGTATGTAATAACAAAACAAGACTGTAATGCAATAATCCTTTGATTTTACCCATGGGGGAGAGTCCACTCACTTAAAATGTTGTATAGTGAGAAAATTACGGACACTGAAACAAGGAGTCCAGCACTGTAGTATTGGTACTCCTAATTAAATTGTTCGATCATGGTCAAATTATGTACTTCTGTTAGACTTGGCTTTTTCAGTGAGTTCACCCCCAGACTTTTTGGTTTTGGCCTCCTGTTTTTGACCCTGTGTTTGTTGACTATAGGACTCTGGGCACTTTACCACTGCTAATTAGTGCTAAAGTGCATATGCTGTCTGAATAAATTGTGTTTATGGATTGGTTCTCCCTGATTCTCATATTTGATTTACTGGTAAGTCCCTAGTAAAGTGCACTGAGTATGCCAGGGCCTGTAAATCAAATGCCACTAGTGGGCCTGCATCACTGATTGTGCCACCCACATGAGTAGCCCTAAAAAGGTATCTCAGACCTGCCACTGCAGTGTCTGCGCACAGTTCTAAACTGCCATGTTGACCTGGCAAGTGCACCCACTTGCCATACCCTACCCTTCCCTTTTCTTACATGTAAGGCACCACTATGGTAGGCCCAAGGTACTGTAGTGTAGCTCCTATTTCCCTAATAGGCTCTGCGCATTGGAATAATATATCCTATAGGTTTGACATAGGACTACGGTCAGTATGTCCCTATCGAGTATATTAAACTTAATTACTTGTGCCAGCTAGCTCAGAGGCCACTAGAAACTCCTTGACAACAAGAAGGGAGTAGTTTCTGGCAGCCGCAAAACATGACCACTATGTTTCCCTTTAGAATCAGAACGTGTCCCAGAGTCGTGGAAACAATAGATAACTATTTCACTCAGCTCAGTCGTGCATGCTTAGTTTTCTCCAAAGTTACACAGAAAGAAACAGACGGGCGTTTCAATAAAAGGTTTATTGAACAGTCTTGTTTCTGGTGTAAGCAAAATGTGCTGTTACGATCACAAGACAGTATGCGAGATAAATAATGTACAGTGTGAGCAGTAGAAATAAATAATACTGCGTTAGCATTATCTTTTAGTACATATGCTGTTACATAAATAACACAGACTAAAAATGCGAGTACTCATACGATGCGTTTCTAATCTAGTTCTACCCCAAAGTACCTAACCTAACCTAGGTGTAGGACGAGGTATGAAGTAGGTGAAGTATTCCTTACTATGGTATACTAAGAGTATGTTAAGTCTAGTATGCCTAGTATGCCAAGAGTCCCTCTAGGTTCTAGTCAGCTCCATACCTGAAGAATGAGAGAGGTAGGAATCTCTTTGCCAGACTCGAACTCCAACACCCCGCAAGGGAAGTCAGATCACTGGAAGCTGGACTCTCTGCGTGCAGGGATGACAGCGTCTTCTCAGTGCGTCAGGCCGGGAAACGGGCTCCTCTGAAGTCGAGGTCTCCTCTGGTTTACAGGGGCTAGGGAAGGTATATTTATACCTGAGAGTACCTTAGGAATGTTAGCATTGACGTGAATTGGACAGCGAAAGACGTCATGGATGAACCCCTAAGGAATAATGGTTCATGCATAATATATGAGGCCTTGAAGAAATCAATAGTCCTGGGCTAGGGAAACTCCCGCAGCCTAAGGGTCTGTTCTTCATGAACTCGTTGTGATGTTAGGGTGGACGGATGTTAGAGACCATGCCTGTATTTTGAGTGCACGGTTTAATGCCTAAATAAGGGCTGGGATTTTATGCCTATATAAGGGCAGGGCGAATTGTGCCTATATAAGGACATGATGCTGGAAAGCCCGTTTATGGACACCCTAAGAGGAATACAACACCCACTCCACTTTCGTGTGTACGATAATACATAAATGCTAAACATTTAAAATGCTAAACATTAAAATGGAGTACCGCATATTTCTAAAATATTTCATAAAACCATTTAAAAAGGCATTGAAAAAACTCATTAGAATGCAAAAGGTACTGTACATTTGAAGCATTGCTTATCATTTCAGGCATAAAGTTCGATAATAAATGCAATTGGAATGAAATAAGCAGTAATATTTACATGTGACAGAAAATGATCGATAAGTTGTTCAAAAATCAAAGTCATTTCATGTCATGAAAAGTAATGAACTGTTTTTAGACACATAAGATGACTAAATGTCCATGGAAGGACCGCCAAGTCTGTACTATAAGACTAGTTCTACTTTAAGCAGATTGTAGTGCCATTTTTGTTCGAAAAATGGGAAAAAAAGTTCAATTTTGGTAGAGTTCCAAGTTTTGTTTTTTAAAAATGAAGGCCAAATTGTTACTGCATCTCTGGAACACTGTTTGCTGAATCAGAGTCAGTTCACGGGTCTGGTGTAAACATGAGATCATCTATTTCTATAGACAAAACATCATCCACTGTAGTCGGCATCAGTTGGAACACCTCGTGTAGCAGGTCAATTGCACAGAGATGGGAAGCATCGCTTCCAGCATAAGTTGCCTCAGCAATGTTCACGTCCGTTGTTACCTGTGTGCCTGTAGATCTTTCTCGTACCTCAGCAGCAGCAGGAAGCGTCTGTGAGATCTCAATGAATGCTGACATCAGGATAGGAAGCCTCTGGGGACAACACAGAGCATGGGCCGTTATCGGGTCCAGCAGAGTATCGACATCCGTTGGCGTTGCTGATGGAAATGTTAGATAGGCGTCCAACACGCATTCTTCACCGCATAGCAGGCATCGTAGAACAGGTAAGATGCAATCTTGCCAGATTGGTCTGAATGACAGGAACCAAGTTGTATTAAGGTCCCGTAGACGAGTCATGCCCAAAAGCTTTACTATTTGCTCACGGCACTTTCGTTCAAGGAGAGCTTTCTCCATTTCACTCGGAGTGATGTCGGCGAATAGGCTGGCCATAGTGCAATAGCAGGAAGAGAAATAGAATTCCGGCAACAAGTGCTAGAACTAATGGTATGCCACCAAACACCGAATGTGCAAAGTTCGGGATGATTCCGAGTATTGCTTGGAAAGGTGCTAACAGACCGGAGCAGATGCTCTTAAATACATGTACAATTCCTGTTGTATCAGACATGTTGAAGATACGTGATATCATTTCTACGAAATGTATAGGGCAGTTTGTACGTATTAAAGTCTGTATCTCAGCCGAAGTCCTTGCAATTTGTAGATCATAGGTTTCTTTGGCCGAGGTCAAAGGCACTGTTTGCTGTAAAAGCATGGCTTTCATTCTGCTTAAAGTATCAAATCTTATAAAAGAGACGTTCAGCGAAGGCCATAGAGGCGACTCCCTGACTGTGTCTATTGGGGGAAACAATACTTGCATACAGCAAGTGACCCTGGAGTTGACCGTTACCAGATATGGGATGCCTGGCAGCATGCCACAGCAACTCTGATCATTCAACATGAGGTAACTCCCGTTAGAAAGTTGTCCAAACGTTGGATTAATCACAGCAGCTGGTGTACCCTGCAGATGGCAAGACAAATTTGCCACAGAACCATTACAAGCCCCGTGCAAGGAAATGTCCTGACATATAAGCGAACCGCTTAGTGCACGTTTACAGTGTGTACCGCTCAAAAACACTTCACGATCCCCACTCCAACATCTATATGTATACGGTAAATCCCAAGATGTCTTAATGTATTCCTTGCCCAACCTTTCATATTTGCCTGCTTGCATTTGTCTGAGGCAATACTGAAACTGAAAAGTACTCACAGGTAATGTTATTTTGCCATGAATAAGCCATTCTGTAGCTGGTTTTTCTGCCACTGTGAATGGTAACTTTTCCAGTTTTTCAATGCTCAGCACTGTATACTCTGCTCCTCTTTGCGCCAGTTCGATCTGTTTATCAGTTAGATTGTATTCTGCAAACAGAGCCGTTGTGTTGATAAAACGCCAAGGCACATAGCCCGCTCGCAAAGATTGCAGCGTCCAGCTTAATAACACAATAGAACGTAATTGAGACTGGCCTTGTTGTAACATCGCCAAATCTTGTTCTAGTATGTCGATAGCAGAGGATACAATGCCATCCAGTGAATATATTCTGGAGGACAAAGTTGTTAACCCATTGTCGACCACAGAGAGTGTTTTTTCTAAATTAATACGATCAAGTTCACGTATTCGTTCTGCAGCCTCCATTTGTGATACTTTCCATGCTTCATTATAGGCAGCATAAATGCCGGCATATATGAAACGTTTTTGACGCGGTTTTCTTGGTCCAAGCAAGAATTCCCTACGGTCTGCGTCCTCTTTAAGTAAGGTTAAGTGTTGTTTCACATCCTGTAGTGTAGATTTATGCAGCCAATCAGGGCATAATTTTCCTATACTGTATGTTGTTACTACCCCCGGATGTTGTCTTTGGACATATCTTGGGTCAGGCCTATTAATAGTAAAGCCCTGAGTTTTATTCAGGAATCTTTCCTGACAGTTATTCGTGTCTGTGGGCCAGATCAACCATTTTTTCCAATCAGGATTAGATCTGTTGAGTTGTAGTATATTGTCAACTGTCACCACTGCCTTTGTATTATCATCACTGGCAGGTGTTGGTACAGAAGGTGTGTTCATCTCTTTGATCTTGGCTAATCCAAGACAAGATGTTTGTTGGATGGTTTCATTCAAAAACATTATTTGTTCAGGGATGATGCAGGCTCTAAATAAAGCTTCTATCCCCTGCACTTGCCAATCTTTAGTACCCCCGGCAGTTTTTGTGTCTATTGTGTCTTTCCAAAAGTCGAAACCCTGTCTAGACAGTTGGGCATTAAATAATGCAGAATAAATCTGTTTTGTATTTGTTAACATAATTTTCAGTCCTGTCTTGTTTACATTTTTATAGTAAAACATTCCTGGATCAGATGTATTGTATCCTGAAAAATATGAAAACTTACTAGCAAATGTTTTTGTACTACCTTTAGGTGGTGTAGGACAATGTTCCCATTGGTTAAACATAAACACATTTCTTGGATATGCAGTTTTATGCAAATAATGATGACCATAGTGGTTATAACAATACAGTTGTTCGTAGTCTGATGAACCCTCTAAATATTCATTTTTAGAAAATGCAGCAGATTTTTCTAGGTCAAACATAATGTCGTTTACAGTCTCAAAGTCCCAATCATCAGAATAGGCACTGGACGAGATTAGATCACTTAGTGAAATTTTAAACAAATGTGGAATGTTCAATTGTTCCGTCGGGCCGAAGATTTCATAATCTGTTTTGTCCCACACTATACCATCCTGTATAGGAACAGCTGTGATGTTCACTGATGACAAGTCTCTTGCTTCACGATGGGAAGATTTATGAGGTTTCAAAAGTACGTTTACGCCTTTTCCTTCAGTGTTCACATGGATGTATCTGCCACTTATAAGCATGCTCACAGTTGTCACCAAAGCTAGCCAGAGCAGGAAAACAAAAAGTCCAGATATAATCCAGAGTTCAATCCATGGAGAAACCAAATAAGTCTTTTTCAGAAAGTGAAGAAAGTCTTGTACTTGCTGCTTGAATTTGAATGATGCTGGCGTCGTTTCAGGTTCACTCGGATCTTCTGAGAACGTATCAAAGTTAATGAAATAGCCAGAAGCAGTTCTGTCAATTGTTGGAATTGCATCAGGATTTGTAGAAATCACTGGAACCAGTCGATCACTTGCTACGTTGGTGTAGACAGGTGTATTTGGATGAACTGTTAGTTGGTGTTCAAGAGGGATGAGTTCCATTGCATTGTTGCTTAGTCCTCCATCTGTTACAGCTGAATTCTCGATAGTTATCAGTCTTTCAGTCTGAACCTCTTGGATAGTAGCGAGAGGAGTGCGTTTGCTACTAGGTCGGAGTCCACGAGGCCTACTATTTAGTATTGGCCACATACTGTGGTTTGATGAGGTCGATGGACACAAATCTTTTCTCCTTTCTTCCAGCAAGGGGCGGCAGAAGCACTGTCCTTGTTCCTTGAACTGCTAGGACAGGTACTGGTTGTCTGTAAGAAGGTCCAAATTCCTTCTTGTCCGCAATCTTTTCTCTGACTAGATCCCCAACTTTTGGAATCCAGACAGGCCTTGCTGGGACAGCCGGTTGATCCCCAGTGGTGGTTGACTGTAGGAATACGTTGCTTTGTTTTGTTCTTAATTTGTTTAAGATCCTGTAAAACAGTCAAACGATCTTTGATATCAAAGGGTTTATTTTCCACCACTGTGCCTACATGTTCAAGGTCTGGTACCCACATTCTTGTCCCAAATAGGACCTCATATGGAGTGACCCCCCCTAGAGAACTTCTTGGCAGATTGTTCAATGCACGTTGGACCCCACTAAGGTGTTTGACCCACCCATCACCCGAACCTAATACCCTAGCTGTTATAGACTGCTTTATGTCCCGGTTTTTCCTTTCCACAACCGAATTTCCCTCAGGATGGAATGGAGAGGAGCACCACAATGCAACGCCCAGACTGGCCATGGCTTCTTTGTAAGCCCGAGAGCTAAACGCAGGACCCTGGTCAGAATGTAGCGTGCCTATTGCGTATATGCCGATAAAGACTCGCAAATCTTTTATAACAGTTTGAGCGTCAGCTGAGCGCTGTGGCCATAACCATAGGAACCTAGATTCAGTATTTGTGGGAATGCCTTTGTCCAGTAGGACGCAGGTGCGTAGATAGTCTAATGCTGTCTAACAATGGTGTCTGCACTGGGTTGCCGCATTCGCAGCATGGTGTCTGGTGGCTCTCTCGCTGTAATTTACAGTCTAAGCAGTTGTTGATGAATATGTGAATTTCTGTATTCATTCCAGGCCACCAGTACATCTCTTTTAACGTCAAGATTGTTTTAGAGATCCTATGTGTGACAGACCCTCCCCCAAATGTGTTTCATAAATCAAGGCTGCTCTACGTTCCATGTTTGGAATTACCCTATCCCCCACTCCAGGGATTTGAGCAAAAGGAACGTTGTTCGCATCAATTACATAAGAGTACTTGAGTGGAAACTTTTTTGGTAACGCTGCACTGCTGCCCTTGCTTGAAGCATTGACAGCCAACATTATCTCACCGTCTATTTTTGTTTTGGAACGAGTGATCACAGCTACGGAAGCCGTCTGAACAGCCCCCTTTGGGGCTTCATCAGCCAATGAATTCCCTGCAACGTGAACGCCATCACGTTGATGACTCAGTGTGTGAATCACGTGAGCCTTTGGTAGTTCGTTTTTCAACTGAACTACTTGTTCCCAAAGCAATTTGTGCTTTATTGTGCCACCTTTCGCATCTTTGAAACCATTTTCAAGCCAGTTTTGTATATAGTCATTATACGACTGAACACAGTAAAAGGAATCGCACACTATTAGT
Source organism: Calotriton arnoldi (assembly GCA_963921515.1). Taxonomy (NCBI): domain Eukaryota; kingdom Metazoa; phylum Chordata; class Amphibia; order Caudata; family Salamandridae; genus Calotriton; species Calotriton arnoldi. The sequence continues at coordinate 2,584,723 of CAWUFW010001478.1, read as the reverse complement.
GTGGGGAATTCTCGATCTGTACTTTCAAGTGCCAGTTTGAATGCTTGTAGTTCAGCTCGCTGAGCTGTACAATCCCCTAGAGATTGTGTTTTAGTGACCATAGGTCTGAAGATGCCATCTCGCATGCGACCTTTAACGATTGCACACGCTGCACTGTAAGCTTGCTTACTCCCTATTGCGGGTTGTGTGGATCCGTCAGTGTAAATTATAAATTCGTACTGATCGAGAGGCAGAATTTCAGTAGGCAGAGGACATTCTTGTTCATATTGCAGGAATGCTTGTGTTTTTAAATCGGGATCAAAAACATATTCAACATCTGTTGCAGCAAGAGAATTAACCCATTGTATCCATCTCGGATGTAATGCTTTAGCATTTGGAATGCTTGCTTTTGTGACCGCTTCTAAAGCTGGTACTGGGGTTACGACAATAATGCGTTTCCCTTGGGCTAAGGCTCTTTCTTTTGCTACAGCGGTTTGAACTGCTGTCAGAATTTTTTCAGTTGAACTGAAGCGCATTTCCGCTTATGTGTACAAATGGGATTTGTATGCAATTGGGATTTTGTCACCCTCATTGAAAGTTGAGTATGTGAATCCACATTGACCCGAAATTATTCGGATCACCAAATTACGTTGACTTACACGTGTTTGTAAGTGATTTGTTGCTAACATGTTAGCCTGAAGTGAACGCAAGATTTCTGTGTGTTCTTGTGTCCAGTTTCTGATCGAAAAATCAGGTTTGATTAATGCATAGAGAGGTTTAACCCTTTCTGCATAATTTAGAATGTAAGTTCTTCCAAAATTTAGGAAACCCAGGATGGATTGTAAGTTTTTTAGTGTTTTTGGAGGTTGGAGCAGCGCACACTTTTCTAAAAAGTTAGCTGCCAAGCTCTTGCCTTCACTTGAAAGCTCATATCCTAGAAATTGGACATTGAGATGGGTAATTCTGGACTTTTTAAAGTTGAACTTGTAGCCCTCAGAGGCGAAACCCAGTATAATGGTGCTCACCCTGTTCAAGTGTTTGTCCAGGTCATCGTCTGTCAGATAGATGTCATCGACATAGGACAATGCCTCATTGTCATAAATTTGTAGTAACTCCGTACACTCACTGAGAATAAACCTGGGCTGTTCTTGAACCCTTGTGGGAGTTGACAAAAGTGATGCTGGGTCCCCATTATGGAGAATGCTGTTAAGTACCTACTTTCAGGTGCTATGTTTTGACAAAAGAAACCATTTGAGATATCTAATGTTGTTTTATATTTTTTACGCACAATGTTATTTATTAATGCTGTGCTATGTGCATTTTGCACTGCAAAAGTTTTAGAACAAGTGTTTAGGTGTCTGTAATCCAAAACTAGACGATATGTATTGTCTGGTTTGGAGACAGGAAACAAAGGATTGTTCATCGAGGAGGTGCATGTTTCAATCACCCCTTGATATTCAAGTTGATCTAAGATCTCCCTGACCTGTTTTTTAGCTTCTTGCTTTATAGGGTACTGCCTTTGTGCAGTAGGTTCATGTTTCAGATGTATTTTATGGTGAGGTGAGTCCTCATCCCATCCTACATGATTTTTATATAATGCTGGGGCCTGGGCTACTGCCCATTTCCTGGCATATGTATATTTTAGATGAATTGGAATATGGTTGGAGAAGGCAGGCATAATAATGTCCTCGCCATGTGGGCAGTCCCTGACAAATAGTGGTGGCCAGTCTTTTTCTGCTAGAAGTATGTCATAGCCTCTTGACAGTCTTTCCCAAAAAAGTGCTTTCACCTGTCTAGGTTTGTCTCCCTCCATCCGGAGTGTTATTTCATATAACCTTTGTGGAGTGCTAACCCTGGTGTCTACAGTCTCAACTGTGATGTACTCATTCAAGTCCACTATCTCCAGAAGTTCCTTCACGTTCTGGCGAACTATTGTGACTTCTGCTGCACTGTCCAGCATTGTCTGAGCCCATTCTCTGTTCTTGAGTTGTGATCTCAGTATTCTCGGCATGTCTGATCTTCAGACCTGCTACTTTCTTTTGGAGAATTGAGGTTTTGTTTTATTTTTTGGAGCGTGTTTGTCGTCTTTCGATTTCACATGTTCTTCTTTATGTTCTGACCGTCCTCTTCTTTCCGAAGTCTGTGATGAGATCTGAAAGGGATGAGAGGAACGTGTATCAGTATCTTGATACCTGTCAGGCTTTCTCAGATTATCCCTATTCCTGAGGTTATACCTCCTTTCAGAGGGCTCCTTTTGAGGAGACCTACCTCGGGATTGAGAACGCTTCTCATTTGATTTTTGTTTATTAGTCTCCCACTTCTTTTTAGAAGATGTAGGAGTTTGTTTAATTGAGTCCTTCTCAGGACTTTCAGATAGCTTCGGCTTCACTGGTCTTCCACCCAAACTATCTCTGCCTAATTCTGCATAAGATTGTTCTATAATTCTGGGTAGCTCTGTCTGATGTTCTGTAACATCAAATTCCCTTAACTTTTGTCGGATCGCCACTGCTGCTGCCTCCCCTTTAATATTAGATAATATTATTGTTGAGACCTGGTCGAAATTTGTCAGTAATTTCATACCTAAATTTAGAGCAGGCTCTGCCCCGTATTCATTTTGAATTTGTTTTAGGACATCAGGTATTACCGCAATTGACGGAATGCCATGTGTTTTAGTATAGATGGCAGCAAAGACTGAGCCCCAAGTGGTGCAGTCTTCCAGTTGTGGTGTGATCCCCATTGGTAAACTGATGGTTAGGATTCTGTGTTTCTCATACGGGCTAGTATTTGGAAATACTGCTTCGATTTGAGTAATTTTTTGAGCTATCCAAAATGGAATTTGCTCACGTTTTGTGGGCATTTTACCCATGACTGCGTATAGAGTCTGTGGTGTAATTTTTAGTGTATTCCCCTGGTGAGGGGTTTGATTTGGAATTGTTAATGGTTTCTGGACTGTAAAAGTCCGCATGACATATTGGACCAATTGTCTGTAGATTTTTATTAACTCTGTGAGTTGAGTAAGTAAATCCTCATCTGACATCTCTTCAATGTCAGGATGAGGTGTGTAGCCGGATAGAATCGGCCATGTTGCTCCTGGTCTACCTAGTGGACCGAGCCTAGTAATGTTTTTGTGATGTTTTAGGGCGCCTTTAAACCAGAGCTGATGCTCTTGGTATGTTAGTGGAATTTCTATATCCTCGAAAGGAATGTATTCCTCTGGTGGATCATCTTCTTTGTAGAAGTGAAACATGTGTGTTACTGAATTGGATTCAGGAAATATTACCCATGAATAGAATACCTCTGTCTGAAAGGATTCATGTGCCTCTATCACGAAAACTGCTCTACCGCCTCTTGGTAGGCCATGTTCTATAAGTTTTAGAGTGATGGCTCTTCTTAAGTTTTGATGGATGTTTATTACACCCTCCTCGGTTTCATTTAAACCGGTAAAGTTAAAAACTGCTGGTAGGGCTGGATCAGCCACAGCTACACCGTCTCCGGCGTCTTCAGTCATTTTGTTTTTTGAAAAATGTAGAACAAGCTTCAAGGAAACAAAGATAAGGTGCACAATATTTTGGAACACTGTATCCTTCAACGTTGAGCAAACCAAACAGCTAATATATAGGGTACTGCCCTATGTAGCCTTGGTGGATACTTAACCCTGCCCACTCCAGACGTCTTTTGGAGTATATGGGTAGGGGTCTCTGAGAGAAAAAGCACGGCTGAGTTACTCAGTATCTAACGTTGAATTACCGCCTTACCAAACCGTTGGGCGCCATGTAGTGTAGCTCCTATTTCCCTAATAGGCTCTGCGCATTGGAATAATATATCCTATAGGTTTGACATAGGACTAAGGTCAGTATGTCCCTATCGAGTATATTAAACTTAATTACTTGTGCCAGCTAGCTCAGAGGCCACTAGAAACTCCTTGACAACAAGAAGGGAGTAGTTTCTGGCAGCCGCAAAACATGACCACTATGTTTCCCTTTAGAATCAGAACGTGTCCCAGAGTCGTGGAAACAATAGATAACTATTTCACTCAGCTCAGTCGTGCATGCTTAGTTTTCTCCAAAGTTACACAGAAAGAACAGACGGGCGTTTCAATAAAATGTTTATTGAACAGTCTTGTTTCTGGTGTAAGTAAAATGTGCTGTTACGATCACAAGACAGTATGCGAGATAAATAATGTACAGTGTGAGCAGTAGAAATAAATAATACTGCGTTAGCATTATCTTTTAGTACATATGCTGTTACATAAATAACACAGACTAAAAATGCGAGTACTCATACAATGCGTTTCTAATCTAGTTCTACCCCAAAGTACCTAACCTAAGTGTAGGACGAGGTATGAAGTAGGTGAAGTATTCCTTACTATGGTATATTAAGAGTATGTTAAGTCTAGTATGCCTAGTTTGCCAAGAGTCCCTCTAGGTTCTAGTCAGCTCCATACCTGAAGAATGAGAGAGGTAGGAATCTCTTTGCCAGACTCGAACTCCAACACCCCGCAAGGGAAGTCAGATCACTGGAAGCTGGACTCTCTGCGTGCAGGGATGACAGCGTCTTCTCAGTGCGTCAGGCTGGGAAACGGGCTCCTCTGAAGTCGAGGTCTCCTCTGGTTTACAGGGGCTAGGGAAGGTATATTTATACCTGAGAGTACCTTAGGAATGTTAGTATTGACGTGAATTGGACAGCGAAAGACGTCATGGATGAACCCCTAAGGAATAATGGTTCATGCATAATATATGAGGCCTTGAAGAAATCAATAGTCCTGGGCTAGGGAAACTCCCGCAGCCTAAGGGTCTGTTCTTCATGAACTCGTTGTGACGTTAGGGTGGACGGATGTCAGAGACCATGCCTGTATTTGGAGTGCACGGTTCAATGCCTAAATAAGGGCTGGGATTTTATGCCTATATAAGGGCAGGGCGAATTGTGCCTATATAAGGACATGATGCTGGAAAGCCCGTTTATGGACACCCTAAGAGGAATACAACAGTACCCCCATGGGCAGGGTACAGTGTATGTGAAAGGTAGGACATGTTGTACTAGTGTGACATGTCCTGATAGTGAAATACTGTCAATTTTGTTTTTCACTATTGAAAGGCTATCTACCACATAGGATAGAATGGGTGATACTTTGTAACATCTTACAAGTATAACTACCCATTGGAACAAGATAGAGAAATAAAGTTAAGGCTCTCTGAACTCAGAATTCAATAACACATCTTTTAGTAAAGATGGTTTTTATATTGTGTGTTTGAAAATGCCACATTTAGAAAGTAGGCATTTTCTTGCATAACCATTCTGTATGCCTCTGCCTGATTGTGGATTGACTCTCTGGTTTTGGAGTGACAGGGGCTGGGGCTGTGCATTCACTGTAGACGGGGTGAGGTGTGCCTGGCCCTTCCTGGATGAATCAGAGCTGAGCTGAATGAGGTTTGGCTGCATTTAGAGTAGTGGGAGGAGATTTCCATGCACCTGAATAGGGCCTGTCTCCCTTACACAAGGCTGTCTCCACCCCCTGTGGTCATACTGCACCAGTGAGGACAGAACTGTTTTGGACTGGGCCCAGAGACCCTTGCACAAAGAGAACAAAGACAAAATGGGGTATAAGTAGTAGACCTTAAACCCCAGAACTTTAGATCACTTCTGGACTCAAGAGGAACCTTTGCCAAGGAGAAGAGCTGAAGACCTGTGAGGAGGAGTACTGCCTCTTTGCAGTGTGCTGGGTGGGGTTGGCCTGCAGTTGCCATTTCTGCCAAGGAAAGGACACCGCTTGCCGCATCGATCGCCAATGCATCCTGGATTTCCACGCATCGCAGCTGTGCGGCAAGTTTTCCCAACTCATCACCCGCAGACCTGAACCGTCTTGGAGTCAATGCATTACTTCCCCCAACAGTCCGGATTCGACGCATCACTTCTGCGTGCAGCAGAACTGTTGCATCGCCTCCCCAAGGACTCAGGAACTGAAGCATCTCTTTGTTTCTCAACGCTTCCCTTCTCTGTGGCTGTTTGGCCTTGTGAATTTTAACGCATCTACAGGTACTTTCTGTGAAATCACGCATCCATAGTTTTCTATGGACCAAGTTGCTTGAACCCTTTTTAAAGTCATATTGTTAATACCTGTATGTTGGATTTTTGATGTTTTCGTGTTGTTGAGTTTAGATAAAGATACTTTATTTTTCTAAACTGGTGTGGGGTCCATTTGTGGTGTTATCACTGTATTACTGTGTGTTTTGAGTACAAATACTTTACACATTGCCTTTGGGATAAGCCTGTCTGCTTGTGCCAAGCTGCCCAGGGGGTGAGCAGGGGTTATCTAAAGTGTGTATCCCCCTTACCCTGACTAGAAGCGAGGGTCCCTATTTTGAAAAAGATACATACCTCTGCCAACTAGAGACCCCCATTTCTAACAACTTCCTAGTTATTTGTCACGTTATCTGCTACAATGCCATAGAGGTAGATGACCCACTAAATGCTTGAGCCAGCTTCTGGGCTTGGCTTAGCTCAAGGTTCTCCCTGAGCATCAAGTTCAAAACAATACAAGCCTTCATGTGGCTTCTGTCTGCCACCCATGCTCTAATCTCATGCACCAGGAATTGAAGACAAAAGCATTAACTCTTGATGTAAAACAAAAGTGAGGAATAAATACTCAATATAGTGGCTGAATTGCACAATATGAAAACTTAAGAACCTGTGATCACTCCCAGATTCTCTGCTTGACCAAATTGTGTGATCCTAGGCAATTGTTTTATTTCCCTTGTCTCCCCCTTCTTCATTATCATAAATGAGAGCACATCGAAATACACTTAAGGATGTGTGCCCTAAAACTATTTTTGTGCTTGTTTTAATAGACTATAATGCTTTTCATGTAAAATAACAACTTGGGCCTCCTAGAGGGTGTACATGACAAATGACTTGTGTCTTGTTTCACTTAAGGTGTTGGCATCAGAGATAGAGGAGAGCATGATTGTTTATATGTTTATTTTTTTAAATGATCACTTCTAATAAATGCCACTCAATAAAGTGATATCGTCTGATGTACTAAGAGGAAACACTTCCACATATAAGAGAAATACACTTTTTGAATTTTGAATTGACTATCATATTCTTACAATTTTGTTGCATGACGTCTTTAAACATGAAGTTGTTCTCACAGATAAGTTGGTATCTTGTCCTTTGCTTCAGGTAATGAATAAATAAATGCTTGGCATTTGCCCAACATCTTTCTGAATGCTGGAAATCAGAGAAGTGAACAGCAGCCCTGTGCTGTTGCTCACCAGTGGGCCACATGTAAAGGTTAGATGGGGTGCAACTGGCATCCGTGTCGTACAAAGAGAATCTTTGGTTTGGAATAACCCAGTAAATTTTTTGGTCATTTGATCAGTCTTCTCCTGTTTCCAGGACATTCTTACGCAAAAATGTGTGAGCCTTTCAGAGACAGACCACCCCTGATGGACATGATTTGGGTCAGTAAAGTGGGGTTAGACATGCATGAATATAAATCAGCACCAAACTAAAAATATGAAGAAAAGCTGTGAAGATTTGAGTCATCAGTAGGAGCAAATGGCAGCATTACCTTAGCAGCAATTAAACTAACTTTGCACTAGAGTCCCTCCTGCACATTTCCCTCCAGAAAAAATGATGTGTCATAAAGACTATGCCCAAAACGTTTTTGCCTTCTTTTGGAAACAAGCATGAGCAAAGCGAATAGGTCATGCTTTTCTAATGTAAGTGCCAAACTGTAGGCTTTGCCAATGTCTGTCTGTAAAGTATAGTTTAAGAAAAGTAGAAGAAAGAAACATTTTGAAATACTGGAGCAAAGGCAAATGGATATCTTATCATATCTCAAAACTGTACATTGCATTCAATGTTCTCTATCTTTATAAATGGCCTGTGTTAGAACAGGGGTTTCTGGTTGGCAGAGGTATGCACTCTGTCCAAGCAAGAAGCACCAATCTAGTCAGGGTAAGCTAGATACACCCTAAAAGATAACCTGGCTTACCATCTGGTAGCTTGGTACAGAGCAGTCAGGCTTATCTAAAGAGACAATGTGTAAAGTATTTGTGCAACGGACATAGTAACAGACACAGTAATACAATGAAAACACCAAAAAAAAAGACTCCACAGAGGTTTAGAAACATAGACAATACTTTTATGAGTAAAACAAGACCAAAGTGACAATAATCCAATAAGTAGAACTGGAATTATACATTTTTAAAGAATCAATCAAAAAGTAGTGCTTAGAAGCAAATAGGGCTTAGGGGTTTCTTGAAGTCGCCCTGGACCGGGGTAAATCCAGAGTTTAGGCCAACCGCAATGGAGTGTAGGCCAGCCTCGGGGCTCACGGACGTCCCGCTGAAAAAGTACCTTGGATGGAGCAAGCGTGGACATTGAAGACTCACTGCGTCTGTTTCGATCTGCGCAGGTGATGAAGGATTCATCGATATAACCCTTTACATTGCAGGCACTGTGTCAACGTCGATCTGCGCTGTTCATCATCGTTGAGCTGTGCAGTCAGTTGAGGCAATGTCGTTGATCAGCTCCTGACGAAGGGCAACGTGTCGGTTCAAAGTCATCATTGCATCGATTTTTATGGTTCTGTACAGCAGAAGTCGCTTTGTAAGGGTCCAGGACTGGATTGGAACCACTTGGCATGGCAGGATTTACAGATGGCAGAGTTCAAGTGCTGTTGCAGGGAAGAAGGAAGTCTTTGATGGCCCTGACACTTCAGAACAGGCGGCAATCCAGATGCCCAAACACAAGCACAAGCCACTCTCCACTCTTGAGACACCATACCACTTTTTAATAGACATGGGGGCAGCAAGGTCATGCTTGCAGGAAGAAACAGCCCCCATATCAAAGATCCTGCTAAGATACAGGGAATCTTGGGGTCAGTGGCCGAGATCACCCTCATAGAACTTTTTAAGTTGGAGATAGGGGAGAGAAGGATAAGGAAACAATTGTTTTACTATCCCTCTTCCCCGACCAATGTACTAGGACTACACCTGCTGTATAAGCTAAGAATGTGCATCCAGTTCACTGAGAATGAAACTATAGTCTGCTTCTCCCCTGAAATCCCCCTCCTAGGGCACAAGCCAGCAAGGCACCCCCATGCCACGTAGACACCAACCAGGGTGTTCCCAGTCCATCGAGCCCCCTTCAACGGGGTAGTCCTGGAATACATGAGAAACCTTTTTGAGCCATGCGAATTACCTTGGCAGTGGGCAGGTTGCACACACCACCTCTTGGTAGAAGCTGCCAAGAGGATAGAATGTAATGTGCGCAAAGAGTAGAAGACTCAGGACGTGCACATGCCTACTGAATGCCCCGAGACTAGGTGGGAAATCAGACCAAAGCACATAGGGACAATGGTGCTAGCAACAAGTCTGTGCGCACCCCTGGGGTTACCCGTTTCAGCCTCTGTCACATATATCATATCAGGGGTTTGTTAAAGTGTGACTACTCACCCGTAAGGGTCTCAAGGCGCTAGGGGTGGGGGGGTGCAGGTTCCATTCCATCAAGGAGGGGGTCTGTCGAAGAGCCAGGTTTTGAGGTTTCTTGCGAAGATGGGGAGTGATGTTGTCTGTCTGAGGTGGAGCGGAAGGGCGTTCCATGCTTTGGCCGCGAGGAAGGAGAAGGAGCGGCCTCCCGATCTGGTCTTTCTGGTGCAGGGGACCACGACGTAGGAGAGCTGGGCTGATTGTAGGGTCCTTTGGGGTGCGTGGAATTTGAGTCGGCTGTTCAGGTATGCTGGTCCGGTGCCGTGGAGGGCCTTGTCACCAGCCTGGCACCTTCACAAGTGAGGAAGTGGCACAGACGAGGTGGCCCCGTGCCATGTGGTGCATTCCCCACATCGGAAGCCCACTACCAGCTACCAAATGGGGTACCCAGGTGAGTTATCTCTGTATGGTATTTGGCATGCCTGACCAGCAGAATAACACCTCAAGGAGGTGTCCCCACCTGCCAAGTGGGAAAAATCCTGGGGCCTAAAGTGGGCAGGCCACCATCCACTCCACCAACGCAGTGGTCCTCTTGGAAGGATCAAGAAAAAGGGTGAGATTGCTCTCAAGAGGGCGGCGGTGTCCACAAGCATGCAAGTGGTACGCGGCTTGGAGATGACCCAGCTACGGAACACCTGAGGGTTCCAACAGAGCGCTAGCACCAGAAGGCAGGGAGGCCAGCAGCCTTCAGATCCCTGAGAATGCCACTATTTTCACTGAAAGAACCACAAGACCAGCTAGTGTCACCTAGGAATATAGCACAAGCAAAAATGAATAGTCCCAGGACAGCCCCCACAGAATACCCATCCCCAAATCCAGGCCAGAGCAACACAAATGCATCATACAATCAGCCTCAAGAAAGTCAGGCAACAGCAGGGGTTGGGTGGTTGGCCGAGCATGTGGCAACCCCCACAGCAGACAGGGAAACCAGCCCAGTAGGGACTGGGGCTACAACCATGGCAGGGAGAGGTGACTGTCTTGGTAGGCAATGCCCAAGCACAATAACATGCAGTAAGCCCAAAACCACCTCCCAACTTGACCTATCACCGTCATATCGCTTCCAGAAACATTTCCTTACCTGCAGTCACAAACCAACTTTTAGGGCCGCTGTACTATATAGATTGGGAATTCACGTTAGAGTTCACCATCCAGGTTCCCACAGGGGTCTTGGCCTCCCTCTGCTGTTGATCCCCTGGGGTGGGTGTTGGCTGACCATACCCCCGGGAGGAACACCGTCTGATGAGGGAGCAGGGAACCCCCCAACTTGTGCATTAAAATCGGCACCCAGGTCCATTCATCCAGACCCAACTTTGGATGAACTATATAAGTCTCACTAGCCCTAGTGTTTCCACCAAATGGAGGTCCAGATACAGTTCCAAAATCAGGCAAACGCTCCAGTGTTGGGAGACAGGTTTTCCACACCCCTAGGACAAAGATGTCCTTAAAATTCCAAAGAAAGCAACCACATGCCCCTCGAATCCATTAGTATTACCCTCATCTAGCGATCACAACCAGTCAAAAACGCACACCCAACTCTTGTTGAAAATTCAGCAAACAAGCAATCCCAGTCACTGCCCTGCAGAGCCATACAGGGGCAACAAACGACTCCCTGACTACCTACGGTAGACTGCGTTAGAAGGGTTGTATGATGGAGCAAGGAGTTCCTCAACAACGCCTACCTTAACAATGCGGTCTCTACAACGACCGCGTCTTAACCACAAATTGCTTTACCACGTATTCCTTTACCATGATTTTTCGTGGTAAAATCATGCTTGGTAAACGCCTATCCGTGGCTTAGCTTACTACCCCCCTCCCTCTCCCCCTCAGCCCTAAATACACCTCCCAACCTCCATGAAACTACCCTGAACCCCCACCCCCTAAAAACAACCCAGAACCCCCCCACCCCCTAAAAACTAACCCAAACCCATCCCACCCCTTAAAAACTAACACAAACCACTCCTACCTTCTAAAAACTACCCCGAACCCTTCCCACCCTCTTAAAACTAACACAAACCCCTCCCACCCCCTAAAAACTAACCCAAACCCCTCCCACACCTAAAAACTAACCCGAACCCCCACCCCCTAAAAACTAACACAACCCTCCCACCCCCTAAAAACTAACCCGAACCCCTCCCACCCCCTGAAAACTAACACAAACCCCCACCCCCTAAATACTAACACGTACCCCTCCCACCCCTAAAAACTAACACAAACCCCCAACCCCCGAAACCTTCATACCTGTCCTGTTCCTGTCCGATGCTCCTCTCAACTCCGCCCATTCAGAATACTAGACCGACTTAGCCTTAACCACGCACATGCATGGTTAAGGCTAAGTAGTTGTCCAGGCAAGTCGTTGTTCGGCTTGCGCGACTCCGGAACTCGTTGTTCAGGAGTCGTTGTTCAGGATGTTTCCTGTTAGAAGCAGCATCGCCCAAAAAACATAGGTAAACGCCCAATAGAACCTGCACAAAGAAGCCCAAAAGTAGCCCAAAGACCCCAACCCTCCAGAAAGAAGGGTGTGACCCAATCACCCAATTCAATTCAATTCAAAGAAAGCTTTATTCGGTTTGGGTAGCAACCATAAAAGCAAACATACATACACAAAACATTAAAATCCAATTACAGTTTCATATAGTATATATACAATCGGTTTAGTGCAATTATAAAAATATAGATTCAATTGATAGATACATTAAAAGACCATACTTTTCCTAGCATGAATAGATTTTAAAATAAATGTCGCCACATAAAAACAAATCTCGGGCTCTTTTAATGTAAACAGTAAACTCATAGCAGCATTAATAGTTGTGACATTATATTTCTTAAACAATGGTTTTAAATAGACGATTCTATAGTTCAAATACAAATCGCATAATAATAAAAAGTGCATAGTGCTCTGTTTGGTGTGCTTATCACATGGACATGGGGTGACTGGATGCTTTTTCGTTTCTGGGAACGCGACTAGATGATGGACAAGACCTAGTCTCATCCTCGTTAGTACAAAACGGTGAGAGGATCTTGAAACTAGTGATAGATAACTTTGAAAACTAACAAAGTCTATATACAGTTGATAAAGCTGATATGTAGGTTGTTTCTCCACATTTCTCATCCTACACTCCTTCTTATTGGACAGAAATATGTTCCTCATCTCCTGTTTGGACAGACCTATCACATCATTCGGATTTCTCGAGATCGTGAGCTTGAAACCGTGGACCAAACCCCATTCGCTTAAGCAATGCCATCAAATACGGCCATTTGACCGAGTCGAATGCCATACGTGCATCCAAGGTTAGCACCGATGCATCCTCTTTGATTCTATGGGCTCTTCCCAAAACTCCCTGGAGCCGTCTGAGATTCAAGGCGGTGCTATGTCCTGGCATGAATCCGGACTGGTCCGGATGGACCAGGACTGGGAGAAGGGGGAGAAGCCGTTGAGCCAGCAGTTTAGCAAGAACCTTTGCTTCCGCATTTAATAGCGTAATTGGCCTGTATGACGTGCATTGGTCCCTTGGCTTACCCTCTTTATATATGACGACTATGGTTCCTAATCGCTGGTCTGGTGGGAGTGTACCTTTAACGTTACTTTCTTCAAACATTGCCAGTAGGTGGGGTGCGATTATTTGTGCTGTGGATTTGTATAACTCTATGGGGATGCCGTTTGGCCCCAGCGCCTTACCCGACTTTAGGGCTCCCATTGCTTGTGTTATCTCTTCTATCGTGAGGGCTTCCTCCAAAGGCTGGCTTTCCTCTTTCGTTAATACTGGTAATGAGATATCCTGAAGAAACTCTAGGGATTCTTGTTCTGAGTGTGTGGTGCTGGCAGAATAAACCACCTCGTAGTGATTCGCAAAGGCATCTGCAATCTCTACCGGATTCCTAATCTCCTTTCCCTCCCGAGACGTGAGCAAAGGGATACACCTATCCGCCCTTTGTCTCTGATCGAGCCTGGCCAATAATTTGCCCGCTTTGTCACCCTGTTCATATACTCGGTGTTGTGTTGCGCAAATTTTAATCCTTGCCTCTTCTGTGACCAAGTCCCTATATTCTTGTTGTTTAAGTTTCAGGGAGTGTTGCTTATCTTCATCATCATTTTGCACGATTTAGAGCTCCAAATCAAGTATTTCGGTTTCAAGCTGTGTCACTGTCGCCCTTTTCTCTTTTTTGTGCCCCGTTATAAGTGAGAGGGCTTGCCCCCTAACCACGGCCATATACGCTTCCCACAACGTCTGTGACGATGTGACCGAGCCCGCATGTTCTTGAAAATATAGAGTGGTGGCTTCAAGCAGACCTTTTCTTATTTTAGGGATCTTAATGTACCAAGGGTTTATCGGTATAGGTCTCCCTCCTCGCCTTTCCCCCACCCTGTATGTAGCCCATATGGGGGAATGATCGGAGATACCCCGCGCTAGGTGTCGAACTTCCGCGAAGTGTGGGAGGAGTGTGGGTAGAGATATTAGGAAATCGATTCTCGACCGACTTCCATGCGCACCGGAGTAGAATGTATATTCCAGTGCATTTGGCTCGAGAGCCCTCCAGACATCTATGAGGCCTAAAGCTGACAGGAATTCTGCCAGCCATGTGGGTTTAGGGGCGGACGCTCTAGGAGGCTTACGGTCTAAGCAATCGCACCCCGCCATGTTGAAGTCTCCTCCCAGGAATATGCGACCCACCGGGAGTTCCAGTAGTGTGGCCCCCAATTCTGTCAGGGTTGAGTCACCCAGCGTGGGTGGGACATATGCTGACATTATATTAATTACCTCGCCAAGACATTGCCCTGAGATCGCCACAAACCTGCCCAATCTGTCTGTCCAGGTTCTCTCAATTGTAATGGGAAGGTTCTTTTTAATAAGGATTCCTACACCTCTCGAGCCGGACGTGTACCCTGCATGTGCCCTCATTACATAGCCCCATCTGTTCAGAGCCTGACAGCTATTTCCGAGGAGGTGCGTTTCCTGCAGGAGGACCACATCCGGGGCGTACCTTTTAACAAACTGGAGTACAATACCCCTTTTGACCTTGCTCCCCAGCCCGTTTACGTTCCAGGACATCAGCTTCAATTCAGCCGACTTTGGTCTTATCATGGTGGCTCTAAATTTTGTGGATCATTGCTTGGGATTGTTGGATGAGTGTGGTGATTTCCCACCCCCTCCATCATCTGATTCTCCGATTGGGGCGTATCTCACCGGCCGCTTCTACTTGCGCTATGTATTTGTGTCAAGTGACATGTGAAACTGCCATTTAAACTAGAGTTACTAATTAGAAAACATAAAACAACCCTTCCCCTTCCCATAACTCCTCCCACCCTGCCACCCTGCTAGGCGGAATCCCAACTGCCCACCCCCCCCAACTCAGCAGAGAGCCTGTCGACCCTCCCCAACAACAAGTTAAATTGAGGGAACATTCACCTGCCTTTCCCAACCTTCCCCCCCTCTACATTCGTAGCGTAGTACCTGACCGCAATGAATTACAGCATATTGTCTCACCATTTCCTGTGTGTTCCGCTGTCCCAAGCCAGTTCTACTATGGACTTTGGGTAAAGCCTAGAGCATACATCTATTCTCCTCTTCCGACACATAAATGTTCAGCTGAGTGCCCCAACACGAGTTTAACCAATATTACAGCATATGGTCGAGCTGGAAACCAGCCCATCACTCACTGTCTCATGACATCTGTTCCGCACTGTCTTGGTCCCTTCCGACATGATACGTCGTTCATCTGTCCTTCTTCAGCCACTCGCCCTGTTGGAGCCATCGCCGATTTCTTGGTTTTCCCCCGGTTGACCTCCTTTCCAGCGCCTCCGACCCGTCTCCAGCCTTCTATCCAGTCCCATCCTTCCTCTGGAGTCGCAAAGAACCAGACCTTCCCTTCAGATTCCACCCGGAGGCGTGCTGGAAAAAGCATGGAGAACGTCACTCCTTTGTCCCTAAGCGCTTTTTTTACTTCGAGAAAGCTACGTCTTAATTTCTGGGTCTTTAGAGTAAAGTCAGGAAAGAAGGTTACTTGCGAGTTTTCAAAGAGAATCGGGTGGGCCACTCGCGCCGTGTGCAGAATGACGTCTCGGTCTTTATAGTTAAAGAGGTGTGCGATGATGGGTCTAGGTGGGGCCCCCGGCTTGGGGCGACCACCCGCTATACGGTGGGCTCTCTCCACCGAGAAAAACTTTGAGAGACCTTTCGGTTGGAGTTGCCCCAAAATCAGTTCCTCCACAAAGAGGTCGACTGTGAACCCTTCCGCCTTTTTTCGGGACTCCAAGGATTCGTACGTTGTGCCGTCGCGATCTCCCCTCCTGGTCTTCAAGCCTGGCCTCCAACTGGACCGTCTGTACGTATAGATCTTTCGTTTGGGCCATAAGACTTGAGGTGTCTTGGAGCAGAGTTTTGGTTGTGTCTTCTACCGTCTGCACTCTTGCCCCATGTTACGCAGATCGGCTCGAATTAGGGACACCTCCGTTGTCACAGAGTCTATTCGGGTCTCCAGCACTGTTTGCACACCCCGCATTGCGGCCATTAGATCATGTAGGGATAGCGTGTCTTTATTCTGTAGTGCCTGGGCCTCCAGTGTAGGGCGTTCTTGCATTTGGTCCTGGGCTTCCACGCCTTTGGGTAGAGCGAACTTGTCCAACTTGGTTTGGTGGGAGCTCTTGCTATTCTTTCCTCCGGACACCTTCTCAGCTTGTGCGGGCTGCCCTAGGCAGTCTTCTTTTGTAGTCCCTGGGCGCGCTTCTGCCGCCTGCCAGGAGTAGACAGACCACCCCTGCGGCCTGTCAGGCTTACGCCCAGGTTCCCCAAGCTTGTAGCTCTCACCCACTTCGTGTCCGGTTTGCGGTATAGATAACTGCCACTTGGAGCCCCCACCGACTTTTCTCTTTGACTTGGTCTTCCGCGGCGCCTCACGGGCGACTTGGGGTTAAGCTGAGCCTCTCTGCTGCCCACTGTATTGGGTATGCTGTTGGGCCAAGGACCATCTCTTTTGCAATCCCCTCCTTTTATTTCAGTCTTGGCTGCTGCGTTGCGTCTTCAATTTGGATGATTTCAGCGTGATTGCAAGCAGTCACTATTGTGGTTCCTGGCCCCCCTGCTTCTTACTTGGTGTAGCTACACCCCTGCCAAGCACCGGATGCCACCAGTCCGCCTCTCACAGCTCCTACGCCATGATTTCTTAGCCCCAGGGGGGTGGAGGGGGGGTTGGGGCCGCCTTCACTGTCTTGCTTCCTCCCCCCTACCGGGACAACCCCAACCTTTGTCAGGCCCGCTCGGATCAAAGCCGGCCTTCTTTATGTCTCCGCGGACTTCCTCAGCTCATTCCGGGTGGGGGGCAGCCGGGTGGAACACAGCCCCGCAGGCCTCAGCAACGTAGCAGGCGAGACTCAACAGCGTCAGCATTTAACTTGCTCCGCCCATGGATCTGCGAGTCCGCCCGTCCGTCAGCTGCAGGTTTTGGGCCGTTATCCAGTTTTCGCACTCCCAGAGGCTCACCAAGACTCGCGCCTCCCTCCGCGTCGCTCCTCTTGCCGGCCGCGTCCTCTGCGCACGGCCAGTGCCCCACTGCTCTTACTCGGCCCCAAAGCAGAATTCGGCGATAATGTGGCCCCTATTGCCACCAGGCTTCACACCGCTTTCCGCTCCACACAGTCCGCTGTCATTTCCGTGTCTCGCCGCAGCTTCGGCGTCGGATTAGATACGGATTTACAGGGGGATCAAAGGAAGGGATTTTGGAGCCGCTCTAAGAAGTGGCCATCTTTAGTCCCGGCAAGCCATGCCCCCTCCGGACTTGTATTGTTGCTGTTGAATTCACCCAAGATGACCTCCCCATCAAACCCAAGTCAGAGATATGTGGTCAGGCAGGCCCTGCGATCCAACCCCAAGCCTACTTATTGATAGGTCACAGATGGGGTACACTTAGCCAGGAGACAAACGTAAGAACAGGGAAAACCGTGATAGATCCCACAGATAGGCAGTTACACCACAAACAGGTCCAAGGAGATTGGCCCCAAAACAACATGTTTGGCCAAAGGCGCCCAATCCCAAAATGCTACAAAGTTAGATGCCACATGAATTTAGGTACACTCAGCCAATGAGGACAGAGCATGCAAACGTAGTGATCACGAGTTCCCCATGCCGGACATCTGGACACATACACACTGGCCCACACTAGCTTTCCCCGAGGTCGAGAGCCACCTCTGTCCCTCTTATCAGATGATTGTATTTATGGTTTATGACTAGGCCCAGATCTGCACGCTTACAAAGAATGTGAAATAGTTTATTTGTACCTCACAAGTTGTATATGTTTGTGGCCAAAACTTCTGTACATTGAGACTGTCTTCAGACACGACTCTGTTGATGCTCCGCCGGTCGCTGCGTTTAATTGAACCAACTTGTTCTTGTTTTGTGAAATGTCTCTTGTCTTTTCATTTTTTTAAGGTAAATTCATATCTGAGCAACTGTAGTGCTAGAGGCACTCTTGTGGTCTGACACCCTGTGATGACCTTTGACTACCATTATTTTAACTGACTTTAGTGTGTTATTTTATCCTAGCCTGAATGTACGATGTCCTGCATATGCCTTGCTTCTTTTACAAGTTTCTTTCTTGTAATTTTGCTGTCTTTCAGTGGGAGCTGTCACGGAGTAGGACAGCCTTGCCAAGAACAGAGGTGTGGAATGTACTTTTTGGTCTCGAAGTGCAGTGTTGTGGGCAGTGATGCACACATGTGCTCGGTATTGTACATTGATGAGAATTATGAAGTTCTTACTATTGGCTTTGACATGGCCTCATGTCATCCTGAATTCTGACTTTGCCTTGCTTCAGCTTTTCTGCGTGCACAGCAGCGCTTGCAAGTTGTTTGGGTTAATCACGTTCAAGGTCTTTTTGTTTTGTGAGAGATTGTTTAATGTACTTTCGTGAGCTTCATCAAGATAAAGGCTGGAACATGCGAGATTTGGAGAGGGGGACGTGAGAACTCCTTCCTGCCATGGGAGTGCTTGCTTGGAACCTGGCCAGTTCTGGTAGGATTCCTCTGGCGTGGGGGGAGGTCTTTCTCGAACCTTCTAGTGTGCTTTGAGATCATAAAGCTGAGCGTTGTTGACTCAGAAACCGGGAGTTTGGAATCCGAGTGGGGACGGACGCGTCTACCTCGGAGCGTGGACCCTGGTTGCTGAGGCTCTCAATCACGGCTGTTTAACTTCCCCAGTCAGGAGTGGGCTGAGATGCAGTGTTTGCACCAGGTGAAGTGTTGAGTTTTGATTATTGCCATTGTGATGGGAGCCAGTGGCTATGATCATTTGATGTGTTTTCTTTGTGATGTGGGAGTGAGTGTGCTTTATTTGTGATGTGTGAGTGAGTCAAGGTGCACCTCTAAAGTTCTCATTTGATCTATTCAGTGTATATATCTTTCTGATCTCTTGCAGGACGTCCCAGTATATTTGCTGGAGTCTTATTTCATATTATTTGCTGCTTGTTTTTTCATCAGGATTATTCATGCATTATATTTACCAAGTGTGTTATTATTGCTTGCATATAAACATATATCTCTATGTGCATTTGCATTTGGCATCTGGGAAAGCCTTTCTGTTAGAGAGCATTGTGTAAAATAAAACCCCAAGCCTTATTCTAAAAAGAGAGAGTCCTTGCATTTTGTAAAATAAAACCCTTTTCTAAAGGTGTTGTTTGTTTTGTGTTATGTCTCCTGCTTCGCCTTGTTGGTTTGAGCTACCGTGTGGAAGATTCTGTATTATCTGATAGGCGGAAGCAAGACAGCAACATCTCCTGTAGGGGGCATGACTTCTTCCCGAGAAGATGGCCACTCGGTCCCATGCTCCTCTGCGACAGCTCTCACCTTGGCCCTCCCTGCCGACAAGGGGAGTCACAGACTCTTTCTAGGACCGGATCCCTGGCCCAGCGGGAGTGGTGCTCCCCATGTGCCAGAATTTGCTCCTGGTCTCCTGACAAAGTACTGAAGGAGCCCATTGAGCAACCCATGGCCCTCCGGTGAACACTGAAAGTATTGCCTGGCCTCAAAATGGCCTCCAGTGGAACATAATCTATTCTTAATCTGATGACTCTGCCTTTTTTTTCTTGATACCTATGTCACTGACCACCGTAATCCAGCCTCTTGCCGCCATTGGGTAGGTGCCTGCTCCATATTTGGTGCACACCTGAGCCTGTGAGTGTCAACTCCATCCGCTAGTTACATACTTTGGCTGACCTAAAGATGGATTTCGGCTGAATATCCCCTTGCTCCATAAAGGCCCCCCTCCTACCAAGCCAGTAAGTCAGGCTCACTATCTCCCACCCCCTCCTCCTCCCTCCCCTGGAAATTCACTATGTACTAAATTCTCTAGGCTCCCCTCCTCTGTCCACCCACTAGCTCTCTCATACCCTCTTCCCCTCCCTTCCTTTCCTCCCCCCTACACTTCCCACTCCTTACCTTCCCCTCTCTCCTCCCCACTTCATCCTGCCCAACTCTTCTCCCTCCTCTCCTACCCTTCTTCATATTCTCTTCCCCCTATCTCTCCTTGCCACCTTGCTATTTTCCTTTTCCCCCCTTTCTATCCTTCTCTTGCCTCTCCTTTCACCTCTTACCCAATCCCTGATACTGATCTGAGGTTACCTATCACAACGAGGACTTACTACATACCTGATATATCAGTCTTACCTTCAACTATCTCACACTGAATGCTATATCAAAACTATACAAATAATCTCTGTTGTACACCTTATCCTAATCACGAAAACCTCGCTACGTGATAGTTCATCTTCTCTTCTCCAACTGCTTTTCCTCTATTCTGTTTCTATAAAACTTTCAATAAAAATTATTTGAAATAAAAATAGTAGCATGTCTCCTGAAGGGCACCCTAATCCAATGCCTAATGACTTCTCCTAGTTTCCAATCTAACTTTCCCAAGAAAATCTCCCGTGGAACTGTCTATTACGGCAGAGGTAATCTCTCTGATTTTCTTGAATGTAAATTCCAGTATGACCAAAAAATTTCTTAGCTAATCAGATCTGCCTTCTGCTTTCCAACATCATCCTCTTGGAAGAATTCCTTTTGGTCTAGGGCTGGGCTGCCAAAGGAGAGAGAAGTCATTGTGCAAGGAGGACAGAAAGTTGAAGAGAAAGTGAAACACAAATTATCATATAGGAAAGAAAGTGACTTTAGACTTAAAACTCTGCTGAAGTCTGTGACCTACAGCTGAATACACTTTCAGCAAGAAACCTGATGGGTGTCTTAGAGCAACATTAAGAGCCAGATTTATCAAGGGCTTGCACTGCTCTTGCATCTTGTAAGGTGATGCAAGGGCAATGCAAGCACTTAAGTGTGATTTACTATGCCACGCAGAGCCACCTTGCGTGGCAGATACGTCTAGAGTAATGCAAGGCAGTGCAAGTCACTGCCTCTCCATCGCAACGTGCACCTAGAGGGGAAGGTACCATTACAACTGCTTTCTGGGAGACAGCCATGTTCTGCAGATTGCCTGGGATTCTATAATCCATTGGTTGATGTCACCTTCTTGATACAAGCTGACTACCTCACTACATCAAATTCAGGTGTAATTCTGTCCTAAAGAACAGCCCAGATCCACATCAGGCATCACACACCACACACCTATTATTCATTGCTCCATTTTATTCACACACAGCAACATGAGCACTGTGTACTCATGGCTTCTGTGTGCACTAATATATTTCCACTGTGCACTTCTAATACGACAGCTTTTTGGACTTCACATGTAGAACGCTATAAACAAACTGAAAGGATATTCAAAAACTCCATCAATGACTTGAACAAGACCTGTGTTCCAGCAAGTGTTGTGACAGCAAATAGTCAGATCCGTAAAGCACTGGGACGACTTCTAACTCCACATGATGCACAAGCAAGTTGCTCAACCACCTTGGAGCAAGACACATCATTTATCAAATGGCATTACACAAACAATGACACTGTGTAGTTATTGTTGGGAATTAGTTTCAGTTGGAAGGGCAATTTTTGTTTTGCTAATAACTCTGGTGCTGTTTGACGAATGAGCAAAAAACTTTCCAATAAAGGTACATCTACCTCAGCTCCTTTCTGGAGAGTTTGTGCACTGGTCCATTAAGTGGGGGCCAATTAAAAAAGGGGTGGTCCCAAAACATTGATTTCCCTTGAAAATTCCAATAGGAAATTTTGCTCTAGAATACAGAAATTGGAGCTGAACAGAATTACCTAAAATTTGGCCCAAAGTTTGCTTTTTGTGACTTGACGAACATCTATTCTTAAAGGTAGTTTAAAAAAAATCACATTTGAAGAGCTGCTGTGGTTGGGGTGGAAGGGGTTAAAAAGTTAGGTATATCTGGACAGTTGGTCCTGTGGTAATCCCAAGGCATCACAAATTAAAATAATAGGGCCCTATGATTTACAGAGAGAGCTTTGTCTCCTATCTGACATTTCGGTATCGCGAGACAAGTGATTGACCCGCAGTACTGAGTGATCTGATTGGTTGGTGGCAACCAAGAAGGAAATATTGTGGCTGTCATTGCAGAACTTGGTGACTTGGACACTGTGTCCTGAAAACGTTTTTAATTGTTTTTAATAAAAGGGTACATGGGATCAGGGTAGGGACACCCTGACCCTCACAGACCTTTTTTGGGGGGTGACCCAGAGGGAACCCCCAGGCACCAAAATGTAAGGAAATTTGTTCTGCAGTACCACAGTACTCCAGCAGGAACAAGCACAGCTCTCAGATAAGGTAAGGCAGTACCCCCATCACTCAAACTTCACCCCCATGGTACCGCTGTGCTGTGCAAGCTTCCTAAGCAATATCATCAATTATATAATTTAGCATGTTATCAGTGATGTAACATGTGAGGTCATAAGTAGTGCTTGGATAAGTTTCAAGTTTTAGTTAGCTCAATAAACTATAACTGGTGAATGTCGGGGGCTTTGTTTTTTCAAATTATATTTATTAATTTTTATGGAATACAAAATAGAAATTTGACACAGTATACATTTTGCAACATATATCTCACATTTATGACATTAAAATCTGAAGCTAGAAAATATAGAGCTTTGACTATGCCTTCAGTGAGATCTTATGTTTTGGGCCAGTCCTCGCTCTTATTGGACCCTTATCTCACCTATGGGCTCTCTAACATGCAGTGCTTCCTGCTTACCTGTTTTAGGTTTAACTTAATAGATCATTTGTTACGTATTCCCAAGGGCTAGGCAAATGATGAACTAGATACTCTTTGCCAATGCGATGGTTGCTCAGCTCAAGATGCAATGCACTTTGTCCTTATATGTCCTTTTTATCTGTCTATACGTAAAAGCTTTTTGAAAAAGCTTCTGGTGGAGCATAATTTCAGGCATGCCAGGCCTGCCTTGTTGCATATGCAAATGTTGATTGATCCTAGAATTAGTATTTGTGTGATGTGTTTTTTAAACTGTTCAATCAAAGTAAGAAATACAATGATTTTAGATTGATATATTGGTCCTAAAGGTAGCTGCACTCTGATACGTTTTCATTGCATTTTTATTGTTATATTTGATCTTAATTTGTGACATTGTGATCTTAATGATTTTACTATATTTTCATTGTCTTTTAGTGTTTACTTGTTTTAAAATGAATGAAGATTTGAAGACGATCTCGCGACCCATTTTGTTCCCAAGTATTCCATAAATACTCTGAAGTAGGAGATGGTGCCAATGTCCAGAATTAGGACCACTCATTTTATCCTAATCCTATGCTTAAAAACTCTACTAGAAAAATAGACATTTGAGGTGAGTATTCTTAAAGTGCCAGTGATGTTGTAGAGTGGTCCATATAAAGGATCTGCTAGCTGCTCGCCAACTAAAAATTGGGAACTACCTACAGTTCCCAAATTCCATTTTTGCATGCCACCTCCCCCTTATCAAAATACCACCCGGGAGATGTGGTCTTCTGGGCCTCTTTGAGGCTTTGGGAGTGGGCCTCATGCCCCCTCCCCATTATTAAAATACAGACCCCAGTGGTTGGTGTTCCCAGGCCCACAATGCGGCTGAGGATGAGGGGCCATGCCTCCCCTATTATAACAATACTGGCCTGGGGGATGGTGGCCCTGGGGCCTCATGAAGGCCTAGAGAGGGAGGCTGCATGCCCCCCTTCCCTATAAGTGTTGCCTCCAGGGTCCTGGCCAACCCCAGTGGGGGGGGTTGTGAAAAAAGGCAGGAGGCCATCGTATTTTTCTTAATCAGTGCATGGTTCTGCTGATCCTCCACAGACCAGTGGTGCCACTTAAAAAAAAAGGCATTTTTGGCCCGGAGGGGTCTCTCTGGGACCCCCCACCAGGCCTCGTGGGTAGGGTATCCCAACATTGCCCCACTATATGTTTGTTTTACTTTGTTCTAGGACAGGGGACTGAGTCCCAGAGTCCTAAAATGGCTGCCATCATATATTTGTTGATGTGATGACAGCCAGTCAGATCTCATCTTAAAACCTGTTGGCTCCCCAGATTCTCTATGGCGGGAAATATACAAAGATTTTGAGCCTTAATTTCTCAAAAAATACTGAATGTATTAACACTGAATCAGAAAAAGCACGCTTTGTGGGACAAGATTTAGTTTTTTGCTTAATTTGGTGTAGTTACGTTCAGCAGTTTTTGCGATATTGCTGTTCAATTTACCTACGGAAAAATGAATGGGGGAAAGGTTTTGGACCTCCCTTTTTCAGCTCTGCCCTTGATAGAACACTCTGAAATTTTCCAGAAAGGAGATGAGGTGAATGAGACTTTTGGGGAAAATTTTGAGCCGAATTGTCAAACAACCCAAAGTTATAAGCAATCGTGGTCCTAACTATAACTACCCACTGGGTGATAGATAGATAGATAGATAGATAGATAGATAGATAGATAGATAGATAGATAGATAGATAGATAGATAGATAGATAGACACACATGCACACAAAGTGTAATATTCAATATTTATTCCCATTGTGGACTGTGAGGAGTGACTGTGAGTCATGAACGGGTCATGATGCCCCCCCATCAGGAATAGCAATAAAAAGAACAATAATAAATAGCATGTACATATGCATACATGATGTTTTACATACATTTCTTTCATATGTACTGGTTATAAACCTGGTTATTTAAGCAGACTCAGGACACAATCTTATTTCAAGCAGTGATGATTCAGGTCCACAAACCCAGAAAACGCACTTGTGGTAAGAAAAAAACATGGCATTTGATGTTTACACTATATGAATGAATGTCGGAATCTGCATGTGTTACTACACTTGATCCAAATTACATTTTTTAAAACCACTGTTATTTTCACTGCCCTAGCATAATGTATAGTGAAGATAAACTCGGTCCAACAAAACAAGTTTTTTTGGGGCAAGTGTACTGACAAACACACATTTCCACATTTGTTACCACAGTACTTTGAATTAAATTTGGCAAGAGAAAAACACTTTTGGGCCTCACACACAGCTTATTACAATGACTTTTAGAATGGATATAACTCTGCTAATAGCCATTAGGCCTCTGCAATGTGATTTCTTTTAACTGCACAAATGTACTCCTCCAAATTGGTTTTGGTGAAATAAGTTTTGTTTAAAGCAAATACACAAGGTAAAACTGATGTGTCATATTGCTGTTAATACGACACATCCCTGTGCTTTTAAAATGATGCCGCTCGGCACACAAAATGGCTTGCGGCGCCCCGCTGTGTAATTTTTTTTGTAAATGAGGCCCAAAATTGAAAATAAATGATTTTGCCGGATTTGTGGATCCCAATGGGGGCCCTTGATCTAGAAAAGACACGCCGATCCTGTATATGAAAAAAAAACAGGATGGACATCATCTTGGATACATGGAACCCTCTTGAGATCTGTATATTGTTATAAAATTGGAATCCCACAGTGCTAAAATGAGCAGTGAAGACCGGAAGACTGGACGCAACATATGACCAGGGTCATAATGCACTCTGAGATACTGCATATGACTGACTGAAGTCCATTTGCTGCTCCCCCATGGACTAATCCACATGGCCAATGGGTGTCTTGTAGATTCTGGGGCTTAGGGAGTCAACACAGAGACTACATTCTACAACCATAGACCACAACGCACAGTTTTATGGTTTAACCAGGGGCCAAAGTATATCACTAAGGAACCTAAACTCACTGAAAAAAACTTTGTTAAAGGCAAGCTATTGTTCTTCGCTCAGAACCAGAAATTTCATTTGTTATGAAAAATAAAGTCCTATGAAAGTTTAATTAGAAGGGACATCTGATTTTTAATCAAAATTTAATATCTACTGAAATTTTCCATTTGGGTGAGCAACTCAGCCATAGTTTCAACAATACACTGCTCATGATCTTGCACATGATGCCATGGATGACATCCCAGATCATACCATCAATAATACTAACAAAGATGATAGAAAAGCTGACTGAAAAGCAACAGCTAACAAGAGATAATGAGCACAGACAAGCAAATTTATGATACGAGGCATAGCCAGTGACAACACTGACCCAAAAACCACCAACCTCCTGGGAGGCCAGAGCACAAACAGACTCGCCCAATGGGTGACTTATCCTACCCACTGCGGAACACCTCCTCGACCCAGTCTTTGCAACTTTGCCAACATCACGGTGTATAAGCACTGTCCACTAAGCTGGACTGACTAATCCCTCATCCAATTCAGCCTACACCTATTTTACTAAAATGGAACTGCACCCACCAAAACTGCCCAATGGAACTGGAACAAGGTACCCGAAAAAACCTGGACCAGAGAACATCAAACTCACTGCCTGCCACACCTAGATGCCTTCACACACTCCATGACTAAATTCAACACCTGGATCACCACCTATGTAGACACCCTGTCCCGCACAAATTCATCACTACATCACGGACCAGGCTGCAGGCAAGGTGGTACACAGATGGCCTTTGACTCTCCAAATGCAACTGCAAACAGTGATATACTCATGACAACAATGACAGAAACACCTATAGATCAGCCCTCTGGAACTACCACCAGTGACGCAGATCCACAGAACAGATTCAGAACAGTACTAACAACCATAAAGAAATCTTCACCGTAATGAAGGAACTCACTTCCACTGCCACCAGTTCTAAGATGGTCACCCCTTCTCATAAACTGTGCACACAGCTCTCTCTCTCTCTCTCTCTCTCTTTCTTTCTCTACTTCAGCAACACAATCTGCAAATATACTAAAACTTAACACCCCACATAGACCTCTCCTCCTTCGCCATCCTCCAATGCAACAAGAACAACACACCAGAAGCCTTCCTGATCTGCTGGCCCATCCTCACCCTACTGAAAACCGTTACCACCATGAGCTCCATCCACTCAGGAACCCTGTTTGACCAGAGTCCCCACTTCATCTTCACCAAAGAACTCGACTCCATCTGCACCGCACTCACTTCTATACACAACAGCTCATTTGCCACTGTCACCTTCTGTGATGCCAGGAAACACACCACTGTCTTACCTCTTCTAAAAAACATTCAGCAGACTGAAAAACAATGGCGGACTAGAGAACCATCTCTCTCCTCCCACTATCTGGCAAAAGTTCTGGAAAAACTCATCAATTAATGACATGCTGACCACCTCAATGCCAACCACATTCAGAACCATTCTCAATCTATATTCATTTCAAGCCCAATCACACCACCAAGAATACCCTCATTGCTGCCACTGATTACATCAGTTTAATCATTGGCAAGTAAGACACAGCAGCACTCATCCTTCTTGACCTCTCTACTGCATTCAACACCATTTCGTACACCATTTTCATCCAACACCTCCATGAGACTGGAATATGTGAACCCGCACTACAGTTGATCGATCTTTCCTGAGAGCAGTCACCCATTCAGTCAGCCTGGTCCCTCCTCTTCCTCTGCCTCCAAACTGATTTGCAAGATCCCCCAGGGGCTTTTAATGTCTGCACGGCCCATGAGTCAACATCATCTGAGCTCACAGACTCAGCATCATCCCGTACACCGATAATACCCAGCTCATCCTCTCCAAAGACACCTCCCACAGCCAGAAAAAGTTCAACTGCATGTCTGAAGTCACAAACTGGATGAAGACTAACTGTTTGAAGCTCAACTTTGACAAGACAAAGTGTTACTCTTTGTAAAAATTACCCCCCTGGTGGCCTGATTTCCTCCTGAACTTGGACTGACATCCAACCATCGAACCAAACAAGGAACCTAAAGATTGTGATCGACAATCAAATCTCAATGACCAACCCGTTTAACATGGTCGCCTCCTCCTGCTTCCATACCTTCAAGCTCATCATTACCTTAAGCTCCAGTGGAACGTTTTCAGATGGGTCCCACTAAACAGCAGAAGAATGGTCACACAAGCCCTGATCACCAGCAAACTAGGCTACGGAAATGCACTCTACGCCGGCATCACAGCGCAGCTCGCCAACAGACACCAATGATTTTGAATGCAGCAACCAGTCTCACTCTCATCTCACACCTACATATCCAACCTCCTCAAAGACCTCCACTGGCTCCCCATCCACAAATGGGCCCTGTTCAATTTCCTCACACATACATCCAAAGCATTATACAAGCGAGGTCCGGCATATCTGAACAGCTGCATCAACTTCTGCATACCAACCAGACTCCTCCTCTATGCTGGCCTCCTGCTTACCTATGTCCCCCACATCAAAAGAGCCAGTGCATGTGCCTGCACTTTTCCAACTCTCCCCTCCACATCAGAGCAACCAACTCTATCAGAGATTTCAACTAGATACTTAAAACCTGGCTATTCCAATAGGCTCCAGTCAGGGTAGACCCCACCTTCTTAAGGTGCCAGTATACCCTTCCGTGTCATATGTGCGCCATAAAAATACACACAACATAACACATAACATAAGAGTGCACATGGACTTTGTTGCTTTGTTAACCAAGAATAACATTGATGAATGATCATCCCAACTGCATTTGTCTTTCAAAGGGAAAATCATATATGTAGAAATAGACATACAGGAGGTAGAAGGAGAGTGAGCAAGAGAAAACCATCATTGTTATCAATCTTGTTTTGCCACATTCTAAAAACAGAATGAGTGATAATTTCAAATGGAATTTATTTTCTGAATTCTTCATGTTATAACTGCATATATTCCCTGAGTTAACTTTCTGTAAAATTAAATGTCAATCGGCAGTGAAGAAGCACATTTAATTGGTTTTGCATTGGATGATTGTGACAGCAAGGCTCATCCTGTGGATTGAAGTAGCAGCACCAATATTCACATTTTAGTCTTAAAAAATGTGAGAATAATTGTAGTTTTTTACTGAGCTCACTCTCTAATTAGTGTCAGCCAGGGACTATTCTTACACACAACCTCCAACTCACAGATTCATTGATATGTATAAAACTTTAAATATACTGTTCAGCACTAAGCTGTTGTCGGCAGCTGTTGCTCAAGAGTGAATTATGGAGCTGCCATGGCTTTTACACTGCTCTGGAACAGTGGCTGTGGTTCAACTAAAGGAAATTCAGAGGTTTAAGCAGCATCTAGAATCTCCACTGGTAGTTACTGTACTGTTTTCTTCATTTTAAGTTGCTATCTAATGTATCACATCCTTACATAAAATCCATCTTAATGACTCACCGATCAAACTGCAAAAATAACAAGGTGATGGATGGAATGCTCAAATTAATCTCAATCACTTGAGCAGCATATCAATCCATCGTTTTTCTCCCACCATGCCACC
This sequence comes from Calotriton arnoldi, assembly GCA_963921515.1. Taxonomy (NCBI): domain Eukaryota; kingdom Metazoa; phylum Chordata; class Amphibia; order Caudata; family Salamandridae; genus Calotriton; species Calotriton arnoldi. The sequence goes on along the minus strand of CAWUFW010001478.1, from coordinate 2,555,540 downwards.
TCAGTTTGGCCCTAGCCATACGCAAATCAGTCTTGATCCTGCTCCTCATGGGACCAGTCCAGCTCAAACTGCCAAGCCAGATCTTCCCTGAACCAGAACACAAGCAACTCAGGACTAGTTTTGCCCTAACTATGGCTCTTCAGCTTGGTAGAGTTTTGTTCCAGTGGCACAGTGAGCCTAGGACCCACGTCTGGACTGGTATTTCCCAGAGGTGGGTCCCAGGATCACTGTGCCACTGGAACCAAGCTATACCCGGCTGAAGAGTCCAAGGCAAGGGTGAAACTGGTCCTGGGTTGCTCGTGCGAAAGAGCCCTAAAAAGGGGTGAGAGAGCACAAACAATTGAAAGAGTACAAAAAGGAGTGAGAGAGCTCAAAAATCAATGGAATAGAACAAGCAAGATCAGAAGTCAAAGGGGTGAGGGAGAAAGAAGGAGAGGAGCTGGACAGACGAGGATGCCGGAGTAGAGAGAGCAGGAGCAAGGCGGGAGCCTCAAGGCAAGTGAGCCGGGTCCGAAAGGGCCCAGACTAGTCGGAGGATAGGTCCCAGATAGGTGGGGGACTGGACCTAGGCACCTAGTCAATGGGGTTGTGCAGCCGCCACCATTAAGTAGGTTCTGGCAGGGAGAGGAGCATGGAGGGCGGTGGGTGGGGCTGCAGATGTGCAGGAAAGAAGAGGCAGGAAACACGGAGGAAAGATCAGAAAAGGAGCAGGGACGCAAGAAGAATGCGTGGTAGGGGGACTGTCAGGAGCTCAACAGAGTTGGCACAAGGCAAAAGAAAGAGCACAAGCAGGGCTGACAAAGAACAAAAAGAATCAAAGAGCATTAGGAGGAGTTGAAAAGCACAAAAACAAGAGAGCACAAAATGGCTGAAAGAGTACAAAAGGACTGAGAGGCTGCACAATGATGGGAGAACACTAACAAGGAGTGAGAGCACAAAACGAGTCAAAGAGTAGAAGAAATGAGTGAGAGAGCACAAAATGAGAGAAAGAGTACAAAAATGAGTGAGAGAGCACAAAACGAATGGAAGAGAACAAAACGAGTACAATAACGGAAGGCACAAGTGGTGAGAGAGAAAAGAGGAGAGGAGCTGGACAGAAGATGATGCTAGAGGAGAGAGAGCAGGGGCAAGGTGGGAGCTTCAAGGCGAGTGACCAGGGTCTGAAAGAGCCTAGATTGGCCGGAGGACAGGTCCCAGGTAAGTGGAGGGCTGGGCCAAGACCCCTAGTCAATGGGGTCATGCAGCGGCTGCCATTAAGTAGGTCCTGGGATAGGGAAGGAGCGTGGGGGCAATGGGTGGTTCTGCTGAGGCACAGGAAATAAGATGCGAGAGACGCAGTAGGAAGATCAGGGAAGGATTGGGGAAGTGTGAGGCAAGAAGAATGCACAGGAGGGGATGGGGGCTGTGGGGAGCATGAGAGACGAGGCAGAAAGCGAAAGACCACAAGCAGGGGTGAGAAGGCGCAAAAACTATGAAAAAGGACTAGCAGAAGTTGGAAAGCACAAAAATGCTAAAAGAGCAGTAATGGGAGTGAGAAGGCACAAAAATGGTGAGATAGCGCTAAAAAGGTAGAGCACAAAACGATTGAAATAGTACAAAAAGACGTGAGAGGGTACACAATGGTGGAAGAGCACTAAAAAGGAGTGAGAGAGCACACAAAAGAGTTAAATGGTCTAAAAAGGCGTTGGAGGGCACAAATGGAAGAAAATACAAGAACCAGTTCAGAAGGCAGAGGGGATGAGAGAGAAAGGAGAAGAGCTGGACAGAAGAGGATGCAAGAGGAGAGAGAGCAGAAGAGCGAGGCAGGAGCCTCAAGGGGAGTGAGCTGGGTCCGAAGGGGCCTAGACTGGTCGGAGTACAGGTCCTAGGTAAGTGGGGAGGGGATGGGTCTAGACACCTGCTCAACCTGCTGAATTGCCCTACTTGTTGAGGATCACATCAAATTGTGTAGATAGCACTCGTTAAATGAATTGAGCCTGTTTTAGCACGCCCAGTGTTGGAAGTTAGGTAGACAAAAGCTGAAAGATTTTGTGAGACCTTTCTCTGGGACCAAAGGCAGTAGGTAGTAACTGGGGAGCATTCATGGTGACGCTGTTGTTTCATTTGTGTCATAATTCTACTTCGCTGCAATTAAATAACAAAGGTGCATCGCTTTTACACCTGACTTTCAAATATAATGAATGTGTGCTTTTAAGGTTAACTTCAGGAGGCAATAAAGGGACTTGAACTATGTGTCATTATAATGTGCTTGATAAAATCAGTCTTTGGTTTGGTCTGTCTCTCGTAAAAAGGTAAGGGGCTAATTTTCAAGAAGGCAGAATGCAATAAATCCCCATATATGCGCTGTATGACTTATCGCCACACTTATGAACTAGGGGCATATTAGCAAGACCCACGTTAAAATTATCGCCGTTTTAGCGGCAGGAAACTGCCGCTAAAACGGCGATAATGGACTTGCTAATATGCGTTATAGAATTCCAATAGAAGCCCAGGTTAGATGTGCAGGACATCTAACCTGGGCTTCTATTGGAATTCCATAACGCATATTAGCAAGCCCATTATCGCCGTTTTATACGGCGATAATTGTAACGTGGGTCTTGCTAATATGCCCCTAGTTTTTTTCACACTTCCAAACTCTGCTGGCATCAATGTGGACACCACAGACTCTATCTACATTTCAGCCATTGAGAAAATACTTACGAGCACTTATGGTAGTTGTAGGGCAGCCGACATTTGCTGGGACAAAATTCTCGGTAAATTTCATAGACAACTGCGTTTTTGTTTAATGTCTTAAAAATAGAAAAGGGACAGCGTTCAGAAACGGAGCCTATGATAAACCAATGTCCTTCTCTTCCTTACAAAGAGTTACTCTACTGCCAGATAATTTTCCATTACCCTCACGTAATTTGGGTTATTACGTGAAATGTTGGAAATTACCCCAGCGAATACTTTTGCATAATTGTTTGCGGCAGTGGACTGGTTCAAGTAAGATATAAGGCCTCACAGGAGACAGGTTTGAGTAGAGAATGTGTTGCGAGAGACATTTCCCCCTTGATCCAGTCCTTTTAGCATGTTTTTCAAGTGACTTTTAAATGCAAGGCATGCCTCTCTCTTCAATTTTCATATGGAATACTCCAAACTGCATTTCACCTAATTTACACATCATTTCATACACGTTTACTGGAATTTTGCATAATTTGGGGTCAGATTCCCAATTTCGCACTCCCCTCATTCAAATTGAATTTCAAAGTTAAGGACTGGACTTGGTAAGGATGGGAATGCTGATGAAAGCTGTTTCAGATTACTACTTATACCACGCTGTGAAGATTGGCGATGACTTTTACATCTTTCATATGTACTACCCACAGTGTAACTTGTGTTGCTTGGCCCTTAATGTTACCTTTGGCTTTGTCAGTGCTTGAGTTACTTTCTAACAAAAACAACATGTTTACAAGAAGTAACATCGCTATAAGTAGTCAGATGATAGATTATAACTTCTGTTTGTTATCAGTGAGTGGCAAAGTGTGTTTCACACTGATGTAATTTTGGTGAATAAAATGCTGTTGGTGCACACATCCAGGGTGCTGACAGTGCATTTAGAGCATAGCTACCTGCTGCATGTTCACAAATATACGGATTAAACGTTAATGTGAAGTGTTCATTATATATAACCAGAATAACAGGTTGTTGCAATCCTCTTTTCAAAAGTGTAATTGGCGCTAGGTTGTTGATTGCAATGAAGTTAATGCAAATGACTCATCTCCCTTCCCAGCATTTGTGCTATTTACCGCTAATGCTTTATGCACACTGCATGCAAAACAAATAGAACTAAATGCCAAGATATGACAAATTAATTTAATTACTCATTCTAGGAATACTCACTAAAAATTAACTAAAACAAATGATTTTCTAGTACAACAAAGTGTATTGTGAACCTGGGGACAATGAATCATTCGTATCAGCAATGGTACGATATTTTCAATTGAGTGTGAGCTTGCTACACTTATTTTCTCAGCAAATAATACGTATCATAATAACTATGATGAATATGTTAGGGTCTAGTGGAATTCCAGAAAATTGACACAAACCTATTTTGGGGTTAAGGGGCACCCACACACACGCTTGTCAAATTTAAAGGGAAGTTCAGTGTGTGGAAAGCAGACCTTCAGGTGGTGGGGTGTCATATGTTTTCATTATATTATAAGCTTGTTCAGAATCAGACCAGAGGTAGCAGAATGGGATATCATTTGTTTTTTACGTTAGGCCTTGAGAGAGGCAAGCCATTGCAGGGTAGTGCAGTATTTTTTTTTCAAATTCTAGTTTGGAGCACTATTATAAAGATGGTGTGGGGGCATTACAGTTGATGGCTGTCACCAGTCTTTACCCCTGATTAATTCTTTAGGCAGAGTAGTCTTTCTACTATGTCTATAACAGCCGATTGCCTCTGTAGACACAACCACATTTTTCTACTTTTCGAGAAGGAGAATTGGATTGGAAGAGCTAACAATTGTCCTGCTCCTCCAAGTTCCCACTTTGATATAGTGGTACTGTGACTATAGCAGGAGGTGGGACAGCTTGCTGCTGTGTTTTTTGTTCAAGTGCCCGCATTCTGCTATTGGCACAGTAGGAAGACTATAAGGACTATGGCTATAGGAATAGTTTGAAATTTGGAGGACTGGCAATTGTAAGCTGTCTTGCTCCTTCATTGCAATACAGAAATGTTAGTCCGTCTTGTATGACAATAGTCACAGGGAAATTTTTCACTGCTTTTTGTAAAGCTGTCCATGACTTTTTCCAGGCCACCCTCCCCCCCGTAGAAAGCCAGCCCAAGATCTCGTTCGAATTTTCACTGACCAGTTCATTAAAGAACTTTTTAGGATTAATAGAAACCCACTTTAAACAAACCCCCTTGTTCTCTGTATACAAGGTGTGCTTTGCTGATAAAAAAAAGATTTGAATTTTAAAATGACAGGGTTATGGTACTACCCCTACCACGTCCTGTAAAAGTAGGTGGGTTTGCTTTGCCATTTCCCTGGACGTTGGCTGAAAAGATTTGATTATGCACTAAGACTTACTGATTTAGGGCTTTGCCATAGTTCAATTGTACAAAATGTCCAATATCATCACCATGAACATTAGTGAATCCACATGTGCGGCCCCCATCGTACAAACATTTGGAGATATTGAAATCAACCCCCCATATGATTGATATATACATTTTTCCCTTGTCTACATACTCTGAAACTAACTTCCCTAACTCATCAATAATGCCTATAGGGTGTGCAGAGAAATAATTAAAATAAAAGTTAAATAAAAGGGTATTAACCTGTTTTGGCAAATAGAGATTTAAAATGTGATAGCAAGGCCTTGATGCTAGGATTTTAACTTCCAAGTTTCAAATAGTATAAGCCACAAAAATAGCTAGGACCCCCCCTTTCCTCTTCTGGCAACAGATGGGGTTGTGTCAGTGCTGTAAGATCTGAACCCATTCATGGCTATAGTGTCCAAGGCCCAAGTCTCCTGACAAATTAAGTCAAAATTCTCAACAAAAGTCAACTAATCCTCATTTTGAAGTTTGTGATGACCCCCGCTATGTTCCAGGATAAAATTTGCATCCCGTGACCGCCTCCATTAATTCTTAGTGAGTGACTATTTAGCCCAGGCCAATTTGAAGGATCAGTGTTTAAAACACACATATTTGCTCCCCGGCCTGATAAAGGTGATGTCCTAATGTTCTCCATTATAGCATTGTGTATGATTGATGGCTGTGGCGCTAAAGGGTCTCCGTAAAGTCATTCTACGATCTCCAAATCACTGAGTGGGGAAAACATATTTGTGCAGGGAACACAAGGTGGTTGACCAGGATCAATGCAAGCGTGTAAGGGAGAGACGAATGGCTTATAAAAATACCCAAGAGGTAGGGTAACAACCTTGGTTCAGTCAGACAATTAAATTCCTTTGCTCTTAGTATGTTCCTTACATAGGCTGGTCTCCAAAAGTTCATAACGATACAATCTCCCATAATATTTTTCCTTTGTTGTCCAAGCAAGCCCACCCTCCTCACCATTATGATCTCATTTTGGCCCTAAGCATTAAAAAGGCCCTATTCCAGAGCTGGTCCCATGACTCCTGTTGGTTAGATCTAGGGGAGGAGGCCCCAGCCAAATTTAAAACATATACGGACAGGCTGCAGGGGGAAGACTCAAATGTCCTGATAGGGGGCAAAAACAGGACCAGCAACAACCTTATCGAGCAGTGGATTAGTGGTTATTAAGCGAGGATGAAGTGGGGTAGGCTGACCAGTAATATTTGAATCCGTTGTCCTCTTGAGATCCATGTGCCTAGTATTTGCATTGGATGTGAGTTCACAGTTGCCTGCAGAAATCACAGAGGGGCTCTTACCCACAGCCTACAGGTTATCACACGAAGGGTTACATGTTATATGTTCATGTGCAAGTGGTCCACTTCCAATGTCCACTACGTGACCTTTATTTGAAATTTGAAGTACGTTAGCCAAAAGACCCACTATTTGCTCCAAGTGGTCCAAAAGAGGCTTTAAATTCCCTTAGAGAATACTGCAAAATGATCGCACAGATCCTTGAGTTGCAGGAAGTCCTTTGGCAGGGGTTCACATATCTGACATATCTGACTTGCAGAGGACTGGGATTGTGGCAAAGGCTGGAACCAGGAGAGGAGCTGGCTTTTATTACTCTTATGAGGGGGAGGTTGTTTAGGCTCTCCCAACACATTTCTCACTAATTGTCTTTTTCGCTTGACCACAATGCCTGGGGCAGGTTGCATGATTGAAGAATTACCTGTCACGGACTCAATCTCTATAGTGGTAATGGTGTGATCATTGGGGCAAACAGGCCCTTGCAAAGGGCCTCCCACACCCTAAGAGGGCGTGATCCATTACTATCAGCATCAGGGAGTGCACAGTCAGGGTGAAGGGGAGGCAACACCACATAGTCCAAGGAAAGTCTGTGCTCTGTGATTTCATTAGCGATAATCCCAACAGCTCTTTCCAGCATGCTATCAATGAAAACTGAGGGGCATGTAGTTAGAGCACCCCCTCCTCCCCCAACTGCTTTGCGCTTTCCCATGGTTTTAAAGAGAACAGTAAGGTCCTCAGAGACTGCTTGTTGCAGGCCTTAGAGGGTAGGCCCAGTCGAGCCATGTCCAGATGCGGATGGGTGCAGACGCTCCTGCTCCTGGCCAAGGCACAGCCCGGGTGTGGCCCATGCACGAACTGTGCCGCAGGGCAACGATGTGCTTTTGATTGCGAATGCGGCTTCAGCAAGCAGTAACTGGTGGTGGGAAATGTAGTCCCCCGGCGGTGTCTTGTGTCTCCATGGCTTCCCCCTTTAGCAGGATCGCAGCGGCAGCAAGTAAACAGTAGCAATGAGGGTCCGAATAGCCGTGGGGCTGGGATGTGCTTTTAAGCACAAATGTGGCTTCAGCTAGCAGTGAGGGGTGGTGGGGAATGTAGTCCCCCAGCGGTGCCCAGACGCGGACGAGTGCCAATGGGCCTGTCCTTTGCCTGGGGACAGCCCGGGCATGGCCCACGTGCGTCACTCACTGCAGGGCTGCGATATGCTTTTAAGCGCAAATGCAGCTTCAGCTGGCAGTGAGGGGTCGTGGAGATTGTAGACCTCTGGTGTCTCCCCGGCTCCCCTTTTGGCAAGATCTCAGCGGCGGCAAGTAACAGTAGCAATGCGGGTCCCAATGGCCACGGTGCTACGCCGCACTTTTAAACACTAATGCGGCGTCAGCTGGCAGTCAGGGGTGGCGGGAATGTAGTCCCTCAGCGGTGTCTGGTGTCTCCACAGCTTCCCCTTTTGGCAGGATCACAGCAGCGGCAGGTAAACATTAGCAGTGAGGGTCAATTAAAAATCATTTTAGCACCATATCATACATTTGAAAAGTTTGCCTGGCAAGATATATCCAGAGCTGAACAAGAGAAAACAATTTCATTACAAATTCTTATGTCAACTTTATTAAACTCTGGTTTTAAATTTTTTTTTGTGTGATTAATCAAGCTTTGGGCATAAGCAAATAATTGGTGTTACAGAAAGGGCAACTCTTGTTAGTAAAATAGACTTCCAACCTAATCTGCGTTGCCAGATGGGGATTTTCACTAAAGCTAAATGTACACTTTTTCGACTAGTAGCTTTGTTCATAATTTCATAATACCAAAACTACAAGTGTCTAAAAGCAGCTCAGATTATTTTTCTCCATATAGTACTTAAAAGCTTCATATGACATGGTCTTAACTTTCGTTTTCAGATTCTTTGCCTGTCTCTCATTTAGGTATTGTGCCTTTGGATCATATAAAACCTTGTGTTGAGCAGTAACATCAGACTTGATGATTTGTTATGCGGCTTGCATCCTGGAGTTCTTTGATTGGTGGCAAGTTTTCACATAAGCTGCTGGGAGAACTGAAAACTGTTTTCCCACATTGATCCCTATGTGTACCTGAAATTGTGAGGTGTTTTTGGTAAATTAAATAAGGCTCTATATGCAATATATTGAGCCATATCCGGAATTTTACATGCCATTTTAGGAAAGACCTCATCATATGTTAAGGCGGACATAACTTTTGCCGAGCTACTTCTAAAACCAGTCAAGCAAATAGAAGGAATATTTTGATGTACAAGTTTCAGACCAAAAGTTTAAGCCAAAGTTTTGGAAGAAAGAGTTGACAAATAACTTTCAGTAGTAGCTGAGACGTCAAACCATAGGCCTATATATAAACAGGATGAAGAAATTCCCACTTTAATGCCATCCAGCCACTAGAAGACTTGCTTCTTGTGCCTTTCAGCAAAATATCCAACTTTAGTTTTCTTTACATTATCGCTTGTTGAATTAATTGGAATGTGATAATGTGGTGAGCCTTTTATGTAAGCCCATAATGGCTAGGTGACTGTATAATCAACATACTGTAGCAGTGGGATGTTTGAGTCCCATTCTGTGCGGAAAGGACTGGACATCACTCAACGCTGGCCCCAGGTTCTCACATGTAAAGTCTAAAATGTATGGCGAGAAGGCATCGTCTACCCTACAGAACCTAAGAATAAAGTAGATTTTATGATAAGGAGGGTTTCCGATGCTAAGAAACTTTTCCCAGAACTACACAATGTGGTCAATTCAGATAAACAAAGTTAAGTTTCAGGGTCCTTGTTTCCTGGACATTAGTGAACTACTCTGACACATGTCCTACACTAAATTACATACAGCTTTAGACCACTATTACAGGTGTTACGTTTGGCTGATGAGCAGACATTTGAGGATGCCTTGTTAAACTAACCTGTAACATTTGCAAATAACCTTCTTGTGGATCACATAGTAGTGAAGAAATTCGATGGTTATTCCTCATGCATCTCAAGCTGTTGTCTCTGGTTGAAGAGAAAATCTGTCGGATTACTGTCATCCTCCCAAGAGCACTGTGCACCAGTTCCACTATTTCCGCATCACTGATCTCCTATAGGAGAAAAGAGAAATTTGCCATTTAATGTTCCTTCACATGCATAGTGTGATTGCTTAATTCAGTTAACTTGATAACAAACATGATTTCCAAAAAGACCCAAGAGGAAAACAAAAATAAGTCACAAAATTGCAGCTTCCAAAGGATGATAAATTCAACGACAGTGATGCACACTAATTTCTGAGTGAAGGGAGAATCAGTGTTATACAGGGCAATGTTATATCAGATATTTTAATAATGTATGGGTATCCTGTAGTATGTCACAGTAACACATAGGAACATTGTACACTGAAAGTTGTAAATCATTTGAAGGCCATAGCAAAGTATGAAGAAGAGGTGCTCTAAGCCTTCTGAACCAATGTTTCTCATTCTGTTTATTACGGTTACATTTTGAACATTTTGGTCGAAATTTGCGACATTTTCTAATAGCAAATATCATTATAGATCATAAGAGGGAGCTATCACAAATATTATTTTGATTCCTCATGGGTTTATTTGACTAACAATCATCATCTGACATTACACATAAACATATCTGTGTACTAGAAGGACAAATACAGGAGAGGAGAAAGGGCACACAGAGTCATCTGGCCCAGGGGCCTGACCCTGTGTATGAAATTGGATTATTATTTGGGGTGAGTGTCTAACCCAGTGGTGCATCAAGGAGGGGGCGGAAGGGTTGGCCCTGGGCGGCACGAGTTTTGGGTACGGCAGCCTCCCCCGACCCTCCGCTCTTACCTGTGGCCCTTGCCCCAGCTGTTTCATTCGGCCGCCGCGGGGCAGCAAATGCAGGGGCCACCATGACCGGCTGAAGGTCTAGCTACACCACTGGTCTAACCACCTCAGGGAATAATCACATTCCTTTTCAGGGTGAACTCTTAAAGTCACTAAATTAACCTGAGCTCAACCCACTGGTAGCCATGGCACAGAACAGAAAGGGTTAACGTAGGGCAAGGTGCTAGGTGTAAAGTATTTATTTAGTGCCGAAACAGTAATAAAGTTGAATTGCAAAACAATAAAAATACCAAACCAATTTAGAAAGATAAAGTAAAATGTAATAAACCAAAAAGACAAAAATCCAATAAGGTGAACCAGAGATATATATATTTTTTTTAAAGTAGCAATAGTGCCAAGAAGCATAACGTGCCAATGATTGTCTATGGCCAGGGTAGGCCTGGACCTAGGCATAATTTGATTTTGACTGTGATAAAGCATGCCTCAGATACCCCAACCAAGTTTGTCTCAATGAAAAATAAAGATTTTTCCTACTGACTTTGGTCAGTTAAGTCCCAATCCACCACAAGATTAATCTTCTAAAGCTGACAGGACCTAAGTGGAGGTTCTTAGAGACCCACGGGTCAGGCAGAGGTCAATAACAGGGTCCAGTCCAGGTCCAGTTGCCACTGGTCAGCTGGGACATTGCAGAAATGGCCTCCTGTAGCTTACTGTTTCCCTGTAGCCACACAGGTGATCAGCAGACTGACCCTTGAAGTCCACTTCTTTGTCCTGGATTCAAGAAGGAGCAGGTCCAGTCCCTCAGGATTCCTCTTAGGTCACAGACAGCAAGTCTAGTCTAGTCCTTTTCTATTCTTCATCAGTTCCAAGAGTGTTATGAAGTGAGGGCATGGAGATGCCACATTTATGTCTGGCACGAGCTAGTGGATGGGAATGACTCCAAGGCATGCCCTAAATAATGGGTTAAACGTTTCTGGGGCCAAACCTACCCACTTTAGGCATTTTCAAGATGGCGAAAGTCTTCACCCACACTAAACTTCAGCTTTGATGGCTGGGTGTAGAATTGAGAATGTCCAATTTCCATTGATCTGTTCCTGGTAAATATGAAGAAGTGGTGCCCAAAGCAGATGGATGTTCATTTCAAAAGTAAAGTTTCATCTTGATATGCATGTTTCAAGAGAAAGTCCCTCAGTTAAAAGTGAAAACACAGTCATTTATTCAGGATAAAAAGGCAATCAACCAAACAACTAATTGACTGCATATTGTGGCAATTTTATTTTTGTGTACTCCAATACATTTCCGAGTTGCCTGACACCAGTGGAACATTTGCAATAGCGACGAAAAGCATGACGATACAATGATGCAGCCTCTGCTTATTTCAAAATTTCTTGTTTTAAAAATGGCCTCCATCCAAATGGTGCCGGCTCTAAACCACGGAGAGCTTCAAATGTTGGCTAATCCTTGTCCCTTTTCTCTCATGTATACTTTGTTCTAATATAGCTTACAGCCCACTACAGAGAAGCTACACCGGTTGTTAAAGGCCCTGAACCCAAGTTCTAGCTCGGGCCTATAACAAGGGAGAGGACCTTTAAACAGCAGTAGAGAGAGAAACAGAAAGACGAACATTGGCATGCTGGAGCAGAAGGCTTAAACCAGCAATTAATACCCTTAAGCCACTTCATTGTCTTCAGTGGAGCTCCCAACATTCCAATGTTTTAATACATGTGAATGTTTGTGTAATGTCACACAATAATTGCACACTGTGTCACTGGAACCAAGCTATAACCTGGCTGATGATCCCTAACTAGGGGAAAATCAGCCCTAGGTTGCTTATGTTCTGGTTCATGGAAGAGCTGGCATGGCAAACTAAGGTTGTCTGATGTTCAAAATAACAATGTACTGGGATGAGGCCCATGAGTAATTATCAAAGGCTGAGATTAATTAAAGCATCCTAGCATCACCTTTTTTGTATACTTTAATGTGTTATCCTAAGTTGGATGGGTTTGGCCAGACTAGGTCCTGTGCACACTGTGTCACTGGAACCAAACTACACCTGGCTGATGAGCCCTAGCTAGGGCAAAACTGTCCGGGGTTGCTTGTGTTTCTTTTCAGGGAGGACATGGCCTTTCAGTGTGGGCTAGGCTGTTTCCATTGAAGGAGGTTGAGGACTGATTTCCATATGTGTGGGTCCAAACTGAAGTGCCCTGGTGAGCAGAATCCTACGCAAGACCTTCAAGTGGATCCCCCCCGAAGCCAGAAAGACCGTCACCCACGCACTCATAACTAGCAGACTGAACTGCGGAAACAGCCTCTACGCTGGAATCAACAAATCCCTGCTAGGCAAACTCCAGACCATCCAGAACACCGTGGCAAGACTAATCCTCGGCATCCCATGACATAAGCACATCACTCAACACCTGCAAGACCTCCACTGGCTCCCCGTCGAGAAGAGAGTAACCTTCAAGCTACTCACCCACACCTACAAATCCCTCCACAACACTGGACCCAAATACCTCAACGAAAGAGTCTCCTTCCACATACCCAAAAGAAACCTCCGCTCTGCCGACCTCGCCCTAGCAGAAACCTCGTGCATCCACAGAGCCAGAGCGGGTGGATGAGCCTTCTCCTACACCGTAGCCAAAGCCTGGAACGAGCTCCCGGTCAACATCAGACGCTCCCCTACTCTGCACTCCTTCAGGAAGAGCCTCAAGACCTGGCTTTTTGGCTGACTCTGAGCTGCACCCCCCCCCCAGCGCCTTGAGACCCTCACGGGTGAGTAAAGCGATACAAAAGGGGATGATGGACGGAACGTTTGAGCCAATCAAACACTCACCCCCAGTCAACTGATCTGGGTTTAATCCATCATCATTCTTTAGCTCACTCCACCACCCCAGTTCAGACATAGCCATATGCAAATCAGTCTGACCCTGTGCCTCATGGGAACAGTCCAGCCCGAACTGCCAAACCATGTCTTCCTTGGACCGGAAACAAGCATCCTGGGACCGGTTTCGGGTTCAAAACCCTCATCAGCCAGGCTATCTTGAATCCAGTGGCAAAGTGAGCAAGGGACCCACGTCTGGGCATACCCTGCCAACTTAGGGCGAACAAAGCGATACCAAAGGGGATGATGGACGGAGCGTTAGAGTTTAAACCCCCTGATTGATTGATTGAGTTATTGAATAACGATGGATGGGATGCAGCCCTGGTAATTACCAGTGGGTGAGATTATTTCAATCATTCTATCCATCACTTTTTGTATACACAATTGCTTGTCACATTAAGCCCACCAGTGAGCACTGTAGTAACAGATGAGACAATAATCTAATGCACTTGAGTCATGTTATCTGCCTTGAGATGATACAAAGGTGAAATGAGAGGATATAATCAAACTTTTCTACTTTGGGGTCTATTCAAAAGAGTATTTTGGAATACCAAATATATTGCTCCTACATAAATCTTTTATGTACTTTAACATGCCTTTGTGAATTAGCCCCCAATTATCAGTGGTGTAAGAAAGGCCCCCGCAGCACCCTCGGTGCAGGGGCCCCCAAGCTCCAGGGGCCCCTTTCAGCACAGTACCCTGACCTGAGAACGCCTGATTAAGCCTGGATGTGGGACCCTCCATGCACGGGGGCCCTCTCAAGTTTCATTATGCCGTTGTCAAACCCCTTCCAGTACTTTCAGTACTCACAGATTTTTTGGCAAATTGCCCTTTGAATGTTTATTTAGTGCTGTTACACAATTTTGATTTCCTACTTTTAAAAAGAAGAGGGTCCGCACCGATATTTTCAGTCGGTGCATCAACCGGTAAAATAATCTTCAAATCTCTCCACAGTAATCGGCTATTTCAGAATAATTGATAGGTCAAGGAAATGGTAAGGAATAATTGAATCCACTCTTTTAACATGTACACGAATAATCCAAAATCTCCCTGCCCAGAAAACCAGGAGAACTGCTACCAAATTAGAGTTTCCGATAGGTAGGAAGCAGACACGTTCGTCTGCGTGGCAATTCCTAACAGATTGACAGTACTTCGAAAACATTTGAATAGTAATCATGCATTATAGAAACAGAGCCAATTGCCACGGCTCACATCACAAAGGGAAACGGTGATGCATTGTTCTGAGTCAATAGAAGCCCGTGCGCCCAGGAATAAAAAAAAGTAGAAAGAAAATTGCCGGATTGAAACATGCATGATTGTCAAATCTTTCTTCAGCAGGTGCGGTAACCCACTGAGCTGCCCTGCTGGGCCACTGCTGAAGTTTAAGGAGAGACAGTTTTGCAAGCAATCAATGAATGCCGTGAAAAAGAAAGTTTCTATGTATGTTATAGTAATATCCACCTGGAGCATTTGCGACGCACACAAGTTGAATAAGTAGTGACCAGAGCAAACAAAAAAAGCCATTGAATGATCATAACGCCTACTGTATGGAGAAGGTATCCCTTCCAACTACTAATCCAGAACACGAGGCTGTATGCACGTGGCATCAAGTTGTTGAAAATTCAAAGAGCCGATAGAAGAAAGTGCATTGTTTTCAATAAATCTACTCAGCAAGACGTATTTACATCAGACAACAGCATCGTTGCCCACCAAGGTGCCTAAACTGGAAGGCTGGTACACTGGACTTTAGAAGGGAAGGTGTCACTATTTGCCCAAACTTGCAGGAAGATCTAAAATACCTTTATTTCAACACAGGATGTTGTTTAGCGAGCCGTGGACATACCCTCTTTGAGCATGGTTCGTGATCAGGAAGGGAGATGGATTAGTAATGAATATGAGCTGTAATCTAACCTGTACGAAAAAAAATGAGAATGCTGTCACTTAGCAACACACATCAGCATCTTCCAGACAACTGTGAATAACAAGAGGGTGGACTATATTTTTTTGTTCTGCAGTAGGACCCCATGGACTGGATTACAAAGAAAATCAACGGTAGTGCAAAGGACATTTGCCCCTGCTTTTAGTTTCTCAAGGGTCACTCCCACATTACAGAAGGGCCAACAGATTCTTGTACGGCTGCTTCTGGATTACCAATCACGCAGGTGCATTTTAAGTACCCACACATTTTCATTGGGTGTCCATGGGGGCACAGTGCTATGTAAATGAGGGCTTATCTTTTCCCTTGCACCTGTGCTGCATTGATGTTGTCGTAGAAAGGGAAAACATGTTGTCAAGGGACTTACTAATTGTAAGTCACCTATCAATGGCCACACAGTTAGTACAGTCCACAAGGGTGCCTTTTGGGAGGTGGCTCTGGCGTCCATGAACTCCCCCTGTAGGTGTGCACCGTTTTACAGGTCATTCGGCAGCAGGAAGCATCCCTGCCCACCCTAAAAAAACATGGCTGTAGGTTGGTATTGGAACAAGGAGTGGCAGTTTCAAACCACAGCTCTTTCTTTCGATGATTTACTATACCAAATGCACCTGCAAACTCAGGAGTTCACGCCCATGCTTATTTGTAATGCAGGTCTGCCCACTTGATGGGGGTGTGCCCCGTGGAGGCAGGGACTGTGTGCCAGTGTAGCTTAAAATGGCAGTAGATATGTGTTAGAAATGGGGGTCAGTAGTTGGCAGAGGCATGTACCTTTGTCCAAGTAGGGACATTTGTTTCTAGTCAGGGTAAGGGAGATATACACTTTAGATAACCCCTGCTCACTCCCTTGGTAGCTAGGCACAAGCAGACAGGCTTGTCCCAAAGGCAATGTGTAAAGTATTTGTACTCGAGACACACAGTAACACAGTGAAAACACCACAAATGAACACAACACCAGTTTAGAAAAATAAAGTATCTTTATGTAAACCAAACAGGACCAAAATGACAAACATCCAACATACATAAATCAAAATTGACTTAAAAACAGTTATTACCAAAAGAAAGCTTGTAGGAAACAAATAGATATACCTGGAGCTATTTCAACGTCGTGACAGTCATAAATCCAAAGTACGGCGCCGACTGCGAGGTGCGCGGCATCGTGCACGGAGTCACACGGACCCGCAAACAACAGTACCTTGGAAACTAAGTCTATGGACGATGCAAGGCGTCGTGGAGGAAAGGCGTTGGTGCCGAGGCCGGTTCCCTGGTTGCCACAGGGGAGGTGAGGCGTCGTGCCCGTGAGGAGGCGATGTGTCGAATCCAGGACAGGGGAAGTTGGCAGCGTCGGCGGTGATGCATCGGTTCCGGTGAGGTGATGCGTAGTCGAAGAGTTCGTGAAGTCACCCTTGTCTGTTATTGGCTCCTCAATAACGGGATGCATGCGCTGGCGGTTGAGGCGTTGGTGCACGCCCTGGCATCGGGAAGGCCGATAAGTGCAGGCATCAGCAGGCGTCGGAGCTATGGTGCAGGTGGGGCGGTGCATCGTACATTTCATGAGCGGTGACCCTGGACTCGGTGCAGATCGCGACGTCACTGGCGGCGTCGCTGATGGTGTCAGAGTTGTTTTTCTTGCTTTTACAGCATCAACCACACACTTCTCAGGGCCCAGGAACTGGAATGTGAGCCCTTATAAATACAGGAGTCCACAGAGGAGTCCAGGTGCTGATCAGTGGGTTGCAGGTGAAGTCTTTGTGTCCCTGAGACTTCAGAACAGAAGGCCAGCACACACAAGCCCTTGGAGATTCTTCTTCAAGCAGGTTCACAGCTAAGTTCCAGTCTTTGTCCTCTCCTTGGCAGAAGCAGCAACTGCAGGCCAACCTAGCAAAGCACACACAGCAAAGGGGCAGTACTCCTCCTTACAGCTCTCCAGCTCTTCTCCTTGGCAGAGGTTCCTCTTGAGTCCAGAAGTGATCTAATTCTCTGGAGTTTTAGGTCCAATACTTATACCCCATTTTTTCTTTATTCTCTTGGTGGCAAGGGTTTCTGAGTCCAGTCCAATCCAGTTCTGTCCTCTCTGATGCAGCATGACCACTGGGGGTGGAGACACCGTTGTGCAAAGCAGACACAGCCTATTCAGGAGCAAGGGAAACTCTTCCCACCATTCTAAATGCAGCCAAGGTCAATTCAGCTCATCTATGAATCACCCAGGAAAGGCAGGACACACCTCACCCCCCCCCCCTTTGTTGCTGTCTATAGTGAATGCACATCCCCAGCCCCTGTCACTCCAAAACCAAACAGTCAATACACAAAACAGCAGAGGCGCACAGAGTGGTTAAATAAGAAAATGCCTACTTTCTAAAAGTGGCATTTCCAACCACACAATTTAAAAACCATGGGCCTGATTCAAAAAGGTAAACTTAGACCAACAGTCTAAGTTTAGACCTGAAGTCTAAGTTTAGACCTAAAGTCTAACTTTAGTAGGAGTAAAGTTAGACTTTTGGCCTAAGTTAGACTTTTGGTCTAAACTTAGAATAAATGTCTAACTTTAGTAGTAGTAAAGTTAGACTTTTGGTCTAAGTTAGACTTTAGGTCTAATCTTAGACTTCAGGTCTAAACTTAGACTTTTGGTCTAAGTTTACCTTTGTGAATCAGGCCCTATCTCCCTAAAAAATGTGTTATTATATTCTGAGTTCGGAGAGCCTAAACTCCACTTCTCTATCTTGTCCCAATGGAAAGTTATACTTGTAAGATGATATAAAGCAACTCTCATGTTAGCCTATGGGACAGATAGCTTGTCAATAGTGAAAAACAAAATTAACAGTATTTCACTATCAGGACATGTAAAACACACCAGCACATGTCCTACCTTTTACATACACTGCACCCTGCCCATGGGGGTACTTTGGGCCTACCTGAGGGGTGGCTTACATGTAAGAAAAAGAAAGGTGGGGGCCTGGCAAGTGGGTGCACTTGCCAGGTCGACATGACAGTTTAAAACAGTCACTTCCAATGCTTTTCGAGACCATGTGATGACAGATTTTACCAACAACAATAAATCCTCCTGCAAATTGGACCCCCTTGGAACTTAGCTCCTTTAATCACCTTTCGGCAAACATTAAATCTGGCTCCCCTCATGACGTACTTCCTTCTCATGTGCTTAAACAGCTTGATACTGCCATACTTTTGACAATAATGGAACTCTTAAATGCATCTCTACAGGAGGGTATAGTTCAGCTGGAATGGAAACATGCTATGGTGCTCCCTCTCTTAAGGAAAGCCAATTCTGACCCTGCCACTGCATCTAACTTTCGCCCCATCTCGTTGCTCCCTATCTTTTCAAAAATTCTCGAAAAGCACATTAATGGGTAGTTGACCTCTTTTATTGAATCTCAGAACTTTCTTCATACTTCGCAATCGGTGTTTAGAGACGGTTTCTCCACTGAATCCACTCTCCTCGCGGTAACTGAAATGTTAAGGCACCGGTTAGAGGGTGAAATGGCAGCACTCATTCTGCTGAATCTCAGCACTGCTTTCGACACAGTGTCTCACTACGTTTTGGTGAGGGCCTTGCAATTATTGGGCTGGGCGGGAACGGCCTTGGAGTGGCTCTGTTCTTTCTTAAAGAACCGAGCTTTCCAGATCTTCTCTGCGTTGGCAAGCTCTAATTTCTATCCGTCCTCATATGGAGTTCCACAGGGCTCGGTGCTGAGCCCACTGCTATTTAATGCTATTAATGCTATTTAATGTGTAATGTGTAATGTGTAATGTGTACGTCCGTCCACTAGCGGAGGTTGCTGAAGAGGCTGGTTTGTCCCTTTTTTCCTACGCTGATGATTCCCTCTCTTCTTCTAAGGTTTCTGAATCCTCAGTCCTTCAGTTAGGATTGATTAAAGTCGCGTCCTGGTTGCAAAACAACCTGCTCAAATTAAACGGGGACAAGATTGAAGTCATGATCTTAGGTAAAAAACAGGACCTTTGGGAACCACAACATTGGCCCTCTGAAATGGGAGTTTTACCTATGCCGGTGCATCATGTTCGTAATTTGGATTTCATCGTAGACGCACATCTGTCAATGAAACAACAAGTCGCCAAGGTGTCCTCAACCTGTTTTACTGTTCTGAAATGGCTAAAGAAGATTTTATGGATGATTCCTCTCTCAGCACAGAGAACAGTAGTCCATGCCCTAGTTACTTCTAGACTGGACTACAGCAATATTCTTTATCTGGGTTCCAACAAAGCAACGATCCAGAGACTTCAATTAGTGAAAAATGCGGCTGCTAGACTGCTTTGTCGTGTGCCTAAGTTCCCCTCTGTCTCTGGTTTTCTTCGTGACCTACACTGGCTGACGGTGGAGAAACGGGTCAAATTTAAAGCTTTGTGCTATATATTTAAAATTAAAACAGGAGTGGCCCCGCAATATCTTCAAGATCTGGTTCAGCGTTATCAGCCTTTGCTTTCAACGCAAGTTTGATATATACCCTATTTTATTTTTGCATAAACATTATGGAGGTTTGAACTTTATTCAAAATGTATCGTTATTTCAATATATTCATATAAATTCTCCTTTGGCAAAGAAACATGTATACTCTGCCTTAACTAATGTTACTCTCACACATGAGGCCACAATGCTTTTATTATCCTTTAAAAGTCACAAAACATGCAGTGCATTTTACACTGCTTGTGTCAACCTATTTTGCAAGTGGGTTAGGTAACAAACTCGACTGTTGGCCTTGTAACTAGGAATAAAGTTGCAAAATATAATTTAATATGAGGATGTATTTCTTTCTTTTTTTAAATTCTGAATGAAATCAATTAACAGTCGTGACCTAGACATCAGACATTTCCAATTTGTGCATGTTCTTCATGTTCTGATCAGCATATGCCAATTGATATAAGTTCATACACGAAATTCTCCACTTCTCCAGGTAGGTATTTAACCATGATTGCTGATGTTGCACTGTAATTCAAACGCATTAGATTTATTAAACTTCCATTGTGCATTCTGGAAAAGTGAGGATCTACAAACTAGAATACCACACAGTGGTTTGCTTTTACACGGTGTCACCTGACATTAAAGACTGCTTTCCAATGATTAAGGCTGATTGAGAAGCCGAAACACGTCTGGAAGCAATTATAAACTGCTGCCTTGTTGTTCAATAAAGCTCCTATTTCCCTACAAAGTTGAGTGTCGGCTGATTTCTTTGTTGGATGGTGTTACAGCAGGATGCTCTGTACCTCCATTGCCGAGGTCGCCCTTTGAGGTTCGGGGGCCTCCAGTTATGGAAAAAGTTTGTGCTGGACATATATATATATATATATATATATATATCCCTTAGTTAAACACAAATCATGGCTTCAGGGCAATCAAACTCGCTCACATAATGCTCTGCAAGGTTGTTTATTCACAACGCGTTCAACTGCGCCCGCAGCCTTGTTCACATGAACAAGGCTGCGGACGCAGCTGAAACAGCGTTGTGAATAAACAACCTTGCAGAACATTATTGTGAGCGGAGTTTGATTGCCCTGAGAGCGCGCGGATTTGTGTTTAACTAAGGGATATTGATTGCCGGTACGCTCTGCCGGCGTGCGCGCCACTTCCCTTGGGTCCCTATCGATCCGGAGGAGCAAACTCTGGAATTTGTATATATATATATATATATCAACAGACAAATCCAGTGCCTTTCTCCTGCATTGGAATGACGACACCGCAGTCTCCAACTCTTAGGTAAGGGTTTTTATTTTTGTATGCTTCAAGCCATGATGCGTTTGAGCAGGATCCCCTGCCTTGATCACCTATATATATATATATATTTTTTTTTTTTCACTGAAATAACAAAGGTTACAGGGACATTATAGAAGCTGTATGGGTGAGTTATTAGCCATGTGGGTGGCTGCATAGCTGTATGAGTCGCTGTGTGAGTGGCTGTCTGAGCGACTTTGTGGCTATGTGAGTGGCTGCATGGGTGAGGGAGTGGGTGTATGAGTGGCTGTATGGGTTTGTGGGTAGCTGTTTTAGTGTGTGTATAGGTAATTGAGTGGTTGTGAGTGGTTGTGTTGCAGAGTAAATATGAGAGTGGCTGTAAGGGTGAGTGAGTGGATGTGTGAGTGGTTGTATGGATGTGCGAATGGGTATGTCAGTGGTTCTGTGAGTGAGTGAGAAGGTGCATAAGTGGCTGTATGGTTGAGTGTGAAGGTTCATGAGTCACTGCATGGGTGTCTGAATGGGTGTGTAAGTGGGTATGTGGGTGAGAGAGTAGGTGTGTGAGGGGCTGTATGGGTGAGAGAGTAGGTGTGACTGGCTGTATGGGTGAGTAAGTGAGTGTGAGAGATGCTCCATAGGAGATTATGTGGTTGTCACAGGGGTTGTTTAGGTGACTAACTACATGTTAGTATCTTTAAGAGTAAGTGCATGGGTTTGTGAGTATCTGTATGGGTGGCTGACCTGTTGTGTGAGTGCCTGTGTGAGTGAGTGAGTGAGCGAGTGAGTGGGTGTGTGAGTGGCTCTATGCATGAGTATTTGTATGGGTTTGTGAATGGGTATGTGAGTGGTTGTATGGTTGTGTGAGTGGGTATATGAGATGTTAAATGAGGGTTTGAGTGGCTGTGTGAATGGTTCCGTGGATGATGTATCAGTGATGTCATTTGAGATGTCATCAGTGATGTCATCAGTGATGTCATGAGTGATGAAATATGGGAGGTCATAAGCATTGCATTGTGGGGGCATAAAACTGCTGAATTTCACTGCTTTTGTATAAGTGAAATGTGAGTGAAAAGTGAGCCTAACTATAAAGTCCATGTAACACCTCTGTTTTTTTCAGTGAATTTCTAAGGTTTTTTTAATGTTGTTTCCTAACTATAATGTCCCTCTAAACGAGGGGTCTCCAACCTTTTCTATACTGAGAGCTACTTGTGTTCAATAAAATGCATTGAGAGCTACGAATATTATTTTTTGTTGTATAATTTCAATTTTGTTATATGTATAATAATTCAACCAAGCAAAACCTTTCTAATTTAATAAGCTGGGCTGCACACATGTGAGCTACTCAGAGGTAACTGGAAGGCTACAGTAGCTCATGAGCTACTGGTTGAAGGCCCTGTTTTTTAAGTGAATTTCTAAGGTTTTTTATATTTTATTTCCTAACTGTAACCTGTAAGCTTTGAGAGTGAGTATGTGAGTCTGTGCATGAGTGTCTCAGTGGGTTTGTAAGAGAGTGCATATGTGTTACAATGGATGTGTGAGTGGGTGTGTGAATGTCTGTAAGGGTCTGGCAGTGGCTGCATAAGTGTCTCACTGGGTGTGTGAGTGGATGTGTGATTGTGTCTGAGTGGGTGTGAAAGTGTCTGAGTGGGTTTGCGAGTGCCTCCATGAGTGAATGAGTCAGTCAGGCATAAAGTGCATGAGTGTCTGAGTGGGTCTGTGAGTGGGTGTGTTAGTGTCTGAGTGGGTTTGTGAGTGGGTGTGTGAGTCTATGAGTGGGTCTGTTAGTGGCTGTGTGAGTAGCTGTATGGGTCTCTGAGTGGGTGCATGAGTGTCTGAGTGGGTCTGTGAGTGGGTGAACTTGTTTGAGTGGGTCTGTGAGTGAGTGTATCAGTGTCAGTGGGTGTGTGAGTACCTGAGTATGTGTCTAAGTGTCTGTGTAGATGTGTCAGTAGCTGTGTAAGTGACTGAGCCACAAAGGAACACAACTGCCCTTTTAGCCAACAAAAGTCCACAGTTTCCCACAAATTATCTACCCAAGTGGATTATTTTCTACTTGTTAATTACTAAATGTTACATCCTTGGGTAAATGTCCAGTTTGTTTTCTACACTACAGCTACCTAATGGCGCACAAAGAAATGTCACCAGGGACCTTGTGTGCATTTTGGCAATATGATTGTGTCTGGTGCGTCTTTTTCCAGAAAAATGTGATAACATGAATCCTCATGGCCCCCCTCCCTAGTCTAATTTCAGCCTTGGGGCCCCACCCCCCGGGGCCTGGCCATGTCTCCTGAGTGCCCTGGAGCTCACCCAGGGCACCCAGTCTGCAGGATAGGGACCGGGGGAGACTCAAGGCCCCAGTGGTCCCAGCCAGCTTCCCACCTCCTGCGGGAGGCGGCATTGTTATTGCATACAGGGAGCTGGTGGAAATCCAACTCCCTGTGGGCAAGAGTAAAAGTTTCATCTCTTTCCGTGACCGCATGTCTGCGGGCAGGGAAAGAGATGAAATCTTCACTTCCAGCGGGCCGGAGCACTTTGACAATTTCCGCCCATTGATACCTGAGTGTTTGCTTTTGCTTGGTGGGAGCTGTCACCTCCTACCAAGCAAAAGGAAAGAGCTATGTCCTGGGGGTGGGCATCCCGGGACATAGCAGGAGCCAGCCCTGGGGGGTGGTGGTCCCCAGGACCATTAATGGCTCCAGGAGGGGGGCCATGCGTCCCCTCCTCCTTCTCTTTGCATGGCCTGGCTCCAAGGAGGTGGTGGTCCCGGGGGCCCAGGAGGGGAGCTGTGCGGCCCTCTTTCACTTTTATTTGCCCCAGAAGGTGGAGGTCCGCGAGGACCCCTATTACTTTGAATTGAGCCCCAGGGAGGTGGTGGTCCCCGGGGCCTGGGTGAGCCTGGGTGGCCCCCATTTCTTTGCATTTAGCCCCAGGGAGGTGGTGGTCCCTGATGCTGGCCCAGGGGGTCCGCGCAGCCCCCATCTATTTTTTTGACTATTTCTTAATGGAGATGGTGGTCCCCGGGGCCCAGAGGTGGGTCATGCAGCTCTGCTCTATTTTCTAAATTAAGGCCCGGGGAGGTGCTGGTCCCGGGGTGTATAAATGCGCTAGGAGGGGGGACACATGCATCCCCCTCCTTTATTTTTAAATATGTGTACATGCCCCCAGGACGTTGCCCACCCGAGGGCTTTAGTAAGTACGGGAGACCAGTCTTGTTTATTTTTGCCACAAATTTGTTGAGATTTTGCAGCAAATAATTTTTTCATGTGCTATTTTTACCCTGGCGGGGTCTCTCTGGGAAGACCACAGCTTGAAGGTCAGGGTAGTGATACCCTGCCCCCTTTTATTTTTCCCATTTTTTTGTTGGCCTTGCCTGAAGCCGAGTCCCAAGATGGCTGCCAACACTATCTGGTTGAAGTGTTGGCAGCCAAGCAGAGCTCTGCACGAGCTCGTCATTCGCAAAGACTTCGCGGTCAAAGATATACACATTTTAATTTCCTTTAATATCGCAAACTCCTAAACAAATTTACACCAAATAACAAAAACACAATCTGGGGACAAAAAGCTAGATTTCTCCCAAATTTGGTGTAATTTCGTCCAGCAGTTTGGTCTGCAGGCGTGTCTAAAGAGTCAATGGGAATTAACATGGGAAGCAGACTTTTATTGCCCTCCTTTTTCTCGGCCCCCGCTTGACGGATCACCCCGTTTCTTTTCATGTGCAACAAGAATCACGTGGGCACGTTTTTTGGGAAAAGTTTGTGAAGATTCAAAAGGCGCCAAAATATAGCTAGCTAGCTAGCTAGCTAGCTCTCTCTCTCTCTCTCTCTCTCTCTCTCTCTCTCTCATAGAGTGACGCATAAATTATGCAAAAAAAAGAAGCAGAGAACTCTGGGTAATTCTCAAGTTTAGGTGGAAAGCAGCTCCAGTATAGAGCACTCTCAACACCAGCGACACTCTAAATTTGCTCACCTCAAATGCCTGCTTTTCTATCAAAGTCTTTAAGCATAGGATTAGCACAGTGCCATCCACGCTGAGATAGAAAGGGACAAAGTCTTTTACCATGTCTACAGCAAAGTCTTTAAGCATAGGATTAGCACAGTGCTATCCTTGCCGAGCTGCAAAATGGCCAAAGCCTTTTACCATTCCAGGCACAGTATTTCAGCTTTGGATTGATAAAATACCATCCAAGCCAACCTGAAATGAATAAAAGCAACCCCTGACACGTGTTTTGCTCTCATTAGAGCTCTTCAGAGAGGTATAGCTTTGTCCAGACACAAGGGAGCACCCAGTATAAGTCAAAACAATTCCCTTTCAGGCATAGAGTGACGCATAAATTATGCAAAAAAAGAAGCAGAGAACTCTGGGTAATTCTCAAGTTTAGGTGGAAAGCAGCTCCAGTATAGAGCACTCTCAACACCAGCGACACTCTAAATTTGATCACCTCAAATGCCTGCTTTTCTATCAAAGTCTTTAAGCATAGGATTAGCACAGTGCCATCCACGCTTTGGCCATTTGGTCATTCCCTGCGGCCAGGCTGCCGCAAATAAATCCAACAAAGGTGCCCTGATGCGGGAATGACGCTTCACAAAGGATTGACAGAAGCCATTTATTGAGGAAAACCGGCATTGCAGTCTTGAGAAAATATATCTTCCTTACGCGTTTCAGAGCACACCAAGCTCCTTCATCAGAGGAAACAAAAAGACAGGTCTCCGCTCACAGCTTTTACACCTACGTAATTGCATGCAAATTTTCTGATTCCCCACACGTGGGCATTCCTCTTAGCATGCTGGTACTTGTAGTTAATGCATTGTTCAATATTGTATTTCCCTAGTGGGCGCGGTGAAAATGTCAGGAATAAAAACACATTCAAACCCTCCTGGGCCTCCAGACCGTGCCCGCCGGTTGAAATCATCCTGCCTTTGTACCCTTTTCCTGCGCCGAACAGTGTCAGCGTGAGGGCCCCACAGCAGTGGTGTCGTCATTCCCTGACGGCCAGGCTGCCGCAAATAAATCCAACAAAGGTGCCCTGATGCGGGAATGACTCTTCACAAAGGATTGACAGAAGCCATTTATTGAGGAAAACCGGCATTGCAGTCTTGAGAAAATATATCTTCCTTACGCGTTTCAGAGCACACCAAGCTCCTTCATCAGAGGAAACAAAAAGACAGTTCTCCGCTCACAGCTTTTACACGTACGTAATTGCATGCAAATTTTCTGATTCCCCACACGTGGGCATTCCTCTTAGCATGCTGGTACTTGTAGTTAATGCAATGTTCAATACTGTATTTCCCTAGTGGGCGCGGTGAAAATGTCAGTAATAAAAACACATTCAAACCCTCCTGGGCCTCCAGACCCTGTCCGCCGGTTGAAATCATCCTGCCTTTGTACCCTTTTCCCACGCCGAACAGTGTCAGCGTGAGGGCCCCACAGCAGTGGTGTCGTCATTCCCTGCGGCCAGGCTGCCGCAAATAAATCCAACAAAGGTGCCCTGATGCGGGATTGACGCTTCATAAAGGATTGACAGAAGCCATTTATTGAGGAAAACCGGCATTGCAGTCTTGAGAAAATATATCTTCCTTACGCGTTTCAGAGCACACCAAGCTCCTTCATCAGAGGAAACAAAAAGACAGTTCTCCGCTCACAGCTTTTACACGTACGTAATTGCATGCAAATTTTCTGATTCCCCACACGTGGGCATTCCTCTTAGCATGCTGGTACTTGTAGTTACTGCAATGTTCAATACTGTATTTCCCTAGTGGGCGCGGTGAAAATGTCAGTAATAAAAACACATTCAAACCCTCCTGGGCCTCCAGACCGTGTCCGCCGGTTGAAATCATCCTGCCTTTGTACCCTTTTCCCGCGCCGAACAGTGTCAGCGTGAGGGCCCCACAGCAGTGGTGTCATCAGTCCCTGCGGTTACATAGAAGGGTAAACCCAAAACGTCACTGGGACCTGGGTATAGAGGAGTACATAAGAAAAATGGTCCCAGTACACGATTGCATAGAAGAACCACAAAATTACATTGAATTAAACATAAATTACACAAACCATCTTATTCTTCATGTACAGTGTTGTTTAATCACACCGAACAATACAGTAGTTCATAATATTTTAACTGATATTTATAAAGCAGTGCCCCAAGAGGGAAGGGTGGAGGTAAAGTGAATGAAGTGAGGATAGGAAGTGAGTGAAACGGTGTACAACTCACATAATCAATTGTTATAAAACACAAAGCGGCTCATAAAGGAGCCAGATCTTCTTATTAGGTACAAATGTTGATAGCCATGATTGTAAACAGGGTCACAGTGATGAATCGCTGTTGGTCAAACTGGCTAATATGGTAGATGTCGACGTTTCGACCCTGAATAGTAGTAGGTCAATGTATCCCTTACGCCGGGTCTTCTTCAGGACAGGAGTGTAGGTGGGTGAATGGGGGCAGGTTATCATCAATGGCCCATTCATAGGGCCTGAGGGGCAAGTGGCGCGTAGGCTCCAAACTGTAGTGCGAGAACAAACACTTCAGCGCGTACTCAAAGATGCCTGAATTGGGGTGGGCCACACGGGTTAATCTCCTGGGCCCGGAAAATTACTTGTGAGGTCGAAGTGGAGGGCCAAATTGCTCCGTATTCAGTCGTTCTGTAACTCCAGGAAACGTCTCAGTTTGATGGACTGAGACGTTTCCTGGAGTTACAGAACGACTGAATACGGAGCAATTTGGCCCTCCACTTTGACCTCACAAGTAATTTTTCCGGGCCCAGGAGATTAACCCTGTGTGGCCCACCCCCAATTCAGGCATCTTTGAGTACGCGCTGAAGTGTTTGTTCTCGCCTACTACAGTTTGGAGCCTACGCACCTACTTGCCCCTCAGGCCCTATGAATGGGCCATTGATGATAACCTGCCCCCATTCACCCACCTACACTCCTGTCCTGAAGAAGACCCCGACGTAAGGGATACATTGACCTACTACTATTCAGGGGTCGAAACGTCGACATCTACCATATTAGCCAGTTTGACCAACAGCGATTCATCACTGTGACCCTGTTTACAATCATGGCTATCTAACATTTGTACCTAATAAGAAGATCTGGCTCCTTTATGAGCCGCTTTGTGTTTTATAACAATTGATTATGTGAATTGTACACCGTTTCACTCACTTCCCTATCCTCACTTCATTCACTTTACCTCCACCCTTCCCTCTTGGGGCACTGCTTTATAAATATCAGTTGAAATATTATGAACTATCATTCCCTGCGGCCAGACTGCACGCAAATAATATATATATATATATATATATTGCCCAGTGGTGGTCGTTATAGTTGGGTCCGCGTTTCCAAAGGGAATATGTTTTTTCAGTTGCTAAGGACTTTGGTGCCATTTGACAAATCTCTACGAAGTCTGTGCTCTGATTGGCTGCCAGCAACCTGAGAAAAATGTTGCTGGCAGCCATTACAGGACTCGGAGACTTAGTCCCCTGTCCTGATGTAAATAAAATAATATAAACGGGAAGGGTAGGGATACCCTGCCCCCCCCTAGTCCGCCTGGGTGTGACCCAAAGAGACCAACCCTGGAGCCAAAAGAAAAAACAAATCAGCAAATTTTGCTGCGATCCTGCGGGACTCCCATTTTCAAATCTTCCACCAAACGGGAGCAAACACAAAATCTGCTCCCAGTGGGCATGAGCTTTAAAAATGCTCCCGCAAGCTGGGAGCAGATTTTGATCTGTTTTCCAGCATGCACAGATGGGCAAAGTTATTAGCAACCAAAATTCAAAGGAATTCCTGTACCTGGGAATCCTATAACTATGGTTGATTAAATGTCCTGGGAGGGTGAACAGATGTGTGGCTGCAGAACCTGTGGAGTAGCCCCTACTGCTCCATGTACGTCAGGGGTTGGCTGTCTAAGGGAGATGAGCACTGGGCCTAGTTTAATTCAAGGCCCTGCAGCCAACCATCGCAGCACACAACCAAAGGCTGTGCACATCGTAAAATAGATGCAAGGCACATGAACGCAGTACTGCAAGAAAAACAACCCTACAAGTACACAGTTAAAGGATAGTTATGAATAGCATACACAAACCCAAGAAAGCCCTGCAATTTGCTACTTATGGTACGTAACAAACAACAGGCCATAACTAATTCTCCTGTCATGTTTTGCTCTTGGTATAAAGCCTTTTTTTCCTGTGCAATCAGTATAATAGCTGTTAAAAATGGGGTTTCTGGTTGGCTAGGGCATGCACCTAAGGCAGGCAGAACCCACCACTCTAGTTATGGCAAGTCAGTTACACACCAAAGATAACCTGTGCTCTCCCTCTGGTAGTTTGGTGCAGAGCAGTCAAGCTTATCATCAGAGGCAATGTGTAAAGCGTTTGCACAACACATTCACAAAGAAACACAATGCATACACCACAAAAGAGACTCCACACAAGATTTGAGAAAAATATGGAGAGTATATTGTACATAAAACTTAGACCAAAACAACATGGATCATGAATAATGTACATATTATGCAAATACTGAAATAGTACTCGTTTTCCTGACAGTGTAAGAATTAATATGACATAACCCAGGAATATTTTACAAGTAATGCAGTATGTTCAGAAACAGTAACTGGTATGGCAGGAAAGCACATGAATTACAGTGGGCAATCATGGGGCACAGGAACACCTGTGCTCCGATCAGTAGGATTATGGTACTTTCTATGGGCTTCCACTACCAGAAATGTCTCTTTTACTGTACCATACCTGGTACAGCCAAGGAATGCCCCCAAAGCAACAGCCTTCCTTAGGAGGGATCCAGACCCCTGTCCCCTAAGCTCGGTCTAAACTAAAAAGTATAAGTGTGCGGGGGGCATGCATGAGACCATGCTCAGTCCCTCGCCTTCCTTTCATATAAACCAGATGCCCGCGAACACACAGTGCAGCTGGATCAGCAGAATCTTAGGGAGGCACGTACAAGACTCTCCCCGACCCCATTCACTTTCAATGCGTTCGTGGGTGGGGTGTAGAACTCTGCAGGCCGCAGGATCTCCCTTTTGAGGTGCAGTACGCATTGGCGGACTTCTGAAGCAGGGTCCCTGGCAGCTGAAAGCAGGCCCTCCCTGAGAGGTGGGGTGGGGCTGCTCTGAGGTTGGTTATGATTGGTGGCCGCACCACGTGAGGCGGCGCTTGAAGTCTGTGGGGCAGTCCCCGCAAGGCACCTTAGCTAGAATACAACTTGCTGGATCAGCGCCGACAGGCACGTGCCCAGCATAGGTATGCATCTGTAGCAATCTGCTGACCCGAGTCCCCGCCTCAGGCTCAGACAGGTAAAAATGAAGCACTCATCCCGCGCTGCATGAAGCAATCACTAGCACTCAATTTACAAGGAATATGGCACTCAACATGCGCTTCTGAATCAGCTCTAACCACACACTGAACTTGTGGGGCACAGGGCAAGCCACAATCCCTGGGAGAGCACGGGGCATGAAGAGGTGGGCAAGCAGCAGGCCAGCACATAAGGCCGATGCCATATGGCAGTCCCTCCTGCAGCCCAGCAGTTAGCAGGCAGCAGGCCAACACAACCGGGCATACCACCCAAATGGTGGTCCCTCTTAGCAGCACAGCTGTCCTCTTGGCAAGGGGGAAA
The DNA here is from genome assembly GCA_963921515.1 of Calotriton arnoldi. NCBI lineage: Eukaryota > Metazoa > Chordata > Amphibia > Caudata > Salamandridae > Calotriton > Calotriton arnoldi. Next base: position 2,525,185 of record CAWUFW010001478.1, on the reverse strand, counting down.
TTGTAGAGCCAGCAGCATCTGGTTACAAGTCCACACAGTCTCTGGTTAGACCAGAGTCAGGGAGCAGCAGGCAGCAGGGCAACAAGCAAAGAAGCAGTCCAGTTGAGTCCTTTAGACAGCACTGCAGTTAGCAGGCAGCATGGCAACAAGCAGAAAAGCAATCCAGATGAGTCCTTTAAGCAGCGCTGCAGTCCTTCAGCCAGACATTCAATTCTGGATCCAAAAGTGCTTCAAAATATGGGGTCAGAGCCTCGGTACTTATACTCGGAAATGTCTTTGTTCAAGGGGTGACTTCAAAGGAACCCTTTCAAGTCTAAAGAATCCTTTTTATCTCAGCCCTGGCTACAGACATCAGTGGGGGGAGGGGTAAGTCAGCCCTTTGTGTGAAGGCAGGACACAGCTTTTATAATTGTAAAATGTGAATGCCCTTTACCTCTCCCAGCCCAGGAAGACCATCAGTATGCAGATGAATGCAGATGTATCCCTCTCACACCCAGCCCTTCCTGTGTTGTGGCTGTATGGAAAGTATGCACAAAGTGTAGCTGTCATCCAGGCTTAGACATGTATTGGAGTCAGGCTGCAAAGCACAAAGAGTCAGAAGCACAGAGAAATGCCCACTTTCTAAAAAGTGGTGTTTCTAAAATGATAATGTAAACTCCAGCTACACCAGTAAGCAGGATTTATTACTACCATTCTTAACATACCAAACATGGCTATGCCGCTTCTTTCAGATACAGAATTTCCACTTAAATATATATGAGGGAATTCCCAATGCTAGCCTATGAGAGGCGTAGGCCTCACGGCAGTGAGCAACATAATAGGCTGTTTGTCACTACCAGGACATGCCACACAATAAAGGCACATGCACTATCTTTTACTTACACAGCACCCTGGCCACAGGGCTACCTAGGGCCTACCTTAGGAGTGACCTATGTGTAATAGAAGGGGAGTTTAAGGCTTTACAACTAGTTTTTAATGCCAAGTCAAAGTTGCAGTAAACTGCGCACGCAGGCCCTGCTGCAGTGGCAGCTCCTCTACAATGGCGGAGGAGCTTTGCCTCAATGGCTCAGAGCCAGCAGCTGATAAATAAAATGACAGTCTACTATTGTTTTATTTTTCACTGCTGGTTCTGAGTCAGTGCGTGTAGGGAGGGGCGGGACTAAGCCATTGGAGGGGGAGGAGGAGTATGAGAGCAGTGTCTGGATTGGATGGGGAGTCTGTAGTCCCAGGGACTACCGGGAGCAGCAGAACAGAGGAGCACCAAAGCGCAAGATGGCCACAGGAACAGGTACGTTTAAAAAAAATGTTTTACTTCAAACCCTCCCTGCTCCCCATCCGACGCTCCTGCTGCCCTGGTGCCCCGCCACTCCAGCAGGCACTAGCTGTGACTGCCCTGCAGTGGCTGGCCTGAGACAGGTTTGAAAAGCTACATCAGTGGGTGACACAAGCATTGCTGCTGGCGCACTAGTAGCATTTAAGTTCCAGGCCCTGGGTATATGGTATACCACTTTACAAGGGACTTATAGGTAAATTAAATATGCCAAACAGATGCAAACCAATCATCCCGGTTTAGATGGAAGAGCACATTCACTTTAGCACTGATTAGCAGTGGTAAAGTGCCCAGAGTGCTAAAGCCAACAAAAAGAAGGTCAGAAAAATAGGCAGAGGAAGGCAAAAAGTATGGGGATAACCCTGCAAAAAGGTCCAGGTCCAACAATGGCATACTGAGCATGCAGGCGGCATGAGTTACGGTGCATGTCGTGCATTGAATAACATAACATGGTGAATTTCAGGCCATTTCCAAGTTTGTGTTAAGAGTGTCAAATTTGGGGCAGTTTTTTTCATGTGAACTAAATTGACAGGTAAATCAATAAGTGCCTAATGAATGGAAAGTGTGGCTCAATCTTAACTATACAGTGGTGGTCACAAACATGGATAACTGTGTTTTATGGTTCAGTATTGCCTTCGAAGGGTTATGGTCATATCATAAACTAGAAGGCCAAAGTAATTTGTGAATGTCACCAGAAGCCCAATGTGGCATTATATTACCACATTACACATCTTACCCATTATGTATTTTCATATTACATGTTTATTTTGAGAGATTTAGTTTAGTAAAGTTGTTTTTGTTTCCAAACCACAGCTAACAATGGGCACTGACTGGAATTTTAGTATTTAAGTTTTGTTTAAATTTCATGAATACATTGTTGATAAAGTGGTAGATAATGCTATGGGCAGTAACTATATGCAATTCTGGGGGTCCTGTGTTTCCTGCATATGTATGGATTTCCAGCATTAACAACACAAGGTGCCTTGTGTTTTGCTACATAATCTGCAAATTTCCCCAATTTCCTCCAAAATTATTTGTAGCTCAAATGTGTGCAAATAACTGTCTGAGAATGTGCCACAAAATGTGCATCTTTTGCTGCATAATTTAAATAACTTTGCTGTCTAATTTAGGTAATCTTGCCACCTAATTCAGCAGCCCTTTCAATGGTAGAGCTCTGCAGAACAGTTTGGGGGCTGTAAATATGGTGATAAAACCTGCATTTCACTGGAAACCATGAAACATTCCACATTTCACTGTTACCTGTGCAATACGGGTTTACATCACTGCATTATGTGCAATAAAAACACCCAAATATGTAATACCACCCTCTGGTTTGCTAAATTATGTAATCTTCACCTGTTACTTCAGCACTGAGACGCTATAGAATAATGCACGATATACAAATATATTTATATTAACAATATTGTATTGAAGATTATTTTGGGAAAATATTGTCACCAACTCCATAGATCATTACCAAATAGTTTATAAAAGGATTATCGATCATGAAAAAATATTCCCGGTGTCGGCGGCAGGGTAGGTCAATCGCGTACTACGTGATACTGTCGGACCCTATCGGTGTCCTTTTATTACCGCCGGCTACTGTAGCAAGCATGTACTTGCGGACAGTTTAGGTCAATAAACCTGAGATCGGGGTATGTAGAATCCACTTACCTATTTTTTAGTGTAGATAGCGTCCCTTTGATCCTGAGGAAGTGCCCAGATCTTTATGACACGATAGGCACGAAACATGTCGATCACCTGAGAGCAGGGCACACACCACTAGAAACATTATGTCTAGTCTTTTGCCCCTCTCGCTCTTTTATTTAGGCAGTTTACCTTCTGAATAAATATCAACTAGGACTAACTGACCTATTTTAATTCACACGTCTTTCCACATCTACACACACTAGGGCCCTCACCCCCACTGCACCCATCGGCAGGAACAAAAGATCCCCGACAAAGAGCCCCGGTTTCGGGTGCCCGTCAGGAATTGCAGCGCCGACCTGACGAGGGGCAGGCTCAAACGATGAAGCATGACACCTAGCTTGCTGGGTGTGTGAGAGCCCTAGTTCCAACAAGGAGAACTCCTTCTCCTTAAACACCCGACAGCGGTTTGTTTTGACTCAATTGTCTCTATGAGCTCCACTCTCCTCCACTACCCGTCCTAGAGGAACTCCGTACTCGTTTTGTACACACCAACTCCATAGATCATTACCAAATAGTTTATAAAATGATTATCGATCATGAAAAAATATTTCATCACTGAGAATGTACATTTATTAATTTCACATGAATTTTCTAGTCTATGCTTGAAATGAAACTCATCTGACACTACTTTTTCATATTGCACAAAACTACACCAATTTTTAACTGTGCTGAAATAAGTGTTAAAGCTAATTTTAGAAACCAATTCATCTTGTGCTTTAAATGGTCAGTTTAAGGCTATCCAAAGATCACCCTCTGAGACCAACTATTCGTGAAACATTTTTACCCTTCCGTACATAAATAAATTCCATTATTAGACTGATAGCCCTCTTCTATTTCTAAACACAAGAGGATTGGAGGGTGGAAGAGGATAAGGCTTGTGCACATTTCTCTTAATCATCTGAGTAGATATGTGTTGAACTACATAACTCTAAATCGAAATGATTTAATTTGTAAATATTCTAAAGCAGGGTTAAAATTGAATGTTTTTTTTTAAAGTTCATATTTGTGCAATATTGACAGCATTACATGTCATTGAGTTATTTTCCAAAACGTAGGTTTGGATACTTTTTCATCCTCACTTTAAATGTGCATTGGCATTGCTAAAGCATGTTAACAAGGAGTAATGTAGGGGCTGCTTGCTATTTTGGGATACTTAAAAGATTAAATCAGTGTCACGCAGAAATTTTTCGAAGTGTGTCTTTGTCTTCGCTGGGACTGTTGGATGAATTTGTTTGAAGTATATATATGTTGGTAATCAGGTAGGGATGCTCTATTGTTTGGGTGTTGCATATGCTATTGTCACATTTCCAATCTTCCACGATTTTGAAAACAGTCGAGAATTGTAATTTATTTTTGCACATGGTATATTACTTTATGTTATCTTTTTTTAAGTGTGTCTATTGATTTTGCAGAGCAGTGAGCCTTTCAATCAGTATACAAATTCACATTCAGTTTGTTATGCTCAACCGCGCCCCCTGGAGGTCATGGAGGTCCATGCTGCGGCTCAGCTGTTCAGTTGGCCCAGGAGCCTTGTTATGCAATCGGTGGGTGTAGGGAGCTGGCTAAACAAACAATGCACGTATACAAGTACTTTATATTATCGTATATTGTTTTATATGAGCTTATGGCTATCTGTTTCAGGATTTATTCATCTAGTATCACCGTGTTTTGTGGAATCTATAGGCCGCATATTGTTTAAAATAAAACATATAACAAAATAGGTTTAATTAAAAAAAAATACAAAATGCTAAAATATTTCTCAAACCAAAGCAACTGATACAAATAACGCACACACATTTGCACTAAAAATACTATTGAGCGTTCAATTGAAAGTACCGTGGATACCTAGAGGAAGGTGCATTATATCAACACTTAATGAATTATAGATGTAATATTTTCAGGTTGCAATATTTAGAAAGCCGAATAAAGAAAAAGCAATCCTTTTTATTGTGTAAGAATTCTTTTGAAAGCAATAGAAGCGCCCTTAAATAGCCTGGAGGATATTTGATTCAAATTGTCGTCCATTGAGACAGGTGTCAAAAAGATAAACTAGATACCAATACCTTTCCCTAAGATTGCAGACTATCTTTATAACGCGGCATTGACAATACTCTCATTTACCACACAAGCGCAGCCATTTTTGTGTTTGAACCTAAATGTCTTTCCGAGTAATAGCTGCTTTCCACTTAATTCTACCTCTCCAGACACGCCTAAAAAAGTTACTGATTTCAAGGAATACATTTTCAATTTATTTCAGAAGAAGGTCAATTTTAAAGAAACTTTGCGCTTTCGCACTAAACAAGGTAAAACCATTTTGCACCTTTTTGCAGCTTTTCTCATATGAAACAGTAAACAAATGCTGCCCAGGTTCTGTATTACAGAAATGTTTTGCACGAGCCAAGTCACAGAAAATGGACAGTGCCACTACGTTTAGACCTTTAAAGCTCACTTATTTGAGTGTAAATCATTCTAGAGAAATAAACAAACTATTTTTGCACCTTCTGCACCAATAACGGGACTACCTGATATTGCCTCATGCTTGGTCACGACTCTCACATTTGAAAAGTGTGAATGATGCATTTTTTGTGCTTAATGTATCAGAGCAACACCAACATAGTGTGAAATCCACTTTGTTCATGTTTTCACTGGTTCAGCCACTATTTGCCCCATCCACTATTATGCAAGAAGGTAAAATTAGGCAAATTAAGCTATTAAAATGACTTTCTGTAACAATGCATGGATTCTGTATGGCCCAAGGTATTGAAATATTATAAGGGTCTTCAACCATTAACAAGTAAAAGCAGCAAACACCCACATCACCTTCATTTTTATTTATTTTATTTTTTGAGTTTTATATAGCGCTTGCTAGACCTAAGGGTATCAGAGCACTTTACATGTTTTGAGAATAAGTTTGCAAAAAGTACATGACGAAAGTCAAGTGGGATTCACAAACAGTCATATAGAAAAATATAGGACAACGGAGCTGTAAAGTAGACCACAGTAAGGATAGAGTAATATATATCAATCAAGCAACTGGGTGCTGAGAAAGGGGACAGAATTTGAGTCTGCGCAGTCAAATTGTCAGGGGACTTCCCCGACAGGAATTGTCAAAGAGGGTTGGGTCTTTGGGAGACGTAAGTCATCAAGTGTTCTTGCTGAAGTAGTCATTGAGTAATAGAGATCTGAGGTCCCGTTTGAAGCAAGAAAGGGAGTTGCAGCGTAGGTCCTTAGGGAGTGAGTTCCAAATCTTGCAGGCATTTCCAGAGAAGGAGCAGGCCTGAGATGATTTGATTTTAAGTTTGGGAGGTAGTGTGGTCTAACCATTCGATTCCTGTGACGAGCCTGGCAGCAACAGTGAGGATTGTTCTTAGGCACTCAAGGTGGCTTTTGGGGTTCCTGTCAGGATGGCATTGCCGTAGTCAAGTTTCGAGAGGACCAGGGATTGCACTACCTTCTTAAGATATTCAGGTGGAATAAACTGTTGATTTTTTAGAGATGTTTTAGTGTGTAGAGTGCACCTTTGGCTGTATATTTGATGTGTTCTCATTGACAAGTTTATGTCTAGGGTGATACCCAAGGACTTAGCAGAGTTGGACAGTGTGATATGGCAGTTTAGTGCATGCAGATTTTGAGCCATTCTTGGATGGGTAGGGGATTGCTCTATGGAGAGAGGAGTAGAAGTTCAATCGTGTTGGGGTTTAACTTAAGGTAATTGGTGTTTAGCCAAGTTTGAATCTTAGAGTGGCATTAAAATTTTGGCTGTCGCTGGCCGATTTTATTCTGTAGTAGAGTTGAGTTTTGTCAGCGTATAGGTGATATTTGATTTCAGCTTGGTTCCGGATAACTGTGAGGGGTTCGTTGAAAAGATTGAATAGGGCTGGCTAAAGGATGAAACCTTGGGGTACGCCTTGAGATACTGTTACGGGCTTGGAGAGACATCTGTGGATTTTTAATTGGTGAGAACGATGTTGAGGATAGGATGTGAATCATTCCAGGACTGTGCCATTGACACCAGTGTGGTTCTGGAGTGTCTCGAGTAAAGCTGGATGGTGAACTATTTCAAATGCCGCTTATAGGTGGAGTAGGTTTAGGAGGCAGGAGTCGCCTTCATCTAAGGCACTGTGAATATCGTCAGTTATATTGAGCATAGCAGTTTCGCTGCTACATCCTTTCCTAAATTTTGATTGGAAGGTGTTGTGGAGGTTGATTTCTTCAGTGTGTTGGTTGAGTTGAAGTAGGACACAATTCAAAAATGTTTTAGCTAGTAAAGGAAGGTTGGTGATGGATTTGAAGTTTTTGAGATTGTTGGGGTCAGCCCCAGATTTTTTTACAATAGGGGTGACTTGGCCGAGTTGGAGGGAGTCAGATACGCAGCCTGAAGAAAGAGAGGCATTGAGGATTTTGGTCCAGAATGGGGAGATGATATGGTTGAGGTTTTGAACTAGCGTGGAGGGGATCGGTGAAGTGTGATTTGGGCTACAGTTTAGCAATAATTTTGAAAATTTCACCTTCTGTCACAGGTTTGAAGTCTGACCATTTAGCATTATTCTTCAGTTGAAGGAGTTAGTTATTTGATACATTTTGCTTTGTAGGGTCCTTCCAGTCTCTAGTTAGGTCTTGAGGGGGAATTTATGTGTTGACTTGTGTGTCAGTGGAGCCAGCGGTTTGGTATGTTGAGATATTGTCATGGGTCAGGGATCGTTCGATTTTGACAACTTTGTCAGCGAGGAAGTTAGCTATTTCTTCGCAGTGTTCAGTGTTCGGTTATTATTTCTTGTTGGGAGGTAAGAGTAGTTTGTTGTTTTATTATGTTGAAAAGCTCCCTTGGTCAGTTCCTCGCACTGTGAAAATGGCTTTTTCCCTGAAAATGTGTTTCTTGTAGGAGACCTGTTTGGAAGTTAGCAGTGAGAGGTTGAGAGGTTCGCCATTGAGGGGTTCCATACCCTTTCAGTCTAAGTTGCCTTCTTGCATTGTTAGGATCTAAGTTGAACCAGGATCTGGATTAGATTTTTCTCAATCTCTCCAGTTTGAGTGGTGCAACCTGATTAAGAATAGGAGCCAGTTAGTGCAAATTGTGTCATCAGGCGGGTAACTTACTCGGTGAAGAGTGTGCGATCACCGGGTGGGTGATAGATGGTGTGGAGTTTGGTGGGAGTGGTGTCTTTAGTTTTGATTTCTATTCTGAAATATTCTAAGGTTGTGAAGTTCATGGTCTCTAGGGGGTTAAGTTGGGTCTCCTTTTTGTGGATGATCGCAAGCCCGCCCCCTATTTGCCTGGTCTATCCCTTTTGATTATAGAGTATCCAGGTAGAGTGAGCAGGTCTGGTGTTATGGTTGAGGCTTCGTTAAGGCAGGTTTCCATAATAAAAGCAATGTTGATTCCTTCCGCAAGTCAGAAATATCTGTGGAAGGTTTTGCTGCAGATCTGCAGTTTATGAGCATACAGGTTAGAGAGCAAGGGTTATTTTTAGGAGAGTGCAGTGTATGGCTAGTGGTGTATTGAACTGGAGGTCTAGGGGTTCTGCTAGGTCGAGGGATTCGATTTGTGCCAATGATTACTGGGATTTTGGATGCAGGCTTGGTGTGATTTTGAGTTGTATGACTCGTTAGGTCATTCCTATTGAGGATAGGGAGTTGAGCGCTTGGTATGGTCTCTAGGACAGGTGTCTCGTGGGGATAGAGATATGGTCAGTGAGACTGGAGACTCTTGGAGAACTTTTTTGGGGAGTCAAATGCTCAATTCTCAGGGCGGGGTTGATTGTTAACTTGGCCGTGATCACAAGGTTATTTTTTACAAGGTTTTGACTTTCTTTTTTCAACTCCACTCCCTTATTTGTGAGGCCAGTTTACCATGTTTTGAGAAATCAATGTGTTGTTTTTCAATCGTCATTCACAAAACAAATATTACCATGAATATAGGTATGTTTTCATAGTTCAACAGATTGAGGACACCAAGTAGACATTTTACATTTTTTCTAAATCATGACTGTAATGTTTGATGCATCTGATGTCACAAACTACAAGAAGGTAATGCAACATATTTGTCTGTTGAAAGAAAAACAGAATATATCCCATGTCTCACTCACTCTGAGTCAAGATTCACTGATCAGTTTGAGTGGTTCAGGATGTTTCTGTCATGCCCCTGACTAGACACTCATAATGCCCATTGCTCAATGTTTCTAAAAGTGAAATTGTCATCAAGCAGTAACTCAATCTTTTTACACTTTCATTTGCTGTCTACTCCCACATCCAAGCAATAGATGTTCTCAATAACTTTGGATTAAAATTCCACGTCTATCTTTCATGTAACAAAGAGATTAACACTATGATAAAATAAACTATCTTCCACATCTCAATAGTCAATTAAGAAACTACTGTCACTCAAAATTCTGATAATTTCTCAACAAATTCATCAGTACGCACACAGACTTAAATCAACAGATCACACTCCACTTGCTCTCCATCCATCGGGGGAAAGGTAGAATTCTTCATTAGCCTTTTTGGGTCCGCTATGTATATTGAGGCCTTTCTAGAAATGTTAGTCTCCTAGGGAATTTAGGGGTGCTTAAGCACACTCTTAGGCCTGGTGAAGAAAAGTTAAAGAAGGAGGTGGCAAGGAAAGAGGATGTAGGTGGAAGAGAAGTACAAAACTAAGAATAAGACCAATGAGAAATAAAAAGAAATAAGAAGAAAATAAATAAGAAGAATCATGAAGACTAAGAATAAAAAGAATATAAAGTAAGAAAGATAAGAAAAAAATGAGAAGAACACAAATATCTGCTGTAAGAAAATGTAAAGCAGAAGGACAAGCAGAAGGAAGAGGAGCCAGAGAAGAATTATGATAGCGTCTAAACTTTTATTGGCTTTTTAACTTTTCCCAAGGTGTATCAGTAGAGGGATCAACTATCTTCATCATGTTATTTTTCTATTTACTTGACAACCTTTGCCCCTATGAGTCCTTCTTAAACCTTTATAGCACTGTTGGCAAGCTGGTGGTGGACCATAAAAATGTGTCCTTGCACCCTATTCTTGGGTCTATAGACAGCAGAGCCAAACACCAGATTCACTCTGTCAGAAACGTAACCCTTCAAAAAGAGACATGGGTGGTTCCAGGTGGGCCGAAGATCCAGTTACAAAATTGTGCTTAGTTGTTTATTTCAAAGCAGATTTTCCCATTATAATTAGTCAAAAAATGATTTCTCCCATTTCTATCAGTTTCTTTCACTCTATGCCAATTTGACTCTGATTATTGCTCTCTCTAGTTTATTTATCCCTTTTACATACATATCTCTTTCACTCTCTTGCTGTATCTCCAACCAACAAAGTCTCTCTCACTGTCTCCCTCACACTCGTTTGTCTTTCTGCCTTGTTCTTGCTCCGTCGTTTTCATTCTTAACAATTATACCCAATTATACCAATTCTTCTGAATCAATGAGTCATTTTTAAGTGACATGATTAACACGCATTGGCAAAGCCAGTAGATCTCGCTTGTATGGCTTATTGGCTTGTCGCTGTTTTTGCCAATGCATTGCAGTACCAACAAAACTGGTATTTGCTGATAATGTACAGCATTAACAAAATAATAAGAGAAAATAGCTCAATGAAATGTGCATGTGCATGCACACAAAATCTTCATGACAATATGACGGATTAGAATGGCATGGTGATGTTTGTGTGTGCATGTGCCACTAATCATGCTTGTGCATACATGATGCAGCTGTCATTTATTTTATTTACCATTTAAAGATGACAGACATCACTTGGAGAAATAAATAAAAAATACTGAATGTAAAAACACTCAAAAGTGCATTTCACAAACTGTTAGGCTTGGCAGCAAATGGCAGCTGCCAGGAACTCCAAAAATTGTAAACTAAAAAAAACATAAGGACTGCAAATGGGAGGGAAGGGTTGCAAGAGAGAAGAGGGTGGAGGAAGTAGAAGAGGACAAGTCAATGGGGTGATCAATTTTTAATGGGCCATGGAGCAAAGGAGAAGCCTACAATGGGAGGGGAGGAAAAAAGGAGCCTGAAGCTGGGAGGTCAGGAATAAAAAATAAACGAAAAGCAAAAAAGTCAGGGTTATGGGGAAGAATGGGCAAGGTGGGGGCGAGGAAGCAATACAGAATGCACAGCGCAGGGGTTATGCAAAACATATTGTTAGACCTGACAGCCTTAAGGTGGGCTTTCCCAAACCTTTTGTCTGCTTAACTCCACTTTTTGCTGTATTCGTTGTGAACCCCTTAGGAGTCTGAGCACTTTACCACTGCTAACCAGTGCTAAAGTGCATGTGCTTCTCCCCTGAACATGGTTTCATTGACCTATCCACAACTAATATATTTAATTTATCTGTAAGTCCCTAGTAGAGTGCACTAGCTGTGCCCAGTGCCTGCAAATTAAGTGCTACTGGTGGGCCTGCAGCACTGATTGTGCTACCCACACAATTAGTCCTCTAAACACGTGTCAGGCCTGCCACAGTAGAGCCCGTGTCTGCAGTTTATACTGCAATGTTGACTTGGCATTTCAAACCTCTTGCCATGTCTTAAACTCTCTTTTCATAACATATATGTCACCCCTAAGGTAGGCCCTAGGTAGCCCATAGGGCAGAGTGCTGTGTAAATAAAAAATAGGACATGTACTTTTATTTTTAACATGTACTGGTAGTGAAAAACCCCTACATTCATTTTTCACTTCCGTGAAGGCCTACCCCTCTCATAAGTTAACATTGGGAATTCCTTATTACACTTTTAAGCTGTAATTCCTGATTGAAAAGGAGTAGCTATATCGTGTTTCATATCATTGGAATGATAATGGTAAATCCTCTTTGCTGGCAAAGTTGGATTTAACAGCACTATTTTTGAAATGCCACTTGTAGAAATATATTTTTTATGCAACAGGACAACCCAATCTTCCCCCATGGAACTGGGTAATACAATATACAAATAGAGTGTTCCCGGAGGAATTATTTATACCCAAATCAACAATATATTGGTCAGTACAATAATCCAGCTGTGAAAAACACTCCCACATTCCATTAGCGGCATAGTATTGTAAACACAGATACTTTTATATGAAATTAATCGTTACAATTCATAAATTAAAAAAATGTAGGACAAGGTAAGCAAGTACAAAGGACAATTCAGCAACACTGGCTCCTCCCACATGATCCCTACAAACTTCGCAATGTACATCCAATCCCTAGGATCTGGGGAAGCGCTCAGTCCTCTTAACTGTGTAGGTTTATAAATCCACAGTCCCATGTAGTTGATCCTTTCATTTCAAGTATTGAGATGGACTGATGTACCATATGATGTAATAAATGATGTTAAAGAGGAGAAAGTGTTGATGTTTTAGTACCAGGTGCAGCGGTGGCTCCTCCGCTAAGGCAGAGGAGCGTCGTCCCACTGCTCTCCGAGCAGTTCAAGAAGGAAAAATAAAATGATAATAACCCAGCATTATTATAATTTTATTTTTCCTTCTGCAGTGGCTCAGTTGTTATATGCAGGTTGAGCTGGGCTCCGTGATGCCACAGCACTGCAGGGGGAGGGTTGGTGGACATGTTGTAAATGCGTATGAGGTTTTGGCCAGTTATCTAGGGCTGGCCAAAGCATCATGCGCACTTTGCAGTAGACGTGGGTCCCTTGCTCACTTTGCCACTGGATTCAAGATAGCCTGGCTGATGAGGGTTTTGAACCCGAAACCGGTCCCAGGATGCTTGTTTCCGGTCCAGGGAAGACATGGTTTGGCAGTTCGGGCTGGACTGTTCCCATGAGGCACAGGGTCAGACTGATTTGCATATGGCCATGTCTGAACTGGGGTGGTGGAGTGAGCTAAAGAATGATGATGGATTAAACCCAGATCAGTTGACTGGGGGTGAGTGTTTAATTTGCTCTAACGCTCCGTCCATCATCCCCTTTGGTATCGCTTTGTTCGCCCTAAGTTGGCAGGGTATGCCCAGACGTGGGTCCCTTGCTCACTTTGCCACTGGATTCAAGATAGCCTGGCTGATGAGGGTTTTGAACCCGAAACCGGTCCCACGATGCTTGTTTCCGGTCCAGGGAAGACATGGTTTGGCAGTTCGGGCTGGACTGTTCCCATGAGGCACAGGGTCAGACTGATTTGCATATGGCCATGTCTGAACTGGGGTGGTGGAGTGAGCTAAAGAATGATGATGGATTAAACCCAGATCAGTTGACTGGGGGTGAGTGTTTGATTTGCTCTAACGCTCCGTCCATCATCCCCTTTGGTATCGCTTTGTTCGCCCTAAGTTGGCAGGGTATGCCCAGACGTGGGTACCTTGCTCACTTTGCCACTGGATTCAAGATAGCCTGGCTGATGAGGGTTTTGAACCCGAAACCGGTCCCAGGATGCTTGTTTCCGGTCCAGGGAAGACATGGTTTGGCAGTTCGGGCTGGACTGTTCCCATGAGGCACAGGGTCAGACTGATTTGCATATGGCCATGTCTGAACTGGGGTGGTGGAGTGAGCTAAAGAATGATGATGGATTAAACCCAGATCAGTTGACTGGGGGTGAGTGTTTAATTTGCTCTAACGCTCCGTCCATCATCCCCTTTGGTATCGCTTTGTTCGCCCTAAGTTGGCAGGGTATGCCCAGACGTGGGTCCCTTGCTCACTTTGCCACTGGATTCAAGATAGCCTGGCTGATGAGGGTTTTGAACCCGAAACCGGTCCCAGGATGCTTGTTTCCGGTCCAGGGAAGACATGGTTTGGCAGTTCGGGCTGGACTGTTCCCATGAGGCACAGGGTCAGACTGATTTGCATATGGCCATGTCTGAACTGGGGTGGTGGAGTGAGCTAAAGAATGATGATGGATTAAACCCAGATCAGTTGACTGGGGGTGAGTGTTTGATTTGCTCTAACGCTCCGTCCATCATCCCCTTTGGTATCGCTTTGTTCGCCCTAAGTTGGCAGGGTATGCCCAGACGTGGGTCCCTTGCTCACTTTGCCACTGGATTCAAGATAGCCTGGCTGATGAGGGTTTTGAACCCGAAACCGGTCCCAGGATGCTTGTTTCCGGTCCAAGGAAGACATGGTTTGGCAGTTCGGGCTGGACTGTTCCCATGAGGCACAGGGTCAGACTGATTTGCATATGGCCAGGTCTGAACTGGGGTGGTGGAGTGAGCTAAAGAATGATGATGGATTAAACCCAGATCAGTTGACTGGGGGTGAGTGTTTGATTTGCTCTAACGCTCCGTCCATCATCCCCTTTGGTATCGCTTTGTTCACCCTAAGTTGGCAGGGTATGCCCAGACGTGGGTCCCTTGCTCACTTTGCCACTGGATTCAAGATAGCCTGGCTGATGAGGGTTTTGAACCCGAAACCGGTCCCAGGATGCTTGTTTCCGGTCCAGGGAAGACATGGTTTGGCAGTTCGGGCTGGACTGTTCCCATGAGGCACAGGGTCAGACTGATTTGCATATGGCCATGTCTGAACTGGGGTGGTGGAGTGAGCTAAAGAATGATGATGGATTAAACCCAGATCAGTTGACTGGGGGTGAGTGTTTGATTTGCTCTAACGCTCCGTCCATCATCCCCTTTGGTATCGCTTTGTTCGCCCTAAGTTGGCAGGGTATGCCCAGACGTGGGTCCCTTGCTCACTTTGCCACTGGATTCAAGATAGCCTGGCTGATGAGGGTTTTGAACCCGAAACCGGTCCCAGGATGCTTGTTTCCGGTCCAGGGAAGACATGGTTTGGCAGTTCGGGCTGGACTGTTCCCATGAGGCACAGGGTCAGACTGATTAGCATATGGCCATGTCTGAACTGGGGTGGTGGAGTGAGCTAAAGAATGATGATGGATTAAACCCAGATCAGTTGACTGGGGGTGAGTGTTTGATTTGCTCTAACGCTCCGTCCATCATCCCCTTTGGTATCACTTTGCATGTTCGCCACCTGGGTGGAAAATATGCCCAGGCTCCCACTGCCTGTCTGAGCACTGAGCAACGGCACTCAGACCAATCACAACTCTGCATTGCAGCATTGTGATTGGCTGTGGGGATCCTGGGAGCCCGGGTCCTTCCTGCTGCCGGACTCGAGGAAGAGGACGGAGGAGAGGCAGTGTCCGGCCGGCTGTAGCAAGGTAAGTGTATTTTTCTTAGTTGTTTTAAAATCTTTTTCATCCCCCCACCCCACCACTCCCATCCGGTAGCAGCCGCTACTGCTCAGCTGGCCAAAAATGTCTGCAAGACCATCATCAGGACTGAGTGTAAGCAAGGAAGAAAACCTACAGATATTTGCACATGGGTCAAACAATTACCCAATCCACGAATACATCCTTAATGCAGCAAATGAAAGCGGGTAACTCAATTAGTGCACCACAAAGCACCCATGTATCCTCCATTAGCGCATTCCTGTCCGTTGTTTTTAGAAAGATGGCATTTCTCTGCTCTTAAAGCTCTGTGTGCCTGCAGCCTGTCTTAATACATGTCTGGGGTGGGTGACAGCTGGACTTTGTGTATTCCCTCTAAACAGCCACACACAAAAGTACGGTTAGATGTGACTGAGCGGCCATCTGAATCCTGACGGGTCATCCTAGGCAGGATGGGAGGGAGGAAGTGACACTTACACATGAATAGGCAGTGTCCTGTCCCACACAAAGGGTTGCATACCCCCCTGTAGCGAGTCTGGAGTTAGGCATGGGAAAGGAGGACCTCTGTGCACTACAAAGTCCCTCTTTTAAGTCACCTCCACTTCAAAGCCACAACTGGGTAAAAGTATTGGGTCTCTGACCCCACCAAATCAGACACTTCTGGACCTGTAAAGAAACTGTTTAAGGAAGAAGGACTACTGTGCTGCTACAAGGACTGCCGCTCTGCTGGACTGCTGCTCTAGAAGAACTGCTCTTCTGCAGTGCTGCCCTGCTGCCTGCTACCCTCTCCTCCTGCTAAGGAAGAACTGGGCTCTTGCTTCAGCCCAGAATGATCTCCAAGGTCATGCTGGCTTGCCTCCTGTTTTGAGACTCAGCGATATCAAATTCTCTCCTACTGCTCTTGTGCCATGTCCATTGGAAGTGGACCCAGGTGTTTGCTCAAGTGGAACCCACACATTCTCTGCTGTGTGAAGCAGAATCAATGCATCACCACAGTTGCAGGAACAGCACAACTTCATCTCACTTGGAACCAGTGCATCGCCTCTAGACCTGACGCATCTGAACCGATACATCGCTGCAGTGAGAGATGATTGATGCAGCCCCTCGACTGAGTGGAGAAATCTGGTGCATCAGCTACAGAACCAATGCATCTCGGGTCTAGCGCTTCATCTTTGAACCTGCGCATTGCCATCATTGCGTGGAGAAAATCGATGTGTCATGTCCACTGAGGGATCTACACCGACGCACGCTCGGCTACACCCTGCATCTCATTGTTGCAACCATGATCAAGTTACTTTGCTCAGCGGGCCTTGCGTGGCTCTTGTATCTGGCCCGTGGTCAGCCTGAACTATTGACTTTGCTCTGGTCCAGCATGACCAGATAACCTCATAGCCTCTTATTGCTTCTAAGCGCTATTTAGAATTTCAATCTTTAAAAATAAATTCATATCGTGACTTCTACTCATGGAGATTTGTCATTTTGGTCTTGTTTTCTTTATAAAATCATTATCTATTTTTCTAATCTGGTGTGGATCCATTTGTGGTGTTTTCACTGTGTAACCGTCTGAAGTGTTGCACAAATACTTTAGACATTGCCTCTTAAGTTAAGCCTGTCCGCTCTGTGCCAAACTACAATAGGGTGAGCACAGGTTAATTTATGGTGTGTATCTGGCTTACCGTGACTAGGACTGGGGTTCCTGCTTGGAGAGGGTGCATACTCCTGCCAACCAGAACCCTAATTTCTAACATAAATGCACACTTATTGAGCTCTGTAAGAAAAATAAATATTCCCTGATTGTGAGTCCTGGAAGGATAGAAATCATCCAACCAAAAGGACGGTAAAGAGGCTATGCTCCAGGAGGGGGGGGGGGGGGGGGGACAAATTGAAGAGGCATGAAAGCCATTGAACAAGATGCAAGCAAATAATGGAGACAAGAAATCCAATAAATGGTAAGTATTATGCAGTCTCTAAGCTCTCTGTAAGTCAGTTTCGTCCACAAGAGGTCTTTCGATAACAGACAGCTAAAAGCTCTTGGCTGGCAAGACCTAAAAAGGCACTTTTCAATATTATTGAAATTTTGTTTTTAAGCCCTAGAGTAACAGAATACATCCCTCTAGGCAATCATGCCAGCGAACAATGAGTGGCTGTCAGTTGCTTTCAATTATGTCTTAGCTTACTTGAACTGTTATTCCACACAACCCATGTTCCTAATTTTCAAGAGTAGTCATAAAGCTTTTAAAGTGCTTTATGATTACAGCTAAACATCTTGGATGACAGACCCCAGGCTGTTTTTCTTATTTGAGATGCCACTTGTTGGTATTTAGCATAATCTAACTGATGACTAAATTAAGTAAAGTTGCAATTCTAATGTCAGCCTTTCACTGTGATTTTCAAAAGACGAAAACTCCACTGAGCACATCATTGTAGCAAATAGGACCTTGTTGGTTCTTTCCTTTTCCTTATTGAAATATTTTCACTATCATTTTGTTAAAGTTTTGTTAAAGCTCAATTTACAGAACTAATAGCACACATTGGCTCAAGCTATCTCAGTCATCGCCATAAATTGGTCATCAAGGCATTGTCTAATTTTAATATTATGGTTCGATCAAGCCTACTGTAAACCTGTCTCCAAAGTGCTCCCCTCACTAAACCTTCAAGATAAACAGCTGGCTGGAGGTTAGTATCTTAAAATAGGTGTACAAGCCTGTTGTGCAGATTGTACCATTTCTTTCTGTAAAAAGATCAAACCACTCAGAAACTTAATTTCTCAGGTCATTTTTGTATCAGGTGGGGGTCCTTCAAAATTCTAAATCATCTGGACACGCTCAAACTACAAAATATATAACTTTCCTATACAACCTGAAGCCTTACATGTTGCCACCCTCTGTGATTGATTTTTATATCTTTTGGCAGTTTCTTGGAGAGCTTTTCTCATCTGCATGATTTCTACAATTAGGGTTGGAAATATCAACTTAAAGTTACTCCTGTTAGACCTGGCACCATTGGCGTGGGTCTCCTTCAATTTTTGCTTTGGCCTCCTATGTTTTTGCTGTGTGTTGGACTCCTTTTTTCTGGTCTAGATGCTTTGGGCACTTTGCCACTGCTGTTCAGTGCCAAAGGGCAAGTGCTCCCTTTGTAAGGTATTGTTATGGATTTGTGATTCCATGATTGACTTATTTGATTTGCTTGTCAGACCCTAGTACAGTGCACTATGTGAGCCCAGGGACTGTAAATCAAATGCTGCTGGTGGGCTTGCAGCACTGATTGTCCCACCAACAGAAGCAGCTTGTAAAATATGACTCAGGTCTGACATTGCAGAGCCTGTGTGCAGTCTCGGACTGCCATGTCGACTTGGCAAGTGCACACACTTGCCAGTCCCTAAGCCTTCCCTTTTCTACATATTAGTCACCCCTAAGGTAGGCCCAAGGTACCCCTGTGGGCATGGTGCATTGTATGTGAAAGGTAGGACATGCCCTGATGTGTGTGGCATGTCCTGATAGTGAAATACTACCAATGTCGTTTTTCACTATTGCAAGGCTATCTGTTCCCATAAGCCAGAATAGGGAGTTTGTTTATAACATCTTATAAACATAACTGACCCTGGGAACAAGATGGGAAAAAAAACGTTTAGTATGCCTGAACTCAGAATGTTAAAATGCATCTTTTAGTGAGGGTGATTTTTACATTCTGTGTTTGAAAATACCACTTTTAGACAGTAGGTATTTTCTTGCCTAACCATCCAGTGTGCCTCTGCTAGGTTTGTGTATTGCATGTCTGGCTTTTGGATGACAGGGGCTGGAGAAGGGCAGTGGCTCCAGAAGTCTGATGAGTCAGGGCTGGGCTGAATAGGCCTGGTATGCATTTGGAATGGTGGGAGGAGTAGCACCTTCACCTGAATAGGGCTGTGCCTGCCTTCCACAAAGACGGCTCCCCCCCTGTGGTGTGTCTGAAGCCAGGGCTCACACTGACAATGGAGGTTGTTGTGCACTTGCAAAGTGCCCCACAGAACTACTTTTGGCTGGGTACAGACACTGTCTGCCTTCAGAGGACAAAGGATTTTGGTGTATAAAAAGAGGGGCCCAGACCCCAGACTTTTAGATCACTTCTGGGAAATCAAGAGGAACCTTTGCCAAGGAGAAGAGCCGGTTAAGCTGAGGAGGAATACTGCCCCTGTGCTGTTTGCTGTCTGGGGTTGGCCTGCAGAAGCTGCTTGCTGCCAAGGAAAGGAGAAAAGGACTTTGCTGTTTGCTTTGTCATCTTGAGGAAGATCTCCAAAGGCTCGAAACTGAGCTTGCCTCCTGTTCTGAAGTCTCAGGGACACAAAGACTTCACCCCCAGCTCCCCTGAATTCCCTTGCTGGGAATTCCAACCTGCAAAGAGGTGCCTGCTGCTGTTTAGGGCCTCTGGAGACTGTTTGTCGCTGGGAGCTGGAAAATCGACGCAACACCGAAGAAGCGTGTCGCATCCGCACTTGTTTTCCGACGCATCGCCGAAAAAACCGTCGCAGCGCCTGCCGCGGCTCGAGAAATCGCTGCACGACGCATCGGGTGTAACGATCTCCGAAGTCAGAGATCGCCGCACCGATTCCGACGCAAGCCTGCTGTGCGGCTGCAAGAAGCCATGCATCATACCGGATCGACGCATTTCGGTGCCAAGACTGTCGCATCGTTGGGGTCCGCAGTAAGAAACAGACGCATCAACTCCCCACGCAGTAAGGAATCGACGCATCTCCTCCCCTGCGCTGCAGTAAGGAACAGACGCATCACTTCCCCTGCATGTAAGGAACCAACGCATCACCTTCCCTGCAGCCAATTTGTTTGCTTTGCGTGACGCATCTAAGGTACTTTTGAGAAAAGTGTCGCATTTACAACTTGCATTGAGCTGAACTATTTCTACCATTTGAAAGCCTTATTTTTAATACTGTATTGTGGATTTTTGTCGTTTGGTCTTGTTTTGGTTTAGATAAAGATTACTTATTTTTCTAAACTGGTGTGGTGTCCCTTTGTAGTGTTTTCACTGTGTTATTGTATGTGTTCACAAATGCTTTACACACTGCCTCTGAGATAAGCCTGTCCGCTCGTGCCAAGCTACCAAGGGGGTGAGCAGGGGTTATTTTAGGAGTGTATCCCCCTTACCCTGACTAGAAGCAAGGGTCCCTATTTGGACAAAGGTCTGCCAACTAGAGACCCCCATTTCTAACATTGGTGGTCAGCGGTGAGGATCCTGGACTTGCATTTGTGATTTACATACAGTGATTGGTGTTATGTTATGTTATGTTAATTAGACTTGTATAGCGCACAGCTGCCTCAGCAAAGAGGCGTCCCGGCGCTAACAGCAGAGGAACATAGAGGCTAAGAAACTGGGCGTCACAGCGCAGAAAGTAGTGCACATAGAAAAGGGGGACTAGGCCAAGGGGAAGAAGTATGTCTTAATGGCTTTTCGGAAGGCCAACAAGCTATCCAGGCTACGAATCTGAAAGGGCAAGGAGTTCCATAATTTGGCTGCCAAACAACGGAAGGACCGTCCCCCAGCACGGAGACGGTTCACTCGAGGGACCACAACCAAGTGTTGCCCCAGAGAGCTCAGCTGGCGTCAAGGAATATAAGGTACCAGCAAGTTAGCCAGGAGCCCAGGAGACGCAAGCTTGAGAATTTTAAAGGACAAACAAAGAGCCTTGAATTCGACCCGCTTGGCCATGGGCAACCACTGTAACCGCCGGATAGCACCGGCTGTTGAGCAGCTACGCGGGACGCCCCAACAGGGCTCTGGCGGCTGCATTTTGGACTCGCTGCAAGCGCACAACCTCAGCCTGATTAGCCCCTAAGAGGAGCGAGCGGGCATAATCCAGCCTAGATAAGATGGCTGCTTGGATGATCAACTGGCGGGTAGGTGGATCAAAAAACCCCAGCAAGGGCCTAAGTCCTCGAAGAAGGCCGAAGCAAGTGCCGGCCACTTTCTTGGTGTGATCCTGGAAGCTGAGAGTAGAATCCATCCATACCCCCAAGTTTTTTACCACCGTCTTAGGGGTGGGTGCACTACCAAGAGTGGAGGGCCACCATTGCTCACTCCAAAGTCTCCTTTCTCTCCCCACCAGCAACACCTCAGTTTTATTGGTGTACACTAATAGTGAGTGCAGACCATTACGCGACCACATACATTTTGGTAGTTTTTTTCCTTGGAATTTTTTGCATCTTGAGAACTGCCAATTTTCACCATGAGTAAAGCAGCATCCATTGCATCTGTGGATATTGAATTTGAAGAAGAGAGGGTTGATACCTACACTGTGCCACATCTCAAAGCTGTCTGCAAAAAATTTAAAATCTCTGTGAGAGGCCTTACCAGAAAGGAGGAATACCAAAAGGCGCTGAGGGCCTGGTTGGAATCTAGGAATGCCAGTGAGCATCCAGAGGATCCTATGGTGGAGGGAGAGAATTTAGATGGGCAGCAGGAGGGGCTATTGGGCCTGACTGGGGGGAAGCGCCTTCCAGGGTGGGCAGCAGTGTTTCTTCAAAGGGCCCGTCTCCAGAGGAGTTGGAGGACAGGAAAAGAAGCAGGGTGCATGAATTGGAGCTTGCCAAACTCAAACTGGAGAGCCAGAGTGAGTTAGAAAATATGAAATTGGAGTTTGAGAGCAAGACATTGGCCATGGAGGAGAAAAAGATGCTTTTAGAGCATGAGAGAGTGTTGACGGAGTTGGATCTGAAAGCAAAAAGTTTAGAGATCAATCCCACTGGTGGCAGCACACCATCAGTGCCTGGGAAGAGAAGGTATACATTCCCAGGGATGTTATTAAGGATTTCATGAAGCATGAGGACATTGGTCAGTGGTTCAAAGTCTATGAGGTAGCGATGAAGTCCCACCGGGTCCCTGAGAGAGATTGGGGAGCGGGGTTATGGGGACGCTTTCTTAGTGAAGGAAGGTAGACATTGCTAGCATTGCCCACTGAGGATCAGATGTCCTATGCCCCCATGAAGGAAGCCTTAGTAGCCTGGTATGGGTTGACTCCAGAGCTGTACAGACAGAAATTCAGGAACTGTAGGAAGCTGGAGTCCATTACATGGGTGGAGTATGTGTCTTACTTTTGCAGAGCATTGGATGGTTGGGTGAAGGGTAGCAAGGTGAATGATTTGCAGGGGCTCTATGATTTGGTTGCATGGGAGCACTTGTCAGATAATTATTTTCCAGAGCTACGCCAGCACTTGGTTGACAGTAAGCTGACTGACCCCAGGAAGCTTGCTGTGGAGGCGGACCGCTGGGTCAGTACCAGGGTCCAAAAGGGTCGTGTGGGAGACTTCTCCAAAGGCGGGCAGGGTCCCCAGCAGAAGAGTAGGGGGGACAAGGGTAAACCAAAGGAGTTCCAAAAAGGGCCCCAAAGTAATCCCCAAGCGAACCAAGGTAAGGGTTCCCAGACTCCCACTGAAAAGAAACCATGGGTCCTGTTAGACTTGGCATCTTTTGGCGTGTTTCCCCTGACTTTTTGCTTTCTGACCTCCCGGTTTTGACTCTGTTTTTGCTGGTGCAATGATTCTGCGCACTTTCCTCACTGCGGTCCAGTGGGAAAGTGCAAGTGCTCCTGTATAAAATGTGTTATGGATTGGTGTTTCCATGATTGGCCTATTTGGTTTATGTGTCAGTCCCTTGTAAAGTGCACTGCGAGTGCCAGGGCCTATAGACCAAATGCTGTTGGTGGGCTGCAGCACTGGATTGTGCCACCCACGCGAACAGCCCGTAAAGTGTAACTCGGGCCTGCCACCGCAGAGCCTGTGCGCAGCCTGGTGCTACCTTGACGACTTGGCAAGTGCACACACTTGCAAGTCCCTAAACCTTCCCTTTGCTACATGTTAGTCACCCCTAAGGTAGGCCCAAGGTACCCCTGTGGGCAGGGTGCGTTGTACGCGAAAGGTAGGACATGCCCGGGTGTGTGCGGCATGTCCTGATAGTGAATTCCAGCCTAGTTCGTTTTTCACTATTGCAAGGCTACCTGTTCCCCCTAGGCCAGAACGGGCAGTTTTCATTATTACAGCTTATAATCCTAACTGACCCCGGGAACATGGTAGAAATTCGAGTTTAGTATGCCTGGACTCAGAATGATAAAATGCAGCTTTTAGTGAAGTTGGTTTTAACATTCTGTGTTTGAAAATACCACTTTTAGAAAGTGGGTATTTTCTTGCCTAACCATCCAAGCCTGCCTCTGCGAGGTTGTGTATTCCGTGTCTGGAATGTGAGTGACAGGGGCTGGGGGATGCCAGGAGACAGGGTGAGTCAGCACAGGGCTGGATAGCAAGATCTACATGTAGATGGGTGGGAGGGGTCGCACCTGGGCCCTGAATAGGACAGTGCCTTCCCTCCACAATGCTGGCTCCACCTCCTGTGGTGCGTCTGATGTCCCTGGCCTGCTCACTGAAAGAAGGGACGGAGACTTGTCAACAAAGTGCTCCAGAACTGGTTTGGACTAGGCAAAGGCCTCTCTGCCTTCAGAGAACAAAGGAATTTGGGATATAAATATTGGGGCCCTGACCCCATGAATTTAGATCTCGCTGGAATCAAGGAACCTGCCAAGACGAAGAGCTGGAAGAGCTGCCAGGAGGAGTACTGCCCCTTTGCTGTGTTGTTGCTTTGTTGGGTTGGCCTGCAGCTGCTGCTTCTGCCTTGGGCAGTGAAAGGACTGGACTGAACTTTCTACAAACTTGTGCTGAGTATCTCCAAGGGCCAGGAACCGAGCTGGCCTCCTGTTAAGAAGTCTCAGGGACTACAAAGACTTCACAAGCCTCTGGGTACCGCTTCTGGAACGCTGTTTCAGTTGCCACAGAGGAAGGGAACCGCAACCGACTCCGTCAACCGAATCCATCCCTGGCCGGTGACCTGTTTGCACCGCAGACCGCATCGCCCCGCTTCGCATCGCAACCCTGGTCTCACCGTGGGCGACGTCCGACGCCGCCAACATCGAGCCGCTGCTTGCACCGTGACCTGTGGGCACCGCAGTTCGCATCGCATCGCTTCACTGGGCCAGCCGGACCAGACCGACGCTGTCGCTGCAACTGGCTCAAGAGTCGTGACCGCATCGCATTTGGGGCACCGCTCGCACGTCTGCGACGCACCGCTCCGACTCGCACCGCTGTCCGACGCCAGCTCCCGCACTTCGGCTAGGTTGCCTGCATCGCAACCTGTCAGCACCGCATCGAGCATCGTCTCACCCTGCATCGCACGCCTTGGACTCACCGACTCCGTCTGCACGACGCTCATCGAGCCGCTGCCTGCACCGCATCGAGGGACACCGCACCTTGCAGCGCTCCGTCTTGCACTGCAACCGCGACGAACGCCGACCGGCTCGTACACTCCGTACCAGCCACAACGAGAAAGGTACTGTAACCGAGTCTGTTCACGACTCTGCTGGCCCGTATCGACGCGGTCGGCTGGAACTGTTAGACTCTGTGGTTTTCAGCATCGCGGTAGGCTCGGACGGAGCTACCGACTCGTACGAACTTTGCTTTTGTGCTATTCCTGCAAAGAAGAAGTTACCGTATCAAGTATTCATTCGTAAAGTATAGTATTGTGGATTTTTGTCGTAATTGGTCTTGTCTTGAGTATATAAAATATTGGTTATTTTTCTAAACTGGTGTGGTGTCCGTTTGTAGTGCTTACACTGTATTACTGTTGGTTATGTGCAAATGCTTTACACACTGCCTCTGAATTAAGCGTGACTGCTCGTGCCAAGCTACCACGAGGGTGAGCAGGGGTTACTTCACGAGTGTAACAACCCTTACCCTGACTAGGAAGAAGGGTCCCTACTTGGACAAAGGTGCAAGCCCTTGCCAACTAGAGATCCCATTTCTAACATTGGTTGTCAGCGGTGAGGATAGGACTTGTGTTTGCACTTGACTTACAGTGATTGGTGTGCACTACTACCATATCGCAGACCATTACGTACCACATACTGGTTCTTTTTCTGTTGGCCTATTTTTGATCTTGCCAGTTTTCAACTCACGACTTTTGTCATGCCTGAATCAATTGCATCATCCGTTGCATCTCTGGAAGTTATCTTTGAGGAGGACAGGTTGGAATCCTACGCCGTAAAGGAGTTACGAGCGATTTGTAAAAACCTGAAAGTCCAAATTAAAGGCCTCACAAGGAAGGAGGAGCTACAGAAGGCGCTGAGGGCCTGGGTAGCAGCCAGACATGCCAATCGGCAGCCTGGTGATCTCAGTGAGGAGGTGGAGGAGCCTATTTCCAGGGTGGATGTGCTTTTGGGTAGGGGGGAACCCGCCAGGTCAGGCAGCAGCAGTCTGTCCCCAGAGGAGCTGGAGGACAGGCGGGAGGCAAGGCAGTTTGAACTGCAGAAGCTCAGGCTGGAGAGTGAGCGGGAGGAGAAGAGATTGGCCATAGAGGAGAGGAAGATGCTCTTAGAGCATGAGAGAGAACTGAAGGAGCTAGAACTTAGGAGTAAGTCAGGCTCAGATGGTGGCAGCAATTCGTCCAGAAAGGCAGACAGGATTGTGCACATTCCCAAGAACGTAGGCAAGGAGTTCAAGAAGGGGGATGACATACAAAGGTGGTTTCAGGGTTATGAGGCAGCCATACACATGAATGGGGTCCCTGAGGAGAATTGGGGAGCAGGATTGTGGCCACTTTTCCCGGAAGAAGCAAGGGATGCTCTGATAGCTTTGGGTAAGGGGTATCACCTCACCTATGCTGACATGAAGGATGCCCTTCTCACGAAGTATGGTCTTACTCCTGAAAAGTACAGGGATCAGTTCAGGTCCAGTAAGAAGTCTGATGCCAACACTTGGTTGGAATGTGTGGATGTGTTCTGCAGGTCTCTGGATGGTTGGGTGAAGGGCAGTAGTGTAACAGATTTTCAGGGGCTCTACAACTTGATTGCATGGGAGCACTTGTCTAGTCTATGTTTTGCAGATCTGCGCCAGCACCTAGTAGATAGTAAGCTAACTGACCCCAGGAAGCTTGCTATGGAAGCGGACCGCTGGGTGAGTACCAGGGTCCACAAGAAAGCGTTTGGGGGAGACTCAGCCAAAGGTGGGCAGGGTCCCCAGCAGAAAGGTGGGGGGACAAGGGTAAAACACAGGAGTTCTCTAAAGGGCCCCAAACTAGTACCCAGGGTAAAGGTTCCCAGCCCCCCGGTGATAAGAAGAAAGGGGTCTCTACAGGGAAGCCTGTTGAGACCGGCCCCCGCAAGTGTTATGCATGTGACCAGGTAGGTCACTTTAAGGGGGACCCCAAGTGCCCGAAGGGGACACAGCCGCCCACCGGTGGACAGTGTTGGCTAGTGTAGCGCTTGGGGAGGAGGGGTGCCCACAGGAGGGTGGGGATCCCGCAGAAATGACCCTTGTCTCACTAGGGGACAGTGAGATGGTCCCAGGAAACCAGGTGCCCCCTAACACAAAGAAATATAGCACCTGGGTGACCATTAATGGGAACAGGGTAGAGGCTCTCAGAGATACTGGAGCTAGTGTGACCTCAGTCCGGTGTCACCTGGTGTCTGAGAAGCAAGTAGTCCCAGGAGCATTCCACCAAGTAGTTGCTGTCGACAACTCAGAGCGCCAATGTATGGTGGCGCAGGTTCCCTTTGAATGGGGGGTCTCAGGTCCCTTGAGGGTGGTTGTGAGCCCTACCATGCCTGTAGATTGTCTGCTAGGAAACGACCTGGAGCAGTCCTCATGGAAGGAGGTTGAGCTCAGGTCTCACTTGGAGATGCTTGGGTTGCCAGAGTGGGCATGCGTGTCTACTCGGTCAATGGCAGCCAGAAAGGGTGATCAAGAGGACTTGGAGCCTGAAACAGTGGCCCAAGTCCCTGCCAAGAGAAAGGGCAGGGGGCGCGGGAAACCGGCCCCCGAAGTTCCCACGGACCGGGAGGAGGCGGACCTCGAGGGGGACGCCCGGTGCCTACAGGGGAGCAGGTAGCCGAACTGGGAGACATCGCTGAGCTGACCCATTGGCAGCAAGAAGGGGGTCCCACCAGGGAGGAGTTCTGCAGGGAGCAGAACGAGTGCCCTACTCTGGAGGGTCTGCGGCGGCAGGCTGCAGACCAGGCAGCTGGTAATCAGTCTGGGTCACATCTGATCTACTGGGAGAGTGGTCTCCTATACAGTGAGCCTAAGGTTGCTGAGCCTGGGTCAGCCCGTGTGCTGGTGGTACCCCAGCGCTTCAGGACCTTCCTACTGGGTCTGGCTCATGACGTGCCTTTGGCAGGACATTTGGGGCAGGACAAGACCTTTGACAGGCTTGTCACCCACTTCTTTTGGCCCCAAATGCGAAGGCAGTCAGATGCACACTGTAGGTCTTGCCAAACTTGCCAGGCAAGTGGTAAGAGTGGGAGGAAGGTCAAAGCTCCTCTCCAACCTTTTCCTGTTGTTGGAACACCCTTTGAAAGGGTAGGGATGGATATTGTGGGGCCACTGGATCCCAAGACAGCCATGGGCAACAGGTACATCCTGGTCTTGGTGGACCATGCCACCCGGTGCCCTGAGGCAATCCCTCTCAGGACAACGACGGCGCCAGTGGTGGGCCGGGCGTTAATGGGGATCTTTTCCCGTGTGGGATTCCCCAGAGAGGTGGTTTCTGATAGGGGGACCAATTTCATATCGAAGTATATGACATCCCTGTGGAAGGAGTGTGGTGTAACCTACAAGTTCACCACTCCTTACCACCCACAAGGAAACGGTCTGGTGGAGAGATTCAACCAGACCTTGAAAGGCATGATCAAGGGTCTAACAGAACCCATGAGGCGTAAGTGGGACGTCCTCTTGCCATGCCTACTCTTTGCATACAGGGAGGTGCCTCAGAAGTCTCTTGGGTACAGCCCCTTTGAGCTCCTGTATGGCCACCCTGTCAGAGGACCTCTGAGTTTGGTAAAGGAAGGCTGGGAGGCGGCTCCCAGGAAAACTCCCCAGGATGTATTTAGCTACATGCTGGCCTTTAGAAACCAAACTGCCCGCTTCAGGAAACTCGCTCAGGCGAACCTAGAAGCAAGCCAGGAAGAAATGAAGAGATGGTATGACCAGAATGCCACTCTGGTCGAATTTCAACCTGGGCAAAAGTGTGGGTCATGGCCCCAGTAGCACCTTGTGCCTTGCAGGACAAGTGGACTGGGCCATATGAGGTAAAGGAGCGCAAAAGTGACGTCACCTACCTGGTGGATTTGCAGGCTCCAAGGAACCCTTTGAGGGTCCTTCACGTGAACCGCCTCAAGCCCCACTTCGAGAGGTCCGAAGTGAGTATGCTCTTGGCGACAGATGATGGGGTGGAAGAGGAGAGCGAGCCTCTCCCTGACCTCCTGTCTACCAAGGAGCATGATGGGTCAGTAGAGGGTGTGATCCTCTCCCCTACTCTGACTCAGGAGCAGCAGGGGACTGTCGCCAGTTGTTGGGACAGTTCGCCCCACTGTTCTCTCTGACCCCCGGTGTTACTCACTGGTGTACCCATGACGTGGACACCGGTGACAGCCATCCTGTGAAGCACAAGATTTACAGGTTGACTGACCGGGTCAGAGCCAGCATCAAGGAGGAGGTCTCTAAGATGTTGGCGTTAGGGGTGATTGAGCCCTCCCACAGTCCTTGGGCCAGCCCAGTGGTCTTGTTCCCAAAGGCTGCTGCGCCCAGTGCCACTCCAGAACTCCGGTTTTGTGTGGACTACCGTGGGCTCAATGCCGTCACCAGGACTGACGCGCACCCCATCCCCAGAGCTGATGAGCTCATTGATCGGTTGGGAGCTGCCCGGTTCCTCAGCACGTTTGATTTAACGTCTGGGTACTGGCAGATTGCCTTAACCGATGGGGCCAAGGAGAGATCAGCATTCTCAACCCCAGAAGGTTATTACCAATTCCGGGTGATGCCCTTTGGGTTGAAGAATGCCCCTGCCACCTTTCAGAGGTTGGTCAATCAGGTATTGGCCGGGCTGGAGGATTTCAGTGCCGCCTACCTGGATGACATTGCTGTGTTCAGTTCCAGCTGGGAAGAACATTTACAGCACCTCGAGAAAGTGTTGAGGGCTCTGCAAGGTGCAGGCCTCACGATCAAGGCCAGTAAGTGCCAGATCGGGCAGGGTTCTGTGGTGTACTTGGGACACCAGGTAGGAAGCGGCCAGGTGGCGCCCCTACAACCCAAGATTGACACCATTCTGGCTTGGGAACCCCCCAAGACCCAGACAGAGGTGAGAGCCTTCTTAGGTCTCACCGGTTACTATAGGAGATTTGTTAAGGGCTATGGCACCATCGTTGCCCCCTTAACAGAGCTGACCTCTAAGAGGCAGCCCAGGAAAGTGATCTGGACTGAGTCCTGCCAGAAAGCTTTTGATGCCCTGAAGGCAGCCATGTGCACGGCGCCCGTGCTCAAGGCACCTGACTTCTCCAAAGAATTTGTCGTGCAGACTGACGCTTCAGAGCATGGTGTGGAGCGGTGCTCTCACAACTGAACGAAGAGGGCCTGGATCAGCCTGTAGTCTTCCTTAGCAGGAGACTACTTCCCAGGGAACAGAGGTGGAGTGCCATAGAAAGGGAAGCTTTTGCTGTGGTCTGGGCACTGAAGAAGTTGAGACCATACCTGTTTGGGACTCACTTCCGGGTTCAGACAGACCACAGGCCCCTCAGATGATTGATGCAGATGAGGGGTGAGAATCCAAAACTGCTGAGGTGGTCCATCTCCCTACAGGGAATGGACTTTACGGTGGAACACCGTCCTGGTACAGAACACGCCAACGCAGATGGTCTGTCCAGGTTCTTCCGCCTTAGTGAAGAGAACTCCAATGGGGTTGGGTAGTTGTCCCTACTTTCAGCTGGAGGGGACATGTGTTAGACTTGGCATCTTTTGGCGTGTTTCCCCTGACTTTTTGCTTTCTGACCTCCCGGTTTTGACTCTGTTTTTGCTGGTGTAATGATTCTGCGCACTTTCCTCACTGCGGTCCAGTGGGAAAGTGCAAGTGCTCCTGTATAAAATGCGTTATGGATTGGTGTTTCCATGATTGGCCTATTTGGTTTATGTGTCAGTCCCTTGTAAAGTGCACTGCGAGTGCCAGGGCCTATAGACCAAATGCTGTTGGTGGGCTGCAGCACTGGATTGTGCCACCCACGCGAACAGCCCGTAAAGTGTAACTCGGGCCTGCCACCGCAGAGCCTGTGCGCAGCCTGGTGCTGCCATGACGACTTGGCAAGTGCACACACTTGCAAGTCCCTAAACCTTCCCTTTGCTACATGTTAGTCACCCCTAAGGTAGGCCCAAGGTACCCCTGTGGGCAGGGTGCGTTGTACGCGAAAGGTAGGACATGCCCGGGTGTGTGCGGCATGTCCTGATAGTGAATTACAGCCTAGTTCGTTTTTCACTATTGCAAGGCTACCTGTTCCCCTAGGCTAGAACGGGCAGTTTTGATTATTACAGCTTATAATCCTAACTGACCCCGGGAACATGGTAGAAATTCGAGTTTAGTATG
Organism: Calotriton arnoldi; assembly: GCA_963921515.1. NCBI lineage: Eukaryota > Metazoa > Chordata > Amphibia > Caudata > Salamandridae > Calotriton > Calotriton arnoldi. Next base: position 2,494,609 of record CAWUFW010001478.1, on the reverse strand, counting down.
CCTGGACTCAGAATGATAAAATGCAGCTTTTAGTGAAGTTGGTTTTAACATTCTGTGTTTGAAAATACCACTTTTAGAAAGTGGGTATTTTCTTGCCTAACCATCCAAGCCTGCCTCTGCGAGGTTGTGTATTCCGTGTCTGGAATGTGAGTGACAGGGGCTGGGGGATGCCAGGAGACAGGGTGAGTCAGCACAGGGCTGGATAGCAAGATCTACATGTAGATGGGTGGGAGGGGTCGCACCTGGGCCCTGAATAGGACAGTGCCTTCCCTCCACAATGCTGGCTCCACCTCCTGTGGTGCGTCTGATGTCCCTGGCCTGCTCACTGAAAGAAGGGACGGAGACTTGTCAACAAAGTGCTCCAGAACTGGTTTGGACTAGGCAAAGGCCTCTCTGCCTTCAGAGAACAAAGGAATTTGGGATATAAATATTGGGGCCCTGACCCCATGAATTTAGATCTCGCTGGAATCAAGGAACCTGCCAAGACGAAGAGCTGGAAGAGCTGCCAGGAGGAGTACTGCCCCTTTGCTGTGTTGTTGCTTTGTTGGGTTGGCCTGCAGCTGCTGCTTCTGCCTTGGGCAGTGAAAGGACTGGACTGAACTTTCTACAAACTTGTGCTGAGTATCTCCAAGGGCCAGGAACCGAGCTGGCCTCCTGTTAAGAAGTCTCAGGGACTACAAAGACTTCACAAGCCTCTGGGTACCGCTTCTGGAACGCTGTTTCAGTTGCCACAGAGGAAGGGAACCGCAACCGACTCCGTCAACCGAATCCATCCCTGGCCGGTGACCTGTTTGCACCGCAGACCGCATCGCCCCGCTTCGCATCGCAACCCTGGTCTCACCGTGGGCGACGTCCGACGCCGCCAACATCGAGCCGCTGCTTGCACCGTGACCTGTGGGCACCGCAGTTCGCATCGCATCGCTTCACTGGGCCAGCCGGACCAGACCGACGCTGTCGCTGCAACTGGCTCAAGAGTCGTGACCGCATCGCATTTGGGGCACCGCTCGCACGTCTGCGACGCACCGCTCCGACTCGCACCGCTGTCCGACGCCAGCTCCCGCACTCCGGCTAGGTCGCCTGCATCGCAACCTGTCAGCACCGCATCGAGCATCGTCTCACCCTGCATCGCACGCCTTGGACTCACCGACTCCGTCTGCACGACGCTCATCGAGCCGCTGCCTGCACCGCATCGAGGGACACCGCACCTTGCATCGCTCCGTCTTGCACCGCAACCGCGACGAACGCCGACCGGCTCGTACACTCCGTACCAGCCACAACGAGAAAGGTACTGTAACCGAGTCTGTTCACGACTCTGCTCGCCCGTATCGACGCGGTCGGCTGGAACTGTTAGACTCTGTGGTTTTCAGCATCGCGGTAGGCTCGGACGGAGCTACCGACTCGTACGAACTTTGCTTTTGTGCTATTCCTGCAAAGAAGAAGTTACCGTATCAAGTATTCATTCGTAAAGTATAGTATTGTGGATTTTTGTCGTAATTGGTCTTGTCTTGAGTATATAAAATATTGGTTATTTTTCTAAACTGGTGTGGTGTCCGTTTGTAGTGCTTACACTGTATTACTGTTGGTTATGTGCAAATGCTTTACACACTGCCTCTGAATTAAGCCTGACTGCTCGTGCCAAGCTACCACGAGGGTGAGCAGGGGTTACTTCACGAGTGTAACAACCCTTACCCTGACTAGGAAGAAGGGTCCCTACTTGGACAAAGGTGCAAGCCCTTGCCAACTAGAGATCCCATTTCTAACAGGTCCCGACAGGTAAACCTGTTCAGGGGGGTCCCAAGACCTATTTAGTTGTGGTCAGGTGGGTCACTTCCAAGGAAGTCCCAAGTGTCCCAACACAGTTACCACCGCACCCACTGGTGCACCGCCCCGGCAGATGGCTAGTGTAGCCTTGGGCGAGGAGTTGGGTGCCCAAGGTGGGAGGTGTCCCGCAGAGATGTCCCTGGTCTCTTTAGGAGACAGTGAGATGGTCCCAAGGGCTCATCTGCCTGATAACACTAAAAAGTACAGGCAGTGGGTGACCATCAATGGCCATAGTGTGGAGGCTCTGAGAGACACCGGAGCCAGTGTGACAGCTGTCAGTTGTCAGTTGGTGTCTGGAGAGCAGGTGGTCCCCAACGCATTCTACCCAGTAGTTGCCTCTGACAATTCAGAGTGCCTCTGCAAATTGGCACAGGTGCCCTTTAAGTGGGGGGGGTCTCAGGTACTTTGAAAGTAGCTGTGAGGCCAGCCATGCCTGTTGACTGTCTGCTAGGCAATGATTTGGAGAGCTCACCTTGGGCGAAGGTGGAGCGGAAGTCCCATTTAGAGATGTTGGGTCTGCCTGAGTGGGCATGTGTGACCACTCGGTCAATGGCAGCCGGTAAGGGCATTCAAGAGGACCTGGCGCCTGAAAGAGTGAATATCACAAAAATAAGAGACAAGGGAGTGAGCCTTCTCTTACTCCCCTTCCAAGACTGAAAACTCACTCAAGAGAGAAGGACTACAAATCACAAAACAAACGGCATCTAGAGCCGGTCTGTCCACTGTCAAACCCTACAGTAAAATAACTCAAAACTTAGAGAAAGGAGGCAAAAAGGAAAGGAGAAGGCAAATCTTTTCTTACTACTGCCCTCACACACTTTGCAGTGTCATACTTCATCATAGGGCGCATCGAACGTCCAGGTGCAGACCAACACCCTGGACGGAGCGCGTTATTATTTTATGAGAACAAGTGGTGAGGGAGAATAGTGAAAGATGAAAACGGAAAAAATATATATACAGGAAAGAATATTCCCTCAAGGAGGGATCTAAAGATGCAGATAAGTGTGGTTAAAACTAACTAAGGGGAAACTCACAGTTTGCCTTTATTCTTGTGTCCCCTTGGTAGGATTAAAAAATCAAAAGCGGGATATTCAGGGGAGATGAATGTCCCTATATCCCTACTGCAGGAACCAACATGTTTCGGCCAGTATTACGTGCCCGTCCGGGTCACAATGGCCTTCGTCAGGGTATTGATCCCTTGTCTTTTTGGTTTTTACCCCCACTCTGGCTTTCACATCAATTAAAAATTGGAAATTCTCCAATTACACACTCTCCAAAAATTGTAGGGAGATGTCCATATTCTGTAAAAGAAACCAAAAGCGTGATTCTAATATAGAACAAGTACTAAAACCCTCTCCTCCTAATACTTCATTCCTTAATGCCTCTGTAACACTGCTAGAATCTATCACGCAGTGTCTGTAACATCTCAGCCACTCAAATTACTAACACATTAAAACCAAAGTGAACACCCTGTAGTGCAACACCCCAAACACTCACAACATTTTCAGACTAGACAACTGAGACCCTGTCACAACACCTCTAGTTTTGATCTAATCATCCGTGTGATATACGTTGTTACCAAAGCCTGAACCCAACAACGATCTTGTGCCCGACCACGTATATTTTTGACACTGTTAAACAAGATTAGTGCTCACACGAGTTCCAAAGTACTTCTCTGAACCCGGGACCTTCGTGGGAACGTGGGCTTATCGTCACACTCTATTAAAATATAAAACCAACTCATCTGTATTTCAGTTGTTTAAGTGGTCTGTCTGTAAACATAAATATGCGCACAGTGTGAACCACTACGGTATGGGTGCCTTCGGCTAAACTCCCCCAAAGGAACTCAATGAGAATGTGCTTCGCGTAACCAACAAAGTAAATCTCAGAATAAGCTGATCATGACCGGTAAAGGGAACATAAATAAAGCCCCTTCTATCAATCGCATGTCGTTAACAGTAACCCAATCTTAATAGTGGAAAACCACAGACGTCTCATCGTGCAAACTCCCCAGCTGTCCCACTTACTACGCCAAAGCTCCACCGGTAGCCGTTTCCTCACGCTGGTCCACCGAAGAGCACTACACATTGCTGAGCCCGTATTTAAGGACCGCCCAGGGGAGATCATGTGTGATTCACGTCCAACGTTGATTGCGTATGCAATCACGTACCTAGGGCCAAGGACCTAAGGAACGGAGGCTAGACCGCTAACCCCCACCCTTTGCAGGCATTCAGTATCAGCCATGTTCCAAATCCGGCCACCCATCGGCGTTAATCCTGTACTACTGGGATATAAGTGAGGCCAAGGGAACTAAAATCACGGTACTTTTTACAAAAATCATGCATTTTGAATCCATCTTAATGTGCGCCATGTAATGCCTTTATGTTTGATTACTCCTAAGCTTATGTCGTATTAAGCATCACGCTAATCCGGACTATATTAGAAAGAGACATCCAAAGGGCAGTAATCTCACCCCCATCAGGTGGCAAATTGTTGGTACCTTAGTTATTCGTAACCCCATATAGTTGGAACCAGGGAATACAATCATTGAGGCCCCTTGTACTGCTTTTCAATCTGTCCACCCAACGCTGTTCTCTCACCAACAGAAAATTTGAGACATCCGTGATGTTTGGTGGAATGAAAGGTCTATCGATCACTGTCCACCATAAGTCATCTTCAGAATGTCCCATCTCTTTAAAGTGTGCTGTCAATTTCATGTTAGTTTTGCCACAGCGTATGGTACTCAGATGTTCTAGTATCCGCGTTTCTACCTTGCGGGTTGTCATCCCCACATATTGCATGTTACACGGGCATTTTAGTAAGTATATGACATTGTTGGTGTTACATGTCGTATGTTTCCTCTGTTCCCAGGGACGACTCAATCCGATGTCTATATTTTTGCCATTTAAAGATATCGGACAGGCTCTACAGAAGCCACACGCATAGTGGCCCATGACTGGTGGTAAATGCCATTGCTGTTCAGGTACAGTTGTGGGATTGTTCGAGGTCCTTAAACGTGTGTTTCAATCATGTCTTTGATACTGGCACTCTTCTTGAAAGAGAAGAGAGGAACTGGTTGGTCTAATCCATTGAAATTGAGGATCCGCCAATTCTTCTGCACTATTTTCTTCATGCAGTTTGATGACGTATTGCATGTTGTGACACAGATGCTCCTGTCTGCTGGTTCTTTGTCGTATGTTTCCAACAAAGCCTCTCTATTACAATTTTTAGCTCGTTTCTGGGCTCTATTAATGGTATGCTCTGGATAATTCCTGTTTCTAAGCTTCACACTCAATGCGTCCGCCTCTTCCTTGTAGTCCGTAAGAGTGGAACAGTTCCTGCGTAAACGCAGGAACTGTCCATACGGAAGGTTCTCCCTCAGGGAGCGCGGATGAAAGCTTTTAAACGACAACAGGTTATTTCTGTCAGTAGGTTTGTGATAAACACTACTGACCAGACTCCTGTTGTCTGCTCTGATGTTCAGATCCAGGAACGGCAAAGATTCGTTTGTCATAGTGCCCGTGAAGAACAGGAATGGATTCCTTTGATTCAACCATCTGAGAAAGGATTCTTCTGTAGTTTGACTCCCTCTCCAGATGATGAATACATCATCTATGTACCTTCGCCAAACCCTTATTTGGTCAAAATAAGGGTTGGTCGGTGAGTAGATGTTCTCCTCTTCAAATTGAGATACATAGAGACAGGCAAGGCTGGGTGCACAAGAACTCCCCATGAAAGTTCCATGGATTTGTAAATAAAAATTATCCTCAAATTGAAAAAAATTCTTTGTAAGGGCCATTTCCAAGAGGCCTGAAAGAGTGGCCCAGGTGCCTGCCAGGAACAGAAGAGGCGGGGGTTCGGGAAACTGCCCCCCGAAGTTCCCAGGGTCTAGGAGGAGGCGGACCCTGAGGGGGATGCCCTGGAGCCTACAGGGGAACAAGTGGCTGAACTGGGGGACCTGCCTGAGCTGACCCATTGGCAGCAAGAAGGAGGGCCCACCAGGGAGGAGTTCTGCCAGGAGCAGCAGACATGCCCTTCTCTCATTGGTTTGTGGCAGCACGCTGCAAACCAGGCAGCGGGTGACCAGTCCGGATCACATTGGATTTACTGGGAGAATGGTCTCCTGCATAGCGAGCCTAAGGTTGCTGAGCCTGGGTCAGCCCGTGTGCTGGTGGTACCCCACTGCTTCAGAGCCTTCCTACTGGGTCTGGCTCATGATGTGCCTTTGGCAGGACATCTGGGGCAAGACAAGACCTTTGAAAGGCTTGTCACCCACTTTTACTAGCCCCTGATGTGCAAGCACTCTGATACTCATTGTAGGTCTTGCCAGACTTGCCAGGCAAGTGGCAAGAGTGGGAGGAAGTGTAAGGATCCTCTCCAACCTTTCCCTGTAGTCAGCACCCCCTTTGAGAGGGTGGGTATTGACATTGTGGGGTCTCTAGATCCCAAGACAGCCATGGGCAACAGGTTTATCCTGGTCTTGGTGGACCATGCCACCCGGTACCCGGAAGCCATCCCTCTCCGGACTGTGACGGCCCCCGTGGTGAGTCGTGCGTTGATGGGGATTTTCTCCCGTGTGCGGTTCCCCAGAGAGGTGGTGTCCGACTGTGGTACCAACTTCGGGGCATATTATCAAGCGGCAGCAGTAATTATTGCTGGCCGCGCTTAGCGTGGGATTTGGTATTGCCGGCTATTGCTGGAAATTATCGCCATGCTAGCGCTGTATTAACAACGCATAGCGCAATGACGATAATTATTCTAGTGATAGCGGTGTTTTCCATGGAACATCGCTGGTTTTCCAGCGATGTTCCATGGAAAACGGCGATAACCTTGCTGATACGACCTTGTGGTCATATCAGCATAATCCACCCCAATGTAAAGTATAGTAAGTCAGCATTTTAGCAGACGTTAGTTTTTGGCGAAAACCGCGGTTTTCGCCAAAAACTAACGTCTGCTAAAATGCGTGGGCATGCTTGTAAATATCACGATGTGCACATCAGCGATAATTTACAAGCAGTACTGCCCAGTGACGCCCACTTTGCATCTCATTAGAGATGCAAAGCGAGGCGTCGGGAAAACGGGTGCTAACATGCGCTAATGCATGTTAGCACCCACTTGTAAATAGGGCGATAGTTTTATCTCCGCTTTTTTGGCTTTTAAAGCCAAAAAAGCGGAGATAAGGCCCTTGTTGATATGCCCCTTCTTATCTAAGTATATGAAGTCCCTGTGGCAGGAGTGTGGTGTTACCTATAAGTTCACCACTCCTTACCACCCCCAAGGTAATGGGCTGGTTGAGAGATTCAACCGGACCCTGAAGGGCATGATTATGGGTCTTGGTGAACCCATGAGGCATAAGTGGGACGTCCTCTTACCATGCCTTTTGTTTGCTTACAGAGAGGTGCCCCAGAAGTCCTCAGGGTTCAGTCCCTTTGAAATGCTGTACGGCCATCCTGTAAGAGGACCTCTGAGTCTGGTGAAAGAAGGCTAGGAGAAAGCTCCCAGTAAATCCTCCCCAGCAGTAGCAGCCTCGTGGAGGAGCTGCCGGGCGGTGACGTGGGGCAGGAGGGCAGGGTGGGGGTAGCATGGATACGGCCGAACAGAGGTAGTAGACATATAAATAAATAAAATTAATTGCTGCGCGTGCTGCATCGCATTTGGCGATGCAGCGCGTGCAACGAAATTCGTTTTATTTATTTATATGTCTACTTACCTCTATTCGGCCGTATTCCGTACTTTACTACCCCCCACCCTGCCCCTCCCCCACCCCACGTCACCGCCCGGCAGCACTCCCACCACGGGCCGCTACTGCTCCCCAGAATGTATATAGCTACATGCTGGCCTTCAGAAACCAGACTAAGCGCTTCACACAACTCGCTCAGGCGCATCTGGAAGCCAGCCAGGAGGAGATGAAACGTTGGTATGATCAGAATGCCACTCTGATCGAGTTTCAGCCTGGACAGAAAGTTTGGGTCATGGCCCCAGTGGAGCCTTGTGCGCTCCAGGATAAGTGGACCGGACCATTTGAGGTGGTGGAGCGCAAGAGTAACTTAAGGCACCCAACTTCTCAAGAGAATTCATTGTGCAGACAGATGCTTCAGAGCATGGTGTGGGGGCTGTGCTCTCACAGCTAAATGAGGAGGGCCTAGACCAACCTGTAGCCTTCATTAGTAGGAGGTAACTTCCACGGAAACAGAGGTGGAGTGCGATTGAGCGTAAGGCATTTTCTGTGGTCTGGGCACTGAAGAGGCTGAGACCATAGTTGTTTGGGACTCACTTCTTGGTTCAGACAGACCACAGGCCCCTTAGATGGTTGATGCAAATGAGGGGTGAGAATCCAAAGCTGTTGAGGTGGTCCATTTCCCTACAGGGGATGGACTATACGGTGGAACACCGCCCTGGTACAGAACACACCAATGCTGATGGTCTGTCCAGATTGTTCCCCCTCAGTGAAGAGAACTCCCAAGAGGGTGGGTAGCTCTCCCCACATTTCAGCTGGAGCGGACACGTGTTAGACCTGGCACCATAGGCGTGGGTCTCCCTTCCATCTTTGCTTTGGCCTCCTATGTTTTTGCTGTGTGTTGGACTCCATTTTTGCTGGTCTAGATGCTGCTGTTCAGTGCCAAAGTGCAAGTGCTCCCTTTGTAAGGTATTGTTATGGATTAGTGATTCCATGATTGGCTTATTTGATTTACTTGTCAGACCCTAGTACAGTGCACTATGTGTGCCCAGGGCCTGTAAATCAAATGCTGCTGGTGGGCTTGCAGCACTGATTGTGCCACCCACAGAAGCAGTTTGTAAAATGTGACTCAGGCCTGCCATTGCAGAGCCTGTGTGCAGTCTGGGACTGCCATGTCGACTTGGCAAGTGCACACACTTGCCAGTCCCTAAACCTTCCCTTTTCTACATATTAGTCACCCCTAAGGTAGGCCCAAGGTACCCCTGTGGGCAGGGTGCATTGTATGTGAAAGGTAGGACATGCCCTGATGTGTGTGGCATGTCCTGATAGTGAAATACTACCAATTTCGTTTTTCACTATTGCAAGGCTATCTGTTCCCATAGGCCAGAATGGGGAGTTTGTTTATAACATCTTATAAACATAACTGACCCTGGGAACAAGATGGGAAAATAAAGTTTAGTATGCCTGAACTCAGAATGTTAAAATGCATCTTTTAGTGAGGGTGATTTTTACATTCTGTGTTTGAAAATACCACTTTTAGAAAGTAGGTATTTTCTTGCCTAACCATCCAGTGTGCCTCTGCTAGGTTTGTGTATTGCATGTCTGGCTTTTGGATGACAGGGGCTGGAGAAGGGCAGTGACTCCAGAAGTCTGAAGAGTCAGGGTTGGGCTGAATAGGCCTGGGCTGCATTTGGAGTGGCGGGAGGAGTAGCACCTTCATCTGAATAAGGCTGTGCCTGCCTTCCACAATGACGGCTCCGCCCCCCTTGTGGTGTCTGAAGCCAGGGCTCACACTGACAATGGAGGTTGTTGTGCACTTGCAAAGTGCCCCACAGAACTGGTTTTGGCTGGGTACAGACACTCTCTGCCTTCAGAGGACAAAGGATTTTGGTGTATAAAAAGAGGGGCCCAGACCCCAGACTTTTAGATCACTTCTGGGAAATCAAGAGGAACCTTTGCCAAGGAGAAGAGCCGGTTAAGCTGAGGAGGAATACTGCCCCTGTGCTGTTTGCTGTCTGGGGTTGGCCTGCAGTGGCTGCTTGCTGCCAAGGAAAGGAGAAAAGGACTTTGCTGTTTGCTTTGTCATCTTGAGGAATATCTCCAAAGGCTTGAAACTGAGCATGCCTCCTGTTCTGAAGTCTCAGGGACTGTTAGACTTGGCATCTTTTGGCGTGTTTCCCCTAACTTTTTGCTTTCTGACCTCCCGGTTTTGACTCTGTTTTTGCTGGTGTGATGATTCTGCGCACTTTCCTCACTGCGGTCCAGTGGGAAAGTGCAAGTGCTCCTGTATAAAATGTGTTATGGATTGGTGTTTCCATGATTGGCCTATTTGGTTTATGTGTCAGTCCCTCGTAAAGTGCACTGCGAGTGCCAGGGCCTATAGACCAAATGCTGTTGGTGGGCTGCAGCACTGGATTGTGCCACCCACGCAAACAGCCCGTAAAATGTAACTCGGGCCTGCCAACGCAGAGCCAGTGCGCAGCCTGGGGCTGCCATGTCGACTTGGCAAGTGCACACACTTGCAAGTCCCCAAACCTTCCCTTTGCTACATGTTAGTCACCCCTAAGGTAGGCCCACGGTACCCCTGTGGGCAGGGTGCGGTGTCTGCGAAAGGTAGGACATGCCCGGGTGTGTGCGGCATGTCCTGATAGTGAATTACAGCCTAGTTCGTTTTTCACTATTGCAAGGCTACCTGTTCCCCCTAGGCCAGAACGGGCAGTTTTGATTATTACAGCTTATAATCCTAACTGACCCCGGGAACATGGTAGAAATTCGAGTTTAGTATGCCTGGACTCAGAATGATAAAATGCAGCTTTTAGTGAAGTCGGTTTTAACATTCTGTGTTTGAAAATACCACTTTTAGAAAGTGGGTATTTTCTTGTCTAACCATCCAAGCCTGCCTCTGCGAGGTTGTGTATTCCGTGTCTGGAATGTGAATGACAGGGGCTGGGGGATACCAGGAGACAGGGTGAGTCAGCACAGGGCTGAATAGCAAGATCTACATGTAGATGGGTGGGAGGGGTCGCACCTGGGCCCTGAATAGGACAGTGCCTTCCCTCCACAATGCTGGCTCCACCTCCTGTGGTGCGTCTGATGTCCCTGGCCCACTCACTGAAAGAAGGGACGGAGACTTGTCAACAAAGTGCTCCAGAACTGGTTTGGACTAGGCAAAGGCCTCTCTGCCTTCAGAGAACAAAGGAATTTAGGATATAAATATTGGGGCCCTGACCCCATGAATTTAGATCTCGCTGGAATCAAGGAACCTGCCAAGACGAAGAGCTGGAAGAGCTGCCAGGAGGAGTACTGCCCCTTTGCTGTGTTGTTGCTTTGTTGGGTTGGCCTGCAGTTGCTGCTTCTGTCTTGGGCAGTGAAAGGACTGGACTGAACTTTCTCCAAACTTGTGCTGAGTATCTCCAAGGGCCAGAAACCGAGCTGGCCTCCTGTTAAGAAGTCTCAGGGACTGCAAAGACTTCACAAGCCTCTGGGTACCGCTTCTGGAACGCTGTTTCAGTTGCCACAGAGGAAGGGAACCGCAACCGACTCCGTCAACCGAATCCATCCCTGGCCGGTGACCTGTTTGCACCGCAGACCGCATCGCCCCGCTTCGCAACGCAACCCTGGTCTCACCGTGGGCAACGTCCAACGCCGCCAACATCGAGCCGCTGCTTGCACCGTGACCTGTGGGCACCGCAGTTCGCATCGCATCGCTTCACTGAACCAACCGGACCCGACCGACGAGGTCGCTGCAACTGGCTCAAGAGTCGAGACCGCACCGCATTTGGGGCACCGCTCGCACGTCTGCGTCGCACCGCTCCGACTCGCACCGCTGTCCGACGCCAGCTCCCGCACTCCGGCTAGGTCGCCTGCATCGCAACCTGTCAGCACTGCATCGAGCATCGTCTCGCCCTGCATCGCACGCCTTGGACTCACCGACTCCGTCTGCACGACGCTCATCGAGCCGCTGCCTGCACCGCATCGAGGGACACCGCACCTTGCATCGCTCCGTCTTGCACCGCAACCGCGACGAACGCCGACCGGCTCGTACACTCCGTACCAGCCACAACGAGAAAAGGTACTGTGACCGAGTCTGTTCACGACTCTGCTGGCCCGTATCGACGCGGTCGGCTGGAACTGTTAGACTCTGTGGTTTTCAGCATCACGGTAGACTCGGACGGAGCTACCGACTCGTACGAACTTTGCTTTTGTGCTATTCCTGCAAAGAAGAAGTTAACGTATCAAGTATTCATTCGTAAAGTATAGTATTGTGGATTTTTGTCGTAATTGGTCTTGTCTTGAGTATATAAAAGATTGGTTATTTTTCTAAACTGGTGTGGTGTCCGTTTGTAGTGCTTACACTGTATTACTGTTGGTTATGTGCAAATGCTTTACACACTGCCTCTGAATTAAGCCTGACTGCTCGTGCCAAGCTACCACGAGGGTGAGCAGGGGTTACTTCACGAGTGTAACAACCCTTACCCTGACTAGGAAGAAGGGTCCCTACTTGGACAAAGGTGCAAGCCCTTGCCAACTAGAGATCCCATTTCTAACATTGGTTGTCAGCGGTGAGGATAGGACTTGTGTTTGCACTTGACTTACAGTGATTGGTGTGCACTACTACCATATCGCAGACCATTACGTACCACATACTGGTTCTTTTTCTTTTGGCCTATTTTTGATCTTGCCAGTTTTCAACTCACGACTTTTGTCATGCCTGAATCAATTGCATCATCCGTTGCATCTCTGGAAGTTATCTTTGAGGAGGACAGGTTGGAATCCTACGCCGTAAAGGAGTTACGAGCGATTTGTAAAAACCTGAAAGTCCAAATTAAAGGCCTCACAAGGAAGGAGGAGCTACAGAAGGCGCTGAGGGCCTGGGTAGCAGCCAGACATGCCAATGGGCAGCCTGGTGATCTCAGTGAGGAGGCGGAGGAGCCTATTTCCAGGGTGGATGTGCTTTTGGGTAGGGGGAACCCGCCAGGTCGGGCAGCAGCAGTCTGTCTCCAGAGGAGCTGGAGGACAGGCGGGAGGCAAGGCAGTTCGAGGTGCAGAAGCTCAGGCTGGAGAGTGAGCGGGAGGAGAAGAGATTGGCCATAGAGGAGAGGAAGATGCTCTTAGAGCATGAGAGAGAACTGAAGGAGCTAGAACTTAGGAGTAAGTCAGGCTCAGATGGTGGCAGCAATTCGTCCAGAAAGGCAGACAGGATTGTGCACATTCCCAAGAACGTAGGCAAGGAGTTCAAGAAGGGGGATGACATACAAAGGTGGTTCCAGGGTTATGAGGCAGCCATACACATGAATGGGGTCCCTGAGGAGAATTGGGGAGCAGGATTGTGGCCACTTTTCCCGGAAGAAGCAAGGGATGCTCTGATAGCTTTGGGTAAAGGGTATCACCTCACCTATGCTGACATGAAGGATGCCCTTCTCACGAAGTATGGTCTTACTCCTGAAAAGTACAGGGATCAGTTCAGGTCCAGTAAGAAGTCTGATGTCAACACTTGGTTGGAATGTGTGGATGTGTTCTGCAGGTCTCTGGATGGTTGGGTGAAGGGCAGTAGTGTAACAGATTTTCAGGGGCTCTACAACTTGATTGCATGGGAGCACTTGTCTAGTCTATGTTTTGCAGATCTGCGCCAGCACCTAGTTGATAGTAAGCTAACTGACCCCAGGAAGCTTGCTATGGAAGCGGACCGCTGGGTGAGTACCAGGGTCCACAAGAAAGCGTTTGGGGGAGACTCAGCCAAAGGTGGGCAGGGTCCCCAGCAGAAAGGTGGGGGGGACAAGGGTAAAGCACAGGAGTTCTCTAAAGGGCCCCAAACTAGTACCCAGGGTAAAGGTTCCCAGCCCCCCGGTGATAAGAAGAAAGGGGTCTCTACAGGGAAGCCTGTTGAGACCGGCCCCCGCAAGTGTTATGCATGTGACCAGGTAGGTCACTTTAAGGGGGACCCCAAGTGCCCGAAGGGGACACAGCCACCCACCGGTGGACAGTCCAAAGTGTTGGCTAGTGTAGCGCTTGGGGAGGAGGGGTGCCCACAGGAGGGTGGGGATCCCGCAGAAATGACCCTTGTCTCACTCGGGGACAGTGAGATGGTCCCAGGAAACCAGGTGCCCCCTAACACAAAGAAATATAGCACCTGGGTGACCATTAATGGGAACAGGGTAGAGGCTCTCAGAGATACTGGAGCCAGTGTGACCTCAGTCCGGTGTCACCTGGTGTCTGAGAAGCAAGTAGTCCCAGGAGCATTCCACCAAGTAGTTGCTGTCGACAACTCAGAGCGCCAATGTATGGTGGCGCAGGTTCCCTTTGAATGGGGGGGTCTCAGGTCCCTTAAGGGTGGTTGTTAGCCCTACCATGCCTGTAGATTGTCTGCTAGGAAACGACCTGGAGCAGTCCTCCTGGAAGGAGGTTGAGCTCAGGTCCCACTTGGAGATGCTTGGGTTGCCAGAGTGGGCATGCGTGTCTACTCGGTCAATGGCGGCCAGAAAGGGTGATCAAGAGGACTTGGAGCCTGAAACAGTGGCCCAAGTCCCTGCCAAGAGAAAGGGCAGGGGGCGCGGGAAACCGGCCCCCGAAGTTCCCACGGACCGGGAGGAGGCGGACCTCGAGGGGGACGCCCCGGTGCCTACAGGGGAGCAAGTAGCCGAACTGGGAGACATCTCTGAGCTGACCCATTGGCAGCAAGAAGGGGGTCCCACCAGGGAGGAGTTCTGCAGGGAGCAGAACGAGTGCCCTACTCTGGAGGGTCTGCGGCGGCAGGCTGCAGACCAGGCAGCTGGTAATCAGTCCAGGTCACATCTGATCTACTGGGAGAGTGGTCTCCTATACAGTGAGCCTAAGGTTGCTGAGCCTGGGTCAGCCCGTGTGCTGGTGGTACCCCAGCGCTTCAGGACCTTCCTACTGGGTCTGGCTCATGACGTGCCTTTGGCAGGACATTTGGGGCAGGACAAGACCTTTGACAGGCTTGTCACCCACTTCTTTGGCCCCAAATGCGAAGGCAGTCAGATGCACACTGCAGGTCTTGCCAAACTTGCCAGGCAAGTGGTAAGAGTGGGAGGAAGGTCAAAGCTCCTCTCCAACCTTTTCCGGTTGTTGGAACACCCTTTGAAAGGGTAGGGATGGATATTGTGGGGCCACTGGATCCCAAGACAGCCATGGGCAACAGGTACATCCTGGTCTTGGTGGACCATGCCACCCGGTACCCGGAGGCAATCCCTCTCAGGACAACGACGGCGCCAGTGGTGGGCCGGGCGTTAATGGGGATCTTTTCCCGTGTGGGATTCCCCAGAGAGGTGGTTTCTGATAGGGGGACCAATTTCATATCGAAGTATATGACATCCCTGTGGAAGGAGTGTGGGGTAACCTACAAGTTCACCACTCCTTACCACCCACAAGGAAACGGTCTGGTGGAGAGATTCAACCAGACCTTGAAAGGCATGATCAAGGGTCTAACAGAACCCATGAGGCGTAAGTGGGACGTCCTCTTGCCATGCCTACTCTTTGCATACAGGGAGGTGCCTCAGAAGTCTCTTGGGTACAGCCCCTTTGAGCTCCTGTATGGCCACCCTGTCAGAGGACCTCTGAGTTTGGTTAAGGAAGGCTGGGAGGCAGCTCCCAGGAAAACTCCCCAGGATGTATTTAGCTACATGCTGGCCTTTAGAAACCAAACTGCCCGCTTCAGGAAACTCGCTCAGGCGAACCTAGAAGCAAGCCAGGAAGAAATGAAGAGATGGTATGACCAGAACGCCACTCTGGTCGAATTTCAACCTGGGCAAAAAGTGTGGGTCATGGCCCCGGTAGCACCTTGTGCCTTGCAGGACAAGTGGACTGGGCCATATGAGGTAAAGGAGCGCAAAAGTGACGTCACCTACCTGGTGGATTTGCAGGCTCCAAGGAACCCTTTGAGGGTCCTTCATGTGAACCGCCTCAAGCCCCACTTCGAGAGGTCCGAAGTGAGTATGCTCTTGGCGACAGATGATGGGGTGGAAGAGGAGAGCGAGCCTCTCCCTGACCTCCTGTCTACCAAGGAGCATGATGGGTCAGTAGAGGGTGTGATCCTCTCCCCTACTCTGACTCAGGAGCAGCAGGGGGCTGTCGCCAGTTGTTGGGACAGTTCGCCCCGCTGTTCTCTCTGACCCCCGGTGTTACTCACTGGTGTACCCATGACGTGGACACCGGTGACAGCCATCCTGTGAAGCACAAGATTTACAGGCTGACTGACCGGGTCAGAGCCAGCATCAAGGAGGAGGTCTCTAAGATGTTGGCGTTAGGGGTGATTGAGCCCTCCCACAGTCCTTGGGCCAGCCCAGTGGTCTTGGTCCCAAAGGCTGCGGCGCCCGGTGCCACTCCAGAACTCCGGTTTTGTGTGGACTACCGTGGGCTCAATGCCGTCACCAGGACTGACGCGCACCCCATCCCCAGAGCCGATGAGCTCATTGATCGGTTGGGAGCTGCCCGGTTCCTCAGCACGTTTGATTTAACGTCTGGGTACTGGCAGATTGCCTTAACCGATGGGGCCAAGGAGAGATCAGCATTCTCAACCCCAGAAGGTCATTACCAATTCCGGGTGATGCCCTTTGGGTTGAAGAATGCCCCTGCCACCTTTCAGAGGTTGGTCAATCAGGTGTTGGCCGGGCTGGAGGATTTCAGTGCCGCCTACCTGGATGACATTGCTGTGTTCAGTTCCAGCTGGGAAGAACATTTACAGCACCTTGAGAAAGTGTTGAGGGCTCTGCAAGGTGCAGGCCTCACGATCAAGGCCAGTAAGTGCCAGATCGGGCAGGGTTCTGTGGTGTACTTGGGACACCAGGTAGGAAGCGGCCAGGTGGCGCCCCTACAACCCAAGATTGACACCATTCTGGCTTGGGAGCCCCCAAGACCCAGAAAGAGGTGAGAGCCTTCTTAGGTCTCACCGGCTACTATAGGAGATTTGTTAAGGGCTATGGCACCATCGTTGCCCCCTTAACAGAGCTGACCTCTAAGAGGCAGCCCAGGAAAGTGATCTGGACTGAGTCCTGCCAGAAAGCTTTTGATGCCCTGAAGGCAGCCATGTGCACGGCGCCCGTGCTCAAGGCACCTGACTTCTCCAAGGAATTCGTCGTGCAGACTGACGCTTCAGAGTATGGTGTGGGAGCGGTGCTCTCACAACTGAACGAAGAGGGCCTGGATCAGCCTGTAGTCTTCCTTAGCAGGAGACTACTTCCCAGGGAACAGAGGTGGAGTGCCATAGAAAGGGAAGCTTTTGCTGTGGTCTGGGCGCTGAAGAAGTTGAGACCATACCTGTTTGGGACTCACTTCCGGGTTCAGACAGACCACAGGCCCCTCAGATGGTTGATGCAAATGAGGGGCGAGAATCCAAAACTGCTGAGGTGGTCCATCTCCCTACAGGGAATGGACTTTACGGTGGAACACCGTCCTGGTACAGAACACGCCAACGCAGATGGTCTGTCCAGGTTCTTCCGCCTTAGTGAAGAGAACTCCAATGGGGTTGGGTAGTTCTCCCTACTTTCAGCTGGAGGGGACATGTGTTAGACTTGGCATCTTTTGGCGTGTTTCCCCTGACTTTTTGCTTTCTGACCTCCCGGTTTTGACTCTGTTTTTGCTGGTGTGATGATTCTGCGCACTTTCCTCACTGCGGTCCAGTGGGAAAGTGCAAGTGCTCCTGTATAAAATGTGTTATGGATTGGTGTTTCCATGATTGGCCTATTTGGTTTATGTGTCAGTCCCTCGTAAAGTGCACTGCGAGTGCCAGGGCCTATAGACCAAATGCTGTTGGTGGGCTGCAGCACTGGATTGTGCCACCCACGCAAACAGCCCGTAAAATGTAACTCGGGCCTGCCAACGCAGAGCCAGTGCGCAGCCTGGGGCTGCCATGTCGACTTGGCAAGTGCACACACTTGCAAGTCCCCAAACCTTCCCTTTGCTACATGTTAGTCACCCCTAAGGTAGGCCCACGGTACCCCTGTGGGCAGGGTGCGGTGTCTGCGAAAGGTAGGACATGCCCGGGTGTGTGCGGCATGTCCTGATAGTGAATTACAGCCTAGTTCGTTTTTCACTATTGCAAGGCTACCTGTTCCCCCTAGGCCAGAACGGGCAGTTTTGATTATTACAGCTTATAATCCTAACTGACCCCGGGAACATGGTAGAAATTCGAGTTTAGTATGCCTGGACTCAGAATGATAAAATGCAGCTTTTAGTGAAGTCGGTTTTAACATTCTGTGTTTGAAAATACCACTTTTAGAAAGTGGGTATTTTCTTGTCTAACCATCCAAGCCTGCCTCTGCGAGGTTGTGTATTCCGTGTCTGGAATGTGAGTGACAGGGGCTGGGGGATACCAGGAGACAGGGTGAGTCAGCACAGGGCTGAATAGCAAGATCTACATGTAGATGGGTGGGAGGGGTCGCACCTGGGCCCTGAATAGGACAGTGCCTTCCCTCCACAATGCTGGCTCCACCTCCTGTGGTGCGTCTGATGTCCCTGGCCCACTCACTGAAAGAAGGGACGGAGACTTGTCAACAAAGTGCTCCAGAACTGGTTTGGACTAGGCAAAGGCCTCTCTGCCTTCAGAGAACAAAGGAATTTGGGATATAAATATTGGGGCCCTGACCCCATGAATTTAGATCTCGCTGGAATCAAGGAACCTGCCAAGACGAAGAGCTGGAAGAGCTGCCAGGAGGAGTACTGCCCCTTTGCTGTGTTGTTGCTTTGTTGGGTTGGCCTGCAGTTGCTGCTTCTGTCTTGGGCAGTGAAAGGACTGGACTGAACTTTCTCCAAACTTGTGCTGAGTATCTCCAAGGGCCAGAAACCGAGCTGGCCTCCTGTTAAGAAGTCTCAGGGACTGCAAAGACTTCACAAGCCTCTGGGTACCGCTTCTGGAACGCTGTTTCAGTTGCCACAGAGGAAGGGAACCGCAACCGACTCCGTCAACCGAATCCATCCCTGGCCGGTGACCTGTTTGCACCGCAGACCGCATCGCCCCGCTTCGCATCGCAACCCTGGTCTCACCGTGGGCAACGTCCAACGCCGCCAACATCGAGCCGCTGCTTGCACCGTGACCTGTGGGCACCGCAGTTCGCATCGCATCGCTTCACTGAACCAACCGGACCCGACCGACGAGGTCGCTGCAACTGGCTCAAGAGTCGAGACCGCACCGCATTTGGGGCACCGCTCGCACGTCTGCGACGCACCGCTCCGACTCGCACCGCTGTCCGACGCCAGCTCCCGCACTCCGGCTAGGTCGCCTGCATCGCAACCTGTCAGCACCGCATCGAGCATCGTCTCGCCCTGCATCGCACGCCTTGGACTCACCGACTCCGTCTGCACGACGCTCATCGAGCCGCTGCCTGCACCGCATTGAGGGACACTGCACCTTGCATCGCTCCGTCTTGCACCGCAACCGCGACGAACGCCGACCGGCTCGTACACTCCGTACCAGCCACAACGAGAAAAGGTACTGTGACCGAGTCTGTTCACGACTCTGCTGGCCCGTATCGACGCGGTCGGCTGGAACTGTTAGACTCTGTGGTTTTCAGCATCACGGTAGACTCGGACGGAGCTACCGACTCGTACGAACTTTGCTTTTGTGCTATTCCTGCAAAGAAGAAGTTAACGTATCAAGTATTCATTCGTAAAGTATAGTATTGTGGATTTTTGTCGTAATTGGTCTTGTCTTGAGTATATAAAAGATTGGTTATTTTTCTAAACTGGTGTGGTGTCCGTTTGTAGTGCTTACACTGTATTACTGTTGGTTATGTGCAAATGCTTTACACACTGCCTCTGAATTAAGCCTGACTGCTCGTGCCAAGCTACCACGAGGGTGAGCAGGGGTTACTTCACGAGTGTAACAACCCTTACCCTGACTAGGAAGAAGGGTCCCTACTTGGACAAAGGTGCAAGCCCTTGCCAACTAGAGATCCCATTTCTAACAGGGACACAAAGACTTCACCCCCAGCTCCCCTGAATTCCCTTGCTGGGAATTCCAACCTGCAAAGAGTTGCCTGCTGCTGTTTAGAGCCTCTGGAGACTGTTTGTCGCTTGGAGCTGGAAAATCGACGCAACACCAAAGAAGCGTGTCGCATCCGCACTTGTTTTCCGACGCATCGCCGAAGAAACCGTCGCAGCGCCTGCCGCGGCTCCAGAAATCGTCGCACGACGCATCGGGTGTAACGATCTCCGAAGTCAGAGATCGCCGCACCGATTCCGACGCAAGCCTGCTGTGCGGCTGCACGAAGCCATGCATCGTCCCGGATCGACGCATTGCATCGGGGCGCCAAGACTGTCGCATCGTTGGGGTCCGCAGTAAGAAACAGACGCATCAACTCCCCACGCATTAAGGAATCGATGCATCACCTCCCGTGCGCTGCAGTAAGGAACAGACGCATCACCTCCCCTGCGTGTAAGGAACCGACGCATCACCTTCCCTGCGGCCATTTTGTTTGCTTTGCATGACGCATCTAAGGTACTTTTGAGAAAAGTCGCATTTACAACTTGCATTGAACTGAACTATTTCTACCATTTGAAAGCCTTATTTTTAATACTGTATTGTGGATTTTTGTCGTTTGGTCTTGTTTTGGTTTAGATAAAGATTACTTATTTCTTCTAAGCTGGTGTGGTGTCCCTTTGTAGTGTTTTCACTGTGTTACTGTATGTGTTCACAAATGCTTTACACACTGCCTCTGAGATAAGCCTGTCTGCTCGTGCCAAGCTACCAAGGGGGTGAGCAGGGGTTATTTTAGGAGTGTATACCCTCACCCTGACTAGAAGCAAGGGTCCCTATATGGACAAAGGTACCTACCTCTGCCAACTAGAGACCCCCATTTCTAACACTCTCTCTTGCCTTGTTACCTAGATGTTTCTTCTTCTGTTCCAAATGGTAGCTGCACAATGTTGGAGAATCATTTGCCCTCTTTTTTTTTCATAAGGCTTGGAATGCATGATAAACATTTGTTGCTGAACAAAACATAATGCACTTTCGATTTCTTTAGGTAATGACACTGATAAGCTACTGTTCTCTGTATCACCTGGTTGAAAGGGTTGGTTACCCTGAGAGATTGGTTAATGCTGTGGTTCTTCCTCTGAAATCTCATTGGTGCCAAGATGGATGTATTCAGCACACAAGCCAGCACACATATGCAAAAACACTCAGCTTTAACTGGTGCTGGACATTTGCATCATAAGCAGACAATTGTTCTACTCAATGAAGGCCAGTCCCTGGTGTTGTCTGCTGACTTTGGAAGATAAATTACTTTCAGTGAAATTAACATATGTTACATGGCTTTGTGTTCCAGTACATACCAGAATAGCTTTACAATGATCTTAAAGATCAAGTTGTGTTATTACGGATTAACAATGTACAATGGAGATAGTGCCACTGGGTTCAGTGCCCATCTAGGAGCAACGCTTTAATTGCTTGTACAACTCTTAGTGTGGCTGTACCAAATATTATCCTGGACCCACCCTGCACAGTTTTGGAGCTTTATGACAGACCATTAAGGACAAAATATCATTAAAAAATAATGAGGACCAAAATATCGATAAGGAAAAAGCATGTAGGGGATGTACAGTTATACTAATCTTAACTCCACATCTATGTACCTTGACACTATGGGCCATATTTAAGACATTTGTGGCGCAGGGCAGCACAGCAAGTCACCTTGCCGTGCTGCCTTACATCACAGAGAAAGGGCAGGAATGGGCTGTTTTCATCCAATATTGTGTATTCTTGTCCTTTCCCCTTGCACTGGCTCCGCTTTGGCAGCCTAGGGCCAAACCAGGCACCTTTGCAACATTGTGTAAGGGTGCCTGTGTCGTAGGCAGGATTGCTTTGTGCAAAAAGGGGCGTCTTCCTGCAAAAAAATAATTCTGAGAGGCTTTTTCCTTTTTCAGAATGCAGCACACATAGAAAGAGGAAAAAACTAGGAGAAATAATCATATTTCTCCTTGTAACGCCTCACCTGCGTAGGTGTATCTTTTTGGATCATTTCCGGTTTACAAGGACTTGTAAATCTGGGAATGCATCAAAATACCATGGGAGTTGCTTGGGAACACCCAAGCAATGCCCATGGAATGCCTACCCAGGGCAGAGTAACGCAACACAGCGATTTGTGTTGCGTTACTCCATATTTTTGGAGCCACTCAAAGCCTCACAAAGTGGCTTTGCATGGCTTTAAAAATAAGACTTAAGATTTACTTCACTCTTGCACCACATTGTGTGGTGCAAGAGCGAAGCAAACCAGGTCATAAATATGGTAATAGATATGTATATATATGGGATACACATATATATATATATATATATATATATATATATATATACACACACACACACACATATGGGATAAAGTAGCCCCTGCTGTACAATATAAGGATATTGCGAGTCACATAGGAGTTCCAGAACCATATAGAGCCACTCTGTAGTTATAGTCAGGGTTACAGAGATTGCCATTCCTCAGATGTTTCACCATTAATATCTTTGCGTCCATTTGACAAATCTCCACATAAATTGGCAGACTCTCACAGTGATTGGTCAAGGGGTGCAAAGATAAAAGGAGGGTCCCAAAACGCATTTTGTCACCAATGCATTTTCCATAGACCTTTGTATCAAGCATAACATGAAAACGGCTGATTGGATTTACATGACATTTTGCAGGATTAGACATTATAGTGCACAGAGGATCCTTGGTGGTACCACAGGTAAATAGGGTAAGCTTTGTTAAGTTTGAAGACATTTTAACTTAGTGATATCTGTTGTGGTATTTTCATGAAATTTCGAAGCATTTCGCGGATTTCTGTGTCATTCTCAATCATTCTGTGACTAGCTAGTGACTGCCTTTACAAAAGTTAAAGGCAGCCATGTTGTTTTCAGGTGTACTTTACTGTGTTCTGCGTTTCACCCTTAGATGTAGGTAAGTAATAGGTTTGATATTCTTCCCCTACCTATACCACTTTATTATGGAACAAATGTGGGTGTTGATTAGCTTTCCCAAAAAGTCCTGGCAACTCCTGATTTTCCATATGGATCCTAAGTACAGTCAAATAAGTTATTGGACTGTGTTTCTCAGCCTTTTGAGGGCTTTAAACATGTTTTCCTTCTCACAGTCAATGCGATCATAGATTTTCAGGCCTCGCACTCCTTTTGATTTCAAACTGCAAGTTTGTCACATTCTCCGAAATCCATGCATTGATTATCTCCAAGAATTTTGGTGCATCTTTCAGTGCCTCTCCCAATGGAATTCTAAGTACATCTTGATGGACTAAGGCACTAGGGCTACTAAGACGTGCAAGCTCTAATAGATGATAGTAGTAGTCTCTTGAAATGCATTCTACTCCAAGTCCACTTCTCTTTTTTCTCCCAGCTTGCTTCTTGTTCTCTACTGATGGGTGGTCTCCGATTATTATTCTGCTGGTGAGCAGGGGTATTTTATTGTGTTCTTTTAATACACGACTGCCCATTAATTTTTATCACCCACCTTGCTTTTGGGGTAAAGTTATTTGATTTTGAAGTTCTGAGCCACACCCATCTTCCCTGCCCCATTGTTAGCCTTCCATTCCCCTCCAGTGAAGTAATTGCAATTGCACCTTTGCAACTCACTTCTGAATAGACACACACACAATATAGCTGTGCGGCAGGGGTGCGCCATGGAATGGCAGTCAACCACCATCTGTTAAAACCTGTGCAGCCTGCAAAAAACAGAAGCTGTGAAAAAGAATCATAGTAGAACTGATGGCAGGGGAGAGCGGGTCTTGCAATGTAAACAAGTGGTAGTAGACAAGCGAAAGTGAAAACATATAGCAAATTACATACACACGTAGACCTCACGAGCAAGCATCAAAGAAACTAGTTCAAACGACAGAAGACTTTTGGAATTCTCAAAGAGCATAATATGCAGTTCCACTTGAAACTTTTCATGAGATTAGGTGCTCCTTTCACAAATATAAAAATGGGCCCAAAACATTATATATGATCAATATGGAGATCACAAAGATAAATTACCACACGAATTGGGAGAGCATATCCTCCCGTAAAAATATGTAGACTAAATATAACTCTTTATTATTAGGGAAAACTGATGCCGGGAAAGAATCATAAGATGCAGAGGCTGGCCACCAGTACTCGCTGCAACTGAGACAGAATCAAATATGTCAGTGTCTGTGTAATTCTGTAAAAATGTGTAGTCATAATGTCATGCATCAATCAACCATCTCTTGCTGCCACACTTTTCTCAGCCTTACTCAGGACAATCTATAATGTTCCGTGTGCAGCTCATCGTGTTTGAGATGCTCAAACTGCATTTAGTTTTTCATAAAGCGTTCTTCTACTCCACAATTCAAGGTCATGACTAAATCAGGTACCCAATATAAAATGCAGTTAAAGAAAACTTGCAGCTGCATTCTCTAATGAGAAATAAATAAAGACATGTTTGAACCAGTTAATTTCTCCTGTGGTCTTCTAGTACAAAAAAGGTACACAACCACTGGTTATTTATGGTCTTATTGGCACACCAAGTTTAAACTAAGTGAGTGTGAAAACAGAAAACTATGGTCGAACACAAGGTGATTGCTTTAACTCATATGTAGTGTGTGAGAGTTTCAGTGTGTGTCGTCGTAAGAGTAGATGGGAAGATTTAGGACCTTTTCAATGTTAAGTAGATGATTATTAAAACATTGTGACACTATTGTTGGTAGCTTTTTATAGTATTAGGAGAGAAAATATTTCTTGGAAGAAATTGCTCTCCACTTTGTTTACTTGGATCCTGGCAGAAGCTTTAACAACGCTCTGCAGTAGAAAGAAAATCCATGGTTCGTGAATTTATTTGGGTAAGAAGTAGAAATATTTATTTACTAGAAGCTCTGGTTTTCAAACGTTCTTGCCCTTAGTGGTTTGTCAGTTTTTTTCTCCAAAGAATGCATTTTTTTCTGGCCAGATAGATTTTAATTTTAATGTTTGTATGTATCAAAAAGTAAACTGATGTCCCTGTGCTAATCTGCTTTTAACATAGATATAAAACAGCTAACACAACTTAATCATTAATTAGGAGAGCACAAAATTCTAGCAGTTGTTGAGCTGCAATAAAGACGCTGAAGCAGAGCTAGAGACAATTAATTAAATAAAAAATATAAAGGGGGCACTGGGAAACTCCATGATGCTAGTAAATAAATCAATTACAATTGAAAAGGCAACTGGTTTCTGAAAGGCAGTTGTGCTAAGCCACAAAAGAGATACATCTTGTATTCAAGAAATTCTACAGCATAACCAGTGGAATATCCTACTGTCTGCACTATTACTTTGCCCCTCTCAAGGTGTAGGAGTGTACTACAAAAATACCAACATAATACGATACAATATAATATAGCAGAACATTACTAAACATGTCTTACGAGAACGAATATATACTTATTGAATTCCTTTTGCTGAAATATTCAAGAATATCTGCATTTTTTTCTTTCTAAGGGTATTTGAAATAGCCATGCATGACATACCATTCTTTCACAAGAGGCAATATTTATCTCTAAGTTTCATCCATCACGTCATTGTCTATCACACAACATGGCAAGCATCTTGAAAGTACAAAATATAATCTTTCAGGATGCCAGTCACCACAATTGATTTTGCCACTTTCCAGTACATTTTAAATGCATCTGGTATTGATGAAGGCAATAGGGCAGCCAACAAAGAGCGGGAGGCAGCTGGTGTGAGAGTGGTAGTGGGAAGTTAGCAGAAAGGAAGTGAAGACTGGAGCAAGAGGGTGCAAAGGGGCACAGAAAAGTGCAGCTTCTCAGCATCCAGGGCATCACCAAGACCACCATATGTGCATCATAGAGGAATCAATTGCACATCTGGTCTCAATAGGAGACACAGGAAAGTGTGGCTACGCAACATATAGGTCCTCACTGTAAGAAATTGATGTACTTGTTGAGGCAGTAACCACAATCCTTGTCAGTGTGAAGTCACAAGCACCCCCAAATTAATCTGTGCTCAGCCCTCTAGTAGCTCAGCACTGACCAGTAAAGCTTAACTTAAAGGCAATGTGTAAAGTATTTGTGCAGCATTTCAAACAGTAATAAAGTGAAAACACAACACAAGATAAATTCCACACCAAATTCGAAAAATAAAGTACGTTTTAATAAATAAAACAAGACCAAAACAATAAAACTCCAATCCAAATATGAATTAAAAAGGAGGGTTTAAAACTGCACTACAGGCTGCATTGGCAGGCCTGATACAAGTTTTAAAGAGCTATTTTCAGTGGGTGGCACAATAAGTGCTGCAGGACCAATATGCAAAAATAACAATTGATGGATAGAATGCTGAACAATGTCAAACAGAGATCTGGGCCTAAATCCGTCGTTTTTTTGCTCACTATGTCACCCCAGTTTGGACCTAGCGATGTGCAATTTAGTCTTGACCCTGTTCCCCATGGGAGCAATTCAGCCCGGACTGCCAAGCCAGGTCCTCCCTGGACCGTAATCAAGCATGCTATGCCCAGTTTCAGGGTATCACCCCTCATCAGTCAGAATTGCTAGAAGCCAGTGGCGTGATGGGCATGGGACCCATGTCTGGGCATCTCCGTCGCACTTGAGGTAACAAATGCAAACATACAACTGATGGACAGAGTAGAATTGAACTTACAGGCCCTGAGTACCAAGTAGTACCATATTCTAGGAACTTAAAATCAAATAAATATGCCAATCAGGTGTAGGCCAATTGTACCATGTTTTAGGGATAAAGCACAGCACTTTAGCACTGGTTAGCAGTTGTAAAGTGCACATAGTCCTAATACCAATAACAACGAATTCAGAAAACAAGAGGGGTGAAGGTAAAATGTTTGGGGGAAGACCACACCAAGGTTGTCAGGTCTTACATCTGTCACCAGCAATATGGAGACAAGTTTCCACCATATTACAAATGTATTTATCTATTTGCAAATATTTTTTATATGTATTTGTCAATCACAAATGTATTATTTATTTGCAAATCCATAGACCACAACTAGTTCACAAAATGTACATTTAAACACTAACCCTAACCCACTTCCACTCACACATATACTTTTTCCTTGGTGAGGAGAATTCTTTCTCAGACCATTGAGGTTCCTTATTTAACCTTCTAATAAGTCTACACAATTAATTCCTAAGGATTCCCCTTATCCAAGCCATTTCTATGTAACATCAACTACGATTTCATGGTTTTGTTAGCCGTAAAAGGCATCAGGATGGTGGATTATATGACTGGCAGGATAAGAATTCATTTTGTGTCCATAGATGTGTCAGTAAATACAAATTATTGTAAATTCAATAATTTCTTACACACTTCACTTTGTTATTATCCGTGTATTCTTTCTGAACTCATCTGTTTAACCGCTTCGCTGCGGCCGGAATTCCCCCGCTGTGCGGAGGAATTCAACGCGTGCGCGGTTCGGACGGCCCCCGGCCGTCCTCCGCACACGCCCACCGTGACGTCAGACGGCCGGGGGCCGTCCGATGCATGCAAGGGGTTAACTTCACAATGCTTCATTATTCTTTAGAAAATTCTACAATTCAGTCCTCCAATTAAGCATTCATCTATAGATCAAAGCTCATATAAACATTCTTAGTTTTTAAATAATGAGAGGTTCCATCTGATTTATTTTGATCCGCACATAGTTCAATCTTCTATTTTAAGTGAGTCCATATTGCCCAATGTGTGAGAAGTTGGCCTGGCATATGCTGTCCACTAATTATAGTGGGCACCTTGCACCAGTCCAAATCGACTCTTATGGTAGGTAGGTTAAAGACAACCTTATTGAAAGCTATCCTAGTGGTAGCTATGGAGAGCAGCCTTCAGGCTAAGTCTTGAAGGAATGTAAAGCAGCTTGTTTTACCAGTCTATAATCTCTTGAGTGACCAAATGAAAGAGCACCACACCAGGTATATATTCAAAATATATGTATTTATTACTAAACACACCCCTCTAGTCTCTTTATGAGGCTAGAGTTCGAAGTACATAGGTTATAAGATCTTAAATCACAGTAATAGCACAAATACACGTTTGAGCCCTAGGGGCGTACCAAACCATATACCAATAAAATGGTATGCGAACCACGACTGAACTAGACACTAGGCCTAGAGCCTCTAGAAGTGCTTGGACCACAAGGAACCACCCAAGGTAGTGACACAGGGGACCCACGGGAGACGCGTGCAGTGTAAATACACAACCGCGATACGCCGTTAACTTCTATGGAGAAAGTCGGGATCGGGAAAATAGAGGAAAGGGACACTTAAAAGAGGACTAGGACAAAACCCTTTGAGATCTAGGACTTTGAAGAGTCTCTACCCACGGGAGCACCGGAGTACTCGTGTTACCTCACCCAGGGAAGCCGGGTGCATAGGTGCCTTTCGGGGTCGGGTTTCGTCGTCGTTTCTTATGGCGATCTGCTGCAAAGTGCTGCTGGCGACCAGGAGAAAAGTGTCCGGGTGGATCCAAGAGTGGATCGGAGTTCTGAAGAACCTGAAAGCAGAGGGGACAGAGTCTGGGTCACTAGCCAGTGACCAGGAGGGCGATGGACAGATGCCCACCGATGTCGAGTGCTTCAAGTTCGTTGACGGTCGTCTTGACTCTTCAGCCACGAGGTCCGGGAGGCGTTGTCGGCGACCAGGAGCAGGATTCGGGCTGTTGCTCGATGTTTGTCGAGTGCAGAGGTGTCGGCGACCAGATTGGACCCAACAGGCCTTGGCAACGGCAAGTCTCGAGTAAGATGTAGATCGTCGATGATGCAGACCAGCAAGGTCTGGGGAACTCACCCAGCAAGGGTAAGTGAGGGCAGGCCTGGAGCAACCAGACTGCCAAGTAAAGAAAAGATTGGCCTTCGGTAAGGGCTACTAGCCAACGGGCTAGCGACCGCGAAGGAGCCTCGTGACGCCGCACGTGGAGCTGGCTTACAGGACACTCGTGGAGTGGGGGCCAGTGATCTTCGGTGCAGGTGGTGCTGGAGGCTAGGGCTACTCGGAGCCCAAAGCACGACTTCTTGGGAGACCCAGAAGATGGTGCACTTGCAAGTGTGCTCGGTGTCCAGGGGTCACGGTCTCACGTTACCCACGATAGCCACGGGCCTCAGCTTTGCTGGGGACTCAGGGTAGCCTCGGGGAAGTCTGAGAATCCACCTCTGGTGATGCGATGACTTCGGCGTCCAACGGGAGCTTCAGTGATGCGAACCGGACAGATGCTTCTTTGGTGCCTGCCAAGCAGGGGAGTCACTCCTTGACCCCAAGGGAGATTCTTCAGTCCTCTAATCGTGAGTAGAGCGTCGAAGGTCCAGGATTCTGTTTCAGAGTTTCGTCCAGGTATAATCTAAAGTCCTAAGGACTGGGTTCCTACCTTTATTCCAAAAATAGGGGATGGACTACTCTGTGGCCCCACCTATGGGTGGGTCAGGGCAGAGGGGTGGCTACACCCCTTTCCCTTTGTCCAGTTCGCGCCAAAGCAGGGGCTGCAAGCCCCTGATCCGGTTTGAACTGGGGTATGCACAGGGACACCAAATGTGGCCCCAGTGCAGGACTTCAAAGCACCCGAAAGTGCTCCCGCCCAGCCCCAATACACATTGTCCTGTCTGGGGAGGTGGTCACACCTCCCTGGGACAGGAAACCTATTGTCCAGGCCTCCCCTGCCGGAGTTTCGTCCAGCAGCAGGAGGCCAGACTCGTGTCTGTGTCAGCAGCATCCATTTTGTGATGCCAGGGCTCTGGAAAGAAGTTACCGGACTCGTCAGAGTTAACATGCCTTTCCCTCTAGAAGGGTGGAATGCTACCCCCGCCGCCAGGATTGGCGGGGGGTAGTATTCCAAGATGTTTGACACCAAACACGACATGTTTTGGTGCAGCCATTCCATAGTTAGCATTTTACCGCGAGGATATAATGCGTTTAAGAGTATATGGTCAGGCTGCACTACAAACAGCATCAGAGATGGTCTCCGAACGCTGCAGAGGGGCCCTGCTCATGCAGGGGCACCCTCTCACATAAGAACCACGCACTCTGCCTTTAGGATTGATAAGGCCTGCCTTAGGAGTGACTTATAGGTTTATATGTGTGTATGCTTTTAGTGATATAGGTAACCTATACCACAGCAAGGGGTGCATGCACCACCTTACCCAGGCTGCAGTAGCAGACCTGTGGTGTCAGTTTGGATGGCCTACCAGGGGTGGCATAATACATGCTGCAGCCCCTGGCAGGCCTCTGAGGTACCTATGCCCTTGGTACATAGTATACCATATACTAGGGACTTACAAGGGCACTCCAGATCCCAATCAGTGATGTGCCTAAGGCACATGGAGACCCTTTTAAAGAGGAAACAGCTAGGCTGGGGTTCTGAATAGCAGGGCCCCAGCCAGACTAATGTCGAAAACCAGTGAAGTATCAGCAAAAGTGGGGGTACCCCTGTGAAGCAGATCCTACTCTCCTACACAACCCCCCCAAACGTAGGGACATTAAACTAACCTTGCCCAGTTAAGTCTTCATGTTCTAAGTGGAAATACCTAGAGAGTCCATCTGCATTCGCATGGTTACTCCCAGGCCTATGTTCCACTGTAAAGTCCATCCCCTGTAGGGAAATGGACCACCTAAGCAGTTTGGGGTTTTCACCCTTCATTTGTTTTAGCCATAAGAGGGGCTTATGGTCTGTCTGAACCAGGAAGTGTGTACCAAACAAGTATGGCCTCAACTTCTTCAGAGCCCAGACCACAGCAAAGGCCTCCTCTCTATGGCTGACCAACGTTTCTCTCTAGGGGTCAGCCTTCTGCTAATAAAAGCTACTGGCTGATCCTGACCTTCTTCATTCAATTGTGACAGTACAGCCCCTACCCCCAATTCAGATGCATCTGTTTGAACAATGAACTTCTTGGAGTAATCAGGACTCTGCAGAATTGGAGCAGTGCACATGGCCTGCTTGAGGTCATCAAATGCCTTTTGACAGCTAACTGTCCACTGAACCTTTTTGGGCATTTTCTTAGAAGTTAAGTCATTCAAGGGTGTCACTATTGATCCATACCCCTTGACAAATCTCCTATAGTACCCAGTCAGGCCTAAGAAGGCTCTCACCTGAGTCTGGGTAGTTGGAGCAGTCCAGTCCATGATGGTCTGGATCTTGCTCTGCAAAGGTTGAACCTGGCCTCCACCCACAAGGTGGCCCAGGTACACAACCTGACTCTGCCCTATCTGGCACTTAGTGGCCTTGATAGTCAGGCCTGCCTTTTGCAGGGCCTGTAAAACATTCCTGAGGTGGACCAGGTGATCCTCCCAGGTGGAGCTAAAGACAGCAATATCATCTAGATAAGCTGCACTATAGGCCTCCAGTCCTGTGAGAACTGTGTTCACCAACCTCTGGAAAGTGGCAGGTGCATTTTTCAGACCAAAGGGCATCACCACAAATTGATAATGCCCACTAGGGGTTGAAAATGCTGTTTTGGGCTTTGCAGCATCAGCTAGTCTGATCTGCCAGTAGCCAGCTGTTAGGTCAAATGTGCTGAGATATTTGGCAGAGGCCAAAGTATCTATGAGCTCATCTGCCCTGGGTATTGGATGGGCATCAGTCCTAGTGACTGCATTGAGGCCTCTGTAGTCTACACAAAACCTCATCTCTCTTTTCCCACCACTGGTGTGAGGTTTAGGTACTAGGACTACTGGACTAGCCCAAGGGCTATCTGAGGGCTCAATCACTCCCAATTCCAACATCTTCTGGACTTCAGTCCTGATACAGTCCCTGACATGGTCAGGTTGCCTATAAATCTTGTTTTTAATAGGCAGACTGTCCCCAGTGTCCACTTCATGAGTGCACCAGGTGGTCTGACTGGGTGTCAGAGAAAACATATGTCTAAACTGATTGAGGACTTGCCTGCAATCAGTTTGTTGCTGGGTAGTGAGGCTGCCTGCCAAGGCTACACCATCAACTGACCCATCGTCAGGGTTCTGTGAGAGCAGGTCAGGGAGTGGGTCACTCTCTTCCTCCTGCCCTTCATCAGTAGCCATGAGCAAGCCCATGTCTGCCCTGTCCACATATGGCTTAAGTCTGTTGACATGGAGAACCCTGTGGGGACTCCTGGGTGTTCCCAGGTCTACTAAGTAAGTGACCTCACCCTTCTGCTCAACAATAGTGTGGGGTCCACTCCATTTGTCTTGGAGAGCTGCTGGGGCCACTGGCTCCAACACCCACACCTTCTGTCCTGGCTGGTAAACAGTTAGGACAGCTCTTTGGTCATGCCAGGCCTTTTGAAGTTCCTGGCTAGCCTCAAGGTTTTTGGTTGCCTTTTTCATGTACTCAGCCATCCTGGAGCGGAGACCAAGTACATAGTCCACTATATCTTGCTTTGGGGGCTTGAGAGGTAACTCCCATCCTTCCTTCACCAAGCACAGTGGACCCCTCACAGGGTGGCCAAACAGAAGTTCAAAAGGGCTGTAACCAACCCCCTTCTGAGGCACCTCCCTATATGCGAATAAAAGGCAGGGCAAGAGTATGTCCCATCTACGCCTAAGCTTTTCTGGGAGCCCTTTAATCATGCCCTTCAAGGTTTTGTTGAATCTCTCAACTAAACCATTGCATTGTGGGTGATAGGGTGTGGTGAACTTATAAGTAACTCCACACTCCTTCCACATTGCCTTTAAGTACCCAGACATGAAGTTTGCACCCCTGTCTGATACCACCTCCTTAGGAAAGCCCACTCTTGAGAAAATTCCCAGGAGGGCCCTTGCCACCACAGGTGCTGTAGTGGTCCTAAGGGGTATAGCCTCTGGATACCTGGTGGCATGATCCACTACCACCAGTATAAATCTGTGTCCAGATGCTGTTTGGGGATCCATGGGACCAACAATGTCAATCCCTACCCTCTCAAAGGGCACCCCCACCACAGGTAGTGGTATCAGGGGGCCTTTGTAGTGCCACCTGCTTTGCCACTGGCTTGGCAGGTTACACAGGAGCGACAAAACTCCTTACTGTCTTCAGACATGTGGGGCCAGTGAAAGTGAGGGACAATTCTGTCCCAAGTCTTGTTCTGGCCCAGGTGTCCTGCTAAGGGAATATCATGGGCTAGGGTCAATAGGAAGCCCCTGAACTTCAAAGGTATTACCAACCTCCTGGTAGCACCAGGCTTGGGGTCTCTACTCTCTGAGTACAGGAGTCCATCATCCCAATACACTGTATGGGGACCACTAGCTTTCCCAGCAGCCTCAGCAGCAGCTTGCTGTCTGAGGGGTTCAAGGGAGGGGCAGCTCTGCTGCTCCTGGCTCAGATCTGCCCTAGAAGGTCCCCCTGTCCCCAAGAACTCAACCTGGTCAGGCTCAAGTTCCTCTGGGACAGTTCCTTCTTCAGGGCTGAGATCATCCCCCTCAAGGGACTGATCTTCCTCCTGAGCCAAGGGGGAAGGCACTGCCTTAACCCTACTACTCCTCCTCTTGGAAGGCACTTGGTCCATTCTTCCAGAATCCAAGGCCTGTTCAGTTTTAGACAGTTTAGCTTGTGACCTGGTCACAGCAAACACATCTGCAGGGATCCCCAGCATTTCTGCATGGGTCCTGAGCTCCACTTCTGCCCAAGCAGAAGTCTCTAAGTCATTGCCAAGCAAGCATTCGACTGGTAGGTTTGCACTTACCACAACCTTCTTAAGGCCAGTTACCCCTCCCCAGGAGAAGTTAACAACTGCCAGAGTATGGTCTGTTCTGACATTGCTAGCATTGGTCACTTGGTACATTTCACCAAGTATAACTTGCCCAGGTAGCACAAGGTCTTGTGTCACCATTGTGACACTTGCCCCTGTGTCCCTAAATGCCAAAGCCTCTCGTCCATTGATTAAAGGCTGTTGTCTGTACTTGCCCAGATTACTGGGACTCACAGTGGAGGTCACATCCATGCCTCCATCACAGACTAACACAGCCTGAGTCAGCTCCCTGACTAAGTCAGAGCCCAACTCAGTTCCCAGGGTGAACCCTACTAAACCCTTTGCTGGAGCACTTCCACCAACTGTACTAGGGGGAACAGGTGCCTTAGGGGCATTGGTGGATGCTGGACTGGAGTCTTTGGACTTGGTGCAATCACTGGTCCAGTGGGTCTTTTGCTTACAGACCTTGCACCATGGTTTTCTTTGGCCTTTACCCTTGGTAGACTGGGAATCCCCACCAGAAGAAGATTTTTGGGGGCCTGATGAAGACTTTTGATCTTTACCCTTCTCCCCACCCTTGTCAGAGTTCTTAGCATCTTGCTTCTTGGTTTCCCCACCTTGGTTCTGTACCTTCTGCTTCACCCTGGTTCTGACCCATTTGTCTGCCTTCTTTCCCAATTCTTGGGGAGAGGTCAGATCAGAGTCAACCAGGTACTGATGCAACAGCTGGTTTTGACAGTTATTAAGAATCTGCTCCCTCATTATCAGATTATACAATCCTGAGAAGTCACACACCTTACTGCCCATCAACCAGCCTTCCAGAGCCTTGGCAGAACAATCCACATAGTCTACCCAGTCTTGAGTCTGTGCTTTTTGGGTGTCTCTGAACTTCAACCTGTACTGTTCAGTGGTTAGGCCAAACCCATCAATAAGAGCACTCTTCAAGACCCTGTAATTGTCAGCATCCTCCTCTCTAACAGTGAGGAGCTTGTCTCTACCTTTGTCAGCAAAGGAGAGCCACAAGATTGCTGCCCACTGCTCCTGAGGGACCTTCTGTACTTTACAGGCCCTCTCTAAAGCAGTTATCCATTTGTGGATATCATCCCCACTCTGGTAGGGAGGGACAATCTTGCTCAGGTTCCTATGGTCATAGGACCTTTCCCTATCTCTAGGGACATGGCTGCCACCATGGGACTCTAGTCCCAACTTTCTTCTCTCCCTAAGGAGATCTAGGGATTCTCTATCTAAAGCCAATTGCTTCTTCCTGATCTCCAGTTGAGTTTCCTCATACTGGACCAGTCTCTTTCTTCTCTCATGAGAGGATTCCCTCCTGTGAGAAGAAACAGAGCTCCCTATTGAGGTGCCAGAGTGGTTAGACTCCTGAGAAGGAGACCTAGACTTTCTGAGCACACTCATAATCCTTCCTGGGGGACAAAGGTGTGGTTCTCCAGATCCTCATCTTCATCTTCCCCAGAAGGGATTGGGTTTTCCAGGTCAGGGTCATTGTCACCCTCCTGGTCAGTTTCAGAGGGGGGCTGGGGGTAGTAGTACCCCTGGCCCCTTCCTCATCTGCTGGCCCACCCTCTGCTCCTACCCCTTCAGTCTCTGAGGACTTACTAAGATCATAAGCCACCAACATCTCCTGGAGGTGTTGGGTGGTGGGACTTTGGCCTGTCCTTAATTTCCTCACGTTACACAAAGCTCTCAGTTCCAAGAATGGGAGTGTGTCATACTTGGAGGGGGAAGCTCAATGGCTTCCTGCAGGGCATCTCTAGATCCTGCTTTTAAAGACATTACTAGTGTGGTGTGGTGTATGCAATACCTACTCTAGTGTGGCCTACTAAACTCTCTTGAGTTGTAGAAAGGGTTGTGCTATCCCTTAACACACAACTCTAAGTTCAGTAGAACTTACTGATATTCTAAGCTTAAATTATATGTACCTTAGGTACCTTTAGTGGTTTTCAGTTGATCAATTCAATTGAGATTATCTGGTAAAACAATAGCAAGCTGGAATCCCACACGCTGCACACCAATGTGAGAAGTTGGCCTGGCATATGCTGTCCACTAATTATAGTGGGCACCTTGCACCAGTCCAAATCGACTCTTATGGTAGGTAGGTTAAAGACAACCTTATTGAAAGCTATCCTAGTGGTAGCTATGGAGAGCAGCCTTCAGGCTAAGTCTTGAAGGAATGTAAAGCAGCTTGTTTTAACAGTCTATAATCTCTTGAGTGACCAAATGAAAGAGCACCACACCAGGTATATATTCAAAATATATGTATTTATTACTAAACACACCCCTCTAGTCTCTTTATGAGGCTAGAGTTCGAAGTACATAGGTTATAAGATCTTAAATCACAGTAATAGCACAAATACACGTTTGAGCCCTAGGGGCGTACTCAAACCATATACCAATAAAATGGTATGCGAACCACGACTGAACTAGACACTAGGCCTAGAGCCTCTAGAAGTGCTTGGACCACAAGGAACCACCCAAGGTAGTGACACAGGGGACCCACGGGAGACGCGTGCAGTGTAAATACACAACCGCGATACGCCGTTAACTTCTATGGAGAAAGTCGGGATCGGGAAAATAGAGGAAAGGGACACTTAAAAGAGGACTAGGACAAAACCCTTTGAGATCTAGGACTTTGAAGAGTCTCTACCCACGGGAGCACCGGAGTACTCGTGTTACCTCACCCAGGGAAGCCGGGTGCATAGGTGCCTTTCGGGGTCGGGTTTCGTCGTCGTTTCTTATGGCGATCTGCTGCAAAGTGCTGCTGGCGACCAGGAGAAAAGTGTCCGGGTGGATCCAAGAGTGGATCGGAGTTCTGAAGAACCTGAAAGCAGAGGGGACAGAGTCTGGGTCACTAGCCAGTGACCAGGAGGGCGATGGACAGATGCCCACCGATGTCGAGTGCTTCAAGTTCGTTGACGGTCGTCTTGACTCTTCAGCCACGAGGTCCGGGAGGCGTTGTCGGCGACCAGGAGCAGGATTCGGGCTGTTGCTCGATGTCTGTCGAGTGCAGAGGTGTCGGCAACCAGATTGGACCCAACAGGCCTTGGCAACGGCAAGTCTCGAGTAAGATGTAGATCGTCGATGATGCAGACCAGCAAGGTCTGGGGAACTCACCCAGCAAGGGTAAGTGAGGGCAGGCCTGGAGCAACCAGACTGCCAAGTAAAGAAAAGATTGGCCTTCGGTAAGGGCTACTAGCCAACGGGCTAGCGACCGCAAAGGAGCCTCGTGACGCCGCACGTGGAGCTGGCTTACAGGACACTCGTGGAGTGGGGGCCAGTGATCTTCGGTGCAGGTGGTGCTGGAGGCTAGGGCTACTCGGAGCCCAAAGCACGACTTCTTGGGAGACCCAGAAGATGGTGCACTTGCAAGTGTGCTCGGTGTCCAGGGGTCACGGTCTCACATTACCCACGATAGCCACGGGCCTCAGCTTTGCTGGGGACTCAGGGTAGCCTCGGGGAAGTCTGAGAATCCACCTCTGGTGATGCGATGACTTCGGCGTCCAACGGGAGCTTCAGTGATGCGAACCGGACAGATGCTTCTTTGGTGCCTGCCAAGCAGGGGAGTCACTCCTTGACCCCAAGGGAGATTCTTCAGTCCTCTAATCATGAGTAGAGCGTCGAAGGTCCAGGATTCTGTTTCAGAGTTTCGTCCAGGTATAATCTAAAGTCCTAAGGACTGGGTTCCTACCTTTATTCCAAAAATAGGGGATGGACTACTCTGTGGCCCCACCTATGGGTGGGTCAGGGCAGAGGGGTGGCTACACCCCTTTCCCTTTGTCCAGTTCGCGCCAAAGCAGGGGCTGCAAGCCCCTGATCCGGTTTGAACTGGGGTATGCACAGGGACACCAAATGTGCCCCCAGTGCAGGACTTCAAAGCACCCGAAAGTGCTCCCGCCCAGCCCCAATACACATTGTCCTGTCTGGGGAGGTGGTCACACCTCCCTGGGACAGGAAACCTATTGTCCAGGCCTCCCCTGCCGGAGTTTCGTCCAGCAGCAGGAGGCCAGACTCGTGTCTGTGGCAGCAGCATCCATTTTGTGATGCCAGGGCTCTGGAAAGAAGTTACCGGACTCGTCAGAGTTAACATGCCTTTCCCTCTAGAAGGGTGGAATGCTACCCCCGCCGCCAGTATTGGCGGGGGGGTAGTATTCCAAGATGTTTGACACCAAACACGACATGTTTTGGTGCAGCCATTCCATAGTTAGCATTTTACCGCGAGGATATAATGCGTTTAAGAGTATATGGTCAGGCTGCACTACAAACAGCATCAGAGATGGTCTCCGAACGCTGCAGAGGGGCCCTGCTCATGCAGGGGCACCCTCTCACATAAGAACCACGCACTCTGCCTTTAGGATTGATAAGGCCTGCCTTAGGAGTGACTTATAGGTTTATATGTGTGTATGCTTTTAGTGATATAGGTAACCTATACCACAGCAAGGGGTGCATGCACCACCTTACCCAGGCTGCAGTAGCAGACCTGTGGTGTCAGTTTGGATGGCCTACCAGGGGTGGCATAATACATGCTGCAGCCCCTGGCAGGCCTCTGAGGTACCTATGCCCTTGGTACATAGTATACCATATACTAGGGACTTACAAGGGCACTCCAGATCCCAATCAGTGATGTGCCTAAGGCACATGGAGACCCTTTTAAAGAGGAAACAGCTAGGCTGGGGTTCTGAATAGCAGGGCCCCAGCCAGACTAATGTCGAAAACCAGTGAAGTATCAGCAAAAAGTGGGGGTACCCCTGTGAAGCAGATCCTACTCTCCTACACAATGTATACTCTTCATTTATGTTTTTCTACATCCCCTACAAATAATATTATGATATTTAATGTGGGGATACACATGGTCTAGCAATACAGAAACACCTTTGACTTCTCTCTCATATACTTTGGTGAATATGTGATAATTACTCCTTTGCTCACCACAAAAAAAGATGATAGTTCAATTCTATGTTGTTTGTAATAACATGGCTGCACTAGGTAGACATTTGTTGCATTATTCAGGTGTAGCAATTCCCTTTGTTCCCTTGTCCTTTGAAATGGATCCCTCCATGCTTTATCTGAAGGTTAAATTGGTTGAGTAGCTTCAAAATTGCCGCGGTTCAAGAGTACACCTTATCTGGTTGTTTCTAATTTTGAGAATTTTGCCAAGTTTGGATTCTCTGTCTGACGCCTGGTAGTAGTCACTGTCTGAGTCACTGCCATATTTCCAATTCCATCCATTTATTAGGGCTAAAAATGGATGGGAAGCATGAGTGTTGGGTCTGGCCCCAGACATCATCAGGTCTGTGGCTCTTGAACCACTTAGGTGATGGGAAGAAAACAATAGCTAAGCATCAGGAACATACATTTAGTAATATAGGAAATTTGAATTAGTACGGGCCATGCACTAACCACCTGAACCTCACATATCGTATGCCTCATATAGGAATAAAGAGTTTTTTGTTACTCTTAGGTGGCTATAGGTCTGCAATGCTCAGTGGGTTTATTCAAGACTCTCTAAGAACATGTCTGCAATGCTCAGTGGGTTTATTCAAGACTCTCTAAGGACATGTCCTGTACGGTACAGATAGGATGCTCCTGAAGCCATGTGAAAATTCTAAATGAAGGGCCTTGCAAATGTTATTTTTGAACAACAAAGGCCGTGAGACATGCTTTCAAACTGGTTGTCTGCAAAATACACTGATAAAACATGTAGGCAAACTGTTTGTACCAGAAGTGGGATATGCTGATTGGGCCGAAATTGAAATTGGTTAATCAAAACATATTCAATTGTGAAAGCACTGATTAAGGCTTCTTGAAGATGGTTCTTTACAAGGGCATGTTGTTCAGAAGACATGTAAAGAATACATATATTTTAAAACCTTGTACGCCAGATATGGGATAACCACTAGATTGCTTAGCAATCTAATGATAGTGGACTCTCCATTGATAAGACTCTTGATATACTAGGCTCAGTTCAATAAGATTGTGTTTCGTTTGTTTTGGGGTCAAGATACTGTGAACCTCAAATGTGTACTGCATGCACAGGCACTTGTGCCACTGCATGCACCAGGGCATTGGCATAATCTGTGAAGAACCAAAGTGTTCCTCATATTGGGAGTACTGAATAACCTCATTAGCACTAAAAAAAACATGATATAGAACTCATTTGTAGGTCTGGTGTTAGCCAAACCCTTTGGATTTTATTAAAATTATATATATAAATATATAATATATTTTATTTATAGGAGTTTTACGCCACCCTTCCTCATCCTTTGGCCTGTTGCCATGCTAGTCTAATTTTTCTTCCACCAACTACAGCATATAGCATGGGGTAATGGATGAACTCACTTCAGCCAACCAACCAACCAACCAAAGTAGTTTATTGATTCAGACCTCAAACGAGATCAACAATTATAAAACGATTAAACCATTTTATATCACATATAAACATTTGTAAAAGTTTCTAGAAAAATGTGAAGATTTAAAAACTTTAAAACACGCAAAATCATTGTCCAGAAATATTTGAGGATTGATTCGCTAATCGGTTCACCAAATACAAAACGATTAAACCATTTTACAAGAAGGATTTTAAAAAAAGTAAAAGGATTACAACATACACAGTCATAATCTGGAAACATCAGTAAATTAATTATTTCATCAACTTTTGATATATTAAATGTGGGATACTAAATTGAAATCAAATGGTGTCGCGCTGGTGTAACAGCAGGTCATGTATATAGGATATGTTTTAAATCTAGATTTCCACTGTGACAAACATTACAGTGACATGAAGAAATCACTACAGCCATTCGCTAACTTCACTGTGTGTGATGGCATTCTGCTCTTTCACAAGAGGACATCCACATAAAAAGTAGTTCCCTTCAAGGCCAGGGATTACTACAACAATCTGAGATTTTTGAGACCAAAAAAATCTTACTTTTAGTCAATTTCATTTTTATATCAAAAAGGGTTTCAAAACCCTAATAAACAAAAACAAACAAAGTATTGACAAAAGCCAAAAGGCTGTTAGATAATTGCATAACAACTGGCTTTGCCAATGCTTGTTCCAAAAAGCAGTGCAATATTCAATACACGGTGAATGACAAGCACAGAACTGTTGTTTTAAGGTATGCAAAAATATGCTCTTCTTATAATCATCCATGTGGTGGTATTTCCTTCTGTGGATTTGTTAGGCGTGGGGATTACCTGTACCTAGAGATGGAGAGTTTGGTAAATATGCATCGTTTAGCATAACATGATACAGTATGAAATGTAAACCTCTTCCATCTTATTTATAATCCATTTATTTACTCTCAATAGCAAGAGTAATTTGCTAACAAATGCTGTATATGACAACACATTTTGTGGTATATAGTTCAGACAAACATTTTAGTGATTAACATAAGTGGGATTGTTAGAAATGGGGTTTCTGGTTGGCTAGGGCATGCGCCTAAGCCAGGCAGAAACCACCACTCTAGTCAGGGCAAGGGAGTTATACGCTGAAGATAACCCCTGCTCACCCCCTTGATAGCTTGGCACGAGCAGTCAGGCTTATCCCAGAGGCAATGTGTAAAGCGTTTGCGCAACACACACACCCAGCAGCAACACACTAGGCACACCACAAAAGAGACTCCACACAAGGTTATATAAAAATAGTCTTTGTATTATCCAAAACACATTAGAATTATAATCACACATATACACTGCGCCAACTGGCACTGGGCAATATTCACAGGGGACTATATACACAGGACAGGGCCAATCGGGCCACTATCAGGACCTTTAGAAATCACAAGTAGCAATTGTAAAACACAACCAGTAACTACTGGCACAGTAATGACCTCGGCATTATCACCTGCAACATAAACACATTATGTCTGCATCACATTAGGCATAAAACACCTTATGCATAGACCATCAGCATAAACACATTATGCATCCTCATAAGCATAAACCCATTACGCAATAGGCATCATCCTAAAACATCATAGCATGACATTAGGCATCAGCATAAATACATTATGCAACATCACATTAGGCATAAACACATTATGCATAAATCAGCAGTGCACCACAGTAACACTACTACCAGGTGCATACATCACCTTACAAACTGACCCCAGGCCAACTGGCCTTTCACTGGGGCTCAAAATGCCCTCTGTCCATAATGTCAGGGTGCCAACTGTGGGCCTTTCAAGTAGCCCTATGGCTGCCCATGCAGCTAAAGCAAAAGTGCGCAATGTGAAGGGGGCGGGGGAGGGTATCTCACTCCTTTCTCATGAAAACCCAAAAGGAATGCCCCACGTTGCAGCTGCCCGCTCTCTCTCGCGGTGCAGCTGTGGCAAAATTAGCCCGGGCACCACTGTGCCCTTGAA
Source organism: Calotriton arnoldi (assembly GCA_963921515.1). NCBI lineage: Eukaryota > Metazoa > Chordata > Amphibia > Caudata > Salamandridae > Calotriton > Calotriton arnoldi. The sequence continues at coordinate 2,453,120 of CAWUFW010001478.1, read as the reverse complement.
GCCCCACTCCGGGACTCTTAATTACCAAATTGCCCCCAAGTCCCACTCTGGGACTTCTAAAAGTGGCTTGCCCAAACATTGCAACTGCCCTCTGTCCGGCGTGGCAGCTGTAGGGCACAACCAGGCACGTGCACTACCGTGCCTCTGGAGTCCAACTCGGGGACTCCTGGAACAATGCCCCTTTGCCACGGGGCACCTGCACTGGGCCGCATCTCGGCCCAAAAATAACTCAGCCCTGGCACCACTGGTGCCCAACTTGAGCCCCACTCACCGGGGCTCTGCTTGGAGGCTCCATCTCCTTCACGCTGAGGAAGCTTCGGCACTGGAAACCCTCGAGGCTCCGGTCAGGCTTCTCCGCTCGGGGCTCCTCCCCTTTTCACCTTCCACTCACCAGGGCTCTTCCTGGAGGCTCCTTCTCCTCTCGGGGCTTTTCCTGGAGGCTCCGTCTCCTCTCGGGGCTCCCACCGGCACACGGGGGCCCCGCCTGCTTCCCAGCATGCCCGGCCGGGCTTCCGGCGTCCTCTTTCCTGCCGGCTGGCCACACCCCCAACCAGGCACAGCCGCCTGGCTTCCGGGTCGGGCCGCGGCGGTGATCTCTCCTCTCGGTGGCAAAGTGCGGGGTGGGCTCCCGCCGTAAAATAATACCAATGCGGGGTAGGCTCCCGCTCGGAGGAGCACACAACAGCGGGGTGGGCTCCCGCTCTTAACTCAAAACGCGGGGTGGGCTCCCGCCAGATAAGCACACAAATGCGGGGTGGGCACCCGCTCTTCAGGGAGCACAAATGCGGGGTAGGCTGCCGCCAAAAGCACGCCAATGCGTGGTGGGCTCCCGCCGAAAGTGCACCAAAATGCGGGGTGGGCTCCTGCTTCTCCTCTCAGCAGCCCGGGGGAGTTCCCATGCCGGGATTACCTCGGCAGACTCCGCAGCAGCGTGCTGCAAGGCACCCACGCTCCTCTCCTACTGGAGCAGCCAGAAACCGGTGCAGCGCTCACGAGGCGCTATAATCAGAGTCCTTATAGTTCAAGGGGCATAGCTGGGCCCAGGCAGGCCAGCACACAGGGCCCTCCAGCCGGGAGGCAGTCCCTTGTGGCGGTTCCTCCTGGGGCCCAGCAGCAGCAAACCCCACGTCACAAGGAAGCACAGGAACAGCACCCCACATGGGGTCACAGTCCCAATATTTATATCCCAAATTCCTTTGTCTGCCCTGGCACAGGACTTGGGGGAACCAGTCCTAACTGGTTCTGGGGAGTGTGGAGAACTTTGTTTACAGGGCTCCTCATCCCCTTTGTCAGGTTGGGGCTCTGTCATCAGACACACCACAGGGGGGTGGAGCCAGCATTCACATAGGCAGGCACAGACCTATTCAGGGTCAGGAGACTACTCCACCCACTACTCCAAATGCGGATACCCTATTCAGCCTAGCGCTGACTCACCCTGCCCCTCCTGGAGCCACACACACCTCACCAGCCCCTGCCACTCCAAAGCCAGACATGCAATCCACACCAGGCAGGCAGACACATAGCACACAGAAATGCCCACTTCTAAAAGTGGCATTTCTAGAATAGTGATAATAAATCTGCGCACACCATTGTGCAGTATTTATTATTACTATTCCAACCATACTAAACTTGACCACGCTGCTCCTCTCATATCAGGAATTACCACTGAAACACTTATCAGGGAATCCCCAATGCAATCCTATGAGAGGGCAGCCTCACAGCAGTGAGAAACCAAAATGGCTGTTTGTCACTACCAGGACATGTCACACACTTAAGGTACATGTCCTACCTTTCACCTACAATGCACCCTGCCCATAGGGCTAGCTAGGGCCTACCTTAGGGGTGACTGACATGCAGTAAAAGGGGGGTCACAGACATGGCACACACTTTAGGTGCCACATCACAGTGGCAGTAACACTGCGCGCACAGGCCCTGCAATGGCAGAGGCCTGGGATAGGTTTGAAAGGCTACTTTGGTGGGTGGCGCAATCAGCGCTGCAAGCCCACCAGTAGCATTTAATTTACCAGCCCCGGGTATATGAGATACCACTTTACAAGGGACTGACAGGTAAATTAAATATGCCAAACAGATGTAGACCAATCTTACCATGTTTACCACAGAGAGCACACGCACTTTACACTGAACAGCAGTGCTAAAGTACCCAGAGCCCTAGAACCACCAACACCATGTCAGAAAAAGGGCTAGGAGGAAGGCAAAAGGTTCAGGGATGACCCTGCATAAAGGGCCAAGTCCAACAGGGATGATGTTACCGATGGTGGTAAGTGACTGGTGATGCGAGACTGCATGCATTACATAACATTACAGACACAAAACATTCTTACGATATGTATATTTACATAAGTACATGGTTAACAAGTGGAATTGTCTGACGGGGCCTACGGATCAAAAAAACTGTTAAAAGAAGGTTATGATGAGGAATTCGTCTAGGCTTCTCCAACGAGTAGCCCATGGGCTACTGGTAGCTCTCCAGGTACCTGTAAGTAGCTCTCTTGTGTGCAGCCCAGACTACTAAATTAGAAGCTTTTACTTGCTTGAATTAGCATACACATACCAACATTTAGAGTGTATAGTTGAGACAAAAATGTATTTATTTTCAGAACTCATAAGCTGATATTTGGAAAAAGATGACTGAATTTCCCAAAAATATTTAAAGCTGACATTTGAGTTATAAATTATGAGGTATTGGGAAGCCTATTTTGTTTTTTTACAAATATTATTAACTTGACGCCAGAGGCTTTGCAGCTATGGGGGATATGTATTACCCATGTACAGGCATTTCATATTGACAAACCCTTTCATACATTACTGCTGGCAACCATGCCTGATACACTGAGGGAATTACTGGTAGTAATGTTGCATATAGTAGCCAGTAATGAAATCTTGTCTGATGAGGTCACTTTAACAAAAATTATATTAGTAGCTCTCGAAGAGTATCATTGAACATAAGTAGCTCTTATAACTGGAAAATTTGGAGGCCCCTGAATTAGTCTAACTTTCCTTTTCATTTCCGAAGGCACTTTTTAGAGCTATCTCAAAACTGGAGGGAGTAGGGATGAAGCACAAGTCGGAAGTAAAAAAGCTGAAATGATGAGACCTAAACAAACGAAATGAACACATGATCAGGTTGCACAAGGGGGTAACAGCATCCCCTAATTAAGCCGACTCAAAGCATATGCAACTATACCCTCGTTATTCACCTGTCTTTTGTATTTTGATATGGGAGCTTAAACATTTTCAGAGAACCGTTTTACCAATAATGTTCCTACTTATTTTACCTTTTAATACAATATAATTGTCAATAAACATGGGAAAGAAGCCACACTCCACGTGCAATAGAACAAAACCCAGTTATTGTGGGGGCTACCTCAGTGGCAAGTAATCAGATTCCATTCTTAGTACACTGATAAACAATAGACAAGTCAATTTTGGTTGACACTTGTATGAAAGACTGGAGGATTTTGCATTTAATCACCATTATTGCTAACGGTGTCAGGTGCCTTTTCCTTAATTATTTTAAATACTATTGATCTATTATTTATTTTGATCTCTTACCACTTCAATGCTCTGCTAATCTGTTTAAATGCACTATTATTATTTTGTCATATTTGGTTTTATGACCAATGTAGCTTATTCCATAAGTAATAGTTTCCTTTGCTATTAGTATCGTTATTATTATAACATCGTATGTTACATGATTTGGTAATAATATTGTTGTTTTCTTAACAATTGTTTTTTTTTCCTATTTTGTATGTTATAATACTATTAAGGTGGCTCTTCCTGCACAAAAAGACATCCCCACCTTCAATGCAAGCACCCTTGCAGCACAACGCAAGAGTGCTTGCATTGGCACAAGGAAGCACATTGTGCATCAGAGCAAGGAGCAGACAGGAATGTGACGTATACTGTTAAATATGGTGCATTCCTATCCTCTCCCTTTGTCTCGCTGCACTGCATGAATGTTTGATAAATCTGGGACCCTGAGTTTGCTGCATACCACACTATACACCAACAGATGTCAAAACTATGTTAAGAACACATTCTCACTGAAGCTTGGTATTTATACAGTGCTAGTGAATGGTCTTCAAAAATGAATCTTGAGCAGAGAAGGTTAAAACTCCCACAAAAGCCCTCACAGTAGACTCACAAAGTTGGCCCTGAACATGAAAATGATCTCCCTAAGGGAATCTTTGTGCAAATGCAGGTCACAGCTGAATGACTGCAAAGAGTGAGTGGCTACATAACTAAGGTAACATCTCCATATCTTGGCCTGTTAAGTGAGGGATGAGCAGGACTAAAGCATAAGTGCGGCTTTGACAGGGGTCTTTACACCAGGACATTTATGTGATAATCTCACCATTACTGTACCACAGTTACATGAAACTGAATAATGCAATGTATTTGGGTATAATAAAAAGGTAACTCTTTTCTAACCTGCAATCTGACTCCTGCATCATTTAGATTTTGCTTACAGACACACTATGCAATGGGGCATTTAGTAAAAAGGGGGCTGAGGGCATTGGTACTGCCCTACAGTGGTGTTGTTATTTCACCCAGACACAAGCCAGCAGATTCATAACAGTCTCAACATATCATCGTCCAAACTCAACACTTGCCCTGTTCATCTGACTGCTCCTTATTATTGTCATAACTCCTCATACATATGAGACTTCGAACGTATGTACGCAGATGATACATGGTACATTTGAGTTAATTAATCAAATTACCTTGAGTTGTGATACTATCTCCAGGGCCAGTGGAATTATGTGGCGGAGGTACTAAATTATGCAGCAGCGTTGACTAAATTATTGAGCAAGTTTTGCAGCATAATGCAGAACAGTTTGCAATATTAGTATTGCTTAATTATTTTGCCAATGTTTGCACACAGTAACACTGTCTAGGAACCTATTTGACTTCATTAGCACCAGTTTAACAACCAAATGGAATAATAAACAACTAAAAGATGACCAATCAACCTCGGCAAACGACCTTCTAACATGTGTTGACTCATTTTTAATAACTTTTGATCTGATTGAGATGGAAACAAGTGCTTTTGTTAATATCTGCAGATTGTGCAGCAGGTGACAGATTCAGTGGCAAATGCGACAAATTCATAAATATATGGAAAATGCAGTGGTAATAAAAAGCATAATTCCAATGGCCTTGGCTATCACTCCTTATTACTACTACATAGCCTACAATGAGAACCCAAAGAAAGAAAGAATCACAGAAACTTCACAGAATGCAAAACAAATGGCCATGATTTTCTTGAGCCTAAAATATTTGACCACATAACCCTAGGCCCGTGACACAGTTGCACTGACAACAGGCAAACATAATTAAAGTTCAACATACTCTGCACAGCGTCTACGGTATTGGGGCCCAAGGTCCAAAATAACTCCGGAGACTGACACCTTTTGCAGCGCTGTCCACAACTGAGGCAACACAATGCAAATCTGGTTACTTAAACAATACTCAACTCGAACTGTGACCAGAGAGGAAGAATCATATCATAAGAATGCAGCCCTGGAATGACTTGATCCAAAGAAGCTACTCAGTCTACTCTCATTCTGAAAATCCTTGAATGAAAGACTTTCCCTAGGAGACATTTGCAGAACATCAAGATAATACTGTGACCATCCTTCCCTGCACAGAGGGACCCTGTGGCACTAGTAAGGGCGTTCAGGATCTCACTCCCATTGACCACACCAAAGAATGACTCCAGAATTCTCCTGAGACCTGCATTTTTCAGTCGATGAATATGAGGTGACTTTTAAGGTTCTTTTCCAAGCAACTTTCTAGCGGTATGAAGTGGTCAGTTGGTGACAGCCTGGCACAATAACAGGATCTAAAATAATTAAATATTATGTAGCATTTATTTAAATTGAACCATTGAGGGAGGAATAGGATATGCTTAATATTTTCTTTGATTCAAAAAGTAATTTGGTGTTTTCAGTACAACATGTTTAAATAAGTCATTAAAATATTTGGAAGGAGGATACTTGATATGGACCACATCTTTGACTGGTTTGTTTAGATTGGAGGGGGGAGAGGATGTGACTCAATGGCCAGAGCTGTCGTCTTGGGAATTGGGAAACCAGGTTCGAGTCTCAACATCCTGCGATTCTGGGTAAATCACTCAATCTCCCCGTGCCTACCAAAAAAATTAATGTGTCCTTGTGTAATGTAACTGGTGTTCATGTAAAGTGCTGCAATACCTCCGGGTCGAGTTTGCGCTATAAAAAAACTGCAAAAAATATTTAAAAAATTGGATATCTTTGGTAAGCCAAGTACGTTTCCATAGAAGTATTGAGTCAAGCCTACCACTACTTCAGGAGGTTTAATTTAGTACTCATTCCATTACAAAAATTACTTATACTCATATGTAATATTTTTACAATACAGAATATCTGACCTGAGCACCGAAGAGGTTATTGTCTATTAGTTGTGAAGGGCTCTGTAAGTATTCCTATAACAATGTTTTTTGAGTATATCCTTCTGCCTTGGGTGTTCATTCGAAGTGTTTTGTGCCACAAACAAAATACTTTATCTAATGGGAATTGGCAATGGAAGCTGGGTGAAAAATGCCTCCAAATGTACTTTTTAAGTCTAAGCCAGGTTTTGAGGATCGTTCCTTTGACTTTCATATATTGTAATTAAGTTTCCTGTCGTTTTTCCCACAGTGTTAAGATATTTGCTTTCAGATGATTATCAGAACTATCAAGGGACTTACTGATGGCTAGTACTCCTAGTTTGCAGTGCAATAGTCCTTCCTTAGGTATTATACATCGGATTAGAAGAACAGGCAGTTAAATTTGGATTCATAACTTACTCATAGTCAGGCTTCTGTATGGGGCATCCACTTTGAATTACATCATGGTGCTGTGTATTTTCAATAACAGAACTGTGATTGCTTTGGTAAAGTTGTTTGATTGCTGCCCACACATCCACCACAGATCTCTCAGCAGCAAAAACTGCTTTCCCTTTCGTGAAAAAGGCTTCACACTAAAAGCTGCAGCCCTGCTAGCTGCACTGGGTGAGCAGTAGAGTAACGAAACTTGAGGGGCCCCCCTGCAAGGTACATGGAGTGGCCCGCTCCCAATTTAATCAGGAGCTCTCAGGCCAGAGTACTATGCTGAGGGGGCCCCCTGCAGCTCGGGGGCACCGCCGCACTGCGGGGGCTGCAGGGCCTGTGTTACGCCACTGTGGGAGAGCCTCTTCAGTTTGAAGGCTCTCCCCAAGGATGCCTCAGAGATCTTGACACAGTGCAACACTGACTTTACCCCCAGCTTCTATACATTGAGAAACCCCAGCTAAATGAGTCCTGCTGTCTCGAAGAAGCTCTAGCATCACTTTGTATTACCGAATGTACTGACACAGAAAATTAAACAGTGTATCCTGACGTAAGCATTCCCACATTTGCATTAGACATAGTTGGGTATAAAAGAGTATCCAAGCCTGGTAAGAAGCTATTTTGCGAGTACAATCCCTGTTCCAAAGGTTGTACAGTCCGATTGTGCAGCGTCCTTTGTAGACCATCCTAGAGGGAATTGCCTTATGTGAATGCACTGGGTTGTGTGATTTTTTTTTTTACTTTAGTACAATGTCAAAGGGCTCATGATATTCTTCTGGCCCCCCCCCAACAACCCCTTTGCCTTCAGAAAATTGCAATTTCTACTTATCTGGATATCGTCAAGAGAGAATGAATAATCACACCAGAAGCCATCTTAATCACAAATGGCCTGATAGTGCTGCTCCATATGTGTGAAACCCTCTACTAATAATAATGCAAATAACTAAAGCTGATAAGGGTCTAGGCTGAAGTGAGTGGTGTAGGAAGGGAAATAGGATAAAAAATAAGTGCTAGTGATTCATCCATTTTTTCATCAAACTCCAAATGTATAAATTATACATAACACTCCAGGAAATGTTTGTCTATAGACAGTCTTAGCCACACTCCATTAAGGAAAGCCTAATCAGTATCAACTGTGCAGTGATGATAGTTGCACACAAATGTCAAAAGCTGCTCCCCTGGCTGCATATTAATGACCCATTATGCTAGAATGCAGTAATCTATGAAGGAGCGCCTCAGCAATTGGACACCCGGGAGACAGCGGACATGAAAGAGGTAGGCAACTGAACAAGGGCACAGAAATTAATTTCAGTCCTTCAGTGTTGAATAGGAATAGAAACATAACCAACTAGTTCACTCCATGCGCTCAAGCTTGGGTAAGTCCCCATTCATCCTCTGGGACTCCCTCCTCATGACTATATACGCAGGTGGGGAGATCAACTTGGGTTGGTATCTGGTATGTATGGGGTCATTATCTCCTCTTTCGTCTGAACAGACAGATCATGAACTGGAGCAAGAATCAAACACTGATCTCTCTTAGGAGGAATGGTCAGAGCTCTTAGAAAATCATGACAATGTTGTATAGGAGGCCAGACTGATATTTAATTATTTTAAATATTTGTTTAATATACTGTTAGTGCACCTAAGACAGACTACACAATGTGACTTTACTGGCACATTTAGGTATTAACTGTACAATATGCCTGAATGTGAACAAAAGCAAATCTTGTGGTCACACCCAGCACTACAACAATACTGCAGCACAATGTAGGGCACACTTAGGGGGCAAACTATACACAGATAAAGACAACAACTGTAGATACCCTGCTCCATGATTTTTCCCTACACGCTTGACATCACACACCTCCAGAGGCAATTGCTGTCCACAGCACTGGTATCAGCCAATGCCCACATCCCCAGACACTGGAACTCACTCTCAATACCAACTCATTATGAGTGGTTGGTAGAGTTGTATAAAGCTGCAGCATCTGAGAGAATAATATATTGATTGTTAGACAACATGCCAGCATTTGAGAAGTTATTGGCCCCATTTCAGGAGGGGTTTGGGAAGATAGAAGTTAAGCAGTCTGAGTATCTTAATTAATAACAAAAGTTTGTGGACAGAAATGATTTGGTCTGATGACGTGATGGAATAGCCTCTTAATCAACACTGCGATATACACTGTCAAGTGGACAATGAAATGAAGTCCCCCTGACAGCTTTACTAATGCCACTTTTACACCATCCAAATGCCCCCTCTACACCCCATGAGCTTCACATGATTTAGCGACCAGCCTTCACGGAGTCTTTGAGATGACTGTTTGCAATGCTGATAATTTAGTTTCCTTCACTGGCATTGAACTGCATAACTACCATTATCCAATTGCTCAGACATAACGACAACCCAAAAGAAGACACTAAACTTGGTCTCACCTTTTAACCCCTGCTTTGCAATATAGTCCAAAAGAAGTGAGATATAGCATTGACGGTTACACTGTTCTCTGATAAGCTTGTGCTCTATGTAAGAGCATCTCTTATTTTCAATAGATTGTGATTACAGTATTAGTGTGTATTTGTGTATTGAATGTAGGTTGACTGATGCTTAATTTTTGCCTTTGTTCCACTTTCCTGTCTTTTGTACCCGTATTCTGTTTCCTCTTTACTTTGATTTTCTCTACTTTAGAGGTAAACTTGAAGATCTTTGGTTCTCTTTCTTTTGTACAAAGCATTTGTCGATCGCACTGTAAATTGTTTAAATTTGATTGTTAGACATTTTAATGTGTGTATTACTTATAAACGCACAGAAACAAATGTTAAAAAAGGCTTCTAATATTCAGTTTCTTGCTATTTGATGAAATTGCCGCAAATCTATGGATCAATTAGCTATAGCAAGACAAAAGTTGAAATTAGCCAACAAGTAAAGTCAGTATGCACAAACGCATTTTCTAACAAATGTTGGTAAAGCTACCCGGTCTAGGTCAGTGTTAGACTGGCCTATTGGGCACTCTGGCACTGGCAAATGTGCCAGATCAAAAGCCAGTGTGTGGGTCTTTTTTGGGTCTCGTAATATCCCATGGAACCAAGAACAAATAGCCCACAAACTGGGTTTTTCCACCTGACCCATCTGACAGTGCTAGATTGTCCAGTAGGCCAGTCCAACACTGGTCTTGGTTCAATATTCTAATGCACACAAACACATGCACGCACAAAAATACACAGACTGTTTGTGTCATGTCTTTTGTGCAACCTGAATCCTTGTGTGCCTTCTATAAGTGTGCTCAATTTCCCCCCTCACCTTCAAGCTGGTGGAGCTGCAAGAAGGTAGCTTTAATATATATCCTGCACATGCAAAACAAAACAGAATTTACACAATGCCCTCAATGCAGACTAGGAGGAGCATCCTCCTAATAGATTCTTTTAGCTTCCTGACAATTTATATCACCAGTAAAAAGGTCCAGTAGGCAGATTTATGGTGCATGCCATCTATCAAAGTACCAATCTTCCAAGTCATTCTAACCATTTTCTTTCTTGTACGCTGAAACATAAAATTCCATCTCATTTTCTATATCAGGCTGCAGGACGTGGCGTAGCCAAATAAAGTGAGCCAAGGACAAGTTTTCATTCCTGCAAAAACTTGTATAACCCTGTTCGATCTTTACATATTGATCTAGAAGGTTGAGGAAAGAGTGGTGAGAGTAATGGGCTAGGACAAGAAAGACAAACATTTTCCCAGCCGTGAATGGTGAAATAGGTAGTGTTCCAGCTGGGTGGTCTCCAAATGGATGATTGCTGACCTTTTATGATGAACCCTTGATAGTAGAGATATTACGTTATTGCATAGCATTCATGCCGGAAGGAATGCTGGTGTTACCTCCAGATCTCTTTCTTGTTCAGTCCCTACATTGTTAAGTGTCCTCACTATAGAGACATGCACCCAACTGAAAGAAAAGTTAAAACTCCAACCACTATTAGTGTCTAATAATCCTGCTTTGTCTGTCTATAACGGTAATCAATTACCTTGGGTGCGTCCTGTCTTGTGCAGGATTTCCTGCTTACCTTTTTGGTTGTTTTTGGGTCTTTTTGCTTTTGTTATTTGGTTAAGGAGTTTCCTTGTGCTACATTTTATGCTCTTGTTGACTTGTTGGGTATTGCATGGTGCGGGTTCTGATGTTTGGCCTGGCCATCACTGGCTCACTTCTAGGATTTTTGGAAAGCAGCAAGGTTGCTTTCCTCAGTGTGACTGTGGATCACTTTGTTGGATGTGGATTTCCACTGCTGAAGGATGTGGGTGTTGGGTGTGGCCTTTCAAGTATGTTCCCTACTGGTCTTGTGGCTGGGTGTACTAACATTAAGGGGCCGATTCCGATTCGGGCCGGAAATCTCTCCGACCGAGCCGGACCCGGAGAGATTTCCGACCGAATCGGACCCGTGCAGCCCGACCGAACGAGTACGATGCGTCCGTATGCTGTCGGACTCGATTCGGTCGGACTCCCATTGAAGTCAATGGGAGCCTGTTGTACGACGCGTACACGGGCTCCCATTGACTCAATGGGTGCGATGCGGACAAGGGCGCCCCCACAGCGTGTACGCGGCGAAGCGATTCGCCCCGTACACGCACAGGTAGGGGGACCCATGGGTCCCCCTGTGTGCGACTCGCGCGGCTACGCGTTCAGGGGGGTCCGACACGGACCCCCGAAGTACGGCTCCGACAGCTCTTCTGAGCCGGAGTGTGCGGCTCGGTCGGACTGCTCGCGGCGCGCATCGTACTCACCCGGCCGGGAAACGTCTCCATTGCGCTGTGCGAGTCGAGTCCGAGCGAGTCCGTCGGTGCGGTTCGAGCCGGGAACGAGTCGGTCGGAGCGGTCGGGATGCCCGGACGAGTCGGTCGGCGATTTCGCATCGTACTCGCTCGTCCGGACGCGCGTACGGATCGGTCGGGAAACAGGGCTCCGAATCGGATCCGGTAAAGCCGAATCCGATTCGGAGCCCTACCGGCCGAGATCGGAATCGACCCCTAAGTGTGGTCTAAAGTAACCACTACTGGTCATCTATGAATGGTTACCATTCTCTGGTAGACGACTCAAGAGGATTCTGTTTAGAGATGTTTCTTTACAAGCATACACGGATGGGTAGTGGTAAGTTTTTTATTTAGATGTGTTTCCAGGTTGTGGCCACACACCATAATGTAAGGACTGGGATGCATCTGAGAAATCATAGTCATGATATTACCGGTAAAGACTTGAAGCATTAGGGAAAGATTTAGGCTAATTTAGATCGCGTAGTAAGTTATTTACTCCGTCAGAGTGACATTGCCCTGACAGAGTAACTGTACTCAGAATTTAGATTTTTCTCCCATGGCGTTGAGGTCATAACAAGGTTTTTACTTTCACTTACCACCACGTTTTGGTTGGCGGTGTGTGAAAGTAAACGCAGGCCATTAGTCTGCCCACTCTAAACAAGGTGGGGGGACAAAGGGCCAAATCTCCGAAGATCCTTAGTCCATCAGGCCATCCGAGGAGTATGTCAGCGATGGAGACGGAGTGGTCTCCATCACTGACATACTTAAGTTCAACCTGACTCTAAATGAGACTGGCTGAACTTCAGTTTGGTGGAAAGGGTTGTCAAGTCCAAAGTCAGGAAGTAGATTACAGGGTGATAAAAGATGAGGTTGAAATAGGGAAAAATATGGAATTTGCTAGTAAATATATTCATTCTCTCCTTCAAATACCTGCAATAAAATAATGGTTGCAAGGCATTCCTTTTCCTTGTACATAGCTCACTTAGGAAATCACTGACCATGTACATTCCTGATCCCTTTTTACTAACCAGCCAAGTATCTCTGTCTGTATTGTTTTACTAAATCATCGAAGATCTGTTCTAGGCCAAACCATTCTGCTGGTGCACTGTTCGCATAAGGGAATGTATTTATCTGCACACAGAATTCCATTCCATTAGATCAGGGATTCAGGAATTGCATTGGCTCCCGGTTGGTCAGCGCGTTAAATTTAAGGCTCTCTGCATTGCACATAAGGCACTGTACAGAGAAGGACCACAATTTCTGTGGGATTCCTTTAGTTGGTATACACCAAATAGACCGCTACGCTCGGCCAATACCTATCTGATGCCCACCTCCAGATTTAAAAGGAAGAACTGGGGGGGGGGGGGAGTTTCAGCTACAATACTATCAAGGAATGGAACTCCCTTCCGCTTAATCTTAGAAGGACTTCCTCCTTGCTTGACTTTAGGAAGCTACTCAAGACATGGCTTTTCAGAAACTAGTTTGCCCTGACTCAGTATTGGAAGACCGGAAGCGCCTAGACACCCACGGGTATTAGTGCGCTATATAAATTGTTATAACACAACATAACATAACAATTTCACTGGTGATTTGAGGGGCGTTATCGCACCAAACATTTTGCTTGGTGGGCTGGCTGAAGTGACTGGTTGTTTGGCGTATTTTCTTTTAAAAACTGTAAGGGAAGACCAATCCTCAAAGGGCAGTGCAAGCTTCATGTTTTCTTAAATACCCTGCAGGATAGGCTAGAACTCGATAGATATAATTTTCTATCTATTGTGTCTTCAATACAAGAGCTCCACAATAACTCAGATCTGTTCTGTACTGCTCTTTTAATTAATATAATAGTAGCATTCTTTTTCTGTACCTTGACTGTCCCGCTATAGACATTATAATCAGTCTACAATGTCTCTATCTCTGAACAAACTCAGGACAGCAAACAGTTGTCAGCTTTCAAAAAAATTTAAATCAGTTAAGAAAAACCAGTAGCATGAATTTTTTAAGTTTTGAAGCAAAAAACAGCAAGAAAACTTAAAGTACCAGTTGAAAGTCACAGTTCACGATTGCCGGGACCTAGGAATGATTTCAGGCTGACCACAATCAACTGGGCTTCAGGTAAGACAAGCAAGTAATACTTTGGCGCTAAGGGTTTCTGTGCTCATAGTACACCAGCAAATTGAGGCAGGAGGCTGAAGCTAACAAGCGTCCCTCAAAGTTAGATATGTTATTGTTGAGCTCCTGCTTGGGGTTTTAGTTTTGCTCCAAGTGGGACAAAGCAGGATTTTCTTGCCTTGGAGGTCAAGCAACAATTGGGGTAGTTGTGCCATTGTGTCCCAGTACAAGTTTTGAACTCCAGGTTTAATTGCTTTTCCTGGTCTGAAAATCCTTCAATGGGGCCTTACAGTACGCTGTAGCTGGAAAGTGCTCCACAAGTCTGGATGCCTTCACTGTGAGATCCGGCTGAAGCCTTTTTTCTTAAAGGAAAAAAGCTCTGTGAGGGACAAACCTTGAAATCTTATTATTCAAGGGTGCCCCTCCCTGATGAATTCTTAGCACCATGCTCCGTTTCTCCAGAGGTGAAAAAATGTCTCAAAACTAGAATTCTCATACTGCTGGAAATGTTTCTCCTGGTCACTCATGTAATCTCCAGGTCCTTAGGGCAGGCTTCAAATTATTAGGTCTCTCTCTAACTAGGGCTCTCTCAGGGTCCAGTCCACAGTAATCAGCTGGACCTTCTGGAGCCTATCTTCCTTTAGTTTTCCTATAGCAGCAACAGGAAGACATCAACTTGCCCCTTGGATAGCAGTCCAAATCCCTGGATGTCAGCAGGAGTCATTCGTTCTTGGGTCTTCTTTCTTACAGAAGGAACTTCTTCAGATGTAGACTTCCGAGGGCCAGGAATGTTCTAGGGAAGTGGTGGTGCCGTTCCAGGCATAAACGGTGCTTTAGCCAGTGACTGGAGAAATTTCGCTGCTCAGTCTTGTCTAATTTCTCGTCCTATGCTCACCTCCTTCAACAGCACTTTTCTGCTTTTCCTGACAATTCTCTTGCAAAGCACAACCTAGTTTTCAGTACTTCGTTTTTCAGTTTACTGCAAGCCTCCTGAGAATCCCTCACCCAGAATGTCACTTGCCTTCCTTCTCTGCCAGGGCTGGAATGGAGTTTTCCTCCTGCTGGAAGCAAAGACAAACTGGATAAGTGGGCTCTGAGTATGAATGGCTTCAGCTCCTTCTCACCGTTGGAGACTTTACCGTTGGTAGGTAGGCTGCTAGAGATGGAACTCCTCATCCCCCCTCTCATTGGCCTGGCATTGTGACCAATGCAAAGCCTGAATCCTCAATGCTTATACTCAAATTAGCAGCTCACTTGGCAGTAGAGTCCTAGAGGGTAAGACAGACTTGGGGGTCAGGGTGACCAGGGAGACATTGAAAGAACAATAAATCAGAGATATTTCTGATGATCCCATACAGGGCACCCTTTGATATAATCTTAAGAAAATGAACGGTCAATAAGATGTGTTTGTGGATGGGTTACCTCTATGCCATGCTTTGTAGGGTGTTGTACTCTCAGCTTTTATGAAAAGTCTTCTGTTAATTGTGACTATATCTACTATCTAGAGAATAGTCAATATGGAATTTACTGTAATTTGTGCAGTTTGGCCTGTTCTCTCTTTTTATGTGCAGAGTTATCCACTGTGAGAAAGTCATACTTTTGCCCTGATGACCCCCATTTTTTGACTGATACTGGTGGTTACTGACTCTGATTGCGCCCTGGGCCCTGCTTACCAGGGCCAGAGCTCTGTTTAAAAGGTATATGGTAATTAGGTGTAATTACAATTGGTATGACAGCCTACCTGTCAACTCCTAGTATATGGTAGGGCATGTAGGTTTCAGAGCCCCAGTAGATTTAATGCACTTAAGTGTGCACTGTTGTGGTGCATAAAGTCATTTTAAAAGCCAGCCCTGCCTTGCAGGCTGCTTTTATAATAAGACTATGTCCAAATTCGACTTTGGAATTAAAGGTATATCCAAAGTCTTAAATTAACGTATTTTTACATATGTGTCACCCCTAAGGTCTACCCTAGGTAAATAAGCAGGGACATTATAAAAGATGTTTTATATGCCCTGGTGAGGGAAAAACTACCAATTTCATTTTTCCCCATTGTAGTGCATTAGCTCTATAGGCTAACTTGGGACGGCTTTATTTAATATTAATAAAGTTTAACTATTGACAGAAGTGAGCTAAAATAATAGTTCAAAGTGTTAAAATAATAGTTAGAATAAATCCAACAACCTGTCATGGTTGGGTTTATTATGACTATGACACAAAAATAAGTTATATAACTTGCTTTTCTGATGTACCTAAATCCAGCTTTGGAGCAGGCTCTCCTGATTGGCCAGCCTTTGACAGGCTGAGCCAAACTGCTCTGATGAGGTGTAAAGTGGCCTGCAAGGAAACAAAGAGACATTTGGTGGGAGGAGATCTGCAGCTGCAGAGCAAAAGGCAGGAAGGGGGCTGGGTAGCCAAACTGGTCTTCAAAGAGAGAATGACAGTAAGAACAGGAACCAAGCCCACCCCCACATCCTGCACCCCCAGCCAGATGGGAGCCCCCGTAATTGAATTAACAGAGGGGCTGGAAGGGGAGTGTTAGAGAACGTTAGACACACCGGTAGGATAGATTTTGAACCCCCAGGAGAGATTTTCTCCATTTTGGATTTTTGTGAACAGTGCTTTCTGGGACAAGAAAATGCCGCACTTCAGGGGAAGTTGTAATTGCAGGGGATGGCACCCCCTTTCTTGCAAGCCCAGAAACGTGGATAAATATGGGAGAGCTGCCCAGCAGATCAGATTCCTGCCAGGAAGAAACAAGAAGACGAAGAACTGTCCTGCTGAACCCCTGGTCTGCACCAAGAAGACTGCACTCTTAAGGACTGCTTCTTCTACAGACATTGAGCTTCACCAAAAGAAGGCCTTTTCCTTGCCCTGAAAGTTTAAGGAGGGGAATCTCCGAAAGAAACATTTTTAAAAGAGATGCACCTGCATCATCTGGACCTAGAAGAAACCAGCTAACCAGCTTCACCAGGACTTTGAAGGATTTGGCATGGTGCATTGTGGGTCTTGTAGTCACAACTTCCCAAGGAGCAATTCAGAGCTTCAGGAACAATGTATTGGTGTTGTGGACCCTTGAAGACCCCAAAAGGACTTTCTGGAAGAAGATCCAGAAGTTTGATTCCATTTGGAGAATTTATGTTGAAAAGCTCCATAAGTTGACTCACCCGTTGTTGAGAGCCAAGCTGGCAACGTCGAACTTCGACTAGGCCTGAAATCCATATTTGCTCCGCTGAAAGCTCTGGAGCTTTTCACATTTGAGGACGAGAACCAAGACCTCCAGGAGTCACCGAGACATCGTGTGGAAGCAAGCCACCATCGTCAAACTGCAACCTGGCCTGACAAGGAGCCTTTCTTGACGTCGAGAGAAAAAGCTGCAAAAAAGTGACTACGTCCGAAGATAAAAACTTGACCAGGCCCTACCACTCATCGTATCCGACCCGCTTTCCATCCCGGATGGCCTAAAACATTGACTTTGTCCCGGTCAGGCGCGACTAGATAGATGTCTCATGTTACTCCTTTTGGCTCTTATGCGCTAGAAAGCACATTTTTACGTTTAGTCTTTAATAATTCATTTCTGTGGTTTCCTATATTGGATGTTTGCTAATTTGGTGTCATTTTAATCATACAAATATTTTCTATTTTTATAAATAGGTGTTGGATTTTTATTGTGTGTTGTGTATTACTTATTTACTGTTAAGCGTCTCCTAAGTTAAGCCTGTTCTTCTTGCAGCCAAACTACCAAGGGTTGAGCAACGATTTCTTTACTGAGAACTTGACTGGATCTTATTTGTGATTGTAATGTTATTACTAGCTGTAGGTACCTACCTGCACCTACTATTAAACCACCTTCCAACATCCACCCTGAATGTGGAGTCTCTGCTATCAAAAACGTACTATTAACTCAGAGTTTGTGAATCACAAAAAAATAGTAAACTTACACAAAAGTGTACATTTTCCTTTGTGAATCAGGCCCTGTGTGCTTTTTGCACCTGACTACTGACAATTTTATCTGTCTGCTGTGAGTGGTCAAGTAATCTATGCAGGACCCTAGTATTTTTCAGCTTGTTAATGTGATTTTTAATTTACATTATGGCTTCGGTGATGAGGCAAATTGGTTCCTGTCTGCACATATAGCCAGCTCAGATCTATCAGCTTCAGAGCACTTTCTCCAGTCCAGGCAGAAGCTTTACACCTGAGGCACACAGGCCTGCTAGCTGCACTCATCCAACCCCCTCCTGCTGATGGCCACTCTCACTGGGTAACACTCCACAGACCCCTTCACACAGTGGAAGCTAACTGTGTTGCCTTTGCAATTGCTTAATCGTTGAAGATATATATCTATTTTGTGAGATGTGCTGGACTGCTATATAACGGGGTCTGGTTGTCATTGTACAAGATAGGTCAAAGGCCTTAAAGTGGGACAAGTACATTTCTTTACAGTACTATATGCATCATCATTCCTTTTACTCGTGGGATATATCCATTGCTTTTAACTCATTCACAAACGATTTCGAATATTGACCTACAAATGAAAGGGTTGAAATGCAAAAAGGTGAAAAAGTACACTTAAGTATGTAATGTAAAATATATCCTGCGGAGTACACTCAGCACTATGTGTTATTTAGCTTTTCTTAAGCATATTTTATTCAATTGAATATAGAGATTGGAAATAGTACCTAGAAAGCATGGTAAACATTAGAGACAGTATGGGAATATGCATTTACACATCAAACATGACAGCTAACATGAGTCTGTTGGCATTTCTGTGGTAGTCATTTTTATGTCTGACATAGAGACAGTTTTAGCTGTCTCGCCACCTTTATGTAATCAAAATATTTAATAAAAAATGAATACATTTATATGTACTTAAAGGGATTTTGGGTCAGCCCTATTTATTCACTGATCTGTTTAAATGTCACTGACATTTTGTTTCCACCCACCACAGCATAGAGCTATGGGCCCACTCACTGCAGCTACTGACTCTCTTGCACTATAAAAAACAGCATTTTTCCTGATCATGTTTGCACATTATCGCAAAAAGAAATGGACCTAAGTACCAGGGCTAATGGGCCAATCCTTTAATTTGCCATGGCCTTAACTTTTTCTTCTTTATACTTTGTTTTTAAGGTCATCCCTTTTTATTTAAACAATGTCTTCAAAGTATGGTAATTCAAGGCCAGTATCATATTTTCTTCGCGTCAAAAGAATCCTATTTTCTTGTGAGGTGGATCAAAAAACTAAAAGGAATTTCGATGCTTGTTCCAAGTACACCTGTGTGCCTGGAAGTACCTGTGTTGTCCTAATAAAAACTAATGTATAGTTAAAACATATTTTATGAAAACACTATTGAGGACTGAATCTAACAGAAAGAATTTGGAGCATTGGTGTAAGAAGGCAGTGTGCTCTCTCCCCCATTGCTTACATTTCCCATATGGCTATCACGTTTATTGGATTGTCAGTCCTTATCTTTGTTTCAATACTATGGCCAATGGATTTTCAATTTCATGGAAGTGTGTGTCTCAAAGAGCATAGTTGTTTTAGATTGTCAAAATTAGGCTTCCCAGTGCACACACAGTATGCTCCTTATAACCCATGCAGGTAGAAATAATGATAGGTTACACAGAGCGAATGACAAATCTCTTGTTCAAAATCAATAGCTGATAGGATGAAGATTATTTTAAATCAAATGCACCAATTGAATTGAACAACTAGGATTCTATTGTAGTCAGACAAGTGCTCACCTTTCTTTCCCAAAGCCATTCAGTGCACCTCGTAATTAAGTCTATTTTAGGCATTCACATTATTAAGATGCTCTTTACCATGATTATTTCATTGTAGAAACCGTGATATACTTTTTTATTGAACAATGATTAATTTTTAAACACTGAGTTATAGTTGTGAAACACATGTCCATGGCTCATATCAAGAAATCCCAACGTGCACTTCAAATAACTGAGCATACATTGTTTGAATTTCATAGTTTCGAGTTCTACACCTACATGCATGTCTAACATTTCATTTGAAGTGCTGCTGTCCATGAATGGTCTAACAGAGTTTGTATTTTGTTAAAAGTTGTGATTGTGACATATGCAAACTTTAGAAGACTGTATCTTCCTACATCACTGTTGATAGATTAGATACCAGGTGATATTTATTCGCCTGCTGGCTGACATTTTATTAGGAGGGTCCCAATTTCATTGGTCCCCAATCTAGTTAATATTTTGTTATGATTGGTATGGCGACCCAAAAGTAAGACCTTAGGAAACTTGGATTTGGCTCACAAACTCCCAAAGCCCCATTCATGTAGAAAGTCACACATTTATTATCTAGAGGTGTCCTATCTAGCTGGGGTGCAGATTGGAAACCTTCTGAAATTAATTAAACTTTTAGAAAAACACTTGAAACAAGGCTTTAGTCATAGGTTGTCAGACGTTCTCCTGGAAAAGTTGTGCGCCTTCCTAGTTTGACGTGTGGAGACATTTCCGCCTGCATAATTGTCTGGGTTGTAAAGTTGCATATCCTGAAATGTCATCAAAATTGTGGGATACTGCAACTGTTTTTCAGTTGGGAAAGCTCCTACCCTACACCTCCTCCATTTTAAGAGCTTTTCAATTTCCTTTCCTACCATGGAAAGTAATTTAATCCTGCCCTCGTTAGGCGTGCATGAATCACATCCACCAAACTCTAAAAAAGGCCCTCAAACTCCAAATTATTTCAAGTTCTGGTAAATCAGTCACAGGGAGAACAATTATGTCTTTAACATGGAAAAAATGGGTGGTATCAGTTGAAGCACAAACTCTCTCATTAGAAATGTAAGACCCGTTGTAAAGGCACAATACATTTCAATACAGGCGTAAAAATAAAATCATGAAAGATATGATCACTTCAGAGGGTACACTTCGCTTTTCAAATTCAGACCTTTGAAGGCAGATTGGAAAATATGCAAATTAAAAGAAGGTATTTGAGAATGAGCAGATTGAAATATGTGTGTGGGAATTTAACTGCAAACATGCATTTTACCCAGCAAAAAATTGCACTTCGAAGGGGGGCGAGTGGTGTGGCAGATGTAGATTTGGTGGCCTCATTTATTCTCAGAGCAATACACTCAGATCTAAAGATGTTGCAGATCCTCTTCCATTATGCATATTCATTGAACTGAGTGTTCCTGAAATGACCCTGTCCTTCCATCCATATGGCTCATTGGAACCCAATAAATACTGAAGCAACAGGAGAGCACCTACTCTTATATTAATTTATTTTATACATTCAAAAAAGAGCTGTACTGTGTTTAGAAGAAATGTGATATATCAGGGGCGTAAGGAGGTCCCCAAGATGCGGGGGGACCCCAGGATTTCTTGTTTTAGAGGGGGCCCCCTCACCCTCTAAGCTATGTCATTGCATGTCTTGCAGAATGCGTGCAATGGCGTGGAGTGGAATAAGAAATAGTTCAACGCTATGGAAAGCGTCTCTGCTTCAGCACGCAGTCCCCTGCAGTGTAGGGAGGTAACGGACATTCACTGGGCTTCGTTTGAGCCTGGTCTGTGAGGGTGGGGCATCACTTTGTGTTACGCCACTGTGGTGCATAGCGAGTCCAATTACATGATCTGTTTCATCGGGATCCAGTTAACAGTGTGTTGAAGGTATAATGAATGAGTTCAGGCAAAGAAAAGACAGTGCATGCAATAATCCTTTTACATTTATTATATTATGTACATTAAGGGAGTATTCAAGGATGCACAAGCCAGAAATGGCAGGGCAGTGCTGGTTCTGGTTGAGTTAACCACGCTATATTCTTTGCCACCTAGGGAATGATGACTGGTGTACATATAAAGTGCCCTCACATGAGAAGCAAAAAGCTCTTCAGGGATTCTGCAATGCATATGTATGAATCCGACAGTAAAGGACTAAGTGATTCGTTTTTATAAACATGACTAAGGAATTACTAGTGCTGCGCTTCCTAGAAATCTCTAAGCAGAATTAAACTTACTTGTTGCAAGTTCATGCTCTGAAGATCTCACAGCCTGCAAGCGTATCATCCGTATCATCCTTACAATTGACATCCAGAGGTACGACACTATGAACCATGTTAAGGGGTCACTTTTAATTCTACTAGAGCCAATAATTCCCCACGCTTGGCACCGTTTACTTTGGGGGCATGAAACACCTTCACATCTAGGACACTTGTAATGAGGCATTTTGTCTTTGACATGCAAATACAAGAAATATTAAAGCCATGACCTCTGAGGAGAAAAGCACCAAAGAGATAAGAAACTAGGTCAGGGATACAAGATTGCACTGTAGTATTTTTTTGGGAACATTTAAAGAGAAAGAGAGGAATTCCTATCTTGAATTGCCTTTCAGAGTCTGTATACATTGCCATCAACATTCCAATTGAACCTGGTGGCAGTTAAAATACAAACCTCAATGATGTACAGAAAGAGAGAGAGTCCGATTCACAAATTCAGTTGGGCATCTAACACAAATAGTTCAATTTATGACTGCAATTGATTCACAATGGTTACCTTGAAGTCTTAAATCCTTTCACTCAAGTGCGATACTACCTGGTAATTTTGACATATTATGCATACCTAGATCTCACTCAAGGGATGAAGAGTGGATGTTCCAAAGCGCACTTTGACTGTAAAGTTTGTAAACACCGACAAATATGTGAATTTGTGAGTACTTACAAATGTCTCTCAAACCCTATCCCACACTGGAAATAGACATTTACTCTTGACAAGGGCAGGATTAAATCACTTCCTATAGTGGGAAATGAAAGATGTAATGTTGTGAGACTATTTGTGCTAGGACCCTTGTGGTTCTTGGCGGGCTCGACAGAGGAATTACGTAACTTGCTGGGAGGTGTCAAGGTTTGGTTATTAATGGTTATGACATAATCAGAGTGCAGTGTGTGATTGTATGCTGAGGAATAAAGAAGCCTGTTCCAGAGCTCCATATGTGACGTGTTAATTTGCATGCTCCTGAGCTGGGGAGGATGCTATAACTAGCAATGAGGATGGGATACATGACCCAAAGAAATGAGACTGTTCTGCCTGAGAGTTTGCAATCACACAGCAAACTGCGCGTGCGTGCCACATGCGCCCAAATCGATGAGAAGCAGTTTGAAGTTGTCTTATGTGCAGTTGAAACCCCACTCCAGCCCATATACAGCCCTCGAAGAAATTGAAGGGCCTGTGGAGGAGTGCAGTCAAAAAGCCCACCAGAATCCGTTAGTCAGGCTGAAAGAAGAAATTCTGCATCACACCATAACACAGAGCCATTACCCATGCACAGCAAACCCTAAAGGCAGTGATAACTAGGTATGAAAGTACAAACGTGCTTACCAGCACAAGTGAGGGAAGTGCCACATGACCTTGAATCGGGTGTGATAACCCAGGCCTGGTTGAGAGGCCGATGCGTGCACAGCGGCAAGTGGCATCTAGTGCAATGAAAGCCATCGGAATAGTGAATCTTTTCAATGGCTGTAGAAGGGAGCACGAAGTAAAATGCAGCTGTGTCTTTGAAACCACTGCCGCCATTATAGCACAATATTGGTGACAGGTGGACTATATGGATCAAGACATTCGATGACTTCACATATGCCCTAGAGGAAGTATATGATAAGAAAATCATTAAGGGCCATATGTAACAAAATACAGTTTTGCGATTCTCAAATTGCGATTTTCTGCGAATCGCAATTTGAGAATCGCAAAATGCAATGTATGTCGGATTTGCAAATAATTTTGCGAATCCCACATATTTCTTATTTGCGAATCGCAAATTGAGATTCGCAAATAAGGAATACCTTCCCATTCATTCCTATGGGCTAGGAGGCCCATAGGAATGAATGGGAAGACATTCTCAATTTGCGATTCCCAATTAGAGAATCGCAAATTGAGAATGCAATTTCAAGGGTGCCAGGGTGTCAAAAGGACACCCTGTTGCACCCCTGAAATGTGCATGTGTGCACATGTGGCACACATACATGCCCTAAGGGCACGTATGTGTGCCACATGGCACTTTAAAAAATGCAAAAATTAGCATTTTTAAGTGAAATGCAATTTACCACCAACTTGAAATTGGTGGTAAATTGCGATTCCTTAAGGCCAAATTGAACTTTCTTTTGTGCTTCTTACATTGCATTTAAGGAATCGCAATTTGCGATTCCTTGAATGCAATCGCAAAATAGGGAATCGCTAATTTTGCGATTCCTTATTTTGCGAAGGGGTTTAAGTGTGCTACATTGCACACTGCTAATTTGAGATCGCAAACGCTGAAATTCTGCGAATTTTGGCGTTTGCGATCGCAAATTGGCTTCATACATATGGCCCTAAGTATTAACAGAACCTTGCCGGTGACTGAGTAAAAGAAGTGCTGAAGAAAATCTCACAGACTGATGCAATATCTTACCATTAGATCCAAGAAGCAGTGGGAACCAAGTTCAATCGGATGCCGAATGTCGACTATGACAGATACATTTTTAATCAAGTGAGACAGCAAGCTGGTGAAATGATGGATGAGTTTGTTGAAAGACTTGATGTGCTTATCAAACACTGTAAGTTTAGTGGATTTAATGATGAAGAAGCCATACGCCTCAGAGTCATTGAAGGCTGTCTTTCAGACTTTTTCAGAAGACGCATGTTGAGAGATGGTCAGGTTAGAGAAAGTACTAATGGCTGCAAGGGCAGAGGAAAAAGCAGATCGACAAGCTGCTGATGTGGAAGCTGGAACAGCAAGAAATGAATGAGCGTTGCTCATGAAAATCAAGCACAAGTTAGATGCACACAAGTCGACGTCTCCAAAGAGGAAGAAGTTGTGTTTCTGATGTGGATTTTCATTTCCCCATATAAGCAAGTATCCAGCCATAGGACAGACTTGCAAAGGTTGCTGGAAAGAAAACCACTTCATAACGGTTTGCAAAGTGAAAAGTAAACCAAATACGTCACAGCGCGAAGAGAAAATGGATGCCAGAAGGTTCCCGAAGCATTTTCACCATGCCCTCAAGGCCAAAAAGCAACATCAGTTATGATAAGTAGAAACCAGACAAAGTTGATTGTCATCAAGTTCATCCTACAAAGGCTCTACAACGACATTATCAAGCACCAGTGAAGAAGATGGATCCGTGGATCCCTGATTAAGTGGTGTCCACTTCACCATTGGTTTTGTATTTAGCATTACTTATATTTTTCTCACACTGTTTACAGAAGCTTCTATTAGGTCCTGAAGAAGGCCGCCACACCTCTATAGAGGGTGTCAGGTTGAAACATATTGACCTACATTTCCACACAATGACAGATAGAATTCCCTCCTGTCCAGGCTTAGGTTTTAATCCTGACCCAGGGACGCCCCAATAAAGTTGTTTGCATACCCTGGAGCTAGTTTTAGATCACATTTTCTTTGCTCTGCACCTCTCGCCACTCCCAGCTCATCTACGGTATTTAGTATATCTCTCTCTATCAAAACATCCCTGAGCTCCTCCTTCTCAGTGACAGGGTTGTAGCCCACCTTGTGACTAGATTCACATTGCAAGGACGTTACCCTATGATGAAGAATGCCACCTATGGGTTGGTGAGAGAAACCGTCTTTAAAAGGACTACTTTGATAGTACTCACTCTTTTCTGTTTCAGACCCAGGGGTTTCTTTGTGTGTTATTATCTACTGAATAGGGGAATCAACTCCTGCGGGTCTTTAAAACCTCCTCTAGCATTTATAGTGTCATGGAGATCAAGTTAAACCAGGCCATGTGTCAAGCCTTCCATGCTTATCCTTCAACTCCTCACTCCACAAGATGTCACAGATGCTGCTCTAAAGTGCAAAATGAAAACTTATGCTGACCGGCAGCGACAAGCTCAGGAAACAGTCTTCAATGAAGGTGACTGGGTCCTGGTCAAGCAAAAACGAAGATGGAAAACAGTTGCTCCGTTTGCACGTCACAACCCTCAGGGGATTGACAACAAAGGACACATGGTGATGGTGCATCGTCCTGGAAAGTCCATCACAGAGGACTTATCACACTTTAAGCACCTACCTCTACAGCTCCTGCAATCATGAATGAGGCAATACCACATAACAATCCTGAACAAGCATCAGAACCTGTGCCATAGGTGCACGATCAGAGTGCATCTCAATGACCTCATACCACTCGATTTGCCTCGAAGAAACATATTGTTACCGTTGTTTATACTTTTTATTTAACAAAGGGGGATATGTAGTGTCGTGAGACTGTGCGCGCTAGGACCCTTGCGGTTCTGGACAGACTCAACAGAGTAATTACATAACATGCTAGGAGGGGTTGAGGCATGGTTATTATTGGTTATGACATAATCAGAGTGCAGTGTGTTATCGTATGTTGAGAAATAAAGATTCTGTTACAGAGCTCCGTGTGTGGCATGTTCATTTTCTTGCTCCCGGGCTGGGGAGGACGCTACAAAAGAGAATACCCCTAACTTCATGGTGACTTGGAGGAAGAGATTACTACACAAACTTATCAAGATGACCATTAACACTAACGAGATATACCCCCTGCATTCACAGACCAGATGAAGAGAAGGATTTCCACAGAAAACTAGACTTCACTGCTATAAAACTCTGAAATCCTAATACACAGACGTTGATTCACATTATTACAAAAGGTATCTGAAGTGATATCATGCTCCAATAACATAACAGGAAGTGACTTCACATGACCCATCGACCCCAAGGCATCACAAGAAGCAATGCGATTTTGGATTGCAATATCACAGAAGTGACATCTTTGAAGTACAAATAATAACAATAAGAACAGGGGTTAATAAAATTAGAAGGCCACCACTAAAGACTACACATTTCTACCTATGCTACTACCTGCATATTAAATATTGTTATACCATGATATGCAAGGATTATTGTATGCAGAAGACAGCCATATGCAAATACACCCTAAAATGCCCAGGCACCCCCAAATGTCCAGGTAAACCTAAAAAAGCCATGCCTAATTATCATATACACAAACACAAGCAACTTAAGCAGAGGTGTAGCCTTATACTGTCAGTTGTAGCTGTACATATCATGTGCTGCTTCACAAATGCTGACACAGCCGTAAATTCTCCCGTACAGTCACATAAACCTATCACAGTCTCATTATGGTTAAGCAGGGCCTCAAATGTTCAGCGTATCCTTCCAAGGACTAAGCATGTCCTTGACTGCTGTTTGCAGCAACCATATCCTGATAAGAGTCTGTGCAGGCAAGCCATCTTTGAGTCCATTTAAAAAGGAGAGTGACTAAATTAAAATGTGTTTTAAATACAGGGGTTCAGAATATGGTGTCTGGACTTCTCAAATCTGTCAACTGGGGCTTCTTGGCCCCTACTTCCATACTCTAGTACCAAAGCCCTCCCTAAATCAATGATCTGCCGGAACCATTGCTGAGGGAAACTTGGATGAGGGACATCCATTTTATCCCAAACCTACATTTCATGACAGTTGATTTAAAAAAAAATACAAATGCTTTGCTTTATATCCATTCTCCTTCCCAAACTGTGCATTATTTCCATTCCTGTACTCAGCTGAGGGGACTTTTTTGCACCCATACTCTACTATGGTGCAAATGGTAATCTCAAACGAGGGGATGTGCTATTGGAAACAAGGGTGAACTAAAGCCATTTAAGACACTCAATGCAAATTCAAATCTGCAGTCACAAATCCTGTCAACCTACAGCTCAAAAGGTTCATGAATAAGGCTCTCTAGAGCATATGCGGATTACAATAGCCAAATCAGGCGTGTAAACTCTTTGGAAACTATTGAGTTAGCCATGTCATTTTAATTTCATGATTCATTTTTCCATATCATAGCCTTCTTCTCACACTTGCCCAAGTCTCCACATCTCATTGGCCCACTTTGTCAACATCGGAGTCAACCAAGTACCAAATACTAGTAATACCTAGCAAAAATTAATCAGTTTGAGGTGGTCACCAGCAAATAACTTTGTGGTCTTAAGTAGCATGCTAGTTAATATGCATCATGTGAGAGCTTACCCTGCACATTATTGATACACAAATACTTGACCGAGCAGTTTCTCTACACCTGATGATACTGAATGTGTGTGCTCTACTGGGCATATATTTGTAGAACTTGTGTATCACTGAAATCTAAATGCAAAGCTCTCTATTGCTGCTCTAACAGTGGAAATATCAATTCCAATTTCACCATCCAACAGGAAGTCTCGTCTGAGGCTAAAACATGTTATAGTTTTGATATTTGATTTCATTCTATTACTGAAAGTACATTACAAAGGAAGACCAGCTTCAGTAATCTGGCCTGGGGATGGGCCTGGAGATTCTTGAGTAATCTGGCCTGGGGATGGGCCTGGAGATTCTTGAGTAATCTGGCCTGGGGATGGGCCTGGAGATTCTTGAATGATTCTCATTATAAAAAAGTACGATATAAGACGTTGGTTCCGGGATTTAAAACCTTGAAAGCAGTCCGGAAGATGCTAGGATTGGGCCGCCTGAACTATTATACCCCGATTAATAATAACTTTAATCTGCCCGGGATTTTCAAAGACTTTACAATGAGGAGATGGATAGACAAGGGCCTATCTAAGCTTGGAGATTTTTATTCTCTCACTGATTTAATATCCTTTGAAAACCTTAAGACACAATATGAATTAGATTGGAAAGATTTTTTTAAGTATCTACAAATCCGTGACTTTTTAAGTAAGAAATGTGGAGGCCCAATAGGATTCATGAATAATTTCATCATAGACAAACTAAGACAGAATAATCAATCAATTGGAAAGGTATATAACTTGCTCAACTCCTTGATGACTGATGACATTGAGCTCCGAGCTAATAAATGGAAAGCGGAAATCGATATATCAGAGGGCTTATTTCAATACTCTATTGAATCAGCACAGAAACTTTTAATACCAGCACGACTGCAGGCGCAGTATTATAAAACTTGCTTTTCGCTCTATTATACGCCGAAAAGGATCGCTAAATGGGGAACAGGGAAAGGGACCTTATGCCCTCGATGCTCGTTGTTTCAGGCCGATCTAGAACATATGCTGACTTCATGTACTACACTAAATACATTAAAAGTTGATATCATGAAATTTTTTAAGGAAGTTCTAGGAAGGGATATAAACCTTTCATCAACTTTGATTTGTCTAGGGGTTGATCAGGAGACTCAAGGGCTCCCCGGAGAACAGTTAATTTTTATAAGCATGGCAATATATCGCCTTACCCTAACATCAGCCTGGCTAGATTCTTCTCCTCCAAGGTATAATCAGTGGTTAATACGTCTAATTGCGAACTACAACTTTGAAAAAGCAATATATGGGAAAAGGGGGACTCGATCCCGATCAAAAGGGTTAAAAATCTGGGAACCACTGACTAAATGGCTCGAGAGATAAAAACAGTGGAACACGGCACTTCAGCTATACCCTAGTATATTTAAGATTATCTAACACAAATTTACATTTAGACAGATGGTCAACCCCGGGGAAGGGGGTTGAGGGGGGGGTAAAAAAAATTCTAAAAATGTGCATGAGACCATATTATAGAAATGTTACAGACTTAATTTAATGCTTTTTTTTCTCTTTTCTCATATCCTGCAACAAGGTCGTTGGCTTTAAAAACATGTAACGTTATGAATATTGAATATGTTACTATATAATCTTTTTTTCTTTTTCTCTTTAATAGAACATGCTAAATTATAATGTCATTTTTCTGTAAACATTGAAACTCATGCACTAATAAAATTTTTTTTTTTTTTTAAAACAAAGGAAGAACAGCTTCTCAAGTATGAACAATCTATCAATTTTACAAACTCACTTTTAGTATTATTTGTGAGTCCTCTCGCTAACATCATGGAGAGGAGATGTAGAAGTTTACATTTATCATGCCGGAAATTATTTGCTGTGTCCCTCTTTCCAAATCACTCTTAATTTGGCAGCTTAGACAAGGTCAGCTTTTACCCCTTTTCAATGAAATCCTTCTTGACTTCCTCCTCATAGTTTTCGGTGCCTGGTCTGAGAAGGTTTGGATTTTATGTCCACTGAAGGATGATTCTCCCCTGGACTTCACTAGGATGAAATCGTTTGGCCCTTTTTAGAGTTTGGTGGAGCAGGAGCATTGCTGTAAATCACCAGTACTCCTGCCCTGCGAAACTTGAGGGTCTCTAAACTTTCTATAGAGTTTAGGGCAATGCCAGGTTTACAACAGTGGCAGCTCCTCTGGCTCCGTCAGTGTAAAGCTATGGTCTGGCTGCCCGTTTGCCAGTGCGCTGCCAGTTCACAATGATGGTTAACATGCTCTAGTGAGGGTAGGCTGCTGTACTGATCTCACAATACATGCCAGACCCAGGCAGGGATAATGCAGAAGGGGCCCCACTCAACTGGCCGAAAACTCCCAGCATGTTGGGGCAATGTGTTTTTTTTGTTTAGAGAGCAGAGAAATTAGCACCATGCAGACGGGAATTCAAAATAAAGCAGATGATGCTTTGACAGGGTGGTGGAGGTCATTGGCTCGCCACCTGGTGGATTGGCAAAGTGTATGCCAGGACCAAAATAAAGCCCCTATCTTCAGCATGAGACTTTGAATATCAATATTGCAGCGAAGTTTATAACCAGTAGGGTTAAGGATTGTGTCAAAAAGATTGGAGAACTGCTATTCCAAAATTGATATTCATGGTTCCTGGTCATTAAGAGCCAAATAGTAGAAAAAAGCTGTGGACCAAGATTAAAACATGAAAAACATTTTTAAATGTTTAAGTGAAAAAAGCACCTAAAAGATCAAAGTGCTAATCGTGGGTATCTGGTCACATGAGACAGGGACAAAGTTTAAAGTTAAAGCCAACTGGGATGGAGCGTTGTTCGGGTACATGAGGTGAATTGGGCCTGGTCTTGACTTATCTCCAGACTTAGACGACATTTTGAAAAAAAGTTCCTGAGAAGGTAGAGTTCAGTGGGGCAAAGTAGCCAGAAGTGTCTGAGGATGAGGCATCATCGTCGGGGAGCCGCTGGATGAAGTCGCAGTGAAGATTTCTACATTCGAACTATGTCACTTTTTGGAAGTCGAAAATCTCCAATGGGAAGAGGTTTGCTGTGATAATGATCAATGCAGCCAAAGCATTCAACGGGGCTAGTTGGAATTACCTGTGTGAGGTAGGTTCATAGTCGGCCTACCCCCAAAATGTACACAGGTTTCAAAACAACTATATAAAGCCTTGAATGCCCATATCCTGATGCATGGCAATCTCTCCAAGAAAATAGCTATTTCAAGGGGCACCTGTCAAGGTTGCCTTATGCCCCTGCTTTTGTTTGACATCTACATTGAGCCCCTTGTTCAGCTCTTTAGGGAAGATGAGGGCATTGCTCCAATTGTGAGCCACAGCTTCAAAAATAAAATAGTTCTCTATAACAAAGATATTGTTTTATACACAATTGATCCATATAGAACCTTACCACGAATCATGCAATTAATAAAAGCTTTGAAGCCCTCTCTAAATATACAATTAATGAAATTAAGACAGAGATTAAGGTATAGATATATATAAAGGAGGTTTCCCCAGCCCCACAAACTGGATCCAAGATTCGATTTTGATATTAAGTATAGAGGTGGTCTCAAGCATAGAGGATATTCCTAAAGGTAATCTCAACACAATCAATAGCAAATCAGAGTAAGTGGGAAAATCTACATCTGACAATATACAAGAGAGTTAATCTTGTGAAGATGATTATTATGGCCAAGTTGATGTTCCTTTTTGACAGGATCCATTTACTATTCCCAAAGGATTTGATAAACAAGATTCGGGGAAGATTAGTATCTTTCATTTGGGCTTCAAAAGGACCAAGATTGGCCTGGAGCAAATTTAGAGGAGGGCAGGTTAGCTTTCCCAGACATACAGATGTATTGTATCACATTCCAATTCAAGAACTGTGGATTATTATTGCCAGGCAGTGATCCATTATCTACACTTAAAGTGTGCACTACACTACCTTGCTGTCATCATGGCCCCACCCCGCCCAGACTTGGCTAGCTCTAGGAGGAAATAAAAATAAAATGATGATAAAATGGTTTTATTATCATTTTATTTTTTCAGTTTCTCTCAGCTGGCTCTCAGCGGGGGCGGGGTGACATTCCTCCACCATAGCGGAGAAGCCGCCACTGGGTATACCATATACACAGGGCATGTAATCTAAATGCTACTATTGGGCCTGCAGCACTGGTTGTGCCACCCACATAAGTAGCCTTTCAAACCTGTCTCAGGCCTGCCATTGCAAGGCCTGTGTATGCAGGTTACTGGCACTTCGACTTGGCATTTAAAACTACTTGCCAAGCTGTAAACTCCCCTTTTTATTACACATAGGTCACCCCTAAGGTAGGCCCTAGGTAGCCCTATGGGAAGGGCGCCATTTAACTAAAAGGTAGGACATGCACTTTTAAGCTTTACATGTCCTGGCAGTGACAAGCAGCTAAATTAATTTTTGACTGCTGTGAGGCCACCCCCTCTCATAGGCTAGCATTGGGAATTCCTTAAAACACTTTTAAGCTGCAATTCCTGATTGGAAAGGAGTAGCTAACTCATGTTTCAGATCTTTGGAATGGTAATGATAAATCCTCCTTAGTGGTCAAGTTGGATCTGACATTATTATTTTAGAAATGCCACGTTTTGAAAGTGGACATTTCTCTGCTCTGAACTTTGCTCTGTGTGCCTGCAGTCTGTCTCCAATACACATCTGGGCTGGGTGACAACTACACTTTGTGCATTCCCTCTAGAGAACCAAAAACACAGGAAGATGAGGCTCATCTGCATTCTGAGCACTCATCTGCATTCATCTGGATTCTGATGGGTCTTCCTGGGCAGGAAGGAATGGGAGGGGCTGACACACTTCAATAGGTAGTGTCCTGTGCATATACAAAGCTCTGATTCACCCCTCCACAAATAGCCTGGCAGACAGGGGTGGTTTGAAAGGGATCCTTGTGCACCTCAGAGAGTTGCTTTGAAGTCATCCCCTACATCAAAGGCACTTTTGGGTATAAGTACTGAGGCTCTGACCCTACCAAATCAGTACACTATTGGACCTGGGAAGAACTCTCCGGGAGTAAGACTGCTCTGCTGTGAGGATTGTCACTTTGCCTTGGTTGGCTGTTCTGAGAAACTGCTTCTCTGTTTTGCTGACCTGCCCTGCTGCCTGCTGATCTCTGACTTGGTAAGGACAAGGACTGGACTCATCTCACTTGAACCCAAAGTGGCTCCAAGGGCTTGCTGGCTTGCCTCCTGTTTTCTGACGCCTCAGGGACACAAAAGTCTTTCTGCAATCCTGCTGGTACTGCTGGACTCTGCCATCATTGAGTCCTACCCTTGCCTGAGGTGCCCCCTCCAGCCCTGGGCCTCAAAAGTGGGATCTGCAGTGGATTTTGGCAAAAAAATATGCATCTCCCCGACTGTGTGAGAAATTCTGCAGCATCGTCCTTCGACACAGCGACTGTTTGACGACATTGGATCCACAACCTGCACGATTCGATGATGACGCTCTACATGGCTCAACGATGACGCATTGCATTCCCTTCAACAGAGCTCGATGACATCGCAGGGCCCGTTTTGTGCGGCTCGACAATGACGCAGTAGGCTCTGAACTTCAACACTTGCTCCAGCCAAGGTATTTCTTCACTGGGACCTGTCTGGGTCCTGTAGCCAGCCTGCCTTCCATCGTAGTCAGCCTGAACTTTTGACTTGTATCCGTCCCTCACGACCTCACATAACCTTTTGACCTCTAGTAATTTCTAAGCACTATTTTTGGTTTAATCTTTAAAAATTTGTATCTCGACTTCTACTTATTGGATTTTTGTTGTTTTGGTCTTGTTTTACTCAGATACATATTCTCTATTTTACCTAACCTGTGTGAAGTCTTTTTGTGGTGTTTTCATTGTGTTATTGTGTATCTGTGTTGCACAAATACTTTAATCATTGCCTCTTAAGTTAAGCCTGCCTGTTCTGTGCCAAGCTACCAGAGGGTGAGCACATGTTAATTTAAAGTGTGTATCTAGCTTATCCTGAATAGTATTGTTGTCCCTGCTTGGACAGGGTGCAAACATCTTCCAACTAGAAACATAGTTTCTAACAAATGCTTATTGCCACAGGAGAGATTTATGTGAAGGGGATGTCAAGTAATCCTCCCATGGCCATATGATGATTGACATTGGTTGATAGAATTTGTAAGATGAATAGAGAGAGTTGCTCAAATAAGAATGTAAAAGAAGTGTTGAAGTGGAGGGATCTAATGTCCATTGATTAACCAGAAAAGGCTGACACAGTCCTGGCAAGGTGATGACTTGCTAGGTTGCATCCAGCAGAAGAATGAGCAGATGAGGTGGCGTTCCTGATTGTAGTTTTTTGTTATGGTGAATGAGGACAAAAAAACAAAATTACAAAAACAGGAGGGGCAAAAGCCAAAGGTTTGGGTGAAGACCAAACCAAAGGCTGTCTAACAATATGCCTATCACTTGAGTAGTCACACCCTGAAAAATCAACTCACAGGTCTTTCGTTGCAGTAGTGGTTTACCCTTCTATTTACAATGGATGAATTTGACAAACTGACACTCCACGTGCAGACCATAGCGAAAACCAAAACTATTCACAGGTGATTTCAACCTGTGATTTTAATTGAAATCAGTAACTGAGTAGCTTGAATACTTACAGGTCTTCAGCTTTATTCATACCCAACAGACCAGTGGCAGCCGGCACAATTTGGGGGTGGGGAGTAGGAGGGGGGAAAGGGGGTTCATAAATGAAAAAAAAATCGTACCTGATTGCCGCGCCTCTCCTCCATCTCTCCGTCATCGTCTCACTCCTGGGGCCGGAACAGGAAGCACCCAGGCTCCCCATAGCAAATCACAACCCTGCAATGCAGTGTTGTGATTAGTCTGAGCGCTGTGGTTTAGCGCTCTGCCAGGCAATGGGAACCTGGGCATGTTCTCCACCCAGGGTGGAATGCAGCCTGTATGGAGAACATGCAAAGTGCGCATGAGGGATTGGCAGGCCCGAGAGGGCCGGCCAAACATTCATGCGCACTTGGATTGGGCAAACCACTCCTCCCCCTGCTCCTATGTCATCGGAGCAGCCCTGCCCGCAAACCTGTTGCAGCAGGAAAACATAAAATGATAATAACCTTGAGTTATCATTTTATGCTTCCTTTATTTCCCTGCCTCAAAGCAGTGGGCGACGCTCCTCTGCCTTAGCGGAGGAGCCGCCGCTGCAACAGACATGGTTTGACATGCCCAATGTAATATGTAAGTACATTTCTCCTTTTGTGGTGTGACCATACATCTGGTTGGAATACTCCCCAGCCTTCCTCACCTCTGGCATCATCCATATTTTGCAAACACAAGGAGATTATGGACGGAGTTCTGAAACTTTTCAAACACTCACCCCCAGTAACAGATCTGGGTTGAATCCATCATCATTCTTTAGCTCACTTTGCCACCCCAGTTCAGACACAGCTATATGCAAATCAGTCTTGACCCTGTGCCTCATGGGAACAGTCCTGCCCGAACTGCCAAGCAATGTCTTCCCTGGACCGGAAACAAGCATCCTGGGACCGGTTTCGGGCTAACAGCCCTCCTCAGCCAGGCTAGCTTGACTGGGGGTGAGTGTCTGAAAAGTTTCAGCGCTCCATCCATCATCTCCTTGTGTTTGCTTTGTTCGCCCTAAGTTGGCAGGGTATGCCCAGACGTGGGTCCCTTGCTCACTTTGCCACTGGAGTCAAGCTAGCCTGGCTGATGAAGGGTGTTACCCAGAAACCGGTCCCAGGATGCTTGTTTCCGGTTCAGGGAAGACCTGGCTTGGCAGTTCGGGCTGGACTGTTCCCATGAGGCACAGGGTCAAGACTGATTTGCATATAGCTGGGTCTGAACTGAGGTGGCAAAGTGAGCTAAAGAATGATGATGGATTCAACCCAGATCTGTGATTGGGGGTGAGTGTCTGAAAAGTTTTAGCGCTCCGTCCATCATCTCCTTGTGTTTGCTTTGTTCGCCCTAAGTTGGCAGGGTATGCCCAGACGTGGGTCCCTTGCTCACTTTGCCACTGGAATCAAGCTAGCCTGGCCGATGAAGGGTGTTACCCAGAAACCGGTCCCAGGATGCTTGTTTCCGGTTCAGGAAAGACCTGGCTTGGCAGTTCGGGCTGGACTGTTCCCATGAGGCACAGGGTCAAGACTGATTTGCATATAGCTGGGTCTGAACTGAGGTGGCAAAGTGAGCTAAAGAATGATGATGGATTCAACCCAGATCTGTGACTGCGGGTGAGTGTCTGAAAAGTTTCAGGGCTCCGTCCATCATCTCCTTGTGTTTGCTTTGTTCGCCCTAAGTTGGCAGTGTATGCCCAGACGTGGGTCCCTTGCTCACTTTGCCACTGGAGTCAAGCTAGCCTGGCTGATGAAGGGTGTTACCCAGAAACCGGTCCCAGGATGCTTGTTTCCAGTTCAGGGAAGACCTGGCTTGGCAGTTCGGGCTGGGCTGTTCCCATGAGGCACAGGGTCAAGACTGATTTGCATATAGCTGGGTCTGAACTGAGGTGGCAAAGTGAGCTAAAGAATGATGATGGATTCAACCCAGATCTGTGACTGGGGGTGAGTGTCTGAAAAGTTTCAGTGCTCCGTCTGTCCTCTCCTTGTGTTTGCATCATCCATATTTTGCTCAGCAGCAATGATTCGCATCTCATTCTAGTCAGGAACTACAGAGATGTTAGCACTGATGAGTTCGCTAGTGAAACTAACACTGAAATTCCAGAGACGAAAACTTTGAGAGAGCGCACTACCTGCCACTGCAGGGGTTTTCCCCAATCTATTGGGGGAGAGAATAGCTCATGGAAGTAGCACCGAATGTTGTAGCTCCTGTCTGGTACCGATAATGCACGCTAAGAAGGGAGCCCAAAGAGTGTCTTTTTTGGATAAACAAAATTATCACAAGGGGGAGGGGATGGGGTGTATGTGTCTTCGTGTTTCTTTTTCTGGGTGCTCATCCAAGTGTTGTACGATTGTCAGCAAACACCAAAGCAGGGGCTGAGGCACTTGCACGGCCCATGACAAGAGTTTACTTTGAAGTACTAGCCCACTGACAGTATTAAACAGCCGGCAGTATTGTTTCCTCACCCAAGTCGCTCATGTTAAACTAGACTGAAAGTCCTTGCACACTGAAGCAGAATTAATCCAAAGTTGTAAATTCGTCTGCTATCTATATGTGTATGGATGGGTGTGTGAGTGTGGCTTGTTTGTGTGTGTATTTTGTCTGCACGTGTGTGAGAATGAAGCAGGAAGAGAATGTTTTTATTAGAATCTGTCTGTAGTTTGATTCCAAACTCTAAAGATGAAAAACATTGCTGAAGAAATTGACTACCCTGGCATGTTTAAAACCTCAGACACAATCAGCTATAAGCAGCCACTACATGTCTGATTTCACCCTCTTGAGATATATAAATGCATCCTAATGCGATCCTTCTGTGCTGCATTTTGAGAGCCTAATCCCGTTGATGTCAAATTACCATGGCGAATCTCTGTCCTCCAGGGAACGCCTGCTCTTGGGAGTGCTAAGGGCAAGAGCAGGTACAATGATGAATGATGATTACTGCAGAAACTGTGACCTTGCACAAATCTCCCACTTGCTTGAACATAATGAAGCCAAAATATGGAAAAAATACACCTTAACACGTGACAATTCGCATACATAAATGCATTTGCCTTGCTCACTGTGCCGCAGATCACAAATTGTAGCAGCTAACGAACAGATTGCACAAATCTCCAAGTGTATTACACGGAGTTGATTGATTACAGTGCAAGTGTTACTCAGTCTGGTACAGTTGCTACTCCAGAGCCAGTGATTGAGAAGAGCCTTTGGAGCCGATATGTAGGGTAATGTGGGGTACTTGCATTTGCAATTATTCGTAAACCTGCATATTTTAGCCTCAGTGGTGGCTCGCAGAGGGAGTGCTGCGGGGCGGGACAGGGTGGGGGGTGGTAGTGGACTCCGACATACGGCGGAACGGAGTAAAGTAATTAAATAAATAAATTTAAAAATGTACCTTGCGCGCGCTGCATCGCAGAGTTGGCGATGCAGCGCACGCAAGGTAAATTGCTTTATTTATTTCATTACTTTACTCCGTTCCGCCGTATGTCGGAGTCCACTACCCCCCTACCCTGTCCCTCCCCTCCCCTGCCCCGCCCCACCACCCCGCAGCACTCCCTCTGCGAGCCGTCACTGTTTAGCCTTTTGGTTTAGCTCGTTGCGTTTCACCATGAGGTGGTGCTGCGTTTGTAGAAACAAGAAACTGACAGAGAATCCTGCATATCACACCTGATTGTTGTTTGCCAGCCATCCTGCCCAACCGTGACATTAGGCTCATTCCTTTCTCCAGTCCTGGTGCTTGCATGGCAAGCCAAATGCATGGGGTTGCTGGAGTCTACGAGGAACCTCTTAATGTCGGATGAAACTTGTTAGGGAAAATATTGTACTAAACTGTGGTAACTGTGCAGTAGCCAAGGCATGCCCAGCCACGAGACATCTTTAACTCACTCTTTAGCTATGATTTGTCAAAATTCACGTCCGTCCTCCCAAATCTTTGTTTTTTACCTCATTTCCTCTGTTAGTCTGATATCTAGGTTGACTTGATGTTTGCATAATTTCTGGTAATTCTATCCATTTTCTCCATCCCAGCACTTCCTTGGTAACTTTCTTCTTCTGACCTTTTGACTCACTTTGTGTTCTCATTCAGACTTTCTGCTTTCAAGCTCTTGCATACTTCAACCAGTGTCTGCTTTTCTGAGCCAGCTTTGATTCAAGTATGCTCATTGTTTCTCTCTGTATAAGCATTGGCTCACCATTCTGTGTGTCTGCATTTAATAGCTCTCCTTAAATAAATGACCCCCTTGTCTCTCCCCATTTTAGTCCTGTAGTGACACGATTTCCCATACTTTTCAGTACAAAACGTGTGCTCTGTCCTCCACACTCTTGTGTTTTGGTCCCATCCCATTTATGTATAGCTCTATTTCCAAACAATGTTGCATTCCAGGGAGTGGTAGATTTGCACCGTGTTTTGCATTTTTACTGATACAAAATTCCACTCCTATGAAAACAGCAATTTTCATAATTACCCTGGTTTACATTTGCCAATCCATGACCTACATCTGCTCATCCACATGAGTAAGATTGGTGTAAATATGCAACTCATTCGTTATTTTCCACATATTCTATTCACAATTAATATTACTTTGCATCTGATAAATCCTTAAAAAGTCCTGAACAATCCTGAAAAAATCCACTGTTTTGCATTACCTTGCACATACATTTTTAGAAACTTTTTTCACACTTATTTATGCCTTCTTGAGGAGTAGGCCGCCAGACCTCCATACCCAGGTGAGTATGTTGCAATCTTAGAGAGGCTGCATGTATAGCATCCTGTGCTAGGTTCCGTTCCTTAAGAGGCAGCTTGCCGACCTCCCCCATATGGGTAGCACCAGCACCCACAAGATCCTTACTCCTGCAAAAGTAGTAGCTCTGGTTTAGGCAGAAGTTGGATGTTCTGTGTGGCACACGAGAATGATAACACTCAGGTTGCGTAGTCAGGACCTCTCCATGGGTACCGTTGCACACAAAGACAGGATTAGCAAAGGGAGGTCACCACCCAACATGGATGTAAATTCAACTCAAGCTCCCCGCTCAATTTCCATCAAGACCCCAAAAGATCCACAGGATTATACTATTTTAGTGGATTTTAGGGGGACTGGCTCGGGTGCTCTTTCAGAAGTAGGCCATCTCGTTCGCGGCCCAGCCCCACCCCTCTCAAAAAACAAAGTTTCATGGATCAATATTACGTTGCCTACAATTTAGCTTAACTGCACTTTCTGTAAGATTTCTCAACTGGGAAATGAAGAGCTAGAAATAGGGCATTGCAACTTCCTGCTCCGATTACGTCAGTAAGCAAAAAATAGACTCCCCATCCATAAGGTGGAAGCAGACCATTGTAGGTTTGAAGCCAAAGTACACTCTAAATGCTGTGTGGAACATTATGTTCCACACAGTATTTAGAGTGTACTAAACCTGATTTTAGAAAAAAGTGGTACCGTTCGAGAAGTTGAATATCAGTTTCCTGCTAAAGAAAAAAGCACCTAGAAGCCATGGGAGGTGAGTGTAGTGGTTAACATCCCCCTCCTTGTCTTTAACAAAATCTTGATTTTCTATGCACAGGCTAGAAACGTCTCTACACTGAGATGAACATGAAGTTAACAACTTCATTTATTGGAAAAGTCTAAAAGCAAGGTAATATTCTATTTTATTTTTAGCTAATCTTCATAAGAGAGAGATAGAGATAGACATGGAGAGAGAGAAGTCTACCAGCATTAATGTTCTGTATAACTGACATGCCAAGAATAAAAAGAACATTTGGTGTTAACAAGAAATGCAAAGATTGCCTAAAAAGCAGACGTATATACAATATATTGTGCAGAAGAAAGCAGTAAATAGAAAGTAAATATATTTTTTGGGGAAAAATAATTTGCAGATAGCAGGAATTTCAAGGCATATATACTTATTCAACCTAAACACTGAATCAAATAATAAGATATTCAGATTCTTGAGTAACACTACCAGAAAAAATCTCCACCAGTGTAGAACCTCCCACGTTGTTGTGCTCATACTATTGTTTAAAGTTTTATTTATCTTAAATCTGGTGGTCTCATGCCTCAGAACCTATATGCTACAAAAGCTTTTAGGCCCACCTTGCTTTTTTACTGGACAAAACACTTTATTTCCTGGCACTTATAACTATGATGACCTCAAAGTGCAGGCCCATTACCAGTTTCAGCCTGAAGACCCGTTGAGAAATGAGGAATTACTGGTAGAGTCAGATATTCTGATCCAGATTCCCCCAGTAATTCCGCATGTTATCCCAGACTTTCACCCAGAGATTTCAGCTTTTTACTGCAGCTTGGTGAAACTTGATATAGCTACAGTGTCCCAGTGAATCTCTTTCCTGTGGGGATGGTAATTAAGAAACCCCTCGAATCAATCCCTCAGAGGTGAAAATGCGGAGCGAAATAATATTACAACTATTAAACAGCAGATAGGATTCGAGGTTCTTGTGTTTAAATTAATAACTAAAATAATATTGAAACTACATTTTTTAATTATTGAGATAGCTGAAATCGCATTTTTCAAGCTGGCATAAGCATTCTTCCATTGCTCGGAGGCCATAAGAGAACATTTATTGAGTGATGGCTAGTCAGAAGAAATATTTTATGTAATAAGCAATATTGTCAGGTGCATCCGGAAAACAAATGTAATACCGGGAACAGGTCGCCGAGATGGTGACAGCTTCCGCCTAGAAATGGTGCACGGGTCTATTTTAATTTGGTTTCTGTGACCTTCTGTGTGCACCAGGAATGCCAGTTTGAAAACAAACTGATGGCACGGGCTCTTTAAAAAAAAAAAGATGATTAGTCTGAACTACAGATACATTTAATGCGCTTCTTGGTGAATATCCCATCAATAATAATTCACCCTTGATTGATCACATTTAGGCAGACTCTGAGCACAAGTGCCCATTAAAAACAAAGGCCACATTATTTGCAGTTCATGTGTTTCTACATCAATTCCGTATATTGGCTACACGCTTGTTGGATTTACTTGTGCATGTAAGTACTTAACATATACAATTTCAACTTGCTTTTGGGAAGAGCAGGGAAGTGTTTATGAACTCCTAAAATGATCTCTGAGACCATCTTTTAAAATAATTTTGACATTGTTTTTTTTTCATATTGGCGCATTACATGGATCACCTTGAATGCAAAGCTGAGATGCGCACTCAGTGATGCCTTCAGTGATTGAAGCTAACATTATGAAAACATGGTTTTGTGTGCTGTTGATTCATACTGTTCATAATCATTTGGCGGAGCAGTTCCATGTTTACATATTGAGCACAAATCAGTTTGATAATTCCCGAAGTCCCTACTGACAGTGAAATGGTTTTACATGGCAGCGGTTTCTCAATTTGTAACCAAGCCTGATAAGGAACATCTTAAGTATTTTGGGGGCCCTGGGCCAAACGTATTTTGGGGGCCCCTGTTTAGAACAGCTGTAAATTTATGATCCAATTTCAGATTTTTCATGTTGTCTTTGGCTAGGTCACTGACACTGTGCAGGCACACTAGTCTAAATTCTGAACGTGTTTCCATCTAGTATTCAGGGATAGTGACCTGTGTTTTCAATATTGTTATTTATCAGCAGCTCACTAATATGATTGCAAATAATATCTGTGAGCCACTGCCCTTTCTCAAATGCGAGATCCTGTTTTGATCTAAAATGAACTTTCGTTAATGGACGTTGCATGGTGTTGAAAAACATAGGCACAACATTTCTCTGCATAATGTCTGTAAAAGACTCCCACACATCACCCATATTAAAAAGAAAGTGTTATTTAAAAAAATCTAGCTTTAAGAATCATTCAAGGTCCTCAGAGCAGGACTGTGTGGGCGAATAAAGCCGGATCTATCAGGGGGCCCCCCTAAAAGGCTGGGGTCCAGGGTCAGAGCCCACTTTGCCCATGCCTTAAAACGTCTCTGATGCTGATAGTAA
Source organism: Calotriton arnoldi (assembly GCA_963921515.1). Taxonomy (NCBI): domain Eukaryota; kingdom Metazoa; phylum Chordata; class Amphibia; order Caudata; family Salamandridae; genus Calotriton; species Calotriton arnoldi. Next base: position 2,410,737 of record CAWUFW010001478.1, on the reverse strand, counting down.
ATAGTGGCAGATAAATGCATGTAACACCTCCAGTTTTGAACACTGGTCTTGCTAACACGTGCATGGCATCAAAATAAACAGATTGATGTATACACCTTTTCCCCTAAGCACGGTGTAGTCATTCAAAAATAATCGAAGGAATAAAAGAACAACCAATGGATTTACCTCAGGTGGATTATGTCATGTTTGTGTCTGGAAGCAAGGGCTGAACGTCATCTCTCTAGGATGTATTCAGATGTATAGATCAGAAGAATTAGCACATTGCAGACTTATCTTGAGGCTAAAGGGCCTCAGTTTTCTGTTTGCCTTGAGATGAAAGCATGTAATTAAGATGGGTACTTAATCACAACTTTTAATCCAACAATACTGCAGATTAAAGATAAGCAATGCAAGTGGGTTTCCCTGGAGCCTCTCATTATATGGAGGGTGGCCGAAAAGAGACAAAGACAATGTGCTACTTATGTGTAAATCATGTACGTGTCTGAGTCAGCAGTGGTTTCTTTGACAGCACACATTTATGCCTGAAAAAAGTGAAAGATAAATGATTTTCAACAAAAATAATTTGTAATTTTTTACCCTGATGTGGCCCTGCACTAAAACTGCCTTGTGGAATGTATGTTAAAGAAAAAAATCAGGCAGATCAAATGTAAATGGGAAATTCTAGAATGCTAGCACGTAAACACTAAAAACCACAAGAATGTAATATTGAATTGTTTCAAGACTTTTAGAAAGTTGTGAAAATAAAAGTCATAAATTACTTCCCAGGGCTTTGAAGGTTTTCAATAACGAACACCATATATGCATTTTTAAAGTTTAAATTAAAACATGCTTTCTAGCTCCTAAAAGTGTAAAGTGCCAACCGTCGCTATTTGGTCGTGCTGAACCGGGACAAAGTCGAAGTTTCAGGCCAAAAGAGATGGAGCGTGGGTCAGACACGATGAGTGGCTGTGCCCGGTCAAGTTTTTGACCTTCTGACGTAGTCACTTTTGTGGAGCTTTTTCTCTCAACGTCAAGCAATCGGGTTTTCGGATCCGGATTTTGAGTTGACGATGACAGCCTGCTGCTGTGCAATGTCTCGGTGAGTCCTGGAGGTCTTTGTCTTCATCGTCAACGGCAAGGAGCTCTGGAGCTTTCAGCAGGGCAAACATGCGCAGTCAGGTGGAGTTGTGGTTCTTATGGAGTTTTTTCACAAAAGTTGCCAAAAAGTTCCCAAACTTTCAGATCTTCTTCTAAAAGGTTCCTTGAGGGTCAAAAAGGCTCTACAGCACCAGCCAAAGGTACAGAAGCTCTGGTTTGCCTCTTGGGGTCTGGGACTACAGCTTCCACAATGCACCGTGTCATCTAGGTAAAATACAGATGAAGCTGGTCAGCTGGGGTTGCCCTTGAAGTGGATGTTGCAGGTGACTTCTTCCAGCACTTTTGTACCTGTTGCTGCTCAGGGAGTCCACTTCTTACCTTTCAAGTCCTTCTGTGATGGAGCCTTTAGAGTGCTGCAGGTGCAGTTCTTTTGAGTGCAGTACTCTCTTGTGCAGTCCAAAGGTCCAGCAGGGCAGTCCTTCTTCTCCAGATGTTTTCAGACGGGGATCTGAGGTGCTCTTGCAGCTCTCCCATATTTATTCGCCATTATGGGCTGGCAAAAGGGGGGGACACCCCAACCAATGGGGTTCAAGTTGCTACCCTCTGCCATGACAAATTCCTGGGAACAGTGGCATGTTTTTGTCCGAGAATGCACATCTCAGCAAAAATCGAAATCAAGAAAATCTCTCCTTGGAGTTCATGTCTGGCTAAACCAACCCACAGGTGTGGCTATCTTTTTACCTGCACTCACCTTCCAGCCCCTCTCCTAATATAATTAGAGGGGCTCTTATCTGGCTGGGGATCAAGGAAGTGTGGGCTGGCCTGGGTCCTGTGACATCTGGGCTTCTACCTTTGAAGACCAGTTTATCTCCCTAGCCTCTCCCCCCTGTCCCTAGCATATTCGGGAACCAAATCTCCTCCCACCAAATGGCTGTATTGTTTCAGCCCCAGGCCTCTTCACGCCTAATCAGGGAGTAGCTTGCTCAAGCTGTCAAAGGCGGGCCAATCAGAAGAGGCTGCTACAGGGCTGGTTTAGGTAACTTCAAGAAAGTAAGTTCAAAAACTCCTTTCCTGCAATAGTTATAATGAATTTGACCTTTGCAAGTTGTTGGATTTATTGTAACTATTATTTTGATACTTTGAATTATGTTGCCAGTTCACTCCTGTCAAAAGTTAGACTTTATTAAAGTTTAAAAAAGCTTTCCCATGTTAGCCTATGGAGATAGCAGCACTACAATGGGGAAAATGACTTTGGCTATTTCTCATTCACCGGGGCATATAAAACATATTTTATAATGTCCCATATAAGTTGTTTTATGCCTGGCTTATAACCCATCACTTTCACAAGAAAGACTTTGAAAGAATTGGAAAGACTCTTCATATGAAAACAACACATACCTCTCTCATTATGACAAGGAATCCAAGGGAAAGATGTTTTTTAAAAATACATTAAAGACAGAAAGAGTACAACAGATAGTTCAATAAAAATATTTTTATGTTAAAATGGGAACCTGAAGCTTGGCTAAATAATCGAAAATTGATGGATTCATTCAACATTTAATATTATATTTAAAAAAATTACTGAAGCTGTCAACGGATGAGAGTCAGAGGGTGCACAATGCGTCAACACCCACTATCTAAGTGTGTTGAAATAGGCAAAAGGCCAGTACAGTACATGCTCGCACCCTGAATGTAGTTTATCTTTGAAGAAGGCCACATGCATTTATTTCTTTGCATCCATAAATGTGAAGGAAAGCCAAATATTGATCCGCTGGATTTTTAAGGTGGTATCTTGGAAAAATATGGCTTTCCAACCACTAGAACCAAAGTTATTATGTTACTGGCTAAGCATTAGTATTGCGATTTATTCCAAAAATATTTTGCTCTCCTAAGTTTAAGATATGTGCATTGGAAAATCCTGAATTCTGATTCTCAAGGTCAGGATCTGCACATATTTCCATGTGGAGACTGCACTTTCAAACAGCATAACATTTACAATATATGTATGTTTAAACACGGTCATAATTGCAATAATGGGATGGAGAAATGAGTTTTCGGTGCTCCAAGGGTGTGGGAAATGAAAATGTTAACATCGTCCTTATTTTATGCTATTCACAAGAAATTGCAATGAACAGCAGGTTGCCAGTGATGTTAAATGTGGGTGAAAGGTCCCCGGAAATAGAGATGTAGTTCAGAGAATTTCTTCATATGGACAAATATTCTCCATTTAAAGAAAAAAAAGGGAAAATGATTAAATGCTCATTTTTATTAACATGTTACCTGGGGATAGGAATAGGGTTAAGGGGCAATGGCTTATGTATAGAAATCTATGAATATCTAAGATTTCATTGGCTTGTACCTGAAAAGTTTCAGAATAGGAAATAAGATACAGGGGCCTTTATGAATCAAACTGGCCTGATGTGCAAACAACGTTGCTATTCATAATCATTCCTATGCCTCCTTTAACTGTAACAAAGCAGCTGCCATTAACTTTCCATCTGCTCCCATTGTGATCAACTGAATGTCCTATCATTTCAAGATGTCATTGTTAATTGAATTGCATTCAATATTATTGCATTTGATCAAAGACTTTGCGAATAAGCAATAAAAACTGGGAGGACAGTGCAGGATTGTGTATAGCATTAATGGCGCTGGTGATGTATTGGGCACTGAATGTTCAGCTCAGAGTAGTCCCGTGGGGTTCCAAGCTTGAGACTGCTCTAATTGTGATTCTTTCATGGAATCTCCCAGGCTAGGAATTGGTTCTGTTTTCTATGTCCTTTGCTTAGAGTCTCTCATTGCAATGCCATTTTGCTTTTCTTAGCCACTGTAGATGTCACCTACCTTTTCCTTGTTCTAGTTTGGATCACCTAGAAACAGTCAAATGAGGAGATAGTGAAGTTTGAAAAGAAAGATAGAAAAACAAAAATTATAAAATGCATATACACTATGCTTCATTTATCTGTTCATTGTTACTTGCCTTCCATTCCTTTTTTAAACAGTTGCACCTGTTTAAGTGGGGAGGGATGGTTGGGTGCTCACTTATATGAGGTTTTGAACAATTTAAGGAAGTGAATAATTCCCCTTGGGATGTTTTGTTCACTTTGATTATTTTGTTTTCTCAGCTGCTTTCTCCTTGTTGCCATACATTTGTTTCAGGAGATGTTTGGTCTGAAGTATGATTTGCCTATTGCATATGACCATGTAGAGCTCTTTCTCTGTGGCCCAGTCTGTACATTCCTTAAGATTCGTTTTTTATGTTTGTGAAGGGGTTGATATAAGATAGATGGTTCCAGCAGTCATTCACTTGGTGGTTTGTTGTTGCTATACTTCTTTTGGCTGGGAAGCTCATCCCAACCACCTTGTCCTTTCGGTCTAGAGTTTCTGTGCTGCACTCAGCTTCAAAAAGGCATTTTGTGTTATCTGGGAAATTTGGACGAGGTATTACCAGATTTTCCTAGGCACCCTACTTAGTTGTTAGCTTGATCAGTGGGAGCCCCCACAGTTCACCCCATAGAGTGAGATGCTTTCTATTTTCAATCATGGAGAACATTTCAATCAGAATTTATAAAGCACTGCTAATCACCCAATAGGGTATCCAGGTGGTTGTGTAGGACCTCGTGTGCGTGGGTCAGCAGCTTGAATTAGCATCTCTTCTGTACAGGAAGCCAGTGGAGTTGCCAGAGATGGTGTGTGATGTGGGTTCGCCGGGGAGGTTGAGGATGAGTCTGATTGAGGTGTTCTGTATGGTTTGAAGTCTCTGTAAGAGGTGTGTGGCAATTTCTACGTGGAGAGCATTGCTATAGTCCAGTCAGCTGGCGATGAGGGTCTGTGTCATGGTGCATCTCATGTGCAGGGATAGCCGCTTGAAGATATTCTGTAGCATGCGTAAAGTGAGGAAGCAGACAGAGAAGACAGGGTTGATCTGTGATTTCATGGTGAGCTTGTTATCAGTGATGATTCTGAGGTTTCTGGTACGTCTGCGGGTATGGGTGTGGGTCCCAGGTCTGATGGCCACCAGTAGTCATCCCAGGGGCTGCTGTTGTCACAAAAGATCAGAACTTCTGTCTTGTTCAGCTTCAGGCAGTTGTTCTTCATGCAGTCGTTGATGCTCGTCATGCATCTATGGAAGTTGGTCCTGGTGGTGGGAGAGCAATCAATTAGGGAGAGGATGAGTTGGGTGTCGTCTGTGTAGGATATTATGCTGAGGCCATGGGATCTGACGGTGTTGGCAAGTGGGGTCATGTAAACATTGAAGAGCGTAGCACTGAGGCATGAGCCCTGGGAACACCGCAGACAATATCCTTGAGTTTGGAGGAGAAAGGTGGTAGGTGGACCCTCCGTGTTCCTCTAGTGAGGAAGGAGGTGATCCATCTGAGTGTGTTTTGGGATATAAAAGGCATTGAATGAATACATATTGATGCGTGAAAGCTATGATGAAGTCATGGGACATAAGTGATCCCCTGTTTGCTTTGTGTATACAGATGTGCAAGTCACGGCGTATGCATGTGAGATGATACTAGGGGAGAGCTTGTAGAATTTCTGTGCGAATGAGATCATTTCCTGACTCTGTGGTGGCAACACCAATGGCCTGGCCTACTAGGTCCAAATATGACACATGATGTATTTTTCTGTGCTTAAATACAGATCAATTTTCTCATGTGCAAATTCTTTTTAAGAATGTGATCATGTGGAACATTAATCTTTTTTTCTAATCCCTAAAAATAAATAGTGGAAAACACATTCAAGAACTGCACTCACTGAGTGTTTTTCCTGCCTCAGCAATCACAGTAAATGAAACAACCAGAGGAGACAAATTTTAAATACAGCATCAAAAAATAAATCATATCAGGAAGCTTGGATGCATTATGTGACACAAATGCCTCTCTTTAATCAGGAGTTATAGAAACCAACACTATCATCAGGGCCTGCTGCCCTCCCTGATTTCTAATTATTGGCTGAATCAACTAATTCTGCTTCAGTGATAGCCTGCTCTTACACCGCCTCTTTTTCCAAAGTCAGTGTTGGAGGTTTGAACTCTTCCAGCCAGCTGTTCACTGCCTGCACCTCTAGCCTTAGTTCTTCTCTAAATACATTTGAAATAAGGACCAAAAGGATTCTGTTATCGCACCTTTTGGTATATGTATATGCCTGCATCCTCATTGAAGATCTTGACAATTATATTGCTAACTCTGCAAACCTTTGCTTTCTTTGTCAATACGTTTCCTACCTGCCATTTTGTTAGAGTGATTGCATTAAGCTCTGCCTGTAACTCCCTGTGCATTGCTAATTAGCATTTTGTGTGATTCTGTCTGACAAGCTGTGGGCACCTTAGGTAATCTAGTTTCTGTGTCCTTGATGTCACTCTCAGACTGTGCGAATATGCTCTTTCACATCGAACACATCTACACTTCCTTATTAAAAACATTTTAATAATGAAAGAGGATATGAACTAGCTCACCCCTCCATGGAAGAGCAAATACTTGTAAGTGCTCAAATGAAGGTCAAGCTGCACATTTGCAAAAAAAAAATCATGAACTAGCATTTCCCCATTCTCTTTACATTTATGCTGGAAAAAAACATATATTTAAACTGGGCTAACTGACTTGATGAAACTTCCAGAGAACGTAGATCTCAAATTCAGCTTCCGAAAAGAAGTGTGAATTTATTGGTTGCCCATACCTTTCTGTTATCAGGAGTCATAAACTTTTGAACGGTAGTCTAAAAAGCTCTGTAGAATCCCAACTGGCCTATGTGTTTTTCTTTATTTGCTTGTATTTTATTATTCACATCAGTGTTGTCAGTGCTTAATTTGTAAAATATTAAGTGCCAGGGCTCTGACCACGAGGCCACTGCAGCTTGCACTACCCATCGCCCTTGTCATCGCTGCCAAAACAACTACTAACCATCTCTCTTGCATGTAAATGCGACAGTTCAGATTATTCCAGGTCCCCAAAGCTAAAGGAATGGCTGGGAAGGCAGGTAATTAGCAATTTTAATGTTTATTGTATTCCTATAGAACCGTTGTTCTGCTCATCTCTAAATTAGATGAGCAGCGCCGCCATGTGGTAGACTGTTCTATGTATGGTGTTGACAATTAGGTGCCGGTGCCAGCACCGGAAACCAATTAAGTGCCGGTGCTTAGCACCGGAAAGCACCGGCTCAAATCAAGCACTGAGTGTTGTAAACATCATCAACAGGTTCATGAAAAATCGAGAAAATGAATACCGGAGTTGAATTAAAATCAACATGTCTTTATCATCTTGTAAGGACGTTGTGCAAATAAGTAGAAGCAGTTTTGCCATAGTAAGCTTCAGCTGGGAAGAAGATAACAGCCAATTATTGAGTTTGCATAGTAATTAAAAACATTTTTTGAATGAAATTAATATATTTTCATTAGTAAACAAACATGCTACATCGCAAGCAGTTCAGCATTGTTTCCTACATCCCTGTCTAACTAAACACTCATCGACTAGGGTTTTTACAGCTACATGTATGACAAAAACAAAGAAACATGGTGGCATATTTACAAGGAGGTGGCGGAGCGCGGTGTTAGCCTCCTTGGCTTAACGCCGCACTCCGCCACTTCTAAAACGCAGGACTGCACCGTATTTACAAGAATACGGTGCAGTCTTGCGTTTCCCCCTGCACTGGCACTAGTTTAGCTGGCTAGCACCAACCCAGGCACCCTTGCACCATAGTGCAAGGGTGCCTCCGTTAAGGGGAATGATTGTTTATGTGCAGGAAGGTTTCCCTTACTGCACATAAACAATCTGAAATGGCGTTTTGAAACTTCTATGTGTGCTGCGTAATGCAGCACACATAGAAGTTGCAAAACGTAATTTTTTAAATGATTGTTTATGTGCAGGAAGGGACACCTTCCTGCACATAAACAATCAATGGCGTTTTGCTGTTTCTATGTGTGCTGCACAATGCAGCACACATGGAAACAGCAAAAACGAGGCAAATTAAACATTTCTCCTCATTGTGCCAGGGTAAGACTAGGTTCGTCGGAGGACCCAGAGTGGCACAAAAGGGCACACCGACCCTTGACGAAAGTGTGACTGCAGGGCGGTGTCCCCATGATGGTCCCGGGTTAAGAGAATATCTTATGAGACTCGGATTTAAAGTGATGAATGTGTTACAGAGAACAAGTAAGATTGAATCAACCATTTACTAATTTTTTTTAACAATTGATCACATTGTGATTAGGACCAGATATTAAAGGGATCTACACCCTGAAGAAGGCCAATGACCCAGTTGGGCATAGGAATATGGCTGAAACATGTTGGTAATCGCAGTGGGGGTTTAGGAGTAGTTACTCCTCCTTTATGCCCCTTATTTTCATTTTTAATCTTGTCAAGGTGGACCAAGAATAAAGGAATACAGGAGGTACCTCCTTAGGCAGTTTTATCTTTATTTTTTTCTGCACCAGTGATCCCTTCCAGGGAAAACTCTTTCCTTTCCTCACTAATTCTCTCCTTAACCTCACCTAAAAAAATCAGTGCTCCGTTCTGTGTGTTGGTCTGCACCTAGGCGTTGAAAGCGGCCCTATGATGAAGCATGCCACTATATAGTGGGTGAGGGCAGTATTAAAAAATCTATTGATTTTCCCCTCTAGCCCCCTCCCCCTTGTAACCCCTTCTACACACATTTATTGGTAGGTTAGAGACACTGACAGAACGATTAATAGAATAATTCATGATAGGGTCTCTCTTTTTGTGTCTTTTAGTTCTTCTCTTTTTTGTGAGTTGCGGTAAGACCAGGTTTTTCCTGGTCTTAATTTTGGTGCTGCCCCACATTTATGCCACCCTTGCAAATATGGGACAGCATCAAAATCAATAGGTGCTGCAGTGGAAAGCCCACCACAACACCCATTGCCTGCCCCTTTCTCGCTAAGTATAGCGTGAAAGGGTGCCTTATTCACAAGGCAGCGTTAAACCACGTTAGGTGGCTTAACGCCACCTTGTGAATAAGGCGAAGCCCCTATCGCCACCACAATGTCGAGAAAAGTGACGTTAAGGTGGCGATAGGGGATTGTAAATATGCCCCATGGTTCTTACATTCAGTAACTACTCAAGCCCCACATAAAATTATATGAAATGTTGTCTCATAATTTTATTGTGCTCCTTGTTCAAGATAGCGCTGTCCTTGTGCTCGGCCTTCGAGAATTCAGCTTGAGTATGAGTTCATTTTCATTTCCAGTTGACCAATGAGAGTTGCTCCTGGGGTAATATTATAAATTGTTACTCTCCATCTGCATCATTCATATGTCTGCGGACCTAGCTGTGTGCAAGACAGCAACAATTCAGCGTATGTCTCCGATAAATCTTGGCAGTACATTAAATTTGCAATCAGAGCCATAGGTGTGTATTTCCATTCTTTGAGTGTTATTATCATAACCATTGTGGCAGTCCTAGCAATATATCAGGCTGCAATGTCTGCCCGATAATATGTCCAAGCTATGTGGATGAAGTCAGCGCCATCAGCAGTCCATCTTGTACACCTGGCATCTTCACACAATCATTTCTTCAGAAGGCTCTGTATAATAAACCCTGTGAAGGACTTTATAATGTATACAGTATGGGTCGGTATTTGCTGTTATTTAGTGTGTGTGTATGGGAGTAGCAATATCTGTAGATCCCTTTTCCCCATAGGTTACAGGTTTCGGGTCATTCGGGCTAGTGAGAGCGCCTTCAGAACCTCAGGTTCTTTAGAGAATGTCAGGATTTCACTCCTCAATGTGGCATTTTGAAAATTGTACTTGAGCTTTGAGCTCTAATATGAGTGCTATTAGTGGTTTCCAGGTCACGGGGAATTCCATAGCATACAGTTGTTTCAATTCCTTCCCCCAATGCTTGTTGTACCACTTTTTTGCAGTCATAGCAATCACATGCCACTGTGTCTATATTGTATCAGTGGTATCCTCGGAGTTGGCATATCACCACCGCAAATCAGACGCACATTGTCTGCTTCAATCGCTACATGTAATAAGTGCAGTGGAGAGTGGTACCAGTAATAGATAAACTGTACTTGCAGAAATAAGTTGCAGATTTCAAAACTGGATGTGTTAAACCTGCCTGTCGCACGTCTCTCGTTCAAGCCCAGGCTAAAATAATGATCAATGTTTTGAGGGATTTAATCAAACAATGTGTTAATGGGATTGGGATATTTATAAATAAATCTAACAACATTGGTAATATTACCATTTTCATTAGGTCTATGAGTCCCACTAAGGACAGCATGGGACAAACCATCGGTCTACTTGCTATGTGATGTTTTTGTATGCTAGCTCATAATTGCCCCTGACTATCCAATCTATATCTCAATGAATTTGTGCACCTAAACATCAATCCGATGATTTGCACTGGTGCCACAGAGAAAAAAAATCACATTCTTTTTTTCTCATCTGTTTGTGGGAATACCTGTGGCTTTCCGTACTTAACAGTCCTTCTTATTGTATGATCTCTCTTATGACTGGGGTAAGCTGACATTTGCGCTTTTTATCAATAATAAAATATCATCTGCATAGAGCGATAATCAAATTCTAGATTCCCTAAAACTTAATCCATTTTCCAAGTAGTGTTGTCAAAGCGCACAGGCCAGTGGTTCATCTGAAATTGTAATAATATGGGAGCCAGTGGGCACCCCAGCTTTGTCCCCCATGTTATGTGTTTGGGGCATGAAATTCAGTCCATAGTTGTTGGCTGGGCGTATAATATCATAATGTAAGGATGAGATTGTTAACTCATTCCCATCCTCACTACAGATGCAAATAGAAATTGCACAACAATGCTGCCAAGGACTTTTGTGACGTCCAGAAAAACTTCCAGGGTTCCAGATCCTGATTCAGTTGATGCAATAATGTTAAGAGTGCACAAAGATCGCATGAGGTGGATTGGCCCTGCACAAAGTCTAATTGTTCAGGCAACACCAACCCTGTAAGGAGGGAGAGTAACCTCTTTGCAATCAACTTCTTCATTATCTTGGTATATGTGTCAAAAAGGGAAAAGGAATTATAAGGTTTGTGTAAGATAATGGAGTATTAGTTGAGGGGGTAATAACCCACCTCAAATAATAATCACAATTCTTGTCAGGGTGAACCACCAAAGTCACTAATTAAACCTGTGCTTAACCCTTGGGTAACTTGGCACAAAGTATTCAGGCTTAATCTAGAGGCTATGTGTAAACTATTTATGCAATACTGAAATAGGAATAAAATGAAAACACAAAACAAAAAAAAAACCAAACCACTTTAGCAAAATAGAGTAACACTGGAGTTATCAATTTTCAAAGTTTGAAGTGAAAATTGTGGCAAAAAGCACAAAGCACCAATTGCAGCTAACAGGCCGCCCTGGACTGTGTCAAAGTAAAAAGTTAAGGCTGAACGAGATGGAGCATGGGTCGGATATAGGGACCAGGTTTATTCCAGTAGAAATTTATCTTCCAACTTTTCTGGCTAAAAAGTGGTTGTCGATGAGTGGTCCGTGGGGCAAGCTGTTAGCTGGATCTGAAACAGGCCTCAAAGATCTGAAACAGGCCTCAAAGACAGTGGATTGTTTGCAAGCAGGGTCTCGGTGCAGTCGTCGACAATAGTGGGTAAGTTCCAAATGGGCGAAGTGCAAAGTCTGGGGATGCATCAAGGTCTATAGGAATCTGCTCTGCGTTGGTCCCGATGAAGAACTTAGGAAAGTTTTCAGGAATTCAGATGTCCTTCATCGGGGCAAACCAGCAAGCTGAATCTGACTAGCAATTCAATGTTGAAGGTTTCGGTTCAATTGCTGTCCCAGCCTCCCATTGGTCCCTGAAGGAAAAGTTGGCAAAAACAAGTCCCCTGTATTTGCAGTTTGGACAAGATGAGTAGTACACTTTAACACCAGCCTAGGGTCCAGGACGTGGGGGGGGGCACTTGAGGCCAGCTTTAGGGTCTAGAACAGGTCCAGTTGGAACTGGTCAGCTGGGCAATTGCATGTAGAGAGGCCTGTAAATGCCTGTAGCTTAAACAGGTCAGCAAACTGACCCTTAAATTCACTTCTAGGGTCCGGGTTTTAGGCAAGCAGGTCCAGGCTTCCTTCAGGATCCTTACACAGCAAGGCATTTCTTCTTCTGATTCTCCATTGATCCAGGATTGTTCTGAGTAGGGTACTGGGGTGCCACATTTATGCCCAGTGCCAGCCTGTGGGTGGGGAAACTCTTGTCAACTCTCTAACTAATGTGGTAAAGGTTCCCTGGGGTGGCTCTATCCACTTTTGCAGCATTTTCTATGTGTTTTAATCTACGCTATTCCCCAGTACTCCTCTGCTCTAAAAACCAACATGGAAGAACCCTTCTTCCCCTGGTCAGTACTCCTTGTGCCCACCCAGAAGTGTGGCTATGGAAATGGGCAAACCCTTACTTGTGTTTACTCCAAACCAGTTCTGGGGCAGCTTCCCCTCCCACTGGATTTGGACCCCAGCTGGCTAACAAGAGATAATGGAGGCAGGCCTTGCTGTGAGTAACATCTGCCAGTGACAGGGTAGGCATCCTTTGAAGCTCAGGAATGGGTTGGCACAGCCCCACAGGCTATCCTGCTCAAGGAAGAAAGCCACCTCTTCACACCCATGCCCATTGTCCACTGCCTATGTGTCATCCACATCTCATCACAGGGGAGCAGTCAACAGTCAGGTGATGGTGGATACTGGCAGAAAGGCCTATTTGGCAGGAAAATGACAAATTTTTAATAGTGTCATTTCTAAAATTGTAATCTAAAATCTGACTTGACCATGAAGTTGAATTTTAAATTACTATTAAAATGATTCCTTGAATCATTATTTTAGCAGATTCAAAATAGAAATTAGCACTATAAGTGGTTTTAGTGTAACTCAGGGTTTCCCTATAGGAGAGCCATCCTTGCCACAATGAAAAAGGACTTTGAAGGTTTTCCACTGCCATGACATGTAAAACATTTAATATGCATGTCCTACTTTTTACCCTGCCCTGTGAATGTTTAGGGCCTACCTTAGGGTTGGCTTATAAGTATTAAAAAGCAGGATTTAGGCTGTTGGGTCAAACTGGCATTTTTAAATTGTCTAGCCAGGCAAAAAGGGCAGCCCTAGAGACATGTTGTATAGTGCTACTTTAGTGGGTGGCACTATGAGTGCTACAGCCAACTAATAGCATATAATTTACAGGTCCTGGGTACATATAGTACCAAATACTAGGGATGCATATGTATATCTAGTGTACTATTTTGGAATATGTTAATTTTGCCATGTTTAAAGGGAGAGCACAGCACTTTCCCACTTCTTAGCTGGAGTAAAGTGCGCAGAGTCCTATGGCCAACAAAAACAGGTTCAGCAACAGAAGGCAAAAATGGGGAGAACTTCCACACACAAGACTGTCATTTGCAACAGTTCAAATTTATTTGGCAGCTGATCGACTTCTGTTAATGTAATCAATTTTCATGGGATGGTCTGGTTCACTGTATTTGGAGGATGATTAGCTAGCACTAATGGGATAATTTAGGCCTTTTGCAATGTGAGGGCTATGACACCCAGTCGCCTGGGTTATTCATACATCTCAAGTTAGCCATTTTTTAATAAACTTTTATGGTGAGCCCATCACTTTCAGTGGCTTTACCACTTCTCATGTCCTTTGATCGTAGCATGGAATTCCGCCACTGAAGTAAGGGTAAACAGAAATCCCCTGTGTGTGCTTTCCAGCCATGTCCATGCTATTCTATTAAAGCATGATGTTGTGTCTGACATTAGTGGTGTTGTGCATAAGGTGCCCCGCTTAGAACGGAACAACTTTAGGATCTCAACTGCATTCTATACATTTTCTGATGTATGCCATTCCATTTCATTGACAGCAGTTGCAACCCTGCGATGCCTAATGAAGGCTGCCAAGGTGCTGTTTAAAGAATTCTCTCCCCCACATGTCCTCACCGCCACACTTTTGACACAGCATTTCACTTCCATTTCTGCTATCTCACTGTATATTTTCATCACTGAGTTAACCTCTGCAAGCATCTTGGGATCACCATGTGCACTATACGGTCGTCCATGCCCTTTCACTTGTGCCTGTAGTTATATAAGATGTTTTGCATAGATTTAGGGAAGCCAGCTTGCTTAGCTGTAGATGCCCCTCTAATTACAAACTCAAATGCCTCCCACATCACTCCCACATTGTCCATTCTTCAAGAATTTGTCTCAGTATATTTTAGGATAGGAGTCTTAATGGGCTCCTGAATGCCGCATCCAACAGCGCAGTGGATGGGAAGCGCCAACTCTACATATGTGGTGGCAAGACTATTTACAACATAACGAGGAAGAGATCTGGTACTTTACTCGCCATATGCACCACGTCTTGTGCACCAGCTCCCACTCAAATATCACGACTGGAGAACACTGAGGGGCCGATTCCGATCTCGGCCGGTAGGGCTCCGAATAGGATTCGGCTTTACCGGATCCGATTCGGAGCCCTTTTCCCGACCGAATCGTACGCGGGTCCGGCCGAGCGAGTACGATGCGAGCTCGCCGACCGACTCGTCCGGGCGACCCGACCGCTCCGACCGACTCGTACCCGGATCGTACCGCTCCGACCGACTCGCTCGGACCCGATTCGCACCGCGCAATGGAGACGTTTTCCGGCCGGGTAAGTACGATGCGCACCTCGACCGCTCCGACCGACTCGCGCCGTCCGACTCGAACTCGCTGTCGGAGCCGTACTTTGGGGGTCCGTGTCGGACCCCCTGTACGCGTACCCGCGCGAGTCGCACACAGGGGGACCCATGGGTCCCCCTACCTGTGCGTGTATGCCGCGAGCGCTTCGCGGCGTACTCGCTGTAGGGGCGCCCTTGTCCGCCTCGCACCCATTGAGGCAATGGGAGCCCGCGTACGCGTTGTACGACCGGCTCCCATTGAGTTCAATGGGAGTCCGACCGACTCGTGTCCGGTGGCATACGAATGCATCGGACTCGTTCGGTCGGACTGCACGGGTCCGATTCGGTCGGAAATCTCTCCGGGTCCGGCTCGGTCGGAGAGATTTCCGGCCCGATTCGGAATCGACCCCTGAGTGTACTGATGAGTTGTAAGTGACTTCCTAAACTAATGGGTTCTTATACTGCCACAGGTCGATTAGTAAATCTTGTTCCATGATTTCATGTAATGAATGCATTAGCTGCAGGGTTCTGGGGTTTGGAGGGCACATTATGTATATCTATCCCTGGCTCTAAATCAGTGTTAAAGGCTCCACTCCATATGGTCTTGCCGAAGCAAGTTTCATGGAGGTCGACCAGACTCACTTGGTGAAGGAACGGCAGTCTATATTTGTACCAAATAAGTTTCATATTGTGACGTGTGTGCTGTCGATGTTCCCTCTGTATTGCTATATCTGTCCTCCGGATCAGTCAAGGGGGTAATATGACAATAAGTTATTCCTTGTCTTATGATAGTCACCTCTCCTCTAGAGTAGTTGAAATAGGATGCAAAGAAGAGCGAAACACCCCCTACATGGGTACATAGGACGATCTCTTGTGCTGTGCACTTATGTTTTCATGTGTGTCTCCTGCAGCATGGTAATATCAATATTGAGTCTGGCTAAATGCTATTTGTGATTTAAATCCTATATTTGGATTTGAAAATTTAAATGCGCATACATTTGTAATGCAGTTATTAGGATGTGTCAAATACTATAATGCAATGCTTGTCATGCAGGGATGGGCACAAAATCGGTTATGTGGTCGTCGGTTCTTCATTAAAGTTTTCAGTGGACTCCGCTGTGTGTTGGATAATTTATTCTATTTTTTAGGAGGCATTTGTCACACAGCAGAGTTTGGGTAAACATGTTTTTTTACTTTTAATTGTTTTTCTTAAAATTAATGATAGCAAATAATATTTCAATATTGTGCAACAGTATAAATTCAAAAGTGATCTAGTCAATTCAAATAATATTATACATTATATATATATATATATATATATCAACAAAACCCCTACTCCCGAAGTATATATTACATAAATACTTAAATACGTTCTGCTGCCTCTTACCTCATTCACATATACCCAATGGCTATCTTTTGAAGCAAGGTTGGTTTCCACGGCCTGTTGAAGGAATAATGGAAAAAAATATTAAAAATCTCATGGAACTTAATGTGAAGGTGACTTCGGTGCATAATAAATACATTAGATTCAAATTTGGCTTTTCTGAACAGGTTTTTGGCTTTTCATTTTCACAAAATGCATTGCTAAGACTGGAATATTTCAGAAAATTAGATGTTTTTTGTGAAACTTCTACTAAAGCATCAACAAAATGTAATCATATTTGGAATTTTTAAATAGATTTATTTTACTTTTTTTGTATTTGTTTGAAATGTTGGCACTATCGCTTCCAGTGAAGATACAGTCCAGCTGCAAAAACAGAACTACCTCCCCTGGCACACACTCCACAACTCATCCCTCTCAAACACCGCAGAAGCTCCCCACGACCTACTGCTAATATTTTAACTGTGCAGCCAGAGTCATCCACAAGCCTTGTGTAATGTAATGCTTTGACTAATGTGTAACTGACCCTTTCCCATCCTCACTGGCCTTTCATTAACAGGCCGGATGTTCTTTCCCACATGAGGGGCCTAAGATCTGTCAGCTTAATGGAGAGAAAAAAGAGTGAAAATCGGATGACAGAGTGTTAGAAATGGGTTTTCTGGTTGGCTAGGGTATGCACCTAAGCCAGGCGGAACCCACCACTCTAGTCAGGATAAGGGTCTCCCACGTCTAAAACAACCCCTGCTCACCCCCTTGGTAACTTGGCATGAGCATTTAGGCTTATCTCAGAGGCAATGTGTAAAGCATTTGCATATAACAAACAGTAATACAGTGAATACTCTACAAAAGGACACCACACCAGTTTTAGAAAAATATTTATCTTTGTAAAACAAGACAAAAACAATAAAAATCCACTATACAGTGATCCAAATACCAATAAAGCAAAATTAGACTTTATATACTGTTCCTTGAAGTGGATAGCTCCGTCCGGGGCTATCACGGTATCATGAACAAAAAAATCCAACAGTTCCGGCTGGTCGCACCATCGCGGGCCAGCTACGGTGACATGGAGACTCATAAAACAGTACTTTTGGAGATCCATGACGTCAAACCTTGCGTTGATCTCCGTAGGAGCGGCGTTGGCAGGCATGGGTTCCGGAGGTTGGTGCAGGAGTCGGGGGGCCCTTGAAGTCACAAGGTCGTACTCCGTGAGTTTGAAGTCAGGAGCACCGGCGTCAGGTCTGCGGTGCCCTCAGGTCGCAGTGTAGGCAGAGGCTTAGTGACGGTGCTGATAGGTCATGGTGCAAGCAGTGGCAGTGTCATTGCTGAAGCGCTGTCGTCGGTAGACACAAGGCTGCGATGAGAGATGGGGCAATGGGTCGTGTGGGGCCCACAGGTCGTGGTGCAAACAGCAGCATCGGTTGACGAGCTGGAGTCAATGGCGCTGACATCGGTGGGTCAAGGCTGCACTGTGGAAAGGAGCAGTGCATCCTGTAACTTACAACTGTGCCCCCAAACCACGGTGCAGGCAGCAGCATTGATGTCAGCTTGGAGCGGCGCTGTCAGTGAGACCAGGGCTGCGGTGCAAAGAGGGGTGGTGCTCCGGGTTCTCCACGAGCAGTGTCCACAGATCACAGTGCAGGCAGTGGCGTCGGTGGCGGCGTCATGGCATCGTCGGGGATACCAAGGCGTCAGGGTGAAGCGAGGCGGTGTGGAGTGTGGTGCCCACAGATCATGGTGCAAGCAGTGGCTCCGTGGGGGCATCGGGCAGCGATGGCGGTGAGACCAGGGTTGCCGGGCGAAGTGTTGCGAAGTGTGGCGGTGCCCTCTGCAGTGCCTTCAGATCACGGTACCAGCAGCGTCGTTGATGGCGTTGGGTTAACTTTTTCATCTGTGGCAGCTGAAACATTCAGTTCCAGAAACCAGTACTCAGAAGAAGTTGAAGTCTTTGATTTCCCTGAGACTTCCAACAGGAGGCAAGCTCTACAGCAAGCCCTTGGAGATACTTAGAATGCAGAAAGAACAGTCCAGTTCTTTCCCTGCCCAAGACAGAAGTGGCAAGTGCAGGCCAACCCAGCAAAGCACATAGCAAATTGGTAGCCTCCCCTCACAGCTCTTCTAGCTCTTCTTCCTGCCAGGTTCCTTAGTCCAGCAATAAACTAATGTTTTGGCGTCAGGCTCCCCCCTCACGTTTACCTTTGAAGCTGGCACACACAAAGTTCCACTGGCATACATAATCAAGTTCTGCCTGGCTCAGGCCAGGCTCACTCCAGGGGGTGGAGACAGCATTGTGGAAGACAGGCACAGTCCATTCAGGTGCAAGCAGCATCTCCTACCACTACTCTAAATGCAGCCAAGTCTATTCAGCCTGGCTATGAGTCACCCAGGAAAGGCAGGACACCTCAAACCCCCTGGTGTCTGTCAAGTGCGAATGCACAAACCAGCCCCTGTCAGTCTAAAACCCACACAGCGAATACACAACCGGCAAAGGCACATTGATAGTTAGACAAGAAAATGCCCACTTTCTAAAAGTGATATTTTCAAATACACAATATCAAAATCATCTTTACTAAAAGAGGTATTTTTAAATTCTTAGTTCAGGAAGCCTAAACTCCATTTCTATATCTTGTCCCAATCGAAAGTTATGCTTGTAAGATGTTACAAAGCACCTCCCTATGGGACAGATAGCCTTGCAATAGTGAAAAACGAAATACACTGTCTTTCATTTTCAGGACATGTAAAACACACCAGTACATGTCCTACCTTTCACATACACTACACCCTGCCCATGGGGGTACCTTGGGCCTACCTGAGGGGTGCCTTACATGTAATAAAAGGGAAGGTTTGGGCCAGGCAAGTGGGTGCACTTGCCAGGTTGACATGGCAGTACAAACTGCGTGCAGTCACTGCAGTGGCAGTTCTGAGACACCTTTGAAAGGCTGTATGTGTGGGTGGCACAATCAGTGCTGCAGGCCCACTAGCAGCATTTGATTTACAGGCTCCGGGCACACACAGTGCACTGTACTAGGGACTTAGTAGTAAATCAAATAAGTCAATTATGGAAACACCAACCCATAAACACAATTTACATGGAGAGTATATGCACTTTAGCACTGAATAGCAGTGGTAAGGTGCACAGAGTGCTAAAACCAACAAAACCAAAGTCAAAAACAGGAGACCAAAAAGCAAAAAGTCTGAGGGCGAAGCCGCTTACAAAGCCAAGTCTAACACAGGGCAAGGTCAGGGGATGAGAAGAGGAAAGGAAAGAAAGCGAGGTAGAAAGGCCATGAGGTGAGAGCAGCTGTGATAGTAGTGGAAAGAACGAAGGAGAGTAGGGGAATCAATATGGCCTGTAGAAATATAAAGAAAGGGTGAGGCAAAAATAAAGCAAGAAGAAATGGAGAAATGTGCAATTTGCAGATGAAAAACAGGTGAGATGAGCTAT
This sequence comes from Calotriton arnoldi, assembly GCA_963921515.1. Taxonomy (NCBI): domain Eukaryota; kingdom Metazoa; phylum Chordata; class Amphibia; order Caudata; family Salamandridae; genus Calotriton; species Calotriton arnoldi. The sequence continues at coordinate 2,391,192 of CAWUFW010001478.1, read as the reverse complement.
GGTTTTGGGAGAACAATTGAAAGGAAAGAGTGGAAGAATCTAAATGTAAAGATAGCGTGAAGCTACAGCAAAGATAGGAGAAAAGAGAAGAAGAAACAAATGCAAAAGAACAGAAATGGATAGAAGAGGGGCGAAAGATGGGAGAGGCAAGGACAATGGGAAAGAATAGCAAGATGATGAGAATAAAGGGACAAAGGAAATGTGGTGGAAAGGAATGGAGAGGGACCCAAAAGAGAAAGGAGTGGCTAAAGGACAAGAAGTAAAGTTCGGGAGAGAAAGAAGAAGTATCAGATTATAAGAGGGTGAGAAAGAGAGAATTGAGAAAGAAGATTCAGGTGGAAAGGCAGTAAGAGAAATTAAGACAGGCTGCTTTGCTGGTTTCTTTTAGTTTCATCTCCTAAAAAAATCTCCAGTTACTCTGAGGAAGAGTCAACCAAATGAAGGGCTGAGCCGGACACACGCCTTCAAGAATGTGATGATTCAGAGGGTTGAAGTTTCACTGCTACCAAAATGCAATTTTCAGAGGTTACAAGTTTGAATCCTGTAAGGCAGGCTCAGCCTTTCATCCTTTTGAGGTCAGTAAATTAAGCCATAAATGAAGTTACAGTAACATTTGTTATTTAGAACATTTAGAAATGACAGAAGTGGGCAATGCAGCGCTATATTAAAATAAGTTAATTTATTACCATTATCTGCTCAATCTCCTTTTGAGGAACTGTCCTTGCATGGGATTAACTTTTCTCGAGACATGAACCTGTCAGAAAAAGGGCCTGTGGGTAGTTTTTATATCTAGTGAAATTAATGCAAAGAATGTTCACTTAAAGGATACAGTTATTTATTTTTTATTTGTATTTATTTTTTAAAGCTTAAAGTTTATTAGAAAGAACTTGTGAAACCATACTTGTGTTTTTATTTATTATGTTACTGTGCATTTCACTAATGCCCACAGAACTTACTTCTTATAAAATCACTTTAGTGCTACCAAAAAGGCTAAAAGATCAACTGATATCAGATAGTACACAACTTAAAAGACCATCTCACCTTTCCTTCCCAGACTGGTGCCAAAGAATTGGCCCCTGATCTTACTAGCTACTCCAGGATGCCATGTGCATACTGTGGGCTTGAGCCACAAAGGTAAACTTACACTTTTATATAAGTTTACTCTTTTTTGGTATCCACAAGCAAACAATGTAATAGTAACTTTACGAATGTGGAGACTCCCGTCCTATACTTTTAAGTGCGAAGTTCTCAGTCCGACTGTGGAGTCCCCACAGTCATAAAGTTACTATTAGATTGTTTATTTGTGAATACCGAAAAAGAGTAAACTTTCCAAAAAGTGTAAGCTTACCTTTGTGAATCAGGCCTTGTGTGTGCGTCCTCCGTCCTGTAGAACCTGCTTTCACTGTTTATAGTTGGAGCAGGTGCACAAATGTCAGCATTCCCAGGCCCCCGCTGAAGATGTTATGCACTAATAGCATCCACTAGGGAAGCTAAGGAGATAACTGTTTGGCCTTTTCAGGAAACTACAAAGGATGTACTACATCCTTTTCTAGTATATTCCCCCTCCTACGGCTGGTGTTGCCAAAGAATGGCAGCTTCATCGTGCTCAACAGATACTGTGGGATGGAGGAGTAAGGCAGAATCTATATCTCTGTTTACCAGGAACCACAAAAAGTGTGCAACATCCCAGCAGCTTTCCATGCATTCCACAGCCTTCCTTCAGTTCCTTCCGTATCTGGACCACAGTCAGGGGAGTAGCTTCATGGGGGTGTTTGGGGTTATACACCCCCTTAATAAATGTATTCTGTAGTAAATAGTTGGGTACAGGTGCTTTAAATCAGATATGGTGAGGTGTCTGTTGTATTTCACTTGGGATTTTTACATACACATGCAAACAAAAACACACACACTCTTGTCTCTGTTTTAAAGGTCTAAAAAACTGGTTATTTTACAAAATATTGAGTTATAAGTATCCCTCATAATCCACATTCTTCTCCCTTCCTACTGCTCTATAAGGGCCCCTCCTGCTCTGCTGCTGTTCATGTATTCTTCCAGCGTGATTGTTGGGAAATCTGAAGCTCACCCCCCCCCATGTTATTGACCAAGCTACTCCCCTGACCCCTGCCGCAACTTTCATTCAATTAAAGCCAGTGCCAGAGGAGTGAGTGGTAATATGAATAAAGCGCTCATCTTAGACAACAGAGTGATTGGGATGTATAAAACTTATTATCAATTTATCCTGCCATTTTCAGCAATGTGACTTACTGCAGAGACTCCCGTATCCTTCAGCATATTTGAATCAACACTAGCGCGGTAACCTTTCGTTTTACTCTCTTTTGTAACATTTTAACTAAAGAACGTAACATATTTATTTAATTATACTGTTCAAAAAGGGGGTGTTGGTTTTAGCTGTTTGAAAGATGTCAAAGAACACTGGGCTAACTTCATGATGAACAAGAACTTCTTTTCTTTAAATACTTTATTTCGGTGGTCATAGCCCCATAAAAGTCACAATACCTAACATCAAGTGTAAACATAACATTAATAAATATCACTAAAAGTACTTAACAGCATGTATAAATATCAAAAAAATCACCTATTAAAATATTAATAAAACAAACCAATAATAGTCAAAATACATTCTTCCGAATACCACTTGATGTTAGTACACAGTCTGAAATCAATCACACCTCATTGTGGCAAGAAGTAAAACATGCCCAAGCCACCGGATTGGCCAGATGCTCTCTAGAAATTTTGCATTCGAAAAGTCAACAAAGGGGGTGGTATTGCGCCTACAAATTCCTCAAACAACTCTGTACTGGTAAACTCCCAGTAGACAACACACACAATCCAACACCTACGCTGCTTGAAATTAGGGGTGGGTGAAGAATTCTGCTGCACTGGCGGAGTTCACTGAGTTTTGCCCACTTGGCGCAGAGTTACGAAAAACTCAGCCAAGTGACGTGGAGCAGAGTGTTTTCTCTCGCTCGGCTCACCAACATTAATTTGGTGAGAGAGAGAATCGCGCGCTAGACCACCTCCCGGTGAGATTTCTTAATATGGGCGGTCGCTGCAGGTCACTACCACTAGCGTTGAGAAAGCAGCCACCCGCACTGAGGAAGTCGGTCATCGAAAAGAATATCTATGCAAGTGGCAGAAAGAAGCAGCGTCCCCTGGCGCTCCGCATGATGCCGCTTGTGTTGATTTTACAGCGCAGGAGAAACTCCTGGCGCTAAAAATCAGCGCAAACCATGCAATGAACCGGACTTCTCCACCCGTAGAACTCCATGTAGCGCGGCAATGCTTTTCAAGTACTTCTGGAGGTCCATGTAGCACGAATCCACAAACTCTGCACAGGCCTACTTGGAATAGAAGGGGCAAAAAAACAGCAAGTGATCATCAGTTTCATCAAACCCCTTTGCATGTTGGGCAGAGTTTGCTACCTCCTAGGTGACCCCTCCATTTTTTTGTGAATGGGGCCAGGGGACAGTACCCAGTCTAAACCATATATAAAGTGCTTTACTAAATAGCGGATCAATTTTATCCATAAAAGCCTCAAAAGTAGAAAAGAGCCTAACTCTAAGAAACAATCATTAAAAACGTCCCGATTCTTGGTGGCTCAACAATTTCATCTCCTCCCACTCCCAATAGTGGTGCTTTAACTTTTTGGCAGATAATGAGGTGACAGAAGAAGGATGTAGCCAATATTCAAACAGGCGAAGGAAATACAGAGTCTGCTTTATATGATCCAACCATGGTAGAATTGACCCCCCTACGCTGTCTTTTCAGTATGTCTTTCAGACCCTCTCTGTAATGTGACAGCTCAGGGATAGACCAAATTCGTAACCAATACAGAATAGGTCTGAGTCACACTAAGAAGGAAATGGACCAGATGCCTTAATCACGCTTGAAGATCAGGGGAAAACTATCAGGCAATTTAAGAGCCACCCTCAGAAACTTGTTTTTGGCTACCCCAAAGCATCTATTTTGCAGTGACCCCAGATTTCTGCACCTTAGACATCTGCTGCTACAGCTTTTGCTCTCCAAACTTCTAAGACTGGAGAGACAGGATGAAAAAAAGTCTTACTGGCAAATCTTAGAATAGTAGCTATCCTATGATTTAGCATGAATGTGCTTTTCAAGACTTGACTGGCCCAGAAGTTCGTACTTGATAGTCGGATACCAAAGTAATCAAAGTAAGGGACTCTTTTCAACTTCCACCCTTCCAATCTTATAACCCCTCTGAACCCTCTATGTGGGTGTATTGCCATACACTTCCTCTTATTGACATTGATGGTTAGGCCGGAGCTTGAACAAAATAGATTGAACTCAGGAGGTTAGACTCAATACCTTTAGGGGTTTTCAAAATCTACAGTGTGTTGTCTGAGAACAATAATGCTGGGATTTTAGTGCCTCGAGTCTTTGTCACAGTCCATGAGGAAGTTGACGCAGCTGTTGATGAAAAGGAGAAACAGTGTAGGGGCAAGTGCATAACCTTGCCTGACTCCCCTGTTGACCTCCAGGAGGTCAATGGTTCTCCCTGTGCCCCCCAATGAATTTGGGCAAAGTTGTTACAATGCAATCTTACTATAATATCGTAAAGGGGCCAGGTAACCCCATATTGTTAATGGTACACCAGAGTTGGTTTCTGGGGACCATGTCAAATGCCTCCTTGAGGTCAACAAAGGCAATATATAGGCTACCTCTGCTTAAATCAACCTCTTTCCACCTAATAAGTTGGAACCTAAAAATCTGGTCAACAATACTGGTTTTGGAACAGAATCCAGCCTGGAACTGCAACAGAATCTTATTGTAGTCAATCCAGATGAGCAGGTGATCCAAGACCATCTTGCTGAATATTTTCTGACTAGAGTCAATAAGGCTTATGAGCTGAATTTGCGAGATCCTATTTGGGACCTTTTTTCATGATGGGAATGATCTCAGCACCTTATCAGGTATCAGGGATTTCAGCACCCACCATTAAAGCGTTAGCTATGGGGCAAAATAAGGGGCCCAAATATCTGGTTCTGGGGTAAATAAATTAACTGAGTTTCTGTCCAGCCCTGGTGCCTTGCCAGACTTTTTGGAACAAATAGCAGAATAAGTTTCTGCTACAGTAAAGAAACCCACTGCTTCATTAGTAGCAAGATTTCTGGGAGCCGATCCTAAAACTGGTACACCCCAAGACATCCAGTTTGCTATAGCATCTTATAAACTAGCTCCAAAGAACACCCACATTTCATGGGATACAGCCACTTGGAATGATGTTTTGGCCGCTGCTCGGTCTAGGAACCAGGCAGCCTTTTGGCATATAATCTCGCATGGTGCCCAAATGAGGCCCGAATTTAACATCTTTCCCCAAGAATGGGTCAAACATTTCCAAACTCTTTATAGTGATCCTATGTCTTCCAACACCTTACAACTTTCAGACCCGTATAGGCCGGGAGCCAAATCCACTGTAGCTGGCAACTTATCCAAGCACTTTCTTTTCCCTATCACAGCATCACAATCTTAAGAGCCCTATAGACAATTGATGAGGAAATAAACAGGAAGCGAAGTCACTACCCCTTACAACAACTGGCTTGGTAACAGATTAAAACAATAAAATTACTGTTTACCAGCTACATGGCAATGTAGAAATCCCCTCTTGTGAACAACAAGCTGGTTTAATAAAACGACAAAGTACACCCCAAAAAGTCAGTTAGTAAGTCTCAAGGAACTGGTAAAAAAGCAAGACAAGTCTATAAACACGTCAGCGGGCTAGGCCAGGAGCGGATGGGGAGCTTAAAAAGCAGTACCTTAGTTGCCAGGGGCTTATCAGGCTCCCCGTGTACAATGTGTCTTTGACTAATTAGATGCTGCCAAATTCTTGTGGAACCTATCGACAGGCAGTGGCTGGGTGCAGACCAAAAGGGGTGGCCTCGCCCCGGCTCTTCCTGGCGCTGAAGGGGCGCAGGATGGGGCCGTCCAGCCCCACACATCCCACACTGCTGGGCCTGGTGTGGCGCTTTATAGCGCTAGCAGCAAGGGCAGATTTCCAGCAGCTGGCAAGGCTGTATGGAGCCTCCTCTTGCCCCCGCAGGCTCCTGGGACACCAAGTTCCTTTAGCAACTTTCTGCGCTGCGGGACCTGGTGTGGTGCTTTATAGCGCTAGCAGCAAGGGCAGATTGGCAGCAGCTGGACGAGCTGCATGGGGCTTCCTCCTCGCCCCTTAAACAACTAGAACCTTTATTTTATATCATGAAAGTGGCAAGGCAAAGACAACAATACTTCACTTGGCGAAGGGAGATGTTCTGCTCAGTTTTGTAGGTCATACATAAGGATGAATTGGGGTGGAGGAGGGGGAGTGGAGTGACAGGTGAGGGGAGAAAAATCATAACGGATTTTTATTAGTAAAGAAAGTTATAGACGTCGTAATTTGAGATGGGGGTATGAAAATTTGAAATAGAAAGATTGTAATGTAAGAAACATGTTAAAATTAATAAATAATGTAATTTCAAACATTCATTGACTCTCCTCTCTATGAATCGATTACCGAAAAGTAAATAGAGTGCAAGTATATTATGATCATGTGACAAGTTTAATTCATATTCTGGGTGTAGTGCTGAAGTTCACAACTGAGCAAACGTTTGCAAATGCTGAACAAAACACAGAATATTTAGCACACTTTTTGGAATGCTTGAACAAATATTATTCATACCCTTATTTGCTCTTGCAATGTCACAGAACTGAAGATGGAAAATGGACTAACTGTCAGTTTAAAAGCTCATTTCAGAAATGAATTCTATAAATACAGTTCAGTTTGCTGTATCCTCCCTCATTAGTTTGTAGAGGAAACAGGATGAAGGCGTGGGAGATTGCTGCAGGCACTTACCTTTCCCATATAAACTGGGGAAGAGTTAGTTTTTTTAAGGATTCATTAACTTAAAAAACACCTTCAGCATACACTTCCATGAAACTCATTTACATTTTTCTTCGATAAAAATAGAGCTTTAGGATAGTGTAAGAAAGACAGAAATATACATATGCTAAACACTTTCAATAAAAATAGTCGTTCTATAAGTTTTCATGAGCAAAGTCAAGGCTTTAACCTTGTGAGAGAATTGGATCTTTGTTATCTTATTGTGAGTGCGGAAATTTTATAAGTAGCTCCACTTTAAACTTACTAAGTGAACCTCCAATTTCCACGCATCTTCAAGTGGATTAATCTTTGCCAACGTATTAGAATGGAGCACAACCCAAACACATCTCTAAAATAACCATTGTCTTACAGCATTTAATATTCAGTCAATGATGAGAGGTTTAATAACATTTTAAAGGTTTATTTTCTCTTTAAGAGATTAGTCTGTATTTTTGTTTTTTTTATTCAGATTATTCAGATAAATCTGTTTACAGAAATATTGAGAAAATTTGGTTAAAACAAGCATACAAAATAACAGCATATTCCATATAGGAATTAGAGTCAGATGTACGACCATTCCATTTTGTAAGTCGTAAATTGTGACGTTTTGCGACTCACTATTTGCGACTCGCAAAATGGAATGTACAACAGTGTCTCAGACACTGTCTGCGATTCTGTTGGGAACTCTCGTGGTCAGCTTGCGCTGCTCCTATGGTTCCACTCTAGAGTGTTAGGGCTTGGGCGGCAGTTGCTGCAAGGATCTGGAGGTTGCTGGATGTAATAAACTGCACTCCTACCCTTCTGCTGCCGCGTCCTCGTCTTCCTTTCAGTGGCGACGAGTGGGAACCGGCACCTCCAGCTCCACGTGTGAAGGCGCACCGAAGAACTCGCTAGCTGCGCCATGCTGCGGGGAGCTTCGTGACTTTGGTCCACAGAGGCGTGTGCGTCCTCTTCCTTCTCTTAGCGCCAGAGGTTGTGAAACCACCCGTCCTTCCTCCCAGGTTGGTGAAGTGAGGAATCGGGGGCTAATTTTGGGATTCCTGGCGCTCGAGCTTGCCTTGGTGCGCGCGGTTCTGTTGCTAAGCAACCCATGCGCGCACCACGACTTGTGATGTGCCACGTCGGTGACGTCATGGTGCCTACGTGCGGCGGCCATTTTCAGGTCAGGCTGCAGTGAAGACATCCCTGAGGTCACGCATCTTCGATTGCAACGGCCATTGTGGAATCAGGATGTCGTTCACGAAGCAGCTGCAGCGTATTCTGCGTTAAGCTCACCTTTGGGTTTTCAGTATTTTTAAATCCTGGGCAGCGCATCCGGTGATGCGCACACCATTCTCACGGTACCGTGAATTTGTATGTTTTGCCTGTACTCCCAATTCGTACCACACTGCGCTATTACACCTGCATATTTTGTACATCTCCTGACTTTGCTGAATTTAATAGATTTAAGCAATTTGTAGGTCATGGTACTATGTATTGCTACATTGTTGCCTCGCACTTTTAATTTTGCCGCACAGCGCGTCCGGTGATGCGTACACCTTACCTTGGTTCTGTTTCCTTTATGCATGGTTACAGAGCTCTCTTTTTAAATTTGTGTGTACTTTGCAAACTTTGATTGAATAATTGACATTTTAAATTCACAAGTACATTTTTGCGTGTTCTGGAGTTCGTTCCTGGTGTGTACTTTGTGTATTGGATTGATTGTGGCAGCAACTCACCCACATTCGGCCATGGATCACATATCTGCCCCTCCACCATTTTTACAATCGGCTTGTTCACCTCCTGTTCAATGGGAGCAGTGGAAAGACACCTTCGAAGCATACCTTGAAGCTATTGACGGGGTGACTTTCACCTCAAAGAAGAAGAAGTCCCTGTTAGTTTACAATTTAGGTGCTGAGGGCAGGAACGTTTGAAAAACCTTACGTCTTGAGACAGTCAGTACGCTGGTAAGTGGTGACAGTGGAGATTCAATCATCGTTGATGACTACGCTACTGTAATTAAAACGCTTGACAAGAGATTCAGTCCCAAGAAGAACATAGTTCTTGAGCGGCATAGATTTTTACAACGTGCTCAGATTCCAGGAGAGTCAATTGATGATTTTGTGGCTGCTCTTAGAATGTTGGCTGTAAATTGCAACTATAGGGAATTTAGAGATGAGATCATACGCGATCAATTAATCGAAAAACATCCAACAAGAAAATTCAGGAAAAACTTCTGTCTTCTGATGATCCAGATTTAGAAACTGCGCTTACTTTAGCCAGGAGTGTTGAGCATTCTTTGTTGTGTATGAAGGAAATGAATAATAGTGCTTCTTCTAATGAGGTGAAGGTTCTTAATACGAAACCTGTCTCCAAATCTAAGAGTTTGTTACTTAACCCGTCCACCACTTTCCTTTCCAGAGGCAAACCTGAACAAAGTACCAATACTCCTGTTTTTAAAAGTAAAGGTAATGCGATCATGTGTTTTCGTTGTGGGAGCAAATCACATCTAGGCAATGCTAGGTTTTGTTTTGCTGTCAACCAAACATGTTACAAGTGTGGAAAAAAGGGTCATTACTCTAGAATGTGTAAAGCTGTTATTGCAAAAAAGGATCAGACTCGCATGGTTAAGACCATTGAAGAAGATACAGTTGACTCTGGTGAGGAAGTTTATGAGTTGCTGATGTTATCATCTTCTGCATCGACATCTGAAGGGGTCGTAGAATTATCCTCATTGAGAGGATCAGAGAAAAGAAAATCTCCTTCTTGTAAGATTCTAGTCAATGGCATCTCTCTTGGGTTTCTTGCTGATTCTGGTTCACCGTTTACCCTCATTAATGCAAATGATTTTGGTACATTGGCCGATGTATATTTGGAACAGTCAAGTATCAAGATTTTTGCGTACGGGGGCAAAAGAGTGGATGTCATGGGGATATTTGCTGCGAATTTGGGTTTTGACACCAACCAAGCCAGTGTCACTGTATTTGTAGTGAAGGAAGGTGCCAATTTGTTGGGGTGGGATGAGCAAGGTGCCCTTGACATCATCTTGGACCCCAACCATCCCGATATGGTAGTGTCCCGTAGTTCATTATGCCATCATGAGTCTGGTTCCTCAAGTGTCCTATCTAAGGTCGAAATTTCTCAAGTTTCGAGCAAGAAGTGGGCACAGATTTTTCCTTAGGTTTTTAGTGCTGATCTAGGCAAACTCAAAGGATTCCAGCATCGCATTGTATTAAAGGACGGTGCAAAGGCTGTGGCCCACAAAGTACGGAAGGTACCCTTGAGTTTGCGTAACGAGCTTAAATGTGAGTTGGAACGGCTATGTAGTGCTGGGGTCATCGAACCAATCGAAGGTTCAGAGTGGTTGGCCCCCATAGTTTTAGCACGTAAGGCAGACAAAACTCTTCGCATGTGTGTTGACTTGAGGGACCTGAATGCGAATATTTGGATTGATCGTCAACCGTTACCCAACATAAACGAGATGTTGTCCACATTGAAGGGTGCTAAATTTTTCTCCTCACTAGATATCTCCTCAGCGTATCATCAAATAGAATTGTGTAATGAGTTCAGACATCTGACATCTTTTGTCACTCCTGATGGTGCTTATCGTTATATTCGCATGCCTTTTTGTCTTGCGTCAGCTTCGGCTGTTTTCCAAAGACTGATGACCAAGTTATTTAAGGACATAAAAGGCGTAGCATTTTTCCAGGACGATATCCTCATCTATGGAAAATCCGTAATTGAACATGACGAAAAAGTGAGACAGGTATTGTCTATAATTAGATCTAGTGGGTTAACATTACGAGCAGACAAGTGCAAATTTCTTCAGGAAGGTGTTGATTATCTTGGTCACCATATCTCTTTCAATGGAATTGAACCTAAATTAAAAATAATTGAAGCTGTCCAAAATGCGCCTGTACCTATAAGCAGAGATCAACTTCGTTCCTTTTTAGGTTTGGTGGAATATTATTCCAAGTTTGTTAATAACTTTTCCACAAAAACTGCTGCCATGCGCAATTTACTGAAGAAAAATGTCAAATTTGTATGGGATGCTGATTGTGACAAAAACTTTGAGTCTATCAAACATGAAATTGTGCATGCTAGTCCCCTTAAGCTTTTTGACATAAATGACTTATGCATTGTATCCACCGATGCCAGCAATGTGGGATTGGGTGCGGTACTACTTCAAAGAAGGAGTGATGGTCGAGAGGAAACAATAGCGTTTGCTTCTAGGACCTTGAGAGGCGCAGAGGGCACTTACTCAACGATTGAAAAAGAGGCTTTGGGATTGTGGTGGGGTGTTCAGCATTTTAGGAACTTCTTATGGGGAAACAAGTTTATTCTTAGAACTGACCATAAACCTCTAGTTGATTTATTTACTACCAAGGGTGGTGGGAGAGCTACACCGCACATTTCAAAATGGCAGTATAGGTTGCAGGAATTCCAATATCGCTTGGAGTATGTGGCAGGAGCTAAGAATCTTGTGGCTGATTGTTTGTCTAGATTACCACTCTCTGGTAATGGGTTTGAGGCTGAGGATAATGATGATTTGGAGATGGTGTGTGCAGTGTGCTCACTGGAGGATACTATGAGTGGAGCCTTGTCGGAACGGGAATGGTTGGAGTGTGTGTCTGAAGACACTGATATGGTCAAGGTCATGGATCTTATAACCAGTGTGTGGCCCAGTGATAAGGATTGTCCTTCTGTGCTGACTCCGTATAAGATGGTGAAAGACGAGTTGTCTTTGGTCAATGGAGCGTTAAGACGTGGTGGGTTATTGGTTGTTCCCTTGTCTTTACGGAGAAGAATTTTAAATTTGGCTCATGAGGGTCATCCTGGTATACGGGCAATGAAGCGTAGGATCAGACAAGATTTTTGGTGGCCTGCTCCGGACAAGGATGCTGAACACTTTGTCAGGGATTGTTGTACTTGTGTCACAAGTGATAAATCTCAGGTAACACATCCCTCACCTGTGGAACCTATTGTAAAAAATACTCCGTGGACAAAATTGGCTTTTGATATTGCGGGTCCTTTTGGGCTAATTGGGAGTTCTCCTAAATACGCCCTGGTTTTGATCGATTACATGTCAAAGTGGCCCGAAGTAAGGTTTGTGGAGAATGTCTGCTCTCTGTCAGTTATCAAGTTTTTGCAAGACGTTTTCCTCAGGGAAGGCTTCCCTGAGGAATTAGTGTCAGACAATGGGACCCAACTGGTTTCTAGTGAAATGGAAACTTTTCTAAAGGAAATTGGTGTTAAACACACTCTTACGTCCCTCTATCACCCCCGCAGCAATGGCCTTGTTGAGCGTTTCAATCGTGTTGTAAAGGAACACTTACAGTTAGCATTAATAAATGGGTTACAGTGGCGGGAGGCGGTGACTGATATGTTGTGGGCTGTAAGAACTACCCCACACGTTAGTACTGGTATTGCCCGTTTACCTTGTTGAGGGGAAGAATAGCTGGTTCCAAGTTAAACAGGGAATGGATGTCCAGAAGAGTGGTTGATTTGGAAAAGCTTTCTAAAGTAACTGATGTCAGGGCGGCTGTCCAAGCAAAGTATAGCACCAAGGGTGATGGTAATCGTGCTTTGTGTGTCAAGACAGGGGATTGGGTGAGGGTCAGAAAACCGGGCTTTCTTCGCAAGGGAGAGTCCCGTTTTTCAGCTCCTAAAAGAGTGTCTGAAGTGAAGGATCATGTAGTGGTGTTGGAGAATGGTAAAGTGTGGAACAAATGTACTATCTCCAAGGTGCCTGAGTCGATACTCAGCTATGTCAACCGGAGATTTGGGGTTCACTTTCCTTCTAATGTTACACCTTGTCTTGTTACGGACAAGGAAACCATTGCTCAAGATCAGGATGTGTCCAGGCCTGTATCATCTAGGTTGAAATCTGTTCCTGTTAAGTTTCATGACTATGTTATGTCAACAAATGTTCATGGCAGGGAGTCTGCCTAGCACAACCTATCGTATCAAGAAAATGCGTCTACCTGGTGTAAAGCAGTTCCTAGTTGATTTGCTGATTATGAAATGTGTTAATGTAATTCCTTTTATTTATTGTTATGCTTATTTTTTTTCTTTTGTTATATTTATGAAGGAAGGTGGGTGTGTTGGGAACTCTCGTGGTCAGCTCGCGCTGCTCCTATGGTTCCACTCTAGAGTGTTAGGGCTTGTGCGGCAGTTGCTGCCAGGATCTGGAGGTTGCTGGATGTAATAAACTGCACTCCTACCCTTCTGCTGCCGCGTCCTCGTCTTCCTTTCAGATTCCTAATGGGGTCGCTAAATACCTACCTTAATAATGCTAAGCAGGTAGGTCGCAATTTGCGACCCCTTAGGAATCGCACATATCACAGGGGTGGTGGCCTGCTGTGGACAGCAGACCACCATGTCTATGTTTGCGTTTTAAATAAAGCAACTTTCTTTTTTCAAATACAGCACGTTTTCCTTAAAGGAAAATGGGATGTGTTTAAAAGAAAAAAATGAAAAGTTTTCTATTCATTTTTTAAGGCAGGCAGTGGTCCTTGTGACCACTGACTGCTCCTAAAAAATTATTTGCATACATTCACAAAGGAGAAGGGGTCCCCTAGGGACCCCTTCCCGTTTGCAACTGGATTATGACCTACTTGAAGTAGGTGGTAACTGCGATTGGTTTGTGACCACATGTGCGGTCGCAAAATAATCGTACATACCAGTGTGACTTGCTGTTAGGAAGGGACGTCCTTGGCATGCCCCTTCCTTAAAGCGACTCGCAAACCCTATTTTGCAAGTCAGTAATAGATTACTGACTCGCAAAATATGGTTTGTACATACCACAATTCTTTTTAGCAGTCACAAACGGGCCAATTTCCTGTTTCTGACCGATAAAAAGGTTTGTACATCTGGCCCTTAGTCCCTATCTTAATCTAAAGGACGTATCCCATCCTAACGAGAACCTATAGAGAGTTCTTTTGGAAAAGAGCAAGTAAAATATGGAGAAAAAGACTATAAACTATGAAATGGTTGAACTCCACATAAAGAGCAGTTCTGGAAACTCAGCTGAGTTCCTTAGCAGCTGCAGTAGCAAACATTCAATCAGGTAAAAGGAATTAATCACAGCAGTAGCTATGACCAGCATAATGATAGAAAGTTTCCTCACAAAAGGTAAGGAAAACAACAATAAAAGCACATTTTTCTAACTTTGATATGAATTTTCTATGACAACGTTAAAGCTGATTTCAACATTGTAATGAGGTAAATTTACGTAAAAATGCAAAACCCATAATATAAGAAATATATGGGATAAGGTACCCCTCGATGAATAGTATACCTATATCAAAAGTCACTGAGAAATTACTCACACCAAATCATGTTTAGGTACAGACTTTAAAGCAGCAGTTATTGAAATGGGCATTCACACTTCATGAGAATCTCACACATGGCATGTCTCTTGTTTAAGGTCTAATGTCTTGAATTTTATAGTGCCTCAATGTGACACAAATATATTCTAAATGTGAATCTACTTGAATCTATTGTGTTGTTCATCGGGCTGGTTCTTAATGGAAATGGGGCTTCTAGAGGACCTATAGTGTGAACACATGCTAAACCTGAAACTGAAAATAAGGCAACACATGTTACATGGATGCTCTAATAAATGAGGCACAACTATTACATGGATTGTGTCTGTATAACTTTGTTTGATGATAAGTATAACTGTGTGCATCTTTTGCACATGTTACATTTTCTCCGAGAGGTAGAAAGGGCAGTATTATTGAAATGGAATGCTCTGTTTCCATAAAAGACTCACTTATCGATTGTTGGTGAATTGTTCATTCCTTGCCCTGTAATTTATTAAATGCTGCAACACAAATGTAGTCCCTCCTTGGGGGATAATTCTAGCAGCTCTGACATTAGGTTACAAATTAGAGGGATGAACTTGATGTAACAAATGACAATGATATAACAAGCAGAAGCAGAAGCATAACAACAGACTTCATTTAACCAACAGGCTTGATAGAACCTGTATGGATGATGTAGAAAACAGACGATGAAACTATCTGACATGGACCCTTGAACCATGACTACATGCTGCAGAAGAACATTATACAGTAGCTTGCAGTGCCAAAATAGTACAATCTTGTTTATCAATAATTAACTTTGAGTCACTTTCCCTCGTTCGTTCACTGGGAGCTTGAAGTATAAGGCTAAGATGGAATGATGCTGGAATGACTGAGCTAACCATCTTTCTGCATCCTCAACTGAAGCTACAAGATAACGCTTGAAAGGACAGAATCCATGTGTCCCTTCAGTTCCTCTAACCCTTCATATCTCCCCCACCCACACAATACAGCGTTCCTCTCTTACAATTGGCAAACGTAAGGTTGTCCAAGAGACAGAATGTTTTGACAAGAACCTCATCCAAAAGGTAAGTAGTCTATAAGATGCATTCAATTACAATTGGTAATTCTATCTGTGATGCATTTGGATAAATATCTATGCAATGGAGTTTTGCGAATTGTCTTTATGGGTTCTGAATTCTTATGATGATTTTTATGTGAAACATATTTTATCTGATCAGTTATTCTGTTGAGAAATGTTTTGTAAATATTCAAAATGGAGGATCTATATTACTTTGGTGGTAAAAGTTGAGGCATATGTAACTACTGTAAACTGTTAACAGAACCACGGAGAGAAGTAAACTCTGTAAGACGTTCAACTTGGCAGGAAATGGTCCACAAAATCAAATGAATGTGTATATATGAAAAATATGCACCCAAATATAAAATTTGGTAATGTAGAAAAGAAAAACCTTTGATTTGAGTGAATTAATGAAGACTGAATCATAGTTAATGTACATTTTCATAATAGAAGTTAAAGGAACAAAACTCAACCACATTAATGACAAAATTAAAAAAACACAAAAACAGCCCTACAGAATGAAAATCAGAGGTAGGCGTAGTTATAAACCTGTCAGCAGGTTTGGCCCATGTCCTACATTTGTAACTCTGCACTTTATCAAATTTCGAATAATACATAACCAATATTACCACAGCGTTGATGCATGTGGGTGTTGTTTCCGCAAAATAAAAGAACAATCTATGAAAGATGTTTCACCTATTTTTGTGATAAAACACACCAACACAATGTGATTTTGATGCTCACTTCTGTCCCAAATGTCACAGCGTACGTCGCCCTCACGGAAATTTATACAGCCCTGAAATTTGCTCTTTCTTTTGTTGTGATCCATTCAAATTTTTTCTGAAAAAAGATTTGTGTATTATCCATGATCACCCTCTTCAATCAGACCCTCCAGTATTTCGCGATTCACGAAAAAATCGTGAAATCAGCTGACAAGTGCGATGGCCACGATATTTACTATTTTGGCCACAAAAAAAGGTCTCCTGGAAGGCATCCATTCAGGACTACTTCTGGAAGAGCTTATCTCTATATCCCGTGGAGCTGCTAATCCCATTAAAGTACCACTTTTTGTATTGTAAAATCTGTTAATCTCGTGGCTGGAGTAGTGTTTCTCAGTGTGAAGGGTCACACTGAGAAACGCAACTACAGAAGAGTCTGTTTCGTTCATTTTTACAGTTGGTGGGCGTGTTTTGTCTTCCTGCTAACTTAAGTTTCTGATGTGTATAAATTTAATTTGATGCACAAGGATGACTGACATATTTATTTGTTCACTCTTTATAGTGTAGAGTATTTTGGACTGATGGGGGTCAACTCACTTTAATGAAGGCCCCTTTCAGTCACTCTGGTACAAACCTTGACATGTTGTAGTAAAAGAACCTAATCAAATACATCGTGAACATCATCGGTCTAACATCCTGATGTTTTTCGGTGGTTCTCAAAGTAGTTTGTTTGCAAAATGTAAAAGTGCATCGCTGCTGCCCAAGGTCACAGAGTGGCCCAGGAGAGAGCTGTTTCCGCACTCTGGCATGACAGGACGGGGGTTATTCGTGCAGTATGCACAAGTGCAGCGAGTTCATGGAGGGAGAAGGCAATGGGGTGGATTAGAGGTACATAATGGATAGTGTGCTCAGATGCATTTAATCCTTCTCTTCAAGGTTTACTATTCAGCGACCATCAGCAGCATTGTATGTGGCTTCAAGGCTCGGCGAGAATGATGACCCTTAAAATAGGACCCGGCTGCACATCTGCAAAAATAGACATTTTTGGAAGCTCAGAGTGATACCCTCTTTCACGGGTTTCTTCCCAGTAACGCTAGTCAGTCAGTATGATAGCTCAGCGAGTTGAGCACCTGCTGAAGAGATGTGCATGCAATTTCTTCATCACAGGTTTGAATCAAGGGATGTAGTCGGAAAGCACTTTTGACATGGGTAATACTATCAATTGTTTTAATATTTTAGTCAAAGTAACAATAATGATATCATTAAGCTGTATGGGTATCCATAAATTAACATTAACACCAATGTCGTTTGTGGTATTATTTTTTGTTTAACACTATTACCAGCATATCTTATTGTTTTAAGCAATATTAATCTGATGAAGATGATGGTTATAATGAACTGCGTTACTCCTGCTTTCATAGCAGAACATTATTAACAGAGTCCCCCCTCGGGAATGATGATCACTCCTGACCTTGGCTCATGCGCTCCCAAATGCGTGCATGAACACAGGTTCACAATGACTTAGGTTCAAATGACACAGGCACCAGAGGAGGCTGTATGACTGCACCCAGGGAGCGAAGGGGGGGTTGTGTGACTGTAATGCAGAGACAAAATATCGAATCAAAAATATCGATTTACACAAATATCGAGTCAAAAATATCGTGGGTCAGAAATATCGACAGACAAATTCTCGTGGTCAAGAATATCGAATTTCGATAAGTAATATAGATGTTAAAAATATCGAAGTGTAAAATATCGTTTGCAAAATTATAGTTGTTAAAAATATCGATTTTTTATTAATGTTATATATTTTATATGTATGTGATGTATGTTTTTTTGTATATTTGTTTGTATTTTTAATATATGTGTTAAATTGTTTGTAGTTAATTTTTTTTAATTTGATTTTTGCGTTTTTAGTTTTGTAGCGGGTTGTGGGTTTATAGGGGAATAGGGTGGGAAGTAATTTAATTAAATAAAATTAATTGATTATTTTTAGTAGTTATTAATATTTTTTTATTTGAATTTTGCGTTTTTAGCTCCGTAGCGGGTTGTGGGTTTATAGGGGAATAGGGTGGGAAGTAATTTAATTATATAAATGTATTGAATATTTCTTATTTCTTATTATTTGTTTAATTGAGATGGTATAGTGTTAAGTGGGTAAAGTAATTTATTATTAATTATTTAATAATTGGTTGTTAATTAATTTTAATTAGTTAATTGGTAATTAATTATGGTAATTGTATAATTAATTTTAAGTGTGTGTTGTAGTATTTATAGGTGTTAAGGGTGGGAAGGGTGGGAAGTAATGTATTTTTAATTGATGAATTAATAATTAGTTGTTAATTAATTTTAATTATTTAATTAGTAATTACTTATGGCAATTGTGTAATTAATTTATTTTAGGTGTGTGCTGTGGTGTTTATAGGAGTAAAGGGTGGTAAGTATTTTGTGTTCAATTAAT
The DNA here is from genome assembly GCA_963921515.1 of Calotriton arnoldi. Classification (NCBI taxonomy): domain Eukaryota; kingdom Metazoa; phylum Chordata; class Amphibia; order Caudata; family Salamandridae; genus Calotriton; species Calotriton arnoldi. The sequence goes on along the minus strand of CAWUFW010001478.1, from coordinate 2,372,744 downwards.
TATTATATAGTTGTTAATTAATTTTAATTATTTGATATTTATTTTGTGTAATTGTTTATTTTTTGTGTGTTGTTTTTACTTTTAAAGGGGTAAAAGGTGGGAACTAAATACATTTTTAATTATTTAATTATTAGTTGTTAATAGTAATAGTTTTTCTTTTAAAAATAATATTTAATTGTGTTTTATTATTTTATAGTTTAATTTAGGTGTGTGTTGTGGATATTATAGTGTTAAAGCATGTGTACTCAATGAATGTTTATTTTTTTGTTATTAATAAGATTTTTTCAATTGATTATTAATTATGTTAATTATGGAAATAAATGTAATTAAAAATGTTAAAGTGTTTTGTTATTGGTGTGGTGTTATAGGGTAGGAAATAAAATAAATACATTTATGTTTTAAATAATTTTTTGTTTGTTAATATTTGCTACTTTTAAATAATTATTGTTTATAAATGTGTTTATTAATTTATTTTATATATTTGTAGGTTTTTGTCATATGTAATTAATATTATAATATGTGTTCTTTTTATATGTTTAATATATTTAATTTTATATTTTTAAAATATTGTTTATATATTTTTATGATTTTTTAAATTTTGTAATATTTTTTGTTTTTTTTCAATTGTTTAAGTTTTATTAGTAATTTTTGTTTCTCTGCTATCCAACACTTTCCCTAATGTTGCAATCACTGGATTGGGAATAGTAATTTTTACCTCTCCACTATCCAGCACTTTTCCTACTGTTGCATTCACTGGTGTGGAAATAGTAATTTTTACCCCTCCACTATGTAGCACTTTCCCTACTGTTGCACTCACTGGAGTGGGAATAGTAATTTTTGCCCCTCCGCTATCCAACGTTTTCCCTACTGTTGCACCCACTGGAGTTGGAATAGGTCGATTATACTATTCAGTAGGCAAATTACAGCACTCCACCCTAAGTTTAAGGTTTTCAAATAACTAAAAAAAAAAAGTCTGACTGTACAATTAATTCAGGTTTGCAGCAATACTTTTAACAAATGAAAAAAGAACTTTCCAAACCAACACTCATGATTTTAGGGGCTTCTCTTTAAGCAATCCACCATTACAGTATGGCGTAAGGATAAGTTTGCCTCTAATAAACAGCTAATTGAGTACAGAAAAAGTGGAATCAGAAATAACACAATAATAGGTCTATTGTTTAAAACGTTAATCTGTTACATCGGTTAAATATTGGTAAATGTCTGGCATATAATCAGTCAGGTTGGTCTACACAAAAGGGCCCCATTTCTCACATATTGATCATCTAGCTTATAAGTCGTTTTAAAGAAGGTAGACAAATAATGAACAAATGTCAACATGTGCCTTGGGGGTCTGATTAAGTTGGCGGACCCTGCGCTGAAACTATGGTCAGCAAAAGCATTATTAGTACCAGGAGATAAATTGCTGGTTTCCCACAATACGCACAATGGCCAACTAATGACTGGAAACTGAAAAATGGCTTCAGCTCACTGTGCTTTTCAAATGCTTGTTCCATAAATCAGGCAACTATAGAACAGGATAGTCCACCACTCGACCTCCATATCTAATAATGCTATTTTATGACAGGTTGGGGCGAGCATCTGATTTTTTGCCTCAGTTTTGTACAGTGGCGGCTCCTTGATGGAGTGCTGCGGGGCGGCGGGGCGGGGGAGGGACAGGGTGGGGGGTAGTAAGCTCCGGAATACGGCCCAACGGAGTTGAGTAAATAAATAAAACGAATTACATTGCGCGCTGCATCGCCGATTTGGCGTTGCAGCGCGCGCAATGAAATTCGTTTTATTTATTTATTTATTTACTCAGCTCCGTTGGGCCGTATTCCGGAGTTTATTACCCCCCACCCTGCCCCTCCCCCGCCCCACCGCCCCGCACCACTCCCTCGAGGAGCCGCCACTGGTTTTGTATATGACTGTATCTAGTGCTAATTAACTCTACTACTGTAAGCATAGGTATCAAATAAATTTTGAGACAGTTCTTGTTACTAATCTAACTGAATCTAGAAAACCGGTAGTGAAGGCTGATGTGGTGTCTTGCACAGTGGAGACTGTTCTAATTCTTTTAAAGACAGGAGTTGATGCCGGGAACTCGAAGATTTGGTGAAAGAACGTTTTTGAAAGCTGCTTGCAGAACGTTCTGGAATCTTTCCCCTAGGTGTTCAACCAAGGATTTCCGTCAAATGTATTAACCCGTTGTGTGCTTCTGTTGGCCAACGGCCGTCGCGAGCACTACCTCTGTAGTGCTGCGCACGTCCGTTGGCCGACGCGGCCCCGCCCACTCCGCTAAACCTCTGCACCGCAGTCGGAATTGCCGCCGCGGTTAAGCGGTTAAGGCCAAATCATCCACGGGACATACCAAAACATGTATAGAATTAAAACTCATGTCTTTATATTCCTACCAATATGCTTTTAGTGGATGTCTTATGAACTGAACTGAAACAACTCGATATGTAAGTAGGACATACATGTCAACATTTACAACAGGAAAGTGGGAGATTTGGAAAAGAAAATTGGGGGAATGTATTTTCACCATTGACCTATATTAAAGCAAAGGCATTTTTAGTTGGGAGACAGTTAAAAAAAAGCTTTGCGTTAAAAAGTCGTTCAGTAAAACCTATGAATGCTACTTGCAGAAGTATAGCGTTAGTAATGTTATGTATTAGGTTATATCTTCCCGCACAGCAAAGGATTTTCCACTGTGATTACGAAGTTTAATAATTTATTGGAAAGATTGCAAATCTTTTGGGGACTGAATGAAGACAAATTCATCAATCAATGTCCATCTGACATGCAGAGTTGCCAAATATTTTAAAAATGCCAAAACCCTAGTTGGGGGTATTAAATCAGGGGTCTCCTACCTCTTCTGTTATAAAAGCTACATATGCTCAATGAAAATCATATAGAACTACAGATATTAGTGTGGTAATAGTGCCTACGTCAGACACGATTACGTTACTGGCCACCTCGTGACAAATTACCAGTAGTGATTACCTCAGTGCATCAGACAACATTGCCCACAATACTATGAAATTGGATTTATCAATCCACAGAGTTAATATTTGACAACCATAGCTGCAGTGACTGCCACCATGGTAATATTGCAGTAATAAAAATCCCCAAACCTCATGATTTATCACTCAAATATCAGCTTTAAATATATTTTGAAAAAAACAGCCATTAAACATCAGCCAAGCTTATGAGTTCTGAAAATTTACACATTTCCATTTGGAATAGACACTATTCAATTTTGAAGCATGTCTATTAATTCAACCAAGCAAAAGCTACTAATTTTAGTATGGTGGGCTGCCCACAGGAGATCTACATACAGGTAGATAGAGAGCTACTCTCCGGAGAAGCATGAATTAAATTGTGCGGTGAACTACAAAGTCTTTCCACAAAGGTGTCTGCAAGCATCTCAAAATAGTCTCTAGAATATATACGTGACTATTCATCTCATCTGCTTTTGATCATCTGATGTTAATCACGCATGAAAATTTTGCATGCAACTTTAGGCAGAGATGCTTAAATAACGTTTGAGTGCACAATCTGTAATGAATGATAGTTGGTAAAACACATCTATGGGTAGGAGGAGCTTACATCATTTTGAGGAATGCTTTTTGCACACAAATTAAAACATGAATATAGCTGTTTAAACAGTTCAAAGGAAATTAGCGAAAGTCTATTAGCCTGCCTTCTAAATAATGATGGTAAAATGCAAGGTCTACTTTAAATATATTTGAAATATATTACACCCACATACTTCTTTTGAGGGCACTGAAAATCACATTTGATTTATTTGACCTACATTTATTACAGTTATTAAATCAGTTGATATTTTTATGGGAGTTTACGCATTGCGCAGGACCTTTCAAAAATGATATTTCACTAAAGAAATTGTCCAAAAGCTTCACCTATGTATACGTTTCCTAGAACTTGTGTGAATTTGGCTGTTCTGCAGGGTCACTTCAGATTTTTGACTTCTGTTGGCGAACCCACCTTTTGTTGGCCCTGCTAACCAGTGGTAATGTGCTTGTGCTCTTTCTTTTAAATACAGTAAAATTGGCAAATATCTAATTGGCACATGCAATTAACTTACAAGTCCCTGGTATACAGTACTCCAGGTACCAAGGGCCTGTAAATTACATGCTATAAGTGAGCTTCAACACTCAATAAAGTAGCACTGTAAAACATATGGGCAGTTATTTCCTATAATGCATGGGACCTGCTAGTGGGCGAGAAACATGGCAACAGAGATTTGAGGACAGGCTTGGCATTGGAATGTAATATTGAGTATTGGAAAAAACGCAAGCCCGCACAAACCAGATGTGAAGATAACAGAATGATGTTTACAATTACTAAGTAGCGCTTAAACTATTAATGTGCTGCTTCCTCGTATATTAATATGGTATTCTTCTGATAACGTTTTTTTTATTTCCTTTACCAGGCAAATGCATAATACTTCCATACAACCAAAAAATTCAATTGCTTGCAAAGATTTTTTTATTTGATGTTCTTCTGCCATCACTAAATTCTTCTCCCATGTCTGTGTGCAAATGCTTACTTCACTCTCTCTCTTCTTCCAGTCACTCAGAGCTTTTCACATGCTGGTTTCATGCTGCCATGAACATGCTTATGGCAATAGTTCAAATAGTTTGAATTACATCAAAAAAGTTTAGGACTGGAGACAAGGAAAAGCTCTTTGGGGGTCATTACGATGGCGGGCGGACTTGAGTCCGCCCGCCATCGTTGTGGTGCTTCAGACCACCCGCCTGTATGGCGGTGGTCCCTGGCGGTCGCATCTTGCATCTTTACCATTGCGGCGGGTGCTGCTGGCTGCAGCACCCACCGAAATGTGAAAAATGCATGTAGTGCGTTTCCCTGCACTGCGTGGCAGGCACCATGCGGTGCCTGCCACGTAGTGCCGGGAAATGTAGGGGTACCCTAGAGGGGTACCATGGGTACCCCCTCAGTGCACCACCACCTCCCCCCAAATCAAGGGGGGCCCGCAACAGGCCCCCAAATGCATTCTCCGCCAGCCTTTCAATGGCGGTTTACCCGCCATGGAAAGGATGTCTGCGGCCAGCATCGTAATATGGCGGATGTTGCCTGCTAGGCACTACCACCATTTTAGGCATGCTGACCGCTCTGCCAGACAATCGATACAATTGCCTGTGGTGGAAGCGTGGCAGGCGGTCTTTGCGACTGCCGCGGTCGGAAAGCGATTCCCCCCCGCCATAGTAATGTGGCGGGGGGAAAATTGCTGTCCAATGGCGGAGGGCCCGCCACTGCACGGCTGGCGGTGGCGGGCCTTCCGCCATCGTAATCACCCTCTTTGTCTTTTGTCTCTAGAAGCAAATGCCACATCAACATTGTGGGGGCTCAGGTGCCCATTCACTTTCTTTATTTACAGTTTCAAGCTAAAGATAGCAGCCTGGGCTGTTGGGGAGTAATAAAGAAGGGATATTGTGACAGAAGTAGTCATCTATATTGAATTACCAGTACCAATGAGTTGTTTTAGTACATGTAGGTTCTGAAAGAGAACATGCTTTCAAAATGAAAATAAGGGCAGCAGTTCTTGAGAAGGTTATGTGGATATAGTCAAGTATGCTTTATACACAAAGGCTATCATTTAAACTTGAATGAAGCACTGTCCATGCCTCCAAGGCCATGCGAAACTCTGTAGCCAAATGTCTTTATTTAGAAGGTGGTTGTTTGCCATGGCTTTAACTTAGCTGTAGGACCACTGCCATACTGCATCTCACTGCCACCTCTGCTGCCTGGCAGAAAGTGGGGAGTGGTCTACCCCAATATGGCAGTCCTTGGTGATAGCTTCCCATTCCTGAGGAATTTCTTGGACTCTGCATTACCCAGTGCTGCTGTGGATTTATGGCTGGGCAGGAGCAGAAATCCATGAGCATTGCCAGGCATTACCTTCCTCATGGTCAATATCCCTTAGATATGAGGAATCCTGCAACATCTTTGAATGCATGTATACCAATAGACCTGATCCAGGCGGGAGACTCCCGAGTATCGGAGCCAAAAATTACTTTATTTTGTCTGTCTCCCACCTGAAATTGCCTCTGCTTCAATAGAAGTCAATGGAGGAAATCCATTCTCCTGATTATTTTTAAAAGATCTCCCACTTACCTCTCCTAAAATGTTGGCATGAATGTGATTGTGTTAGAGGAAGTTCCCCAAGGTAGTATCTAGGATAACTGATATACTTGTATCTCCACACAGAACCCACAGATTTCTTGGGGTGCTTTGGAAGGCATCCAAACATGTACTCCAGACAGCTTAAGAGAAACCTGGTCTAGCATTAGCCCATCAAGCAATTCAGCAGTCGCTTCAATCTGATGTCAGATTGTCTTTACAAATACCACCACTCCATATCCCACCCAAATTGGTCGCCATGCTCAAATTTAGGCAGTACATAATGCCACCTGATTTTCACAAGCTGAAAACAAGCATGCATTCCATCCCATCGACTCCCTCTCTAAATAGAGTTATTGGTGCATGGAGGAGCAGGTTGACCCACTATGATTTGGGTGAATACATACATAATCTTCTAAACAATAAGAAACATGCTCCAGTATAGACTGTACATACATAAAACAGGAAAACAGAGTAGCTCATTTTGCATGGTGGTGTAACAAGAAAGCAAACAAGTGCGCTGCACGAAGATAACTTTATAAATTCTGGTATCCTCTGTGAATATGAACAGATTTGCCTTAAAATATCATACATGAGGATTATGTGATTTTACTGAACAATACCAGATGTGAAAAGCTGAACATTTGCAATCAATCACTAGATCATTACATTTGTCCTCCAAAAAGGCATTCATCTTTGAAGTATGGCATTCAATAAAAGATCAAAATAAAAACACAATACAAAAGTATGCTGTGTTATAGAAAAATTTTCTTGGCAACAGAAACTGTCAGATCATTAAAACAATTTTTAGATAATCTATTCTCTTAGAAAATCAATTGATCCATCTATCTTGTAGACATAACAAATACTATTTGAGCCCTGGATTAATAATACAACTTCTAAGTACCAATATCTGTGCAAGTTGACTCCATTTAAAAATGGTTACAACACAGGTGAGGAAACTAGAACAAATATTGACTAAAAAAGTATTGGCAATTTTCAGGCCAAGTTAAGACTTAGCTGCCTTGTTCTGTAAAAAAGAAAACTATTTCATCATGAGCTACCCATGGTAGCATTGGCAGAAATGGGCTTTTACAATGAGAATGTGTGTCCATAATGTAAGCAGCACCAAACAATCGGAAATCAGAAAACCAAACATTCAAACTCAAATTTGTTTTAAATTAAAAATACGAAAAATGTGATGATTAAAGCAAGACTAAATATTTAAAATTGAATATGGGGAACAGGAAAAGTGTTTTTGTTGATGAAAACGTTATTAAATGGCCATAGGAAAAAGGTGGAGTAAAAGCCAATGTTTCTTCATGTGCATTATGAAAAGCATCCTCCTGAGGCCAATCTTGCACCAAAAGCACACAAGCAACAGTTACTAGAAACCTCTCATGCTCCCCACGTGCCAGGAAGACTGGGTCAATTACCTTTTATGCTGGTACTTTCAAATTCATTCAAAAGTTCCTGCACTCTTCAAGAGGTCTCAAGCCATAGATCTATGGGGGAGAACGCCTTCTCTATCCCTTATTTCTGTTACAGTCAAGAATTTCAATTTCTTAGGTACTAAATAACTTGTACTTTGTCACGTCTAAAACTACCAGACAGTTCAGAGAGTTTTCTGTGATACCAGCAGTGGGAGACTGGCTCAATCATGTTCTCCAGCCATGGGTTCCATGATCTTATCTTAACATGTATGCTTCCAAGATACCTTTCTTCTGTCTTTTATCTCACAAAGGTGACTAGAGGCCATTGGGTCTGACTTTAGCATGTAGAAAAGCAAGCCAATCCTCTGTCCTCTCCCCTGGCACACAGACTTCTTGAATTCCAGCTATGTTCTGAAGGGCTGGTGGTATGCATCTTTCATTATGGGACATTTACCTGCTAGATTATGGATGCACTTCCTTCTCCTTGTTACTGGAGTATCAATTAAAAGTAAAAACTTCCAACTGGGGTAAGCCAAACTTTCACCATGTTTAGGCATGAAAGCAGATGCACAGGGAATGGAATAGCTGTTTCCAAGAACCCTGAGTCAAAACAGACCAACACATCTGAACTCATTACAACAAAGAAATTGTTACATTTGACAATTCATCAAGGGTCAAAGTTAAAATAAAAAGTATGTAAAAGTGGACCTTTGTGTTAAGCACTCTGCCACCACACCTGGAGTCTAGTATATGCTATATAAGATTAACATAATGGGCAAGGGTGTCCATTTTTAAGAAAAATCAGAGAACACAGAATCATCTACACCACATATTTAACAAAACAATTGGTGCATAACTCACAATCATAAAGGAAAAGACAATTTTAGGGCATGGTTTCACCAGTACTCCTTGGTGACCATCGACTGGGTACAATTCAACAGCTGGTAATGTACAGCCCAGGGTGAGCGTCTCTTACAATGTGTTTGTATTTACTGGTATTGAATTTAGATGCTTCCTTTATTACAATATTTTTCTTGGTCAAGGTTTACATGGCCAGAGACACTCCCACAACATTTAGACATAGCTTTTGCACATTTCCCTTTGAGAGTAGACAGTGCAAATATTCATTTCACTGTTCATAAGAAACACTGTAGTTGTTGGATGCTCTACACTACATAAATGGTTTACATATTACTTCAATTTGAGGCTACACATGTAGATTGTATTAAGCCTGTTTGTGTTACAGTTTTCAATTTGTGCTCAATATATAGCTGCCAGACATTGATTTAACCAGGGGTCAGATCTTTAAAGCTCTTTAAGATCAGCCACATTCATGCTACATATAAAACATTTCATTATTTGTTTTACTTCTAGCATTTGTAGGCTGGTGTGCTTTCAATGGAAACCTTTGATTCTTAATCTCCATACTAGTGGTTGTAACTTTGTACCCGGAGGTCCTGATTTCGGCTAGTATTGTCACTCCACTTACTCAGATTGAGAAATAACCTGTGTGCTCTTGAATTACTTGGCCAATTCCCATATGCTGTGATATGAATCTGGGCCCTGTTTCATTTATCTGCTTTGAGAAGGAGGAAAATGTGCATAGAAAATTATGTGGCATGGTATGTTATGGTATGGTAATGTTTATTGTATAGATTAAAAATCCATTTCAATAAGAGAAAAGATCAATAAAAATGTGAATAATACAATATTAGCCAGAGCCATATCAATCGGAAATCAGAAATACAAGTAACACAGTTAGGCTGGCCCTGCTAACAGAAATTAAAAAGTACTTATAGCACAGTTTAAATCGAGCATATGTGCAAATCTGCAATTATAATCACTCAGAGTTACATTTGTTAAGATGTCCCTGTGTTTTTAATTATTTAGAATTGTTTAACCTTTCGAAACTACTTTTTAACCACCTACAAAATGTTACTATGCAACCCACAGATTTTCTTGAGGTTCCCATAGTACAAAACAATGTGGTCTCTCCCACCTTTCTTATACCACTCTCCCGGTAGACTGGATGTAAAAACGTTTTCCGAAAATCTAATGAAGTCTGACATAGACATATAAAGTGGTGAACAATTTCATTAGCTTCGCAATATAATGAACAGAATATCTGATTCTTAAACCAAATTAAGCCAGGTGGCTTCTATTTTATAAAGATAGACTAAATAAAAGTATCAATCTGATTTTATTTTTTCGCAAGATTAGAGTCTATTTAGTAGTCCTAGAAGTAATTTTAATTACTCCGGAGTAATAAGAGTATTTTTGTTAATTATGTGTTGTTCTTTGACACAGAATTACCAATAATAATGTGAGTAATCTCGCTCACTTAATTAACTGTCATTTGGTGGAAAAAGCCTACTGCATGAGCATATTTAGGGAGTGCAAGCAGCTGGTCACACTGTTGTGTTCTATTCATGTTCTGTTGAATTCAGCACTTTTTCCTTAGTGCAAAATACATCCTTGCATCCTTTCTGGATGCACAGGTGCATTTTGTGCTAAGAAATGAGTGCTAAATGCAGGAGCAATTTGAGGGTAAATCCTACCCCAAGAGCACATTTAGCAAGCACAAGTGGCTGCTCACGCTGCTATTCATATTCTGGTCCATTTAAAGCTATTTCTTAGCGCAAATTGAACAAAAGAAATGAGAACAACCCACCTACCTCCTCTAGCCACTCAAGAAGAAGTCATATGACAGAACAGCACAACTTGTTACTGTAGCATAATGTTAAATTCATTTTATTTATTCAGGAAAAGTTTTATATGAATATAAACATATAAAAAAAAAATACTTCATCATACACATTTTATATACTGGCTGCCATACCCCCCATCAGCAAATGAAAATACATATCATACTATCACACTGGATAAATAACATTCATACTTTACAAACCACAACAAAACAGTTATTAAAAACATGTAATAAGCATGAAAGAGCACCATATTGCATTGTGTGGACAACTTCTTTCAATACAGTGCTCTGACACAGTATCAAAGGGAAAATATGTGTATATAATCCATACTCGAGAATTATCGTGGATACCAGGACATATGTTCCTCTGAATACAGTCTATCTAAGCATAATTTGTCTATCTCGGATATAAGACAAAAGAAAGAAACCACATCCAAGAAGTACAAACTACGTTCGCTTGGTGTCTGCACAGCTGTGGCGCAGGTGCCAACGTGCGTTTTACTGTAAGGTGGTTAGCCGACCACCCACCTTCTTCAGGGCACACAACAATGAATGAAACCAAAGGGGAAAGGGAGGGCATACAAACAATAGTCTAAAAGCAAAATAAAAAATGATTAGATACTGGGCTCTAAAAGGTTTTGCAGATACCTCTTTTAAAGCATACAGACCCCATATACCAAGAAACCCCGCATTCACATACTTAACGCCTGTGTGATGATCCTATCCAGTAGCTACTCTGGGAACCAGTGTACAATCCACAGTGAGTCAAGTGTGTCCCAACACCAACAATAAACATAAAAAGATATTGTAATAATAATGCACCAACAGTGAACAACCATATTGGCCATGTGCTCATTTTTACTAACAACACCCATGTGATAGGTGAACCTAATGAACATATATAGATTACCTAATGTCTGAAGGCTACTTTAGAAGAAAGTAAGGTATGAGTGGTACGTATGCAGTATGATCGAATGATTTGCATTTTCATTTGCTGATTGGGGGATATGGCAGCCAATATATAAAATGCGTATGATTAAATCATTGTTTTGATATGTTTATATTCATATAAAAATGTCCTGAATAAATGAATAAACATAATGCTACAGTAACAACTTTTGCTGTTCTGCTGGACTACTCCTTGTTGAGCGGCTAGTGGAGGTGGGTTGTTCTCATTTCTTTTGTGGTTTAGTTTACCCTGTCCCTCTTCATATTTTAAATTTCTTTCTGTGGACCCCTTTGTTTGTATTACTACATTAGCTCAAAATGCATCCCTGTGATCATTTTGGGTGCAAGAGAGTATTTTGCCACTAAGAAAATGGAGCTAAATTCTGAATTACTCCTCTGGAAATTCCGGGTAATTTTGTAGAATGATTATGCTACAAGGAATTATGTAAATTACACCCACCTCTACTATTTAGGACTATCTCTTCCTAGCTATGTATGCTGAACATAGACAATTTTTTTAAGATAGAGATATTGTTTATTCTTTTGAATTAGGAGCACCTTTTATGTTGGTTTTTAAGAAATGTTTACATTATACAATTCCCATAGCCAAAAATGTTTCAACTCTGGTAGCTGAAATAATCTTGCTTGTGCGATTGGCATACTTGGTGACTTAAATGACTGACTAAAGACTTACTGATAAGGCTTTTAAGGGACTTCTCTTCAACATTAGCACAACCTCAAATTAAATTTACAAACTAAATAATGTCAAGTGAAATCGAGAAAACAACCCACTTCACGTCAAAGTCTACAGTGGGGATTTAAGACTTGGGAGGCAGCAAATACTTCTGATATAAATTTTACCTAAAAGGAAAAATTGTTTTTAGTGGGAATAAATCATAAACCATATAACAATAAATACATTTGTTTCGAGGTTCCCGCTGTAATAATGGGACCTATACCAAATGCACATGTTAATTGGAGATGTGCTTGACAGTATTAGTGTCACCCGTGCATCTAGTAGCTAATATTAACATATGTGTGTTTGCTTTAGTTTTTGGCCAATAATCACCCAAAGCAAGGGTAGTGGGTGACCTATTTGATTGAAGAAGAAACATTTAACCATTTAAAAATAAATTGTAACACCTAAATGACATAACTTTAGTTTGATAGATTATTTGTAAGGCTGTTACTCTTGTTGTACTTCTGTAAGCGAATTAGTTTCTTTTGGAGACCCACATGAGATATATAATACACAGGTCATCCGAATATGCTAAATGACAGACCCTTTCTGTGCTAGGCTTCCTGGAAAACCCATCAGGATTAACTAGAAAATCAGACAAGTCTGCCATATGTAAAGAAAATAACACGGGGTCGAAAATGCAACCCTATTTCAGCCAATTACTGTATATATTTTAAGAAAAGGGCCTTTAACATTCAATAGTTTAATTTCCGTCCGAGTTTCTAATCAAAGTTCTATTAGAAAATGAAGTAGATCATAATGAATACCCCACGAGTACATTTTAAACGAAAGTCGATTTCTATTGACTGTATAGCTGTGGAGTAGTCATTGTAACACACAGAACGCTTCTTCCTGTTTCCTTCAAGGTTTTTTGCTGCGAACAAAACCAGGGTCACTATATTGTCAAATGCTGAGAATGTTTGCTCTGAAAGCAATTTGAGGAAATTATAAGAATTTTTCTTTCAGATTCCTGTAGTGCACTTTTTTCAATGATCATTTAGCAAATATCTTGCCATCTGAGTCCAGAAGTGGATAACTTCTGGGATCAGATTTCAGACACATGGTTTTATGAGGTGCATTACTACACCTGGTAAAACTCGTAATGGTGTGGGGTGATAAAAGTGTGAAAAAAAACAGAATTACATGACTTGAAACTGGGGCCTAAGAAGGCACAAGCCACAAGCAGACATTAATGTAATGATCTGTATGCTGTCATCACCACGCTCTGGTCCTGGCCTTTGTGGAAGACAGTAGCGGCTGCTACTAAGTACGGGTGGTTCGGCGCTCAGACAGGGGCTTGGAGGCTTTGCATGTTCCTAACCAGGCTGTGTAATGCAGCCTGGTGGAGAAGAAGTGAAGTGCGCATGACGGTTTGACCAGCCCTCTTGGGCTGGCCAAACCGTCATGCGCACTTTAGAGTGTGCTTTACACTCGTCCCCTGCCCCCTGCACTGGCCAGCACGCCCCACGCGACTCACCCCACACCCGAGCAGGAAGGAAAACGAAAATGATAATAACGTTATTTTCGTTTTCCTTTTTACACTGCTCGTAGAGCAGTGGGGTGACGCTCCTCTGCCTTAGTGGCTAAGCCGACACTGGTGGAAGGGTCACATATTAAACCCTTCTAATCTTTTGAATGTGAAACATTTTAGAATAATTTTAACTTACGTGGGAGAAAAAACATTCATTCCAAGGTTTCATTCCCTTACATAAAAAGGTTAATTTTCTCCAAAGGGAATTTAATTATTTGAAATGTTTTCAAGATTCGTGGTGGCGTAGACAAGATGGCCTCTCTCAGTATGCACACTTGACAGGGCCATAGCGTTACATAGCGTCACATGTCTTTTTACTTTCATTGTATCATATGGAAACTGCTTTTTGGGTGTGAAAACATTTTTTCTACATTGGTTACTTTGTGAACAGTTTTTTAGCTTTAGTGCTGGTGGCATTCTGTGCGACAATCTTTTTTGGCACCCGCCACAGACCTTCTTCTCCACAGATCCCCTCACTATCACCTTCCAATAGCCTATCTCTCACATACATTTAATTTGTTTTATAGTGCTACTCATACTAGTGTAGGTTTTCAGAGCACTTTACATCTCACACAAATTATAGAGAGATACGCGTGTAAATTGGCCTATAGCAATTGTTACATAGGACAATGAGGATTAAATGGTGTAGGAATCGCAAGTCATCCATATAGTAGGCATAATATGTTAACAGTGGTCTAGAGAAGCACAAATTCAGGATTTAAAGGATGTAAAGTTGCAAAGGATTTGTTTGAAACATTTATGAGTGTATATGAAAAGTTTTGCAGTTCTTCCAACGTTGCAAAGTTTTTTTACTTTGTCCCATTTTTATTGAAATTATCATTTTTGCTACAATTTATAGTGTTATAGTGCATATTTCAGTTTTAAAAGGTTCTCCATAATATATACTTTTCAGAAAACAGTCAGACAGACATTTGAACTTGGGCTGGCAAACTCATGTGTTATGCCTGCTCCATAAAACTACCAATACCGCAGGTGCTGGCAACTCCAGAATTCAGGAATATCCTGCTATTCTGACTTGTCCCGTGAGGGTGCCCTGAAAAAGGAGAAATTATTACAGGAATTGGACGTACTGTACCAGATTCTGGTGCAAATGCGGCATTCTTCACCCATTTGAAAACAGAAAATATACAGGTTTAAGAAAGTTTGGGGAGTGGGAAACAGGGAATGTGGTATTCCTGCATGAGAAAGAGAGGGGGGGGGAGAGAGAGAGGACGCTTGTCGTATAGACTTTCTCCATAATTGTCAAAATGAATTTGACTCTGTAATTATCATTTTACTGTGTACTCTATGTTCTGTGTCCAAACACCTTGGATGACAGCACTATACATAATCATTTTGGGAGCTTGGACATCGTACAGTACACAGTCAGATGATAATTTCAAAGTAAAATCAATTTTCCCTTAATGCAGCCAGTCTGGATGACAAGAGTCCCCCCTCTCTCTCTGTCTCACTCTCTCCTTCTCATTATAGAAAGAACCATGGGAGGGACATTTGACAGGTGCTTTGATTGCCCGGCATGGAAAAACCAACTGAGACACAAGTGGTGCTGTTAAAGTTTATGAAAATTATATGAACATTTTTTTAATTTAATAGGTGCAAAACCATAATGCCATGCTTGTTCTGTCATATGCCTGGCTTTTTGACCCTGGGAGGATGTTGTCCTCCTGGAAGCTCTATTTGTTCTCTGTAAGAGTTTTTTCTAGCTTGGAGGCACTAGGTCAACGAATGGGAAGTAGGTGCATACCCTCAGAGTCAAAGGCCTGCACAAGGGCCTAGGGTGCTCGTTCTACTCTTGTCCTCAGGTGACTAGAAGCTTCTTCCACGAACGGGGACCTCTACCCCACCCTCAAGGGGTGAACTGCAGCTTCAGTCTCAAGTTGAATTTGGATGAAGAAGGCAACCCTGCTCAGCTAGACAGATGGGGAAGATGTTGCAGAAACACATTCTTAAATAACGTGCTCTTTGTGCTGCTTAACTATACCCAGAAAGGTGTGTAGCGCATAAATAATAAATGTATATGGAGGGTTTCGCGGAAAATTGTACACCTAATGGTATATTATGCATCTTCTGCTGTCTCCACCAGTGCTTGAACCGCACTGGTTAGATGCCTATAAGCAGCACTGCCTTCTACAGACCTTCCCCTTCTAAGCTTTACTATCTGCTTATCATTGTGACAAGTTCTCTATGTTTAGGATTAATGTCACTGTACACATTTGGACCTAACTCTATTCCTGTACTTAACCCAATAACGCTCTGCGGCTGCATTGCTAACTTGATGGCCTAGAACGCTTTACAAAAACCCTAAATAAAGAAAGAAAGAAAGAAAGATAATGTTGGATTCAGAACATAAAGCCTACTCTCTTGGCCCCATCTCTCAGGCCGAGTTCGGATTAGAGCACAAATGAGCCAAAGTGCAGTGAAAGTGGGAGTAACTTTGCCCCCTTGGGTACCATAGCACGTTGAATGCATGCTAATAATTGTGGTTCGTCCTGTTCTTTTTGAAAATAAACCTCCTCAGTGGAATGCTCGGAATATTGCTCAATCTAGAGATTTGCACTTCTGCTCACGAAGAGAACCCGCATAAGGTGGTTCTGCTGAAGCACAAGCCTTGCATAATTTGAGCACTTCCTAGAATTCAGCCTACTAACTTTCCATCGACCACTCTGAGATCTCATGGACCTCCTAACCAATTGACTGACAGTGATTTCGGATTATTTGGGGGCATTTGTCCAGTCCTTTCCTTATCATGGCTCCAGGAAGTTTTGAAAATAGTGTCATCCAGGATAAAGAACTGTATAATACTGATGCTGGACCTTTCAGTCATAGTTCAACACACAGAAGTTTTATACTGCTGGCAATAGATGCTATCAACACTCAAATGAATGCTACATATTTTATTCGCCTCGAAATGATGAAAATCGGAGTCACTAATTGTATGCTATGAATCGCCTCAGTGTAGGCAATTCTCTGCTGTAGGCTCATGCATTCATCCACCCATATTAGTTGTGTTATGCTTCAATTTCACTCAAAAGCATCTTTTCAAGAACACACAGTGTTAAAGCACGTAATTGACGTGGACCCAAAACACTCATATTTCTATTTGAGTAATAGTAAAGTTCAGGTGAAATCATGCACCAGTGAGTGGATGCTACATTGAAGGTGGCATGAGTGTTTATGATATAATTGGTGTGCTAGCAGTCTATTTTATTATCTGTGCACTCACTATACACGTTTGCAGAAACAAAGATGCAGTAAATTACTGCAAGGAAGAGGGCTGCAGTAGAAGTAAACTACTACAAGGTAGATGAATGCAGTAGTCAAGTCAAATCAGCTTTATTCGGTGCAAAACATACCACCATAAAAGCATTCTAATCAGAAAAAACTGTTAATCATTCCTACTTAGGAATATAACACAATCAAACATTAAAAACACATTATTAAATCCATCAAGTTAAAAACAGCGTATTTCATGATCACTCAATACATCGAAATACGATACACATTTATGTAATCGACAGTACAGTATGTGCAAAATAGCCTGTATCATAAAGATACATAAAGTGCAAAGTGCTAAAGTGTATCAGGATAAGAAGTAGGAGGAGTAACTACATACAATCATCAGGCTTTTCATATAACAGTGCATCCAAATGTGAATAGTCCTTTCTTTTCCTGATTGCCAATTGTATAAATAGAATAACAGCGTTCATGATTTTCATATTTTCCAGACTGCATACAAAGTTAAAAGCATGTTTATACTGAAAAAGCATATTAGATAAAAATAGAGGTTTTAAAACTGATTTCCGGATATCCCTATAAAAACTACAAAAAAGTATAAAATGCAACGTGGATTGGGGGGACTTTCCATCCCACGGACAGTACAGGAGTTTGTGACACCACTTTTCCGTTCTAGGGAATGCTATTATATAGTGGAGTGTGCCAAACCTAAGCCTCGTTAGGTAGAATCTATGTTGGGTATTTCTTACCAGCGTCAAATATAACTGTATGCCCCTCGCTGATGGGCGTTCGCAGTAAGAAATAACACTATGTTTTTTGCTAATTTCAGCCTCTCTTACACATTCCCTAGCGTTAATATATCTTAACTTCAGCTCACTTTTACTATAATCCTGGATGGGTACAGGATTCTTTCTATCGAAGTCTACCTTACAGCATGTTAAAAGGGTATGAATATGCTCTAGCCAGGGATTTTTCTGCTATGGTCAAGAGCCAGGCAGTCCATGATTAAATCCTTTGTAAATTTGGTCTCATCCTTGGCCCAAATCCCTTGCCAAAAAGTGAGACCTGCCATATTTATTAGATCACTTAAGTACGGTACGGTTAGTTCTTTATGTACTATATAATTCGCTGTGGTACTAGGGACTGCCAACACTCTTTTTAAAAATTTGTTTTCTTGAATTTGTAAGGAGGCGATGTTGGCTCTCCCCCATATAGCAGCCCCATAACAGACACCTGTGACACACTTACTCTGATACAGGGCAAGAATTTCCCGTATGGGTTTATTTCCTATTTTTGCTGAAAATCTAAAGATAGCCTACGTGATTCTTAAAAATTTCGAGTTACAAGATTCTATATGTGTGTTCCAGGTACCAGTCCTATTAAAAAGCAATCCCAAATATGAAAAAGTTGAAACTCTATTAATAACAGCCCCTCCCACATGATGTTATCTACTCTTCTGCCTATTGCTCCCTCATGTCATAACAAATGTTTTCTTAAGATTTAGCTGGAGATCTTTTTCAGACATGTACATCGCAAAATTTTCTATTAGGCATTGCAGACCATTTGCTGTCCTAGATATTAGGACAGCATCGTCTGCATATAAAAGTACTGGGGTGGGGAGTGCCCCAACTTTCGGGGCATCTACGGCTTGCTTTTGTAAAAAGGGATCTACATTATTAATGTATAGGGAGAATAAAAGGGGCGCTAAAACACAACCTTGTCTAATTCCACGCATTACCCTAAAATCCAGAGTACATTCCCCCCTTGTTTCAGTCGATAGTTCAACACACAGAAGTTTTATACTGCTGGCAATAGATGCTATCAACACTCAAATGAATGCTACATATTTTATTCGCCTCGAAATGATGAAAATCGGAGTCACTAATTGTAAGCTATGAATCGCCTCAGTGTAGGCAATTCTCTGCTGTAGGCTCATGCATTCATCCACCCATATTAGTTGTGTTATGCTTCAATTTCACTCAAAAGCATCTTTTCAAGAACACACAATGTTAAAGCACGTAATTGACGTGGACCCAAAACACTCATATATCTATTTCAGTGATAGTAAAGTTCAGGTGAAATCATACACCAGTGAGTGGATGCTACATTGAAGGCGGCATGAGTGTTTATGATATAATTGGTGTGCTAGCAGTCTATTTTATTATCTGTGCACTCACTATACACGTTTGCAGAAACAAAGATGCAGTAAATTACTGCAAGGAAGAGGGCTGCAGTAAAAGTAAACTACTACAAGGAAGATGGATGCAGTATTAGTAAACTACTACATGGAAGACGGATGTGGAAAACTACTCCAAGGGAGAGACATGCATGGAGCAGTGGCGTCAAGAAAAATGATGGGGCCCCCTGCAGAATGTGATGAGGGGGCCCCAGGATCCCATATCTCAAAGATATTTATTACCATGGGGCTAAGTGGGGACCCCTTGAAAGGTTTGGGACCCCTTGAAGGATTGCCCACCCTCTCCCTCGCCGCAGGGTTCGCAGGGGCCTGTGTTACGCCCCTGCCAGTGAAGTAGTGGAATAAAGAGAGGTGCAGTAAACTACTGTACGGAAGAAGTATGCAATAAACATCTCCAAGGAAAAGGGAAGAGGGAAACTTCTAGTAAGGAAAAGGGATACAGTAAGCTACTGCAAGTTAGAGGGATGCAGTAAACTACTGCAAAGAAGAGGAATGCAGTGAAGTACTGGAATGAAAAGAGATGCAGTAAACTACTGTGTGGAAGAAGTATGCAATAAACGTCTGCAAAGAACAAGCATTGGCATAGCCAATAGGTCTCGCCTTTGGGACCTTATAAGTGTTTAGCCATGCAACAGTTGATGCTGTTGTACCAATTATATTGTGCTGCATAACTAAATACTTATAAGGTCCCAAAGGCGAGACCTATTGGCTATGCCAATGCTTGTTGTTTAAGTGTAGTATGGTTGTGGTTTAAATAAGGACAGGGGTAATAAAAGGAAAGAATAGCTGCCATAAGTCAGCCAATAAGCTGCGTGTTTTTTTGAAAGATGCTTTGTAATTGGCTGAAAGGGCAATGTTGCTTTTAGGCTACCTTTCCAGTTGAATGTGTTTGAAGCATTCACACCTTGCTCCCGAAAGAAGAACAACTGATGCGCCAAGAAGTCTGGAGTGGTGTGAAACGTTCGAATAGTTAGTAGATGTGTTTGAATGGGAGTCTGCAGTGGTACATAAAGAGAAATGTCGCCTCCTGGTAAAGATCGTTATCATTGGTAGGAGCTGTAAATGTGGCTATCAAGTTGTACATATGGATGCTGTTTAAACAGGCTGGCAAGTTTCTTACTGAGATGAGAATGTTGTTCGAAAGTTTCCATTCCGTTTGCGCTGTAACAGTTTCACTTGCAAAAGTTAAACAAATTACTCTACCCAACACTGCTTGTTTTTCAAACCCACTCTTTAAACATCCATGCTGACATTTAGACAAAGTCCCTCGGCCAATTATGGTAAAATAGGTGATATCAGCACCTTGTATTCCTTGGCAACGCTTAGAAGCAACCGCGTTAATTTAAAACATGAAACTGGGCGCAGTGGTGGGCTGCAGGAACACAAAGGGAAAAACGCATTTGGAAAGCAAAAATAATGATAAAAGCGGCACCCGTGAGTATTTAAATTATGTTTATTGCGACCCTGAAGCGACGCAATAGTGATAAAAAAAAAACGGGCGCTGTGGTGGGCTGCAGGAACACAAAGGGAACAAGCATTGGCCGCGTGGCCGTGAAACTGACACGGCCGCGTGGCCGTGAAAGTGAAAGTAATCGCGAGGGAAGACAGATGGCAAGGGAAGCCATATGGCGCCTGATCGCGCGTGCACGCTCGCGTGAACGCAAGCTGGTCGCCAGCAAAAGCCACTGCTGTTTGCACTTCCAAAACCTGCTTACTAAAACTCTCGCCAGTGCAGCGCATGCGCTGGCTCAGGCGAGACCTAAAAAGGAAGAGAGAACTTGTAGAATGAACATAAATGCAGGAAACTACTGCAAGTTAGAGGGATGGAGTAAACTACTGCACGGAATACGAATGCAGTAAACTACTGCTAGGAATAGGGTGTAGTAAATTATTGCAAGGAAGAGATGAGTAAGGTCTCCAGTCTAAATCTGAGCTGAGGATGTGTATCTGGTGACACCTATTGAAAAGCTCTACAAATCTCAAGAAGAAGACGACACCAAACAGCACTTCCAGTACAAAAAGAGCCCCAGATCACCATTTCCAGCCCTTTATCCACCAATTCTGTGTCTACAAAACGTTAATACTCATTTTGTAATGGTCCATCTCAAATCCTACCCAATGCTTCATGATGGTGATCAGAGAAAAGGGTATGTAGACCCACAGGTACAAAAGCTTTTGTGAGGAATAGCTGCAGCAAGGTTTTGGCTGTATATGTACCAGCATTTATTGATATTTCTAAAATAACTAGAGTGCAAAAAAAAACTACAATACAATAACATAACACAAAGCAAATTAACTAGGTAACAAAAACATCACAGCAGGGCACAACACAAGAAATTTGTCAAAACAGCGCACTACAACAACCATATTAAAAAACAGTGAAATAATGCAACAAATACAAGAGCACAAAGATAACACAAACATCATCACAACAAAATACAACTCAAACAACATGCACTCATCATACATTTCCAGCTCCAAAAGTTTATACTATCAAAATACTGTGGTAAAGGGTGTTTACACCCAGCCCTGCCTTACCTTACCTGCAGGAACAAGTAATTGTGCCAGTCAAAGACGTTTCGTCATCCAGCCCCACTGCTCAGGAAAAAGGTTTAGTCCTGTCATCCCTTGTACCAAAAGGTGCTCCAGAGCGTCTAACACCCAGGATTTACCACTGACCCTGAGACAAAAAAAGTAGCAGAAAAAGCCTTCCAAAGATAAAAAATTGTTGGACTGTGTGAAGTTGATGTAAACACCTCAAGATATTTTCTTGTAATGTGGATGTTCAACTTTTACTGTGCTCAAATGCATGTTGTGCTTTCTCGATGTAGGATTGAGTACGAGGGTGGTGCCTATTGAAAGTGCAGCATTTGCAGCAGAACTGAGATGCATACTTTTCAACGTTGGACTCCGACTCAGAGCAAGAAAGGAAAAGACAAAAATAAGGAGAAAGCAAAATATAGGAGAACAGTTAGAGAAGGAGATATGCGGGAAGAAAGGGAACCCGCTAAAGTAAGTTAAATGGACATAAAGCGCAGGTTGAAAGAAAAGAAGAAGCATAAATTGGAATCAAGACTAGGCAGGCACACCATGTTAGTCAGCACTGTTGCCATTCGGCAGTGCCGGCGGCAGGCTCTTAAGAAAAATTGTGGGTACATGAAACCATTGTAGAGTGAGTGAGATCAAGTGTGAGTGAAATACAAGTATGGTTTTCTGACTTAATCTCCTATGGTATCCATTACATAAATAGCATGCTTATGAACAGTATATTGGAACATATATTATACTATGGGTTCCACCTATTCAGTATACTTGATTTTTTTGCTTTTTAAATCATCCGGTGTCAGAAATTGGGGCCTCTAGTTGGCAGTGGAATACACCCTGTCCAAGTAGTGATTCTTCCTTCTAGTCAGGATAAGAGAGTAACACACTAAGGTAACCCCTGCTCACCCCCTTGGTAGCTTGGCATGAGCAGTCAGGCTTATCTCAGACGCAATGTGTAAAGTATTGGTACATAACACACAGTAACACAGTGAAAACACTACAAAAGGACACCACATAAGTTTAGAAAAATAAAGTATCTTTATCTAAACCAAAAAAATGACAACATTCAACATATACAACTCAAAATATGACTTTTAAAAGATTTCATGCAATTTTGTCCATAGAACTCTATGGATGCAGTGATTTTACACAAAGTACCATAAATGTGTCAAAATCCACAAGGCAAAACAGCCGCTGAGGAGGGAAGCATTGGAAAATACAGCGATGCGTCGGTTCCTGAGTCCACGGGGAGGTGACACATCAGTTCTGCTGCATGCAGGAGAAGTGTTGCGTTAAATCCAGACTGTAGAGGGAAGAGATGCGTCGAAATCCAAGACGGTTCTGGTCTGTGGGTGATGCATCAGAAAACTGTTGCCCAGGTGCGATGCGTGGAAATCTGGACGCACTGGAGATCAATGTGGCGGCAACGGCAAACAGGCGCTGCATCGATTTCTTCAGTCATAGTCCCACGATGAGTCAATTCTTTCAGATGTACAGCGTGGCCCACGTCGGAGTCAGTGCGGGGTCTTGGACTTCGGAGACAGGGTGCGCTGCAGTGGTTTCTTCGGCTGCTGACAGGTGCTGCGTCGATTTCTTCGGGCGTACGGCAGCGGTGCGTGGAAATTTCTCCCGCACGCCGGTGCTGCATTGGAAAAACAGGCGCTGGAAGGGTGATGCATCGATATTCATGTTTCTTGTAGCTTTTTGCAGCAGGAACAACCTCCAAGGGCCCAGAACTGAAATTGGCACCACACGGCAGGTCAGAACCCCCAGCAGTGGAGTTCAAGGATGCAGCAGGGGAAGTCTTTGTGTCCCTGAGACTTCTTAACAGGAGGCAAGCTCTACTTGAAGCCCGTCGAGAATTTTCTCAAGCAGGATACAGAAAAGTAAAAGTTCAGTCCTTTCCACTGCCCACAGACAGAAGCAGCAACCGCAGGCCAGCAAAGCAAAGCAACACACAGCAAAGGTGTAGTACTCCTCCTGACAGCTCTTCAACTCTTCTCTTTGGCAGGGTCATCTTGATCCAGAAGTGTTCTAGAAATCTGGTGTTTTAGTTCCAATACTTATACCCCTTTTGGCCTTTGAGGTCTTTGCAGTTTACAAGTTCCTGCCTTGCCTCCTGGCCTGGCTCCAGACACACTCAAGGGGGGTGGAGAAAGCATTGTGAGAGGACAGGCGCAGTGTTATTCAGGTGCAGGTGACAGCCCCTCCCACCACTCTAGCTCAGAATGACCCATCAGCCTATGCAGGGCGCACCTCAACTCCCTTTGTGTGACCGTATAGAGTGAATGCACAAACAGGCTCCTGTCAGTCTAAACCAGATTCTGATTCCACAGGCAGGCAGAGGCACAAAATTGTAAAGCTGAAAATCCCACTTTCTAAAAATTGCATTTTCAAACACAAAATTTAAAAACCAACTTCACTAAAAGATGTGTTTTTAAATTCTGAGCTCAGTGAGGCCAAACTCCAAATCTCTATCTCTTTCCAATTGTAGTTACAGTTGTAAAATGTTACAAGGCATCTCCAATGATAACCTATGGGAGAGCTAGTCCTTGCAATATTGAAAAACGAAATTGGCAGCATTTCACTTTCAGGACATGTAAAACACACTAGTACATGCCCTACCATTCAAATACATTGCACCCTGCCCATGGGGGTACCTTGGGACCACCTTAGGGGTGCCTTACATGTAGAAAAAGTAAAGGTTAGGGCCTGGCAAGTGGGTGTACTTGCCAGGTCGACATGGCAGTTTAAAACTGCACTCATAGACACTGCAATGGCAGGCCCTAGACAAGTTGACAGGGCTACTCATGTGGGTGGCACAACCAGTGCTGCAGACTCACTAGTAGCATTTGATTTACAGGCCCTGGGCATACACAGTGCACTTTACTAGGGACTTACCAGTTAATCAAATATGCCAATCATGGATAACCAATCAGAATCACAATTTACACTGAGAGCATATGTACGTTAGTACTGATCATTAGTGGTAAAGTGCCCAGAGTCCTAAAGCCGTAAAAAGCAGGGTCAGAAAATTGGAGGCAAAAGGCAAAAAGTCAGGGGATAAACCTACAAAAGGGCCAGGTCCAACACCCGGTTTTGGAATTTTTACTGTGGATGAGTCGCACTACATGTGTCTTTACCCACGGTGATCACATTGTAACTGGACTGGCTGTGTTTACCACCAGTGTCTGCCTTTTAAGATAAGGCAGCTGCGACGCACATAGTTCAATGGGCACTTGACTATTACATGTGAACAGATCTGCACATGACTGTGCACACATGTGCGGGCTACGCATGGGAGGCTACTGTCGTGTGCAGCCCAGTAACGCATAGGTAGCCTGGCACAGAAGGGAATCGGCAAGAATGGATTTTGACCTGGGGCAGGCCTTATAATGTTAGTGTAAACTCACAGGGAAAGTCGGTGTGGTTTACTGTCTTGTCTGCAGTGACACACTATTATACACATAGGGAGAAATCTTCCCTAGAGTGTAGTGTCGCTTCCCTTTGGTCTGCAAAGTCCAGTGACATGTCAAAATGAGGCAGAAAATCTGCACCAAAACCAAATCTGAGAGCTCCAAGAAGTTATCTCTGCATTCTATCAGCCATCTAGAACTGCCCTATTTCTCTGGCTCAGCTCAGGATCAGAGCCCAGGCCTTTTGTCACCCTGCTAAGTTAATTACATTTCTCTCCAACAGTAGGAACAAAGGCCACCTCACATGACAGGATTAGTTAACAGTGCTTTTCTCAGCCCCTAAGGAGGAAAGGGTGGGGATTAACAATCTGCATATGTTAATTACCTATCACACTGTACCAGGGCTAGGGACAGCTCAGGACCACTGAACAATATAGGAAGCCCTGTCAACTGGAGTCAAAACAGGAGAGAGCTGCTCTTAAAAATGTTGGTGGGAAAGGCCTTGGCAGTGATGTCAGCGAGGGGTGGAGCCAAGACCCCCAGGAGCAGTTGTGACTAGCGACTCCTGGATGACGCCATCTTGAACTAACCCAGTATGCTGTGCAGGAGGGTTGGAACAGGAGTGGAGAGGTGATGTGGCCCCCAGGATTGGCCTGAGGTTCCTGGCTTCTATAACCTTCCACCCCATTTAAAAAATCTTGCGCAAGGGGGAGAGCTCTATTTTGGTTGGTGCTGTTTGCACTTTTCACTGCTGGACCCTGGGACTGCGAAAACCATGGACAACTGGAAGGAGAAACCCCCTGATTCCCAAAAAAGACTCGGGACTCTGCCCCAGTGTACCCCAGAACCAATGGGTGTCTCCAATTCAGTGAGGCTGGCTCACTTACACCAACTGAGGACCAGTTGGGGGAAAGTTCTGGACTTCTGCACCCAGAGACAAATACCAGGAGGAAAGCTAGCACAGACGCCAGTGGAACCAGCTCCCTGTAGATTACACCACTTAAGCAGTAAGGAGGTTTGATACAACTGCTCATGGTGGCTAGAGCTCGTCACCAGGGGTAGACTGAGCTCAAGATAATCCAAATTGGTCCAACGGGGCCAGAGTTATGGCCGTTTAAATGTTACCAACCTTTGACCTTTTTCAAGGACCAGCACACGTTGGGCTCCACTGCATATCCTTCAATTACCACTGGGTGGTCCGGGTGCCGGAGGGCACTGCAAGAATTATTTGGAGATGGGGCGTGCATGGGGCCCCCTCCCCATTTTAGCTTTTGCCCGGGGGGTCCCATCTCCCTTGCGGCCAACACAGAAGGAGACTGGGGGATCCCTGTTGTACCCCCCAACAAAGAAAAAAGGTGCCCGGGACCCAATCTCCAGGCCCCTACTGGCAGCGGTCTTGCCTCTGCTCCCCGTGCCTGTGTCTGGTGGAGCGGGGCAGCCACCGCATCACACACTCCCTGCCCACATGGAGTGGGTAGGGGAGATAAGAGCGGCCTTCTACAATTGCAGGGGGATAGAGGCAGTCCCGCAGGTGCCGGTGGGGCAGCAAGGAGTGGCCTCCCAGGCTGCTCCCAATGTTGGGAGCACGTGGGATACCGGGTTGGGACCCGGGAACCCCAATACTAAATGGAAAAAGCAAAGGAAAAGCTAGCGGCTCTGCCCGGTGGGAGAGCCACTAATAAAACTTTTACTGCTCCTAGCTGGAGAGCTCCATAATGCCATGTGGGGCTTGCTCATTGAATATTTTTCTCAGCTTGTGGTGGCCTCAGGAGGACAAGGGCACCACCAACAAATTTAAAAAGTGTTGTGGAGGGCTGTAGGAGTGACAGCAGCCCCTCAGATGTAATATTTGCAAAACTGACCCTACGTTTGTGGGGTCAATGAATCCATGACCCTCTGGGATTTTCATATAATTTTTAAAAGCACTCCTAAGGCTGGAGCTTTTACTCTACAGGAGGGAGTGGAATGCTTGTGAGAGGATGGCTCTATGGATGCATTTTATGAGGCCTGAAGGTGTTCAAAGAAAATATATTGAGTGCAGTGTTCTCTAGGGACTGAATGTATAATTGCATTTTTTGTGATCAGAAAGTGCTGCACTTTAGGGACTGTTTTTATGATTGTGTTGCATGCGGTCTAAAAACTTAATACAGCACACAGATATATGTTATGCTAATTTAAAAATGCTTTCTTGACATATTTATGTTGACAGTGACTATTGATCAAGGTGGATATGCTTTATTACATTAATAATTGCATTTACACATGGTTGTTTTGATAATTGCATTAGGACACCAAATGAAATGATGTTGTTTTAACATGTAGTGTGTTGACTTTTAGTATGGTGAAGCTTTGACTAAGCCTACAGACTTACCTTACATGTCTGTATGACACGTTAGAGGGTCAAATGTAATTTCAGATGTCATCTAAGGTACTTTCTATCTGCCTTATGTATATATTCGTAAATGAATGCATAGTATTTAGTGTGTATGTGTAACAAACATACCTTTTCTTTTCTAAAGAAAAAGCACCTACTGTATAACCATTTATTAGTGTTATTATTGCAGGCCAGCGAATGGTTATTACTAGCCCACACCACCTTCTCTGAGTAGGCCTTGGACTACTCTGCTTCATTGCACTGAGAGAGTCAAGCGCTACAGTGGGGTGCTTGGTTCCCAGAGAGAGACAATTTGTGGACCTTTTACTTGTGCAAGCCTCACATCTAGCACAACTAATAATCCAATTTCCCACAGCTGCCTTTTGCAGCAGAACTGTATTCTTGATGCAAGTCATGTCACCTCTTCTTTTCCCCTCTCTCATGCCATTACCTCAGGGCAGACAGAAAACTTTCCCTGCTGTACACAGACCTTCACCCCTCATCCAGACCATTCACTCTAAAAGCAAAGTAATGGATTCAAGCGAACAAATGGAAGCTTCGGAGTGGAAACAAATGTTGACCTGTCCATGTGAAATGCAATATTCGCAATTTAAATTCTATGTTGTGTTTCAGACAGTTGCTTTAAAAGCTGCAGCCTGTGCTTCAGTCTGCAACTAATGGTGTTGACTTTTCAAGCACCAATACCTTTCAGATAATACAACAGCAAATGCCATTTTGTGCGATAGAAGCTGATCGCACTTTAGCTGGAGGTGTTCCATATAGAAGCTTAGAGTGCTCTACTTATGCCTTATCTTTGCTCTCACATTTTCCTAGAGAGATTTCAAGGGAAGTAAATACATGTTAGACTTGGCATCGTTGGCGTGGTTTCCTCTGGGCTTTTGCCTCTACCTCCTGTATTTTTGACGGTATGCTGGATCTCGTTTTTGCTGGCTTAGACGCTTTGTGCACTTTGCCACTGCTGATCAGTGTCAAAGTGCAAGTGCTCCCTGTGTAAATTGTTATTATTATTGGTTATCCATGATTGGCACACTTGATTTAATGGTAAGTCCCTAGTACAGTGCACTGTGTGTGCCCAGGGCCTGTAAATCAAATGCTACTAGTGGGCCTGCAGCACTGATTGTGCCACCCACATGAGTAGCCCTGTAAATGTATCTCAGACCTGCCACTGCAGTGTCTGCACGCACAGTTTTAAACTGCCATGTCAACCTGGCAAGTGAACACACTTGCCAGGCCCTAACCTCCCTCTTCTACCCCTATGGGCAGGGTGCAGTGTATGTAAAAGGTAGGACATGTACTGGTGTGTTTTACATGTTCTGATAGTGAAATAGTGCCAATTTAGTTTTTCACAGTTAAAAGGCTATCTATCCAGTAGTCTAACATGGGAGTTGCTTTGCAACATCTTACAAATATAAATTTCCATTGGGACACAATAGAGATATGGAGTTTAGGCTCTCTGAACTCAGAATTTAATAACATATGTTTTTAGGGAGATGATTTTTAAATTGGGTGTTTGAAAATGCTGCTTCTAGAAGGTAGGCATTTTCTTATTTAACCATTCTGTGTGCCTCTGCTGTTTGTGGATTGACTGTCTGGTTTTGGAGTGACAGGAGCTGGGGATGTGCATTCACTGTAGACAGCCACAAAGGGGGGTTGAGGTGTGTATTGCCTTGCCTGGGTGACTCATAGTTGAGCTGTACAGGCCTGGTCTGCATTTAGAGTGGTGGAAGGAGTTTTCACTAGCACCTGAATAGGCAGTGTCTCCTCTGCACAATGTTGTCTCCACCTCCTGTAGTGAGGCTGGGCCAGAGAGGGCAGAACTGGTTTGGACTGGGCCCAGAGACCCTTTCCACAAAGAGAACAAAGAGAAAATGGGGTATAAGTATTGGACCTTAAACTCTAGAGATTTAGATCACTTTTGGACTCGAGAGAAACCTCTGCCAAGGAGAAGAGCTAAAGAGCTGTGAAGAGGAGTACTACCACTTTGCTTTGTGTGCTTTGCTGGGCTGTCCTGCAGCTGCTGCTTTTGCCAAGGAGAGGACAAAGACTGGAACTTTGCTGTGAACCTGCTTGAAGAAGAATCTCCAAGGGCCTGTTTGTGCTGGTCTCCTGTTCTGAAGTCTCAGAGCCTCCAAGACATTAACCTGCAACCCACTGACCAGCACCTGGACTCTTCTGTGGACTCCTGCATTCATAAGGGTGCCAAATCCAGTTCCTGGGCCATGAGAATTGTATGGTTGATGCTGCAAAGCAAGAAAATCAACTTTGATGCCGTCAGCGCTGCCACCAGTGATGCTGCGACCTACACCGAGGCCAAGGGCACCGCTTGTGAATTGCACAGCGCACCACCCTGCCTGCACCGCAGCTCCGACGCCTGCCGATGACTGCAGTTATCAGCCTTCCCGATGGTAGCACACACACCGATGCCGTCACCACCAGTGCCTGCATCCTGTTATTATGGTCAATATTTTAGTGGAAGGAAAAAGGAGCCCCGTTGGGGATTATTAGGAGGACTTCGTAAGAGCTGGAGAAGGAAAAGCAGTGCCCCAACAAGACCTTGCAATGGTTCCGATGGTCCCCCAATGAATAATGCACAGTGCTAACAAGAGAGGCCCCTAGAGTCAGGCACGGCGTGCGCTTCTCACTCCAGCCGCTCACTAGAGCAGAGGGCGGCGAAAAGTGCCCTCAGTACCTCATTCTATAAAGATGCAGGAGTGATGCTTATGTGTTCCTCAGGTTGTCTCAGTGGGAAGGAGCTGCGGTGACGACCGTGCTGGTTTGTTCTCCTGCACGGGGTTCAGAAGGCACTTCATGGCAGCGAGCTCCCTTGGGACCCCATGTGTGACAGTGGCACTCGGCGCTGGTGTAGCGGGCGAGCCGGCTTGAAGGACGTGCTCGTCTCCCTGGCAACACATCATCAGGGAATGCAGCACCGCTCTCAGGGAAAGCTCTTAACCAGAGCGCTGAGAAAATGGAGTGGCACGGGGCTTCATAGGATTGCCAAATCCTGAGCTACCTCTCCGAGTGGAGCACTTCCTTCATGGAGTGAGGAGCGTTGGTTTGATTGAAGCTTTAACTGCCGGGACTTGGAGCCCCACGGCAGTAATGATGGTGTAGAGTCTTGGATGACCCTGAGACTCCAAAACAGGGGGCAAGCCACCAAGCCCTCAGAGAACACTTGCAAGCAGAGTCAAAAACATAGCCGGCCAGTACACCAAGCAAGTTGCAGAGTGGCAGTCCTCCTGCAGCACAGAGCTTTAGCAAGCAGCAGGCCAACACAGCAGATAAGTTAGCAAGGTGGCAGTCCCTCTTGACAGCACAGCAGATCCTTCTGGCAATGTGCAGGTGTAGAGCCAGCTATGTCTGGGTACAGGTTTAAAAAGTGTCAGATTAGATGGGGTCAGAGCCCCAGTACTTACTCCCAAAAATGCCTTTGATGTAGGCTGTGACTTCAAAAGAACTCTCTGAAGTGCACAAGGATACCTTTCAACCCAGCCCTGGCTCTAAACTACCAGTAGGGGGTAAATCAGCCCTTTGCATGAGGGCAGGACACAGCCTAATCAGATGTAAGTGTGAACCACCTTTCCTCCTTCCTGCCCAGGAAGGGTATCATAATGCAGATGAAGGCAGATGTGTCCCCTGTCACACCCAGCCCTTCCTGAGTTGTGGCTGTCTAGAGAGAATGCACAAAGTGTAGCTGCCACCCAACCCAGACTTGTGTTGGATATAGGCTGTCAGGCACACAGAGTTATAAGCACAGAGAAATGCCCACATTCTAAAAGTGGTATTTCTAAAATAGGATTGTGAAATCCAACTTCACCAGTAAGGAGAATTTATCACTACCATTCTAAACATACCAAACATGGCAATACCGCTCCTTTCGGATGAGAAATTACCACTTAAAAGTATATAAGGGAAACCCCAATGCTAGCCTATGAGAGGAGTATGCCTCACAGCAGTTAAAAACGAAAAAGGCTGTTTGCCACTAACAGGATATGCTAAGCATAAAGTACATGTCCTAAGTTCTACTTACGCTGCACCCTGCCCATAAGACTCCCTAGGGCCTACCTTAGGGGTGACCTACATGTAGTAAAAGGGCAAGCTTAAGGCTTGGCAAGTAATTTTAAATGCAAAGCCAAAGTGGACGTAAACTGCAAACACAGGCCCTGCAGTGGCAGGCTTGAGACAGATTTGAAAGGCTGTTGGTGGCACAATCAGTGTTAAAGGCCCATTATTAGCATTTAATTTACAGGTCATTGGTATATGGTATATCACTTTACAAGGTACTTACAAGCAAATCAAATATGCCAAACAGGTGTAAACCAATTATACCATGTTTAGGGTGAGAGAGCACATGCACTTTAGCACTGGTTAGCAGTGGTAAAGGGCCCAGAGTCCTAAAGCCAACAAATATATGGTCAGAAAAAAGGGAGGAGGAAGGCAAAAACTTTGGAGATAACCCCCCAGAAGGGTAAGGTCCAACAGAGACTATCTGAACCCACTCCAGGAGCCGCTTTCCATACAACAGTGGTCAATACACGAATCCAGTTTAGGCAAACTCTGCCTCTTCAGTCTATTTATGTTCTTCAGCTAAACTGGTTCAACATCTTCGACTACTGCAAAATGTGAAGTAGCTTCTAATCTCTTATTGGGCTAGACAGGAATCCCATTATGCAAATTTGGGAATATCTCCTGTGGGTACCCAAAGGAACAGAGTCATTTTTAAAGTCATGATCATGGTGCTCATTCATAGTGCACATTCAAAATAGCATTCTTACTTTTTAGTCTACAGAAGTTCTTGATATTGTCTTGGCAGAAATCTTTTGGTCCCTAAATGAAGATTAGCTAGTTATGGTGAAAGATCATTCTTCATGGAAGCAGCAAAGGTATGGAATTCCATGCCTTTATTTTCATGTTTCGAAACCTGCCTATCTCACCTTAGAAAATTGATGAAAATCTGGCTATTTAATCAGTAATTCTAGCCACCTTATTATAATGGGGTGTTTTCTGGGTTGGGACTGTTTAGTAGCTCCAAGAAGCTTCTCCATGCATGTGCTTTATAAATGTACCTAATACAACATGAACTAATATGAGCCAGTGTAGAATGGGATGCCGAATGTAATACATGCACAGCCTCCAGAGGCATAGCATATCCTCTGCCTCAGCTGCCACCATGGACATCAATCTGATCCGATTGGCTTCTGCAGAAAAATATGCATATTCATCCATATTCTTGGGACAGGGCTGCCCTACTGCTGCCAGAGTTATGCACACCTCAGAGTTAGCAATACATTTATTAGTCGTGTTAAGAAAGCCTTACTGTGCAGAATTATCCCTGCTAATCACACTCTAGTGGGTGAAACCATGGTGGTGGTGTTCCCATGCTATGATGCAATTCTAAATCAACAGAGCACCTTATCCTAGAAGCTTTGAAGAAGTATACCATTTTGCCATTCATCACGTTAGTTTAATGCATCTGCTCGTGTCCTGCAAAGAGATATTGCTCTAAACTTTTTATGGTGGCCTAACCAGTTCCAAATAAAAGGGACTTGACTTTGTCATTCAGCCATTAACATTCTGGAAAGCCTCCAAATACTCTGAGTAGGTGCCATAGGTGACCTAGATGAGAAATCCCTTGCGCATCCCTGCGCACTGTGGGGCATATTAATGAAGGGGTTTGAGTTGCGTTTGCACCACACAACGTAGTACATGCGCAACACAAACCCCAAATGCGATCTACCAAGCCATGGAAGGCCCCTTTTTCGTGGCCCTGAGTTGCTTGATAAATCAGGAGTAACGAAACCCAGCACAAATTGCTGCGTTGCGTTACTCTGCCCAGGTAAGGCGTTCCATGGCCATTGCGTGGGTGTTCCCATGCAACTCCCATGGATTTTGATGCATTCCCAGATTTACCATTACTGGTAGACGTGGGAATGCGCCAGAATGATACACCTTCTCCTCTTTACTTCCTCTTTCTATGTGTGCTGGATTCTGCACCATGGCGCAAGGGTGCCTGCTCTGGCGAAGGCAGCCCAATGTGCGCCAGTACAATGGAAAAGGCAGAAAAGCGCCATATTGTGCTAAATATGGCACATTCCTGCTCTTCCCTGCAATGCAGCACAGCAAGGTTACTTGCTGTGCTTCGTTACTTTTTTAATAATATGCCCCTGTGAACCTGAGCTTTGCAGAGATGCATGTACATAGTTAGCATTTATTCCCACATTGAGTGGATGGTGGAGGTGCAGCATAGGATTGTCATCAATTACACAGCTGTAGAACCTTCTTCGCAAGGAGAAATGTGAACACATGCAGTGCAGTGTCTATAATCCACCGATACAGGCCCTACTTCAGCAGGGGACTGGCCCTTAGGTGTTAATGCAGCTTGCCTGTCGGACATTAGCCAGATTCAGTTACCGGCTAGTGACCTGTTCTCCATAGGTAAATATCTGTTTTAACTCTTCAACACATTAAGATACATTACTGTTTTAATTCCTGGAAAGAAGCAATTCCCTTTAGGTCTTTAGGGCAGCTTGCTTTAGCAAAGACATTGTTTTTGTCTTCAATATTGCCAGTGATTTTTTAAGGATCACCTTATTTAAGGAATGCATAATTATCATTCATTTAATAATGTCTTATTAGCTTTGTTTCCACAAATAAATGTGTTAAATATCCTATAGACTACCCAACAAAGAAGAACATGGGTAAGTTGTGACATATATATAACCAACAATGGTTCCACCTCTTTCTTTAGAAAATATCGATATACCGTCAATGTCCATGCTGATCTGAGCACACATGGAGAATCGGTGGCTGTGTCTTCCTTTCCCAACTAAGATGTGCACTGGCATTTCATCTTTCTCCAAGTGGATGCCTGTTATTATTTTGTGGGACTGTGGGCACTATATGTTTTTTCCTCCATGCTCTTATTAATTATGTGGATGAGTTTCTTGACTTAGCGGACCGCTTCATATCATGAGTATAACTCATCCGAGCTCACCGCAATTCCCTCACATGCAATAAAATTCTGCGGTCCGCATGATGACTCCATGACTGTTGCCCATTTATTACATAAAAGTGGTTGATCTGACCGTACATTGTAACCCACCAAAATAATGATTTGTGAACCAGACCCAAAATTTTGCAACCGCTTGTATATTTATTAATATTGGACAAATGTGTGTTTTGTTTAGCACTGTTGCCATGCCACTTGGTTGTATACTTAGCACTTTTTTGACTCACTGTGTTGTTGCTGCATCGTATGACGATTATACATATATGATTATAATACCTGTCTCCTTTTCTGCTTGTGTGGTCGCTGACTCCTTTTTACAATACAGTTGTGCTAGAAAAATAGATCAAGTACTTCTAAAGAAAGAGATGGGATCGTTATGGTATGTTAAACGCCCACCACCCATCAGATGCACAACCTCCTCTGTTTAATCCATTCACGAATTACAATTGCTTAGGTAACATGCAGCTTTTTGCAATTGTAAGAAATTGGGTTTTTGGTTGAGGGGGGTAAAAACCCTTCACAAGTAACAACCAAAATCGTTGTCAGGGTAAATCAGAAAAGTCACCAAATTAACTTGTGCTTAACCCTCTGGTAGCTTACCAGAAAAGCAGTAAGGCTTCATTTAGAAGCTTTGTGTTAAGTATTTTTGCAAACAGTAATAAAGTGAAAACACAACACAAGAGATGTCCCATACACACTTAGAGAAAAAGTGTAAAGATTTATAAATAAAATGAGACCAAAACAGCAAAAATCTAATCACTAAAACCGGAGAAATGAAATTTAAAAAGTTTAAGCCAAAAGAGCGCGAAGAAGCAGAAAGTGCTAACTGTGGTTATATGGTCGTGCTAGGCTGGGACAAAGGCAGAAGGTCAGGCTGACTGTGATGGAGTGCAGGCCGGTTACAGGGACCAGGTTAGTCCCACTGAAAATGTTACCTTCTCAAAGTCCGGTGCACAGAGTTTCAAACTTCAGGGTTTCTGAGGAGGAGCTCAACTGATGCCAGCCAATGCTCCAGGACCTTCCTTCCCCTTCTTTCTCCTGTCCAGGTGGCATGTGGTCTAGGGTAACCATAGACTGGTGTGCAGCTCCTTTGTGAGTGTGCTGAAGGCAGCCTTTTCAAATGTAAGTGGGGCAGGTAACAGCACTGCCTCTCCCATCCTAGTAGGATGGCCCTCTCGCAGCTACATCCAGTTCCTATTGTTCACTGTCTGGGCCCAATATGCATTCCTGATGGGGAGAAATTAACAGGTGAAGACAACTGGAAACTCCTAGAAATCCTCAGGAAGTTTAGGGCAGGAAAATGCCAACTTTCTAAAAGTGACATGTTCAAAATTGTAATCTAAGATCCGACTTTACCATTAAAGAGGATTTTAAATTACAATTCATTTGAGTCCAAACATGACATTTCTAACTGTCTCAATCAAACGTTAGCATATATTAAATGTAATAAGGTAACCCAATGTTATCTTATGGGAGAGGTAGGCCTTACAGTAGTGAAAAATAAGTTTATGAGTTTTTCACTACCAGGACATCTAAAACTTAACAACACATTCCCTCCTTTTTAAATACAATGCACCCTGCCCTATTTGCTGTTTAGGGTCTAATTAAGGGGCAGCTTACATGTACTAAAAATTAGGGATGGGCGGAGCTCGCAAAGTTTTACTTCACAGAATTCCGCGGAGTTATCTAAAAACTCTGCGAGATGCCGCAGAGCTCCGCGAGCAGAGTAATTCCAGTCCCCGGTTCATGCTAGTGACCTTTTTCATAATGCAATGTCATTGCAGGGGTCTGAAAGTTAGGTAACTGTATCTGCCCTATGATACTCACAACTTTGAAAGGGCAGTGCCTGCACAACAAACGGGGAGAGTGTCTTTGTGCACTCAGTGGGAATCTCAGGCCACTGAGTTCCTTCTGGACCCTTGAACGTTTATTGTGGCTAGAGACCGAAAGAAAAGAGGCAACAATGCAAAGATTTGTTGTGTATTGGTTCAAATATTCAACAGGTGCATACAGCACCACGATGACAAGTGGGTATACTGGTAACTGTAAGGACCCGTGGTCTTAAAACCTGGTTTTCAAGAGAGAGAGACAGTGAGTGCAAGGAAATTACTTGTTAAATGGAGATACATCTACCCAGCGGCGGCCGCCATTAACAAAGGGTGGTGGGATGGGTGGGGTCGCGTGGGAGGCATCGCGCGGGGTGGGGGAAATACAATATAAAAAAAATAAAACGTACCTTTTGCCGTCGGCTGCTCCAGCGTCGCGTCTCGTCGCACCACCTCTCCTCTTAGACCCTGGGACAGACTCCCTGTCCAATCCCCACGAGGCAGAGCAGTGCTGGGTTTGGTCTGAGCAGGCAGGAAAGACGCCCTGCTTAGACCCGGGAGTCTGTGGGGTTTCTCAAGCCCGGCGGCTCAATGCAGCGGGGCTGGAGAAAATCTAAGTGCGCTTGTGTGTTTTGGTCAGCCTGAGACAGCCAGCCAAAACACATATGCACACTTAGGGTGTGGAGTGCATGTAGCACAACTCCTCCCCCCTCCCATGCCTCGGCCCCACCCCTCCCAGCATCGCTGGCTAAGAGCACGCACCATGCACCAAAGCCAGCTCTGACGTGTTTGTATTCTGTGAGTCAGAGGTCAGAGACCGAGGTCTTAAACTCCAGTGCATATAATTCATATGCGAAGAAGACTGCAAATATTTAACTATTCACTGTCACAGCGCTCTGAGACGGCCTTATGTGGTATGCGGTGCTTTACAAAAACTGTAAATGAAAAAAATGATAAAATAAAATAAATGCATTTTGATCTAAAGGCACACGTAAGTTGCCTTGGTAACACAAACCCCGCCTACGCTATAAATTAATGTGGAAATGCATCCATGAGTCTACTTCTGCAAAGAGCCACTGGATAAAAATTACAATATATACTCACGTGCTTTGGGCTATTATTTATCTCCCGTGGACGGATCAGTCTTTATCTCAGAAGAAGGTTTTCATATCAAACCTTATCAGCAGTCATGGAGCGCAAGGTAAAGCCAGGAAGAGCTCAGATGCTCTCCCTAAGACAGAGAGTGCAATCTGAAGAGTCTGTGGCCGCACCTCGAGATTGTAAGCTAGCTCAGCGATCTGAGCGCCTGGTGCCGGTGAGGTATGTGTGCAAACTGCAGTACTCTGTATTAGGAATCCTATCCTAGGCTGATAAAATGAGCCCCTTTTAGGAGTTATTGAGAGTGGCTAAAAGGGGAATCCCTATTACTGAGTGGTACATCAATGCTGTTTTATGCACACTCAGGATTTCGGCCGTTCATTTAGCTAACATTCCTCAAAATCTGTGAACAATGAAAGAACAAAAGCAAAAATCACTTTGAATACAGTTGACAACAAGCATACTCTGCAAAAGGATTATGCACAACACAGAGTAAAGAATCAACATTACATTTCACACATAACAAATAGACCCAACTCCAATCCCAGGACAGCAAAGAGGCAAAAATAATTCAACACTGCCACAACCAAGATACCACAAGCATCCAGCCTGGTGTCAAGTAAGGAATTATCACATTGACTTAGGGGTACAAGTAATGCCGAATACATCATGGGCATTGTAGTTTCAACTTAGTGCTAAATATCCACAGGAATCAAAATGTGTACTGTGGCAATACAAATTCCTTACATAAGCAGCTATTTAAAGCTATGCAGTATCCAATCCCCAAGTCTGACATTAGATGAAGACAATGCACAAAAGGGTACTTCTACAACTGTAAGCTTGTAGTTCCCAAAAGAAGGCCGCAAGTAACCTATCGTTTTGCAATGCGGGCAGTTCACACCACAATAATTCTGCCAAAAACTGGATAGAATAAAAAAAAAATGTTAAGTCAAATCTCCATCTGTGCTGAGTGCAGAGTTTGGGAGGGGGCAGTCAGTGGCGTAGCAAGTGGGGGGGTCCACCCCGGGCGGCACGAGTTTTGGGGCCAGCGGCCTCCTCCCGCTCTTACCTGCCATCTCGGGGACAGCAATCACCCCCCTTCTATATTGCGGCTGCCGTGGACTGGCAGCCATAGAGCTAGCTATGCCACTGGGGGCAGTCCACTCTCTTGGGTGGTAGTGCGGAGACTTGGGCACTGCCAACCCTTCCGAGGAGATGGACAGTCACTCAAAGCATCGATCTGCCTGTCTAACATTGCCTTCTCTGCAATCACAGCGCCTAACGGCAGGAAGCAGGCTCAAGGTGTGTGTTACAAGAGCTGGACACTCTAGATGTGAGATACGGATAGCGCTCGAACATACAAGGGCCAGTCGGTGGTACCGGCACAGGATGGGGCCAAGGCAGGCTGCTATGGAACAGCATCAGGAAAGGGCAGAAGGGGGAATAGTAGTTGACATTCTTCTGGTGACCTATTATTGTGGCGAGGTAGAACCTATTCAGACCAAAACCTTCTTGTTGGAGGTGCGGGGGGGTCTACTCACCAGTACCTATCCCATTTGCATGGGTCACTGGACTCTTCCGGCTGCCTTGGGCCCGAGCACCAGCTCACTTAGACAGCTAGGCAGAGGCAAGCAGCATCCCTGTGCTGCTGAGATCTTTGCTCATCCTTCTCAAATAAAAAGGAACATTATAGTTACTGTGATAGCAGACTTAAAGTTAGGTATCCTGCTCACTTGCATCCATGTATGGTGGTGCTCATTTCAGCTGTCAGCCTCTCCCGCATCTTTCTCAGCCAT
This sequence comes from Calotriton arnoldi, assembly GCA_963921515.1. Classification (NCBI taxonomy): domain Eukaryota; kingdom Metazoa; phylum Chordata; class Amphibia; order Caudata; family Salamandridae; genus Calotriton; species Calotriton arnoldi. The sequence goes on along the minus strand of CAWUFW010001478.1, from coordinate 2,333,685 downwards.
TTGACATCAGCAACAGCTGCTCTAAATGCTCTTCATTGCCATGAATTGAGTGGTGCCATTTTAATTTTTTCCAGTACTCAGTCAGATCAGCTGTCGACTGTCATTCTGAGGAACCATACATGCAGATTTATCACCAGTGGTTGGTGCTCCTGTCTACAGCTCAGCACAGCATTATCAATGGGTGGGGGTTGGTGGAGTTTTTGCCGAACTCCATGCGGAGCGGGCAAAACTCTGTGAACTCAGTCGGTGGAGCAGAGTATACCACCCACCCCTTCTTAAAAGGAAGGTGTAGGCCTGGCGTAAGGTTAATTTTGTCAGTTAGGCTGCAATGCCAGACTTGAGGCATGTTTTAAACAACTACATTTAGTAGGTGGCACAATGAGTGGTGCTGCACAAAGTAGCATTTAATTTACAGGTCCTGGATACCCTTGGTACCATATCCAAGAGACGTACAAGTAAATTACATCTACCAGTCAGGTGTAAGCCAATTGTAGCATGTTTTAGAGGGAAGGCACACACACTTTAGCTCTGGTTAGCAGTGGCAAAGTGCTCAATGTTTTAAAAGCCAACAAAAATGGGTTCAGAAAACAGGAGGGGTAAAGGCAAAATGTTTGGGGGTGACCCTACACAGAGGGCCAAGTCCAACAGCAGTGTACACCATTTCTTTTCAAAATGCTTGTGTTCTGCTACTGTAATTAGAAATAAATACACATATTTGAGAAAATAGTTCCTGACAATAATTGTCAAAAACCTGAACTGTCTGCCCTTCCAGAAAAAAGGCCGCTCTCGCAAAGTTAAGCTATTGGGAAAAAGAAAAGGATTGCAGAAGTTCTGGTCAATATTCTAGATATAATAATTTGGCAGGATAATATTTTGTCACTCGATATCAAGTCTTATATCTGGGTGGTCACTGGTAGTAATCCTGCAAGGTGTGGTCGCTATTGTGTTTTTTTGATCTGGTAGTTACTGCAACAAAGGTCAAAGTCAATAGTAGCTCAGCACTATTTTCGTTGATCAGATGTAGCTCTTATTACAGAAAAGGTTGGAGTCCCCTGATCTAGTTAGCCATGCACAGGAGCAGTAGTCAAGAGTTCTTCAGGCATGATATTAACAAACTGCGTGATTTTTATGAAAATCCTGTTTGTCTGAGCAACTGCGATGAGGAGGCACCTGGGCTTAGAAGCAAGCTTCAAGGAAACACTATGGAAAAGATTAATGGTGTGATTGCAATTTAGCATGATGAAGTTGCACCACATATGTCTTTTTTGCAAATGTTGCACCAGTTCTTTCAAAAATCTAAATGCACATGTATGATTAGAAAACAAATTATGGTTTAAACCACTCATTAACAAACATTTATAATTTGTGTGCATGATCTGCTCTGTTTCAGGCAGCGGGATTTGCTCCAAGAAAGCTTTTCAATAGGCTGCGTGGAATTACTTCACATTGCTGCTGCAATTTCCTCTCCAAGGGTGACCTCTCTCCCTCCCGCCACCCCGCACCCCTCACCCCACCTGAAGAGGAGAATCAGCAGTACAATACATTGTACAGTGAGCTCACTCAGCTCACCACCATAAAATGCCGAAACTGTTTAAAGAAAGCAGTGATGATAATGCCCCCACCTGGACTGCCTGATTCTAAATTGAAGGTTCTCATAAAAGTTCTAGACATTTTTTATTGCTTTCAGTACCTGGAATGTTCATATGGAAGGGAAAATGCATAACTTTATTGCATTAGAGGAAAACTTATCTGTTTTTTTTTATTAACTGTCTCTCTATCCATGAACCGAATGTATTTGCATAAACGGCAAAGACCCTAACTTTAGTAGAGTTTTTACACATTTGCAAGAATTGTAGCGAACTTTATCTGCAGTAATATCTATTTCTCTCTCGTTCCATCTGTTTGTCACTTTCACTCGATCTCCTCCATCTCCTCTTCTATCTTTCCGAGCATGTTGTGCATAAGCTGGTTGGACAAGCTTTGGCACCATCATTTAGCTAAAATATTGACTTGCCCATAGCCCTGCCCAGAAACAGACAATTTATTCTCTATGGAAACTAAAATACCTCTTCTCCCACTTACTGTGCATAAAACCAAAAACAAACAAATGCTGGAAAGAGCCATCTTGAGGCAGATGGTTTGATGCATGTTTAAGTGTTTAGGTCACCTGTCTATACAAAAACAATTGGAATGGATTGGCCAATGCAAGGTACAATGAAAACCTCCAAGAACCCTCAATCAATAGCGTCCCTATCCGTCTCTTTTCAGTCCAGCTTTCACCCCCCCTCCCTTAAATTTTGCCTGCTTCATTTCAGCCCCATGTCAAGCTTCCTGTTTCTGATCGCTCTGTGTTCTGCCCATCAGTATCACCATATATCTGGAATGTCCTGCCCATTTTGCATCACAGTTCTACTTCCAAATGACCCGGCCATATTTGGATCCCTCACTGCCCCACTCCAGTAGCTTCTCTGAGCCACATCCATCACTGGCCCTTTTGTTCATGGATTCATCCCATAGCTCTTTTTCACTTAAATACATATGACATTCCCAGTGGGTATTGATAGGAAAGTAAACAAAATGATTGTACCACAGTGACCTAGATAGAGCCACCTGGATTGAAGGCAGCTTTTTACCAAATGCTTGTTTTACTGTTTGTACAGGTGCATCATTGAAAATTCCCCATGAGAACTATATTAAAAATATTCAACTATTTCAGATCCCAAATTTTCATAACTTATTCAGAAAAGCTGTTAAGAATATGGATTAACATGAATGTATGTCTGTATATGGTATTTCTATTGCGCAAACCTAGTTAACAGGCAGTTGAGCACTGTACAGGGTCACAGACAAGCATAAAGTCAATGAGTAATAGGGGAAGTAGCTGGGTTTTGGACGGATATTGCATTGTGATGTAGTTTGCTTTAAAGAGTTGACTCTTGCAACGTTGTTGGGGCAGTCCTGGTGGATACAGGGTTGTTGTTCCAGATCCTGTGTGCAACGATGGCAAAGGCATACTACCTTGTTTTTTCTTTTTTGCACATCTTAATCTGATGGTGTCCCGGCTGCAGGTGTGCTGAGAGATAGTGAGCTTGTATGCAAGGCAAGCAGGGGTACTGGTTGTGAAGGCTTTATGAATAATACAACTGATTTAGAAGATGACGTGGGACGGCAAGGACAGCAAATGGAGTTCCATCAGGATGGGGATGAGATGTGATCACATTTCTTCTGATGATGGATGAGATGTGCTGTGGCATGTAGGATGCCCTGAAGGGGTGCCAGTGTGAAGCCTGTGAGGCCATGTAGTAGGGTGTTACAACCATCCAGATGCAAGTGTGTGAACAGTTCTGATGTCACTTTCTGGAAGAAATGATTTCATTTTCTTTCGAAGGGAATGATGGCACCAGGATGTGTTTGTTTTTTTGGCAATGTTTTCCTGGAAGGTAAGATTGGTATCCTGGGCGAAACCACAGGACTTGGCATTCGGTGAAAGCTGAGGTTTGAAGCTTCTCATGGTTCATGTCATTCAGCCAGATTTGTACTGTTTATTGCTTGTAGTTCTTGATGAATAACAGGAATTCTGTCTTGGTGGGGTTGAGCATAAGGAGGTGCTGGTCATCCAGATTTATATGATGTTTAAGGATTAGATGAGATGTTGGATGACTGAAGAAGAGGTCACTTTCAAATAGAGTTTTGCATCTTCTAACTATCGGCAAATCTTGATTTTGTTATCTGTTGTCAACAAATACAAACTGTAATTTCATGGTGGTTTGAGAGAGGTGTTGTCCAAGAGAGGGGTTTGCCTTGTGTAACTGCTGTCACACTGCTTTTTGAAATGAGTATGATTTGACCTTTGAATATTGATCTGGCACTGTTCCTATGCATGAGATGTAATGGCAATAATCTTTGACCAGCTGCACAACTATTTCCTCCTCAAAATTATTTCCTTTGTACTGAAGTCCCTTTGAATGTTTCTTCTTTTTGGCACAACTTGTGTTCCCCTGATCTGAAGGCACCTATCAAACTACAGATTTGATTCTCCTTAGTGACAATTGCCGGTGTACCATGAGAGGAGGTAGTCCTATTTTACTTCTCAACCCTGTGGTCTTCAGGTAGTATCCAGTCTTGCCCCTTTGTCCATGTGGTGAAAGCAATTATGTGCCTCTGTGGTGTTGTAGCTTGTAACTATTGCCTTCCCTTCTAAATTAAGTACATCGATCTGTGTAGATAATGAGGATACTCTGTTAAATTATGTGTACTGCGCTTGCAAAAATAATCTTGAGCACTGGAATGTGTGTGAAGAGCTGATCGTTTTTGAAATCATGAAGACATTCGCATCCAACCCTATTTCTTCAGCGTTCTTTGCTCCAGTTCTTTCACCTAATGCCCTCAGACCTGCAACACATCCTAGTTAACTTGACTTATGCATTTAAGGAATATACTGACTCAGTACAGGACATTTACATTTCACTGGGCATTCAATTTAGCAATATTAACGCAGTGGACTCCTATTTACATTGGTCACACTAACAGAATGAAACATGTAGAATTTCACTTATTATTATTACCATTTGTAGAGTGCCCCTAAAGCCCCGCAGAGATGAGGAAGCAAATGAAGTCCAATAAAACCTTACGCTCTTGGAGATTAATTATCCCCTCATTGTACAGTATGCGTAAATTGCCTACTAGTTGCAATTACCGAGGGAAACCTCCTGCAGAAGCAGACTACACATACTACCCAATGAAGGGTTAATTAATTCCCAAGGGAGTATGTTTGCTTGGTCTTTGTTGGCTTTCATTTATTAGGCGTATATACAGCAGCATGTGTTTATTGAAATGTGCATATCCTTACATTTTCCTCTCAAATGTTAAAGCTGGTGCACTTTTATGCACATAGTTGCAAAACAAAGGATGACAGAGAGGAAATTCGAGATGCAAAGAGGAAAGTTAAAACTCCAACAAGCTTCTGTTTTGTGGGTCTGACTACAGCTGTTAGGGAACAATTATGAACTTCAGACATTAGATGTGCGTTTAGATAGTTTGCTGACTGTAAAACAATCTGCTCAAGTGCACTGCAATGGAAGACTCAAAAAGTTTTTATCTTCCACAAGTTTAGGAATTTTAGATGTTCGAATGTAGGAGATTTAACAGTATTAATGATTAACAGCGTGAGGAAACATATTTTGGAAGGAAATTTTGGGAGTAGGTGATGAATTTTCAGATTGGCTATTTTTATCCTTTCAAGCTGTATGGCCCCATAAATTAGCAGCAATGCACTCTTCCCTTTGTGTTTTTAAAATACCACGTTTCAAATGTGTATGAAAATTAGATACTATAACTAAACAACATAGGGGCATATTAACGTGCTGAGCGACGAATTCCCTAACGCAGGCTATCTCTGGTATTTATCGCCCTGGTAGCGCGTTATTAACAACGCGTTTCCCCAGGGCGATAAAAATTCCAGAGATAGCGACGTTATCGCCGTTTTGCAGGGAACAACGCGGGTTTCCAGCGATGTTCCCAGCAAACGGCGATAACCTTGCTGTTACGACCCTGTGGTCGTATCAGCATAATCCACCCCCTATGTCTAACATAGGTAAGTCAGGATTTTAGCAGACGTTAGATTTTGGCGAAAACGGACGTTTTCGCCAAAATCTAACGTCTGTTGAAATCCTATGGCTGCCTTGTAAATATCGCGATGTGAACATCGGTGATATTTGCAAGGCAGTCCATCCGGGGTACGCCCAGTGACGCCCACTTTGCATCTCATTAGAGATGCAAAGGGGGCGTCGAGAAAAGGGTGCTAACATGCGATTATGCATGTTAGCACCCTCTTGTTGATAGGGCGATAGTTTTATCTCCGTTTTTCTGGCTTTTAAAGCCAGAAAAACGGAGATAAAGCCCTTGTAGATATGCCCCATATTTTGTTTATTTTTCACAGTCTGTACCAAAACACAAGCTGGAAATTCCACATATTCTTTTGCATCAACATTGAGCCCAAAAGTGCCTCACCTTGTTCATCGAACCAGGTCTTACCACTCTAGCTTTTCATTAGAGCTATCTGGTGAGGTTACAGTGGGACACTGTAGACGTATCTGACAAACCGCTGCTGTGGAAAGCATATGTGTTTTGCAACATGTCAGATTATTTTAACGAGAGAATATTCATGATGTTATAATCTAAGTTCAAGCTTTCTTAACCAGTAGGAAAAATTTCCATGAACAATTTCATGAAACAAATGTTTTCCTCTCTTAATGATGGTGGACTAAATCGCAGGATAGAATCAAAACTGGTGTAAATATGAAAATGCTTTTAAACGTCTCATAATTGCTGGAATCAGATAAGCAATAACAATATATTATTGAAATTGTGAACATTGTCTGATCGCAAAATTTTGTTACGCCCATTCATCATCCTCTGCAATGCATTTCAATACATAGATGGTCTAAATTGTCCTATGAGCGTCAATGATGGTGTCATCAAAATAATAGACCAGTACTACATAATTAGTTCCGTAAAAAAAGCACACCTTAGAAAGATGTGACTCTTGCCTGATTAACCAGCTGTTCCTTCTTTTTACACTCTTCTGATCGAATCCCTAATTTTAGTTGAACAACTGTTAATGCCTAGAGCACAGGAGAATAATGTTTATTCATTGCGCAATTAGCAATGGATGGTTCCCTGAGCTGCACTGAGTGCAGTCTATAGCTCCTACTCCAAAATATAGCCCTGGAGATTAGGCATATCATGCCTATTCAGTATTTATTGCACCGATATATAAATGATTTATCTTTTTTCCTTTTCCCCTATAATTTTACCTTGAAAAATCGGTCTGGGGAACATAGCAATAGGGTTTCTGACAAATCTTGGAATTCCGATCCCTATGGAAATTCCTGCTTGCTGGGGGATCAGAATTTAACCCCAACCAAGTTTCCACCTGTGGGCGTTTCCAGGGATCTGTCAGAGATGCCGCCAGAGACGTGACATGTGGGGTGCTTTAGACCCCGGTTTATGAATGAGGTGCAAGACTAACCCAGCACAAATAAGGTTTGCTTTTGTGCCCACTTTATACCATGTTTTAAATTTATTGAGTCAAACATGGAAATTGATGTATCACCTGTTTGGCATGCACTGGAGCACCAATGATAAACTGGTGACAACTGCAGAACGAATACTTCAGGCCTGAAGGTTTGGGGCCATATTATCAAGCCCAATATCGCCGCTTTAGCGGGCGTTTTCGGCCGAAAAGCGGCGATTAAAATATCTCACTATTATCAAGGACACGCTAACGCTTGTTTCCTTGAGTTGGCAGCCGTTTTTACTCCACTTTGCATGTCAGCGATTATTATCGCTAATGACATGCAAAGTGGGCGTTCCTCGCAATGTCTGCATGATAGACGATGCAAACACAACATCGCACTAGTTACAATGCGGCCCCAGCGATAAGAAAAGCCGCGCTAATCGCAGTTATCGCCCGATTGTAACGCCTGCTTTCAACTTTACTTAGCTATCTTCACAATGGGAGGTGGATTGACAGCTTAAATCCACACTCCCCTATTAGCAAGCTTCTCTGACATTATCGTTAGATTTCCCTCGGTAATCTTGATTATCGCCGTCTGTCCCTGTGTTTTACTTCGCCTAAGTGCTAAGCGTTGCTGATATGCCGCTAACACGGCAAAGTAAAACAGCGATAGACGGCGATATTCAAAAACGCGCTATGCGCGTTTAGCGATAATTATCGCTTGTCCTTGTTAATATGCCCCTTGATGTACACTCAGCCCTTCAGCATTCCAAGGTCTAGGAGTACCAATATCATTGGGTAATAAGCACTGTTTCGGCCTAAAGCACTTAGACGTGGACAGAAAGGGCTGAAGTGCTTTAGAAATGAAAGACAAAGAAGCAGGTGAGCAAGGGTTAGGTTCAATGTATAAGAGGAAGTAGTAGCCAGCGTGCCAATTTCACTCATTTTTGTCCTTCTACTCGGGTTGAATTGAGCCTTTAGTTTGAAATGAGCAAATATTCAAACAACTTTGCAAATTATTTTTCCGCTTTTTTTTCTGCAGATCTGAGTTAGGGGCATATTTATGAGATCCTTGAGTCACGTTTGCACCACGCAAAGTGGTACATGCATGAAGCATGGTTCTGAGTCAGATTTATGAAGCCACACAAAGCCACATTGCGTGGCTTTGAGTGGCCTCAAAAAATTTGAGTAAGGCAATGCGGTGCAAATCGCTGCGTCACCTTACTCTGAGCAAGGGTGGCGTTCCAAGAGCATTGTGGTGGGTGTTCCCACACAACTCCCTTGGGTTTTGACGCATTCCCAGATTTACAAGGACTTGCACACCTGGGGATCCTTCAAAATCTTATGCCTCCCCAAGGCAGACGTAACAATTAGAAATATCTTTATTTCTCCCCGTTTTTTCCTCCTTTTTTGTGTGCTGCATTCTGCAGCACACATAGAAGGAGGAAAACACCTCTATTGACTGTTTTCGTGCTGGAAGTTGCCCCTTCCTGCACAAAAACAATCCTGCTTACAACACAGCATGTGGCTAGGCTGCCGAAAAGGCACCAAGGAAGGGGGATAGGGCAGGAACGCACCACATTGAATAAATACGGTGCATTCCTGCCCTTCGAGTTAGATATATGGCAGCTTGCTGTGCTGCCCTACGAGAAAACCACATAAATGAGGCCCTTGGGGACTCATTTACAAAACATTGGCATAGGGCAGCACCACAAGTCGTTCCTGTCCTTTCAGCCAGTGCCGGTGCACAATTTGGTGCCTAGCACCAATGAAGGCACCCTTACACCATGGTGCAATGAAACATTTCTCCTCGTGATACCGGCTCTAGGGTGGTGTAAGGTTTTGGCGCAGCCCCCTGTTTACATGATTTTGAAAATCTGGGCAGCGTCAAAATCCATGGGTGTTGTGTGGGAACATCCACCGCAACGCCCATGGAATGCCTTCTTGATGCAGAATAAGGCAATGCAGCACGTTGCGCTGCTTTGCCTTACTTACTCCATATCTATAAGGCCATGCAAAGCCACACAGGGTGGCTTTGCACCACCTCATAAATATGATTGAGAGGCCTGCACCACCGGAGCTCCCAAAAAAGGTTTTGTGAATAAGCCCCTTAGTCTTGAATGATCTAAACACAAATGCCGCAGAAACTGTGGAAAGTGCACCAAACTGTTGAGAAATCAGAGAATAATATAGCAAGATTAGATATTTTAAGGTAAAAAACCTAAGCAAATATAACTAATTCGTAGCACACAAGCTTTATTTTTTTACTATTAAGAAGAGAAAATGTATAATTAATAAACCAATACTAACATTCTTGACATTTCATCTGTTAGGTTTTTTTGGTTCATTCTAGGGTCTTTCTTCTATCTGTGTATGTGATCTGTTTATTAAGAATAGGTAAGTCTGGAAGATATGTTAAACATCTAAAATTAAAGCTTGGTTTGTGAATCAGGCCCACATAAGTTAAGAATTTTTTTACAAACTATCTTAGAGACACCCCTAATCAGGGCCGGCTCTAGGGCGGTGCGATCAGTGCCACCGCACCGGGCGTCGACTTGGGGTGGGGGCGCCCTGTTTGCAAATATATTATGGCTTGAAAACCACCTGCTGCCTCGTTCCTTGGCTCCAGCAATTTTCAGATATCAATAAAAATGTCAAGATTACTCCTGTGATTAATGTTCTTCCTGGAGAGAGACGGAGTTTTGTCTAGTGGAAGTTTGACTCCTCGTAAGGTAACTCAGAGGGTTATTATGCCTGCTGCTAAAAATGTGTGCCATGCAGATCACAAAGTGCATATAATGTTAATAGGTAAATAGGTTACTGCTATTGTCAGAGAGATCTTTTTGTTACTTGCAGTTTATAAGTTAGAATCCTAATATAGAACAATAAGGTATTAACTGTCATCAAAGGTCTGCATGCAAACTGCAGGGTTTATATTAGACCTACATGTTTTTTTGCCCCGCTTTTCCATAACCTAATCTTGAAAAAAGGGTTCATTTGGGTAGAAATTAATTATTACTATTAAAGAGAACCCCTAACAATTAGTGTTATGTTCTAAATTCTGAATTTGTGCTTTTCCAGACCAAGGACTATATCTGCCTCTCAGTATGGATGACATGTGACTCCTACATCTTGTAATCCTCTGGCTTATGTAACGTTTCCTATACACTGATTTACACGTGTGATTGTCTCTGTTAAATGTGTGTATGATGTAAAGTGCTCTGACACCTCACACTGGTATGAGTGGCGCTATAAAACTAAATGAATCTGAGAGACTGGTTATGGAGATTTGAGGGGCACTGTTAACTGGTGGTAGTGAGGGAATCTGTTGCGGAGATGGTCACTGGGGGGTGCCAACAAACGTTGTCGCACAGGGCGCCACCAGTGCTAAAGCCGGCCCTGCCCCTAATTCTATCCCTGGTGCATTCTTTGGAGCCTTGCTCAGTAAGTCAGTGGCCACTATGCCCCTTCGTTTATTTTTCAATAACTCTCAAGTATGAGCATAATTTCACAGCCATTCTTTAGGTACCAGTTCTACCTTATGGAGACTTTTTATTGTAGTCGTATTGATACATTGATTTTCTTACAGAGCTTCATTGTACACTTCTTGCCACTTGTAGGCACTATGCAAAGCATATATTATTGCTGCTCAAGGTATGCAATTTACCAATCTGCGTGCAGGTGGAAGGCAAAGTAAGCCTTGCTGGATAGAACAGGTGACCTCCAGATCACTGCCTATTTCTGTGGAGAACATTCAACTTACTGAGCCATCCTGTTTAGTCATGGCGTAAATGTGAAGAAATATAAGCACCACTTGATTTAAGTCAAACAGGCAGTTTCAAACACTCCAGTGATCTAGACACTTGATAAAGGGCACTCTCAGATTACCATCACAAAAGGTACAAATTAAATTATCCATGGAGAAGACAAGGTTCGTCACATTAAATTAGAGCTTTCATTTCTATGCATAGGTTTCTAACTCTGCTTTGACCATCCATACTTGTGCGTCATAGTGGCGGTGCGTGAGCTTCCATTGGTCTCAGTCAAAGAACTTCCATGCGTGCCACATAAACATAATGTGTGAAAGTGGGTAGCACATACCACAGAGACAAATTTTGGTGTGGAAAAGGCTGATTTATTGAAAACAGGTGCGCGTTACAACATAAACCATAGCCCTTTGCCTTCACAAAACTAAACCTCGCTATACATAATATTCCTACAATCACTCAACCCCCACCCCTAAATGTACCCACCCCTTCTAAACTCTCTATCCTGCAACTTCCCAAATCCTACCATGCTGCTGTACTTCTCCTAACCCTTAACCTAACCTCTAACAAGATCTAACAATCTAACTATTTACATCTTACAACATAGCATTTATTTTCTTGTTTTATCCACAAATTTTCTGACCCCATCCAAGCAGGGAACCTCCTCATCTGCGCACATGCAAAGTCTCAACTAGGGCCTCCCGCAGTTGCATAAGGTACAGTTCCATCCTGAAACAGAACAAATGCACCCCATCATCACTAAAAAACACAACCGCATCATAACGTAACTCTGGGTGCACCACCCTGCAGAAACCCTTCCTTACTACGAAAGGCATGCATCTCTTTGCTCAATTTTGTTCATGGTGTGTCAATCACTGAGGGCCGACTAGCACCCCTCCAGCCCCTCTGTGGAATAAAGTCTATCCAAATAACATGGCAATCTCCCCACAATCGCTTTATTTTCCCTCAGGTCCCATTTCATATCCTTGAGCAAAGCTAAGCCCATACAAACCACCATGTAATTTCCCCCTAAGAGCAGTAGCCACACATACAGACACCTGTTCCATTGCAACAAACTGCTTAAGCATTTCAACAAATCTATCCATCTCATACCGCCTCGGCCAGGACACCATGTAAAGTCACTCATCAAGACCACTTTTTAAAGACGTCCTACAACCCATATCAACAGGTTTCTCATCTCCGGGCTTGCCACAGCACCTAAATAACAAAACAAGTGATAGACACAAAAGACAAATTCATGACAATCAACAATATCCCATCCCTACAAGCACATAGCAATGCTAGCAATCTGAGGACCATCTACCCAAAGTCATATTCTTGTCTCTACACCAGCCCTGCTTCGCTGCCTCCGTAGCTACCCCGATCCTGAAGGAGTGTGTTCCGAATGCCCCAGGGTCTTCCCCCACATGGGCCAGGGCCTTGCACAATACTACCAACAGCTGATAAGAGGTCACCCGAGCCTCACTGGCTCGGCGGAAAACATCCCCACACGTTGCCATCGATGATCCCCACAATCTCTTACTCCACATAAAGGGGCAAATATGCAGAACAGGAAAGCACTGCAAAACCACTGTCTTCCCGCATGATCTCTGATACATTTTGGATTTGCACAAATACAGTTCCACACATCCAGCAGGGCTACACACTTCCTCCCACTTAATCCCCTGTGTGTCCTTACCGCCCAGCAACTCTGACACCTGCAAATCCCCAAAACCCATCCACGATATTAACGTGGAGAAGAAGGGAATCTCCTCCGGCCCACTGCATATGGCAGGTAGGGACTCCAAGACTTTTCCAAACAGACTCCTTTTTAAAGGCTGCCTCTTCCAGCCACCAAGATCCTCCATCCCAGTTCCCCGGTGGAAGGAGCATAGCGCCAGTACAGTTTGCCCATGAAGGCAATCCCCGCCAGTTTTCCGGAGATCGTAACCCTAGATAGCCCCTTCTCAACCATATGCAGTATAAACTGGACCATGTTCTCTTCTCTACTCCACCCTGCCGACCTCTTCTGTGCTCCATTGTGCGGACAATCCTCTCAAGCACGTGCATAAGAAAGCCTTGTGGTCTGCACCAAAGAACCGACCGCAAATTGGAGAATCCTTTTTCTCCTATCTTCCAGAAGTCTGCCGGCATGGGCATCCTGAACCTGTCCATGGCCACCCTATGGAATCTCTCCCACTGTGAGTGAGGCATATCATTGTTCGCTGCTGGAACGTGTCTCACTTTGCACACAATATAATGCGTCAGGCAGCCTATTACGAAAACCTGCAACAATTTGAGAACCTGTGTGTGCCTTGCAGACTGCCTGTTGACAATGAAAACCACAGCCATGTTATCAAACCGAAAAAATACTTTGCAGTGTGCCAGCTCATATCCCCTCAGTATCACTGCTACTACTATGGGAAAAAAATCAAGGAAAGCAATGCACCACCCTCCACATTTCCAGTAATCCACAATTCCTCCATGCATCACCGTCCCTGTCAGTGCAACCCAAAACCCAAACCACCCGCTGGGTCAGGGTAGATTTGCACGTCCGATTCCCATTCTTTTGGGACCCCCAAGGGGATGCTGTTGAAGTTCTTCAAGAATCTGCGCCACATTTGAAAATCCTCCTTTGCACCCACTGAGAGCCGCACATGGTGATGGGGGTTGAGACAGACCCTCCAAGGAAAGGCTGAGATGTCTACAAAAGGTCCTGCCCATCCTGACTACTCTACAGGCAAAATTCAGGTGACCGAGCAAGACTTGCACCTCTCTGATCATCACCTTCTATCTGGTCAGCATGGCATCCAGTAACAACATAATATGTTCCTTTTTGTCCACGGGTAACCTTCTAACCCTATTGAGTCCAACTCAAACCCCAGAAGCAACAGAGCCATGCTGGGCTCTACCATCTTCTTTGGTGCAAGAGGAACCCCCAGGTCACCCATGAGCTCTTCACACTGTACCAACTTGTGTTGGCAGTCCGTCGAACCAGGATGACCCGCGAAGGTAAAATCATCCAAGTAGTGCGTCATTGTGCACTGACCTGTGTGCCATGTAAAAATCCATTGGAGAAAAGAGCTGACGCACTCAAAAAGGGCACAAGAGATTGAGCACCCCATGGGCAGTGCTTTATCCAAAAACCACTGCCCATCGAACTGGATCACCAGCAATTCAAAATCATCTGGGTGTACGGGTAATATCCTAAAGGCAGACTTAATGCCGCATTTGGGCATGTGTGCCCCCATCCCATTTGGTCCACTATAGCCATGGCTATGTCCACCGAGGAATATGATACCGAGGCCACCTCCTCTGCTATGGAATCAATCACAGATTGACCCTCTGGCCAGGACAGATGTTGTATTGTAGGAGCACCAACAGGTGACACAATCAGGTTATGCAGTGGCCATTCGTTGAAAAGCCCAGCCATCCTCCCTTCCCTTTCCAATTTTTTGGCCACCACCTACCTATGGGACTTTGCCGATTTAACATTTTCTGCCCACCTATGCATTGTAGGGCACTCATAACCCAACCTGAACCCCCAGAGAAATCCCTCACTCAACAGTCTTGCATCGGTTTCGTCATGGTGTCGGGCCAACCAAAAATCCAAATGCCTCAGGTCAATTTGCATATGAGCCTTTGCCCATTGCCCCTTATGATCCCCTACCTCCCCTGAAATGCCCTTGAGGGTTGTGTGGCCCCCTAGTCTACTACCAGCAGCTCCTTAACACTGCACTCCCTGCACACTTCGAACATTCATGTCGGAGCTTACAAAATTCCTGCGTGCAAATTCCCTTGTTGAAATCCCAGCACATACTGAGCACACTCCTTGTACCCTTATTCACTGGTCCCACTCCTCCTCGAGTGGGACGGCCTTGAAAGGGCCGAAACGCTATAAGAAGGCCGCAGGCCATGAAAATGGTCTTACCAAACTTGGCCGGCCTCATGGTATGCTGCCAGAAGTTGTTACCAATCTCGCCCTACTTGGCTTTGGAGTCCCAGGCCAAACAGGCCTGGAACTCATTGTCATATTGGGACCAGGCATACACACTTTATACGATCTGTGCTCTTCTGATTAAATCCATATATTTTAAGAGGGCTACTGACCTCTTTGGTTATTTTTCGTAGTATACACTCACGAAAATCGGGTATGTGGCCACCCAGTTCTCAATGGTCATGGGCACCCAAGGACGTTTTGCCAGCTCATATTCCTCTTCTTTGGACCTTTCTTTGGCCCTAAGCTCCCTATGTATAAGTTTAAACATTTCCACATACTCCCTCTTCCAGATCTTATATTTTGTGGACAACACCAGGTGTGCGCCCAAGGGCTTAGTCACTCTCATATATGGGAGCTTTTTAATCTTGAGCTCCTTACTTTATCATGCACTTCTGTCCCCATCGATGTGTCCTGCTCATCGCCTGGCCAGTTGCCCCTGTTGTACCCATCTGAAGACTCCCACCATCACCTTGCAGCCCTGTGTCATCTGTGTCCACTGCAGTGTGCTTTGTGTTCAGTCCCCTGTTCGAACGTAACTCCCCCAGCCCAGATGCCATCCACTTTCACCCCTGTGGATACCTTCATCGCGCTGCCCCGCTGGACCTATTAACCTCACCTGGCATTAATGCCGGCCTTCTCTCCAAATCAAGTCACCTAACCAGTTTGGAGGGTCCACCCCAACCATCATCCATGCCTCAATTTCTTTCATGCGATGTGCACTTCCTGCAAAAAACTAGGAACAACCGCACCATTTCCCCTCTTGCCTCACATGCCCCCACCTTCCTTGCTCCTCGTGGCCGCTGCCTTCACAATTTCTCATTCCTCCTCATAGTTCAACAATGCGTCATCCCCTACTGCCAGTGACTCCTGTGCGCCCGCACTCTGGCCTCCTCCCTGCAAATTATCCTCTTCAGAACAAGTGTAATCACTTGCCATCAGAGGCCCACCATGTGTGCAACGGTGGGCCGTACAGTACCGTCTGGTTTGTTGCACTGCTGAGGCCACCGCAGACCTTGTGTCAGCATCACCTAGGTCCAACGATGCATTCCAGCTAGCCGCACTGCGCAATGCCTTCACTTCTCCTCGGGGGGGGGTTCAGTGGCACAAAGCTCACCCGAGACTGCCCTTCATCTCACCTACCGATCCTGCAACAAAACTGGGATGACCGCTGTGCTGGGGATAGTATCACTGTCGCAGGGTAACAGGTCACTGTTAGACACCCACATCCACCGTCCTCGACCTCCCTGCCCGCCCCCCTCAGTCTCTTCCTCAACCCGGCATTGCGAGGCATATGTGGACCCTGCCTCCAGGTGCTCCTGCCTTACCCTCGAATGGCCTGCCGCTGTGTGCCCCCCCGAAGAGAAGGACCCAAGTCCCTACCCCCTGTGCACTTGTGTAGACCCTAAGGGGAGGCTCCCGCCTTGACCCGGTCTGGAATTTGCCTTTGGCTGGCCCCCCTGAAACCTCAGTGCCCTGTTCTGCCTCCTTTTCCTCCTCACCACTTCATTCTAACGTGGACGGGATGAAAGCAGAAGCAGCGCCACAAGTGATTCCCCATGCAGGCCCACCCAGTGCCCACTCTAGCCCCTTAGCCAAAGTTCATATGCAGCAGGGGGCCGGTGGGCACACATGCCCCTATCCCCTCTCATCAGAGCATAGGGGCCTAATGCCTTGAGGGGCCCGGTGTAACCAACCACCTAGTTCCAGGGACACAGGGGACATTGTCAGTCATCGTTCCCTTGCTGGACTGTACCCAGACCACCTGCAAGGGTGAGAAAAGGTCTGGTGAAACCCCATCCCCTCCCCCTGACAATAAAGAGGGACCTCCATCAGGCCAAGGCCTATCCTTACTCTGTGTTGCACCTGCACCAGTGAAGGGGGATTGTTGCCCCAGTCCTTTCACCTCCCCTCCTGCCTCACTGTTAAAAGGGGAGCCTGTCATCTGTGCACCAACCGGGGCCCTGTGTCCTTCCTGCCCATTTGACGCTACATGCATTGCACCCTGAACTTGCTCCAGAGACTCTTTGAGCTGAACACACTGTGGAGCTGGTAATTCCTCATCCTTTGAAGGCGCGGGACCTGTTGGCCTGCGCCCTCCTGTGACAGACTGTTAGAAATGGGGGTCTCTAGTTGGCAATGGTTTGCCCCATTGTCCAAGTAGGGACCCTTCTTCCTGGTCAGGGTAAGGGGGATACACTTCTAAAATAACCGCTGCTCACCCCCTTGGTAGCTTGGCACAAGCAGACAGGCTTATCTCAGCAGCAGTGTGTAAAGCATTTGTGCACACATACAGTAATACAATGAAAACACTACAAATGGACGCCACACCAGTTTAGAAAAATAAGTAATCTTTAGCTAAACCAAACAAGACTAAAACTACAAAAATCCACAATACAGTAATCAAAATATGACTTTTAAAAGGTAGAAACAGTTCTGTCCATAGCAAACTATAGATGCGACACTTTCAACACAAAGTACCTTGGATGCGTCAAAATCATAAACAAAAAAAGCCGCAGGGAATGTGATGCGTTGGGTCCTTACTCCGAGGGAGGTGATGCATCGGTTCCTTACTGCCACGCAGGGGAGGTGATGAGTCGGTTCCTTATTGAAGGGGAGGTGATGCATCGGTTTCTTACTGTGCGTGGAGGTGATGCGTCAGTTTCTTACTGCAGCCCCAGCGTTGATGTAGACTTGGCGCCCTGGTGCGATGCGTGAGGATCAGGGATGTGTTGGCCTTCGATGCAGAGGCACCAATGGCACTGCGTTGGTTTCTACAGCCACGGTCTCACAATGCGTTGGTTCTTGCAGCCGCTTTTAGGGCCTGCATCGGAATCGGTAAGGGGATCTCAGACTTCGTAGATCGGTGCACTCGATGAGGCGTGTGGCGATTTCTGCCACCGTGGGTAGGCGCTGCATCGATTTGTTCGGCGATGCGTTACTTTTCCAGCTCCCAACAGAAGGAACAACCTCCAGAGGCTCAGAACAGCAACAGACACCTCTTGGCAGATCAGAAGTCTCAGCAAGGAAGTTCAGGGAGCTGGGGGTGAAGTCTTTGCATCCCTGAGACTTCAACACTGGAGGCAAGCTCTACTTCAAGCCCTTGGAGATCTTCCTCAAGCAGGGGACACAGAACACGGGAAAAGTCCTTGTCCTTTCTTTGGCATAAGCAGCCACTGCAGGCCAAACCCAGACAGCACACAGCAAAGGCGTAGTACTTCTCCTTCCGTTTCTTCTGCTCTTCTCCTTGGCAAAGGTTCCTCTTGAATTCCAGAAGTAATCTAAAAGTCTGGGGTCCGGGACCCACTTTTTATAGCACAAATTCCTTTGTTCTCTGTTGGCAGAGAAGCTCTTTGCCCAAACAAAACCAGTTCTGTCCTCTCTGGTGCAGCTTCCTGGCAGGAGGTGGAGACAGCATTGTCTAAGGCAGACCAGGCCCAATCAGGTGTGAAAGAAATCTCTTCCCCCTACTCTGAATGCAGCTCAGGTCTATTCAGCCCAGCCCTGACTCACCCTGGAAAGGCAGGACACACCTCACCTCCCAAGTGGCTGCCTGAACAGAATGCACACCCCCCAGCCCCTGTCACTCCAAAGCCAGACAGTCAAACCTAGCAGAGGCACACAGGATGGCTAAGCAACAAAATACCTACTTTCTAAAAGTGGTATTTTCAAACATAAATGTAAAAATCATCCCCACTAAAAGATGCATCTTTATATTCTGAGTTCAGGCATACTAAACTTTACCTTCCTATCTTGTCCCATTCCTATCTTGTCCCATTGGAAGTTATATTTATAAGATGTTATAAATGAACTCCCATTCTTGCCTATGGGACAGAAAGCCTTTCAATAGTGAAAACCTAATTGGCAGTATTTCACTACCAGGACATGCCACACACATCAGGACATGTCCTACCTTTCACATACACTGCACCCTGCCCACAGGGGTATCTTGGGCCTACCTGAGGGGTGACTCACATGTAAGAAAAGGGAAGGTTAGGGCCTGGCAAGTGGGTGCACTTTCCAGGTCGACATGGCAGTACCAGACTGCACACAGACACTGCAATGGCAGGCCTGAGACCCTTTCGCAAGATTGCCTGGATGGGTGGCACAATCAGTGCTGCAAGGCCAGTAGTAGCATTTGGTTTACAGGCCCAGGGCACATACAGTGCACTGTACTAGGGACTTAACAGTAAACCAAATATGCCAATTATGGAAACACTAATCGAAGGACAACAATTTACAGAGGGAGTGTTAGACCTGGCACCATTGGCGTGGGGTCTCCCTTCCATTTTTGCTGTTGCCTCCTGTGTTTTGCTATGTTTTTGCTGGTCTAGATGCTTTGGGCACTTTGCCACTGCTATTCAGTGCCAAAGTGCAAGTGCTCCCTATTGTAAATTGTTGTATGGATTAGTGATTCCATGATTGGATTATTTAATTTACTTGTCAGACCCTAGTACAGTGCACCGTGTGTGCCCCGGGCCTGTAAATCAAATGCTGCTGGTTGGCTTGCAGCACTGGTTGTGCTACCCACAGAAGCAGCTTGTAAAATGTGGCTCAGGCCTGCCATTGCAGAGCCTGTGTGCAGTCTGGTACTGCCATGTCGACTTGGCAAGTACACCCACTTGCCAGTCCCCAAACCTTCCCTTTTCTACATGTTAGTCACCCCTAAGGTAGGCCCTAGGGCAGGGTGCATTGTATGTGAAAGGTAGGACATGCCCTGGTGTGTGTGGCATGTCCTGATAGTGAATTACAGCCAATTGCGTTTTTCACTATTGCAAGGCTACCTGCTCCCATAGGCCAGACTGGGCAGTTTGATTATAACACCTTATAATCCTAACTGACCCAGGGAGCAAGGTAGACATTCGAGTTTGGTATGCCTGAACTCAGAATGTTAAAATACATCTTTTAGTGTGGGTGATTTTTACATTCTGTGTTTGAAAATGCTACTTTTAGAAAGTAGGTATTTTCTTGCCTAACCTTCCAGTGTGCCTCTGCTAAGGTTGTGTATTCACTGTCTGGTTTGTGAGTGACAGGGGACTGGAGAGGGTCTTGGCTCCAGCAGTCTGATGGGTCAGGGCTGGGCTGAATAGGACCCACATAGAATAGAGAGTAGGGGGGAGGAGACTTCCTTTCACTGACCTGAGCCCTCATAGAATAGAGAGTAGGGGGCGGCGATTTCCTTTCACTCCCCTGAGACCTCATAGAATAGAGAGTAGGGGGAGTAGATTCCCTTTCAGCTACCTGGGCCAGGTCTGCTCTCAAACAATGCTGTCTCCACCTCCTGCCAGGAAGCTGCACAGAACTGGTTTTGGTCAGGCACAGACACTCTCTGCCTTCAGAGAACAAAGATTTTTTGAGTATAAATATTGGGGCCCAGACCCCAAGACTTTAGATCACTTCTGGGAGCCAAGACGAACCTTTGCTGAGGAGAAGAACCAGGAAACTGAAGGAGGAGACTGCCCCTGTGCTGTGTGCTGTTGGGGTTGGCCTACAGTGGTTACTTTATTGCCAAAGAAAGGAGAAAGGAACTTTGTGTGTACTTTCATCATCTTGAAGAAGATCTCCAAGGGCTTGAAGATTGAGCTTGCCTCCTGCCTGAAGTCTCAGGGACACAAGACTTCACCCACCAGCTCCCCAGAATTCCCTTGCTGGGAATTCTACCTACAGAGAGGTACCTGCTGTTGTGTTGGGCCCTCTGAGAAGACTGCGTGTCGCTGGGAGCACGACGCAACAAGGAGAAGCATGTCGCCGCCGCAGTTGCCGCCGCAGTGCCGAAGAAGCGTGAGGCAGATGTTTGCCGGCGCATCACCGACGAAGCGTGTCGCATCACCGGAGAAGCATGTCGCAGGGCCTGTCGCGGCTCAGAAGTTGACTGAGTCGCCGCACGGCCGTCGGGCGTGCACGCATCACATCTACGTTGTCGCACCGTAACCAAGACGCCATTTTGTCGCATCGCACCGGATCGTCATCGAGGCGCCATCTTGTCGCATCGCACCGGATCACAGTAAGAAACCGACGCATCAACTCCCCATACAGTAAGGAAGCGAGCCTCAACTCCCCTGCGCAGCAGTAAGGAACGGATGCATCCACTCCCCTGAGTGTAAGGATCGGCGCATCAACTTCCCTGCAACCCTTTTGTTTGTATTGCGTGACGCATCCAAGGTACTTTGAGAGTAAAGTGTTGCATTTATCATCTACATTGAACTAAGCTATTGCTACCATTTTAAAGACTCATTTTTGATTACAGTATTGTGGATTTTTGTCGTTTGACCTTGTGTTAAGTCTAGTAAAGATTACTTATTTTTCTAAACTGGTGTAGTGTCCATTTGTAGTGTTTTTACTGTATTACTGTATGTGTTCACAAATGCTTTACACACAGCCTCTGAGATAAGCCTCCCTGCTCGTGCCAAGCTACCAAGGGGGTGAGCAGGGGTTGTTTTAGGAGTGTAGCCCCTTACCCTGACTAGACGCAAGGGTCCCTATTTGGACAAAGGTGCAAACCATTGCCAACTAGAGACCCCCAAATCTAACAGGGAGCCCTTGCACTTTGGCAATGAACAGCAGTGGCAAAGTGCCCAAAGCAACTAGACCAGCAAAAACGAAGTCCAACACACAGTAAAAACACAGGAGGCAAAGGCAAAAATACAGGGGAAACCCACGGCAAGGATGCCAGGTCTAACACAGACCATTTCCCCCGCCCCTTGCAGAATCTATGGGGCACACCCCCACCGGTGCATCTGATGTATTTCTGCCGTCCAGCGTACACCACTGCCGGACCGCCGATGGTGAAGGCTGTGTGGCCGGCTTCAGCTTAGGCCTTCAACAAATGACAGCGCGGGCTGCCGTGCCTCACTGCACGTGCGACACGAGCCCCGCACCACACTGGCGGAAGCTCTCAGAGCATGGGAGCGACTCCCCACGTACCAGGGAATTGCTAACAGTACGGTTGCCGAAGTGGTGGCAAACAAGCCAGAACCACTGCTGCAACCTCATCTGCGGCACACCTGGCTGGACGTACAGTCCTGAGTGAGCCTGGGGCCACCAGACTGAGCCTTCCTGCCTCCTCCAGGAGCCTCATCGCTGTACGCACACTGTTGTCCTCCATGATAAGGTAGGGGATACTGACCGCTTGTGTTGTATGCAATACCACAGAAACATTTTGCTTGTAAATTTAATGCCCACTGGGGAACCTCACCAAAATATGAATGAATAGCTGACAAAATGGGCAAATATATATGTGAAAAGCAGCACAACATATAGTACAAATAAATAGCCCAAATGGCCCACATATTACAGGCCCCAATATACCTGGGGGGGCAGACCTCCCCCCCCGTCGGCTGACCCCCAAAACCCAATGGATGCTTTCAAAATTATGAAACTTCAACAGCTAACAGCACTTGCCGAACAAGATGGCTGCTTTTTGCATGCTGTTACCCAAACATAAACAGACACAAGAACATAGGAGGAAGTGGGTGACATGCTATGAGTAGTAAAGGGGGCTGAGAAGTGCCAAAGTGCTGGTTCAAGCAAAAAGAAAGCTGCACAAAAACATGTAAAAAAGATTAACTTTGACGGTAGACTTGTACTGCCGCTAATGAGAAGTCACGGCTCCACCTGACTACCGTCTTTTTCCAATGAAGGCACAAAGTAGAGAATGAGCCTTTCTCCTTGCAAGCTTCTGGTAAACAAGCTTACATTCAAATAGGATTAATTACCTACAGAGAATGGGCAACCACTTTCGAATTCGTTGTAATGAATAGCCAACCTTTAGCCACTAGCTAATATGCACTGCGCCACAGCATCTGCAGCAAAGGTAAAGCCATAATGATCTCTGCTAAGCCGCCATGCAATTAGCCGCTGCTGCAAATGAGGAATTAATTTGACATGTCAGTGCGTGGCCCGATAGCATTGAATTCAGTTTGAGGAGCAAGATGCTGTATCTCAAACATTTTATATATCATATAATCAAAAAGGCTGCACAACAGAATAAGGCCTCATTTACAATGAAGTGGTGTAGTGCAGCACCACAAGTCGTTTTGCTGGGCTGTCCTATGCCAATTCGAAAGGACAGGAATACGGTGCATTCCTGTCCTTTCTGCCTGCGCCGGCACACAATCTGTTGCCTAGAGCCAACGCAGGCACCCAAGGGTGTCTGCGCTGTTGGCAAGATTGTTTATGTGCAGGAAGAGACACCTTCCTGCACATGGCGGCGTTTTTCTCTTTCTATGTATGCTGCAAAATGCAGCACACATAGAATGAGGAACAAATGAGGGGAAATAAAGATATTTTTCCTTGTTACGCCTCTAGTGAGGAGGCGTACAGTTTTGACACATTCCCAGGTTTACAGATCCCTTTAAATCGGGGAATGTGTCAAAGCCCATGGGTGTTGCATGGGAAAACCCACTGCAACATCCTTGGAATGCCCAACTGATGCAGTGTAAGGCAATGCAGTGACTTGCGCTGTGTTCCCTTACACCATATCTTTGAGAAAATGAAAAGCCATGCAAAGAGGCTTTGCACGGCCTCGTAGATATAGGTCTGTACTGTGCGCCACTGGAGCATCATAAAAAGTGATGCACCAGTGGTGTAAGGGGCTTGTAAATAAGCCCCTAAGTTTGCAAGATGTGATTACGCTCCCTCACCACATCCACAATATGCTTTTAGGAGGTGCGTTTCCTTATTTAAAAGCACTTAAGATGTTGTAATCTGCTCACTGCCAACCATCCCACCCTTAGTCTTCTACCTCTTCACCTCTTCATCATACACTTTGGGACTCACTTATGGGGAATTGGCGTAGGGCAGCGCAGCAAGACGACGTGTGAAAGAGCGGGAATACACCGTATTTATGAAATACAGTGCATTCCTTTCCCCCTGTGCTGGCACACAATTTGGGGCATAGTGCCAACATAGGCACCCTTGCACCATGGTGCCAGGTTGCCTCCGTTGAAGGCAGGATTGTTTTTGTGCAGGAAGGGGCACCTTCCTGCACAGAAACAAACCTGAGAGGCGTTTTCCTCTTTCTATGTGTGCTGAAGAAGGCAGCACACATGAAAGAGTTAAAAACAAGGAGAAATAAAAATATTTCTCCTTGTTACGCCTGCTCTCGGAGGCGTAAGGTTTGGCGCTACCCCAGGTTTGCATGATTAAGTAAATCTGGGGCAGCTTCAAAATCCATGAGTGCTGAGTGGGAAAATCTACCGCAATGCCCATCGAACACTTCCCTGCCACAGAGTAAGGCAAAACAGCCACTTGCGCTGCTTTGTCTTACTCCATATCTATGAGGCCATGCAAAGCCATGCAGAGTGGCTTTGCGTCTCCTCATAGATATGATTGAGAGGCTTGCACCACAGGAGCGTCAAAAGAAGTGGCACTCCGGCAGCGCAAGCCTCTCATAAATAAGCCCCTTAATTTCATAAATGATGCCTTTCCATTTGATGTTAATGTCCACAGCCCAGTGCTAAATTTGTTAAAAAAAAAAGTACTTGGGGCAAATGTTTTCTTAGCCGGCCTCTGGCAGTTCTGCTGGATGCCGAGGTAGCTGAATGCCAGGGTTGCCAAATATCAAGGCTGTCTAATCTTTTTCCACCTCATCCCTCTTTCATCCACCACCCTACACTTCCTGTCCCCTTTACTCACTCCTATGGGTTCTTTCTCCTTTCGTCACTGTTTTCCTATCTTTCACAACATACCTCTTTCTCCCTTTCACCTTTGTCTCTCTTACTCGATCAAATTCTGGTGATGTAAAAACAGTCCTGATGCCCAAAATATTGTGCCAGTGCCTGCTCAAATCCAGCACTGACAGACCATTTTGCTGTAATTAGAGTTAATTTTAACTGAACACACATCCCTATCCCCAATCATCTCACTTTCAAGCATGTTATGTTATGTCATGTTACGTTACACTACAATGTGTTATGTTATGTTTTTTAGTTGCTGTACAGGGCAACAAACTGCACTGTAGCTTCTGGATAAAACAACACTACACAGGTGGTACTGGGAATACTAAGCAGTGAACCAAGACATGTATTTTGTGACAGATCACTAGAGGAATAACCTGAGCTGGTTCATAAGAGTATTTTAACAGCAGTGACAGGAACACAGACTAACATATAAGGTCTTTACAAGTAATAATTTCCCCTTCAGTTACTCTGACAATATCGATAACAACACCAATCTTGGAGCAAACAGTAGTAACAGATTCAGAGAGTAATAACTTGCCAAACCCAGTGGGTTAAAGTCTCAAACCAATGAGTGAATCTACACAACCTTACTAGGGGTGTAAATGTCCCCAGTGTCAGTATTTGCTAAGTATTCCAGGCTACGCCTAGACACCCACAACAGTGGCAAGTTTTCATGTATTTTCCTGGAAAAAGTGGCTAGTCCTAGCAAGAAAGGTGTCTGCGTAAACCTCTCTGTTCTCACCATTAGAAGGGTCTGCCCATGGGTCAGTCGATTGAATGACCCCAAAGTAGCAAATTTGCTGTACCAACATTGCTGCATTCCTTGACTCAGAGTCTGTCGCCCTGCCCTAGCATTAGATTCTATCTGTCACAGTCTAACTGCATGATTCTGCAGACAGACTAGCTTTATAATCTTAAGATTAAGCTTCTCCAGGCTTTGATTTGTTTTCTAGTCTTCTAAGTTCCAGCTTTCTGTCCATGGTAAGCTGAGAGTTAACGCTGTAGTAAAATCAAGAGTCCCTCTCTTGACATAGTCCAATGGACACTGCTTTGAGTTACGATAAAGATTATTTGCATTGGCTTTGACATTCAAGGTAAGTAAATAGAATTTCCTTTTTATTTTGAATTAGGCCTACATGAGGCAAGGGAACACCAGGTCCAATGCCGCTCTACAACCCCTGAGTATTGATTTATTTGCAATATTGGCAAACCATTTCTCTGTTCAACTGGACATGAAGTTGGTGCATCACCATGGGGGCCCCATGAATGGTTCATTGTGACCTAGTAGGGGCTTGTTAGAAATGGGGATCTCTAGTTGGCAATGGTTTGCACCGTTGTCCAAGTAGAGACCCTTCTTCCTAGTCAGGGAAAGGGGATACACTTCTAAAATAACCCCTGCTCACCCCCTTGGTAGCTTGGCACGAGCAGACAAGCTTATCTCAGAGGCAGTGTGTAAAGCATTTGTGAACACATACAGTAATACAGTGAAAACACTACAAATGGACACCACACCAGTTTAGAAAAATAAGTACTCTTTATCTAAACCAAAACAAGACCAAACGACAAAAATCCACAATACAGTAATAAAGATATGACTTTTAAATGGTAAAAATAGTTCTGTTCAAAGCAAATTGCAGATGCAACACTTTTCACACAAGGTACCTTCGATGCGACGAGCACATAAACAAAAACTGTCCCAGGGAAGGTGATGCGTCGGTTCCTTACACCAAGGGAAGCTGATGCGTTGGTTCCTTACTTCAGGGGAGGTGATGCGTCGGTGCCTTACTGCCTCACAGGGGCGGTGATGCATCGGTTCCTTACTGTGCAGGGAGGTGATGTGTCGGTTTCTTACTGCGACCCCGGTGTTCTTGCCAGCGTGGAGCACAGATGCGAAGCTTGAGGATCGGGGATGCGTCGTTTCTCGATGCGGTGGCGGCATCGGCACTTGCGTCGATTTCTTCAGCCGCGGTCCCATGATGCGCTGGTTCTTGCAGCCGCACAGCAGGGCCTGAGTCAGAATTGGTGCGGTGATCTCAGCCTTCGTAGTTCTGTGCACTCGATGCGTTGGTTCTTGCAGCCGCACAGCAGGGCCTGTGTCAGAATTGGTGCGGTGATCTGAGCCTTCGTAGATCCGTGCACTCGATGCGGCGTCCAGCGATTTCTCGAGCCGCGAGTAGGCGCTGCATCGGTTTCTTCGGCGACGCATCAGAAACAGGTACGGATGCGTCACGCTTCTCGAAGTTGCGTTACTTTTCCAGCTCCCAGCGGCAGACAGCCTCCAGAGGTCCAAAACAGCAGCAGGCACCTCTTAGCAGATCAGAACTCCCAGCAAGGAAGTTCAGGGAAGCTGGTGGTGAAGTCTTTGTGTCCCTGAGACTTCAGAACAGGAGGCAAGCTCTTCTTTCAAGCCCTTGGAGATCTTCTTCAAGCAGGGGACACAGCACACAGCAAATTCCTTTTTCCCTTCCTTGGAAGAAACAGCCACTGCAGGCCAACCCCAGACAGCACACAGCAAAGGGGCAGTGCTTCTACTTCCATTTCTCCAGCTCTTCTCCTTGGCAAAGTTTCCTCTTGAATTCCAGAAATGATCTAAAAGTCTGGGATCTGGGCCCCTCTTTTTATAATACAAATTCCTTTGTTCTCGGTGGCAGAGAAGCTCTTTGCCCAGCCAAAACAAGTTCTGTCCTCTCTGGTGCAGCTTACTAGCACGAGGTGGAGACAGCATTGTCTAAGGCAGACCAGGCCCATTCAGCTGTGAAAGAAATCTCTTCCCCCTACTCTGAATGCAGCCCAGGTCTATTCAGCTCAGCCCTGACTCACCCTGGAAAGGCAGGACACACCTCAGCCCCCCAAGTGGCTGTCTGAACAGAATCCACATCCCTAGCCCCTGTCACTCCAAAGCCAGACAGTCAATACACAACCTAGCAGAGGCACACTGGATGGTTAGGCAAGAAAATACCTACTTTCTAAAAGTATATTTTCAAACCCAGAATGTAAAAATCACCCTCACTAAAAGATGCATCTGAACATTCTGAGTTCAGGCATATCAAACTTTATCTTCCTATCTTGTTTGCATGGGCAATAATGCTCATAAGATGTTATGAGCAAACTCCCCATTCTATCCTATGGGGACAGGTAGCCTTAAAATAGTGAAAAATGAAATTGGCAGTATTTCACTATCAGGACATGCCACACACATCAGGGCATGTCCTACCTTTCACATACACTGCACCCTGCCCACATGGGTACCTTGGGCCTACCTTAGGGGTAACTAACATATAAGAAAAGGGAAGGTTAGGGCCTGGCAAGTGGGTGCACTTGCCAGATCAACATGGCAGTACTAGACTGCACACAGGCACTGCAATGGCAGGCCTGAGTTACATTTACAGGCTGCTTATGTGGGTGGAACAATCAGTGCTGCAGGCCCACTAGCAGCATTTGAATTACAGGCTCTGGGCACCGATAGTGCAATGTATTAGGGACTGACTAGTAAATCAGATATGCCAATCATGGAATCACCAATCGTAACAACACTTTACAGGGAGCACTTGCACTTTGGCACTGAACAGCAGTGGCAAAGTGCTCAAAGCTACTAGACCAGCAAAAACAGAGTCCAACACATAGCAACATAACAGGAGGTCAAGGCAAAATTACAGGGGAAACCCACGCCAATGATGCCAGGTCTAACAGGGCTAGATAGGAATTGTGTCCGCCCCTTGAACCTTGGATTCCAGTACTTAAGAGTGTGGGTTTTATTTGGATCACTCTGTTGGTCTATGAAACATTTAGATTGGCCTGGTGAAGGGATGGAATGCAAGGAGAAGGACATTGCTAGGGTGGTGGTGAGTTTATTGCCCTAGTGTGTGGAAGAAACTGAGGTTTGGGGTATTTTTTTTTTTTTTTTTTTTTTTAAACAAACTTTATTGAGCCTTTTCGTCCATATGATCAACATAGCAAGTATGACATATAAGGTCTTTTTCTTTTGCTGGTTCCGTTGTACACATGTTATAGCATTTATCATGGAGTAATTTCTACGTGCATATGACTTTCGCTAAACATTCGCTGTCTTGGCACAAAAGGAACTGTCACATCAGTTTTCTGTTACATTTTTGGCAAATTCAATACTGCCTAGCCAATCTATGGTAAGGCTAACTTTAAAGGACTAACTAGGTCCCATTCTTCCCCGTCCCCCCTCCCCTCTCCTTGGTCTGCCAATTCCGAGTTGTATGGTTGCCTAGTAGGGTTATTGACGTGTTACCATGTGTCCCGCTCCTTCTGTATGTAGTGTGATGTGGGCTGGTGTCCGTGTGGGTCTGGTTGTGGTCCTGGGGGCTTTAACTATTTTACTGTGTGGGAGTAAGCTGGGGAGGGATTAGGTCTAAATGTTTGAAGTCCTCCAACATAATATCCCATTCCATAGAGAAGGGTGCTTTTCGTAGCCCCCTCGCCTCTTCCCCCGTAGCGCCATGCTTTCAGCGCCACCCCATTGTGTCATTTCGTCTTGCCAGCTGGTCAGTGTCGGGCATCTAGGGGACTTCCATCTCATAGTGAGGCCTCTAATGGCGAGCAGCAGGGCCAGGTCAGTGAAGCGTCGCTGTACTTTCTGCGCTTTATTATATCTTCGCGTCCCCATGAGGCACTCCAAGGCATTGTCCTGGACGGGTATATGTGTGACTTCCCTAGGTAGTGTCTCACCCCGCTCCAATATTCCAGTATACGAGGGCAGTTCCAGAGCATATGGATAAAGTCTGCCTCGTCACCTTTGCAGCGAGGGCAGCAATGTGGGGCTTCGGGGAACATTCGGTGTACTCTCAGTGGGGTTAAGTAGGATCTATGCAAAACCATTGTTTGAATGAATTTCAGTTTAGCATTGCGGGGTACTTTTTGGGGTATTCGATCATGCCCATCCAGGCTTTGTCAGTAAGTTCTAGGCCCGCGTCTGCGGTCCATTTTGCTCTGAGACTAGTGAGCGAGACGCCTGCATGTGCCCTAACCCCAGTGTATAACCATTTGATAAGGTGTCCTCCAGTCCCCATATAGTGCAGTAAATGTACCAATTCATGTTGTAGTGGCTCAGTGCGTGTTGGTGCCCAGGTGTTCCTAATGTATCGTATTATAGTGGCATGCAGTAGATAGTGTCTCTCCGAAGCCCCTGTAACCTGTACAAACGTGGCGTGGTCCATAAGACTGCCGTCGCTAAAGAAAGCTCCAATTGTCTCCACCCCTGCCTCCGCCCAGGATCGTAGTCTACCTTTCGTGAGCCGACCTCCGGGGGTATGGATCCCCAGTAATGGAATATTGGCTGAGTATGGGAGTATATCTCGTGTATAGTGCAGTGCCTTCTTCCAGCATTGTAATGCCGTCCTCAACAAGGGGGGTCCCTCCGGGGGGATTTTAGCTTTAGGCAGAATCAGGGAATGTAGCCTGCCCCTGTCAATATCCCTCAGTGTAAACCCTATTTCTTGGAGGTTCCTCCCTGCTGTCCAATAGGACAGCCATTGGATTTGGCAAGCATAATAGTATGCCCTGAGGTCGGGGACCCCGAGACCCCGTGGCGATTGTCCAACTGCAGTTTCTGCAGGCTTACTCTTCGGCGTCCCGAGCCCCAAATAAGCTCCACCAACAGGGTGTTCAGTGTGTTGAATATGGATTGGGGGACCACTATGGGTAAATTTGCAAAATAATATAGTAGTCGGGGGAGTACTACCATCTTAGAGATGGCGATTCGTCCCATCACCGAGAGGGGTAAGGACGTCCAGAAGGCCACGCTGGAGCGTAACGCTGCGATGGCTTTCACAAGGTTGCCATCTAGTAGGTCAGTCTGTGATCTGTATACCTGTATTCCTAGGTACCGGAATGTGGTATGAGCCACAGGTAGTGTGTATGTGCCAAAATGTATCTCATCTGGGCGGGGCCCTTCCTGAAAGAAAAAGGCATTTGATTTCCTAGAATTAATGGCTAATCCCGATATCTGTCCAAATTTGTGGAATATATCGGGGAGGGAGTGGCTGCCGCCGTCAAGTCCCGAAGGTAGAGGAGGATATCGTCTGCGTATATGGAGGTGAGGTGGGCGGTGCCTGCGATGGGAATTCCCAGTTGGTCTGCCGATTGTCTTATGGCTATCGCTAAGGGTTCAAGCGCCAGTACGAACAGGAGGGGGACAAAGGGCATCCCTGTCTCGTGCCCCTGTGGATCGTGTACTCTCGGGAAATATGCTGTCCGGTGCGGGCTCTTGCCGTGGGTGACGTATAGAGGAGGCGCACCCATTTAAGATAGCCTTCCGGGAGACCAAAGCGTTGAAGGGCGATAAACATGTAATCCCATGTTATGGAGTCAAAGGCCTGACGTAAGTCTAGGGCTAAGCAACCCGCATCTGGATAGGCCTCCGGGGTGGCGGTCAGAACATAGTGTAGCCGTCTAGTATTAAGGGATGTACTGCGGTTCGGTAGGAACCCACATTGATCACTATGGATAAGGGTGTTAAGGTAGGGCTGGATGCGGTTCGCAAGTGCTTTACTCAGGATTTTAAATTCGGTAGCTAAGAGGGATAGGGGCCTATAATTAGTAATGTCTGTGCTATCCCGGCCTGGCTTGAGTATGGAGATGACCAGGGCCTGCATGGTGGATATCGGCAGATGGCCCTTCTCCAGTGCTACTTTATATACTTCTTCAAGTTTGGGGACTAATAGGTCCGAGTAAGTGTGGTAAAACTCAATTGGCAGCCCGTCGGCGCCAGGCGCCTTATTCCGGTTGAGTCCTTTAATTGCGGCTCGTATTTCATGTTGGGTGATAGGGCCCGCTATTTCTTTTTGTACGTCTATCGAGAGGTTTGGGGTATGATATAAGGATGAGAGGGGTCTGGCAACTAAAGGGAGTGTGTGTTCTGCTTCTAGGCTTCTCAGGAGTAACAGATGCTGTTCTCAGCCGAAGTATATGTGAGTTCTGGGCAAAGACACACTAAGCGATACCTAGAAAAAAGGGGTTTACAGGGGTATAAAATGGCCTTATCCCACTAATACAAGGGGATAAAATGACCTTAACCCCCTTAAAGAGCTGTAATCACAGATATCTTTGCCTTAAAAAGTCAGATATAAAGCAATATTATCTTTAGATCATAGCATTTTTCTCTTCTGCATTGAGACAGTGAAGCTAAAAATGAGGTGTTCCACATCAGAAAGCTCCCTAGCCAAGAGTTATGTTTGTGGAATTTTAATCACCAATGTGTGGTATGTCTAAGATCCATAAACTCGTTACTTTCTTGCCAAATTAATCTGAGGGCAAGATTTTGAGTTGAGTTTCATCCCCTATGAGCATCGGTGTTGAAAATGGCCTTTTTTGCAGGGTTATCCCCAAACTTTTTGCTTCTTCCGCCAATTTTTTCCTGACCTGTGTTTGTTGGCTATAGGACTCTGGGCACTTTACCACTGCTGATCAGTGCTAAAGTGCATATGCTATCTATGTAAATTGTTATTGTGATTGGTTCTCCCTGATTGGCATATTTGTTTTACCAGTAGGTCCCTAGTAAAGTGCACTGAGTGTGCCAGGGCTGGTAAATCAAATGCTACTAGTGGGCTTGCAGCACTGATTGTGCCACCCACATGAGTAGCCCTGAAAGGATGTCTCAGGCCGGCCACTGCGGTGCCTGCACGCAGTTTGTTAACTGCCATGTTGACTTGGCAAGTGCACCCACTTGCCAGGCCCTAACCTTTCCTTTTCATACATATAGGGCACCCCTATGGTAGGCCCAAGGTACCCCCCTGGGCAGGGTGCAGTGTATGTGAAAGGTAGGACATGTACTGGTGTGTGTAACATGTCCTGATAGTGAAATACTGCCAATTTCGTTTTTCACTATTAAAAGGCTATCTTGCCCCATAGGACAGAATGGGGAATGCTTTGTAACATTTTACAAGCATAACTTCCCTTAGGGATAAGATGGAAAAATAGAGTTTGGTATCCCTGAACTCAGGATTTAATAGCACATCTTTCAGTAAAGATGTTTTTTAAATTGTGTGTTTGAAAATACCACTTTTAGAAAGTGGCTATTTCCTTGTTCAACCATCCTGGGTGCCTCTGCCTGTTTGTGAATTGACTGTCTGGCTTTGGAGTGACAGGGGCTGGGAGGTGCAGTGGCTCCAGGAGTCTGGATGAGTCAGCACTAGGCTGAATAGGCCTGATCTGCATTTGGAGTGGTGGAGGAGTAGCACCTGTACCTGAATAGGGCTGTGCCTGCCTTCCACAATGCTGGCTCCGCCCCCCTGTGGTGTGTCTGGAGCCAAGGCTCACACTGATAATGGATGTTGTTGTGCACTTGCAGAGTGCCCCCCAGAACTCGTTTGCACTGGGCTCAGAGCCCCTTGCACAAAGAGAACAAAGACATTTTGGGGTATAAGTATTAGACCTAAAACTCCTGAACTTTAGATCATTCCTGTAATTCAAGAGGAACCTTTGCCAAGGAGAAGAGCTGGAGAGACTGAGGAGAAGTACTGCCCTTGCTGTGTGTCTGGGGTTGGCCTGCAGTTGCTGTTTCTGCCAAGGAAAGGAGAAGGACTTTGCTGTGTGCTGTGTCCCCTGCTTGAAGGAGATCTCCAAGGGCCTGAAGTGAGCTGGCCTCCTGTTCTGAAGTCTCAGGAACACAAAGACTTCACCCCCAGCTCCCCTGAATTCTGCTGCTGTGAGTTCTTGCCTGCCAAGAGGTGCCTGTGTCAGTTTTGGGCCTCTGGAGGTGGTTGCTGCTGTTTGGGAGCTGGAAGTAAGAAGAAACCTAAAGAACTACAGAAATCGACGCATCGAGGGATCGCGGCTGAAGAGGACCGACGCAGCACCGCTCGACGCCGTCGCATCGATCACCAACGCATCCCAGATTTCCACGCATCGTACCTGTGCGGCACGCTTTCCCGACGCATCTCCTGCGAACCGGAACCGTCATGAAGAATCGACGCATCACTCCCCATACAGACCAGATTTGACGCAACTTGTACTCTGCGTGTCTCAGAACTGTTGCATCACCTCTCCAAGGTCTCAGGAGTGTTGCATCTCTTTGTTTTCCGACTCTGCGGCTGTTTGGCTTTTGGAACTTTGACGCATCTACAGGTACTTTGGTGAAAAATCACGCATCCATACTTTCCTATGGTACAAGTTCTTGAAACTTTTTGAAAGTCATATTTTTAACTGTGTATGTTGGATTTTTGTCGTTTTGGTCTTGTTTAGTTTAGATAAAGATACTTTATTTTTCTAAACTGGTGTGGTGTCCATTTGTGGTGTTATCACTGTGTTACTGTGAGTGTTGGTAAAAATACTTTACGCATTGCCTTTCTGCTCGTGCCAAGCTACCAAGGGGGTGAGCAGGGGTTATCTAAAGTGTGTATCCCCCTTACCCTGACTAGAAGCAAGGGTCCCTATTTGGACAAGGGTACCTACCTCTGCCAACTAGAGAACCCCATTTCTAACAATCGGTAATGCAGAGTTGCAGAAAAGTTGTTGTGGGATTTGGCGAATAAAATGTGTGAATTGGTGTTTTCACACCAGCTAGCACATACATCTCATAAACATGATGGGCTAGTAAAATCAGTTACCAACCCAATTGGGATTACAAGCAATCAGGGATTGAGGCACTGTAAATGAAGCATTGAATCTATTTGTTTGTAGGTGCCATAATTCTGAAATGTAATAGCAACACAAGGCTGCCTTGACAAATTTAGGCTAGGCTTGGACTAAATTTTAATTACAACAGTAACTGGAGAAATTCTGTTAATCATGCATTGCTTTTGTGAGGCAAAATTACTAAAATTATGCGATTACACCAGCTTGAGCAATTAAGAGTAATGTGGGCCAAAAATCCTAAAACAGGAGCACAAACTCAGAGACAGAGGGTGGCTGCTGGATACTGCTGTTTATGTCCTGTAACATTTAGTGCTATTTATTTAGCGCAAAAAGCATCCTCGAGCCCATTTTGGACGCACGGGTGCATTTTGCACTAAGAAAATAGCACTACATGTGGATTACACTTCTCATGTAATTATGCAGAATTACAAGTAAATCTGCTGCAATTATGAGTAATTAAACTAGAGAGAGTTACGCCAGTTATGACGACCCCCTACTTTAAACCATGTGCCATTCAAGTATTAAAACTGCTATGGCAGCACATCATGTGCAAAAAATCTTAAAAGAACAGAGTTCAAAGTGACAGCAGTGACATAGAACTAACCGGGAGATATGGCAGTAGCTGGTAGGTGTCTTCCAGCACAGCAACTGAGGCATTAATATTTGCATTTCCGTTGACAGCAAAAAACAGCTACCAGACATTCCCATTTGCTAGCCTGAAATCATACCGCGTGGAGCCTAAGTCAAACTCATTATCAACTCTCTCCTTCTAGCGAGCAAATTTAGAAGCGCCAACAATATAATATTAATCAGAAATACTATTTTTGGAGGACTATTAATCTTCACTCACACCTGCAGTGAACATTGGATTATTTCTCATAAGCATCCAATGTGGAGGTAATTGAACACTTAAACCGTTCTTCTTCACTCCCTAACGACCCTACCTCGCAAGATCCATATTTAAGGCAGGCATTTTTTTATTAATCATATAGGGGCTTATTTACAAGCCCCTTGCGCCGCCGGTGCGTCAGTTATAATTAAGGCTCCCTGTTTTCCGTTTTTACTGATATTTACAGATAAATACAGACAGAAAACCATTTATTTTCTTGTCTGTATTTATTTTTAAATGTGTATAAAAACGGAAATTGGGTGCTTTTGAGTGATCCTATATACATTCTGCCATGACTGCCAAGCCAATAACTGTGTGGATTGATAGGTAAGGGGGTTGAAAAAGAAAGGGATTTTAGTAAAGAGGCTTAAACAGCAGTAGATATACACAAGGCTGATGCTGAAATGTGCATATTTTCATATAAGTGCATTGATTTATCTTCTGCAGGTGTTCGTATCACTGAAACCTGGCAGGCATTCAAGCATGACTGCATATTTATTGGTTAAATAAATGTGGAAATATATCAGTTTTGGCTTTATTTTTTCACAAAACCCATAATAAATATGGATAAATACAGATAAAGTTGACAAAAAATAAATATGGATAAATACAGACGTAAATGTCAAAAAAATAAATACCATAAAACCGGGAGCCCTAGTTATAATATAGGAAAAAGTGAGGTACCGTTGGCGCAAGGGGCTTGTAAATAAGCCCCATAATGTTTTGGAGCACACACATTCTTACAGTGGTGAATTTGTAATAGAATAAGTGCCTGGGCCTAACTTTTTCTCAGAAGCCGAGCAGCATTGCCGACGAACGCCGGGGTTGACGAATGTCAGGGTTGCAGAATACCAAGGTTTATATCATTGACTTCCACTCATGCTTCATTCATCCACCAACATACTCTCTCTGCCCCTTTAGATCACTATTCCAGATTCTTTTTATCCCTGCTTCCTCACTTTTTCACTGTTTTCCATCTTCCTCTTCCTCCTTCTTTTCCCCTTTGCTGCCTTTCTCTCTTTTGTTCTGAGTCACATTCTGATGATTAAAAATAAGTCTCAGTGCACATAAAAAATAGTGTGGGCGGGGCCCGCCTGCAACCACCGGCTCAAATTAAGCACTGTACTTTTTATCACTTATTCAAGCCTGCTCTGCTTGAGAATGCATAGATGTAATGCATGTAAAACAGGCTGCATGTTTCATGTAAGTTGTTAACCTCAGGCAGAGAAAATCTGAGCTAAACAAACAGAGCAGGCAGGTCAGTGTACACCAGCACAATCATGTTTGGTGAGAAAATCCGAAAGGATTAATAGCCCGGAGGCACTGTAGCTTTTTAAATAGAGACAAACTGGGTGGAATCACAGGAGCGTGCAATTAGACTGGCTCTGCATATTCCCTGAGGAGGCGCCTGGAAACGGGCGTCTAATGAGATCTGTCCCGAAAAAAAAAATTGTGATAAATAAGTCACAGTAGACTGTGCCCTCAGGGGTGGCACCAACGTACTTGGACGCTCAGCCTTTTGTACTCGGTTGATGAATTCCAAGGCATGTTGTTAAAATGATATCTGGTTTTCTTTTTCTTGTTTTTCGTTTTGCTTGGAGGCCGCATGACTCGTGTGTGCTTCTGTTAGCTATGAAAAAGTGGAATGTATAATGGCGCAAACACGATTATTAGGTGAAATACCTCTTATCTAACTTCTTGTAAGATGCGGTTATACTACAGTCTGAGGTGCCATTTCATGTTTTTCTTATATGCATATTCTTTGCTGAGAAATGCTGTTAGGGCCTGTGTAGTATTGCGTGCTTTGCACGTTTTAAACAGTAGCGGCCCGTGGTGGGAGTGCTGCCGGGCGCTGACGTGGGGCGGGGGTAGTAAACTACGGATTACGGCCGATTAGAGGTAAGTAAACATATAAATAAATAAAACGAATTTCGTTGCGCGCTGCATCGCATTTGGCAATGCAGCGCGCAGCGAAATTCGTTTTATTTATTTATATGTTTACTTACCTCTAATCGGCCGTAATCCGTAGTTTACTACCCCCCACCCTGCCCCTCCCCCGCCCCACATCAGAACCCGGCAGCACTCCCACCACGGGCCGCTACTGGTTTTAAAATCTGTTTTTCTGCAGATGTTCTAATGGCGGCTAAAATATACTAAATCTAACAATGATGTCCGTTATCTTTGGCATGTGTGTATGCATTTGCGGGTGTGTGTGTGTGTAAGCTAAAGGGCTAATGTTTCATGACAACGTTTTATCTCTTTCTCAGAGCAGTATCTTTACACACCACCATTCAGTATGATTAGAGTGCTGTAAAGCATTGAAAATTATCTTTTCTGAAAATGGAATATATAATGCATGGAATACGGGCCAATGCACCCTGTGCTGAAGTGTGCCAAAAGCAATCGATTCCAAAGGGTTTAGAGATTATGGATTCTGATCTTTGAACAACTGCAAAAGAGCATTTCATATAAAATTCCAGGGCTGGGAAATTGCTGTTTGTTAGTAATGAGGTCTCTAGTTGGCAGGGTTATGCACCCTGTCCAAGTAGGTAAGTCAAATACAAAACCTAAATTAACTTGTGCTCACCCTCTGGGAGCTTGGTACAGAGCAGTCTGGCTTTACTTAAGAGGCAATGTGTAAAGTATTTGTGCAACACTTTAATTTCAGTAACACATTGAAAACACCACAAAAAGACTCCACACTAGTTTAGAAAAATAGAGAATATTTATCTGATTAAAACAAGACCAAAAAGACAAAAATACAATCAATCCGTAGAAGTGGAGATATTACATTTTAAAGATTAAATCCAAAAACAGGGCTTCAAAGTCAATAATGCTAAAGGGTTACTTAAGTTCGTATTAGATCGGCCAAATCTGAAAAGTCAAGCCAACCGCGATGGAGGGCAGGTCGGGTACAGTTCCAAACAGGTCTCACTGAAGTTTTACCTTCCTAAGTTAAGCAAAGAGTTCCGTTCATGGGGAAAGAGTTCAAAATCTTGATATAAAGGGGCTGTAGTGCAGGAAGCCCACTTCTGAGGCCCATGACTTGAGGGGGCACCTCAGGCAAGGGTAGGACTCACAGATGGCTGAACACAGCAGAACCAGCAGAGTTGCAAGAAGTCTTTTATGACTCTGAGACTTCAGAGAACAGGAAGCAAGCCAGCAAGCCCTTTGATAATCTTGGGTTCAAGGATGGAGAGGACAGGTCCAGTGCCTCTTACTGTCAGGCAAGAAGCAGCAGGCAGCAGGCCAACACACAGTGCAAGTTGCAAAGTGGCAGTCCCTCCTGTAGCACAGCAGTCAGCATGCAGCAGGCCAACACAGCAGAGCAAGTAGCAAAGTGGCAGTCCCTCTACAGCACAACAGGTCTTCTTCCATGCAGAATATCCTTGGTTCCAGTAGTGTTCTGATTTGGTGGTGTCAGGGGTTCATACTTATACTCCAATGTGTCTTTGAAGTGGGGAAGACATCAAACACGCCTTTGAAGATCATCGGTTCCCTGCCCTGGCTCCAGACACACTACAGAGAGGTATGCAGTTCTTTGTGTGGAGACAGGCACAGCCCTATTGAGGCACAAGTGTCAGCTCCTCCCTCCCAATCGACCTCAGAAAGGCCCATCAGCCTGGTTATGGGCCATCAGAATGTAATTGTCACACAACATCTCCCTTTGTGTGACTGTCTAGAGGAAATGCACAAAGCCCAGCTGTCACCCTAACCCAGACGTGTATTCAGAGACAGACAGAGTCACAGATTGGTTAAAGTAAGAAAATGCCAACTTTCTAAAAGTGGCATTTTCAGACCTACGATTTAAAAACCAACTTCAATAAAAGATTTGTTTTTAAATTGTGAGTCCAGAGACACCTAACTCAAATTTTATATCTGCTCCCAATGAGAAATTGCACTTAAAAGATGATTTAAGGCAATCCCCATGTTAACCTATGGGAAAGATAGGCCTTGCAGTAGTGAAAAAAACGAATTTAGCAGTTTTTCACTACCAGGACATCTAAAACTCAAAGGTGCAGTTTAATTGCACTGCACCCTGTCCATGGGGCTAACTAAGTCCTACCTTAGGGGTGACTTACATGTAATAGTAGGGTTGAGCCTGGCAAGTAGGTTAACTTGCCATGTCGAAATGGCAGTT
Source organism: Calotriton arnoldi (assembly GCA_963921515.1). Lineage (NCBI taxonomy): Eukaryota > Metazoa > Chordata > Amphibia > Caudata > Salamandridae > Calotriton > Calotriton arnoldi. Next base: position 2,294,593 of record CAWUFW010001478.1, on the reverse strand, counting down.
TTAAACTGCACACACAGGCTCTAGAAATGGCAGGCGTGAGCCATGTTTAAAGGGCTACTGAGTGGGTGGCCCATTAGTAGCATTTAGTTTACAGGCCTGGGGCACTTATAGTGCACTTGACTAGGGGCATACAAGTAAATTAAATATGCCAATTGTGGATAAGCCAATGTTACCATTTTTTAAGCAGAGAGTACAAGTGCTTTACCACTGGTTAGCAGTGGCAACGTGCCCAGAGTCCTTAAGCCAACAAAAAGGAGGTCAGATAAAAGGGAGAAGTAAGGCAAAAAGTTTGGGGATGACCATGCAGAAAATGCCAGGTCCAACACTTATGCATCTTTACAGCAGGCCTGGAACATGAGTCATTTCCTTGATGGACATCAGTTCAACTCATTTTTAAGAAGAAATTCTTTGAGGTTTTTTTATAACAAGTCAATAGTTAAAAAATATTTTGACCAGAGGCGCTGGGAACTGAGGACTGCTTATAGCCATCAGCCATGCCCTGACAAATATCCCCTAACCCCAACCCCACTGTGCACTGCCGCTCTAGGGCATGCTGTGTTCTTTTGCCAAGGCCTGAACCAAGCCCCTTTGGCCCTACAATCCACTGCCTGCACACATTCTTCAGCCATGCTCAGAAAACTGATTTTATGCTCTGGCCTTTTGCTCTGGCCTTTGGCTATGGCCTGTATCCAGCCTACTTGAACATAACTCAGCCTTCTGTCAATGTACCAAATGCTATATGAAGGCCATAGCTTTCAACCACCTTACACCCAGCTCCATTGACTCAAGATACCCTGACATAATCTATGCTCAGAGGGCTCTAGGCACAATGTTTTGTCACATTAAATCGAGGGTGTGTTGAGCCTATGTGCAGAGCATTTTAGATAAAGTCTGACATACGTCTCATACATATGGAAAGATGAAAAGCTAGACTAAGGGTCTCGTTTAGGGTTTGGTTAAGTCCCAGCACATGTTGGCATGACTCGTTTCCCACCAACCCAATGTTTCCCTGCCTTATTTTGAGATGGAGTATCGCTGATTGTGCACAGGTAAACAAGTCACTAATGGTGGCCCATAAAATACCGGGCCACAGTCTTTAGTGCATTGGGAGGTCCACCCTTTTAGAAGGATACTAGCTCATCCATCAGATCATGATGGACCCTGGAAAGTAAAATAAAATTTGGCCATGACGTTCAGGGAAAAAACTCTCTTAGCCAGGGGTATTTTTCTGTTTTTCAGAAACAGCTCAACTATGGAGAATGTTTCTAAAAAAATAATGTCAAATATGAGCAAAGCATCATGGCGTCTCTTCTAGATTTCATTCCTGATGAAAGTACTTCTGCAGTGTCAGTAGGAGCAGTTTCATCAGAAATAAACCGCGGCAGTGAACTCTAACTAGAATGGGTGATCTGCCTTGAGATGGGCGAAGGCAGGGCCTCCACCACCAGAGTAGACTCAGTGCACTGACCATCAGGCCCTAAATGACACCCTATGTTTTTTATAAGGTAGTGATGGGATCATTTTTGATTGGGACTATTTCCTCTCCATCATGGTAAGTTAAGGCAAAGCTTGGTGCAAATAAGTTTTACCATAGTATTTTGAAAGCAGGTTTCTAGAAGTGGTAATGCGTGACAAAAATGTTGTGCATTTTTGTTGTGTGACATTTTGATGTAGTGGTGAAATGTTCTGTTGTTATAGAATGTCGTTGTACTATGGCTGGTATGTTGCATTCTGTTTTTACTGTTTTGTTGTGTTCTGCCCTGTTATATTTTAATTGTGTTGCTTTGTTGCTCTGTGTATGATATTGAGTTATGGTCTGTTGTTACTTTGGTTATGTCAACAAATGCAGCTGCATTTCCAATGAAAAGCAGCAGATGCCTTTAAAGCTCCAGTGACAAGCAACCATGTATTTCTGTCTTAGATGGTAATACAGTGATTGCCCAGCTCTTCAACTATTGAAGAGACAAGTCAGCCCAAATCTGTGGCAGAGGCCATAGGCAAGATCACAAAACATTTTTGATTTGGTCTATTCCATGTCAATTGTGGTAAGTTAAGGCGGGGAAACAACATTTACCACTGTACTAAAGAAGATTTCTAGAGGTTGTAGTGTATGACAGAACTTTTTGTGCTGATTTGTTTAATGTCATTTTCTTGTGGTAGTGATACATTCTTTTGTTTTCGCTGCTGCCTTTTTGTGTTGCATTATTGCAATGTGATGTTGCTGTGTTGTAATGTGCATTTTGATTTGGTGGTTTTGATTTGCTATGCTCTGTTATGTTTTAATTGTGTTGGTATGTTGCTTTATCTATGTTGTTTTATTATGTTCTGCTGCTTACATTAGATATGTCAACAAATGCTGACACATTTCCAGCCTAAAGTTGAGCATGCCTTTAGAGTTCCCATGATAAGCAACCATTTACCACAGTCTAAGGTGATAAACGAGCATTACTCCAGCTCTCTTTGGATGTCTGAAGTCAGACAGATGTCTTATTTAAGACCCCAGCCTAGCCATCCCAAAAACTGTAGCAGACTGAGTCCTAAATTAACACTTACAGAGTTCACTTTATGTGATTAATCTATTGCCTCAAATTAGCATGCAGGGCTCACTTTTTTGATGCAATTCTGAAAAATGTTTTTTTTTTTAATGAAGGGTTTTTGTTATGTGCTTTAAAACCAGGGTCGGATTGGCAGGGTGGGCAACTGGCTGGTGCCCAATAGGCCTGTGGCAGAGGTCAGCTAGTCGGTCATTCTTTTAGTCTGTGGATAAAGCAGCTCCACATACCTGGGCTGATTTTCTATCCAATAGACTGTTGTAACTTCAGGTGATAGGCAGTCTGAGTAAGCCAAATATTGGGCCATTAATTGTTATTTTCAAAATGGTTACATTTGGGTGTGCCCGGAGGGCGCACATCATGGGGTGCACCTCCGTCCACCCTGGGCCTCCGAAGGTGACAGTGAGCCTTTATGAGAGGTGTGTCTTTTCAGCAGCACAATTAACAAGTCTTCGGTGTGGGCAGGAGGCTTTTTATTCCCCCAGGAGGTCACAACGATTGGACCGACAAGCCTCAGGTGCCAGATGCCAGTTTTCGCAGACTGAGATTGGGAGTTTCATTCAAATACTGTGCAACGGAATGAGAGAAAAACACCAGGAATCACAAACGTGTTAAACAGCTTTGCAAGTAAAAAAGAAAATATGAATAGAAACTGATAAAAATAAAACACTTTTTTGGCAGTGTCACTGTAAAAAAACAAATTCGCCCTCCATTCTTGGGTAAAAGGGGAGAAGGGAGAGAAAAAGGAAAGTAGAGCGAGAGAGACAAAAGGAAATGAGAGACAGGGAGAGTGGTGGGGAGACAAACAGAGGGTATAGAGGAATGATTGGGTGGACAGAAGGGTTGAATGATAGATTGGTATAAAGGGAGAGTGAAGGATGGGAAACAAATGTGGAGAGAAATGAGATGGCAAAGGGAGAGAAAGAGTGAACAGTGAATGATGAAACAAAGTGTGGATGGAGAAGAGGATGGCAGACGTTTTCTGGTCATTGAGAGTAAGGAACAGGTGGATTAGTGCCTCATACATATTCCTTAGTTCTCTGACAGTCCAGTAGTCTATGGTTTGATTCAGAAGTTGGCGGACACCTAGAGCAAGTACTGAATCCAAAATGGAATCCCCATTTGAGTTTCCTTAGAAAAACAGATAGTATGAAAAACGAAACACCACTAGTCAATTCTCCTCTGGTTTTAACACTTTCTCCAGAAATAAATGGCTATTCCATTACCAGCCAACTCAAAATCAGCCTCTGGGTCTGTCCATTGCAAGAGTGAGCTCAAGGTCCCTCACCTTTGGAAGACTGCAGAACTCAAAGTACTCACCAAGACCGCAATCCATTGTATTTCTATGGGGAATGGTGGTCGTCTGAAAATGTTGATGTATGCTAAAGCAGGTAGCTACTGACTGTGGCAAGCCAATAAATAAAACACAACAGAATATAACATTAGGTGTAGTACGGGACACACCGGAGTTTAAGCGGTGGATGAAAATGAGTGTGAGTGTGAGAAAAGAGCAGCAGCAGAAAGGGAGTATTTGCAAGGCAGAAAATAAAACTGAAGTAAAACTGAAAGTTGAGACAGAAATTTAGAGAGTGGGGAATAAATACACTGGAGTTGGAAAAAGAATGAAAGAACATGGCAGCCAGAGGAGTGAGAGAGAGGGTAGATTTATAGACAGAGCAAGAAAGTTAGAGAGGGAAAGCGATCATGATGAGGGAAATGAGAAAGAAGAATGAAGAGAGAGAAAAGGAAAAAGAGATGGAAAATGAGAGAGACGTGGAAGAGTGGGATGTAGTATGTTAAAGGGGTAGAGTAAAATGGATAGAAGGGAATGAGAGCATGACTGAGGGAAGGAGATAGAGAATGAAAAGTTGGTATTATTGCTGGAGAGACATAGAGAAGCAGAAAATATAGTGGATGCACTGGGTGAGAATGAGACAGCAGAGATGAAATCAGGAAGCAAAGAAAGGGGAAGGACAGGTTAGTGCCAGAAAAAGGAGAGAAAGACTGTTCATATATGTGGGACAGTGAAGGTGAGCAAGGTTACAGATAATATATAGAAAATGAAATGAAAGGCTCCAGTTGGAGTGCTTTCCTGATACATGTCAAGCAGATTTAGATCATGTTGTTTTTCACAACATAAAAGTCAACAAGTATCAAACTGTCTTACAACCCCAAGATATCACATGTTGGGAGGCTCCATGTGACAACCAAAATGGGGATTGATGAAAGCCTTAGATATGTACAGCCATCAATGCCTGAGGGTTAGCAGGGGTTTTTCCTACCACCTATGGATGAACAGAGGCCTCAGGGGATCTCAGAGTGACCAGAAAAGCTAGTGTTCAGAAGGTAAGTAATAACTTTCAGATGTGCAAATGAGGAGGTTTAATGACCTGGACATAAGCAGGAACCACAGGGGCCTACGTTTAGATGGAGCGTCGATGATCAATGTCCCTGAGAAGGAACTTCTGGGCTCCTGAGTAGGACAAGCACCTACAAGTAAATGACAGTGAGGAGCATGGGACAATGCATGGTGGGTGGTAGTCATTGGTGCAATCAGGAGCCTTTAAGACCTGAAAGTTAGCAAGGCTTTGGGGAACTGAGAGTGAGCACGAACCTCAGGAAGCTGAGGGTGAGCTGCAGATTAAGGAACCTAATGAAGCAATATCCCTGAAGCGAAAATTCACCCCCAATACCCACTGAGAGTAAACAGGCACTTTAAAGATTTGGTGGTGACTATGTGCTAAGCAGCAAGGGAAGTACGTGGAAATATAAACTTTGCAAGATCTCCAGGTGAACATGGTTTTCAGTGAACTGAAGGTATCCTGAAGCTTTTGGATATCAGTGAGGAAGCGCTGCTGAGCCTAAAGGTAAACAGGAAAATCGGGTGACCAGAAAATGAGCTGGAATCCAAAGGCACCTGAGAGTGAGCTGAAGCCTCAGCGACCTGAGCCCGATCAGGATCCTCAGGTGACTAAAGAGTGGAAATGAGCTTAAGGGTCCTATTGGATAGAATGCACAGAACTCATGGTTCCTCTGGTGAGCAGAAGGCTTCAGACTTGAGGATGAGTGTGAACCTCTGGGGCCATGTTGGTTAGAAGTGTCTGAGAATCCCTAAGGATGACGAGGAGTTTTAGGTCCTGACAGAGGTTCCAGGAATCTGAGGGAGAGCAAGAGCTTGGGGATCTAAGAGAGAGCAACGCATTCAAGGACTTGACGATGAGAGCTTTATTAACCTGAAGGTACGTGTCAGAAGACATGTGGGTGATCTGTAATGGAATAACAGTGTTTCAGTCTTGAATCTTCCTTTGAAACTTTAAAGACCATAATTTACCACAAATTTCTCCACAAAATAAGCTTCTGATGCTAACCACATAATGATTCATGAAAGATTGTGATCCACAAATGTGGCCCGCTTTTTTGGGTGCCCGGGCCATATTTTCATTCCAATCTGACCCTGTTTAAAACCTAATGTGTGTAAAATGTAAACTACATAAAAATGTAAAATGCAAATAAACTCAAGTAATTGGGAAAAAACAAATCACTGAGGACAGTGGTCATGCGTGAGATTTCTTCTTTCAATATTTCTTTCCATGCTGCAAACCTTCCTTTTGTGCCTCAGACCGAAAATTGCCATGGCCTTAAAATTACTATGTATGATAAATCGAATCACTCTCCCTCATTCAAAAGCAGAAACCGGTAGACCCTGTATAACCATTGTGTGCAGGAAGCCTAAGCTACTTCTTAGCTCAGAGAGGAGATAAGTTTGGGTATTCCTTGTTGAAAGCAATAAACTGCTGAGGAAATGCAGTAATGTTGCTTATTATCATCACATATAATTTGACAATGGAAGAGCGCAACTTGTGTCACTGTTTCTATGCATTAGTGTTTATTGTACTCCAAACTCACTGGCTGGAGAGAGCTTGGAAGAGATCCTTTCATGGTTTAGCACAACAGTATCCAGAAACACCAATAACAGATCACAAGAAAGGTGGATGACGCCTCAACACCTGAACAAGTATGTAGGTTATAACAAAGAAAACAAGAAAGTGTTTTCTAAAGGTTCCCAAAACTCAAATAAGAAATTAGGGGTTTCCTATGCCTCTAGTGGAAATACATGGGGTTGTTATCAAGGTAAACAGAAGCACTTAGATTCCCTAGCAGAAGGGGGTGACTTTCAACTAACTTCATTTAGCATTCAAGTCAGAAGACCAGAAACTCTGGAGGTCGTTCCTCAGGGTATATCTAGTTCATGCTGTTGAGATTTTGAGGTATAGTTAAGCACTATTTGAATGAGCACTAACAAATTCAATAGAGAAACCAACATCACAAACAAAAAAACAATCACATGACCCAGTTCTTCTAAATGTCTGTTGAGGAAACATGGATGCTTTTTTAATTGATTAAATATATGCCTGACTCTGCAAATGAGCTTTCAAGGAATGTGCCTAATTTTAAAAACTGTAGAAAACTGTTAGCAGTGTAGAATATCAGAAGTAGTTTATTTTTAGAGGTGCGATTATAGGTGTTCTCAAAAGAAAGATGGGGGGCGGTCATTAGGAATGTGGTGAACACCCACAATGAATGGGTATTCACATGCATGATCCAATTTGCACATTTTAGATTAATTTTAAAAATGTTAGAGAAGGTGTGCAATTGGGGCCCAAAAAAGCCCAAAATACCACTATGTTTTCAGAGTATGCAAGGAAGGCTTTCTGCAGAGGTTAAAAAAAAAGAAGAAAGGGAATAAGGCTAAAAGTTAACGGGGACGGATTGGCTACTAGTCATCTCATTATAAATAAACAACGCAAAAACAAATAGGTTTGTAATGCGCTTTAAAACCATTTGTTTTTTGCATTGTTTATTTAGAAGCACTGCAGGTGGGAACATGGCCAGCAAGAAAAACTGGGACTCACAGCAGTGAAAGGGCCCCACCCTGCCATTTAAAAAAAAGCTGTTTCTAGTTCAAGCAGTCCAAATACCCAGGGAATGCGCCTCATTATGCAGCACAGTTTTCTTTTCGTGCCAGATAATTTAGATATCTTTGCCACAAAATGTGGTCCTCCATTGCTGCATAATCTTGGTAGCACTGACATGGTAAAGCTCTGGGAATGGGATTGGGGGCTGTCATTGTGATGATGAAATCCATATTGCACAGTGAACCATGAAATATTTTCCATATTTCCCTGTGAAATATGTGTTTTTATGCCACAACACTTTGCTCAATAAAAGCATATAGATTTATACAGATCATTAAGGTACTCAGATGTGTAGTTAGGAATACTAAAACGATATTTGCCTTCGTATTCTTACTTTGATGATATATTGGCAGTCGGAATTCTGGAGCCCGTATCTTTAAAGGACAATATTAAAAACTTGGGGGCATATTAACAAGGCCCGGCGATAAATATCGCAAAGCGCGCTTAGCGCTTGCATATTCATCGCCGGCTATCTCTGCAATTTATCGCCCGGTTAGCGCGTTATCAACAACGCGCATCGCCGAGGCGATAAAATTCCAGAGATAGCGTGGATATTGCTGTTTTCCATGGTGGAAAACGGCGATATCCTAGATGATAGGGCCTGTGGTCTTAGCCACAGAATCCACCCCACATGTTAAGTATGCCTTAGTCAGGAATTTAACAGACGTTAAATTCCTGCGTTAACAGCATACTTAACGCGATTAAAATAATCGCTTCCCGCATTGTAAATATCGCGAAGCTGCCTTCGCGATATTTACCCATGTTGTTTCCACAGACACGCCTACTTTGCATCTCATTAGCGATGCGAAGTTAGGCGTGCTGGAAACGGGAGCAAAATCAGCAAAACACGCAATAGCGTGTCTTTGCTGATAAGGCGATATAATTATCGCCGCTTTTCGGCCGAAACGGCCGCAAAGCGGCGATAATTTTTTATCGCCGCATTGTTAATATGCCCCTTAATAATGTGGCTTAACCCCCTTATATAGCCTTGTTCGACTCGGCCCTTTTTTGCAGGGTCATCCCAGAACATTTTGCCTTCCTCCTGTATTTTTCTGACCTGTTGTTGGTGGTTTTATGACTCTGGGCACTTTACCACTGCTGATCAGTGCTAAAGTGCATGTACTCACTCTTGTAAACTTGGTAAGATTGGTCTACACCTGTTTCGCATATTTAATTTACCTGTAAGTCCCTTGTACAGTGGTATCCCATATACCCAGATCCTGTACATTAAATGCTACCAGAAACCCCATTTCTAACAAGCCTACGGCTGTATTTATTTATTTAGGAGTTTAGTAGAGTACTGTGTGTCCCTTTTTCGGCTAAGTGTTTGATGGGTGAGCTGGGAACCTCATCCGATAATCTTTAGATTAGATCTCAGGAAAATATATTTTCTGTTTGGTGTTCCATGCGCAGGAGAGATACAGAAGGAGACTAGCAGTGACAGCTCTGCCAAAATCCATTCTACACAAACAACAGCAATGTTTAACCTTGTTAAAAACCCTCTGATAAATATTTGGATACCAACAAGGGAGTCTGCTGCCAAAAGCAGCCTGGAAATCCCCACGCAAACCAACATAGAGCAGCAATTTGCCACACAGTTAAAAAGCAGGCCTTGCTATGGAGCACAGTTACTTGTCCGCTGTAATAAGCCTCTTAACCACAAGGGTCTCTTGTCCTCCGATTAGAACAGCCAAGCTCACATCTGTACTTAACAGTATTCTATGGCGGGCTGTGAAGAGGGTTAGGGATAAAAATAAAAGGACATGAAAAAAGAACTGATCGAACTCCCGGAACCACTGGAAATGTTTCTTCCAGGTACCACTCAAGGCAAAGGCATCCTCTCGGCCAAGCCTCTGTGTGACTGAGATGAAAGCAGGAGCCATGAGCAGGGCGCAAACCTGAAATGCGACAAACCGCCCTGATTAGTGTTTTCATCTCCAACAGTTTTGGCTGATGTCTACATTGTTGATGCAGACAGCGTGAGCGAAAACAGCATGCGGCAAAGCAAACCCCAGCCAATCATTCTGACGGCTTGCTGTTCCAAGCTATCCGACAGAGCGCTCGAGATAGTAATGAACTTAAAAATGCAGCCTGCTGAAAGGCTCAGCCGTACCCTTCTCGGAAGGCATATCCAACAATGATGGCTGGCCTGATGAGAGCGGATTAATGCCACGCAGCTTTTCAAACCCCTCCGAGTCGCTTCGGTCGCCCAGCCCGGCTTTAAACACAGCAATCACAAGACACAACAGAGACCTGCGCCTGGGAAACAGCCCGTAATTGTTTGTAATAACAATGGCCTGAAGTCTGCATGTGGTGCATCTCGAAAGGTTGTGAGCGATACTGACTATGCGAGGTTCGGTAGAAAATGGCTCCGATGTTTTAGTTATTCAACTCACATGTCTGTCCATGCCTCTTCGAGCCGCGCGCATTTCTAAACTTTTTCTGACACTCGATAGGAACAGACAGGCGCGGAAATACCCCACAATTTTCCAGGAGAGAATGATTTACTATTCTAGTACTAGTTTTGGGATATTTGGGGAAAGTATTTGTTTGTCAGTCTAGCTGTATCTTTCAGCAAAATGGGAAAGAAAAAATACAGGCTATCGTTGTTATGCATGACATGAATTTGCATGTGGTACACTGACAGACAGAAACTTGGATAAATGGAACACCAGCAGACAAGCAACAACATCTTTCATCTGAAGAAGTTTGGGAAATTGTATGGCTGGTCTGAGCTTGAAATAAAAGTTATTTGTAAATGAATGAAAAAGTTCCATGTCAACAAATGACATGTCCAGTTCACTGGTTTTCACAGAACTGTTGGGTAATAATCTCATGGTAGACCTTGGATCAATCAAAAGTTGAACAGTGGGGACTACAAATCTGGCATTCTTTTCCCACAGACAAAACACAGAGACCACTAGACAAACATATTTTTTAATATGCATACATGTGCTCATCATAGGTTTCTTGCCATGATTTGTATATATTTCCAAACATTTAGGCATGTCAGAAAGCAATGTATGTGAATCATAGATATGAATCAGTACTCTGACTAGCCTATGTAGTCCTGCATATCTACTGCAGGGCAGATAACCCACAGGAGTAAGTATATAAGAGATGTGTGGAGAAAACCCCTCCCATAAACCCCCCACTTAATAACATGGTATTGATTATCATTTTCTCATTATCAATACACACATACTCCATGTATTCAGAGTAAATGATTCTGATTACACAAACTACTCTAGGTCAGATATACTTTTTTCACGCAAAAAAGCACAGCAACAAAATTTTGTGTGTGTAGGAAAGTGCCCCTTTTTGACACGGTCACCTCCACTTTTTGCCTGGTATTCGATGTGATTTTAGCTGGAAGTGTACTGGGTTCCTGCTACACAGGTCCCCAGTGCCAGATCTCTTTCCCACAAATGTACAATTGTTTCCCCAATTGACAATACCTTTAGCTCTCCCTATAAGTCCCTAGTAAATTGTACACCTGGTACCTAGGGCAAGGAGGCTAAAGCGGGTCCTTAAGGGCTGCAACAGGAATTGTTTCACCATAAGGGGCCCCTCACCAAACACAGACTGCCACTGCAGGCTGCATGTCTTGGTACGACAAAAGTGAAAACACGACATGGCACACATTCCTGTGTGCCATGCCCACAGACCCTGCATGCAGCATAGATAAGTCACCCCTACATCAGGCCTTACAGCCCTAAGGCAGGGTACACTATACTACATGTGAGGACATATCTGCATGAGCAGATATTCTCTGTGCTGGTCAGTTCCCTTATTACCAGTACTAGTGACCAGGGAAGCTATTTTAAGTACACATACTGGAAAAAACGAGTTCCCCAGCTACATGATGGCTTCACTGAACCCAGAGATGTTTGGTATCAAATATATCGTATTATTAAGTCCACACTGATTCCAGTGTTGGATTTATTAATACGTGCACCCAGAGGGCACCTTAGAGGTGCCCCCTGAAAACCTACCAACTACTGGTGTGCTCATGGACCAGTCTTAGCCAGCCTGCCACCCCAGATGAGTTTCTGACCCCAAGAGTGAGGACGTTTGCTCTCAGGATGTCAGGAGCAAAGCCTGCTCAGGCAGAAAGTGTGATTGCAACCCCACCCACAGGATGGCCTGCGAATTAGCATGGCAAGGCATGGAGCTTCAAAGAGCCTACTGCCTTTGGTATGAATATTTGGCTTCCCTCACAGAAAGGATGCCAAGCCTCTTGACCAGGGCCCATTTAGCACCTGAACATGGCGAGAAAATTAGTAGTCAGAGAGACGTGTTCATCTTCAGGCTAGTTCCACCCCTAAGGTGAGCTACCTGAAGTGAAGGCAAAAATTCAGAGTCTGCCTTCGTGGTGATCGCAAAGTTAGGAACTCTGGGACAAGGTTATGCCCACTTCCCACATGAAGTGATCATATAGGGGACGTAGTGACCCCAGGGGTAAGTAGCCCATTGGCTACTACCCTAAACCCCCCTAATACCCATAAATTCAATATTTAGGGGAGCCCCTGGCACCAGGAAATCAGATTCTACCGACCAAAAGAAGAAGGGCCGAAGAGCTGCGAAAAGTAAGAACTGAAGAAGAAGCTACTGACTTGGCCCCAAACCTGCCAGCCTGTTTTCGACAATTGCGCCAAAGTTGTCTCACCCTGCGAGCTGCTGATCCTCCAAAGCCTGGGAGGACTGTCAGTACTTCTCCAAAGACTCTGGAACTCCTGTGGAGAAGCGGAGCTGTTCCCCTGCATCCTGCATGTATCAAAGACCAAGATCTGAGGACTCCAGACCGCAAAGATACAACGCCTGAAAGTGCCACTGCACCTGAGCCGCCTAGCCCAAGCCAGAGATGAAGCCCAGCTTGAACTTGCCCACTGTGGACTCACCAATGCCGCCTGCAGTCTCTGTTTTCAGGCCCCCTTGACCTCGAGTGTTCCCAGTGACAGAAACCCGACCCCTAAACACACCTCTGCACCCGCCATCCCTGGGCCGTGGAAAAGAGGACCAAAGTTGTCATCACATCCCTGAGCATCGTGAGGCCTGCACGCCCCTGTTGGTTCAGCCCTACTGGCCTCCGAGTCCAAACCTGTAGCCTCTTTTCACGGAGACCGATCCTCACAGACTAACATTGGGCACCCGATGCTGTATTGCACCATTGCAGCCAGCCGCCCTAGTGCTGCTGGAGGTGATCTGCTGGTGCTGCCGTGGACCTTGCCCCAAACTCACCATAAGTCCTGGAGATTGGACTCGTACGTGGCTGTACTGTACCTGTGTGCCATATTTGTTTTTTCTCCCATAGGATAACGTTGCAGCCTCTGAAAATTGCACTGTGTCGACTTTTGAAAACTTAACGTATTTCTACATCAAAATGTACTTATCTGATTGTATTGAATCTGGTGCCTAAATATATATAAAGATTTGTGTTATTTTTATAAATTGGTGTGGATCTCCATATAGAGTCATGTGCACCAGTTTTATTGACTATGTGTGTGTTTGCAAATGTCTAACACTCCTCCCTGATAAGCCTAAGGCTGCTTGACCACACTACCCCCTAGAAGAGCACCTTGGGATTGCTAGAGCAAGCCCCTGTCCACACATAAGGGACTACCTGGACTCTTTGCACGATATACCTCTTTTTGGTATATCATATAAAGAGCCAGCTTCCTATAGTGTGCTGCGTTCTGGAAGGGGAAAATGTAGTACTGAGCCAAATCTACTAATTTTTACCTGCTGCTGTTGTCAATCCCTTAACTGGCACTTTAAGAAGGATGCATAGGGGCCGATGACGATGTCGGTGGGACCGACACCGATGTGCTGTCGGTCTCACTGACATCTACAACCGCGTTCAGACCGCCGCATTACGATGCGGTCAGTCAGATCGCGTTGCCCCAGGGACCAACCGACAACTTCCGATGGGCTCCTTGAGCCCGTCGTAAAGTCGGTCAAATTGCATTCCACACAACGGAGGCAGTGCCTTCTCAGGCACCTCTGTAGGGATTACAATCCACCTTTCCGCTGGCCATTTCACGTCAGTTCTTTTGACGTGAAAAGGCTGGCGGAAATGCATTTTTGGGGCCCCTGGTAGGGCCCCTGTCCCCCCTGGCCCTCCGCTATGGTCCCTGGGGGGCACCTGTGGTGCCCCCCTAAACATCCCTGCATCGTGTGACACTGGGTGCAGGTATGTTTACAAACATTCCTTTTGGCATTGGGGCTTGTGCTGCGGCACCTTTCTGGGCCGCAGCACAAGCCTCAATGCTAAGGGGCATGTTTCCGACAGCCTCCATGGTGTTCGGATCATAATTTGGCGGGCGGGACCGTCGACTACCTGTCGGCCGGTCCCGTTCCCACAATAATGGCGGTCATCATAATCAGCCCCTTAGTGAAATGCATAACCTTTCACCATGAGGCAGAGGTGAATGTGCACTGTCTAGCATAGATTTTTTACTGGAAATATACCCTCCCTCTGCAAATTTCAATGCTGAGACAAACTCGAAAGGATCCCATGCAGTAGATGTGTGCTGTGCACTTCCATTGCAGCAAATATGCAATGCACATGTATATATATTGTTTTTAAAGCAAATGTGTCCTTGTTTACACCTGCTTCAAAGAGGTGCTATTTTTTATGCAAATTCTAGACTGGAAATCTTAGTAGATTGGGCTTTCTGTCAAAACCTGTGAGTGTTTGTGCTGATCTACCCAAGTAATGCTAAGTTAGTTAATTTGGTAAATATGCCATTCCATGGGAAACCCAACTTGTGCTCGATGCTCAGCCACTTGATGACCGTCTCTGGTGAGTGGTGACCTACACTTCCCAGTCAAGAAGTCCTTGTTCTTGAAGACTCTTCTATCACAAATCAGGATTTGTTCCCATTTTAAAACCTTGCATTGATTTGTACTTTTTGTGAAAGTGCATCAGCGCAAATTCTTTATAAATCTGGCCTTTTCAGTCTGCCTGTTACAAGGTTTTAAGACTAATATTGCAGGAGATCCATGTCCACAAAGTGAGTCACCCATTATTACTATAAAATAAAGGGGTGGAGTTGACACAAAAATGGTTAGAACTGGAGTAATTCAAGATGCAGGAGACTTAGGCCTAGATTTGAATCTATGTAGCGAGGCCATCGATAATCTACCTGAGACAACACTTGCATCCAATGTGATACTCAACCATAACTTGGAGAGGGCACAGAAAATGGTAAACTACATTACCTGCCATGAAAACCAGGGACAGGCCATGGCATTGACATGATGGCATTAATATTTGTTCCTCCATGATAAGAAAAAATAAATGTTCTCTAATTAAGATTACCTGAGATCCTACACACAAGGAATGGAAAAGAACCAGCTACACTAGTTAGTGTTGTGCAATTAATTGAGCCCGGACCACCTATGAGCGAGCTTACTGAGGCATGTGGGCAACAGCCTCCCTCCCGGTATCATTAGTACTTTTATCTCAAGAAGTAGAATGAAAGCAGTGCATGCAATACGATAAAGCATCCTACAAAGCTAACAGTAGGTGAAAGAATGTCCTAAATAAATTCAAAGTCTCGGGGACTGACACACCAACATATTTTACAAAGCTGAAAATTTATTGTCAGTTCCATCCTACAAGATGCACTGATCTAACTTTTGAGGAATTCACAATAATCCCAGGTATTTGCATTGAGATCTGTGCAGTACATTGGGCTGCCAAGGAAACTTGTGGAACCCGTTGTCTAAACTAGCTGTTTAGAGATAGAAGGGAAAATTGAACCATTTTGTCACCTTATTGACCTTATATGCAGAGCAATAACTTCTGTTAATAACCCCTCTCAATATGTGTCATTAACTGTAGCTTGGGCCCATAACTGTGGGGAGGGTGATTAACAGCTGTATTGCCTGTAGGTGCGGGATGTAATGCTTAATTAGAATATTGGAATGTGTGAGTTCCACTGAAGACAATGGAGGAACTCAGGACCAATAGAGGCTGGTATAGACATCCTGCTCCAACATTCAAATTCTTGCCTTTCTGTTTCTCCCTATTTAAATTAGGACATTCTACCTTCAGTGGGTGGAATGTTCGATTAGCATTATAGCCCTTCTACATCAGGCTATGTAGTCATTTAAGGACCTCTCCCTCGTTATGTGCGCTTGTCTGCAATTCAGACCTATAACTTGGGAAACAGGTCTTTTACAGCTGGTATAGCCTGGTATAGCCTTCAGCAGCTGCCTATAATGGTATAGTATATGCCTGACACTTTTTTCATAAAGTGCATGCTTGGAAATGCGTCTTACTTGAGCTGATAAAATCTTCTCCTCCAAATAGATGACTAAAAACCTACAAATCAATTAGTCCTGGTGCTTGGTACCCTCAGTGGACCAGTATGAAAGGTGATGGAAACAATCAAGACCAATGAAGCGGTAAGTAGGCTAAAATATTCTTTTTGACCTTGTCAGGGTACAAGGCTAAGTGACGCTAACATCTTCCCCTGCAAATATACAATGTGTGGTTCGCTGTAAAATCAACAGTAAATGTGACTGTAAAATTCCTGCCTCCCAATGATAAGAACTTTTTACAACTAAGACAATGAAACAGAATTCTTCGTAAAATGACTAAAGTAACTCTGGTGTGGAGATACGTAAGTGATTAATTCAATAGATTTCACTCCATAAAACTGGTGTTTGTACCTTTTTAAGATCTGTGGGTAAGTGGGAACACCATTGGAATGGACTATCCCATCCACAGTACAGGCAAAATAATTTCCACCTTGTAAGGAAATAATTGTCTTATATTTAGAGCAGGTGATGTTGGTGTCCTGCTGCGAAAAGATATTAAGTAGGAATAGATAGTGGGTGGTGAGGGACCTTCCCTAAACTTACCACGGGATTGTTATCAAGTCTAGAGATGGCTTCCAGATGCAAACTAACTTCATCCAATCTAAAATGAATTTCTTTCAGGGCGGCTAGCAGAGCATTATCTTTCAACTCAAATGTTCAGACCATCCAAGTTACATATCGCCTGGTGCCTGCATTGATCCAGCTACGAGAGTAGACACGTGTGTGCGTGTGTGTGTGTGCATTTATTATGGAGTGCCCTATATTGAATTTCAGTTTAATATGACTAAGGGACACAGCATATGATATGTAAAAAGGCTTAAAATATGATTGCACACGCTTTTACTTTTAATCTTTGCTGCAAAAAAACTAATATATTCTTTTCAATATACACTTAAGACTTTGTTTCAGCTGAGAGTGTCTCCAATCCAAACAGGAACATATATACTAGGATTTTAAAAGGCAAACAGTTTTGAAGTAATTTACCAGTAAACTGGCAATTTCTACAGAAAGAAAGATCGAGCCATGAAGTTATATTTCAGAAAAAGGAGCAGAACATCAAAATTAGTCAATGAACACATTTCAAAAATCAAAAGTATTTTGATTTCAAACCAACTACTGTACGAAAATGCCTTTTGTGAAAGACATATGACAGATGGCGTTTTCATAAGATGTATAAGGGGCCGATCACGATTCCCAGTAAAGATGGAGTGGTAAATTTGCACCTGAAATATCCATTTGCCTGTAGAATCATCTCACGATTATTACTATGGAATTATGAGATTTTGGCTCGGTCATGGGGATACACGTGTGGCATGCAAAATTACACACGCTGTTCCCTTTACAGGGCCATTTACTGGGCACATATTGTCATAAGCAGGTGGTAGTTTCAAGTGCTGTCTACCCACACCTCTTGTAATCTGCTTTTCAGAGTGAGATTACGGTTTCCCTCTTTAATGGGTCATTAGTGTTCAAAGCGTTTCCAGGGAACAAACATAAAGGACATCCCCTGGACTACAACGCAACATGTTACTAAAAGACTGGTAACACTCTGGGGAAGCAGTAAAAGCAGTGAAGAAACAGGGAACAGAAACGTTAGGAGAGACAGCAGTGATCAAACAGGGAGCAGAATAGTTAGGAGAGAGATTTCCAAATGGGGTAAAATATAGGACCAAATAATGTGAGGCATTAGTAATGAAATATCAGAGGAAAAGTGAGAATACAATTAAAAGAATGAAAAGATTGAAATTGGACTAAATCATATTAACTAGAATTTCTGGCTCGAGTAGACACTTTAGAAGAACTCAGAAGAATAAAGGGCTACATGCATCAAAATGGAAATTGCGAATACAAAATTGCGAATTCCTGAGAATCGCAATTAGGTAATCGCAATTTACAATGCATGAAACTCAAAGAGTTTCAGATTGCGATTCCTAGGGGGTCGGAAATCGCTCTACCTCATTAATGAGGTAATTTGCAATTTGCAACCCCCTAGGAATCGCAAAAATCACGGGGATGGTGGCCTGCTGAGGTCAGCAGACCACCATGTCCGTCATTGCTTTTAAACAAAGCAATCTTTTTTTTTTGTAAAGCAGCCCGTTTTCCTTAAAGGAAAATGAGATGCTTTACAAAAAGTGAAATGAAAAGTTTTCTTTTCATTTTTTAAGACCATTCACAAAGGGGAAGGTGTCCCTTGGGTAATATGCGTATGTTTTGCAACCGTATTCACTGTCACAAAACCTTCATGCATACCGTTAGGATTCGGTATTTGGAAGGGACACCCTAAACAAGCCCCTTCCGAATACCAAATCGCAAACCCATTTGCGATTCGGTAAGAGGTTACCCAATAGCAAATTGGGGTTTGCTGCATCTGGAAAGCATTTTTTGCATTCGCAAACTGGCCGATTCTGCGAATCGGCCCTTTTGCGACGGCAAAAATGCTTGATGCATGTGCCCCTAAGTCTACTCATTTTTTTAAATTTGGTAATACAAATATCACTTATTCTACAAGCAAGAGCTGATGACATTGCAAACATAGCAGCTTGTGACTCAGATGAACTGTGATCCCCATATACCACATAGTGGTTGCACCGAAATGAAGATTCTTTGCTGGGCATGGCTGGTCAGCTTCACCCAGGGGGTAACTGTTACCCAATTGCTTGGTTTTTTCCCTACAATTCACGAAATCTCAAGAAAAATACATGAAATGTGCAAGTTAATGCTGATAGAGTGGAATGTGGTTTTCTGGTAACTCGTGAGAGCGGTGCATTTGAATGCATACCTCATTTACATAAGTCCCAAAGATAGCTGCAGAGAACTTGTTTGAGCAGAAAATGTGTCCCAGATGTATTTTTAAGGCTCCTGTAAGAAATTACCTCATAAGCCAGTACCCTGCGGGTAAATTAATGCAAAATCCCATAGAGTGAAATTTTAGGAAATGTGAATTTTGTGTAACAAGAAATGTAAGAGTTTTTCAGGAGGGGCCCGTGCAGGTAAGAGCGGTGGGGGGGGATGGGGGGGGACTCGGCAGACTACAACGAGGGAGAATTAAATCAACAATTAATTTTCCCTCATTGTCATCTGTCGAGTTCCCCCCCACCCAGCCCCACCGCTCTTACCTGCAAGGGCCGCTCCTGGAGTCTTAAAAGATTTCACTGGGGTGGTTACATTTTGCATATGCATAGCTCCAGAGACAAGGAATATAAGGCTGTCCCGGTTTAGGTGGCGGTCGATACACAAAATGATGTACCCTCCCCCACAAAATGATGTACTCTCCCCGATTTCAGGGTGGATGCACAGAAATGATGCTCTGAACCCAAGAATTTTTCCAACATCACAGGAGCAAAATTTGGCCTTTAACCAGCAGCACAGCTACAGCTGGTTAGTCATCCAATATATCACGGTATTTTTCACTGTTAATTAGCAGCAGACGATAAACTGCCCTCGCAGGTACGCTTTTGAGGCGAGATCGTGTGCAACATACACTCCCAGTTCAGGGACCTTCCAAGGAATTTAGCAACGAAACCAGTCTGCCTGCAGGATCTCTGGTTCTCGCTTGCCAAGGCTACCAACAGCTCGGTCTGGAATTAATAGTTTCCAAATTCAAAATAAACACATTTGACCTGTCTAAAATTAACTGAAGCACAGTATGTATTCACTCCGACGCCTGCCAGGTTGTCTGCAAACAAGTGGAGTGCGAGCATAAGCAACTTCAGTCCGTGATCATTATTATTCTGAATAAATACAGAGGAAGCGCAGATAAAGGTCACTTGTCAGAAAACTCTAATGAAAGTGAGTTTTATACTCATGGACCTAATCTCAAGCTTGTACTACACGCATGGGATAGAATACTGTAACAGAAAAGACGTTATCAGAAATGAACCATGCATATTGGTCTAGACACCAAAATAGAAACAAGCAATGGTAAATGTATTAGGTTTCACCTATGTGATTAATAATAAGCTGTTTTTTGTTGTAAGTTGTAGCTTGCTGAGTAGCTGTACAATATAAGTTGCAGAAAGTCTGTTAACCTGTTATGACTTCAAAAAGGCAATAGATTGTGCTGTTACTAGTGGTACAGTGTGGGCAAGTAATATCAACATTTTGAAAAATGAAATTAAAGAGGGAAATTATGGAATTGATTGATGTAATAGCAGTATTATGTGTTTAGAGGAGTTCTGACAACTTTTGGGCCCAGTGCCACTGCACCTGCTGCACCATTCAATTCATGCCGCGAGTGCCTGCAAGGTAACAGCATTGGTGACTGCCTGTTTAGTAGTAAAATATAGCAATATTTGATGTTTAGAAGAGTTATGACAACTTTTGGCCCCGGTGCCACTGCACCTGCTGCAGCATTCAAATCATTACCCTATTGGCTATAAGGTAACTGCACTTGTGACTGCCTATTTAGTAGTAAAATATTGCAATATTTGGTGTTTAGAGGAGTTCTGGTAACTTTTGGGCCCTGTGCCACTGCACCTGCAGCACCATTGAAATCATGGCCCTAGTGCCTGCTTGATAACTACACTTGTGATTGCCTGTTTAGTAATAAAGTTTAGCAATATTCTGCGTTTAGTGGGGTCCCTAGAGCGTTTGGCCCTGGTGCCACTGCACCTGCTGCACCATTCAAATCAGGCCCCTTTTAACTGCAAAATAATTGCAATTGTGTCTGCCGGTATAATAGTGAAATATACCAATATTAGGTGTTTCGAGGAGGTCCTGACAAATTTTGGCCCTAATGCCACTGCACCTGCTGCACCGTTTAAATCAAGCCCCTTTCAACTGCAAGGTAACTGCAATTGTGACTGCCTGTATAGCAGCCTCGGCCGCTGCAGGTAAGAGCGGTGGGGCCGGCTGGGGGGGATTTCGAGCAACGACCACGAGGGAAAGTTAATTATTTATTTAATTTTCCCTTGTGGTCGTCTCTTGAAATCACCCCCCAGCCGGCCCCACCGCCCTACCACTCTTACCTGCAGCGACCGCGGCTGCTGTATAGTAGTAAAATATAGCAATATTAGGGGTTTAGAGGAGTTCAGACAACTTCTGGGCCCGGTGCCACTGCACTTGCCGCCCCATTCAAATCATGGCCCTGTTGTCTGCAAGGTAACTGCCATTGTGACTGCCGTTTAGTAGTAAAATATAGCAATTTTAGGTGTTTAGTGGGGGTGCCTAGAGCTTTTGGTCCTGGTGTCACTGCACCTGCTGTACCATTGAATTCAAATCTCTTTTAACTGCAAGGTAAGTGCAATTATGACTGCCTGTTTAGTAGTCAAACATATCAATATTATGTGTTTAGAGGAGTTTGGACAGATTTTGGGCCCGGTGCTACTGCACCTGCTGCACCATTCAAATCATGAGCCTGTTGTCTGCAAGGTAACTGCACTTGTGGCTGACTGCATGGTAGTAAAATATAGCATAGCTCTTGTATATTAACTTTATTTTTAACGTGCGATGTTTATTACAACATTTAGAATGAAATCATAAGGGCCAATAGATTAAGTTGAAAAAATCCATCCGATAATGCCTACAAAGTGCAAAGAAAGGTATTGAGGTATGAATAGGAAATACCACAAACGTTTTAAGGCTAAAGAATCTGCTTTACACAACTAAGTAATAAAAAGCAAGCATTCCATCATACTGTTTGAAGCTGTCTACCTTTTCCTTGGGAAGAGATCATATCTTGACAGTGAATGGCGTTTAAACAGTGTGAACATCTTTAGTAGATGCGTACAGTCAGGGGAAGTTAACAAAAAAAAGTTCCACACAAAAGCGAATAAACACAGTAAGAGATTTCACATGCACAGCGCAAGTGCCGTGTATGCAAAACCTATGAAAAAAGCTCTCTTTTTCAGAATGTCTGCACTGAACATTTTTGAGCCAACTGCACAGCTATTAAACTTGATTGGAGAATAATTAGATATTTGTAGGTCATTCTGAAAACTTTGCTAGATTTAATTATTCATTGTGTCCCAAGGCCTCACTTCTGTAAAGAAGGGTCAAAAGTTATGAGGACTGTCATGAGGAAACTTGCAAAGGCTCAAAATAAATACTACTTGTGGAAACGCCCTCTGCTTGCCTTCATAGCTCACATTTGATGGAGAAGAAACCTGCCATCAAAAACGTAGCCCGTTATTACAAGCTGTCCAGACATTGCGGTGGATTTACCGGAGGGCCAAAATTAAATATACAGGCTGGTAGAAACACTTCAATATCTGCCCATTAATATTTTATTCCCCTATAAAGGAAAATACCTGTTCGCACATGGATTTTCAAGGTGTTTTACAGAGCAGTTTTAGATCTCGCATAGACAGTGCATGCCCGTCTCTTCGAAAAATGTCGTTTACAGAAGGTGGGCTACAGCCCTCCCATAGGCTTATCATGGGTTAGCTTCAAAGCGTGGCATGCATTATCTTCTTTTCTATTTGCCATGGTATGTGTGCGTCATATCATCTCTTGAGTTTATCCATTCTCTGGAGCATGGACCTCTCCCATATTCTGGTTTATGTTGCTTATTTTCCCTCCAACCCCCTTCTACTGTCCGTTACATCTGTCCCCTCATCCCTGAACCTGTTTCATCTTACCCCCCACCCACCCCGTCTCATCTCTCTCCATCCGCCCTCGGATCTGTTTCACCTAAGCCAAATCTGGCTTTCATCTATCAAAGGTCGGTGTATTGAGTGCCATTTTATTTGGTAATAATAACAATTGCGAATTAAAGCATTTTGAAAACGAAGTGACAAGAAGCACTGTTAAAAACGAACTGCACAACAGATGTCCTACTCCCAAAAACTGTTTCCCAAAAAGCCCATGTGCATCCACATTCCTAAAGCACTCCTTGTCAATGAACTTAGGCTATTTCCAGATATTACATATTTGTGGGACCACAGCACACGGGCCAAGAATCATACAGGTCCCCGCTCTCCCTTGTCGCTGTCCTTTTACCTTTAACCATCACATGTCCTTTAACTTTTCACTTTAACAGTACGTTTTCTGTCAGCAAATGTACAAACGAGTCATACTTGAAATGACAGTAGGGGTTTTCTGGTCCAGTTCATTCAGATTTCAAGTTGTAGTTAATATGAAAGCAAAATCTAATGCGCACAGTGTAATTTACTAATGATGTAATTACATTCCATGATGGCAATAGTGCTGGAAATGGAAAAGAATTGTAGAGCCAGAACAGTGTGGCAATGGCAGCAAGTGGACAGAGTCCACTGCCAGTCAGTTTATTGGTTATTTTTTACAAACTGTCCTCTACAAAGAAATTGATAGCAAAGAGAAAACCCACAGTAAAACTGTTCTGGCTTACTTTATGGGTTACAACAAGAACACACGTTCAAGCTGCACTGCATTTTGTCACCCCTCCTATGTTTCACCAGCAGTGGCGGCTCGCCGAGGGAGTGGTGCGGGCGGTGGGGCGGGGGAGGGGCAGGGTGGGGGGGGTAGTGAACTCGGACATACGACGGACAGAACTCAGACGGTGTTCTGTCCATCGTAAGTCCGAGTCCACTACCCCCCCACCCTGTCCCTCCCCGCCACGCCCCACCACCCCGCAACACTCCCTCGGCGAGCCGCCACTGTTCACCAGACTGCTGCAGAGGGCTGGCACGGGCATGTCAATGCTACTGCTTCCAGGCCCTGCACCACTTCTCCCAGGCCAGTGTCCCCGGTGGGGCGGGATGGGGGGGGACTCGGCAGACGACAACGAGGGAGAATTAAATCAACAATTAATTGTCCCTCATCGTCATCTGTCGAGTTCCCCCCCACCCCCCACCCAGCCCCACCGCTCTTACCTGCACGGACCGCTCCTGGAGTCTTAAAAGATTTCACTGGGGTGGTTACATTTTGCATATGCATAGCTCCAGAGACAAGGAATATAAGGCTGTCCCGGTTTAGGTGGCGGTCGATACACAAAATGATGTACCCTCCCCCACAAAATGATGTACTCTCCCAGATTTCAGGGTGGATGCACAGAAATGATGCTCTGAACCCAAGAATTTTTCCAACATCACAGGAGCAAAATTTGGCTTTTAACCAGCAGCACAGCTACAGCTGGTTAGTCATCCAATATATCACGGTATTTTTCACTGTTAATTAGCAGCAGACGATAAACTGCCCTCGCAGGTACGCTTTTGAGGCGAGATCGTGTGCAACATACACTCCCAGTTCAGGGACCTTCCAAGGAATTTAGCAACGAAACCAGTCTGCCTGCAGGATCTGTGGTTCTCGCTTGCCAAGGCTACCAACAGCTTGGTCTGGAATCAATAGTTTCCAAATTCAAAATAAACACATTTGACCTGTCTAAAATTAACTGAAGCACAGTATGTATTCACTCCAACGCCTGCCAGGTTGTCTGCAAACAAGTGGAGTGCGAGCATAAGCAACTTCAGTCCGTGATCATTATTATTCTGAATAAATACAGAGGAAGCGCAGATAAAGGTCACTTGTCAGAAAACTCTAATGAAAGTGAGTTTTATACTCATGGACCTAATCTCAAGCTTGTACTACACGCATGGGATAGAATACTGTAACAGAAAAGACGTTATCAGAAATGAACCATGCATATTGGTCTAGACACCAAAATAGAAACAAGCAATGGTAAATGTATTAGGTTTCACCTATGTGATTAATAATAAGCTGTTTTTTGTTGTAAGTTGTAGCTTGCTGAGTAGCTGTACAATATAAGTTGCAGAAAGTCTGTTAACATGTTATGACTTCTTTATGTACAAAAAGGCAATAAATTGTGCTGTTACTAGTGGTACAGTGTGGGCAAGTAATATCAACATTTTGAAAAATGAAATTAAAGAGGGAAATTATGGAATTAATTGATGTAATAGCAGTATTATGTGTTTAGAGGAGTTCTGACAACTTTTGGGCCCAGTGCCACTGCACCTGCTGCACCATTCAATTCATGCCGCGAGTGCCTGCAAGGTAACAGCATTGGTGACTGCCTGTTTAGTAGTAAAATATAGCAATATTTGATGTTTAGAAGAGTTATGACAACTTTTGGCCCCGGTGCCACTGCACCTGCTGCAGCATTCAAATCATTACCCTATTGGCTATAAGGTAACTGCACTTGTGACTGCCTATTTAGTAGTAAAATATTGCAATATTTGGTGTTTAGAGGAGTTCTGGTAACTTTTGGGCCCTGTGCCACTGCACCTGCAGCACCATTGAAATCATGGCCCTAGTGCCTGCTTGATAACTACACTTGTGATTGCCTGTTTAGTAATAAAGTTTAGCAATATTCTGCGTTTAGTGGGGTCCCTAGAGCGTTTGGCCCTGGTGCCACTGCACCTGCTGCACCATTCAAATCAGGCCCCTTTTAACTGCAAAATAATTGCAATTGTGTCTGCAGGTATAATAGTGAAATATACCAATATTAGGTGTTTCGAGGAGGTCCTGACAAATTTTGGGCCCAGTGACACTGCACCTGCTGCACCATTCAAATCATGACCCTATTGTCTGCAAGGTAACTGCACTTGTGACTGCCTGTTTGGTAGTAAAATATAGCAATATTTGGTGTTTTGTGGGGTGCCTAGAGCTTTTGGTCCCGTTGCCACTTTACCTGCAGCACTATTGAAATTATGACCCTAGAGCTTGGTAGATAATTGCACTTGTGACTGCCTGTTTAGTTGTAAAATATAGCAATATTAGGTGTTTAGAGGAATTATGACAAATTTTGGCCCTAATGCCACTGCACCTGCTGCACCATTTAAATCAAGCCCCTTTCAACTGCAAGGTAACTGCAATTGTGACTGCCTGTATAGCAGCCTCGGCCGCTGCAGGTAAGAGCGGTGGGGCCGGCTGGGGGGGATTTCGAGCAACGACCACGAGGGAAAGTTAATTATTTATTTAATTTTCCCTTGTGGTCGTCTCTTGAAATCACCCCCCAGCCGGCCCCACCGCCCTACCACTCTCACCTGCAGCGACCGAGGCTGCTGTATAGTAGTAAAATATAGCAATATTAGGGGTTTAGAGGAGTTCAGACAACTTCTGGGCCCGGTGCCACTGCACTTGCCGCACCATTCAAATCATGGCCCTGTTGTCTGCAAGGTAACTGCCATTGTGACTGCCGTTTAGTAGTAAAATATAGCAATTTTAGGTGTTTAGTGGGGTGCCTAGAGCTTTTGGTCCTGGTGTCACTGCACCTGCTGTACCATTGAATTCAAATCTCTTTTAACTGCAAGGTAAGTGCAATTATGACTGCCTGTTTAGTAGTCAAACATATCAATATTATGTGTTTAGAGGAGTTTGGACAGATTTTGGGCCCAGTGCTACTGCACCTGCTGCACCATTCAAATCATGAGCCTGTTGTCTGCAAGGTAACTGCACTTGTGGCTGACTGCATGGTAGTAAAATATAGCATAGCTCTTGTATATTAACTTTATTTTTAACGTGCGATGTTTATTACAACATTTAGAATGAAATCATAAGGGCCAATAGATTAAGTTGAAAAAATCAATCCGATAATGCCTACAAAGTGCAAAGAAAGGTATTGAGGTATGAATAGGAAATACCACAAACGTTTTAAGGCTAAAGAATCAGCTTTACACAACTAAGTAATAAAAAGCAAGCATTCCATCATACTGTTTGAAGCTGTCTACCTTTTCCTTGGGAAGAGATCATATCTTGACAGTGAATGGCGTTTAAACAGTGTGAACATCTTTAGTAGATGCGTACAGTCAGGGGAAGTTAACAAAAAAAAGGTCCACACAAAAGCGAATAAACACAGTAAGAGATTTCACATGCACAGCGCAAGTGCGGTGCATGCAAAACCTATGAAAAAAGCTCTCTTTTTCAGAATGTCTGCACTGAACATTTTTGAGCCAACTGCACAGCTACTAAACTTGATTGGAGAATAAATAGATATTTGTAGGTCATTCTGAAATCTTTGCTAGATTTAATTATTCATTGTGTCCCAAGGCCTCACTTCTGTAAAGAAGGGTCAAAAGTTATGACTGTCATGAGGAAACTTGCAAAGGCTCAAAATAAATACTACTTGTGGAAACGCCCTCTGCTTGCCTTCATAGCTCACATTTGATGGAGAAGAAACCTGCCATCAAAAACGTAGCCCGTTATTACAAGCTGTCCAGACATTGCGGTGGATTTACCGGAGGGCCAAAATTAAATATACAGGCTGGTAGAAACACTTCAATATCTGCCCATTAATAGTTTATTCCCCCATAAAGGAAAATACCTGTTCGCACATGGATTTTCAAGGTGTTTTACAGAGCAGTTTTAGATCTCGCATAGACAGTGCATGCCCGTCTCTTCGAAACATGTCGTTTACAGAAGGTGGGCTACAGCCCTCCCATAGGCTTATCATGGGTTAGCTTCAAAGCGTGGCATGCATTATCTTCTTTTCTATTTGCCATGGTATGTGTGCGTCATATCATCTCTTGAGTTTATCCATTCTCTGGAGCATGGACCTCTCCCATATTCTGGTTTATGTTGCTTATTTTCCCTCCAACCCCCTTCTACTGTCCGTTACATCTGTCCCCTCATCCCTGAACCTGTTTCATCTTACCCCCCACCCACCCCGTCTCATTTCTCTCCATCCGCCCTCGGATCTGTTTCACCTAAGCCAAATCTGGCTTTCATCTATCAAAGGTCGGTGTATTGAGTGCCATTTTATTTGGTAATAATAACAATTGCTAATTAAAGCACTTTGAAAACGAAGTGACAAGAAGCACTGTTTAAAACGAACTGCACAACAGATGTCCTACTCCCAAAAACTGTTTCCCAAAAAGCCCATGTGCATCCACATTCCTAAAGCACTCCTTGTCAATGAACTTAGGCTATTTCCAGATATTACCTATTTGTGGGACCACAGCACACGGGCCAAGAATCATACAGGCCCCCGCTCTCCCTCGTCGCTGTCCTTTCACCTTTAACCATCACATGTCCTTTAACTTTTCACTTTAACAGTACGTTTTCTGTCAGCAAAAGTACAAATGAGTCATACTTGAAATGACAGTAGGGGTTTTCTGGTCCAGTTCATTCAGATTTCAAGTTGTAGTTAATATGAAAGCAAAATCTAATGTGCACAGTGTAATTTACTAATGATGTAATTACATTCCATGATGGCAATAGTGCAGGAAATGGAAAAGAATTGTAGAGCCAGAACAGTGTGACAATGGCAGCAAGTGGGCAGAGTCCACTGCCAGTCAGTTTATTGGTTATTTTTTACAAACTGTCCTCTACAAAGAAATTGATAGCAAAGAGAAAACCCACAGTAAAACTGTTCTGGCTTACTTTATGGGTTACAACAAGAACACACGTTCAAGCTGCACTGCATTTTGTCACCCCTCCTATGTTTCACCAGCAGTGGCGGCTCGCCGAGGGAGTGGTGCGGGGCGGTGGGGGAGGGGCAGGGTGGGGGGGTAGTGAACTCGGACATACGACGGACAGAACTCAGAGGGTGTTCTGTCCATCGTAAGTCCGAGTCCACTACCCCCCCCACCCTGTCCCTCCCCGCCACGCCTCACCGCCTCGCACCACTCCCTCGGCGAGCCGCCACTGTTCACCAGACTGCTTCAGAGGGCTGGCACGAGCATGTCAATGCTACTGCTTCCAGGCCCTGCACCACTTCTCAGAGGCCAGTGTCCCCGGTGGGGCGGGATGGGGGGGACTCGGCAGACGACAACGAGGGAGAATTAAATCAACAATTAATTGTCCCTCATCGTCATCTGTCGAGTTCCCCCCCACCCCCCACCCAGCCCCACCGCTCTTACCTGCACGGACCTCTCCTGGAGTCTTAAAAGATTTCACTGGGCTGGTTACATTTTGCATTTGCATAGCTCCAGAGACAAGGAATATAAGGCTGTCCCGGTTTAGGTGGCGGTCGATACACAAAATGATGTACCCTCCCGCACAAAATGATGTACTCTCCCAGATTTCAGGGTGGATGCACAGAAATGATGCTCTGAACCCAAGAATTTTTCCAACATCACAGGAGCAAAATTTGGCCTTTAACCAGCAGCACAGCTACAGCTGGTTAGTCATCCAATATATCACGGTATTTTTCACTGTTAATTAGCAGCAGACGATAAACTGCCCTCGCAGGTACGCTTTTGAGACGAGAACGTGTGCAACATACACTCCCAGTTCAGGGACCTTCCAAGGAATTTAGCAACGAAACCAGTCTGCCTGCAGGATCTCTGGTTCTCGCTTGCCAAGGCTACCAACAGCTCGGTCTGAAATTAATAGTTTCCAAATTCAAAATAAACACATTTGACCTGTCTAAAATTAACTGAAGCACAGTATGTATTCACTCCAACGCCTGCCAGGTTGTCTGCAAACAAGTGGAGTGCGAGCATAAGCAACTTCAGTCCGTGATCATTATTATTCTGAATAAATACAGAGGAAGCGCAGATAAAGGTCACTTGTCAGAAAACTCTAATGAAAGTGAGTTTTATACTCATGGACCTAATCTCAAGCTTGTACTACACGCATGGGCTAGAATACTGTAACAGAAAAGACGTTATCAGAAATGAACCATGCATATTGGTCTAGACACCAAAATAGAAACAAGCAATGGTAAATGTATTAGGTTTCACCTATGTGATTAATAATAAGCTGTTTTTTGTTGTAAGTTGTAGCTTGCTGAGTAGCTGTACAATATAAGTTGCAGAAAGTCTGTTAACCTGTTATGACTTCTTTATGTACAAAAAGGCAATAGATTGTGCTGTTACTAGTGGTACAGTGTGGGCAAGTAATACCAACATTTTGAAAAATGAAATTAAAGAGGGAAATTATGGAATTAATTGATGTAATAGCAGTATTATGTGTTTAGAGGAGTTCTGACAACTTTTGGGCCCAGTGACACTGCACCTGCTGCACCATTCAATTCATGCCGCGAGTGCCTGCAAGGTAACAGCATTGGTGACTGCCTGTTTAGTAGTAAAATATAGCAATATTTGGTGTTTAGAAGAGTTATGACAACTTTTGGCCCCGGTGCCACTGCACCTGCTGCAGCATTCAAATCATTACCCTATTGGCTATAAGGTAACTGCACTTGTGAATGCCTATTTAGTAGTAAAATATTGCAATATTTGGTGTTTAGAGGAGTTCTGGTAACTTTTGGGCCCTGTGCCACTGCACCTGCAGCACCATTGAAATCATGGCCCTAGTGCCTGCTTGATAACTACACTTGTGATTGCCTGTTTAGTAATAAAGTTTAGCAATATTCTGCGTTTAGTGGGGTCCCTAGAGCGTTTGGCACTGGTGCCACTGCACCTGCTGCACCATTCAAATCAGGCCCCTTTTAACTGCAAAATAATTGCAATTGTGTCTGCCGGTATAATAGTGAAATATACCAATATTAGGTGTTTCGAGGAGGTCCTGACAAATTTTGGGCCCAGTGACACTGCACCTGCTGCACCATTCAAATCATGAGCCTGTTGTCTGCAAGGTAACTGCACTTGTGGCTGACTGCATGGTAGTAAAATATAGCATAGCTCTTGTATATTAACTTTATTTTTAACGTGCGATGTTTATTACAACATTTAGAATGAAATCATAATGGCCAATAGATTAAGTTGAAAAAATCAATCCGATAATGCCTACAAAGTGCAAAGAAAGGTATTGAGGCATGAATAGGAAATGCCACAAACGTTTTAAGGCTAAAGAATCTGCTTTACACAACTAAGTATTAAAAAGCAAGCATTCCATCATACTGTTTGAAGCTGTCTACCTTTTCCTTGGGAAGAGATCATATCTTGACAGTGAATGGCGTTTAAACAGTGTGAACATCTTTAGTAGATGCGTACAGTCAGGGGAAGTTAACAAAAAAAAAGTTCCACACAAAAGCGAATAAACACAGTAAGAAATTTCACATGCACAGCGCAAGTGCCGTGTATGCAAAACCTATGAAAAAAGCTCTCTTTTTCAGAATGTCTGCACTGAACATTTTTGAGCCAACTGCACAGCTATTAAACTTGATTGGAGAATAATTAGATATTTGTAGGTCATTCTGAAAACTTTGCTAGATTTAATTATTCATTGTGTCCCAAGGCCTCACTTCTGTAAAGAAGGGTCAAAAGTTATGAGGACTGTCATGAGGAAACTTGCAAAGGCTCAAAATAAATACTACTTGTGGAAACGCCCTCTGCTTGCCTTCATAGCTCACATTTGATGGAGAAGAAACCTGCCATCAAAAACGTAGCCCGTTATTACAAGCTGTCCAGACATTGCGGTGGATTTACCGGAGGGCCAAAATTAAATATACAGGCTGGTAGAAACACTTCAATATCTGCCCATTAATAGTTTATTCCCCCATAAAGGAAAATACCTGTTCGCACATGGATTTTCAAGGTGTTTTACAGAGCAGTTTTAGATCTCGCATAGACAGTGCATGCCTGTCTCTTCGAAACATGTCGTTTACAGAAGGTGGGCTACAGCCCTCCCATAGGCTTATCATGGGTTAGCTTCAAAGCGTGGCATGCATTATCTTCTTTTCTATTTGCCATGGTATGTGTGCGTCATATCATCTCTTGAGTTTATCCATTCTCTGGAGCATGGACCTCTCCCATATTCTGGTTTATGTTGCTTATTTTCCCTCCAACCCCCTTCTACTGTCCGTTACATCTGTCCCCTCATCCCTGAACCTGTTTCATCTTACCCCCCACCCAGGGCTTTAAGTGGGGGGGGTCTGTGGGGGTCTGAGCACCCCCAGTTTTTTTGGGGGGGCCTCGAAAGAGGTCTCTAGGGGGCTCTATTTTCGGGCCTCAAAGGTCAAAGGTAGGGTGACCAGACGTCCCGGTTTTTGTTTGGTGTTTCGGGTGAGCATGCGCGCGCACTGCTTAAGGCGTGACGTCATTGTAGCAGGAAGGGAAATCCTTTGAAGAGAGACACTTTCTCTCGGGATTTCCCTTCTCTTTGAACACGCAGCGCCACCTACGTCATCATGCCAGCCATCGGCACAACAACAGCTGGTTAGAACCGGCACGACCCTGCTTTTACGGCCTGCAGCAAGATTTCTCCAGCAACCAGTGTGACCCTGCTCTGCCTTAAAGCAAGCGAGGGACGAGGGTCTACAACAGAATCCAGCAGCAGTGACAATACCACTACCAGTGCAGCCCTGCCCCTGTCGGCCCGTCATCTCTATGCCTCAAAAACCTGTCTGATTTCTCTAGATACATACCTGCCCGTCTTTTTTCTCAATCATATGTCTATTTCTATTTTGCTGAGGAAGAGGACCAAGGGACTGTCTGCTGTGTGCTGTGTCCCCTTACTTGAAGAGGAGCTGTGCTGTGTGCTTTGCCCCTCTGAAGCCTGCCTATCTCCAAGGGCCTGAGAAGAGCTGGCCTCCTGTTGGGAACTCAGGGATACAAAAGTTCTCCAGAACCCACCATTCCAGCTGCTGTGTGTGTGTCTCTGCGCACAGCCTGTGCCTTCGTGAAGCTGCCTTCTGGTGATGAATGCATTCTTTATGGTGAAACAGATATCCAGAAACTGTGTTCAGAGTTTCAGCTGCCAGCAAGAGATACTATCCAAGTTTTTAGACTTTTCAAAGATTTTGGTGGAAAGAAAACCCCTGAAGCATTAAAAAAGTTAGTAGTTTGCATGGAAACCCTGCCAGCAAGTAATGTGGATTGCGAGAGAGGTTTCAGCGCAATGAACTTAATTGCTAGTCCAACAAGGGCCTCTCTTCTTGTAGAGACCATTTCTTCATGCTTATGGGTAAAACTCAATGGTCCTCCATTTGAAACAGTTGACGCAACGCTGTATGTAAAGAGTTGGCTGGCAAAACTTAGAAGGTCTGCTGAAGAAAATTGTTGTGAGAAACCCCAGCAAAATAGACACAGTGAATATCTTCAAGGGTTTTGGGAAATCCTGCAATAGATTTCTAAGTAATGTAAATAATTTTTACATGTTTTTTAAAGTGTTTGGTATTTTATGGCTTATACTTAATAAATATACCTTTTTGCCTATTTTATTATCCTTTGCTGGATGCGACTTCATGATTTTCTTAAGCACACAATGCTAGTTATCTTGATTTAGACCACGCCCCTACTCGGATAGGCCACACCCCTTTAAGAAATGTGCCACGCCCCTTTTAGAGCACCCCCAGTTTTTTTTCCCCACTTAAAGCCCTGCCCCCACCCACCCAGTCTCATTTCTCTCCATCCGCCCTCGGATCTGTTTCACCTAAGCCAAATCTGGCTTTCATCTATCAAAGGTCGGTGTATTGAGTGCCATTTTATTTGGTAATAATAACAATTGCTAATTAAAGCATTTTGAAAACGAAGTGACAAGAAGCACTGTTTAAAACGAACTGCACAACAGATGTCCTACTCCCAAAAACTGTTTCCCAAAAAGCCCATGTGCATCCACATTCCTAAAGCACTCCTTTTCAATGAACTTAGGCTATTTCCAGATATTACCTATTTGTGGGACCACAGCACACGGGCCAAGGATCATACAGGCCCCCGCTCTCCCTCGTCGCTGTCCTTTCACCTTTAACCATCACATGTCCTTTAACTTTTCACTTTAACAGTACGTTTTCTGTCAGCAAAAGTACAAACGAGTCATACTTGAAATGACAGTAGGGGTTTTCTGGTCCAGTTCATTCAGATTTCAAGTTGTAGTTAATATGAAAGCAAAATCTAATGCGCACAGTGTAATTTACTAATGATGTAATTACATTCCATGATGGCAATAGTGCTGGAAATGGAAAAGAATTGTAGAGCCAGAACAGTGTGGCAATGGCAGCAAGTGGACAGAGTCCACTGCCAGTCAGTTTATTGGTTATTTTTTACAAACTGTCCTCTACAAAGAAATTGATAGCAAAGAGAAAACCCACAGTAAAAACTGTTCTGGCTTACTTTATGGGTTACAACAAGAACACACGTTCAAGCTGCACTGCATTTTGTCACCCCCCCCCTAAGTTTCACCAGCAGTGGCGGCTCGCCGAGGGAGTGGTGCGGGGCGGTGGGCGGGTGAGGGGCAGGGTGGGGGAGTAGTGAACTCGGACATATACGACGGCCAGAACTCTGAGGGAGTTCTGCCCATCGTAAGTCCGAGTCCGCTACTCCCCCACCCTGCCCCTCCCCGCCACGCCCCACCGCCTCACCGCCCCACACCACTCCCCCGGCGAGCCGCCACTGTTCACCAGACTGCTTCAGAGGGCTGGCACGGGCATGTCAATGCTACTGCTTCCAGGCCCTGCCCTGCAGCACTTCTCCCAGGCCAGTGTCCCCGGGTACGGAACTATCGGGCGGGAGTTTTCAGACCCAATAATTCCAGGCCCTGAGACCCTTGCAATTTCGATTTGCATTATTTCAAGCAGAGTTAACACTCTGGGTGAAATAACTCGTCTTAGGGCCATAGAGCTGAATATTATTGGAGCTGCAACTTGTAAAAACAATGGTTTATTAGATCATTTGCTAAGGTAAATGAGTACATGAAATTTGTACATGAATTAACAGTGTATTTCAAATATTGGGCAAATTGTAGCAAGCAAATATTTGTATGTTGTGGCCCACTTTTCAGGCAAACTCCGAATAGACGATAATTGAATAATCAATAAATTCCAAACACCTCAGTGTCAGAATTTATAGGGTGCAATAATTATCACTTACAACACTGGGGCACTCATAAGTGAGGCCTTATTTTTTTTAAAAAACATGTCTAATGGTAATATCTTAAAACTATCAACTATGAATAGTTGTCATCTGTGTGTCCATTTTGTGAAGCACAAAATAAATAATATAACCTCTGTAACTGTGCCCTGTCACCTGTCATTACCCATTCTATAATAGTTAACAGACCACTGTGCTTTTAGTATCGTAACACATACAATCAAATGTTTCTGATGTGCTTTAGAGAAGTTAGTTTGCCTTGAAACAGAAATGCTACTTGGGACATAGATGGACTTTATAACCAAGAATATATTTGTTTGTATTTGTGGCCATGTTTTGGGATATGGTGCTTGGCCCCTTTGACATTTATGATCTATTACTCTCAGGAGGATGCAGAATAATAGAGAGGAGAATCTAGGGGCTGCTAAGGGTGGTCAGGTGGTCACTTATGACCAGGAAAAGTTGGCTTAAAATATGTGTCTTTACTTGTGAAAATATTAACATGAGAATGCCTAAAGAATGGAATAAACAGAAAATGTGCCTTTTCTTAAACGTGCAAATTAAGTGTAGCATGATTTCTGTAGTAAGCACCCATTTCTATCCTAACTACATTGTGAAGCTAGACTAGGCCTAATTTATTTCTCCGATTTTCTGCATTGCCTTTATTTCAACTTATCTTAAATAAATAAATGTTTTTAGCACGATGCTGAACGGTGCAGTGTTAAATAGATAATTCATGTTTGACTTCATTAGGCATGTCATCTTTGTAGAATGTGCTGACTTTAAAGATGTATTTCCTTCCTTCCTAAACTACATGTTCTCATTGTATTTGGTTAGATTTTAGCTGCCACATATTTACAATAAAGAATACCAACAGTATAGTTAAAACAATAGTGTATGCAGGAAAATTTGAAGCTCATAACTTAATTCCATAGAAGTCACAACTAGAATGTTTCTGCTTCAGACTAGTTCATTGTCACGCAGCAGAGTTCTGAATAGCTCATAGTGTAAACTGCAGGTTTCTCGTGTGAACTCAGGGTGAATGTAACGCACATGAACATTAGCAACTAAGTAGACTGTTTGCAGATAATGCTTCGTACGTTTATCGTGGGAATGACGAAAGATGTAGCAGACCGTTGGATGATCCTTTTCATTGGACTGAGATTACCTAACACTGGCATGGATGGATACATGCGTTTTTGTGATTAATATAAGTGTTCCTAGTTAGGATAGATCAAAGTTCTCCCACCACCCTTTCCTTAAAGCACGCTCTGAAAGCTTATTCTGCCTGACTGGTCCAGACTTTTTTATTCTGTGACTGACCCTTCTCCTGGCTTTCATCTTTTTGCTGTGAGCTACTGCTGATGGTGATTTCTAAATTATTTTAGGATAACAGCTAGAGCTGTGACTAACTTTCGAATTAAGAGAGGAGACTCGGACGAGTTTCCAAAACTGCTCTTCATGAGGAGTTCAACTAAAATCTAATCCTATTTAAATTGCTCCTTAAAATGTCACTCTTTTCTGAAAATGACTCTTTTTGGGGTTTCTGGTAGGCTAGGATCTCCTAGAGTAGAATAGGGAGTTAATTAAATATTTC
This sequence comes from Calotriton arnoldi, assembly GCA_963921515.1. Classification (NCBI taxonomy): domain Eukaryota; kingdom Metazoa; phylum Chordata; class Amphibia; order Caudata; family Salamandridae; genus Calotriton; species Calotriton arnoldi. The sequence continues at coordinate 2,258,553 of CAWUFW010001478.1, read as the reverse complement.
CTTTACAGAACATTCTGTAATATTTCTTGATTGTCGCTAACCATTATTTTTCTTGATATTTCTGTAAATGGATTTATCTAATTTCAAATTTGAATAAAGATACCAAAAACAAAATACTAAACTTTAAACTATGAATAAAGGTTTTAGGACTATTCTAAACTCTCATTGTTGACTGAACATAATAAGTGCTGTTTATATTTTGACATTGACTCATACTCCATTCTAAAACGGTGGCAAAGATCCAGCTGACCAGAAGAAGAACAAGGTGCAGAGTTGGAGACCACCTTTGTAAGTCAAGGGTTGACCTGATTTAAAAGAAAGATATTTCCGTACCAGCACAGCATGCATATTTCAGAAAGAGACATACAGAGAAGTTTATGGTTTGGGAGATTGGCTGCATGTTTGTAAGAGGGCAAGAAGGAAAAGGAGGCAGAGAATGGGGAGGAAGATGGCCAAACAACAGAGAGAAGCATCGGGCAGGAAAGAAGATTGATCAGGGAAAAAGAAACAGAAGAAGGAATTGAAGAGCTAGGGAAAGTAGAATGGAGTAGGGAGGATAAAACCCATATCTTTCACAAGGTACATGTCATACTTTTCCCCCAATCTTTGCAGTCACAGGGACAACCTAGAAACATCAAAGTTGAGGTTCTAGAAGTTCCCCACTGATCAGGACAAAAGGCACTTTGGTTGTAATGAAAAGTTAAACTTTCAAGCCTCCTTTGTCATTAAGGATAGCTTGATTGAGCAGTCGGTGTCTAAGTTAAAGAAACCTTCATTTTGACTACTAAAAATAGTATACAAAGTTGTACAGTTCCAATAAAGATGGAATATTTAACCAAAGTTGCTATTTTATATTAAAAGGCCAAGACTTTAACAACGCCTTAAGATGTATAAATAGATGATCAATAAAAATAATAAACAAACAAAGTCAACCACTTGAATGCAGTAAAGTCAATAAATATAACAGGAAAATACACTTGCAACATTGGGTTTACAAGCTACACACAATGAATACTGTTCATGATCACTAAATTATTGTGAACACTTTGCTGCTCATAGAACAATGAGAACATAGAGGATTGTTATGCCCCTGCTAAAATGCTGTGCGTGATCACTGCGGAAATTACAACATGTATAAAATATAAATGTTGCAACCAGCAACGAGAAACAAAAACCTTTTTTTAATATATATAAACAGACTTGTGACTGTCAACTGTGGGAGATCATGTATATCTAACTGTTGGAAATGACTATTTTTTTCATGCTATGCCCCCCGATTTTTGCCTTTTATTGCTGAACCCATTTTTGTTGGCCAAATGACTCTGCACATTTTACTCCTGCTAAGCAGAGGCAAAGTGCTTGTATTCTCCCTTTTAAATCTGGTAAAATTCGCATAGACCTAATTGTCACATTTAATTTGCTTGTAGTGCCTAGTATGTTGTACTACATGTTCCAAGGACCTGTTAAATAAATACTGCCAGTGGGCTGCAGCGCTCATTGTTCCATCCACTAAAGTAGCACTGGACAACATGTCTCCAGGCCTGCCAGTGGAATCTGGGTAAACTACCATTTCAACCTGGCAGCATAAGCCTTTTTCTGGTCCTACATCATCGATTTTAATGCTTATAAACCGCCCCCCACCCCCAATGTATGCCCTAAATACCCATAAGGCAGGCTGCATGGTATTTAAAACGTAAGGCAGTGTATTTGATGGTTTATACTCCGTGATAGTGAAAAATCTTCAACCCTGTGTTTTCACTGTGGCAAGACTGGCAATCCCATAGGAAATTCCTGGGTTACATTATAATAAGTTACGATACTTAACTTCAGTTTGGGAGTAGCTAGAAAAACGGTTCAAGGACTCATTTTAATAGTAATTTAAAATCATACTAATAAAGCCAGATTTTATATTACTTGTTTGAAAATTACACTTTCATAAAGATGTCATTTTCCTCCGTAAGCCAAAAGGGGCAACTGCTGGGACTCCATTGTCACCTGGCTGCTGATGGCGTCTCTGTGGGGAGATGTGGATTGCTTCCAGACAGTGGACAAAGGGCTTGTGTGTGGAGAGGTGTTTTTCATCCTTGAGCAGGATGGTCTCTTGGCTATATGCAGCCCCCTCCTGAACGTCAAAGGATGCCTACCCTGTTACAGGCAGACAGTGGTGCTGGAACAATTTTCAGAGTGGGGGGGCTGCCATCAGTGTTACATTACTGAAGTCATAGGGATTGTGAAAAATCCAAGCATCAGACAAAAAACAAGTAAAGCAAATGGGCCACATCCGTTCAGCAGGAGAGTGGTAAGGGTATGGTATGCAACTGCTGGTGCACTTTGAAGCACACTATCACAAATATAATACTAAAGCATGGTATAGTAATGTACCGTCATTTATAGACAGTGCATTGCCCTTTGAAATGGCCACAAAATTTGCACAAACGTGTGGTTTTACTGCTAAAATTATAAATCGCACAAACAATAATATGCAAAAATCAGGTTTCAGCAAATACTTATAATTTGCACATCAATAAGAAAAATGTCTTGATTTGAGTTGATTCTATTAAAATCGTTTTTTCCATCGCACTTCAGAATTACAAAAATGAGCTTCACTTGAGCTTTCATAACTGTTGATATGTAAACCCCAATCTCCATGTTAAAAGAATAAGAAGCAATTTGTTAGCCTGACATTTGACCTCTGTCTTTGAAGACAAAGAAAATGTGACAAAATGAAAACACAATTTAAAGGCATTTTTCTCCTGCAGTCACCTTCTGAACTCCAGTCTAGTTATTTCGGGAAAGCTGCAGCACCTCCACACCTCTACTTCTATGTTGGCAGATGGAGCTCACACCGAGGCCTGCCTCCCTTTTGTCTTGCTGGTCAGCTTCCTCCAAACCCAGTGGAAAGGGGGAGAAGCCCAGAATTGGTTTGGATTGATTTCAAGGGAGGGTTTGCCCATTATCATAGCCACTCCTCTGGGTGGGAACAGGGAGCTCTGACCAGGGGAAGAAAGGTTCTGCCATGTTGGATTTAGGGAGAGGGGAGCACTTTGGGGTAGATTACAGTAAAACCAGAAGTGCTGCAAAAGTGGGGGAGGTCACCCCTGTAAACTTTCACCCTATTGCTTAGGGAGTGGTCAGATGTTTCCCCCAACATGCTGACACTGGGCATATATGGGCATTCCACAGTATCCTCCTCAGAACACTACTGGTCCTGTGAAGAATCAGAAAAAGGACTACCCTGTTCTCTAAAGAACCTGAAGGAACAATGGACCTTCCTGCCTTGAAAACAGGACTCGAGAAAGTGACACCAAGGGTCAGTTGGCTGACCTGCTGTTTGAGCTACAGGGGCACAACAAGCTGCCAGAGGCCCTTTTCCTTCAACTGCTGCTGGTCTCTGTTGGAGTGAGTCCTAACCCACTAGTGGTCCCCCCTGGTCCTGGACCCTTGATAGGTGTTAGAGTGTACTTCTCCTGTCCACACCGCAAAAGCTCAGACTTAAAAAGGTTTTGTCAACTTTCTGACTGGAGAACCGACAGAGATCAGGTCCCCTGTTAAAACCGTAGTCGTCGATGTTGAATCGCCAGTCGGCCTCACCATGCTCGTTTGCCCTGCAGCGAGCTAATTTCCACAAAAGTTTCTAGGTCCGAAAGGACAGAGTCCATCAGGACTGATGCTGAGCAGTAAGTTGTCCATGTCAAAGCACTACTGGCACCGACTTCAGACTTCGCCCTCTTGGAGCTTTCCCACTTTCATCGACAACCACAACGTGACCCCACTTTTCAGCAACCCGCTGCAGTCGAACCCCACTTCGAATTCCGCTTGCAGCTTTCCCCGTCGCTGACTAATTGACAACCACTTTTTCTCCATCAAAATTTATAAGTTCGAAGGTACATTTTTCATCTGGATGAAACTAGAAGACCCACGCTCTATCGCAGTCAGCCTTAACTTTTGACCCAGTCTAGCATGAACAAATAACTACAGTTGGTTGGTTCTTTGTCCTTTTTGGCACTATTCTTAATTCAAACTTTAAAAATTAATATCTCTTGCCTTACTTATTGGATATTTTTCTCATTTTTGGTATTGTTTAATGTATTAGAAATTGCTTTAATTTTCTTAATTGGTTTGGGATTGTTCTTGTGTTGTGTTTTCACTTTATTATTGTTTGAGTACTGTACAATACCTTACACATTGCCTCTAAGTGAAGCATGACTGCTGTGTGCCAAGCTACCACAGGGTTAAGCACAGGTTTATTTAATTACTTTAGTGGTTCATTCTGACAAGGATTGTGACTATTATTTAAGATGGTTTCTCAACCCTGCAACTAATACTCCAATTTCTCACACAACCCAAATGTATGAAATCATTAGATCAGTAGGACACAGACCATCTTGTGCTTCTATCACCTTTCATCATGTGTAGCCTAGGCAAGGTTTACTCTAGTGAATTTAAAAAAATGGTGTAAAATGTTTCATATTAACTGAGATTGTTCATTATGGTCCTACCACATAGCAATAGTGATTTCATAGCACATACCTCTCAATTCACCTACTATTTTTTATAGGTAAACATTCATCTGTTAGGTAACTCTCTTTATGTTAGATACTGTCTGACTACAGTTGCCACAAAAACCCAAAGATCCTCATTTCACGTTTTTCCAGTCGTCCAAGTAAAACTTAATTGAAATTAGATATTGATTGTAATTTTAATTATTTTCAACATCAGTCGTTTTCAGGACACTACTACATATCATTCATTTTAAGGACACTACTACATATCCTTAAAAAATTAGTTTCTGTTGGGAATTTATTTCTGTTGTGAAATGTCATGTGCCTAGTATATGCACCTACATCTACCCATCTAGGACAACTCCATTTTCTCCTACCCATAGGATATCACCTGTGTGTCATACAAGTGCTATGTCATTATAAACTGCTTTGTCTGGCCTTTAGAGTTGAGTGTTGCCATTTGCCCTAAGATTCTGAATCCATTCCATTTGATCTTTTTTAAATCTGAGCCTTTGGCATGCTCCTTCACAAGAAACTTCTAGAACTGCAAGACACTCCTTTGTTTGGACAGATTTTCAGTACTTAGTCCATGAAACGTTGATAAAGATTGTTGGGTCACAAAAAACACAATTTGTTCATACAGGCTTTTTGCATTAAGAATGTGATTGTGGAGATGATGACAATGGGTAATGAGAAGTAATGGGTAAATGCAGAAATGGAATGGAGCTGCCCAGTACAATGGGACATTGTAAAGTTAAGGAGAGCATCACGAATAGTGTAGGGCAAAATGAGAGAACGGGGAATAGGTGGGCAAGGTAGAATAATAACATTTAAAAAATGTGCATCTTGGTTTTACTGAAGGAATCATAGAGTTTTGACTTTCGAAGAGTTTTCTAGTTTCAATATACTTCAGTTAGGGCCTCTTATTCCAGGAGTTGTGAATTCTGCCACAACCTTAATTGAGTCTCAAAACCTCTACATTCATTGAACTCTGATCCATGAAGGAGACAGGTCCAAGATGAAAAGTATTATCATCGGCATTTAAAAATAAAGACACTGTTGGGACAAACCATGGAAGGATTTCATTTCTGCACACCAAGTTGGGTGATAAATCCTCCTGCATGTTACAAAAATCCTTGGAGGAAAGTACAGGACAGAGAAATCCATTTCTCCTGGGGTGGTTGGGAAAAATGACTTCGAAGACTGATGTCCCATTAGGCTGACTGTTTCCACCCAGTGTGCCAAAAGAACACCATGTGAAAACCTTTCTCTTTGGTAAAGTGGAAACCATTTGGGGTTCCCTCATAAAGGTTTGGTGCCTTCCACATGGGTGTCCCATAAAATCGCCACACAATACAGTAGATCATGTGAGAAATTCCCAATATCCCTCAAATGTTTGCCTTCCTATGCTAAAACCATTTTTGCTAGCACTAGGACTCTGTGCTCAGAGGTAAAGTGCTTGTGCTCTTCTTTCTTTTAAACTTGGGTAAATTGGCATATACATAGTTGACACATTTAATGTACTTATTTATCCCTAGTATATGCATGTATCCAGGGCCTGTAAATGTAATACTACTAGTGAGCTACAGCACTCATTGCGCCCCCCACTAAAGTAGCTCTATAAAACAGTTCCCCATGCCTGCCCCTGCACCCTGTCTGTGTGCAGTTTTAAACTGCCATCTCCTCCTGGCAAAATAAAGCTTTTTTCCAAGACTAAACCTTCCTTTTTATTGCTCATATGTCAACACGCCATTATTTAGGATTTGCAGTTCCACCGCAAACTCACTGTAATTTAAAAAAAATGTTTTAGGCCCCAGGGAGTTGTCCTCTGGGAAGCCGCTACCAGGCCTGGGGGTGGGGGGGCAGGATATCCCTACCCAGTACACTATATGTTTTTTTCTACCTTATTTTCAAGACTGGGGACTGAGTTCCAAGTCCTAATCTTTGTTGATGTGGTGGCAGCCAATCACATTTTTTCTTAAGATTTTGCGACTCAGTGGATCCTCCACAGTGTGAAATATACAATGTTTTTGAACCTTAGTTTCTCAAAAACTACCAAATAGATTTACACCAAATTACAAAAATCAAGCTTTCTCGACCAAGATCTAGCTTTCTGCCAAATTTGGTGTAATTCCATTCAGCAATTTTTGCAATATCACAGTGTAATTTTCCTATGGAAAAATGAATGAGAAAAACGCTTTTCAGGACCCCCCTTTTGCTCTAACCCTGCTTGGTAGATCACTCTGAAACTTTCCAGGAAGGTGGCTGGTTTTAAGTTTTGGGAATGTTCTTCCCATGGAAATGTGGTCCTAGAAGCGACCAATACTGGGTCTGGGATAGATAGATAGATAGATAGATAGATAGATAGATAGACAGATTAAAGTGGCATTAGAGTTAGGTGAAAATGTCAGTTTAAACACAACATTTTAAACTCCAAAAACCACTGAAATTAAAGGAAGTAACTATAAAGCATGACCTCGCCATGCACTGTAATGCCATCAATGATGTAATATCAGATATCTCCTGTGATGTTATCAATGATGTCATAGAACATGTCATGAGCAATATAATATGTGAGGTCATAAGGAGTGCACAGCGAGGGTGTGTATTTATGGTACTTCAGTTAACTGGTGATTTTCAACGGTCTTTTGAGTAATAGGTCCCCTTGGTAATTAAACCCTTGACATTACTGTTATTTTCAAAGCACTCCGAGCTAGAGGTGTATGCCCTTGAGGTGGAGTGAAGAGAACCTTTGTGGTTGGTTGTATAGCTGCACTTTGGGGCCTAAAAAATGTTTTAAAAAAAAGACTCAAAGATATATTTGTGATTTTTCTTTTTTTAATAAATACTTTATTGAAAATATTTTGTGATAATCAAAATTAATAAAAATTGTAATGTGTGCATTTATGAAAAATGTACATTAAATTATAATTATTGTTCACTTTTTGACAAAGTCAATAGTTATACTTTATTTGTTGATGTGCTCACCTCCTGATAAAGCCAACAGACCTTTGATAAAACCAGTAGGTCTGCCTTACCTAAAATGACACACCTTTATATTGTTACATGACATACTTGGCAGGGCGTTAGCAGTCTGAAGGGGGTTCTGCACAGGGCCTGGCTACAGGCAAGACCCTGCACCCAACTCCACATTGCACACTGATGGACAGCTTACTTTATGTTAGAAAAAACATAGAATCCACTGAAAAAAACAAAGGTTAAAGTGATATTTTAATTAGAAATTGTAATATTATCGTACTTTACATTAAAAAAAAGTCTTATAAATTCACTGAAAAAATCAAACCAAAGGTTACAGGGATGCTATAGTTAGGTAAAAATAGTAGTTAAAACATGAGGTTTCAACACCTCAACCTTATCTCAAGTAACTATTACTCATCCCCTAAAGTAACTATAGCTTGAACCCTCGCCATGCACTGCTTGTACCCTCACATATTACATCAGCCGTGACATGCCATTGACTGAAATTGATAACATCTACAATGACATCTGAAATGACATAATTGATTCATTGATAACAACACTGTGCACACACACACACATGCATATATTCAAATATATATTCAATTTCAGTGTGTTGCTGAGTGCTTTCAAAGTATAGCAGCATTATATCGTATATATTGAAGCTACTGTAATATCTCCAAGTAATAATGTTTTTCATACTTTCTTTCATTTTGTTTTCTAATGCAAATATGGAACGTATAAATGCAGGGTATTAAGTGAAAATCAAAATAATTCAAAGGCAGGCTTTTGCTAATCCTGGCACCAATGTATATTTTGATTAAAATGCCTCTCTTTGAGTTCTAAATCTTTAATTTTGACATTTTCTGAAATGGCATGGGCAAAATGTAAACATAGGCCACATGATTGAAGCTAGGACTTACTCACAAAGGCCAGACATAATAAATGTGCAAGCACAGATGCCTGCTTCACTTTATATTTTCAGTCTGAAACAGTCATGAGCCTCTATTCAGATATGCATTTCAGAGCAAAGTAATGGAAAAGAGGGGTGTATGAGCTCAACAAGAAAGAAAGGGTATAACTGCATTGGCAAGGCTGTGTGATTTCATCAACTTTGGCATTCAGCTGCATTTGTATGGTATCTTCAAATTAGAAAAAGCTATTGTTGAGAAAATGTCTAGAAATGGCAAAAGCCGACAATTTTCAGAGTGGGGACACTGGCTAATAAACTTCACGTCACTGAAGTCAAAGGGATTATGAAAATTCCTAGTCTCACAAAAAGAACAACTGTAGCAAATAGCCACACCCTTCCAACTGGAGACTGGTTGCGGAGACGCAGGTGTGAAGTGGTACATTGCTTGAGCACATAATCTAAACTATATCACTAAAACACAGTCTGGTAGGATACAGTCAGTCACATACCACATTTCCCATTTAAATCGCTTGTTTCTGCAACTGAGTCACGAGAATAATAACTAGGCCGCCAAAATCACTTTTGGGGAAGAGTGACATCTTAAAGTTGCTTTTTACAACATATAGTGATCTGTTTTAAGACTAACCTGGGCAACTGTAGTATCTTAACATGAGTTGAAACCATGCTATGATCCTGCATCTTCTAGGTAAACTGGTTCTATGAAACCTCCAACCATGACTGATTCATGTAAATATGCAAATTGAGTAAGGATTCCTCAGCCTTTCTCCTGGTTGGTGTTCTTTGCCTGCTGGGTATTAATTCACCTCATCAGTAAAATCTTCTCACCATAATGGAACATCCTGAAAATTAATTGATTGTGCCTCGGATGGGAGGCACATAGAGGCAAAGGAAATAAGTGTCTTGCATCTCTATCTTTTAACGGAATCCTGTAATTCTCCAGTTGACAATGCAAAGAAGATGGGCCTAAAATTCGGAGGGTTCACTTACTAATGTCACTAAGATTATGGAATAAATTGCACATTTCTGTTCATGCTGATGAAATAGTTGCCAGCCCTGTATTCTCCAGCAGTCGCTCAAACCCCCTCAATTACATTAATAAATGCAGAACTGACAGCGACCCAAGTAAATCATTAGGTACTCTCTAATTTCCAATAATGCGTGCATGTTTAGTATTCCACATCTCTAGAACCATTTATCTCCCCTTAAGAAACAAATTAAGTAATTGTTTAAGTTTTTTCTGATGTGCAATATTAGGTGACAAATTATTTGTGCAAATTAGTAATTTTAATGATGCATATGACCATAACCGATGAATTAATGTCTTTGCACTTAAAACTATATGATTATCTCATTGATTAATAATGTAGTATAGTTATGCTACATTTTCATGTAACATACTCAGTTACAAGAGCTACACATAAACTCATAAGGCCTGGCTGGGAGTAAATGCACAAATAAACAATGGCTCTCGTAGGTATCATTCACAACAACAACAAAAGATATACATGGTTAAATAACCCACTGCATCTAATGCTATCACCCTATATTCAAGTCTCAAACCACTTTAATGATTGAAATAGTCTTTATCAAGTTCATTCAAAAAGAGGTGATTACAAAAAACATTTTAATCATATCATTATGAATAAAAATGTGTGCAGTGTCCCTTGTATGCTTAAGAAACACAGAAATATACGTCCAACAAATAAACACTTTTTTCCTTTACCTAATAACACTGATTCCTTTTTAAAGAAAATAGTCCATTAGCCCTCTCAAGCCTAATTGCTGTTTATGTATGTTTGTTAAATGAGTCAACAGCATTTCGACCCGGAAAGGTAGCCAGGTCTCATCAGGACAAGACCAATCGGGGGAGCATCTTACATCCGGAATATCATATGCCGCCGTCAGTGAAAAAAAGAAATGTAATGAACGTGTGACATCAGCTCTGCTGATAGGGAGCAGAGAAAAGATCACTGTCACCTACAATAACAATTGCTTACTCATGTGCAGGAATCGAACCCCTAGTACACATTTAACAAATGAAGGTACAGTGAGGACCACGTATAGCGGTGCTTCTCCAAATGGATGCAGCAGCCTGCATAGAAAACAAAGCTTGTTTTGAATGATACCTGTGAGTGCCTTTGTTTAGTTGTAAATGTTTGTGTAAGACACCATTATATTTCAAATGAATTCAGTTTTTGGTGTTTCATTCATCCTGCTCCTCATCATTCCCCCTAACAATCAGCTATCCGCTGCAAGTCTTCTCTTCCCTACAGTTTCCATGGAACATGTAGAGAAATCACATGAATACACTGTGGTGTTAGAAAGCATATAATGTGAATGAAACTTTCCATTGTGTACCTAGTGCATCATTTTGAAGGATTTCGACTAAAAGTTCAGATTTAAACATGAAGAAGAACATGATTCTATGGGTTATTATTTAAAAATGTTTCATATTGGGTTGTACATCTCCGGAGTGCAGTTGCTGAGGAAGTAAGTGGAAAATTTCCTTACCTTAAGAAATGGGTTATTGTTAGGAGCATTTCAAAATTACTAGAATGCTTTTGATTTGCCAATGTGACCTAACCATGATCATGCCATGCTGAGTTTGCAGTTTCATTAATTAATATGCATGAATTGTCTATAAAAACCTCTGGTTTTGAAAGATTGCGGGCGAACTTCCATTTTTCTGCTGAAACTCTGGCCAATTATTTTGAGATTCTTGTCACTTAGGATGTTGTCAGTACTCCTTATGAGAGGGATACTTAGGATTTAGAGAGATTTTTCTTGACTAAATAGAGTTTCTGTTAGGATTTATGATTGTGCATCTGTACCTTCATGGCATAATATCCAAATTTCTCTGTAATGCTCATCTTAACAATTTCTGTTCAACCTTTTTGAACTTAATTTTGATCTAAAACTCAATTATTTAGTGGTGCCGGTTTCTAATAATGATTTACTCTGCTAAGTTTGGCTATTGATGGGGAGGGTAGCCTGCTACTAGAATCATGAGAAGGTTCGTGCAGCTGAACTGTCTAAGCTAAATTATGGGGTTCATTAGATATTGGAGGTCATGAGGTTATTGGGGTTTGGCTCCCACATAATTTAAATAGTATTGCCATTTTTATACTTAGAGCCACAGCAGAAGGGATTGCCACTGTAACTACTGTGCCTTAAGATGTAAAGACCGTCAAGCATATTGGGTAACTCCATACTAAAAAACACAAGAAGGCCTCTTGTGCTAGACAGATCCTGCCACCAGAAGTAATCAGTGCTCTGTAATGGATTAACACACCTCAATATCGTTCCATGGAACTGTGCTTCTTGGATTTAGCTGAGAACATACATACATAAAATTGTGCCAGATCCTGGTTCTAACCAAGCAGAGTTTTTTGGTGGTTGCTAGTTTATGCTCCTTAATAACGTTCTCAAATTGTTCTCTGTTGGTAGATCTCATGTTTTAACAGTTCCTTTTTTAAATGGATGCTTTCATGCATGACAGTGCAATAGCTTCAAATTAAGGAAAATGAAGAGAAAACGTTGCAGAATAAATTGATTTCTTAAATGAAACTCCTGGACGAGAAAGATGTTGTCTTGTTGTCATGTGGCTATCTCACAATGCTATTCCTATCTCTGCAAAGGACAGTTTAAACCATCATGGGGCAGAATCTCTGCAGCATATATACCATGCTTTCTAGAACCCTTGTGTAATGGCATCCAATGCCTCTCTACCTAGGGTTATACCTGCAAATGTCAAAGTGAGTTTATACATGCTCATGCAGACCTCTGCATCGACAAGGTCAACCAGACACAGCATGCCATTGACCAGCACCATGGAGCCTTCCAATATAACAGATTGAGCTGCATGATAAATGTATGATAACAGGTTGATGGAGCTTTGCTTATGGTGTGGTGTAGTATGCCATCAGGATGACTTATCCAGCAAGATGAAACTCACCCTTACTGACTCTGAACCCTAAAACCTCCTTACTACCTCCTAAAACTAATCAAACCTGAACCCTAAAATCCTTAAAAAATCCTTAGAACTCTTTAAAATAATCCATCCCTGAACCTTAAAAAAGGCTTACTAACCCTATGTGCAACCCTTCCCTGAGCTCTAAAAACTCCTTACTATCCCTTATAACTACCCAGCACTAAATAATAAAAACCCGAGACACTTCCCAACCTTAACCCCTAAAAGCCCCTTAACACCTTTATACACTATCCACCCCTAAACCTTAAAAACGTTTACTACCTCTTAAACTTACCCAGTGTCAATCGTTTATTGTTTTAAGTTAATAAAAACCATCACAATATTACCATACACATAACATTTCATAAACATATATACCCTTACCTGATAGTTACTACTTGCTAGTTGGCCTATAAAATTATCATTTCCACCAATGTTCATAAAGTACCTGTTAATATTAGGTGTTTGGAAATAAGTTCCAAAACTGCAGTGGACCTAAGCAATCGAAGTACATAAGATACATCTAAATAAATACATATTGCTTGATTCTAGTGGTGTAGAAAGTGCTAAACATTAAAATATCGTCTCTTGAACCACTGAGTATTTAAAGTGCCATAGTAGATAGATACACATAAATACATACATAATCCTTGGATATAATAGTGAATGGAGTGCTGTACATTAAAATATTGGCTCTTGAACCACTAAGAAGTATTAAAGTGTCATAGTATATTAATCATCTAATTTCTTAGTCATTAAAGTGCTGCAGTGCTGCTAAAATTGACCAGAGCATCCATAATTTATACTGTTTCCAGAGAGATCAAACTTCACTCAAGTAGTTTTCCATGTAATGACAGAAATGTCATCAGTTTACAATTGACCTGGCGTCAGAGGGATCAAGGCTCTTTATTATGGCAATCCGACAGGTTTGGATCCCACGTTCATTAAAAATGGATTTCAGCAATAAAATAAGTGATTTCTTTAGGTATGAGCATATGCAGACCAGATGTATGATATCTTCCTTTAGGACACCACATAGTCTGCATGATTTTGAGCCTTTATGTTTCTATGCTGCTTAGTCGGCCAGATATGGCAGGACACCAAGCCGGATGGCCAACAGCTTTCTCTTTAAATATGCTGGGTATGTCGTGCTGAGATATGCTGATGGCTGTAAAGTGTTATAAGATTGTATTACCATACAGGCATGTGACCGAGCAGTAAGTTTGTGCTTATCATTAACAAGAGAGTGCAATTTAGCAGCTTTATTGATGGCACGCAAAAGGCAGGATGAGGTAAGTCTAGCTGCCATATGTCAGTTGTATTTGTTTCCTGCAATGAAGACCTCAAATATTTGCTGTAGATCGAATGGGGTCGATTTCCAAAGACTGCCATAGGGCACTGACCAGTTGGCTGTTTTGATTTATCCGTATTTTGTAGCATGTTTAATGCTGAGATAGCTTCTCCCTATGATTTGCTGCATGAGCCCGAATTCCAATCGAACTTGCGTAGGAGAGGCACACTGCGGTAGCCAAAAAACTTGCTTGTAGGTGTTTGTTTGCAGTTTGTCCACAGTTGGGGCATGTTTTCCATGCATACTGCACTTGGATAAGCCACCATTGGGAGTAGTTTTGCAGCTATGACAGTCAATAGTGGCTTGAAAGAAGGGCCGTCCAGCTTCTTGGTGAGGACACAAAAGGCGTAGGTCAGCGCCATACCTTTCTTCACCCAGTACTGTCCCCCCCCCTGAAATTCAATATATTATGAATGTAGAGGCCCAGGTATTTGCAATTGCTGACTTTTTATATACTTGCATTTCCTAGCTTGATCTTGATTGGGGGGCTGGGTCAGTTCCAAATAGAGATTGTTTTCGTCTTAGTTGTGTTTATTTCTAATTTGTTGGCCATGGCAAATTCTGCAATTGATCTCTGTAATTCCACCCTCGTGGGGCTCAGTAGGACAATGTGGTCCGCATATGAGAGGTGGGTCAGAATTAGTGATCCTAGTCTCAGCAGGTGTGAGTTTACCTGGTCAAGCCTAGGGAACAGGTCAGCCATAAAAAGGTTAAACAAGTGCGGGGGGAGGACGCACCCTTGTTTAAGGCCAATGGCTGTTGGTATTCTCCTTAACAACCTCATCCTATCTGCCAACTTGATTTGGATCCAGGTGTGTGTGTATACAGTTGCTCAATGGCTCTCAGGGTTTTTTCGTGATGGCCCCACCTCCTTAGCTTTCCCCACAAGAGAGCTCTGTCCATCCAATCAAATGCAGCTTTAAAATCTATGAAGCATAGATGTAATAATTTCTTTTTAAGCGCTTATATTTATCAGCAATTGTTGTTACTTCTAAAGTGTTGATGGTAGTTCCGTAACCTTTCCGAAACCCTGTCTGGTTGAGAGGAATCATATTGTTGGTGTTTGACCACTAGACTAGATCTTCCAGGATTAGTGAAGCATAGTATTTGGCTTCTGAGTCAATGAAAGTGATTAACCTGTAATTCACAGGGTTAGATCGGTCCCCACCCTCAAAGATCGGGTTTATTATTGACCCTCTACAACTGCTGGGGATTAGACCAGTAGCCTCTACCTCAAAATATAGTGCAGTTAGTGGGCTGCCCAATATTCAGGGTCTAGCTAATAAATGGCCCGCAGGATGCCGTTAGGGCCTCACGCCCAATCACTTCATCCTGCCATGATCACTTTTGTCACTGTTGCCGTTGTGCGGAGTTGGTTCACTGGTACGGATGACTGATGTGTCATCTTACATGTTGTAAATGTAACTAGGTATTTTACATCATCAGCCTCAGCACCATCACTTTGCTCTTGCTCTGGAGAACATTTTTGTTTAGCAAAGGTTTTCGTCAAATGAGCTGCCCCAACTTTTTCAGAAATACTTGAGCTATTCGTGACTCTTGCTTTCCTACAAATGCCATTAATGGTTACCCAGAAGGCTCTAGTATTTGGCTCGTTTAGAGTCGAAAAGGAGCTTTGCCAAGAACTCATCAGAATTTGTTTTCCACTCAGACAAGAGTTGTTTTTTACATTGCTTCTTTGAGTTTTTTTATTTTCTCCCATAAATGCCTTGTGGTGCCGGATTTTCTGACCTTCCAGATTTCTCGTCTTAGTTATTTACTCACGTTTAAGGTATTTCCCATTTAAAGCTTCTGGTCGCCAGGCCGCTTGCTTCGGTCTGGACATAAATACTGAACCATGCACTAGCAATCTTGTTGAAAACAATGTCCAGGCTTTCATTGGAGTTACATGAGATGTTGTACTGGACTCCAGTATTGCTTTCGCCTTGGCAGCCAGCTTTTGGAGAGAATGGTGTGCCCATTTTAGATGCTCCAGGTTGATCGTTTCTACGCTTCCAATTTCTGCTGGTGCCGGTGGGTGGCTTACAGGGTTTAAACTCTGCTCCAGGTGTTGGTACAAGTGGTTACTTTGCGTAAAGCTTTTGACTTTATATTTTCTTAAATGCTTTAATAAAGAGAATTATATAATCAATTATTGATCCTGAGGTTGCTCCATAATAGGAGTTCTACCATTAATTACCCTTAAGCCCAGTTGTTCCAGGGCCATGACCATTTCTTTCCGAATGCAATCAGATCATTTTCTAGGGTGGCTGGCATGTGGGTGGACTGCACAGATTGCATTTTCAGCTGCCAAATGCTCATCTTCATACGATGTGTATATTAAGTACCCAAGTGGGGTTTATGAGTCTTAACTCTATTATCTCGTAAATTTGTTTCTTGAATAATATGGTCTTTCTTTGTGCATTGGGATGTATGTAGATGTTGAATAATATTACCAGAGTTATCAAATGGTTGTGATGGAAGATAAACTTGATTATCTGTAGATCTGGAGTTGAGATAGATAATTGCTCCAATGTGACACTTAACGCAGTTGATACATAAACTGCAAAACCCCCTCTATTCCTCCCGGATTGATGTCATTTATTTGCATCAATATGGTGAAGGACGTAACCATCCAGCTGCATTAGGTTGGTCAACCAGGTCTCTTGCAGGATGATAATCTCGTATTTTCCCCAGTTTGCTGGCAGTATGCCATCGGTAAGTTTATGCTTTGCTCCAGGAAAGAATGCTTAGGGAAGTATGCTGTAGATTGTTTGTCATTGATTTAGGTGTCATTCTTTCCATGAGGCGTTTAAGGTTGACACTATCCAGCATCATTGCTATTGAGTCTCATCCGTTGCTTGTTTCTTCGGTTGAGTGCCTATTTCAGTTGAGCCACAAGCATTTTGTAAAACAGAATACACAGGGAAGGGACCTGAGTGGGTGCTTGGCCTTTGGACTGGAAGTAGCATGGGTGATGGATAATGATGTCTTATGGGTTTTAAAAGAACAATGCCCCAAGATTCAAACTGTTTATTTGCACTGTTAACTAGGATGGCTATCTGCTCCAATCTCCATGTAGTGAGGGTTTGCTCCGGATGGCTGTGATCTTCATTAGACAGAAATCTGACTGATATCAGATCTGACGATTTAATGTACTGCAATGTCTGTGTTACTGCGAGTAACCTCATGATATTTCCCCTGTTCAAAATGTCCTGCTGCCCTTGTGACACATATTGAGGTGTTAAAACAGTTTGCTGATTCTCATTGTCTGTATCCCGAGAAAGAATATTTGATCCTGAAGTGCTTAGTGACAATTCCAAGTTAGTGTGTTGCAGCTGTGCTGCATTATTTGCTCTCGCTGTGCTTTGGATATTGACTTTTACCATAATTTTATCAAGTGCAGGGGGTTCTTTGGTAGATGTCCCTGTTGCGCCATCTCTGTGGCCATCACTGTGGCACTACCTTCCGGCAAAGTGTGAGCGAACGAAATGATATGAACTGGCCGTATTTTGCTTTCAGTGCGTTCGCTCCCATTGGTTCTGCAGTTTCTTGAAGAGCAGGCATATTCCGTTGCCATCCCCCTGCCGGGGGTTGTATGCGATGTGTCAAATGGATCCGGGGATATCAACTTGGTCTCTGGTTCATCTGGTGTGTCAAGTTCAGAGGCTCTTGGCAGGATCATTGGGGTGTTTGTTGTCGATGAGTCTTGGTGTTTCTGCTTGACAGTAAAGATGGGTATACGGTATTGCTGTGTGCACCATTTTTCTCTGTAGAGTGAGGATTCTATCTTGCCTTCCTAGCATGTTTCTATTGTCTTTTGGTTTGCACTAGTGTCTTAATTTTGCATAATTCAGTAACCTTGGCCAAGGGCGGTTTCTGGGGGTAGGGGGCCTTCCAGCTGTCTTTGAGTCCTCAGGCATTATGCAATTGATGTTGCATATCTTACTTGCTTCAATTTATGCTGGTTGTCTATTATTTGTGCTTGGTGACAAATGTTCCCCAATGGAGTATGCATAGTAGGTGTTATTACCCTCCCACAATTTTTCATCTCGATTAGGATGCCAGTTAGGATAGCTGGTAAAGAGCTTAGCTTATTAATGATTGAGCCACACGTGCAAGCTTCTTGTTGGACTAGGTGACTCATTGCTGTGCAGTGGTAATCCAATGTGTTAGCCTTTCTAATTTAGCGGCCGATTACGATGTTGTTCGGAAAGGCTCCGAATGGGATTCGGTATTGCAGAATCCGATTCGGAGCCTGTGTTTCCGAACGAATCATACACATTTCCCAACGACCGATTAGGATGCCCGGAAACCGTTCGGGCAGTCCAAATCAGTTCCAAAAAACATTCAGACACCCCGAGTCTTTCAGAGCCGAATCGCACAGCTCTATGGACACGGTTTCCGAACGCGCGATTACGATGACTGATTCGGACAGCCATTCCGATTCGGTCTGCCCGACACGAAACAGCTGTCGGAATCTGTCTTTGAGGGCCTGTTGTGGGCCCACTTTGAACCGGAGGCATCCGATTGGGGCCCGTGGGGGTACACAAGGGACCCCTCTTCATAACGATGCACAATGTGGCAGGCACCATGGGGTGGCCACCACAAGGTGCAAGGTTTTCCCCAACCACCCCTTTTTTCAATGGGAGTCTGTGTTCTTGTTCGGAACACAGGCTCCCATTGAAGTCAACGCGAATCCGACCGAACGATGTTGGGAAGCATCGTAATCATTCGTTCGGACTCACATGACCCGATTCGTATGGAAACTATTCTGAGACCGGTTCGTTTGGAACAGTTTCTGAGCGACATCATAATTGGCCCCTTAGTATTAATACCAGTAATATGTGATGCCATAATGTTCTTAAGGTCGATCTGAAGGTCCAGTTTATCTGATTGCATGTTGAGTGCTGAGATTGAGGCTTGTAGAATTCTTAATAAGGAGGAGTGTAAGAGTGAAATAGACTCCGCCTTTGTATGTTGTGTTGGTCATTGGGCTGAGGGCCCACACATGCTTCACTATTATTACTGCTTGACTGCATTCTGGGAACATGGCAGGGGTTCCGGTCTGCCACACCGAACTGGTCCTGCATTGCACTTGGTGGATCCTGTCTTATCACTTTGGAAGTGTTGGTTGAATCAGCTTGAACCGATAGTTCCGACTGACTTGCAATTTCTATTATTGAAGGAACTAAGAAATGTTTTATCATTGGATTGTATGTATTGGTTGGATCTTCTTGGGGCAATCGGTCTGATTGACTCAGATTAGTGACTGTATACCCACTTCATGATTGCTAGTCAGGTTGATGGCCTTGACCCCCAGAGCTTGTATAAGTTCAATATTATTCATTATTGAAGTTGAATGGAGCCAGGAATTCTCCAAGTCTTCATTTTTTTGCGGGCGCTATTACAGGTGAGACTTCAGTGCATAGGGGAGTGAATTGGGTCTGGTCTTTGGTCCATCCTTGGCGTTGAGTGCTGATAGTTCAGGGCATGTAGCTGTACCTGTGTCGAGATGATGTTACATCCTGACAGTTCAATGGGTACTAGAGCGTGTATTTGATCTGGTCCTAGCATTGAGTGTTGGCAGTTTGGGACATGGACCTGCACTTGGATCGTAACAGTGTTTCCCCCACGTGGATCACTTGGTGCTAGGCTTTTAATATTTACACCCTTTTTTACCTTAGGGTTTTGGTGCTGGTCAGAGTAGATTATAAATGAGTCCAATTTTTGAAGTGTAAGAGGGTTTGGCAAGCCCTCAATATTTTCTGTTGTAGAAGAGATACCTGCATCTGGGTCCGTTAAAAATGTGAATTTGCCAGTACAGGTTGACTTCCCAAAAATGCCTGGAGAGCTGATATTAACGGACTGGCCTGGCCTGTGACGACATTTAATGTGTTGGCTACCACTCCAGTTGGCTGCAGCTTCCTTGGAGGCTTTTTTTGATTCTGGGTTTTCTGTGTGGATTGTTGTTTGACCCTGCCTAACCTCATATTACTTTTTGCCTGTGAGTGATTTATTTGACAGAATTAGACAATGTTTGATGGATCAACGCTTTAGTAACTTTAGTCATGGCAGGCGCTGCGTTCAACTCGCAAACAGCAACCCAATGGCTTGGTCCGTTTCTGCAATGCTGCAGCCAGTCCCCGAAATCACTGTGAGCGTGGCCTGATCCTCCCCTGCACGTTGCCTTCTGGTGAGGGCTTTGTTGCCCATCTTTAATTGTCAGATAGATTTAGTCAGTCTGATTAACAAGTGGCACGCCGCCTCACCCCTCCTAGATAAAATTGCTGGGATCCTTTGCCAAATATGGAGGGGGCACGAGCACGCACACACTGGCAGCTTTACACAGTACTGTTTACACGACCACTGCTATGCCCTCATGGTTGTCTATGTGAAGAGAGAGGGAAGATTTATCTATGTGCTACCTCACCCTCCCTATATGGAGGGGGCACAAGCACGCATTTACTGTGCTTACAGGTACAGATTCAGCAAGAGCAAGGAACTTTTCAATTCCGGATGTTGGATGAATACCTGAAAAATGCAAAGGCCAGTGCAAAAGTAGGTGGTTCGATGAAAGTTAAGTACAAAATAGCTGTTACTATTATTAGTTATACCCCTCCAAAGGGGCAGCGAATTGAATTTATAGGAATTAACGTTTTTTCCACAATTGTGTCCTCTGCTGCACAGTGGAGAGAGTGCAGGGTGCAAAGGCAGTGGTCCCGCCAATGGAGCAAGCCACAACTACCTAATGCAAGCTGCTTCCGCCCCAATGGAGGGAACCACAGCTCTAGCCTTACCCACTTTCTGAGTTGAAGAGTCCTCCTACTCCTACTTCAGCTCGGCTCCTGCACCTGCCCCTGCCCATCCCGCTTGGGGAGAGGAGAGCAAGGGACCTCTCTGACAGCTGGTGATGGCTGGTGACAGTGGCTGACAGTAGGGTTAATGGCTGGTGGCAGTGCAGAGGCTGAAGGCTGCAGGTGGCTGAAGGGGACCTTGGCTTGTGGGTTAGCGGATGTGCAGACCTGTAATCAATCAAACCCGCTTGCCTGCTTTCCAAGGGCCACTCAGCAGAGCTGCTCACTTGCCTTGCCTCACCTCTCTACAGAATATGATGTCACATGTGGCGTAGTCTCGCGAAAAGTCGGCAATAACTACCCATCTTTGAACCTTACAAAACCTTACTGCCCCTATACACTATTCACCCCTAAATCTTAAAAACCCCTTACTAACCCCAAAAACTACAGATCCCTGAATCCTAAAAACCCCTTGCCAACCCTTTCTTTATGTACCTTAAACCATTAAGAAAAATACGTACCTGTGCAGTAACACTCCGAGCTGTAAACCTACAAAAACCCTCATTTACATGTGTTGTAATGAATCTGTTGTAAAGGCTGAATACCGTGCTGAGTTGCATATCCATTAATGCATATTGAAATGTACAGATATGCATTTCTCTATTAGGAAACTGAATACAAAGGCACATTTGTACTTTCAAACTTTTTTGTTTTAATATAGCAAAAATATTTTTTCCTTTTGAGAAAGATCTTCCTCTACAGCCCTGATCTATTTTGTTGTGTTGTAGCCCCATTCCCACCCGGCAAATACATTTATACCTGTGATTACCAGGGCAAAGGGTCTGATGTACAAAGGATCTGGGCAAATTGCAGATTCTGTTTTTGCACAGAATCTGTAATGTTACCCAAACTTTGTTCCGTGCTGCACAGTTCAAAAAGACAATTGCCAAAGATTCTTAGAAATGTCTTATTATTATACATGAGGCAGGATCATCTCTGCAAATCTTTGTGGGTGACTACAAATGCTGGGATGGAGCCTTTCAAGACACAGCAAGCCTCCTTTCCAAAATTTGCAGCACAAAAAGTATGTTTTGCAGCATATCTCCCTTAAAGGGACTGGTTCTGAAAACAATAACTGTGGCACCATGCGAAGGGACATTGGCGATAGCAGGGGGCAGTCCCATGGACCCCTATCTGAGCCCTCCACGGTATACACCTGACATTCCCCTATTGGAACCTGTTCCTCGTGCACATTTTGCAACTACATATTAAATGTCTGTAATCCTTTAATGGTTTGCACCTTCAGAAGCTGATGAAAATGATTGACACGGTTCTTTGCAAGTCACAAGGAATGGGGTCACCCTTTTAAGTCCGTATTTTTCCTTGTGTTTCACAAGCATTCGTAGTTCGGACATTTACAGCTTACAATGTCCTCTTTGCCCTTTGCAATTTGTTTTTTACATTCACACAGTCTGCATTGCAGGGCCTTGATCTACACCTCCCATGGCCCTTGCGATCTGCACAAAAAAACCTATATATTGATTTGCTCACTTGCAATTTCCATCATACCTCTGAAATTTCTGTGTACGCAAATCCCAGTCAAAAACCAAAACCCCTCCGTCTTTATTACGGTTTCAGAAGCAGGATTTATTCCCTTGAAAACTCTGTGACGTGTGCACCAAAGTCCTTTTATAGGTTAGTGCTTGAGATCGTTGCAAAATAGTTCTAAATTAGGAAGTAAAACACTTCTATCCATATTAAGTCCCCCCTTCCCAATTTACAAATGCTGAGTTAAATTGCGAAGCCTGTGCAGCATCTGTATGCATTCATTCATAAACTCTTTATTTCGGTTTATAATACCATAAAAGATACAAACATATACTTCCTTTTCAATGGTGCTCGAGATAGAATTAGTTAAAAAGTCTTCCGTACACCAAATTCTAAGAAGTCGGGTATTCCAAGTTACAATTTTATAAACACGAAATAGTATGCAAAGGGTCCATAGTTTTAAGTGATGAAGTGTTTATTGTTGCCCCTGTTAAATTTTGACAGGTCAAGCCCGCTAGAATTCGAAAGGGTGAAAAATTCCAAGTAAATACCAGGACATGCGGATTTCTGTGCAGTACACAAAAATCCATACAATATGCCCCATTTTCAGGGCAAAACTTAGAACAGGTGATAGGTAGTGCTTCTGATATATTCTGAATACATCCGTGTCAGATTTTATAAAATGCAACTACTATTGTAGCCAATGCGTGGGCACTTATAAACAGGCTCTTGGTATTATCTAGCTAAACATGAAACAACTCATTTCCAAAAAGCTTTTTTGCTGTTGGTAATGGAACCTGTCTTTCACTTATTGTGTTGCAGTTTTATAGAGCGCGGCACATAGTCAATGACACCATAGGACCACCCCAC
The DNA here is from genome assembly GCA_963921515.1 of Calotriton arnoldi. NCBI lineage: Eukaryota > Metazoa > Chordata > Amphibia > Caudata > Salamandridae > Calotriton > Calotriton arnoldi. The sequence goes on along the minus strand of CAWUFW010001478.1, from coordinate 2,235,605 downwards.
CAAAAATATAGTGACGTGAAATCGTCGACTGGAACTACTCACCAGTTACTCTTTGAGAAGCTGTATATATATTACTTTCAATTCCAGTACAAGATCAAACAGGTGATTAATTTATACGCTAGCCTACTGCAATCTATACAGTACCATGTCCCTAGATCACAATGATTCCCCTTTTATTCATTGCCGTATTTGCTCAGTCTATAGAAGCACCTGTCCATTCCAGTTCTGGGAGTTCAGCCTTTGGCAACTTGGGCTCAAGTGCCGTATATACATCATTTTCCATTCCAGTACAACATTAAACAGGTGATCAATTTATATGCTGACCAACTGCAATCTATGCGGTACTATGTCTCTACATTACAATGATTGCCCTTTTATTCATTGTTGTGTGTTTTTTTAGCCTATAGACGCACCTGTTCATTTCAGTTCTGGGAGCTCATCCTCTGGCAACTTGGGGTCAAGTGCCGAGTGAGTCTTCAGGAGGTAACCCTATTTCACATATCTCCCCATCCTCTAATCATAAAGTAGAGTCCATCTGACTTCTTTTATACTTGTGAGACTTATACAATCCATTCTGTTGTCTCTAGAACCCATACTTATTACCCATTGAAGTATTTTCATTTTCATTGGTTCAGTCCTTTTGTCCTCCTATGGTAAGCACAAGACTGGTTCAACCTGTTTTATATTAATTCTACTCACTCTTTTTATTATTACATCAATCTGGGGACATACTTTGCACACCCTTACTTCTTTGTTCACACTAACGCACAAGTAATACTTTCTAGCTATGTATTGTACAGCAATTGTTGACCATGGTGAAAGAGTACTGTTTTCCCCTTTCTCCTCTTTTACCCCTATTTGAATCACTTCTCAGTCTCTCCTTATCCTAGACACGGAGTAACACAGGCTTGTCACGTTGTATATATTAAGAATTTTAATAAGACTCAGTGTACATTTTTGTATTTTTTGTTTAGAAATCATTGTGACTCTCCTGAAGAAGGCGTCCAGCACCCCAAAACGTGCGTAGAAAATAAGAAAATGTATTACTTAGCCACTTATGTAAACTTTGATGTATTCATATGTCTTTGTTTATTGTCGTTATTATTATATTTATAATTATTGTCCATTTTGCACTTTATATATTTTTGTTTATTGTATACATTTGTGTTGATTTATTGTAGGAAGTATGTTGCAATGTCAGTGTCCAGTTTTTATGTCTGTGAAAATTATTTTGCATGATATCACTATATGAAATTGTATCAATAAAATGAAGTTTTTAATGCAAATCTAACGTACACTGAGTCTGCAATATCATGATTGTGTTGGAATAGGTCTTGTCATAAGCTTGACCATTTGTTGGCTAGGGGTGTTATTTTTCAGAAGAGCAGTTTTGCCTATAAATGGCCATTTGCCCACTATCACTGGAATATTTATCGCCATAGCGCTGAGTGTTGGTAATACAGTGCTAGCTTGGCGAGATATTCCAGCGATAGCCGGCGATAAAGAAAAGCGCGCTAAGCGCGCTCGGCGATAATTATCGCCAACCCTAGATAATATGCCTAAAAACCAGCTATGTCCCTCCCAAAACGGCAATGATCTTGGTGATAAGGCCCTGTGGCCTTAACCCCATAATCCACCTCCCATGTTAGGTATGCCTAACACAGGAATTTAGCAGACGTTAAATTCCTGCGTTAGGCCAGAGGTAGCGCGATTATTATCATCGCTACCCCTCCTTGCTAATATCGTGAAGCTGCCTTCGCGATATTTTCCCATGTTGTTCCTGTCAGCCACGCCTACTTTGCATCTCATTATCGATGCGTAGCGAGTGGTGACAGAAACAGGAGTTAAATCAAGGATACACGCGCTAGCGTGTCCTTGTTAATAATGCGTTAGAATTATCGCCGCTGCTCGAAAGCGGCCGCTAAGCGGCGATAATTCTCTTGATAATATGCCCTAAATTCCCTCACTTTGCAGTCAAAGAAAGAAAAAGAATAATAACCAAGGGGCATATTAGCAAGGCGATTATCGCCACTTTAGCTGGACTTTTTCCCGCTAAAGCGGCGATAATATTAACGCCTTATCAACAAGCTGTCGCTAACTGCTGTTAGCGACAGCTTGTAGGCGATAGCACGACCAGGTTGAGTGCCGCTTTGCATGCCAGCGATATTTATCGCTAATGGCATGCAAAGCAGGCGTTCCCACCTAACAGCGACTGGAAACAGTCGCTGAGGTCGCTAACGCCTATCAGCGAGGCAGGGGCGGTGATTAGCGAACCAGCGCTAAACACGTTTAGCGCTGGTTTGCTAACACCTGGTCCCACCCTGACTTAGCCATGTAATCCAATGAGAGGTGGATTACATGGCTAAGTCCCCTCGCACTATCAGCAAGCAGAACTGGGGAACAGTGTGAATATCGCCTGTTTCCAGGCGATATTCACACTGTTCTTCCAGGTTTCTATCGCTTTGGAGATTAGCATTGCTGATTGCACGCTAACTCCGCGATAGAAACCGGCGATGCCTGGCGATAATTATCCAAGCGCTAATTGCGCTTTGCGATAATTATCGCCAGGCATTGCTAATATGCCCCCAAGTTGTCAGAAAACAGTCTAACATTTGACCTCTCTCTTTGAAGAAAAGTAAATCCTAAAGGATAAAACAAAATTCAAAGGCTCTTTATTGCTCACCCTCCCTTTGAACTTAAAGGTTATTCTGGGGAAGCTGCAGCACCTCAAAACACCCCTAGCTTCAGCACGTTCCACTTCCTAAACTGCTATTAATGTAAGTAATGATTTCATCTCGCCTGAAGTGAAAGTTTACATGTCCAAGATTGCTTGATTAATGGAAAAGCTGATCTTTCCGAGTTTCAACCAGCGAAGCACCGGATGCCAGCTTCCCGTCACTGCAGTCAGCCGTGCCCTATCTCTGAAGGCTATTATTTCACCGCCTGCATCCCATCCACTTAATGAAGTGAAATTAATTTACAGTAATAGGAAATGCTCGGAACTGGAGCCTACATGAGAGCTGCAGGTTTTTAATATGGGAATAACAAATGGCTCTTTCACGCAAGAGTGGCCGAAAGCAATGTTAAGGCGTTTAACAAAGCTTCATGCCTAGCGAGGAAGCAAGGTACAACCCAGGCAGTGTTGTGTCATAAACAATGTACAATGAGGTGGCGGTACACAAGGAATCGGTGCAACCCTGATCAGTCAAGTGTGTGGTCAAAATCATTAGAGACCGAGGGCCAAAAATTGCAAAGGCAAATTTACAGTCATAGATCTCTGTGCGCATATATTTACCCCTATGCCTAGATGTCAATCTCTGCTTACATAAAAGTCAGTACACTAGGCAAAAATGTATGCAGATTACTCCCTAGAACTTTACATGATGAGGTTTGGACATGTACTACTCAAAATATGAGTGTTAAGTTACTAATGATTTGGGAGTATTTTAGACATGTATTTGCTAATGTAGTTCTGCATTGCCTAAGGACAGATCTCAGTCCAGACTAGGTAGGACTGCAAATTGAAAAGACTAGGCAAAAAGGCATCACCAGGGAAAAATCACACAGACCAGATAATCATCAAAAGTGGAAGCAAATTAATATACCCCACACTCTTGTTCTGTGACATGTTGTGAAGCCAGAATTCAGCTACAGTTGTAGAGTTGGTGTATGTGTTTGCAGAATAGTGCTAGATGTGTGATGAGTGATTGTTAAAAATCATTAACAATTTACGTAGTCGCGGGCAATGGCTGATGCCAGCTGCACTGGCCTCCTGGTCAGGGCCCTGGCACTTATTATTTTACAAGTTAAGTATTGCGTAGTAGTAATATTCTACTTAGGTGCAGCTTTTAAGTTTATATGTTTACAATGTGATTTGAATGTCTAAAATTAAATGACCATATTTCTCCTTTAATTTTTTTAGGTACAGGCCTTCTTGGTGGAACTTTTATTTCCTGTTTCCTTTGATCTAAGTGTGTATACCTTGCTGTAGTAAGTGTGACTTATGACCCGATTTATAAGTTACACTGTCACCCTTGTGGCAATCCCCAACAAAATTTTAAAATGTCTGACATTTCAAGCATTGATGGAAACCATTGTCAATGCCGTTCCTCGCAATGTATTATAACATTGTCATGGTCTCAGCCGTCGTTTCACCTAAGGTCCACCTGCATATAAATAAGGCTGGCAGACCATTATGTGGGCAGAAAGGGTACTCTGTTGCCGACATATAAATGAGCCCCTTAATTTGGACCTGTTTGGCATGTAGTGTTACTAGATTAGGTGTGGGTATACTTTTGGTGAATTTCAACTAACTCACCCTATCGCAGGTGCGTTTTTTGAATTTTAAGTAGATATTCCCTATGTTTCTCTCACTTCCCTTTTAATCCCTCATTTACCCCTACAAAGTAGGACTTTGCGTGCAGAGTTCTTTGAACTCCCAGCAGAGGACTGCACTCATAACTGGTAAGACCTTCATAGGCGTAGATCTACACCTGTACCTAAGAGAATTGCATTCATGAAAAGTGATAACATTTTTAGATTTGGAATTGTCACTTACATTTTCATTGTCTCTGTAAAATGAAGGATCCTGATCTTCCCTTTTCAATTGTTGTGGTTGGTTGTATTTTTAACTCCTCAATTGTTCCTATTTGTTCAGTTATTTAAAAAAAGATCATATTTTCTACTATACATTTCATTGAATGTGCATAACAGAATCCGGGATACTCATGGCCTCCACTTCCATAATGTCTGAGTTAGTTCAATTCAGTTATGACATTTCAAGCACCAATCACCAAGATTTTGATCTGAAACTTACTGCTCTATTCCCTTAGACACTCAATCCAGCCACTGCCCCCTTATGCTCTCACTCAACACTCTGCTTTGTACCTTGGTATCCATTAATCTTGACTCCCTCCCTTCTGTATTTTCTTATGGCTCCCCCTCTAGCTTTTTCCTCCACTGCATCCCTTCTTCCACTTCCTCTCTATTCCCTTCCTGGTTCTGCTCCCCGTTTTCCTTTTCTTTGCAGCTTCTTGATGTTTAGGCCTTGAGTGTTAGGGAGGCATGTTTTCAAGAACTGATTTGCAGTGTATGGCTAGGTGCAGATGCTCTCTGATTAACCTGCTGTACTCTTCAAAAGAAGATGCCAATTTATGAAGATGCTATGCCTTGTAATGAAATGCATTTAGTCCATAGGGCCCTGAAGCCGGAGCGGTTTAATTTACGCCTCTTTTTACAACAATTCAACACACCGATGCACAGCACCACTTAATAAACTGCTGTTGCATGCTAGAAAGGAACAGAAGTGGTACTGATAGGGAAATTGGATGACATTTACAATGGTTCTAAAAATGTTCTGTTATATTGTGTTGATTGTATAGAGCTTTATAAAACTCTTAGATTTCCTCAAACCATGGGCAATGAACAGGAGAGATTGAGAAGATGGTGGAGAACAGTGGAAAGCAGGGAACAAGATAAAGGAAATGAGGGAAGAGTCTATTCGATGGATTGGTCTTCCCCAAAATGCTAGTCCAATGCTATCACAAAATGATAGTGTTTAGAGGGTAAGAAAGCATTAGATATCTGACCAGCAACTATGTAAAGTTTGAGCAGATGAGGAAAGAGATGATGAAACTGGTGTCCAGAGGGAGCAATAGAAGAAAGGGATAAACAGGATATGGGATGAGGCGTGACATGTGGGAGAGTTCATTGAAATTTAAGGTTCAAAACAGTGACATTTTCCAAATGCTAAATCTAGGTCTTAAAATCAGTTTTACCTACCATGAAGAGCTACAATTAATATGTTTGGTGGCGGTCCAGATAAATGAAAGGTCTATGTAAATGTGATTTGATAGTTTAGTTGACTAAATCATATGCTGCAGATCAAAGGTTAAAATTCCAGCATTGGCAACTCAGCCTTTTTAATCCTTCTCCAGCTGATAAAATGAGTGCCATTGTCTTGGAAAATAGTAAAACCCTTTACACACAGCACTAGAAACATGCAATCTTGTCAAAGGAAATATGCCTTTCAAATTACAGCATCTGTTATGTATGCATACATCTGATTGAGAGGGTGGGGTTGTGCTGCTATTGTTTGCGACTACTACAGAACAGTGTACATATGGGACTGCTTTGCTATCTGATGTTATATCTCAGCACATGAAGATGTACAACTTATAACTGAACCTCACACATTTGTTTACACAGTTTTCTATAGCCTGAACATGACAAAATGTCTTTAGCGCAATCTAAAATAAAAAATATTGCCAATGCAGAGAAAAGACCATCCCTAAGGCCCTTTTATGCAATTGTATTTAAAGTTCTCAGTCTCAAACAAAGTGTCTTTGAAATAGGCAATTTTAGGCTCCTTTTTAAAAACTGCAAGGCAGGAAATGGTAGGTAGAACTGGTGGAAGTGAATTTCAGATCCGCTCTAGCGCTTGCTTCAATACAGAGCCATTGTAGAGTTAAAAGGGCAGGACCATGAAGCTACACCTGAGCTTTTGAGGCTATACCTGCTTCTCTGAAACTGAAATGGGCATTGGTGGCTATGCATAGGCACACAGACTTGCCGCTCGCCATTCAGGCTGTGCTTGGTCATTCTACCTGGTCATTCAAACACGAGTGGCAACTAAAATACATCTTTATCTGTTTTAGTAATGTAATTGTTATTTTAGTAATCATGCACTTACTATAACTGTTTTTAGCTTTGGTGTTTCCATTTCCTGTAATAGCATAAGAGTCAGTGTCACGTGATATCAGGAAAAAGAGCATATGATGTCTCTTTTTCTACCCCCCCTGCGTTTTGTTGAATTGAAGCCAATGCTGTAGGCATCTGTAAGTCCAGGGCAGAGCCGCACAATATTATGTGTGCACCTTAGGGTTCTACAGAAATATGTGGAAATACCAGTTTCAATCGGTCAGTTTTGCATTCTTCATTGCATTTCACCTATGGACTCCATGTGTTGTGTCAGGTGGAATCTCTTAAGGAAAGAATCAAGGGGCATATTATCAAGGCTTATATCGCCGCTTTTTCGGCACATAGCGCCGAAAAAGCGGCGATGTTTTTATCACTTAATTAACAAGGACACGCTAACAAGCGTTAGCGCCTGTTTCCTTGCTACTTTGCATGTTAGCGATCAATATCGCTAATGACATGCAAAGTAGGCGTTCCTCACCTAATCCTCATTGAATCCCTCCCAAACACAACATCGCCCTATTATCAATGCAGGGCCGGACCCGCAAAGCGATAATAAAAGCCGCGCTAACCGCGGTTATCGCCGGGTTTTAACCCCTGTTCACAACTTGACTAAGCTATGTTCACAATGGGAGGTGGATTATAATGTTAAATCCACACTCCCCTATCAGCAAGGTTTACAATAGCGCACTTTCATTTACGCTTCTTTTCTCACGCTAATGCCAATTATCCGTCTATCGCTGGAGTTTACATCGCCATTGCGCAAGCGTTGCTAATACGCCGCTGACATGGCGATGTACTCCAGCGATAGACGGCGATAATGTAAATCGCGCTAAGCGCGATTTGCGATAATTTCCGCATGTCCTGGGTAATATGCCCCCAAGTTCTTAAGAGTTGACACTGATCTCCTAAGTCTGTAACTTTTTTGTTACTGCCCTATCGCAGAATATAGCCCACTCAGAATGGGAATCGTAAACTATACATGAATAGTCAAAGTGTGTTTCCAAGTTAATTTTGAAACTTGGGGCATGAGCAGAGAATGTTGAAAGATGAATAAGGAACATCGAATGGAAAACGTTTTTGGCTGCAGAAAAACAATCTGTATTATAGAAAAAATTGTTCTACAGATAAGGAGAAAACACAAATTTCTCCAAATGAAAAGATAGTGAAGTCGAAGGGATACTCTGAAACACCGAATCAGTTGAAACATATTATTTAAAAAAACATTGCATTTCCACAGTTTTTTAACATACTGTCTGACGGGAATAAATGTGCCCAGGGGAATATGAATACCATTTCAGTTGACCGAGTAGATTAAATCCTGCAACTGATAAGGTTAGCTGGTGGTGCTGTTTGTAGGGTCAATCAAGGACGGGGTCCATAGCAGCAGACGATGCTTCTCACAACGAGACAGTCTGTTGGGATTTGACAGTCTCTGCACAGACAATCTTTTGTGGAGTGCAGCCCTAGAAGCTATTCCAGAGGCACCGAATCCAGCCGCAGCAGGACTGAGTCAGATGCCTGCAAACAAACAATTTCACCATCTGAGATTAGCCACACAGGAAATGTTCTTGTCTCTGTACTGACTTTGTTTACATTTCTTTGCAATATTGAACATGGCTTTGCATGAGTCGGTATTTGTGTAATAGCAATACAAGTGAATCAGTATACTGGAGCTGGCCCAAAAAGCATTTATGAGCACAGAAAGTAGTACTACAGAAGTATTCTTTTAAGGACTCTTATATACTTATATGAATTAGACTAGAATCATCCAACTCCCTATTAGTAAATGTGCAAAAAGGGCATAGTCCTTTTTAGGTCTCGCCTACGCAGCGCGCATGCGCTGCATAGGCAAAAAGACCTTTTGGAATCGCTTCGGCTTTTCAACCAAAAACGTACACGCGTTCCATTGCCTTCAATGGCAACGCGTGCACGTTTGGCGATTCACTTGCGGGAGCGAGCGGCGCCATATGGTAGCAATTATCGTTCCTGGCGCCGCTCGCTCCCGCAAGGGAATCGCGCAGGCCCCCTCCTCTCCCCCCTCCCCCTGCTGCCGTGCAAGGCGCGCGCGCTTGTCTTCACCTTCCTGTTGCATGTATGTTTCTTTGGATTTTTGGTTTTCCACTCGTAGAGTTGCATTTGAGCTCCAACGTTACCATTGTTTTTGACATGATGGAGTTTTGTTTTTACCACAAACTTCGTAATTCAGACACGCAAGATATTGTCACGTGCAAAAAAACTGGCGCAAATGACATTTACGTAAGATGTAGGTCGGAGCGTTTCACCAAATTGATTCCTCTGTTGTAAATTATTATTTTTTTATGTTTTTGAGATATTGTAATATAGTGCCTACACAAGGCCAGGCGACGTCAAGCGCTTTACATACGAGTATCATACCAGCGTGCAGAGACAAAATGAAAATAAGTCTAGTGGTCAAATCAGGGGTAAAATGTACAGAGGGAGAAAGGAGAAACAAAGCATTAAAAGTAAGATCTGATGGATGCAAACAGTGATTGTAGATATATGCAGAGAGGGGGTGCAAAAAAAGCAGCTTAAACGGAGGGGAGGAATATTGAGAGTTGCATGTACATTGTACAGGAGACGGAGCAAAACAAAGAGCAAATGTTCCTTTTTTGGGAGGGTGGGCGTTAAAAGAGGAGTGAGGGGAAAACAGTGGTTGGTGAGGCGAAAAAGCTTTAGGACACTTAAGACACACACATGTTTTCGAGGATGTTTGGCAAACACTGTGCTCTGCTTTTCAGTGTAGCTTGCGTTGGCACCACCAATTAAACCTGGTGGGAAACACCTTGGCTAAAACCACACCCAGCACACATCCATGGCGCTTGGGTCCTCATAGGCGCAGGTTTTAAAAACAGCGCAGATTGAATCCACGCTTCACTCGTCCTGTGGTCTAAAGCACATATTTGTAGGAGGGGGCCCTCTGAGCCTAGTGCCCCCCCAAGGGCAAGGTACCAACCACGACAACCGACCTGAGACAATGGAAGCCGGGTGTTTGAGAGCGCGTTGTCAGGACATATTTATTCTCAAATCAAACATCAATTGGCAAAAAATGTGCATGACAGTAACATCTTTACATCGTTTGTTGAAATCTGGTTTGTAAACGGAACAGCTAGACACAGCAAGCACTGACGTCATCTCTCCTGTTGTCACACTGGACTCATCACTGCCCCCCTGTGACTCTGCCAGCCCTCCATGGGCCCCCACCAACTCCAAGGGCCGTTGTGAATTCTTAAGGACCTGCCCTTCATTCCCAAAACAGGGAGCGGTGCAAGTAGTATTCCATATCAGTCTGTGTTCCCTCGTAAGCATAGAGACATCATTGTGTTTTCCTTTCTAAACTTTTGACTAATACCGTGGCATCCATTGCTCATTCAAATATAATAAAAAGTTACAAGATTTTATTCAGTTGAATTTGCGAACTGTGCCAGTATTGTAAATGGCAACGTGCATTCTAAAGATGATAACGCAGGCTGTCCTCGCGAGAGAGAGGAAGTGCTCGCCTAGTTGATCGATGCTGAAGGCAGAGGATGTGGCTTAACCGCGAGAGCGGCCGACCTGGAAGCTGGGGACCCAGGTGTTCGAGTCTGACGGAAACTCAAACATCCTGTGATTCTGGGAAAATCACTTAGTCTCCATGTGCCTAAAGAAAAACAAACATTGGCATAGCCAATAGGTCTCGCCTTTGGGACCTTATAAGTGTTTAGCCATGCAACAGTTGATGTTGTTGCACCAAGGCTATTGTGCTGGATAACTAAACACTTATAAGGTCCCAAGGGCGAGACCTATTGGCTATGCCAATGCTTGTTTTTGTACTAATTGTACATGAATATTCCCAGATAATTTGAATTTTACATGCTTTGGGACCAATTTACTAAGGCATGTAAGAGCACATAAAGGAGGAATAATATTTTGCAGACTTCAAATGCCTTTGAGAATGGGCCCGAGTGTTTATACTTACTTATTTATGATTACTTGACATGTATGGATATGCAGAATTACAAACATGAGGATTCTGGGTTATGACACAATGTAAAATGCTGCAGGTTTTTAATTATCTCTTTAAAAAGACAGAGGATGTTCTCAGACTACTAAAAAAGTAGGTGGTAATTCACTTCCCACCAAAGGTAATATTAACATCAGCTGTAATTTGGTGTCTGTACAGCAAAACTCTCTGTACTTGCAAGTGGTATTTTTGCCTTTGGAATCGTGGTCAATATTCCACTTTTATCGCCAGGGTGCCCTAGAGCTACATATGCCTAAATGATGGCAGAAAAAGACTGGGGCATTCCACTCATGCTACAACTGGGCCATTTTACACACTATCCTAAGCGGCTGGCGGGAAGGAGACCTTGCTTCGGCATGGAGAGGATAGTGTTACTTCCACCTGAGAGGGAGTGGATCTCAGGGTGGAGACTGCAGAGACGGTTGAGATGAGCGATATCCAGTCTTTTGACCTGGCAAGATAAACTTCTGTCTCCCCGTCAACCACTTCGATTGAGGCGACAGAGGCAGCACAGGTCTCGGAGTGCTGTGCTTTGAGGGTGCTGCTAGTCAGGTTCTTGGTGAGCCTTTCTGACCACTGATTCAAGTACAGCTTCAGGACTCAGTGTGAGATTCAATACCGAATTCTACTACAAATCCATTAAGCAATCAGGAGGGGTGGAGGTGTTTACAGTGCTTCCTGGGCGTCAAAGTAGCTGATCATGGCCAAGACAGCTCTTGTGGAAGTGAGCTCTTAAATGGTCATTGTCTCCAAGCAGCGTTCCAAGCTGTGCCCCCAGCCGATAATATAAGGAGCGAATGGGATGGGATCATGGAGTTTTAGTGGATAGCACTGGCTGTTCAGTCGCTTGAACACCTAACTGTGCCTAATTCTGGTTCTGTACTGAAAACTTTAAGTGCCTCATCGTCTTCTGGGTGTAATTCTCAGGGCCATACTGAGACACTTGAAGATAGCCAAGTGGCGCTCCAAGACCACAGATTTACTGGTAAACCTGCTACTTCACGCCCTCTTGATTTTTCTACCAGCTCTAATGCATCTAATGTTTCTAAAGCTTCTAATGTGTCTGTCATTGTCCCTCCCACTGCCGTTGGTCCTGTTGGGCATGACAAGGAAATTTTCTTTACTTGGACCCAGTCCTTAGGAGAAAGGCAGAGCAGGTGTCTAATGGACAATAGAAGTTTGATTTCTGGGCTTGAGAAGAAGGCAGTGCTGTGTGGCAGGACGGGACATAGGGAAAGCACTACGGATTGTCCCGCCGCGCTCCAGGAGGAGCGTGGCTGTCTGAGGTACGTGCCCGTCTCCGTAGTGCATTTCAAAGGGGCTACGGGGATACAGACGGTCCTCCTGTGCAGAAGGGAGGGTGTTAGAGGTCCCGCAGGGCGAGGGGGAGGCCAGAAATCTTTAGAGACAGTATTTGGCGCCCGCGTAAAGTGCTTCAGAAACGCAACATTGGTGGTGGAAGCGGGTGACTTTGACATAGCCCCTCACTCCTTATCCCTACATTATTGATAAGAAGGGACAAAGTCCTCATAAACTCCTCTTTTCTTTTCCCGAGGGACACCCTGAGACGCAAGCCATCAGGAAGAAACAAAGCAGACGGTCCATTTTTCGAAGTGTATTGGAAAAGAATTATACTGACTTCCTGAAAGCTAATAAAGCAGAGTTAAAAAGCCAAAAACATTTATTGTTGTTTCTCAAAGTGACACACACAGCCAGTCCATTCAGGCTGAGGCACTCACCTGGGGGGAGCAGAGAATCAGCGCGCCTGCCACCATCACCCCCGCAGCCCACAGACGCAGCCCACCATCGCTACCATCGTCGCTGGGAGGCAGGAAACTACACCTCCCAGTGTGCTAAGTGGCAGGGACGCCGCGAGGGTGCAAAGGACACGCCAGGAGGCGCTTGAAAAGCCATGCAGGGCTCCCGCGGCGCAGGAGTTCATTCAGGCTGAGGCACTCACCTGGGGGGAGCAGAGAATCAGCGCGCCTGCCACCATCACCCCCGCAGCCCACAGACGCAGCCCACCATCGCTACCATCGTCGCTGGGAGGCAGGAAACTACACCTCCCAGCGTGCTAAGTGGCAGGGACGCCACGAGGGTGCAAAGGACGCACCAGGAGGCGCTTGAAAAGCCACGCAGGGCACCCGCGGCACGGGACGCGCGCGGGCGAAGCCCGGGCCAAGGGCGGGCCCGTCTGCGCCCGTCAGAGGCTGGAAGAGGCTGGGCTGGGCCACTACTCTTGGTCTTTTTTCGGGGACCTCCGCAGCGCTTTGGATTCTGATTCCAGTTGAAACAGCTTGTAAGGTCAGTGATCCCTGTTCCAGGAATTTTCTATTCGGCCATTAGTTTAATCTGACTATAATCATGGGTAGGCGGATAGGTGTGGGGAAATCAAACATAGCACACCCACAACTGTCCTCTTCACTCCAACCAACTTCCATAGATAGAATGCTACAGAGAGCAATTGGAGTAGTTGCTACTGAGATCGAACTAACTGAAAGACGCTTGTCTTTGACCCCTGATCTAGCCCAACCTATTAGCTTACATGATGTATCAGGTTCCTCAGTATCTATCCCCCAGGAACTTCCAACCTCCCCCCCTAGGACTCGTGCGGCGGGCAATGTGGATGTGCTTCATCGAGAGGGTGCCCGCCCGAAAGTCAAGAAAATCAAAAATGCTGCTCCATTGGGCCAAAAGCGCAAAAAACTACCTATGGTCCACGCAATTCCTGGTGATTCAAGGGAGGCTGGTTTGGAAACACCATTACAGACAGACCTGGAGCAGCCAGCCTGGGTTATGGATGTGATGGTGGACTTACAGGTTCAAGTAAGGACCATTGTGAAGGATGAGCTAAAAAATTTGTGGGAAAGGGTGGATAAGCTTACCAACTTAGTCGAGCTATGGGCGGACAAGACTGACGCAGCCTTGAGGGTAAGGGAACCGGCTAACCCTGCAATCACAAATCAGGCCCCCCTAGGTACAAACCCTGAACCCCTAGCGATTGACTGCACACCATCCCCCAATTTAGCAATCCATTCTAACCAGGAGGGTGGGGGAAACTGTTTAAACAATGCTGAGGGGCTAGGAAAAGGATCTAGTTTAAATCATCAGGTGTTCAAACAGGGGCACAGGCAGGAAGAAAGAATGTCCAAACCTTAGTTGGACCTCAAGTAAGCAATGCTCGTAGCGAGAGGCCAGGGAATAAAAATGTTTCACATGAGGACAGACAAGTCCCAGGGTTAACTCTTCCATCTATAAACCTTCCCCCGGAGTCAACCCCTATGTAGTTATACTAGCAGGTGTCCCGGAGTTGAAAAAGGGGGGTAGAGAGTCATATTCTGATTTAAAAATAAATGTTCACATTGGCTAGCCAGCCATAAACAACTCCTTATAGAGACATAAATGAAATCATCATGGTTCGTAGGGTGGGCTGGGTAGGCTGTAGACCCAAAGACATTTCTGGTGATTGCGTTGTGATAAACTTTAAAAACACAGCGCTTGTGGAATCCCTTTTGGATCGTTTCCTCCAGAGGGACAGGGGAGGTACTATCTCTTTACCATTAGGCTACTTTTATCCCCCTGCCCTTATTCCACTGGCAAGAAGCAGACATGGTCATTGGAGGAGATTGGCCACAGGAAAACCATTTCTCTCCAATAGGACAGGGCCATCCATCCCCCTATTTTTTAACATTCCGGTAGAAAATAGATACAACCCTCTGGAATCAGTAGATTGACTCACGAGTGAGGAGCCCCCATTAGAAGTATCCGATCAACTCAGAGAGGCGGGGACTCTGCGAAGGACCAGGGCACAGAGGAAAAGATCTTCAAAGCAGAACCTGGGGCTGGTACTGGAAAGTGAGGAAGGAAAGTTTAGGCTAATTAGGAGCACACACGAGACAGCTATCATTAATTTATCAACCCTTGATCCTTTACAACAGGATACACAGACCTCGATTACAGCTCAGAGGAATGTAGCATATACCCCACATACCCCAAAAGGCACTTACGATCCAGTTAATGGAACAAGCACAGTACAGCGAATGGAGTACTGTCAACTTCCCTTGGGCAGTCAAGAGAACGAAGTCATAATCCCCCCCTGCTCAATAAACCAAATGGGCCCTCCTAGTTTGCAAATCCTCTCTTGGAACATAGCTGGACTACCCTCTAAACTGGATAGTCCGGACTGGGGTTGCTTCATAGAGCAGCATGAAGTCTGCATGTTCCAAGAAACATGGGCCAAAGATGAAATACATAGAATGGGCTACGCATTGTTTAGCATTCCAGCTACTCATGTGGGGAAGGGCAGACCTTCTGGAGGCCTGTGTACTTGGGTCGCAGTACACCTGGGCTGTGAGGCAAAACAGCTAGAGAGTTTTTCTCGTGACATCCTTTGTGTATTCCTTACCTCTCATACGGGATTAAACATAGTTCTAATTAATGTATATTCCCGACCAGTACCTAGAGGGAAAGAGTCCTCTACACTCGACCAATTAACTACCTGTCTCACAACTATCCCCGTAAATTTCGGGGTAATCATTGGCGGCAACTTTAATTGCCAATTTGAACCCCTGAATGGCATGGTCCCCGGCACTCTCTGTGAAGAGGATCGCTATTGGTCCATCCCAGAGCCCAATATCCCTCCTATAAGGGCATGGACCCCATCAGCACTACAGATAAGCACCCTCACATTAAATGTTTCACTGAGAGCTTGTAATGGACGCACCACATCTGACTCGCCTGGGAATCATACCTTTAACAGACAGGGGCACACTTCCATTATTGACTACATTATGGTAGATGTGAAAGCATGGCACAAAGTGTTAGATTTTAAAATCAGCCCTCGCTATGACAGCGATCATAATGCTCTCATTCTAGCAATAACTACACCTTTTGCTAAGAATTCATCTGTCAAATTGCCAGCTCCAGATACAGGCCTGATCCAGTCCAATGGAGGGAGGAGAGTTCGCTGGGGCGAATTCTCCCAGTCAGAAGAAAAACTGGCCATGCTCTACCAACAAATCCTCCCATATTTTATGGTTGTACACCAAGCCGCAGAGACAAAGGGCACTTCTATTTATAATTCAACAATTTTTAAAAATCACCAAGAGCTGTTTACTTCTATGGCCGCTTTTTTCTACCAAAATAAAAAGCCTAGGGCGACCAAAAAATCCCAACACCCATGGTTTCATTCAAACTGCCGCGAGGCTAAAAATGGCCTTGTCACCGCCATCAAAAGCAAGGCCAGGCCAGCAATCAAAGATGCGAGGGCAAAATATAGGAATGCCATTGCCAAGGCCCAAAAAAACTGGGAATCGCAAAAGTGGGATGAGCTCAGAAGTGCCTTATCAAATCATGACCTGAGGACTTTCTGGAATATCATTAACTCAGGGTCTCAGGAGGGCAAATCAGCCATTGAGCCCAATATCAGTGAAGAAGTGTGGAAGGCCCATTTTAAATCACTCTACACAAGGGTTGATGACGGGAAGGACAAGTGCACAGACCCCTATCGTCCCCTTGCACGATATTTGCAGAAACTCCACCGATCTCGCTGAGAGAAGTTTCTGAGGCCCTGGGCATGATTAAACCAGCAAAGCCGCAGGGCTGGATAAGATCCCTGGTGATCTTTTCCGCTCTGAGCCGACTGTCTGGGCCCCTTATCTATCTTCCCTGTTCAATGCAATTCTCCAAGGTATGGCGATTCCCACCACCTGGGCAGGGGCCGAAATAATACCAATCTACAAAAAGGGCTCCCCGCTTTTACCTGTCAACTATCGTCCGATTAGTTTGATAGATGTAAGCCAAAAGTTTTTTGCAAGTGTCCTATTGGGGCGTCTCCAAAACTGGATGGAGGAACATAACATTCTTACTCCCCTCCAAGCCGGTTTTCGAGCAAGGATATCAACAACTGACCAGATCCTAAGGCTACAGATGATTTACTGGAAAACTGTTAGTATAGAGGGTGGCAGCCTCTACCTTATATTTGTAGACCTTAAGTCAGCTTTCGATCTGGTACCAAGGGACAAACTCTGGGTAACTCTATTAGACATGGGTGTCCCAGAGTATCTTTGCCACCAGTTAAAAGGCTTACATGAGGGCAACTTTGCTCGAATTAGATTTGGTAAAAATGGCGAACTCTCATCTCCCCTGCCTGTCGAGAGAGGGGTCCGGCAACGCTGTGTCCTGGCCCCAACTCTCTTCTGCCTTTTTATTAATGGCCTAATAGAATCATTGAATGCTGGGGTAAACATCGATGCTCCCCGGTTAGCGAAACGCACTATACCTGCCCTCATGTTTGCAGATGATACCCTTCTGCTTGCCAAATCCCCTATGGGAATCCAGTGAACCCTGGACAATTTTAGCACCTTCTGCAAACAACGGGGACTAGAAATTAACCTACAAAAAACAAAGTACATGGCTTTTAACGTAGGTAACACCACTCGCCCAAACCCTTCTCTGGATGGAAGTCCCCTAGAGAGGGTATCAATATTTGAGTACCTGGGAATCACATTGACAGAGAGAATGGATTGGGGAGCCCAAATAAGTAAAATAGGCTTAAAATTATCCCAGACTATGGGGGGTATTTTAAAACTATATAGGACATGCTCTGAAAAACTGGTGAGTCCTGTGGTGGAAATTTACAAGGTCCAGGCTAGGACGGCTACTCTCTATGGAGCCGAACTATGGGGGCATTGTCCATCTGGCCAGTTAGCCCGCATTGAGAATTTATTCGCTAGACAACTTATGGGATTGCCACCCAGTACACCATTAATACCCCTACGTATGGATCTAGGGATCAGACCCATCGAGGAAGAAGCTGCTCTTAGACCTTTATTATACTGGCGGCGCCTGTGGTGCACCCCTGAATTAGCCTCTTAGAGAGAAGAACTGATCGATGTCTTGGGGTTGCGAGGTGCAGGGAAGCTGCCTTGGCTGTTATATGTCAAGAAAACATGTGAGGACTTGGGCAGGGGCAGTTTGTGGCACAATGCAGAAGAAATCTCCCAAATAACTTCCAGAAAAGCTTTGGTTGAGAGTTATAGAGACCATAAACTCTCCCAGCTTGAGATGAGACCCTTAGTGGGGAGTCTGACGGTTGAGTTTCTCTAAGTAAAAACCACATATATCTTAGAACCAGTGTTGGATGACATACAGCCGCTCCTGGCTAAGAAGCTTTATCTGCAATTTAGGCATGGAGTCCTTCCGCTGCGTTCATTCACAAAAAAGTGGGAGGGCCATACAAACGCAGAGTGCCCTGCGTGCCTTAACGTAGATGAGACTGATCTCCATGTGATATTTTTCTGCCAGGGATACAGGAAGGCCAGGTCGCGATGGCTACTACAACTTTGCAGGAACTTGGGGTCGAGACATTTTCGTAGCGTGTATAGGATTTTAAAATCTGACACACGCATGCCCATTGTTTTTTCAATTTCACGCTTTTTATTTACCATGTGGTGCACGCGCAGAGCTATCTTGAATAAGTCTTTAAATATGAATGACAATTGTCTATGATATGTTTTAACAGATGTCCTTTGCACAAATTGTATTTAGTTGGTTGTTGTGGAGATAATTGAACTATTTTTAATGACTATTACGCCTGTCTCTGAATGTGCATAGACCATTCCTCCCGAATGTTTGTGGTTTTATTTATGCACTGTGTTGATAACTGGAGGCAAATATGCCGGCTGTGTAAATCTTTTCTTATTTTGCTTTTTTTAGTCACTATTTTTATGTGTAGCGTAATTTTTAAACTTGTAATACAAAATGGAGCAAATAATTGCTTGGAACTAGCCTCTAAAAGCACATGCACATGCATTTTATGTCCTGTTCCATAAGATGGCTGATGCCTGGGAAAGTTCTCCCAGTGCGTGGAATGTAAATCCTTTTGTCTTGCTTTTTATCTATTGTATTTTACCCAATTTTTAATTATTACTTAAAAATTGTGCTTTTATGGCCAATTGTGCCGAAATAAAGTTTTATGAACTGGAAAGTGGTTACTTTAAACTGCTTCCTCAAGTCAGAGGTACTGTTGCTCCAATCACAGCCCTGGCTTCAGCTCTTCCCTTCACCTCCACCTCTGCTTCTGCTGACACAATCTCTCAAAATGCCCCCAGGGATAGAGAGCCATGCCCTAAACTAGTGTTTAAAGTCCACAACGTCAAGAAGAAAGGTGGGGGTCTCAAAGATTGATGCCTGAGAGGCTGGCGCTCAGTGGAACAGTGGAATCTTTCTAATCTGAAGGATGATGCTGTTGGGCCAAATGGCTGTCTAGCTCACTCACTTGTAATTGCTTGAACAGCAGGGGGAGCACAGTATCACATACAGATGCTGAGCTGGGGTGCAGCAATCAGGACAGCAGCTGCGCCATTCTAATGATTCTACCTCCCAGATAAAACAAAAACGAAAAGTAATGAGGCCAGCGAGGATAGAATTGTACATTTCCATGCCATAATCTAGGGGCCTGACGAGACTTCTTTGAAGGATATTTTCCAGCTAATCTAAACACTTCTGATGGAGTTACAACTACAATATGCAGATATTAGAAATTATAATGCCAAAACACAACAGACAGTGCCCCTCATCGCAGCAATCTCTGACCGTATGAAGGAACTTGAACAAAGAACGGCTACGAATGAGGAAGTAATAACCCATGGCAGGAGTCTTTTGAGCTACAGCATTCCAGGATATTGGTTATGTGGAATGAATTTGAATATCTTGAGAATCGACAGCGGTGCAACAATCTACGAGTTCTAGGGGTTAAACAAGGCTCTAAGGGGAGAGATATACACCATTAATTACCACTTTGTTTCAGAAAGATTTCCCTGATCCAGCAGACTTGGATTGGGACTCACAAATGCCATAACCTCATCTGCTTCCATTTCAACAGAATTTTCTATCAAATATTTGAGAATCATTTGATAGAAGAAAACAGTGTTCAATACATATATGCACTCATTCATTCAGATATAAAGAAACCGCTTTCAACTTTAATAATTGAGATCAAATTTGTTTACACACATTGCAGTGGGGACTTACAGAAAGGTTGTCCCCAAGTGATACAGAAATTTAAGACAAATCAATTATTTTGTTTTGCGCTATCACCAAAATTAACAGGAACAAAAATATCGAGTTTACATACTTTGCATGTAAATGACAAAAACATTTTTTTAAATATCATGGATGAGAATTTTGTCAAGAAAAAGTAATTATATCGAAATATCAATGTTTGTAGCATTATATATATAATTTTTTCAAAATATCAAAGTTTAAAATAATATAAATTAAATTAAATATGAAAATATTTTTAATTGTTAATGGAAGGGTACATATATACATTTTAATAAAGTAAAACAATATGCAAATAATTTAAAAAACATTGCAATTAATAACAGAAATAAAACAAACAAGCATATATATAACAAAAACATCAAATTTAATTAAAAATATAATTATAACACAACCATCAAAGTTAAAATATAAATAAAAAATACAACATATTTTTATAAATATTTAAAAAATATATTAACAATCGTCGCTAAACACTAGTAGGGTAAGTGTGGGACTTTGAAAGAGTCACATTTACTATCCTAACTCCTACATAAACAGCAGTAGGAATACTGTTGGATTTTCGGGGGGGGGCAGATTTACTATTTCCACTCCAACGTACAAATAAAGTAGGGGAAGTGTTGAACTTTAGATGTGTTACATTTACCATACTCACTCCAATGTAGGCAAAAGCAGGGAAAGTGTAGGACTGTGGAAGGGTTAAATTTATTATTCCCACTACAATCTAAGCAACAGCAAGGAAAATGCTGAACTTTGGAGGGGTCAAATTTATTATTTTCACTCCAAGGTAACAAAAGCAAAAGGCTCAGCTTACATTGCTTTGTTGTACATTTGTGACCTTCAGGTAAATGCCGAAGTTAGAAGTGAGTGCTAAGCTTGATGAGCCATCCTGCTCACAACATACTCAAAACTTGTCTGCTCAGATATTCAGTCCACATGGATGGCGGGGATTTGCATTAACATATTTAAGAACCCCCTGGCACTTCGGCTGTTTTTCAGCTTTCACACACTGAGATTTTTGGTCTGTGAGCAGTGACTTGGCATCTATATTTAGTAACGTGCTATGCCGTCTGTCAAACTCAATGTAAATCCTGGTGTGTTCGTTCTGTATTAAGCCTATCACGTTATCATTGAATTCATAGTTCCTTATTTACCAACAAGTCTGTGTACATCAAGTGAACCTCTTAACCTGTGTCTGTTTGGCTACTAGGTAAAATATTAAACCTCTCTTTTTCAACTTGTACTGCTTCACTGATGAAGTGGTTAATTTGTGAAAAAAACATAATGAAAAAAAAACTTTAATGCAGGCCCCAAGGTTCGCTGGCACTGCCAAATGTTGGGTTTGCTGAATAACAAGCCACTTCTTGTATCTTTATCTCTTTCTTTTCCCGATTTCTCTCTTTATCAATGTTTTCCTATCTTTTTTTACCTCCTTGTTTCACCATTTCCTACCTTTTTCTTTCTCTTGCTCTGGGTGAAAATCAGAAAAATTTAAGTTCCAGTCCTCAAAAATGAGTTTGTGCACCCGCCACCTGCAACCATGGTGCAAACTAAGAACTGCCTCTATTTATCCATGAAGATGCATTAAAAAGAGAGCGGTTCACAGAGGAATAGCTTCGGGAAAGCTAGCCATCACATCCCCATGACCTTTATTTTTGGTCGGCTTTCATTTTTCTCACTTTTTCCACTTCAATTCTGTTTTTCAAACCACATTCAGGTTATAACGGTGGATGCAAATTACTTTGCAAATCATATTTCAATGTAAAATCTTTTTCCCGGCCCTCACACAATGAAAATGTGAATTTTCAGGCAGATGCACAACTTCATCTAAATAATTTATATGTAAGTTTATGTGTGTTATGAATGATATAGGGACTGGAAATAATTGTACATGTGTCCTGGGACCAGAGTCACAATTGTTGTCTATAAGCCAGAAAATTACTCAATGGAGACCTCTGCCTGTGAGTTGCATAGGTTTCAAAGTTTTCACAAACCTCCCCTAAAATGTAAACTGAAATCTATGCAAGTGCCATCTTTTCATGGGTCCTCGTCTGTAAGTCATAATACCTATCCCTGAAATATAGACCTGCAGATATGCCGTAAATAAAATATAGATCCGTGAAAGTTCTAAAAGGTAAGTGTAGATTTACTATTATTAACTCTGCAATGCTGATGTTTTGGTTTCAGTATTATGGGCTTGATGTATCTGAGGGTTGACATTTTCATGTCACTGTGGCACAACACCTATTTCTCCACACATACTCCTCGGGATTGTCCACATGGAAAGTAATACACTGGTGTTCACCTGGGAAAAGAGCAAACACAAGGAAATGATGGACAGAGCGCTGAATTTTTTCAGACACTCACCCCCAGTCACAGATTTGGGTTGAATCCATCATCGTTCAATAGCTCACTTCGCAACCCCAGTTCAGACCCAGCGATATGCAAATCAGTCTTGACCTTGTTCTTCATGGGAACAGTCCAGCCCATACTGCCAAGCCAGGTCTTCCCTGGACCAGAAACAAGTATCCTGGGACTGGTTTCGGGGTAACAACCCTCATCAGCCAGGCTAGCTTGAATCCAGTGGCAAAGTGAGCAAGGGACCCACTTCTGGGCATACCCTGCCAACTTAGGGCGAACAAAGTAAACACAAGGAGCTGACGGACTGAGAGCTAACATTTTTTAGACACTCACCCCCAGTCACAGATTTGGGTTGAATCCATCATCATTCTTTAGCTCACTTCGCAACCCCAGTTCAGACCCAGCCATATTCAAATCAGTCTTGACCCTGTTCCTCATGGGAACAGTCCAGCCCGAACTGCTGCAGAATCTATCTGGGTCTGTTTTATTTAATGGCAGTTTGCATCACTGTAGTTCTTCAGTTTTAATTGAACAGGGAACTGCAAGAACCAGAATGCAATGCGGATTGAGCTGGAAAGCCGGTACTGCAGACATGGCTACCACACTTTAGAAAAAAAAATGTGTTTTCTTTAGTCACAAGAAGGCCTAGTCACATAGCTACAGATTCAAACATTTCTTTGGTTGTTTATGTACGTTTCATAGCAGCTTGTGTAAAGCATTAATCTCTTAGTGTGAATTGATATATGAATGTGGTTACCATGCAAGAGACTTTGCCCCCATTTTCCTAACTGCATACACCTGCTTAGTTTCGTGGAATGCAAGGCTGAACCATCTGACCCGTAACACACTGGCTAATTGTGTTATTATTTCTGTACTACCTGATCCTCATTTTATATGCTTTAAGAATTAAAGTTTGAATTTTCACTACTGAATTAAAACCCGTTTACTGCAGATATTGCACTGATCACTGCAGCGTCAGCGTAACAATAAAATGCCAGAAAGGAGCATTAATAAAGTTTGGATTGGTTGGTAAAACACTTGACTGTTTAATAACTGTTCTATTCCACCAAAAGAACCATTCAGTGGCATTTATCACATGCTCGGAATTCAAAACGACAAACAGTCCTTACTAGAGTAACCAAGAATTCCACAGGCCCTAATCCAATCAAGAAAATTGAGCAGCACATGTCCTTGTTTGGTATAATAAAAACAACAACAATTGGGGTGCAGAGGGTCACTCATTGTTCTGTGCCACTGCACCTGCTGCACTTCCAAGGGGGAAGTTGTGCAGGCGGGCGCTAAATGCACTGGGCACTGTGAATTGCAAGACGAGATGTGACTTGACTTAACTGGTGAGTCCAACGGTGTTATAAATGCTACCGGTTAATAACTGCATTGGTGCGTTAGTGCCACTGACACACTTGTGGGCAGCTGTTCTTAACTAGCAGGTGTGAGTGCCGGTAGCACATTCCTGTTGCACACCTGCTTCTAGTTCCAAATAGAATTCCAGTGACGCACTACTGCTCCAGACACCCCAGCGTGTGGTTTTATTGAACCAGCAGGTACAAGAGCTTGTAGCATATCCCTGCCAAGCACCTGCGCCCAACTCCACCTGTGTGGCTGTTGGCACAATTGCACTGGTGCGTTATTGCCACGAAAACCCTTGTGGGTGGCTCTCCTTCACTGTGCTGATTATTATCAATGATGATTCCAAAACTGCATAGGACAACCCATCTCTACATCGCACTTCTACAAACCCTGTAATCTCTCCCACACAGACACTGCCCCTCTCATCTCTCCCTCACACTACCACTACCCCCTCTCATCTCACAATTACACTGACCCCTCACATCCATCCCTCACACTACCTGTCTCCTCTCTAAACTGCCTGCTCACACATGCTACCTTCCTGTGTGAAAAAGGTTTGCAAATGGATTTAAATGTTACAACTCATGTTCATTGTATTTTTCTGACCACACCCCTACATGCCTTTAGGAGTAGTCTTTTTCTGCCCTCGAGTTAGCACATACAAGTGCTGAAAATCGGACATCAGTTTGTGAAAAATGTGCATAAGTGAATTTATCCCATGAAAAGTTATGCAGATTCGCCTGTCTGACTGTATTTGTTTATTGACAGTTAATCAATTCAATTGAAATTTTGTTCAGAGCTTCTGTCTTAACATATATATATATATATATATATATACATATATATATATATATATATATTCACTGAAAAAACCATAGGTTTCAGGGACGTTATAGTTAGTAATTAGCATTTAAAAAACCATAGAAATTCACTGAAAACACCATAGGTTTCAGCCACGTTATAGTTAGAAATTAGCATTTAAAAAACCTTTGAAATTCACTGAAAAAAACAGAGGTTTCAGGGACATTATAGTTAGTTGGACATTTCACTCGTACAAAACCAGAGAAATTTGGCCGTTATAGTTAGTTCAGCTAACTATAACTCGCGCCCCCGCAATGCACTGCTGATGACGTCACATATTACATCATTCATGACATGGTCAGTGACATCACTGATGACATCACTGATGACATTTCAAATGACATCACTGATGACATCACTGATGAAAATCAGATGCACCTCCTCACAACCTAATATAACCTTAGATACACCTACTCTAAAATACAGACTACCATTTTCGAAACTATACACACACCAATACCAGTTACTACATACCCACTCACTGATTCCTAGGTCTACACACACATCCACTTATTCACCTATACAGTCACTCATACATGCAGTCACTCATCAATACAGCACTATCATATGAACTTATACACCTATAGAGACACTCACACACCGCCACTCACCCATAGAGTTACTCACACACCTAGTCAGTCATGCAAAGAATCAATCACACTCCCATTTACTCACCTATACAGTTATACACACACCACCTCACTTATTCATACATACACTAACACATACTTACTCCCTTATACAATCACTGATACAAGCACACATTCATCCATACAGCCACTCTCACAATCACTCACTCTCACATATAGTCATTTATATACTCCAACACTCACATATACTGCCTTTCACATATGTAGATACTCACATATGTTCCACTGAGACATCCATTCACTCACCAACACAGCCATACACACACTTACCCACCCATACAGCCCCTCACAGACGCAATCTTGAACCCATACACCCAGTGAATCACCCACTCACACATCCATGCAGGGAGTCATACACCCCCCACCCACCCACACAGATACTCAGGCACCCATACAGATACTCAGACAACCAATCAATAGCCCATATAGACACTCATGTAGCTACTCACCAATATGTAGATACTCACACATGTACCACTGAGACATCCATTCACTGACCAACACAGCCATACACACACTCACCCACCCATACAGCCCCTCACAGATGCACTCTTGAACCCATACACCCAGTGAATCACCCACTCACACATCCATGCAGGGAGTCATACACCCCCCACCCACCCACACAGACACTCAGGCACCCATACAGATACTCAGACAACCAATCAATAACCCATACAGACACTCATGTAGCTACTCACCAACCCATGGAGCCGCTTACACACCAACTGACAGACTGATACAGACATTTACACAGTTTAGTCACTAACCCATGCATTCACTAAGACACGTTTAATCACACACTTATACAGTCAGTCATGCACCTACTAAATCATCCATTCAGACACTCATACACCCACTCATTCTTCAATACACCTTGGCATATATATATATATAAAACATATTTAAACTTTACAGAAACACACAGTCACTGGATGATGTCATCATCAGGTTAAGATAGCCCCGGGGAGGTGGTGGTCCCCGGGGCAGTGTGGGGGGGCTCGAGCCGCCCCACACTAATTTTTTAGCAAAGCCCCGGGGAGGGTGGCGGTCCCCGGGGCTTGGGGGGCCGCGAGGCCCCCCCCACCTTATTACAATAGAGCCCCGGGGAGGTGGCAGTCCCCGGGGCTTGGGGGGGGGCCCGCGAGGCCCCCCATCCATATTTACAGATTGCCCCAGGGAGGTGGCGGTCCCCGGGGCTGCGGGGGCCGCGTGCCCCCGCACATTATGTATAAAGCCCTGGGGAGGTGGCGGTCCCCAGGGGTCCCCCGCTCTATAATTCCCCATTGTCCCCGGGACCTGGCCCACCCGGGGGCTTAACAATAACGAAGCGCAGGAGCCTGCGCTTCATTTTTGTTTTGTTTTCTCGGCCGGATTCGCGCAACCAGCACGAATTCGGACGATTTTTTTTAAAAAATGCGTGGCAAGGGAGTGCAGAAGGACACATGTTCTTGTGCGTTTGGATTTCTGCATGCCCGGACGTTTTACAATATGAACATAGTGGCGATAATATGGTAAAGACACGAGCAAAGAATATTGTCACTTTGAAATCAACTCGTGAAATAATAAAGCTGCATTTCCCCGTAATTGAAGCAAAAAACAAAGGGGAGAACGAGAAGCAGCGTGAAGGGATTGTTAAAACTTTCAAAGTGCACTCTGGGACATGCAGTTGACAAGAGATTACGTAAAAACCTTGCAGTCCTGTCAGGCGTATAAAGACAAAGCGTCACGCAGCATATCAAAGAGGTCTCACCTGTGATCAAGGCTACACGATAGCCGAAACGCGTAAGGACATGAGTTTTTAACCATTTCTCGCTTGGATGTTTTGGAAAATAAAGCGCCTGATATTGCAAGAAATCTGGTGGCGGCGCTCTTCTTTTTCTGTGGAGTCTTCTGTGGAACGAGAAGGTTTGGTGGATTTATATGGGGAACCCCGTCCCCATGCGCCGAGGCCGCCTTGTTTGTGGTCCGGCTCTACACGGAGCAAATTGGTGATGGAGGAATTATGAAAGTGAGCCAGACCCCCGCATGTTACCAAGTTAAATAGGTATGGAATGCCCAACCTCTTATTGGGATTTGGTTTATGCATGGCAAGGGAGTGCAGAAGGACACATGTTCTTGTGCATTTGGATTTCTGCATGCCGGGACGTTTTACAATATGAACATAGCGGCGATAATATGGTAAAGACACGAGCAAAGAATATTGTCACTTTGAAATCAACTTGTGAAATAATAAAGCTGCATTTCCCCGTAATTGAAGCAAAAAACAAAGGGGAGAACGAGAAGCAGCGTGAAGGGATTGTTAAAACTTTCAAAGTGCACTCTGGGACATGCAGTTGACAAGAGATTACGTAAAAACCTTGTAGTCCTGTCAGGCGTATAAAGACAAAGCGCCACGCAGCATATCAAAGAGGTCTCACCTGTGATCAAGGCAACACAATAGCCGAAACAGGTAAGGACTAAGGGTGGGCGGAATTTGCGGAATTGCGTTCCGCAAAATTCCGCGAAACGGCAAAAAATCTCCGCGAGCACGCGGAATTTCGCGTGCTCGCGGAGATTTTGCTGCGCCCCTTTATATCTGTGAGTGCTTCCTGTTGAGGTTTAATTTTTGTGACAGGAGCATCGTGCCAGCCCAGAATGAATCTTGCCCTGCATATTATTTATCCAAGAAGATGAGTCCGTTTTGTGCAATACCTCTACTCAACTCAACACGAGGATTGCGCTCGAGAAAATCAAGGATGCAAAGACCTCCATCAAGGATTACAGCTAACTTTTCACGTTGGAAATGGAGAGAAGGCACTTCTGCTTAACCACGCTCACGAATTCTGCACGAGGATTGCGCTCGGGAAAATCAAGGATGCAAAGACCTCCATCAAGGATTACAGCTAACTTTTCACGTTGGAAATGGAGAGACGGCACATCTGCTTAACAACGCTCACGAATTCTGCACACCTGCCCTGCATATTTATCCACGAAGATGCCTCCGTTTTGTGCAATACCTCTACTCAGCTGGAGTACTTTCTACTGGCTAATCAGTAAGTTCTACCTCGTTGGGTAAATGTATAGTGCCTTTCCTACACTACAGCTGCGTACAGGACCTGAAGAATTTTCCCCAGTGACCTGTGTGTCTGTAACTTTGCCACCGCGCCGAAAGCACCGGGGTCCTTTGATTAAGCTGCCCATCAGCGGCAGACGAGGAGAAGGAACCTCCTGGTCACAGGAACTACACGAGGATTACAGCTAACTTTTCACGTTGGAAATGGAGAGAAGGCACGTCTGCTTAACCACGCTCACGAATTCTGCACGAGGACTGCGCTCGGGAAAATCAAGGATACAAAGACCTCCATCAGGGATTACAGCTAATGTTTGGCGGTAGATCTGGGCAGAAAGCACTCCTGCTGAGCCTCGCCCTTGCTCACGAATTTTTTGTGCTGATTAATGCGTTACAGAATTTGAGCTTCAACTCGGGCACCTGCTTTATTGAAATCTGTAAGTGCTTCATGCACCCGAATTCCGTTCCGCCGCGGATCGCGGAAATTTCGACATTTCCGTGTTCCGCGCGGAACGCGGAAATGCCGAAATTTCGCACGTTCCGCAAGCGGAACGGAATTTGCCGCCCACCCTTAGTAAGGACATGAGGTTTTAACCATTTCTCGCTTGGATGTTCTGGAAAATAAAGCACCTGATATTGCAAGAAATCTGGTGTGCGGCGCTCTTCTTTTTCTGTGGAGTCTTCTGTGGAACGAGAAGGTTTGGTGGATTTATATGGGGAGCCCCGTCCCCATGCGCCGAGGCCGCCCTGGTTGTGGTCCGGCTCTACACGGAGCAAATTGGTGATGGAGGAATATATATATATATATGTACATTTAAATGGGTAATGTGAAATACGGGGATGTTTATCACCAGGAGTTCTAAGGGACATCAAATAGATCCTCAGATGCGCAAGACCAGAACCAGAGGAAGATCCTTCTCCTACCTCGCCACCAAGACCTGGAACACCCTGCCTCGTCACCTCAGGAAATCCCCGTCGCTGACCCAATTCAGATAGGATCTCAAGACCTGGCTCTTCGACTAAACCTCAGCACCTAGATGGATCAACAGCACTCCCTCCCCCCGTCAGCGCCTCGAGACCCTCCCGGGAGAGCAGTCACGGTATGCAAACCCTGATTGGTTGATAGACAATTAGAGCAAAGCACAAATTGCCTATGGTGTCACTGAGAACCCAAGGTGAAAAACATCACCTTAATTCACTTTTTACCTATCTATAATTGTATATTATGTATGTACCTTAAATTCATCTGGCCCTGCTTTCAATTGCTACACGGTGGCAGGGGAGTCATGGGGAGCGATACATATCATAGCCTTTGTTATGCATCACTGTCCCAAAGGTATAAAACTATTTAAAAAATACCTTACCTGCCGTCCTTGACTAATCCCCAACACCTTCCCCCTCCTGCAGCTGTGCTTTCTGCTTTCCTTCAAAGCAAAAAAGCAGTGCTGCATTGATAGGCTCTCAGAGAGCCCCGTTAGCCTGACCTGGAAGGTCTTTATGATGTAGCAGCAGTGGGTGATGAGTTTTATCTACTGTTGCTATGTCATTGCAGTGAGTTATCAGACTTATAAACTGAAATAAACTATAGAGGCTCTCTATGAGCGCTATACAAGAGGATATTGTGTGACTCAACAGTGTGGTATATAAAGGAAACCAGGAGAACATACTGACCCAAAGATGCTTCAGACAGTCCTCACCGATTGATTGATATTAAAGAAATAACTCTCAATCATTAACCCACACTGAAGTCTACATACATCGTCATAGTTCAGTAAATGCACTAATGGTGGAAAATTAGACTGCAAAGGAAAAAGCACTCATATGAAACTGCAGGCCCCTTTGTAATAATGCCACATTTCAGAGGAAGATGGATCTTCATGGTAGACTTAAAGGGCAAGGTACTGTAGGATACCTCCTCTTCTGTAGCAAATCTCATTGACATGCCTTGACATTAAAGCCTTATTTTTCCATAAACACTACTGACACCTGACATTATTTCATTATTGTAAGCGTGCTAACAGATGGGTCAACCACATTCTGGAGCAACCTTCATCAGTCACAGGGAAAGGAACTATGAAATCCCCCTGCTGTAAATTACCTCTATCCCCATTGATTCTTTCCTTTTGACTTTTCACTGAAGCATGAGGATGATACAAAAGAGATGGAAGCACACAGGAGGCAATTCTGCTAGAAGCACAACAGTGAATCCTTGAACCTTATACCTTTCTCCAAGAACCAAAAACAGAATAGGGGTTCTACTCTTGAATATTGAGTACAAGAATATTGCAGTACACTAATATCGTGGAGAAAATATCAAGGGACAAAAAATTGAGAGGTAAGTGTAGAGAAGTGAGTTAGAGAGTTACTATTCTTAACTTCACATCTATGTACCTAGACATATATATATATATATATTTATATTTATAGTGCAGTTAGGTATACAAAATCTATGCATGCGTACCTTTGGATATCTTGTCCCACAATATTTTGCCCACGATATTAGTGTCCCACGATACACTGGACTCAATATTCAGGAGCCACACACCCCAAATGGGACAGCAAAGATTGCTGAAACAGTCATGCTTTCACTACACGCTACTGTGATCTCTGCAATCCTGATATGCATGAATGACAGGTGTAGCAGGGACGGCTCTGTTGACAGATTTATATGAAACACCAGCCCCATTAATGTTCTGGATCGCAATCTCCACAATGTGTCCACTCATCTACTTTTAATTCCAATCCAGAGAACCCCTCCCCAAGAAATTCTTCTGGGCTACAAATACTGCCAACGTTTCTTTTTATTTTGACTAGCAGGACATCTCTTACTGTGTCCAAAGAATTTGCAAGGACCCATATCTTCAGGCATGATTTATGAAGGCTAAGGAATCCAAAAGTAGCAGAAAAAACACACATCAGATTCTCAGGGATTAATAATCAATGGACAACCTTCTAAATACAGCAAGACATCTGAAGCAGTACATTATCTTGCTGAAAACTCAGTCTGCAATAGAGTATAAGATTTCTTGGAAAAGTTTTGTATTGGGTTAGGCTCATGGCAACATAAAGACTAAAGTCATTCTTAGAGGGACAAAAGCAAACAGAAACAGCCTAAAGATACTTTTAAAGTGGGAATACCACACCTTCGAAACCAAAAGGATGAGGATTGTATCATGTCTCACTATTGAGGCAATTGAGAGGTGCAGCAGCACTGAAACATTTAGTCTCAGCCCTAGACAATCTTCACGGGGTTCCTGAGCACTTTTTCTGTATGTACAGACGGTTATTATCAGACTTTTTCAAATCAATCATATATCTGTGGTCGAAAAACACTGCTTTACAGTATGCGGGTCTGCCAGTCTCCTCTCCCAAGTAGGAACATGAATTGCCCAGTTGTCTAGATAGGGATGATGAGATTTTCCTTGTATTGCAACAACCATAATAAGGGGGTCATGGATTTTATAATCGTGTGGAGTCAGAAACCAGCCAAACAATATGAAATTAAACCAAAAATATCAGAAAATGAACGTCTTCATTTTTCTGTTCATGTGTGAGATACTGCTAGTTCTCTTACCAATAAAAGCTTTTCCTGTCACTAGAATTCCTGTTACAGCAGTATCATTCTATGACAGAGTATTTCCTGTAAATACTATGGATGGAGGTAAAGAAAACACAGACACTACATAATTCGACGGATGTTCTCGATTAGAGGGTCAGTACTCCATAAAACCCGCAGTAATCAGAAACAATGCTTCATCTTCATAAGGCCATGTTCACTTTCTGTATAATGTATTTGCTCCTGACATGTGTTTCTCTCTATTCGTCCCCCCACGTTGCTCATGTATTTCAACCATACTATATTTTTGTCTCAATAATACCATCATGGCATTCCCCACCACCATGCCTTTTTTCATACCTTCAAATATCACATACTTTAGATAAGCAATCAGAATATGTTACTTTTTTCTTTCTTTGCAACATTACTTTATTGGAGTGTTATGGATTCCAAACTTTATGAACACCGTATAATCATTATACATGTAGATTGCAAGGGATCTGCTAAGTGCATATAGAACTTGTTGAGATGACCCACATGCATTGCCAAAGGAGTGGAGTCGGGGTCCTGGGTCCTGGGTCCAGCACAGGAAATATATAAACTCATCCCCATTGTGTTGCATTGAGCCATGCAATAATGGATCCAGGGAGTGAGATCATTCAGGGGGTATGTAACAGTGGGTCTTATACCCGGGGGTGGGGATAGTTATCATGGGGTGTTTGGAGGGAGAACCCAGAAGGTGCATGGCACTGGTGTCTCTATGGAAGGGGGTTTACGTTGGGTGTGGTTCTGGGCGCAAAGGCCAGGTTGTATTGGGTCTGTGGGTGGCCTAGTGTAGATTGGCTTGGTTCGGCATTGTTTCATCAGTTGTGAGGAAGAAGCCCCAAATCACCTCAAAGGCGTCCAGGTTTTCATGGAGTTTATACGTTGTGCGTTTGTGGCTGGCAACCCTGCGGAGTTCTAGTCTACATTCAATGGAGGTAGGTACAGTAGATTGCCTCCAGTACAGGAGGATGCAAAGCTTTGCCACAGAAAGGGTGGTTTCCACCCATCGATGTTCATGGGATGTCAGGTCTGGTAGGTCAGAGGTGTTGTGTAGAATAGTAAATTGTGGGGAAGGGGCAATGGCAGCATCACAGGGACTGTGTCGTTACTATTTTTCAAAAAGTCTGCAGCTCTTCAGAAGTCCCCTAGTCAGTAGCCCCCAAGTCCCTTTTCATCAATACAACACAACAGTACTTCATTGTACCCATTAAGTTTGTTTCTGCCAGTGACACATACTTTAACCCTCTGTTAGAAATTGGGTCTCTATCTGGCAGAAGTATGCATCCTATTCAAGTAGGGACCACAATCCTAGTCAGGGTAAGCTAGATACACACTAAAAGATAACCTGCACTCACCCTCTGGCAGCTTGGCACAGAGCAATCAGGCTTATCTAAAGAGGCAATGTGTAAAGTATTTGAGCAACACACACAAACACAGTAGCACAATGAAAACACCACAAAAAGACTCTACACATGTTTCCAAAAATAGACAATAATTTTATGAGTAAACAAGAACAAAGAGACAAACATCCAACAAGTAGAACCGGAGTTATGAATTTTTAAAGAATACATCAAATAGCAGTGCTTAGAAGCAAATAGGGCTTAGGGGTCACTTGAGGTCACGCTGCACAGAGCAGATCCAAAGTTCAGGCTGACCGTGATGGAGGGCACGCCGACTAGAGGACTCACATGTCCGCTGAGAAAGTACCTTGAATGGAGCAAATCGTCAACGTCTCGATACATCGGCAGCAATACACGCAGGCAATGAAGAACCCCTTTATGATGCAGACACTGCGTCTTCGTTGAGCCGCAATGTCCGTCGTCGTCAAGCTGCGCAGTCCGTCGAGGTGTTGTTGTAGATCTGCTCCTGCATCGAGGGCAATGCGTTGGTTCCAATCGGCGCAAAGCCATCACTGCTTCGATTTTGATGGCTCTGGATAGCAGAAATAACCTTTCTGGGTTCAAGTGAGATGTGTCCAGTCCTTGTTCTCAGCAGGGCAGAGATCAGCAGGCAGCAGGGCAACGCAGCAAAGTAGAAAGCAGTTCCTTCAGAGCTGCATTCATACAAAGTGGCAAACCATGTGGCACATCAATCTTTACTCCTAGTTCTTCGCAGGTCCAGTAGTGTACTGTTGCCTTGGTAGGGTCAGAGCCCAAGTACTTACAGCCAGTTTTGCCTTTGAAGTGGAGGTGACTTCAAAGCAAGTCCTTGAAGTGCACAGGTCCCCCTTTCATCCCAGCCCTGGCTCAAGACTATCAGTAGGTGGTAATCAGGCCATTGTGTGGAACACAGGACACTGCCTATTCAGGTGTAAGTGTCAGCTCCCCCTCCCTCTTCCTAGCGAGTAGGAGCTATCAGAATATAGATGAATGCAGATGAGTTCTATGTCAAGCCTACCCTTCCTGTGTTTGTGGCTCTCTAGAGGGAATGCACAAAGTATAGCTGTCACCCATCCCAGAAGGGTATTGGACATAGGCTGCTTGGCACACAGAGCAGTAAAAGCAGAGAAATTCCCACTTTCTAAAAGTATATATTCTCACAAGGACAACCCCTTTTCCGCCCACGGGGACTGGGGTCAGTGTACTTTATATACAAAACAGTGTCCACCGTGGGACTCTTTCTAAAAGATATGCTGGCAGTCCTATTGTATCAATCCCAGGAAGCCCACCATTCAATGTTGTTATTTCAACATGACAGGTGGTGCCTGCACACTCTGGTGTTGTATTATACAAACATGAATACAAACAAAAATAGATACATCTTTATATAGACTGACAAGAGGTGTCTGTGGTAATTATTTCTACTTTTTATATATATTCATTCTTCCATAAACTGTTTGATATACAGGTAATAATCAAATAGATAACATAAGTGCAGGCGACGCAGTACTCAAGTGTGATAAACATATATCAAAAACTGTACACATAAGAAGCAATATATAAAGATTCACTGGTTTGTGTATTTACAAGGGGACTACATGTGTATATCCTGTTACAACATGTAAGACAATCATTGCTCAAAATGACCAGATGAAAACTTATGTCAACGTTTTGACCCCTGTCAAATCTCGGGGTCTCTTCAGGACAATATCCCCTGGTAATAAGTCAGACGACTATTGTCCTGACGAGACCCCGAGATTTGACAGGGGTCGAAACGTTGACATAAGTTTTCATGGTAGGCCTAACTTTCATTTCTCCCTATTGGCTCTCATGTTGAAGGTTGCTAATTAGAATTTATGTGTTTGTGGAATTTCCCTCTTTTCACGCTTCTGTTGCAGGTGCAAGAATTTGTACGAGTTAGTTAGAATAGCGTCTTTGTTTCAGGAGCTGGACAGACATAGGGAGGAGAGGATGCCTTCGAACAAGTGGAGCTGATAATGTAGGAGGATGTTTTACTTGTCTGGAAGGCCTGGGATCCAAGGTCATCGAACAGGAGCCTGGAGAGCACCATTGCTTCATGGAAAGTTACCTACATTAGGTGTCTAACTGGATGAGGTGGTCTCGTGATGTGTTTGGGGGTGTGATTTTCGACTTTTGTATTGGGGTTAGTGACAGAGTCTGGGGATTTCTGCCTTACCTGGAGAGAGGGGAGGATCTTCGAACGAACTCCGTAGCTTTAAGCTACTCAACCCGTTCAACGTGAGTGTGCTTCTTAGGAAGACTGCACGTGCTGACACCTTTATGGGGACTTGCCTGGGAAATGCTGAGAAGGGATGTCATGCGAGCAGTAGTGTAGGGACAGACATGCTTTTTGTCTATGAACTGCAAATGAAGAAGGCTCTTGATGTAGTCTCTATAATTATTTGTGTTCTGATTCTCGAATTGGTCATTTTGTGCATGTTGCACCGTCTAAATTTCATTCGTAGGTTTTGTTTTGTAATAGTGCCCATGTACCTTTACACTCTTGTCTTGATGTGTATGTATGTCCAACTTTTCTTGGTGTTATAATAAAAATACTAGAATGTGGATCAGGAGTCTGTGTTCCTTCAAAGTCATGGGTAATGGCAATGTATAATTGGGTAATGATTTTCTGTCCCCTCCACAGTTTCAAGCAGGCAACAAAGACCCATCGGCCAGCCGTTCCAGAGTAAGTCTAGAACGTGGAACCCGTCTCTATCACCACACTAAGGATGACAGGTCTAACACCCTCTAACTACAATGACATATCACTCAATAGTAGGTAACCCTTTTGTTTGTAATGCACATTCTTCTGGTCTGCATTCCTGTTGCTCCTCTGCAATAGCCTTCTCTATTACCTACTGCGTCCAAATATTAATTTGATTAAGCGATTTTATACTACTTACCCAGTTTGCCTGGGCATAGCTCATAGAGAATTCTATACCTTCAGCCTCATTCTGAGTGCTTCAGTGTCTTTCAGTGCAATCATTTTTATGCCCAATATCAAATCACTGATCTTTCCAAGTAAATCATTAAATAACATATTTATCAAATACTTCAGATTAGAAGCAGTGTGATGCGGAGTCTGTTTTAGCTACCAGGTAATTCCTGGGGAGATATATGTATTAAACTCGGTGCAATAAGTTAAATAGCGAATGTTTAAACCAGTCACAGAGATGTTTCCTCAAATTATTTCCCTTTACCCGTTGTGAAACTAACTCGAACAGCTGCAACGAACGACCTCATACAATGCTGTAACATTATTTCTCTGGCCTGTTCTAACATCGGAATAGCCTACCAGCATTTGTAAGGAAGCTCCAAATAAGGAAGTAAAAGGGCATTCGGGTGAAGCCAGCATAAAATGTCAATAAATACTTCAGACTAGAAGCAGTGTGCACTATTTGCAGAGATCGTCCTGTTTCAGCTTCCACAAGTGTAGATGAAATCTTAAGAACGCCTAGAACGGTGTATTTCTGCAGAAGGCAAAACACAATTATGGCCTGTGATAGTTTTTGCAGGTAAAGCGGATTTCAAATAGCAGCACTTCAGACCCAAAAAATCTTCACATAAAAAAGAGCTTTTAAAAGGTCCACCTTTTCCTCACTCTGGAATTAAAGCTGCAAGAACATGCTGCCTAAAAGAACATTAAAAAATATTCTTTGAACGTCGCAAAGTGTTTCTCCCAAAGGAAATAATGCCAGCAAAGTAAGCGTTTTGCTTATACAGAGGATACATAAAGAAGATGTTTTATTTGTTCTACTTTAAGTGTAGCCCCAACGTGCTCTTCCCTAAGGATGCAATTCAAGCAATGAGAACATTTGAGTGTGAGGACAATATGGGACTTTCCAAAGACCCAATATTTTCCTCCCTATGGAAATAGAAAAAGTTGTCGGACCGTTCAGTCATCTTTTGCTAGTGTTCACTTTATCACTTGCTATTTCCTCCAAGGGTTCTGAAATAACTATTTGCTCTGGCTTGGTAGTATTACTGATCAGGAGGAAAACTAGAAAGTTATTTAGAAAGATATGAAAATGTGATTAGAACACTGGAATGCTAAGAACTCCATTGAAGAAAATGGAATAGCTCCTGGCTTATAATGGCTGGTGAAATCCTGGAGCCCGATAATTCCTATGTTTGTCTATATGCTTCTCCCTTTTTAATTTATAAAATTCTACCCTTAGTCAGTGGAATGTTCTAATAGTCTTATAGCCCCTTCTGCCTTGGGCAATACCGGTTGTTAAAGGCCCTCTCACTCGTTATAGGCCCTCGCCCAGCTTCAGGCCCATCAACAACTGGTATAGACTTCAGCAGCGGGCTATAAGTCTATAATAGAGATATAAATTAGAAATGCTCAACAGCATTGCAGTGCTGTTGCTTACAACCAAAGTGGATCTTTACAAATATTGCACTCAGTTTAAAGTGTATGCTCCCCCCAACATGCTTATTTTGGCATTATATGGCCCACAATGCAACTTTCCAGCATCACCCTGCCATGTTTTCTCCAATGTAAGCTTAATCAATGTTTTCCGATTATAACAGCGGAAAGACACCATCTTTCTTCCTCTTTGCTATTCTTTAACACGTTTATTGAAAGAGTGGACCCAGTTCCTTTGTTACTTTGTGAGGATGCGTCACTTAAAGTAACAAAGCAACATGACTGTTTGTTCCACTTGAAATGCGTCAGAGACAGAAAGGGAGTAGAAATCTGCCAGCTGCAAATGTTAACTTTCATTAGCTGAAGTGACATTGAAAAAAAAAATGAACTCATTTTATAATTCTGGAATTTCGTTTTGTTGCCTATTCAATACCCAATTAAAGTGTTGGGAAAGTCGATGCGGAGATATCCGACATTTCTTTATCGGACCACGCCACATCTCAATATCTTTACAACCTCCCAATCCTCAAACAGAGACTCAACCTAGATGGAGGTTACCTCCCCAGGTTCTCCATGATCCTGTTGATGTGGCAGATATTCGAAAAGAGATTGAGGCCTTTTTTGCTACAAATAACCTCACTGATAACTCCGAAGCTGTCAGGTGGGATGCCTTTAAGGCCATCATCCACTGTGTTATTTCATCCATACATATCGATAGCCAGAATCCGTGAGTCCCGCTTACTAGAGACAGCCCTCTAAGCTGACATCAAAACCTTAGAACGAAAGGATCACCTACAACCATCTCTCCACAATAAAAGGCTACTTGCTGAGCTACGGGGTCAATTACGTTTACACCGCACTAACAAGGCGGAGCGACTTCTGCTCGCTCTTAAAGAGAAATTTTACACGGGGGGACAAGGTTGGGGCATGCCTGGCGCGCCGCCTTTGGGCTCGGACTACAAGAGCACACATCGCCAAACTTAGACACCCAGATGGTACATGGGCTATTTCGGAACCTGACAAGAGCTTACTCCTCTCAAATTTTTACAGGGAACTCTATGGGAATGTACCCTGCCCCTTTGAGGCAATTAAAGACTTTCTCGATTCTTGTCCTTGGGACTCTATCGGTTCCCATCATAGGGGGCTGATGGAGGAATCCATCTCACATGAAGAATAGCGAAAGCCCTGAAACAGCTCCCAACAGCGAAGACGCCGGGTCTCGTGGACTTCCGGTAGCCTTCTATCGTGTTTTTTATCCGCAGCTTCGAGAACACCTGCTACAGCTATTTAATAGCTTCACAGACCTCTCGGGCCTTACTCCAACCATGTCTGAGGCGGAAATAGTTCTGATCCCAAAACCGGGAAAATACCCTTCCCTGCCTACCTCGTACCGCCCTATCGCCCTTTTAAATACAGATGTGAAGATCTTTACTAAGATCCTAGCGAACAGCCTGGAGCCTCATCTCCCGGGCCTTATTGATCCAGATCAGGTTGGGTTCATTCGCCACTGCCAAGGGGCGGACAACATCTGTCGGATTGCCCATCTTGTTGAAAAAGCACAGTATAGAGGTATACCTGCCTGCCTGGTGTCCCTTGACGCTGAGAAAGCCTTTGATCGGGTGGATTGGTGCTTTCTCAGGGAGATCCTAAGGAGGGTGGGGTTGGGCCCCATGATGGTTTCCAGGTTGATGGCTTCTTATACGCAGCCCACTACACGCAGGCGTCTTAACGGACGTCTCACTGCTCCCATCCCGATTTATCGCGGCACCAGGCAAGGATGTCCGCTATCCCCTCTCTTGTTTGCCTTAGTAGTAGAACCTCTGGCTATTGCGATCTGTCGCGAACCTGCAATTCTGGGCATTCCTTTGGGGGGATACGACCATAAAATCTCTCTCTTCGCAGATGACCTCCTTCTCTCTCTATCCTCCCCGTCCTCTTCTCTCCCAGCGTTAGCCACGCTTTTGCGGTCTTTTGAGGGAGCTACGGGATTCCGGATCAATCTAGCTAAATCTCATGCCCTCAACCTCACCCTCCGGTCTCGAGGGCCAGGACTTACAAAATCTGATTCCATTGAAGTGGTCCGACAAGTCGATACGATATTTGGGTTTAGACTTGACCCCCTCGCTCACATCCTGGACTTCAGCCAACTGGCCTAGATATAGGGGCGCTATTCGGGAAGAGCTGCACAGGTGGCGAGACCTTCCTCTTGCATGGTTAGGACGTATTGACACTATTAAAATGTCGCTTCTCCCAAAGATATTATACTTATTCCAATTTCTCCCTAACCCCGCGAACTGACATCCTGTCTCTTCAACAGGACTTTACCAATTTTATCTGGGGAAAGTCCCGTCCACGCTTTTCTAATAAGGTTCTGATGCTACCATGGGACCGGGGCGGACTTGTGTGTCCTAATCTCCTGGAGTACTATTGGGCCTGTCACCTCCACTATATATCTGAATGGGTAGTTCACGAGAGCGAAAAACATTGATTCCACATGGACTGAGCGGTTGCTTGCAGACCCTTGTGGGACCTAGCTTGGCTCCGTCACGGGGCCCGCCCCCGTAGCGCATACATAGCCACCCCAACAAAAACGGTCCTAGAAATATGGGATTAACTGGCAGTCTCTCGCGGTCGGACCTCATTCCCTTCCCCTAACACGCCTTTAGCCCGCACCCCCATGTTCCCGCCTGCGCTGCAACCTCGAGCATTTAGTGCGCGGTCTGACAGTGAATGTCGTATAATTCAAGATCTATTCCAGGGCGACAAATTTCTTACCTTTGACCAATGCAGAAAAGCATTTCACCTTACTGAGGGGGCTCGGATGCAATATTATCAAGTTCGTCACTGGATACTCTCCCATGCTTATAGCCAAGGCGCATCTAGACAACTCACTGCCTTTGAATCCTTAGTCCGCAAATTTGAGGGTTCGAAGGGCCTGATTTCTCACACTTACACCGTTTTACAGCACTCGCAACGGCCCTCACCCCACACATATCAAACACAATGGAATTTGTACGTAGGCAAAGAAACCTCCCCGGAGAGCTGGGATCGGCTATGGCAAGACATACCGAAAATATACCATAGCATTCCGCAACGCGAATCGGCATATAAGCTCAGGACGTGATGGTACTTTACTCCAACCCGTATACAACAGATGCTACCAAACTTTCCCCTGACATGCTGGAGATGCCAGGGCAACAGAGTTGACTTTATTCATATCTGGTGGTCTTGCCCTAGTCTCACGGTATTTTGGAAAGAGATTCTCAGCCACATTAAGGATACGGTGGGATTCCCTATTCCTTCCTCTCCGAATGTTACTCTGTTAGGCATTAGACCCTTGACATTGACTGCTATGACATACACGGACTGGCGTTTGATATTACAAATATTAGGAGCTGCCTGGCAGTCCATAGCCCTATTCTGTAAGAAACCTAACCCCCCGTAGCCACATGGTTTCTACGCCTATGGCATGTTCTAGCCCTTGAACTACTTTCCCCCCATATCAATCACACTGATGCCAAGTTCACTCGCACCTGGCAGCCACAAATACACTATTTCTCCGGGATCGAACATCCTCGCTTGGTTCCCCCTCGACTACGGGCTTTGCAATTATTTGATGATCCTCTTGAACCATATTTTAGGGGTTGACAGCCGGTATCTCCAGTGATGTCGGACTAGTAGAAGAAGCCTCTCCTCTCCCTCCCTTAAGAGGCCCCAATTCCCCCCAACATCAAGGCATTTTCAGCGCATCATCCCTTCCCTGACCCTCCCATCCAGGAGTTTGTTTATCCCCTTATTTGTTAGAAGTTGGAGATATACCCCTGTTAACCTCCAGACCTGATTATAAGAACGTTTAGAGGAAAATACATGAGTACATTATCATATAAACACTGCCAGACATTAACCACCCAATCCCCTCGTCAAGGATGGACCCCCATATATCTCTGGTATTACTGTGCATTTCACTTTGGTCTTCTTAATGGGAACAGTGTATCAAGATATCCTCTGCTAGGGACGCAACACATTACTCCCCTTCTCTTTTCAGTTTTTCCCTCATTCCTAGATTTGGGTTTGTGTTAAAATGTACTGGCTATGTCTTAAAAGTCTTTATCGATGTATTCTGCCATTTGTGATGGATCTTGGTCTTAATTTTTTGTTTTGCGACATGGATGTATATCTCCTACCTGTTTGTCTTTCCTTGTTTTCAATATATTCAATAAACAGATTTGAAAATAAAGTGTTGGGAAAATCTGGTAATAATAAATTCAGTTTTTCAAGTAAAAAAGAAATTGTTGTGGCAACATATTTACCACATTATTACGAAACTATACAACAAACTGTGTTGTGACTGCAAACAAGACTCTTATGAAAACAGTTTAGAAGACTGGTGCATAAATGTTACTTTTACCAATTTCTTCAATAGCGCAGTATCTGAAGTAGAAATCAGGCGATGCTCGTACTAACGTTCGTAAATCAAAGCAGATACCCCTGAATAGCCATTAGTTCATCTGAGGTCGTCTCTAACATTTCTGAAGTGGGACATCTTTATGGTCCTATGAGGAAATATGGCGGGTTAATCTCCAAACTCTTTGCCTTTTGCCTCCTATTTTTCTGACCCTGTTTTTGTTGGCTATAGGTGCACCCACTTGCCAGGCCCTAACCTTCCCTTTTCTTACATGTAAGGCACTCCACAGGTAGGCCAAAGGTACCCCCATGGTCAGGGTGCAGTGTATGTGAAAGGTAGGACATGTACTGGTGTGTTTTACATGTCCTTATGGCGAAATACTGTGTATTTTGTTTTTCACTTTTGAAAGCCTGTCTGGTCATAGGTTAGCATGGGAGCTGCCTTGTCACATTTTACAAGTGTAACTTGCCATTAGGACATGATAGAGAAATGCAGTTTAGGCTCTCTGAACTCAGAATTTAATAACACACCTTTTAGTGAAGGTGGTTTTCAAATTGTGTGTTTGAAAATGGCAATTTTAGAAAGTGATAAGGTGAACAATGGTCCCTAGTTAATAAATGTGCATAGAATATTCCGGCTGAGATTCACCACTCTGCGGATATCAACTACACGCCTGTGTCATTATACACTATTCCCACTTAGTTTCAGTTACCGACTGAGGTCTGTATTTTGACCTATACTGTATTCCCTCCGTTCTCTTAGGCTTTTACCGTGGTATCTTCATGGTAGGACTATCGGACACATATTCAGCTCATGCTGGCTGAATAAGATACCTACCCATTAGGGTTGAACAGGTCATTTTAAACCATTGGACTCTTCCAGATCCACATTTCAGATCCTGGTCCAAAAACAGACCAACCCTCTTGGTTGGCACAGGCACTCTCTGCTCCTCCATTCACCTTCTCCTCATGACACATGCAACTCTCAGGCTCATACAGTTTCCCCTTCGATGTATAGGTTATACAATCCTACAGTCTTTCTGCCCTCTCCCTCCTCCTGAGGGAGACCTCCAAAGGCTAGCAGATTTATTGTCATTGCTACTATATCTTGCCGGATTTTGATAGGGATTAATTTCCCCACACTAACATGCATGAATGATGTTCTTGTACCATACCACTGTTACTGTAATAGCATGCCTGGATAGAGACCACTTCCATGGGCACCTTATGCATGTCCCCGCTTGATTATTGATTCTAAGTCTAGTTTCACATGCTCCACTAAATCTGTATGCTTTGAAGATTGAATGAACTTCAGTAATAGAAATGAACCCCAAACTGTTTTTTACAAACAGTTCTCCTTTCTTTTTCTTTTTCTTTTTCCTTACCTTAAAAGGTGTTACAATTCTTATGATACTTTTGAGTTATGTCTTAGGCAAATGATATTTTGTCCTTATGATGATCCCACATTGTTAAGGGATCAAAACGCCGTCGACCCACACTCTGACCCGTTCTATTGTTTATAAACATCATGGTTGGGTGCAGAAGTGTTTTTCTGTTTAAATAAGTCACCCTGATTTCTTCTACGTCTACGGGTCACAATTAGTTTTTCTTGCGTGTATGTCTATTGTTTTATTTGTTTAACACCTGTTTTAGAACTACCATGGCAGGGGGACACTCCCTACTTTGTTTTTCTTTAATAAATAAAAATTCTTGTTTATT
Source organism: Calotriton arnoldi (assembly GCA_963921515.1). Lineage (NCBI taxonomy): Eukaryota > Metazoa > Chordata > Amphibia > Caudata > Salamandridae > Calotriton > Calotriton arnoldi. The sequence continues at coordinate 2,192,034 of CAWUFW010001478.1, read as the reverse complement.
GTCATTGGAACAAATATTGGGGACTATTCTCTTTCTTTAAATATTCTATGCACATTTATTGACTAGGGACCATTGTTCACCTTATTGCATAGTACCCTTGGTTCCTAGTAATTCTTTGGTTACTCTTGTTGTTTTGAAAACACTTTTAGAAGTAGGCATTTTCTTGCTTTACCATTCTGTGTGCCTCTGCCTGTTTGTGTATTCACCATCTGGTTTTGGAGTGACAGGAGCTGGGGGATGTGCATTCACTCTACTCCATGCCTTGAATCCGGAAAGCAGCGCTGGGTGTTGGTAGCCTGAGCCCAAAGCGTGGGCTCATCCTGCTGTGACGCGCTCGCAATTTTTGCATCATGCCACACTCTCCATTGAGGGAGAGGGGCCACAGCAGCAGAAGGAAACCCCAGGGAGCATCGAGAAAAGGGCCGAGGGACCTCTGCCGCCGTAGGAAGTGGGCGGGCCCTGCCCCCAAAGAGAGACCGCAATGTAGTCCGCCTCAGCCGTCAGCAGCCCGAGGAGAAAGCGGAAGAATTATGCTGTCGTCCCACTGTGGGCAGGGCCATGGAAGGAGGCCTGCCGGCAGGATGGTAATACCAGGAGCCCTGCGAGAGCTCAGGGCCAGTGAACGCCTCTGCACCAGGGGCCGGGCTGCCCGACTTTGTTGCCAGCTGCGCTGCAGACTCGCGGGCAGCTGCCGGTGAAAGTGGGCCACAGGGAACATTCCAGGTCTCTCACATGGTCCCAAAGTGGCCCTCGCTCTTCTGCTTTCCTTGCATGGAGGGGGAGACACTGGTTCTGTGGTGGCCATAGTGGGGCAAGCCCGTGATGGGGCCCCCCGTTTAGGAACTGACCAAGGGCACGGAAGACCACACTGAACTTGCCGCATTTCCCCTTGCTTCAAATTATCGTAATACCCGTAGTAGGTGCAAAGGTGCTCCTGTAGCCTACTGGTTTTAACTGCATAACTTGTATTTACTGGTGATGATTTGAGGGGGTCTAAGTGCTTCTCTCCCTACCTAACAGCTGCATTTATGCCCTGATGTTGTCAGATGTCGTTGTATGCCTTGCAGTGAAAGCGTAACGAATATTATTGCAAGGTCAACATAATATGTACAGTGGGGATGTTTTAATGACAAGTTCAACATATAAGTATTTACTTTATTGCACTACCTGTACTGTTATGACAATTTCCTAGTTGGGGAAGTGATTTATGATTTATATGATTGTGGTCTATGTGTTTCTATACAATATAAGTGATCTTTTATATAACCTTGTGTACAATTCATTTTGTGGTGTGTGTAGTGTGTCACTGAAGTGTGTTGTGCAAACCGTTTACACATTGCCTCTGGGATAAGCTTGGTTGCTCTGCCAAGCTACCACGGGGTGAGCAGGGTTATCTTGGGTGTGTAACTTCCTTACCCTGACTAGAGAGGTGGGTTCCACCTGGCTTAGGTGCATACCCTAGCCAATCAGAAACCCCATTTCTAACAGCCGTCAGTAGAGTGGATGTGATGAGTGTGCTGCTTTCATATATATGTTTATATAGCATTTCTATTGCTCTATAATGGTTAGTGTTGTTTACTACTTATAGCTAGAGGTATTTGCCACTTTATCACTTCAGGAATGTGCTGTTAGAATTAATGATATGTGCCATGCCCAGCCAGAAGTCTATGTCTGAGATAAATGAGACTATGGTACCGTGTTAGAGTTCAGCTGTATGATGCTGGATGGGTGTAAGATCAGTATGATATGTACATTGTCAAGGAGATGTTTTGCGAGCTCAGTGAAGTCCAAATATCTGAAGTCTCTGAGTGTTGTTGACTGTGTCTGCATAGTACTGACTACAATGCTCTATTGTGCTTTGAGATTGTTTTATTATGGTTGGTACTGTTGTAAGCTCAGTGTAGCCAACTATATGGATTATTAGAGCTGTGCTTAGTGTTCTATCTACTGTGTTCTATTGGATGTTTGTGTTGTTTTCCAGTGGAAGCCACTGGCATCAATGTATCCACCACTTCTGCATAATTATGAATTTATATGTGAGGCTTTATCTGATGCACAATTCAAAATCGAAAACAAAAAATACCCCACTAGAAGTCAACCGTGTAAATTTAAGGTTTGTTGGTTTTGTGACTGGCAATGTGGTGTCCAAGTGGAGGTAAAACACTTTGGGGCAGATTTACAAGCCCCTTGCGCCACTTTTGCGTCATTTTTCCCATGTTAAAAATTATGCAAAAGTGGCGCGAGGGGCTTGTAAATAAGCCCCTTTCAAATTAGTGAGGGGGAGCAAAGAAGTGCAGTGCTTGCATTGCTCACCAGTCTTCTAGCCAGTTGTGACCTTTCATAGCAATAATGCACCTTCTGTCGAGTAGGATTGTTGTGAGAACTCTGGGACTTTGAAAACAAGAATTGTGTAGCAATAATTGCAACAAGATTGCGTGTTAAAGTTGCATTTGCTTTACTTTTTTTAAATAGAGTCCTTTTAATTTGTTAAGTCAAATAATTATGGAATATGAAAGAAGAAAGGATGTGAAATGTAAATATATTTATTGTATCAATTTGTCATATCATCTTCTACATCACGTGTCCTTTTCTTAAGATACGGAAAAAAATATGGCATTGAAAGTGAGTGAGTGACTGGGATGTGAGTTGGAGACAACTGGAGGAACTCCTCACATACTTTGAAACTATGGTGTGTCAAATTCCTAGAAAGACTGCTTTGTAATATAAACCCATTGCTTGCAACTTGGATTATTGCTGCTCTCATGTCTAGAAAGTGCATTTTGCAATCACAATGATCTAAAGTTAGTGCCTTTTGATAAACCCCTACTGATAATATGCAATTTGATTCACATGTCATGCCTTTAATGACGAGGTTGTCAAGAAAAAATGCATTGATGGCCTGTGCTTAGTTATTTATATAGCACTGTAGAATGGGAGTGCAGGTCACATCCAATGCTTAAAAGCATGAGTATGACAGCGTAATGCTACCTTTATGGCTCGGCACAAACACTGCCCTAATGCACGATATGTAACTGAATAGGTTCATTTCCATGGACAGATATTCAGTTATATTGTAATTAGGCTGAAAGTAAATGATGCTACCGGTCGGTTCTAGACATAAGAGCCCTTTTTAATTGACCTCACTTTCCTACTGTCAGAGTGGTACATTTATGCAACAAGTGCATCATGGATCATGAGAAAAGCCGTTGAACTACACACACCTCGACTCTGAGCACAGGTCTTCCGTTGAAGAGATAATTTGTCTAGGCGGCAGGATCTTTGCACTTTCTTGAAAGGTCAATGCATATCATCTTCATTTTACAAATTTTTTATAACACATGGCCAATTCTTAGGTTAAGTGCAGAGCAGAAGAATTGATTGCATACTTAGGAAGTGTTGCTACATACATATGGTGCTGGGAATGCAGGACATTCTTTATCCACAATACTGTCTCAGCATTTCTCTCTTTGAGGACAAAGGCCCAGATGTACAAAGCTTTCCGTTTGCATTTCTTAAATAGCGACTCCGTAGGAAGTGCAATTTAAGAAATGCAAAAGGATATGTACTAAATAGGAAATGCCGTTGAATTCCCACCTATGGGCAAAATACAGGGCCGGACTGGCTACTGGGCGTTTTGGTGTGCTGCCAAGCTGGGGGCTGATTTCGTTGACGGGGACCTGCGTGTGCTTAAAAACATTCGTTTTGCTTTGTTTATTTCGAAGCTCACGCAGGTCCCCATCAACGAAATCAGCCCCCACCACAGTGAAATCAGCCCCCAGCTCGGCAGCACACCAAAACGCCCAGTAGCCAGTCCGGCCCTGGCAAAATAGTATATGGTTTGCATTTCTTAAATTGTGTTTTCCTAACAGGAAATCGTAATTTAAGAAATGCAAAGCCAAGGGTCCCTTTGGGCTTAAGGCCCCCTGGAGGCACCCCGAATTTCCTAGTGTAAATGTAAGTGCACATATGCCCTAGAGGCATATGTGCGCTTCATTTCACATTAAAAAAATGCATTTTTAAATGCATTTTTTTAATTTTGCACATGGTTACCATTGACTTCAAGTCGATGGTAAAAGCATTGCCTAAATGCCTGATTCCATTTAGCAAATGCTATGTGCATGTGCTTTAGGAATCGCAAACAGGTTATCCCTACTTGCAATTCCTAAATTGTGGTCACAATGTGCGATTACTACCAGGCAGAAATCGCAAATTGCGACCAGTTTTGGCCCTTAGTACATCTGAAAAGGCCATTTAGCATTTCTTTATAGGCCTAATTAGCAGCATGCAGCAAACAACGTTTTTTGAAATAGGACATTCTCAGTTCATATTAGGAACTTGCCCCAATGGAGGCAGGCTCTCCCAATGGGTGAGTGCTGCTGTCTTCCAGGAGTCATATAACACTGGTTAATTATGGAAGACTCATTTCTTCAGTGCCTCTGTGCAGCCCAGTCAGAGACAGGTACACAAATAAGTTACAGATAACATAGAAGTATTCCTCTTCCAGCCTCGACTATGATATTATTTATTCTATTTGTCTCTGCTCGCTAAACAATTGTAAAGGTAAAGCGCTTTGATACCCACAAGGGTCATGTTCAGTGCTATATAAAACTTTCAAAATAAATCAGGTGAGTTTAACCATAAGCTCCATGAAGCCTATGTTGCCAATTGTCCTCGAGTGGCCAAAAGTCTGCTTCAACACTTTTCTACTATTTAAAAATAGATAAGTAGATAAAACAAACTACTCTACTACAAGTCGTTATGCTTGTTTCTCAATCCACTGGCATCTTTTTTGTAGCAATATAAATTCCGTACAAAATACTTATCCCAGATATTTCATGTCACTTCCAACTAAGAACCAAATATTCATTGCATTGCCTCAAACAGGTCTCCGTTTTTTTCCTAATATTAATAATGTACTGTAACAACCTTTATTTGTGACGAGGGAGGAAATACAGTTTGAGAGATCAATGCTGAAATAATTTGCTATATGGAATAAGCATGAAACAGTCTCAACAACCATGAATGATATGAATCCAATACTGCAGAACTAGACTACAATAACACCAAGCCTGCCCTTTTACAGCCTACCCTTTCTATAAAAATGCATATTCCCTAGAGTTTTTTTTATGTCAAGGCGGATTACTCATCAAACAGCATCTGTAATCCAGTAAAACTGCTTTATAGGTCACTGGAACAGCACCGCAGTCTATATTTCTTTCACACAGATGTGTAGTACGCTGACTGTATCAAACCTATAAAATATAGGCAACTGACATGTTTTTTTTGGGACAAAATATTTAAATGTTCTAATATAGGCACTAAGGCCCTCATATAGCAATTACCTTGCCACAATTGGTGATTGATAATTGCGACATTACATTACGGTAGATGTAAGAATCAATAGAAAGAAAGGTGTATGCACACGATTGTCTGCTTTTATTTGTGCAAAATTAACACCGGCTATTTGCTTGAGCTAGTCAACATGGCTTCTCAGTGCACATAAGTGGTATTGCCACAATCTTCATTTTGTAATATCACTTTGTCTAAATAGACAAATAGACATGGTTAAAAAAATTAAAAAAATCATGGGAAACTCACAAAAAACCACAGGCTTCATATTTCCTCTGAGATGTGGGGGACAGATAAATAGGTAACATGCACATGTACACAGCAGTCCACTGCTACTGTGCATAGCTATTTGTGTGGCCAAATCAAGTTACTCTTCATAGTGCTGCTTTAGCATCATTATTAAGCCTGGATCAATGTGTTCATTTCTCATACATCGTTGGGCATTTGATATACTCTATTTTTTTTTAAAGTTAAGTTGAAATTGAATGATCAATGTTAATATTAAATGATCTGCACTGGATTCCTTTTCATCTATGCTATGCGGCCTCTCGAGACATGTTCCATGCAATAAAAGTCAATTAAATACATCTAGAAATCATTTTGAAGATGTATGTTATGTTAATTTGTTATTTGGAAAGCACAAACTGCAACTCATTAGTGTGTCCTGGTGCTAAATCTGAAATTAACCCACACCAATAGTCAGTGGCTAACGAAACTTGAGGGGGCCCCCCTGCAAAGCACATGGAGGGGGCCCCCCTCAGCGGCCCAGCCCACCACCTACCACTTTTCCCCACCAACAAAAATAAGCAGTCACCTAAAGCCGTATTTCCAGCACTTATCTGTGCATACTTCGAACAGCAAATATAAATAGAAAGCACTTTAATTGTGTTCTAGGGTTGCCTGATGATGAGATCCATGACTGATAATTAAAGGGAACAAAGACAGAAAAGTCACATTACAAATTAATACATACTTTTTTATTTATAACCCTATTTAGTGCCAAGACAGGTCTTTCCAGGCTCTTTAAGCACATGGCTGGTATTTTTCTTTTGGCAACCCTACTTTATATTCCTTTTCATGCAGTAAATGTAAATTTCAAATGCAAGAAATAGGCAGATTGGGGGCCCAGGGGGTACTGGAACCAGAAAAAAAACTAAGCCTCTGTAACCAGTTTACAAAGGTATGTTGACTGTGCACCTCAGATAGAGCATACAGCTGACTGTTGTGGTGCACTGTAGCACCCAACAACACTTTTCGATAATGTACATCACACGCAGACATGTAATAGCACACACTGGGTAGAGCTTATAGAGCACATAGCTCAGAAATACCATATAGCTGGATGGCACGCAGCTCCCAAGAGCATTGTAAGTAGTTTAAAACACAATCAAGCATCGAACAGAACGCACTGGACAGACCTTGCATACACCCCACATAACGCAGATGTACTATACAGCTGGCTGCAATGTGGCCCCGAAGAGCACTTTTCAATAGCATCGAACACACACAAACATCCAACACAACACATTAAATAGAACATTTTGCTTACATCTAACTAAGCACAGACATGGCATTTGGGCCGTGGGCCATATTTTCCATAGAATGCAGTATATAAACATAAATAACGTAACATAACATGTAATTGCTGCCCCTATAGTAGTGTAGCTCTATCTATAACTTGGTCATCAGAATGTGCTACAATAAAGACGATGATGCTGGGCTGGTAAACAGGAGAGAGGGCCAACTCATCTTCACTATTGAGAGGCTCAGAAGCGCACCAATAATTTATGAGGCAGGCCGCCTGGCCGCAGGACTGATATGAGGCAACTGGTGCACCCATGCTGCAGCTGCGCGCTACAACTACTGCGCTGATGGCCCGAACTCTACGCCACTCTACTCTATGCCACTGCACTCTCCTCCACTGCAGTCTACTCTGCACCACTCTGCTCCACTCTGCACCACTCTAATCTGCGTCACTCTACACTACGCCACTGCACTAATGCACTCTGCGTCAATGCAGTCTATACCACTTTACTCAAAACCAATCCACTCTATGCCAATCTACTCTGCACCAATGTACTTAATGCCACTTCACTCTAGGCCACTTTACTCCACTCAGCAACACTCCACTTTTTGACGCTCTTCTCCACTCTATGTCACTCTATGACACTACCTGCACCACTCCACTCTACTCTATTCTGCACTACTCTACACTGCACCACTCTACACCACTCTACTCTACGCCAATGCACTCTATGCCAATTACTCAAAACCAATGCACTCTAAGCCACTGCACTCTATGCCAGTCTACTCTTCACCACTGTACTTTATGCCACTTCATTCTAGGACACTCTAATCCACTCTACAACACTCCACTCTATGATGCTCTAATCCACTCTATGCCACTCTGCGACACTACTCCAGTCTACGACACTCTATGCTACTCCCTCTACGCCACTTCATGCCATTTTACTCCACTATGTTCTACAGTACACTCCAGTCTACTCCACTACTCAACTCTACGCCACTACACTCCATGCCACTCTATGCCACTCCACTCTGACACTCTATGCCACTCCACTCTACGACACTACTCCACTCTATGCCATTTCATTCTACTGCACTACTCCTCTATATGCCACTCTACTCTACAACAATCTACTCCGCTCTACACCACTCTATAACACTGTACTCCACTTTACGCAACACACTCTATGCCACTCCACTCTGCTCTACACCACTCCACAACACTCTATGCCGCTCCACTCTATGACACTCTGCTTCACTCCACAATACTCAACTATATGACACTCTAATACACTCTACACCCTTCAAATCTACGACACTCTACTACCACCATGACACTCCACAACACTATGCCAGTCCACCCTATGCAACTCCATGACACTCCACGACACTCTACTCTACACCACTCCATGACTCTACGCCACTCCATAACAGCCCACTCTACTCCACGACACTGTGCTTTACGACACTCCCGCCACACCAGCCTCCTTTACACCACTAACTATCTTTTAGCCATGCTGAACAGCTGCCAAGCTAGTGTACAACAGGGCTAAAACATATTGGCAAAACCAATAGCTCTTGCATTGCCGAGACCTATTGGCGTTGCCAATGCTTGTTTAAGAGCAAGCAGTGGTACGTGGTACCACTGCCTGTTCTGTTCTAAAAAAATATTTTGTTAAACATTTTCAAATGGGAAGGGGTCCAAGGGGTCCCTCACGGCCCCCTTCCTATTTGTGAATTATTAACCACCTCCTTCGAGGTGTCAGTAAAAAATTAAAGTTTTGTAACCGTAATTCAGTCGCAAAACATTAATACATACCACTGCGAGTTAATTAATAGCAATTTGATTTTTGTACATATGAAAATGCTTTGTTGCAGTCGCAAATGGCCTTATTCTGCGAATTCAGCCGTTTGTGACCTCCAAACAAGGTTTGTGCATATGATCGTTTGTTCTTTACTTTACCAAATATAATTGCCTTAGCTTTCCAAACCTTGCCTTTCAAGACATTATTGGAATTGATGATGGTGCAGGTCGACATTGAGGTACATTGGAAGAGCAAGGTGTCGCACTGTAACAGAAGTGAATGTCATGTCAGGATTTCGGTAGATTGGCAAAGCTGTAAGATGGGATCTGCACTGAACAAACCCGAGGTGATGCTACAGCATTTTGGGTAGAGATGCACCAGTGAGTGAGGTGCCCCAGTACTGGGCTAGAAGTGCCAGCTGCAGATCAGAAATGATTGAGCACATATGCAACTCTGAGTGGATCTCTGTATTAGAATTGCAGAAGGGGGCTGTCCTACTGGCCAGACACATGCTGGGAGAGTGGCCAACTAGACGCTGAGCACAGGGTCATCCCCAGAGTGCAAGTGTCCACGGCCCACTCTAAACATCCCAGAGTGCTCTGCAAAGCTAAGACTCCCCCACCATACCCTGGGTGCTTGCCCTCTTCTGGCCCTGTGCTTGCATCAGGGGTTAGGCACAAAAGGGCTCCTCCACAACACAAGACCCAAGGGATTGCTGGAAATGAGCCCAAACTAACAAAGACGTCCGTGCAAGTCTTCCTGCTCATTCGGAGGCTGTGCACATATCTCACAGCATCCATTTACAGGCCTCAAAGCACACTGAGTAAACAACTGTCAGGCTCCATTTACAGCCTCAGAGAAGGCTGTGCACACATCCGACTGCATCCATTTACAAGCCTCGAAGCAGGCTGAGCAAACAACTGGCAGACTCCAGTTACAGACTCGGAGGAGGCCGTGCACACATCCGATTGCATCCATTTACAAGCCTCAAAGCAAGCTGCATAAGTAGCTGGCAGGATCCATTTACAGCCTTAGAGGAGTCTGTGCATACATCTGGCAGAATCCATTTACAAGCCTCAAATGAGGCTATCTAAACACCTGGCAGGATCCATTTACTCCCTTAGAGGAGGCTGTGCACACATCTGGCAGCATTCATGTAAAGGCCTGAAAGGAAGCTGCATACGCAGCTGGTAGGGCCCATTAGGACCTCAGAGGAGGCTGTGCACACAGCCATCAGCATCCATTTACTGGTCTCAGAAGAGGCCGACTACAGCTAGCAGGATCCATTTACATGCTTCAGACGAGACTGTGCACAGCTAGCTGGCAGAACCCCCTATGACCTCTGATCAGCCGGTGTACACAGCTGGCAGGATCCATTTACATGCTTCAGACGAGACTGTGCACAGCTGGCTGACAGGACCCACTATGACCTCTGAACAGCCGGTGTACACAGCTGGCAGGATCCATTTGCAGCCCACAGAGGACACTATGTACAGCTGGCAAGGCCCGTTAAGACCTTAAAGGAGGCTGTGAAAACATCTAGCAGGGACCACTACAGGCCTCAGAGGAGGCTGTGAGCAGAGCTGGCAGAATCCATGTCCATGCCTCAGTGGAGGCTGTGCACAGCTGGTTGGACCTCTTTACAGGCTACACAGGAGGCGCCGTTTTGACACCTGTATAAGTGAACATAAAACAACACACTGTCTGTTGTAGGTATTTAGCATGGGGTGTGGTTAAGATTTTGAAACAGATCAAAAAGGGGTCTATTCACAAACTGCATTTTGTAGTACATAAAGTAGTACTGGGTAGTACTTCTCATATACTATAAAATGCTATTTACAAACTTACAAGCAGAGCCCTCCATATCTGCTATCTTTTCTATGTTGAGATTTCTGTAAAAGTGTCGGAGGTCTCCACACACATAAACCTACGATGTAGCTGTAAATGTCGGAGGGACAATGGAAAGCTGCTGGGAAATGAGAAATAGTTACTACTAAATGGGAGGGGTTCAAGGAGCAGTAAAGAGAAGTTTATGGGTGTAAGGATGGGCTAAGGGTGGGGTCTGCTAACACAAACACACCCATTGCTATTCACGAACTACACTTCTAAAGTTACTATAACTCAAAAGGTCACAAATCACTAGTAAATGCACTCCAGCCCAGTCTGAAAGTGAGTATAGCACCACACATGGCCAATCACTGGTACAGACATCCACTGCCAAGGAAAGTAATGGATGAGGGACTTAACACCTCAGGAAATCATATTAAATCAATTTAATTATTTTGACTTTTAAATTAAATATATATAAACGTGTTTTGGTGTAAAACTTATATTAAATTCAACATAAAATATTGTAAAAAATTTAAATGAATAATTAACCAATTAAAAAAGTAATTCAGTTAAACTTGTAAGCTTTTAATACAATATGTCTAACGATTTTAAATGAATACAAAAATACATAACTTTTGATCAAATTGACTAATCATTAAATATTAAAATGCTAGCTGCAGTTGTGTTATGTTAGAGGCTGCAAATAGGCTGAGAGGCTAACTTTGAAACTATCCCAATAAACTATTGGCAAGGTGTTATCACAGAAGCGTGTGCTGTATGTGCCATGCCTAGAAGTGGATCCAGGAATGAGTGGAGGGGAGGTGGACGGGACCTCAAGACGGTGTAGCGATTGGTGGAGCATTAGCTTCTGTACGAACTTCATAATGTTGCTTTGTTATGAGGTCGGTTGTTGTAAATAAAAATGTTAATCTCCAGGGTTGACTTTTGAAACTGCCAGTAATAATTTAATTCATAAAAGATTAATCTGTTAAACACTGCATGGGCGGGGCTATGGCGGTCAAGTGTCCCAGCCCATGCTGATGGCGGTGGAGAAAATGGGTTCCATTGAAGACATGGAGGTTGAAAATTATGCCTTGTGCGACAATCAACTTTTCAAACTTGAGAATTTGTAGGCGACAAACTGGCTCACCTGAGGCCTGGCCTGCTACTTCAGTGGCAGGTGCAAGCGGGCAGCAGAAGACCGGGCAAGGTTAGCATTGGCAATAAATAAATTAAGGCCGCACCAGTCCGTCCTGGGCCGCACGGTCCCTCTCAGCCGCCTCACCTCACGCGTACTTTAAACTGCGCAAAGTGGCATGCGCATGAGAATGACCAGCCCCACCATAGTATGTTCCACCCTAAGGGTGAAGACCGCGCAAACGCGGCCGCGCACCATTTAATTTATGATGAGGCGGCCGCGCGTGCAACTATGGCGATCGTAACGTAAGTTACGTAAGTCCCAGCATCCGAGACGGATCGGATGTGTGGAGTGCTAAGTGGTTGCTGGCTGCGCGGCCGCGGAGGGGGCCCCTGGAGCGTGGGGGCCCACCTGCACCACGGGGTCTGCGGGGGCCTGTGTTACGCCCCTGCCCTAGACCATCTACAGGACTTACTCTCTTGTCCACAACCATCAAATCCATCAACACCCTCCCCCCTGATCCCCTCAGTGTAGGCGAACATCCAGCCCACAAGGCTGTGGTCTTCTTTGCCCCAGGCACCTCGACTCCCACCCTTGTCCACCCAGCAATGCTCTCTGAGGAGGCTCTTGATGTATTGCTAAGCTTCTCTGTAAGGCAGACTGCACTGATATGCACCATCCAGGGAATAAGCCAACAAATGACAGTAGCATTCCTGGATGACATATACAGTGCTTTGTCTGCAATACAGAGAGGCTTGGCGCGAAGCAGGAATCCCTTAGACAGCACTGCCTCCCACCCAAATCCACCTGTCCCCTTAGACAGCACTACCACCCATCCACATCCACCAGACCCTTCTTCTCTGGACCCTTCCTCTTCCCAAACCCTTTCTCCAAGCACCATTCCAGCATCAATTCCCTCTCCAAAAACAATCCAAAAACCAGACCCCAGATCTATACCTAGACCCCAATGTGCACACACAGAAAAAAAAACAACACTCTCCCACAGCATCACCAACACAACAAACCAAACACATACACAAACAAAAAACAAAACATACCAACACAACACACAGCACCACAACCACCTCCACCACAGACCCATTCAACACACAGACAGACTCACATACACCCACCACTACTCACAACTTTCACACCATGCCACAGACACAAGAAACACAAAGATAACCAGACCCACACCCCAAAACCCATCCAAAAAACACCCTCACCCAAACCCACACTCTCATGCAAGCGCATATCCCCAAAAATACCCTCCCTCAAAGAACACCCTCACCCAAGCATACCCTCACCCAGCACACACCCTCACCCAAACCCAAACCCACACCCTCACTCACACTCAAACACACAACCTCATCCACACTCAAAGGCACATCACAAACCACCACCACACATGATGCCAGCACAACACATAAATCATCCCAAAGCACCACACCCATCCCAGTACCTCCCAAACACCCACTTCACCCACCCAATCTCTCCTTACAGCTCCCTCACAGATACGCACTCCTACTCCCTAACACCTCAAAAAAACACCCTCACCCCCAATAAATCTTTGAGGTGCCTGAGTTCCATCCGCTAGTGGTGTGAGGCTAGCCCCTGTAGGAGGAGGAATATTTTGTGTAAAGAAACATAGGAGGTAAGATTATTTAATAGTGTAAAACTGTTACACTGTTTGCAATGAATTTTCTTGTTAATTTTATGAAAACAAATTAGTTTTAAGAGAGAGAGGTATCTCTTTAAATAAATCTATTTTACATTTCTGACCACAAGTTTTCATTTCTCTTTTTCACATACACTATAAAAGAATCTGTGAAGTTTAATTAGAGTACTAGGAACAACATATGCAATTTTAATTTTGAGTTACCAGGATACTTGTGTGCAAATCCTTTTTAATAGATTTACATATCATAGGATATATGAAAACAACAATGAAGAGAAAACAAAATTTTTTATTGTAGCTGTACTTTAAATGTTTACTAAACATTGATAATTAGGTGTGCGCTTCCATCATATTAATGGACGTGTATGCTATGACAATGAATAGTAATGCAGGAAAACAAATCGGATCTAGAAGGTTGCTTGAAAGTTTTTATTTTTTAAGCCTAGAGGCTATAGGTAAACGTTTGCAATACTAATAATTAAAAAATTATGTTTAGAAAATATAAATAACACTTTAACTCAATAGATAACATTTCGGAACAGGGTAATTTAAGAGGAAAAAATTAACATACTTGGATTATGTCTGCGACATCGGGGCCTGTCATCCATATCGAACCGCAGGTAAGAGAAGCCTTGCAACATCAGGTGCATGATAAAAAAGTGATGTGGAAATGAAGATGAGCTCTGTTTTCTGCATTTATTGGTATGAAACCGCCAGGTCTGGTGTGGAGCATTAATCCTTGACGGACCCCCTACATCCTAAGGGTGAAGACCGCGCAGACGCGGCCGCGTACCATTTAATTTATGATGACGCGGCCGCGAGTGCAACTACAGCGACTATAACTTAAATTACGTAACTCCCAGCATCCGAGACAGATCGTATGTGTGGAGTGCTAAGTGGTTGCTGGCTACGCGCCCGCGGAGGGGGCCCCTGGAGCGGGGGCCTGTGTTACGCCCCTGCCAATAGTGCTAAGATGTCAAGAGGTTAGAAAAGATGTGTTTTGAGCAGCTCCCTAAATCTGAGATGGTCACGATTTTGCCTCAGACAGAGAGGAAGGCCATTCTAGTTTTTATCACTATTCTCACTTTGTACTTGACAAATAAGTTTCATCCTCCTCGTTCTCAACAACCCATGTGCTGCTGTAATGTAAGGTGGAAGTTACAAGCATAGTACATTGCACTATTTTATAGTCTGATATTTATAGACCCATTTCTATAATTATAGCATTACCTAAAGTGCCTTTCAATTATTGGGAATGTAGTCATGTAGATAGTGGTAGGTAGTGCTTCATACCAACCATATTTAGTCCAATCCATCGACTGCAAGACTGTTTCAGGAAGTGTATCAATTTCTTGAACTAATTTGCATTGCTAGGTTATATATTGTTTTTTTCTGTATGTTAGTAAAGTTTTATTTATTTTACTATTTTTATAGGTCTTATGTTTTATGTGCACTAGTGATGATCAAGTTTGTTTTGTGTCATTAAAAACTAGGGGGCAGATTTACAAGAAACTGACGCATCTGAATAGATGCGTCAGTTTTCCTGCGCCTGCGTGAAAAACCCTTGCGCCACCATAGATGCACCGTATTTAAAATACGGCGCACTATGGCGCAAGGTTTGAAAGATGCGTCAGAAATTCTGACGCATCTGTTAGTGGAAAAGTCACGCATTGCTGGAGTCGTGTCGCAAGCACGACGCAACTCCAGCAATGCGTGTTGCAGCCTATTCCCAATAAACTGTGTCACTCCTTTGGCCTGCTTCAAGCAGGTGTAAGGTTTTGACGCAGTGGCGTCCTAAAAGTCACGCAGTGAAATCTTGTAGATTTCACTGCGTCACTTTTACGAGGCTTTCCTGTGTGGGAACGCCTACCCTGCATACATTATACCTGACGCAGGTATAATGTCACGCAGGGCTTTACAATGTGACGCATCTCCCTAGATGCATCACGTTGTAAATTTGCTGCATTTTTTACGCCGCCGTTGCGTCACAAAAGTGACGAAACGGCAGCGCATAAGTATTGCAAGGGGCTTGTAAATCTGCCCCTAAGTTTGTAATAAAATAAACAATCCTGTTGCTCTTTAAATACTATTCTATTGGCATTTGTAAAATGCTAAAACCCCAAAAAGTGTCGCTAAGTGAAAAAAACGAAATCATTACATAGGGAGAAAGTGATTACGAGGTAGTAGGACCTGTGTCTGCTGAAACAGGGTCATCGGAAGCCACTATTGTGGGCAGTATCTCTGCACCTATATCCTCATCTTATGACAAAAAAACCATGAAAGGTAGAGTAACGGGCCCTGCTTTACCATGTTGAATTCCTCACAAACTTCTCAGTTATGTGATGTTGAATGCATGCATTTACTGCCAGCTCTGAGCAGGTGGAAAAATGTGTGTATAAGATGGCCCATGCGGGGTCAGGCAAAAACGTTCTGGACACTGGAGGATGGAACGGGGTGATGTCACATGCTCGCTCTGAACATTCCTACAAAGTCTGGTGGGGGCAGATATCATGTCCATGCTGACCTACAGCCTATTACTAATGCAGTTTTACCACACAGATTATTTATAACGCAAAATCAGGTCTGATGTTTTCGTAGCTAGGAAATCTCAGTGTGGCAACAACAGTCCAGTTAAAATAGAGCAGCGTGGACTTTTACCTGGAAATTCCACTGCACTTACTTTATAATCAGGGCCACAGAAGAAGTCTAAAATATGAGTATCTTAGCAAGCTTCCTGAAAACCATGAGGTTATCAATCTTCTGAAGTTCCTGAGGTAGGGTGGTACATCTAATGACAACCTGAAGAAAACAACACCTGCTAACATTACTGAGACTGATTTTCAAACAACCTCCACCATTCAATCCCAAACAAAGTAGTACATTATTTCAATTACCCGTGACAGATCTGGTAATATCAGTAAGGTTGAATGACCTTGTCTAGACTGTATGTATGTATGTATCTATACAGTGCTTCTATAGCATTAACCTGAGCAAAAATCAGCGCCACTTTGTATAGTGTTAAAGACAAGCATAACGTCAATGAGTGATAGGAAACTTATCTGGGTTGTGGATCATTATTGCAGTGTGATGTAGTGTTCTCTAAACAGGTAGGTCCTCATCTCTTTGCTAAATTGGAGCAGTGTTGGCACGGTCCTGATGGGTAGGAGGATGCTGTTCCATATCTTGGGTGCTTAGATGGAGGAAGCCTGCTGCCTTGTTTTTTACGCTTCTTCTTCCCCAAAGAATCACTGCGATATTTCATGTGGTTATAATAACCAGAGTTCTTTGATTAAATTTACTTTTCGATAATTCCAAAGGGCTGGTAATGGGAATTAACAACCACATCAGAAATACCTTAATGTTAGTTATGTAGCCTGGGGTCTTTTTTCAGGGTGTTTTAAAATGATCCTGAACAGTGACTGAGTGAAATAATCAGTTTACAAGTGCTGTCAGCTGGCAAAAGTGGCTCTTAACTGTGTATTAATAGAGCAATGGCAGGTGCATGCTGGGGTAGATGTGACTGCTAGGGGACTGTTAGACCTGTCGACCTTAGTGTGGTCTCCCCAAACGTTTTGCTTTCCTTTTCCATTTTTCTGACTTCATTTTAGCTGGCCTTAGGACTCTAACCAGTGCTAAAGTGCTTGAGCTCTCTCCTCTAAATATGGTTACATTTGTGTATACCCAATTCACATATTAAATGTACTTATAGGTCCCTAGTAAAGTGGCACTACGTGTGCCCAGGGCCTGTAAATTAAATGGTACTAGCAGTCCTTCAACACTTGTTGCGCCACCCACTTAAGTATTCCTTTAAACATGTCTCAGGCCAGCCATTGCAAAGCCTGTGTTTGCAGTTGGAAACTGCCATTTTAACCTGACAAAGTAAACCTTTTTTCCATGCCCAAACCTTCCTTTTTAAAACATAAAAGTCACCTGTAGTGTAGGCCTTGAACAGATTAGAGGGCAGGGTGCAATGTATTTAAAAAGTAGGACATGTACTTTTAAGTTTTACATGCCCTGGTAGTGAAAAACTCTTAAATTCGTTTATCACTACTGCAAGGCTTATCTCTCCCATATCATAACATTGGAGTTCCCTTATTACATTTTATAAATGTAATTTCCACATGGGAAGAGATAACCAGTTCATGTTTGGTGTCTCTGGAATGACAATTTAAAATCCTAACCTATGGTGAAGTCGGGTTTTGAAATTGCAGTTCTGAAAATGCCACTTTTAGAAAGTTGATGTTTTCATACCTTAGACATTTAGTGGCAGTAGCCTGTCTCTCACCACATGACTGGGTATAGCTGACAGTTGGGCTTTGTGAATTCCTCCCAGGCAGCTACACAGAACAAGGAGCTTAGGGATGCCTGAATGGGCGATCACTGGCATGATTGGAGGAAGGAGCTGGGCACAGCCCCACTTACACCTGAATAGGCTGTGTCCTGCTTCTGCACAAAGGGATGCATAACCCTTGTAGTTAGTTTGGAGCCAGGACAGTGGAGGCAGAATGCCTGAGGACTTCAAAGGGAAACCGCTAAAAGCTTCTCAGTCACTTCAAAGGCACAACTGGGAGTAAATACTGGACCTCAGACTCCACCACTTCAGTAGACTTTTGGATCTGTGGATATTTTGCCTGGAAGAAGGACTGTTGTGCTGTTACAAGGACTGCCACTCTGCTGGACTACAGTTCTGAATGAACTACTGCCCTGCTGTGCTGACTTGCTGCCTGCAACTCTCTTGCCTGGGTGAGAAGGACTGGACTTGCACTCAGATCCCAGATTGACTCCAAGGACTAGTTGACTGGCCTCCTGATCTGAAGCCTCAGGGACAAAACAGGCTTCCAACAACCTTGCACCTGCACCTGGACTCTACCATCTCAGGGTCTACCTTGCCAAGTGGTGCCACCACAATCTTGGGCCATAGGAACTGGGCTTAAGGTGCCCTGCCAGCCTCCATGGATCCAGCAGAACTGACACCTCTCCTCTGCTGTGCGGCGCAAACTCAAGCGGAACCAGTGCATCTCCGCTGCTGCTTGGATTGGACCTATCACAAAGAACTGCATTGCCACAGCAGTCCATCGGAACCACCACTGCATGATGCATCCTTGGTGCAGGCCCTTGCATCCCTTTTACGATGATGCCAGACTCCACATCGCAGCCTTGCAGTTCTTCAGAACCAATGCATCACCCCACCTGCGTGCCACATCCTCAATGCCAGACTTTGAATCGCAAGCCCCTTTGACAGGATCCTCGATGACGTTGCAAGCCCTCACACCGCAGCCTCACTGCTTCTTGGAACTGACTCACCGCTTCAGCTACGTGTCGCATCTTCAACACGGATCCCCACAATGCTACGCAAACCAGGATTGAAGGTAGTTTTGTTCAGCGACCTGACTGGGTCCCTGTAGCCGGCCTGTGCTCCATCACGGTAGGCCTGATCTTAAGACTTTGTCCTGGTCCGGCACAACCAGAAATCTACAGTTGGTGGTTTATGCCTTTTGGCACTATTTTCATGAAAACCTTTAAAATTCAATATCTCTGCTTCTACTAATTGGATTTTTGTCATTTTTGACTTGTTTTATTTCTCTAACTTTATTGTGGGCTTCTTTTGTGGTGTGTTTGCACTGTGTCCCTGTATGAAGTGTTGCACATTGACTTTACACATTGCCTCTGAGTTAAGCCTGAGTGATCTGTGCCAGGATACCCGAGGGTTGAGCACAGGTTAATTTAGGGTTTGCTTGTGACTTCACCCTGAGAAAAATTTTGGTTGGTGCTTGAGAAGGGTTTCAACCCCCTCAAACAGTAAACCAATTTCTTACAGGGACATCACAATTATCAATTTCACCTCATTTCTATTAGCAAACTGATCTCCACCTGTAAATTTTTCTAAGCACAAAGTGTTGAATAATTATTTGAACTACCAGACATACACTCTGGCTTTGTATGAGCTGTATTCTGCTATGACACTTGTGTGCACCCTTTAATTAATATCTTTACTTCTTAATTAAAAGTTTGTCTTGCTTTGTAGGTATGATTTCCTGGGAAAAGACATTAAGCCTTTCAAATAACAACTGCTGTCATATCGTTATTTTTTCTTTAACTGCCCTTCTTCTTTATCCCCTGCTGAGAAGTATGTCTTTATGAGTCACTGCAATTAATTGGTTTCTGTGAGATAATTCATTAATTTACTTAGAAAATGGTTTATGTTTTATATTCAATAAATCTACAAGAATCTGCAAAATTCAATTCCTGAGAATACTCAGCTAATGACCATTAAAAACTAAAAAAGAAAAGTGATGGAACAAATGGGTATGTCACGAGGAGAGGCGTCACTTGGCTCCCATGAACAGCAGTCTTTCTCCCTCTTTTCAAGAATAACTTATAGTGGTAAGTATCCAGTCCAGTCCTTGAAGATGCCTGTGGTGAGAAAATGCAAGTGCTGTGGGGTGGCTGTAGTGAGGAGACAATGACTTTCGAGAAGCATCTGAGTGCATCAGGTGTTACTGGCTCTTTGTGGGTGTCATAGAATGGCCTGGGGTGGCAAGACTGCATAGGAGGAGGCAAGAGAAGGACCTACCGAATGGAGACTAAGAAGCTGCTTTGGGCACTGTGGATTCTCCCAGCCTCATTACTTGTGTGAGTGTGTGTGTGAGTACACTTGGGTGTGTCTGTGATCCTCACACCAGGCAATACTTTCCAGCCCTCAAAACCACTACATCAAGCCAAAATGTGTTTCTCCCTTGAAATTAGGGTGAAGTATTTCAGTTCTGTTCCCTTGGGCACAAACGTTTTGGAGAGATCCAGTCTTATAGGAATGTCTGTTTACAACCTTGTTATTACTAGTGAGATTAAATGTGATAATTTTAGTTTGGATTTTGACTTGAATTTGGGGTTGTTGTGTCTATTTTCTATTGAATTACTTTTTAAAGGAAAGATATTTCCCACAAAATATCAGCAAGGGCATGGAGGATGAAATCATCAGCAGAGAGAGTGAAGAAATGTAAGAGGGATGAATCATCTGGAAATAGTACTAAATCTTAAGGGTCAAAATGCCTTAAGAAAGGAGCTGCATCACTACGGTATTTTGATGAATATTCTCTTAGATCAAAAGCCTGTGAGACGCCTGTGAGACTACACATGATATTGACTAATATTTAGACACCACAATTGATATAGATGTAATAACTGATTTGAAAAGTTTACATTTATAAAGTTTAGCTGATGCAATGAACTCTGGTGATATAGATTCTAAGCTCACTTGGGACACTGAGCACCTTTTTTTCTATGATATTACAATACAAATAGATCATTATGTATTAACATTATTGGTCTGTGTATTGCAGTCTGAGTGATTGGTCTTCTTTTTCAGCATCCCTGTACCAATGTTAACTGCCATTGTGCACCGGGAATATTAAGTATCCTGAGCATTGTCCACATGAACCACTGTCTTTTTAATACATGTTAGATGCCCTGGTTCCTTGTGAGTAGGGTTGCCCTTGTTTCCTATATATGACTAGTTGGCCTGCAGCACTTATTGTGCCACCCACTTACGTAGCCTTTTTTAGGCCTGCCATTTGCAGCCCTGTAGTGCAGTTTCAACTGCCAATTCCACTTGGCAAAATAACCCCTGTGCCAAACTCTCTTCTTAATACATATAGCTCACCCCTAGGGTAGGCTCTAATAAACAGCCTACATGACAGGGTGCATTTTATTTAAAAAGTTGGAAATTTATGTTTTACATGTCCTAGTAGTGGCAAACACCTCAATTTTTTTCTACTATTATGAGCCCTACCTCTACCATAGCATAACATTGGGCTACCTTATTACATCTAATAAGTGATAGCGTTTGATTGGGGACAGGCAGAAATGTAATTTTTCCACTCAAATGAATTGTAACTTCTTCTTCTTAAGTGCTAAACTAGGATTAAAATCGCACTTTGAAAATGCCACTTTTAGAATGTTGCCCTTCTCTTGTCCTACCCATTTGGTGCTTGCAGTCTGTTCCTGTGTCACATGGGTAGGTGTAGTTGGCAGTTGGACTTTGTGTAATCCTCCCAGACAGTATCACAAAAGAGGGTGGGAGGGTGGACCATCCTGACTTAAAAGCAGGGGCGGAGCTGTCACCTACCACACGTGTACTTCAAAGGAGTTGACTCAGCCCACACACAAAGAACTTTACACTAATCTTTTGTGAGTCCAGACTCAGTGGAACCAGGACACGGAGGCAGGAAACTCCAGACTGTTCTTCCACTTCAATGCGTGCACCTAGTATAAAGCTAAGACTGTTTGCCTGCGAGCATTTAGAGGTGAAGCATGCCAGGATTGGATGGTGTGTCCCATTGTGGGCATGTAGACATTTTTCAGGACCGATTTGGTCAACATGTAGAACAAGGTGGAGCATGTGTGCCTTTAGAGTTGAGAGCTATGAGAGGGTACTTTGTGTGACTGAGTATGTACTCACGTTAGTTACCCCAGCACGAATAATTATTTCATTTCTTTTTGTATTCTCCCCTATAGATTATCAAGTGTGAATTACGTAGGGATACCCTCCCTGTGAAAATAACAGTTTCCAGGGTTACCTAATCCAGGTATTGAGGGCATAACACTATTGGGATCGGAAAGGTCCTGAGGAATGCCAGTGTGACCCAACACTGTGGGCACTACGAACACGGCAGAACCATGTCGACACTTTGGCAGTAAGGAGGGGTGAAGGAACTCTTAATTCTTTCCTGTCACCACCATCCTTCACGTTTTTAGACCTAGCCAGTGGGTCCAGGAATAAATCTTTGCGCAGAGCTTGTTTTACTTTCACTGCACTTCTCTTTCGGTGATCCCAATATATATTTGCAAATATTATTTTTTCATGTTTGTATTGTCTCCCCCTCCCTTTGCTCCACCCCAGGCGCTGGTCTG
The DNA here is from genome assembly GCA_963921515.1 of Calotriton arnoldi. Classification (NCBI taxonomy): domain Eukaryota; kingdom Metazoa; phylum Chordata; class Amphibia; order Caudata; family Salamandridae; genus Calotriton; species Calotriton arnoldi. The sequence goes on along the minus strand of CAWUFW010001478.1, from coordinate 2,169,797 downwards.
CGCATGGGTGTATTGAAGCAAGCCTAATGATGAAGCATGTCACAATTTTGTGAGTGAGGGCAGTATTTTTCCACTGAGCACATGCCACCTTTTGATCACTATTTTCTATTCCTCCATGTGTGAAACAGTTCAGTGATTAGGGAGGCTGGCGTAAAGAAATGTTGCCTCTCCCCCCTTCTGTATGTGTGAGAGTATAATGCTAAGTCTCTCAGACCCACTCTTTAATACTCTCCTGGACATGTGGATACTGCAGTAGAAGGACTGCCCTGATGCCAGAGTCCTGCCCTGCTGTTTGAGGCCTCCTCTGCAGTCTGAGAAGGAAGACTGGACCTGCACCCTTCATCCCAGGCTACCTGGGTGACTCCAAGGGCTAGTTAGCTGGCCTCCTTTTCTGAGCTACAAGGACACAAGCTCCATAGACTTCCTGCAACTGCCCAGCTAACCTGCTGCACTGGACCATCCTGCAGCTGCAACTTGACTTACCTGAGCCTGCTGGCCTTTGCTGGGGTCAGTTTCCTGATCCTCAAGAGGTGCCTCCCACATCCTGAACCCTTGGTGTGGCATCAGTCGAGCTCCTCCTAGAAGAAAAGGATCAATCCTGAAGTTTTGGGCTCTTCGCAACCGAGAACGTGCCCGTTCGTGCCAAGAACCTGCCGCCCATGCTGACCACCAACATGAAGCTCCGGTAAACTCGACTCTTCAAGCTACAGCAACCTCCAGAAATGACCAACGCGAGATTTGCACCTCATGCTACTGCATCGACAGCACACTGGGACCGCCAGTGTGAATTTCCCACAACAACCCTCCAACACATTTAACAGCATCTTTGCACTACAGCAATGAATGCCCATTTCGCCCGGCCTGCTCTTCACGCTACAGCAATGCCCATTTGCAACTCTCTCCCTGCTCCTCCTGGCCTCCTCCACCACAAAAGGAACATTTCGCACTGGAGTTTAGGTTGACGTGATCCTTGTATCCTGCCCACGCTCCATTGCGGTCGGCCTGAACTGTCGCTTTGCGCTTTTAGGCTCTATACTTACCTTAAATCTTTAAAATCGCACATCTCCAGTTCTACTAATTGGATTTTTGTCATTTTTGTGTCAAATAATTTATTAAATTGTACTCTATTTTTCTAAATTGGTATGGATTTTTCCTTGAGTTGTGTTTTTAATTTATTACTGTTCGAAATCTTCATAAATACTTTACACATTGCCTCTAAGTTAAGCCTAACTGCTTTTGTGTCAAGCTACCACGGGGTTAAGCACAGGTTAATTTAGTGACTGTTTGTGGTTCATCCTGACTAGGATTGTGACTGTTGCTTGAGAAGGGCTCATACCCCCTTTAACCAACAACCCGATTTCTCACACTGGGCCATGTGTTGATAGTTGAGATGATAGTTATACATCAGAAATGTATTATAATTATTGGGTTTATGGTCTTAATTCTGGAGTTCCATTGAGTTTCTTTTCAGCGCCTGATTAAAAAGTTAGAAGTTAGGAGTTATAACTATATATTTTAATATCCTTCCCAATCCTGGCTTAGATAAGACCTTTCAATCCACTGTAGATTGGTAAATAAACCTATATTGTGTAGTTTCAAAGGTGAGTGACGATTTTCAAATAAGAGTTATTTCAGAAATTTTAAAAGCCGAATCAGTAACTGTAGACTTATGACCCTGTAGTATTTCCAATCATTCTTTAGTTTTCCAAAAACATCAGTTGGAAATTTAGCCTTTTATCGCAAGTCAGTTTAATCTGAGAAGACATTAAATCTAGATTTACACTTTTGTGTAATTCTGGTGAAGTAGAGGGTTTTTGATGATAATCAGCAATCCACTGATCTTGGAATGGTAGAAGATGCTCTGAAAACCTCTTTGAGTGGATAGTGCATAACAGTGAGAACCAAAAAGAAAATCTGAGCGCTCAGATGACCTCATCTGAGGCTAATTTGTGTGACCTTGAGAGAAAGGTCTTAGTAGGGACCAATGATTCTGTTGAGGAAAAGAGATTTGGGGGAGCTAGTAGAGAGATCTGTCAGAAGCATGTATTATACAGTATTACATGCTTGGGTTTGGGGAGAGGACTGGCAGGCCATTAGTACTTCAATTACAGATGGAAGACGATAACAATACAAAGATAGCAGAGAGAGGAGTGGTGGATAATAATGATTAGAAGGCTCTACCTGTCTTCAAGGCATTCTATCCCGATATCTATCAGAAGGAAACTGGTGTCTCAGTCGCCCTCTGATACAAAACACACACAGCCCTGTGTGTGTATGCTGGGATCTTTGAATAGAATGCAGTATTTGCATGCTATTCCCAAATCCTGCATAACTGGGAATATTTATGGCTCCCAGTTGACTGCTTTAAGGGTAAGAAGAACAACACGAAAAGAATATCTACTTATTATTCCACAGAAGGTACAGAAATCAAATGAATTATGATAAATAGCAATACCTGAAAAATCAATGCTTATTGTTTCAAGAAATAGTTCCCACTACTTACTTATACCCCAATGTTATGTTAAAAAAGCATATTAAATGCTCCCCTATCAGCTGTACAATTATATGGGGCAAAGAACTAAAATGGATCAAAGTATTTCATACAACTATCATCATATTCACACCTGTCAGCCCTTTGTATCATCATTTAATGATAGCTGGTCAAACTTTAATTTATCCAAGAACTCTTTTCACATCCATTGACATAGGTGCTATCATTTCAGAATCAATACGTGGGGAAGAGGTATGAAAAAAATCTGTACCAATGGAGAAGTGTGGCTCAATGGTTAGAGCAGCAGACCCTGATGCAGAGATCTGGCCTGGGACCAGGGTTCAATTCCCGCCTCGGCGGGTCTTGGGCTCAATTTCCTCGGACCTGATAATTCTCGCCTCGGTGCCTATTCTAATCATGTGTCCCACTCTGCAACTCTGGGCAATAGCTTGCTTAATCTCCACAACGGCCCCAACAGCGCTGGGATGCCTGGCTTCACCCTGGGGGTGCCCAGGAGTGGACATTTCACAGGGAAAAGCCAGGAAGGGTTCCACAGCGGTATGCGTACAGCGCCAGGACACCTCTTTGGGGGTATAAGTGCGCTTTACAAGTACGAATTTAATTTCATACCAATGATGGTTTCAGTATTTAAAACTCTGATTTCAGTATTTCTTCGAACTTTATATTAGCCCACTTTTTCACATTTCTAAACATTGCAGTTACTCTGTTCTTGCCTATTGGAGAAGTGACCCACCACCTCAGAGTCACCACTGTCAGGTGACATTTCATGTAAACATACAAGTGAAGGCAAAAAAGGATAATAATATGAATAAATTGCTTTTGCATTGCCCTTCCTACTCCACTTCTGCCATTTGTAAACGCTTTAACTAACAGATATTAGTATTACACAGTTTATTGGTACATACTTTACAAGAATGTGTTAGACTTATTGAAAATCAAATTCATAACATGTAGATCTCTGCAAATTTTAGCTGAGGCCATGCAACTGCTCAACGGTGTCCTGCTGTCTTAGGAAGTAGAGAGGAGACGATCCACCAGGACACCTTTTGTGCGATCACCCTCTTTATCCAATACATTTTAAGCTAGAAAGTTAAGGAGTGGCTTGTATATAATATCAGTGACATCAGTAGGTTCCAGGTCATGACGCTTTAATTCGGTAGCAGTTGAGTCTGAGACCCTTAATAAAGTCTTCAAAATGTTTTTGCAAAATAATGGCATTTCGCCAATGGCATTCCCGCGCCTTCCATGGGTGAGTTAATTTTGTTAATATGGACTCCCCCTGAAGTAAGTAAAAATTATTGGAAAATCTAAGCCCAAATCGCCAAAGCGGTTGACTGGGGATAAATGCACAGAGTAGTGAGAAAATGTGTAATCGTCGCTGAATGAGCGTCATTTGTTCTTTTTGGTGAGAATGATGCATTGCTTTTTAAGATTCCCAGCTAACAATTAAAATAAATCAGGAGTCTTGAGGATCTCAAAAAATAAATTTATAGGTATCAAAATTAATGAAATCTTTTCATATTTTTGCATTCTTGTGGACGGTTTACCAAATGTGTGATCAATTTGTGGGTCTATAGGTTGGAAAAAGGGCTTATTTTTCTTGGATAAAATGCGCTTTCTGATTTTGAGCTAGTGGTAATGGCTGACAAGTGTGCCTCTGTGCATTTGCATACATAATGGAATGCTCTTTGTCTGCAATCCTGGAAAATAAAGGGTAACTGTTTTAGGCTGTGCTAACTGGTCTTTGGCCAACAAAAGAAAAGCAAAAACGACATAATAAATTAGCATTTTGTATCTGACTAGTCCCTTATACAGATAAAAATCATAACATATGAACTCTAGTGGGACTGGGGTGATCCTAATACAATACCTCCTCTACCCTTCATTGACCTTTATTTGATGACAATAAAGGTTACACAGCAAGCCCTGGATCATGATCAGGCAACACATCTCACTTTTTGGACGCAAACTTCAGGAACGGCCTGTGCAGGTAAGAGCGGTGAGGCGGGGTGGGGGGGGGGGATTCGACAGACGACGAGGGGAAATTAATTATTTATTTTATTTTCTCTTGTCGTCATCTGTCGAGCCACCCCACCCTCCTCCACCGCTCTTACCTGCACATGGCCGCTCCTGGCAAACTCCTGTTTGCGCCTAAAACAGGACTACTTTTGGTGCACAAATTGCAGGTGTTTCCTGGGTAATTGGCAACTGGGGTAACTTTGTGAATCATGGGAACAAATAGAAAAGTTGGTCTGGTGCATATGATGGACTGTTGGAATAACATGCACTATTTGTGTGCTATTTCCCATTCTTGATTACAGGGCACAAATGGCACGCCTGCTAATTTGTGAATTCTCCACAATGGTAAAGTGATCGGACCACAGTTATTTTTTTTTTAACATGCAAAGACTTGAATACAAAGTGTCACATTAATAGAGAGATATAAGTGCATTTCACCTCTAAACTGGGCACTGTTGTCTTGTTGTGGTGGCAAACGTTAAAATCACTTACGTGGTAATACCTCCATCAGTATTCTCTTTTTTGGCAAAAACCCACATCTGTAAGTATGCCACAAATTATGGTGTGTCAGAAACTTTGCAAAATTAGCAGCTTTGCCTAAGATCATTCCCTTCAAACATTATCTGCTGTAGTTAAACAGAACGCATGCTGGGAGGATATAATTATTCAAATTAGCAGATCTATGCTTGTGTTGACATAAGTTCCATCAGCGAGAGAATCCATTTGCTTTATGAATAATTGGTTTGTCTATTTATTATTGTAGGAGACTGTCGTTTTGTGATTTTGATGGGTGAAAAAAGTGATTTAGTTCCTGGCTCTATTTTTAACAGGTTTGTGTCAGAACAAGTATGCTATGCCCATCTGTTGATATAGCAGGCCAAACAACCAAGTCATCGTTATTGCCCTTGACTGAGAATGTTAAGATCTGCTAATGCTCTGTGCTGAAGGCATAAACTATTTGTAATTGCCCACATCACAATTATGAGCCTCCATCAAAGGGAGAGGCACACAGCAAGCGGTAAAACCACTGACATCTGGTAACGCCTGGCAGCAGAGGAGTAAGTAGCACCCAAGTCCAAAATTCAAAATCCACCACCTACAAGAAGACAAGCACGACAACTGACGCCATTCGATTTATATACCCCTGTCAACAGTTGGTAACGCCTGTGTTCAAAGTCTTCTGATTGTGCCTAACTCCATGTTTCATAGTGCTTGTTAGTATATTCTAATTGGTGCATTAAAGAGATGCTAAAAGTGCATTCACTTGCAAATGGAGCGAGTCACTTGAGCAGTAAAAATAACCCTGCAAGTATAAAAATGCAAACAATATATATTTAATAAAATATTGTGACACTGTCCATCTCAGGGTAAAAATTCCTAGGGAGGGTGGCATGTGAGCCAACGTTGACATATTCAGAGTTCACGTTTAATTAAATGTTTATTTGGATATCATATAAAGGTGTAGACACCGTGATTTAGTATTAATTCACCACGTTTACTCCTATTTTTCATGTGTGTTCTCTTCTTTATGAGAAGAAGAATCTTTATCTTTGCAAAAAAACAAAGGTATCAAAGGGCCAGATCACCAAAATAAAAGAGATTCTTTTCTAGCAATTGCATATCTTTGTGATAAATAGTGCAGTGCTTTGCAAACCCCTTTTAACTTTCATGGAAGGAGTTTTGTGATTGCAGTAATACGTGAAAAGAATGTTCGTGCATGTTTAAGCAAACTGACTGCAGCTGAGTTACAACAATGCCACAACAAAGTACCACCACATTAGAACAACACATCACAAGAAAATCGCAGTGCTAGATATCCTCAATGCAACAGCACACAACAGAATGCAACACAAGAGACCAACAAAAATAACATACAACCAACCCACCAATAGTATAACACAGCACACTAATGAAGCAACCCAACATAAGAACATAACATACAAACACCACAACCTCACAACGCACACAAACAAAAAGCACACCACAACACAAAAGTCACGACACAGAAAAGCACAAACTAGGCAAAACATCTAAACTGCACAACATCACACCAACATACAACATGCACAACAAGACAACACAACAAAATAAAACATCAGCAACAATACAACAAAATAAACCACTGAAATAAATCATCAACACAGTTAAACAGCGCAACACAACAAGGACACAACTGCACAACAATGCAGGTAGATTTCAACTTTAATCTATCGTGTTATGTTTGCCTCCATTGTGTTTTGTGTGATTTTGATGTTGTGCTGTGATTGTTTTTCTTGTATTTTGCTCTGATGCATTGCTGACGTGTATTAAAATTGCAGTGTGTAGTTGTTTTTCTTTTATCTGTTTTGTCGAGTTGTTTTATTTTGTCCTACGCTGTTCTATCGTGTTGGTGTGTTGTTATTATGTTTGTAATAGTCTTGTTTTTTTATTGTGCTTTGCTGATGTTGTTGTGTTGTTCTCTATTGTGGATGTTTTGTGCCCTATTCTTGTGTTTGATTCTGTGTCTGTTTGCTATTGTTGCGTTGATTCACTGTTATTGTTTTGCATTTTAAGTTCTTAGTGTGCTTTTTTGTGCTGTTGTACTTTTGTGTTGTTTTGTGTGGTGTGGCTATTATGGTGTGTTGTTGTGCTCAACTGTGTTTAAGTTGTGTTGCTGTTATGGTTGTATTGTATTTTGTTATTGTTTTTTATTGTATTATGTGGGCCTTGTAATGTTTTTGGTGTGTTCTTGTTCCATAGTGTTGTGGTATTTCAATGTAATGTATTTTTTTGGTATGATGTTAGTTTCTTTGCAAACAACAACAAATGCTGCTCCCATCAAGAAAGACCATATAATTAATGCTTCAGTTAAAAAGACCATTGCCACTACCAAAGGTAGTATCATCCTGTTGCTACATGGCTACCACTTTATAAGATGCCAATTCGTCTCACACAGGGACACAGATTATGCCTTAAAATAGCAATTTCAAAGTTCACTGAATGGGATCTCACACTAAGACCCTCAAAAAAGATGTTCATTTAACAGATGGATGACGGCAGAGGAGAGGAAGTGACTTGCTGAAGGTCATGCAACATGTCATAAGAAAAGTCTAAAGGAAGACATGGCTTTTGGCATATAGTGCTCTACAGAAAACTGTTCTTGCTGTTGTGCTTAACATACCAATCATATGACTTAGGGAAAAGGGAGTACTTGTTTCAGAGCTAAACAAACTCGAATCCCAAGAAATGTGGACTTATTCAAGGACCTACTTGAATTTTTTGTGCTTTGAGTTGCAGGTGGACCGACTCATAAGTCGACCCAAATTTTGCACGAAACCAAAAATGTTTTGAAATGCACTGTATGAAGGCAGATTTCTAAATCGAACTATACTGAATCACCTCGATTAATGACATCTCAACCTTCACATTTATATCATAAATATTCGAAGTGCTTCAGACTATTAGGGCGTGATTTGCCCGACTCATGGAGTCTGTGAACTTCGCACCCGAAATTCAAAATGTTTTTCGAAGTAAAAATATAAAAGCACAAAACCTTCGTTCCACTACTGTGTACCATAGCTCTATACCACAGGTTCTTTGCATTCTTCCCACACGTCTTGCTCAGTGCAGAGAAAGTTTGTTCTATTCCTGCAGCACTTCTGAGAAAAATGCTTTCATTCATTCTTGGCAAACCCCTGCAGAGGCCTCCTCGCTGCTTCAGCATGCATGGCTGTTGTTGGATTATTGACATGCTGATCAGGCGCCGACTTCCTGTTTGTCCGGATGCGTCACTCTAGCGGCGCATTTCAATAAAGGCATATTAATATTCCATCTCCATGCGCACAGCACCGAACAAAGCCAGTGAGCTCGCGGCCACCGGAAAAGACGCTTCTCGTTTCCGCGCGAGTTCAGATCGAGAGCAGTGGGCAAAGCAACACTCTTTATAGATGCAGTGTATGATAGGCAACAGAAAACACATTTTTTATTTCGACCGAAGCATTTTGCCATGCAGACTAAATAAAACGCGCTGCTCAAATACCAAAGGGGCGAATCAAAATGTTCTCTTTACTTTCCATTGTGTATGATATCAAATTTAGAGGTAACATGTAATAGCTCTGAGAGAAAGCTGGCTAGTGCATTCATGCATGTGCCCCAGGAATATAAAACCCAGGGGCACCAGAGCAAGAGAACAATATCAGCGTGCATGTGGGTAATCTGCATGCAGAGGAGCACACCTGAGCTTGAACATTTAAGCGCCACAGCGACTTGCGAGCTTCTTTCTCTCGCCTGAGTGGCGAGAAGAATTATATTAAATGGCACTGTGGTGTGGCGGGAAGATTCCAGCCATCCTCTGCAGGAGGTGGAGAAAGGAAGAGTCAAAGGCTTCGTGGGTGAGTGCTTGAATGTGGAGATGCGCAATCTAAGCTCCTCCCCTAAATGTCACAGAAGGGCCATATTTAATTGGATTAGCATAATATATTTACTCTGTGTCTTAATCTTATAAACCTGAAGTGAAGCAATAAATATATGATTGCAGTGTATTCATTGCAGTACGCAGACATTCACACGAGTATGTACATTAATGGCTTTATTTATACGCTAAGGATTGTAGTTCTCATGTTATGTTATGTTATGTTATAATACACTTATAACGCGCACAGATACTCAAGAGTGTCCCGGCGCGGGAAGTGACCGTAGCAGTGTGAAGCAGGGATTTAAATGGGCAGATTAAAAAGAAGGGTTTTTAGTTGTTTTTTGAAGAGCCTAGGATCCTGAGTGTTCCGCAATTCCACAGGAAGGGAGTTCCATGCTAACGCTGCTTTAACGGAGAGGGAGTGACCCCCCAGACGCATCCTGCAAAAGCGGGGGCCCACCGCCCGTCGATGGGTGGCTGAGCGCAGAGATCGACTGGGAGCATAAAAGGCAACGCTTCCTGAGGTACATTGGCCCTAGTCCCTACAGGGCTCTGTGAGCCAGAGTGAGAGCTTTGAATTGCACTCTATGGATCACAGGGAGCCAATGCAGATCACGCAGATGCTGTCTAACACTAGACCTTCTTGAAATGTTCAACAGAAGTCTGGCGGCTGCATTCTGTATTATTTGCAGTTTTTTTATCAAGTAGCCTGATATGCCAATGTACAGGGCATTGGCATAGTCAATGCGAGACAAAATAAGGGCGCGGGCGACCATTTCTTTCGCTGACCTAGGTAACAGGCGAAAAAACTTTCTAAGTGATTTGAGAGTACCAAAACATACCCCCGCAAGTTTCTTAATTTGTGCGGAAAACCTGAGGTCCTCACCAAACCAGACCCCCAAGTTCTTCTCTGGATTGCCCACTGAGTTGGGCCGAGGGTAGTCTGAAGGCCACAGGGTCTCTCTGAAAGAGGGAGGGAAAGATCCATACAGGAGGACCTCCGACTTGTCCTCGTTGCACTTCAGTTGAGCACGTGCGAGCCATTTGAAGACAGTCGAGAGGCATTTCTGGGCAACTTCCGAGGACAGGTCATCATCCTTCCAGGTAAAGAGGAGCTGGGTATCATCGGCATACGCTATGATCTTGGCTCCCAGCTCCTCCGCAAGATAGATCAGAGGTGTTATATAGATGTTAAAAAGTAAAGGGCTCAAAGTAGAGCCCTGTGGTACTCCTGTGGACATTTTCCTGGGAGCCGACGAAAAGGGTGGCATCCAGACCTGCTGGGTGCGGTCATCTAAAAAGGATTTAAGCCAGTCCCAAGCAAGACCTGTAACGCCAATGTTCGAAAGTCGAGCAAGTAATTGTCTATGGGGCACCGTATCGAAGGCGGCAGAGAGGTCCAACAAAATCAGGGCCGCTCTGCCACTCGCATCCAGGCACTCCCTTATTGCCTCTGACATTTCGACAAGCGCAGTCTCTGTACTATATGTAGCCCTAAATCCGGATTGGGCAGGGTGGAGAACGCCAGATGACTCAACATAGGCGTCTAGCTGTCTGAAGACAGCTTTTTCACACACCTTTGCCAACGCCGGTAAGAGAGAGATAGGGCGGTAGCTTGCAAGTTTGGTGGGATCTAGAATGGGCTTTTTCAGAAGTGGCAGCAGTTTAGCCTGTTTCCAGTTCAATGGGACAGTGGCAGTCTGTAAAGATAGATTAATAATAGTATTTACTTCAAGGTTGACCACCTCCGCAACCCCTGCTAGTACCCTCGCCAGACACGGATCTGTGGGAGAGCCCGACTTAAGTGATTTAAGAATAGCCAGTGAATCTGACATAGCAATGGGAGAAAAATTCGTCAGAGCGGGAGTTGCCGGGGTAGGGACTGTAATGTATGGGGAATGGGAAACTACCTGCTCAAGGGATCCCATCCCTAGACTATCTTGGATGGTCTGTATTTTCTCAAAAAAGAAACATGACAGCTCCTCACACCATTGTGACGAAGCCGGCAGAGCAGTATGTTCGGCGCATGGTGATAAAAAGCTCTGGACAATCGAAAAGATTTCCTTGCAGTTGTTGTTAGATTTAGCAATGCGCTCCCCATAAAAGCAGCTTTTCGCCTCCCCAATAGCTGCATAATAGTCTCTCTGAGCCTTTCGAAGGGTGATTTTGGCCAGGGTACAATACTCCAGTCTCCAGCAGCGTTCAAGTTTTTTACAACCCTGCTTGAGCTCTCTAAGTTTAACCGAGTACCAGGGCTTTGAGGGAGCATTTCTCGCTCGCCTATTAGAGAGGGATATGGATACGGAATTAATACCTTGGGAGATCCAATTAACAAAACCATCTAATGCTCCTTCTAGATTAGGGGTGACAGTCAGCCGAGAAGCTAGTAGAGCCCTAGAAAAAGCAGGGATATCTATCTTCCGTGATGGTCTGCCTTGGACCGTGGCTGTAGGGGGACGGGGCTTCGCAATAGTCCAAGAAAACTGGATCAGGTAATGATCTGACCAAGAGACCTGGACATGCACATTTACATTTGTGTATTTTGAGATATATTACATTTACCTAAAGTGCACTTTCCATGTAATAATGTATTTTTTAACGTCTTGCATTCTTTTGTAATTGTACGTGCACACATAGTAACGTATTTAAAGTACACATTGGCGGCTTTATTGAGTTAGCCTAACCAAAGGCCATAAGCATTTGGTTTTCAGTGATTAACCTTCAACATGAAAGTTCGCTTGGATTTCAATGTTCTTTCTTTTGCAGGTGCTTTCACACGATCTCATAGCTAGTGAAAGGCATTCTGTGTATTAGAGATAGTGAGGCTCAGAAGGGGAACTTTTGGCAAAGACAAGACGTGCTAAAGAACCATAAGGAAGGACACTTATTCATGCTGCCCTATCAGGAGACATTAATGGACGTCTTGATGTTTGAAATTTGGGAAGAGGAGGATCGAGAGAGGATGCCAATTCCTACTGTTCCTAGGTGGAAAATTACTGGACTTGATCACGTGGAACTCTTGAATGTTCTGTGGGTAACTGGTGTTCACACATTAGTCTTTAGAGCAGATTCCCTAGAGATTCTAAATGGGTACAGACCTCTCTGCGATGTTCTCATTGTGTGGCTTCATGCTATGCAATTTTCCTGATTTGGAGAACGTCTACTGAAGTCTCCTTAATACTGACACCTTCCTGTTTTCTCTAATTTAACTAGAGCCCTAATTTTACAACCTTGAGTTTAGGATTAGCCTAGGTAATTTTAGATTTACTCATGCATAGACTGGAGGTTCCTTATTCTTTGTATTCCTGCAACTGAATTTCTTGAATGTCTTAGGCTGTACAGAGTTAATTTCATTAGACCATTTGGATATCCTGTGGTGATTTTGTATATTTACAATATGCTCTTAAGATTTATATACATCAGTTTGGCTCTTAATTTGTAATAAACCTTATTTAACCTTATTGACAGATTCCTGGTCCTTAATGTGTGGCCATATGGGCTACACTGTAGATTGAATTTGTTGAATTACCGTGAACTCCTCTTTATCTCTCAGGCATCTAGACAGGTTAATCGCAGGGTAACTGGTAAGATTGGCCCAGTGCTCCAGAAAAATAATATTGTCCTTTATTAAAAATGTAAGTCATAAATCTGTACCTTGTTCATTTCCTCTCACAAATTGAGCAGATTTATAACATTTAATGGAGTCACACCAATAGCAAAGAATTAATATATACATCTGCGAAAATCAAACATTTGTTTACCTATGCCTTAACAGATTCATTTTATACTGGTGGAAAATCTGCCTGCGTCCAGTTAATATTAACAGTCTACCTTATTTTTTTTTTTCTTCATAGGCAAATATTTTTTAAATAGTTATAACTGTGTGTAAGCTCTCAGCTCATGTAAATATGTTTCTGTTTAGGGATTTTTCACAAAATATTATCTGAAACATCTTTCGCAATAGTAGTGAATAACCAGATAGTTATGATTTGACGGGAGGTCACTATATTCCCAATTTTTGCTGCCAGTTCTTTCTTGGTACAGCCATGTTCCAGTCTCTAAATCAGTTTCTTTACCTGAAAAAACCTGAAGAAATGTGAAGGCAGAAAACTACTTAGAGGCAAAGATGGGGTGATTGTTGCTAAGAAACTCCTATTCCCCATGTTATAAACCATTTTACAAGAAGGAAAGCCCGCACCCTATGGTGTAAGTATTCCCCACATACAGTTTCTTCTAAAGAAAGAGTGGGGCTCATAAAGAGCCCCTCAGACATATGTGGGGAGTTATGTTATGTGTTATGTTTCTGTGTTACGTTATTTGTGTTTTTATAGCATGCTAATTACCCATGTGAGTACAGAGGAGCTCTGTAGCAGATATGTGAGGCCAGCCCTGGAAGCTTACTCAAAAATCCAGGTCCTCAGCTTCTTCTAAAAGTCAAGAAGAAAGGAGGAGGTTCTGATGTGTTGTGGGAAGTCGTTCCAGTCTTTAGAGGCCAGGAACAAGAAGGAGCAGCCCCCCTGTTCTTCTTTCGTGTATGCGTGTTGTGTGTGCTAGTGTGAGACCAGAGGAGCAGATGTGTCTGGAAGGTTGGTGGAAGTGAATGTGGCTCTTCAGGTAGGCATGGCCAGTGTTTTGGAGAGCTTTTTAGGTGTAGGTGAGGAGTTTAAAGGTTGTGCGCTTGTGTATAGGGGGCCAGTAGAGTTGCCTAAGCTGGGGCGTGATATTGGCTCTGCGTGGGAGGGTGACGACTTGTCTGGTTGCCACGTTTTGGACAGTCTGCAGTTTTTTGTGAGCTGGTTTGTAATCCCTGCACCCAGGATTTTCTCATAGTCTAGTCTGGTGGTGATGAGTGTCAGGGTGATTGTTTTTCAGGTGTTGTCTGGTAGCCATGTGAAGATTTTCTTCAGAATCCTTGGTGTGTTGAAGCAGGCCGAGACCACAGCGTTGCGTTTGTTGGTCATGTCCAGTTTGTTGTCTATTGTTAGACCTAGCACCATTGGTGTGAGTCTCCCTTCCATTTTTTGCCTTAACCTCCCGTATTTTGCTGTGTGTTGGACTCCATTTTTGCTGGTCTAGATGCTTTGGGCACTTTGCCACTGCTGTTCAGTGCCAAAGTGCAAGTGCTCCCTTTGTAAATTATTGTTATGGATTAGTGATTCCATGATTGGCTTATTTGATTTACTTGTCAGACCCTAGTACAGTGCACTATGTGTGCCCAGGGCCTGTAAATCAAATGCTGCTGGTGGGCTTGCAGCACTGATTGTGCCACCCACAGAAGCAGCTTCTAAAATGTGACTCAGGCCTGCCATTGCAGAGCCTGTGTGCAGTCTGGGACTGCCATGTCGACTTGGCAAGTGCACACACTTGCCAGTCCCTAAACCTTCCCTTTTCTACATATTAGTCACCCTTAAGGTAGGCCCAAGGTATACCCCTGTGGGCAGGGTGCATTGTATGTGAAAGGTAGGACATGCCCTGATGTGTGTGGCATGTCCTGATAGTGAAATACTGCCAATTTCGTTTTTCACTATTGCAAGGCTATCTGTTCCCATAGGACAGAATGGGGAGTTCGTTTATAACATCTTATAAACATAACTTACCCTTGGAACAAGATGGAAAAGTAAAGTTTAGTATGCCTGAACTCAGAATGTTAAAGTGCATCTTTTAGTGAGGGTGATTTTTACATTCTGTGTTTGAAAATACCACTTTTAGAAAGTAGGTATTTTCTTGCCTAACCATCCAGTGTGCCTCTGCTAGGTTTGTGTATTGCATGTCTGGCTTTTGGATGACAGGGGCTGGAGAGGGGCAGCGGCTCCAGAAGTCTGATGAGTCAGGGCTGGGCTGAATAGGCCTGGTCTGCATTTGGAGTGGTGGGAGGAGTAGCACCTTCACCTGAATAGGACTGTGCCTGCCTTCCACAACGATGGCTCCGCCCCATGTGGTATGTCTGGAGCCAGGGCTCACACTGACAATGGAGGTTGTTGTGCACTTGCAAAGTGCCCCACAGAACTGGTTTTGGCTGGGTACAGACACTCTCTGCCTTCAGAGAACAAAGGATTTTTGGGTATAAAAAGAGGGGCCCAGACTACATACTTTTAGCTCACTTCTGGGAAATCAAGAGGAACCTTTTCCAAGGAGAAGAGCTGGATAAGCTGAGGAGGTATACTGCCCCTGTGCTGTTTGCTATCTGGGGTTGGCCTGCAGTGGCTGCTTGCTGCCAAGGAAAGGAGAAAAAGGAATTTGCTGTTTGCTTTGTCACCTGCTTGAAGAAAAGATCTCCAAGGGCTTGAAACTGAGCTTGCCTCCTGTTCTGAAGTCTCAGGGACACAACGACTTTACCACCTGCTCCCCTGAATTCCCTTGCTGGGAATTCCAACCTGCAAAGAGTTGCCTGCTGCTGTTTAGGACCTCTAGAGACTGTTTGTCGCTGGGAGCTGGAGAATCGATGCAACATCGAAGAAGCGTGACGCATCCGCACCTGTTTCCGACGCAGCGCCGAAGAAACAGTCGCAGCGCCTGCCGTGGCTTGAGAAATCACCGCACGACACATTCGGTGCAACGATCACTCGATTCCGATGCAAGCCTGCTGTGCGGCTGCGCAAAGCCACCCATCGTACCGGAGCGACGCATCGCATCGTGATGCCAAGACTGTCGCATTGTTGGGGGACGCAGTAAGAGACCGATGCATCAACTCCCCACGCAGTAAGAAAACGGCACATCACCTCCTCTCCGGTAAGGAACCGACGCATCACCTCCCCTGCGCTGCAGTAAGGAACCAACGCATCACCTCCCCCAGAGCAAGGAACCAATGCATCACCTTCCCTGCGTGTAAGGAACCAATGCATCACCTTCCCTGCGACCATTTTGTTTATTTTGCGTGACGCATCCCAGGTACTTTGTGAGAAAAGTGTTGCATTTACAACTTGCATTGAACTGAACTATTTCTACCATTTAAAAGTCATATTTTTATTACTGTATTGTGGATTTTTGTCGTTTGGTCTTTTTTTGGTTTAGATAAAGTTTACTTATTTTTCTAAACTGGCGTGGTGTCCATTTGTAGTGTTTTCACTGTATTACTGTATGTGTTTACAAATGCTTTACACACTGCTTCTGAGATAAGCCTGTCTGCTTGTGCCAAGCTACCAAGGGGGTGAGCAGGGGTTATTTTAGGAATGTATCCCCCTTACCCTGACTAGAAGCAAGGGTCCCTATTTGGACAAAGGTACCTACCTCTGCCAACTAGAGACTCCCACTTCTAACATTGGTGGTCAGTGGTGAGGATCTGGACTTGCATTTGTGACTTACATACAGTGATTGGTGTACACTACTAGTAAAGTGCAGATTACATTTGGTAGAGTTTTTTTTACTGGGAATGTTTTGCATCTTGAGAACTGCCAATTTTCACCATGAGCAAAGCAGCATCACTTGCATCTGTGGATATTGAATTTGAAGGGGAGAGGGTTGATACCTACACTGTGCCACAACTTAAAGCCATCTGCAAAAAATCTAAAATCTCTGTGAGAGGCCTCACCAGAAAGGAGGAATTCCAAAAGGTGCTGAGGGCCTGGTTGGAAGCAAGGAATGCCACTGGGCAGACCGAGGAGCCTATGGTGGAGGGGGAGAATTTAGAAGGGCAGCAGGATGGGCTAGTGAGCCTAACTGGAAGGGGGGTGCCTCCCAGGGAAGGCAGCAGTGTGTCTTCAAGGGGTCTGTCTCCAGAGTAGTTGGAGGACAGGGAGAGAAGCAGAGTGCATGAAATGGAGCTTACTAAGCTCAAGCTGGGGAGCCAGGGTGACTTAGAGAATAAGAGGTTGGAGTTGGAGAGCAATAAATTGGCCATGGAGGAAAAGAAGATGCTTTTAGAGCATGAGAGAGTGTTGAGGGAGTTGGAGCTGAAGGCAAAGAGTCTAGAAATCACTCCCTCTGGTGGCAGCACACCATCAGTGCCTGGGGAAGGAAAAGTATACATTCCCAAAGATGTTATCAAAGATTTCTTGAAGCATGAGGACATTGGGCAGTGGTTTAAGACCTATGAAATAGCAATGAAGTCCCACCGGCTCCCTGAGAGAGATTGGGGAGCGGGGTTGTGGGGCCGAGATCATAGGTGAAGGGAGAGAGACCCTACTAGCTTTGCCCACTGAGGATCAGGTGTCCTATGCCCCTCATGAAGGAAGCCTTGATAGCCAGGTATGGGTTGACCCCAGAGCTTTATAGGCAGAAATTTATGAACTGCAAGAAGTTGGAGTCAAGTACTTGGGTGGTGTATGTATCTTATTTTTGCAGAGCACTGGATGGATGGGTGAAGGGTAGCAAGGTAACTGGTTTACAGGGGCTCTATGATTTGGTTGCATGGGAGCACTTGTCCAGTAGTTGTTTTCCAGAGCTACGCCAGCACCTGATTGATATTAAGCTGACTGACCCCAGGAAGCTTGCTGTGGAGGCGGACCGCTGGGTCAGTACCAGGGTCCAGAAAGGTCTTGTGGGAGACTTCGCCAATGGTGGGCAGGGTCCCCAGCAGAAGAGGGGGGGGGCAAGGGTAAACAAAAGGAGTTCAAAAAAGGGCCCCGAAGTAATCTCCAAGGAAACCAAGGTAAGGGTTCCCAGCCTCCCACTGAAAAGAAACCATGGGTCCCAACAGGTAAGCCTGTTCAGAGGGGTCCCAAGACCTGTTTTAGTTGTGGTCAGGTGGGCCACTTCCGGGGGGATCCTAAGTGTCCCAAATCGGTTACCACCGCACCCACTGGTGCACCGCCCCAGGAACTGGCTAGTGTAGCCTTGGGGGAGGAGTTGGGTGCCCAAGGTGGGTGGGGTCCCGCAGAGATGTCCCTGGTCTCTTTAAGAGACAATGAGATGGTCCCAAGGACTCACCTGCCTGATAACACTAAAAGTACAGGCAGTGGGTGACCATCAATGGCCATAGTGTGGAGGCTCTGAGAGACACGGGAGCCAGTGTGACAGCTGTCAGTTGTCGGCTGGTGTCTGAAGAGCAGGTGGTCCCCAACACATTCTACCCAGTAGTTGCCGCTGACAACTCAGAGTGCCTCTGCAAAGTGGAACAGGTTCCCTTTGAGTGGGGGGGTTTCAGGTGCCTTGAGAGTAGCTGTGAGGCCAGCCATGCCTGTTGACTGTCTGCTAGGCAATGATTTGGAGAGCTCCCCTTGGGCGAAGGTGGAGCAGAGGTCTTATTTGGAGATGTTGGGTCTGCCTGAGTGGGCATGTGTGACCACCCGGTCAATGGCAGCTGGTAAGGGCATTCAAGAGGACCTGGAGCCTGAAAGAGTGGCCCAGGTGCCTGACGGTAAGAGAAAAGGCAGGGGGCACGGGAAACTGGCCCCCAAAGTTCCCACGGTCCAGGAGGAGGTAGACCCTGAGGGGGACGCCCTGGAGCCTACAGGGGAACAAGTGGCTGAACTGGGGGACCTGCCTGAGCTGACCCATTGGCAGCAAGAAGGAGGGCCCACCAGGGAGGAGTTCTGCCAGGAGCAGCAGACGTGCCCTTCTCTCATTGGTTTGCGGCAACAGGCTGTGAACCAGGCAGCAGGTGATCAGTCCGGGTCACATTGGATATACTGGGAGAATGGTCTCCTGTATAGTGAGCCTAAGGTTGCTGAACCTGGGTCAGCCCGTGTGCTGGTGGTACCCCAGCGCTTCAGAGCCTTCCTACTGGGTCTGGCTCATGATGTGCCTATGGCAGGGCATTTGGGGTAAGACAAGACCTTTGAAAGGCTTGTCACCCACTTTTACAGGCCACAAATGCTCAAACATTCTGATGCTCACTGTAGGTCTTGCCAGACTTGCCAGGCAAGTGGTAAGAGTGGGAGGAAGTGTAAGGCTCCTCTCCAACCTTTCCCTGTGGTCAGCACCCCCTTTGAGAGGGTGGGTATTGACATTGTGGGGCCTCTGGATCCCAAGACAGCCATGGGCAACAGGTTCGTCCTGGTCTTGGTGGACCATGCCACCCGGTACCCGGAAGCCATCCCTCTCCAGACTGTGACGGCCCCCGTGGTGGGTCGTGCGTTGATGGGATTTTATCCCATTTGGGGTTCCCCAGAGAGGTGGTGTCCGACCGTGGTACCAACTTCATATCGAAGTATATAAAGTCCCTGTGGCAGGAGTGTGATGTAACCTATAAGTTCACCACTCCTTACCACCCCCAAGGTAAAGGGCTGGTTGAAAGATTCAACCGGACCCTAAAAGGCATGATTATGGGTCTTGGTGAGCCCATGAGGCGTAAGTGGGACGTCCTCTTACCATGCCTGCTGTTTGCTTACAGAGAGGTGCCCCAGAAGTCCTTAGGGTTCAGTCCCTTTGAGCTGCTGTATGGCCATCCTGTAAGAGGACCTCTGAGTCTGGTGAAAGAAGGCTGGGAGAAAGCTCCCAGTAAACCTCCCCAGGATGTATATAGCTACATGCTGGCCTTCAGAAACCAGACTAAGCGCTTCAGGCAACTTGCTCAGGTGAACCTGGAAGCCAGCCAGGAGGAAATGAAACACTGGTATGATCAGAATGCCACTCTGATCGAGTTTCAGCCTGGACAGAAGGTTTGGGTCATGGCCCCAGTGGAGCCTTGTGCGCTCCAGGATAAGTGGACCGGACCATTTGAGGTGGTGGAGCGCAAGAGTGACATCACCTACTTGGTGGACTTGCAGTCTCCCAGGAACCCTTTGCAGGTCCTGCATGTGAACCACCTGAAGCCCCACTTGGAGAGGTCCGAAGTGGGCATGCTCCTAGCAACAGATGCTGGAATGGAAGAGGAGACTGAGCCTCTTCCTGACCTCCTGTCTGCAAAGG
Source organism: Calotriton arnoldi (assembly GCA_963921515.1). Lineage (NCBI taxonomy): Eukaryota > Metazoa > Chordata > Amphibia > Caudata > Salamandridae > Calotriton > Calotriton arnoldi. The sequence continues at coordinate 2,150,085 of CAWUFW010001478.1, read as the reverse complement.
AGCAAGATGGGTCAGTGGACGGTGTGAACCTTTCTCCTGCCCTGACCCCTGAATAGCAGAGTGACTGCTGCCAACTGTTGGGGCAGTTTTCTGACCTGAAGCCCCACTTGGAGAGGTCCGAAGTGGGCATGCTCCTAGCAACAGATGCTGGAATGGAAGAGGAGACTGAGCCTCTTCCTGACCTCCTGTCTGCAAAGGAGCAAGATGGGTCAGTGGACGGTGTGAACCTTTCTCCTGCCCTGACCCCTGAATAGCAGAGTGACTGCTGCCAACTGTTGGGGCAGTTTTCTGACCTGTTCTCCCTGACCCCCGGTGTCACTCAGTGGTGCGTCCATGATGTGGACACTGGGGACAGTCCTCCAGTAAAACATAAGATTTACAGAGTGACTGACAACAGGGTCAGAGCTTGCATCAATGAGGAGGTCTCCAAGATTTTAGTGCTAGGGGTGATTGAGCCCTCAAACAGCCCTTGGGCCAGCCCAGTGGTCTTGGTCCCGAAGGCTGCCACACCCGGTGCCACACCAGAACTCCGGTTCTGTGTGGACTACCGAGGGCTCAATTCAGTCACCAGGACTGACGCACACCCCATCCCCAGAGCTGATGAGCTCATTGATCGGTTGGGGGCTGCCCGGTACCTCAGTACGTTTGACTTAACGTCTGGGTACTGGCAGATCACCTTAACTGATGGGGCAAGAGAGAAGTCAGCATTCTCCACTACCAATTCTGGGTGATGCCCTTTGGGATGAAGAATGCCCCTGCCATCTTTCAGAGGTTGGTCAACCAGGTATTGGTTGGGCTGGAAGATTTCTGTGCCGCCTACCTGGACGACATTGCAGTGTTCAGTGCCACTTGGGAGGAACATCTGCACCACCTCTGGGAAGTGTTGAAGTCACTACAGATGGCAGGCCTCACGATCAAGGCAAGCAAGTGCCAGATCGGGCAGGGTTCAGTGGTGTACTTGGGACACCAGATGTGGAGCGGCCAGGTGGCGCCCCTACAGCCCAAGATTGATACCATTCTGGCTTGGGAACCCCCAAGACCCAGACAGAGGTGAGGGCCTTTTTAGGACTCACAGGGTATTACATGAGATTTGTCAAGGTGTATGTCACCATTGTTGCCCCCTTGACAGAGCTGACTTCCAGGAAGCAGCCCAAGAAAGTGAATTGGACTGACGCCTGCCAGAAGGCTTTTGATGCCCTGAAATCTGCCATGTGCACAGCGCCCGTGCTTAAGGCACCCAACTTCTCAGAAGAGTTCATTGTGTAGACAGATGCTTCAGAGCATGGTGTGGGGGCTGTGCTCTCACAGCTAAATGAGGAGGGCCTGGACCAACCTGTAGCCTTCATTAGTAGGAGGTTACTTCCACGGGAACAGAGGTGGAGTAAGATTGAGCGTGAGGCATTTGCTGTGGTCTGGGTGCTGAAGAAGCTGAGACCATACTTGTTTGGGACTCACTTCGGGGATCAGACAGACAACAGGCCCCTAAGATGGTTGATGCAAATGAGGGGTGAGAATCCAAAGCTGTTGAGGTGGTCCATTTCCCTATAGGGAATGGACTTTACGGTGGAACACCGCCCTGGTACAGAACACGTCAATGCTGATGGTCTGTCCAGATTTTTCCGCCTTAGTGAAGAGAACTCCCAAGAGGGTGGGTAGTTCTCCCCACATTTCAGCTGGAGGGGACACGTGTTAGACCTGGCACCATTGGCGTGGGTTTCCCTTCCATTTTTTGCCTTTACCTCCTGTGTTTTGCTGTGTGTTGGACTCCATTTTTGCTGGTCTAGATGCTTTGGACACTTTGCCACTGCTGTTCAGTGTCAAAGTGCAAGTGCTCCCTTTGTAAATTATTGTTATGGATTAGAGATTCCATGATTGGCTTATTTGATTTACTCGTCAGACCCTAGTACAGTGCATTATGTGTGCCCAGGGCCTGTAAATCAAATGCTGCTGGTGGGCTTGCAGCACTGATTGTGCCACCCACAGAAGAAATGTGACTAAGGCCTGCCATTGCAGAGCCTGTGTGCAGTCTGGGACTGCCATGTCGACTTGGCACGTGCACACACTTGCCAGTCCCTAAACCTTCCCTTTTCTACATATTAGTCACCCTTAAGGTAGGCCCAAGGTACCCCTGTGGGCAGGGGGCATTGTGTGTGAAAGGTAGGACATGCCCTGATGCGTGTGGCATGTCCTGATAGTGAAATACTGCCAATTTCGTTTTTCACTATTGCAAGGCTATCTGTTCCCATAGGACAGAATGGGGAGTTTGTTTATAACATCTTATAAACATAACTGACCCTAGGAACAAGATGGAAAATTAAAGTTTAGAATGCCTGAGCTCAGAATGTTAAAGTGCATCTTTTAGTTAGGGTGATTTTTACATTCTGTGTTTGAAAATACTACTTTTAGAAACCAGGTATTTTCTTGTCTAACCATCCAGTGTGCCTCTGCTAGGTTTGTGTATTGCATGTCTGGCTTTTGGATGACAGGGGCTGGAGAGGGGCAGCGGCTCCAGAAGTCTGATGAGTCAGGGCTGGGCTGAATAGGCCTGGTCTGCATTTGGAGTGGTGGGAGGAGTAGCACCTTCACCTGAATAGGGCTGTGCCTGCCTTCCACAATGATGGCTCCGCCCCCCTGTGGCGTGTCTGGAGCCAGGGCTCACACTGACAATGGAGGTTGTTGTGCACTTGCAAAGTGCCCCACAGAACTGGTTTTGGCTGGGTACAGACATTCTCTGCCTTCAGAGAACAAAGGATTTTTGGGTATAAAAAGAGGGGCCCAGACCCCAGACTTTTAGATCACTTATGGGAAATCAAGAGGAACCTTTGCCAAGGAGAAGAGCCGGATAAGCCGAGGATAAATACTGCCCCTGTGCTGTTTGCTGTCTGTAGTTGGCCTGCAGTGGCTGCTTGCTGCCAAGGAAAGGAGAGAAAGGACTATGCTGTTTGCTTTGTCACCTGCTTGAAGAAAAGATCTCAAAGAGGCTTGTAACTGAGCTTACCTCTTGTTCTGAAGTCTCAGGGACACAAAGACTTCACCACCAGCTCCCCTGAATTCCCTTGCTGGGAATTCCAACCTGCATTAGGTGCCTGCTGCTGTTTAGGACCTCTAGAGACTGTTTGTTGCTGGGAGCTGGAGAATCGACACAACATCGAAGAAGCGTGACGTATCCGCATCAGTTTCCGATGCATCGCCGAAGAAACCATTGCAGCGCCTGCCGCGGCTCAAGAAATCGCCGCACGACACATCGGGTGCAACGATCTCTGAAGTCCGAGATCACCGTACCGATCCTGACGCAAGCTTGCTGTGCGGCTGCGCAAAGCCACGCATCGTACTGGATCGACGCATCGCATCGAAGCGCCAAGACTGTTGCATCGTTGGGGGACGCAGTAAGAAACCGATGCATCAACTCCCCATGCAGTAAGAAAACAGTGCATCACCTCCTCTCCGGTAAGGAACTGACGCATCACCTCCCCTGCGCTGCAGTAAGGAACGGACGCATCACCTCCCCCGGAGCAAGGAACGGGCGCATCACCTTCCCTGCGTGTAAGGAACCGACGCATCACCTTCCCTGCGGCCATTTTGTTTATTTTGCGTGACGCATCCCAGGTACTTTGTGAGAAAAGTGTCGCATTTACAACTTGCATTGAACTGAACTATTTCTACCATTTAAAAGTCATATTTGTATTACTGTATTGTGGATTTTTGTCGTTTGGTCTTGTTTTGGTTTAGATAAAGTTTACTTATTTTTCTAAACTGGTGTGGTGTCCATTTGTAGTGTTTTCACTGTATTACTGTATGTGTTCACAAATGCTTTACACACTGCCTCTGAGATAAGCCTGTCTGCTCGTGCCAAGCTACCAAGGGGGTGAGCAGGGGTTATTTTAGGAGTGTATCCCCCTTACCCTGACTAGAAGCAAGGGTCCCTATTTGGACAAAGGTACCTACCTCTGCCAACTAGAGACCCTCATTTCTAACATCTATGATGAGTCAGAGGTTATTCGCTTGCAAGCAGGGCATAGGACCGAGGTCTGGGGGCCAGCAGGTGGACACCCATGGTGAGCTGTTCTTCCCAAAGACTACCACCTCATGGGGCAAGTAGGATTCAGTGAGGCTATTAACAATGGTTTACAGATTGAGAGAGCATCTAACATTGGGTCCTCCTTCTGCTGAACCTGGTGATAAGAGTAAACCAGACATAGGCTTTTATTACAAGTGGCCCAGAGTAATTCTCAATATTTCTAAATCCCAAGAATTACCACTACTGGGGGTCTTGGAAATTCTGGCGGGGGAAATTATGGGAATTACATGTTTTTGAAGAATAACATGCAGGAATCTGTGTTTCCATGCCAATTCTCAAATGTTTTCCCCCAGTATTTCATGCAAAGCTTTAAGCACATTTCAGAAGCCAAAAACTCATTGTCAAATGATGAGTCCAGTGACTCTCATTATCACGCATTTCGGAATTGAATGTCGATTCATAAAGAGGGCTGTAGCTGTGAAACCGGCCATGGAGACTGTTTGGAGAGCAATCAGTAATTCTGTTTCCAATTCCCATGGCAATTCCTAATTCTCTCCCACATGTTCATAAGGAGATTTCAGCTGCTTTCAGCAGCTGAAATGTTCCTGTGAAAATACACAGATCCGGAGGAACAGTGTAAATCTCATAATTATGATGGCCGGTTAACCCTGTTACAGACCCCATTGGAATTAAAATGCCACCCTAATGGGAGCCTTAGGTACTGAGCAAAGGAAATTGCCACTGTCTATGACAAATGTGGAATGGATGGAAGGATAATAAGCCCAGGGCATAAACAAAACCACACTCTCCTGTCCTCCTTTTGCCTCCTATCTTTAATGATGACATTTGGAGCAACACAAAGCACTTCAGAACCATAAACACCTACCTATGCACATCTATTAATTTAGTCTTTGTGAGAACAAATAAAAAACAGGAAACTAGCCACCAAAATCTGCATGTTATTCCACATTATCAGGGAAAAACTCTTAATGGAGTGGGATTTATAGCACATACAAATCTCAACCCAGCGGAGTCAGATGTAATTGGATGGGCTAAACAGAACACCAGTTATCGGCCAACTCATAACGAAGACCACAGACTGTAAAACCCCTTTGTTTACAAAGATGGATAAAGCCAATTACTCACATTATATGTGACTTTGGCAGTATTGTATTTGACATAGTAAATGGACACTTCTAACAAATGTGAATTCTCTCATGAAGTCTTGTCGATAGTTGACAATATTGTAATAAATTCATTTTGAAAGGTCAAGTCAGTTCAGCATCAAGGAGCCTTTATTATTTCAGGGCTCTATAAAAAGTGATAAAATTACACAATTAAGGTTGCTAGAAATTTGCATAATTTAATATAATACCATGACATTTGGAAAAATTCTGTGAAATTATATGTAATTAAACAAAATGCAATTCCATCATTTAGCGATATATATTAGCTCGAGTTGCGCCCTTGCATACATTTTTGACATAAGGGCACATTGTAGGCTAAAAAAATCGCACAAAAAAACACAATTTCTCTGAACAACAATCATGTTTTTCTGCCCTCCTAAGCTATAATTTTGAATGCGAATGGCAGTGTAATCACGCAATGTGGCATAATGGCATAGTTTTGGGAATTTCATGTAACACACAATTCCTGAAATTACAAAAATTAGACTGGCATAATTTAAATTTTGCCAAGGCCTAGAGGTATTGTGACGTGACATAATAGAACACACCACCAATAGATGAGTTCATATAATCCACCACAAAAGGGGAATGACAGCACTCTCTCTTCTTTTGTTGGTAAGGTGAGGACCACTGTACTCAATAAGGTTTTTCCCAGTCGAAAAAAGTTGAATTTAACCACCACCAATCCCTATGTGTCACCTGACACAAATAGCATTGACCAAAAACAGTGGGACGTTTTCCAGAGGGCTGTGATGAACAAACTCTACTAAGGCGCATTACCCCCTACCATCGACAACATGTGCATAGCTTTAGAATACACGAGGGGATTATATGCAAGGTATGTTAGATTAATATAAGCACAACCTCAGAAAAACACAAGTGCAGATTTATTCTTGCACCATACACACAGGAATACAAAAATAGCAAATTTCGTTTCTGCCCAGGATTAAACAATAAAACCAAAATTATACATTGTGCTTGAAATGATTAATGTTTTCGGTTCTCTTCTACGACATCGTAGCAGCCCTGAGAAATGATGCAATTATTCCTTTTGAATGGAAAAGTAAAAGACTTGTTACAAAAGGGCAATTTCATGTTTAATTAGGACTTCTTTCTTGTAAAAAAAAAAAAAAGAAAAGAAAAATCGCCTTAAATCAATGAGAGCCACCAACCGTATTACACACATTATTGAGTTTGCACAGTAAATTAACTAAAAAAAATCTTGGTCTAGTTAACAAAGGTAACTCACCCATGATTTTGTCGTATCTGTGGCTGTTTCAGGAGCTAAACGCACCTGATTAGCAGAGACGCACATATTGCAGCTTTCATCACTTGGTGAATATTACATGAAGTTGTGCCTAACTGAGAATTTGGCAAACAACTTTTTGACATATTGTCAGTTAGGCACGACTTCATAAAATGAGCACTCACTGATGAAAATTGTAATATGCGCATCTCCACTAATCATAAAAGAAGGTAGATGCGAAATCTGATGATTAGGCACATAAACGTCGCGGCTGCATCATGATGGGCTTTGCTGGCTCAGCGAAGAGCCGAGCGTCTTTTTTTTTATTTGCCTTCAATAGGCAAAGTGAATTCACGTAACCCGTTATTTTTCTGAGTAAGGTCTTTAGTTTCATTTTTTTACGCTTTTTCTGAGTATGCTCTTTAGCTTCATTTTTTTGGGATTTTTTCTGAGTAAGCTCTGTAGATTCATTTTTTTGTTTTTTTCTGAGTAAGCTCTTTAGTTTCATTTGATAGTTGAGCTGCAGACGGTTTCTGGACTGTGCTTTCTGAAAGTAAAGAACCAAGGGGCATATTATCAAGGGCTGGCGATATAATTATCGCCGCTTTAGCGTCCGTTTTTGGGCGAAAAGCGGCGATAATTATATCGCAATATCATCAAGGACACGCTAGCGCGTGTTTCCTTGATGTGGAGCCTGCTTTTCACAGCCTCGCCTTGCATCGCTAATGAGATGCAAAGAAGGCGTGGCTGTGAAAATAACACATGCTAATATCGCGAAGGCAGCTTCGCGATATTAACAAGGAGAGTGCAGCGATAAAAAATCGCGCTACCTCCGCTTTAACTCAGGAATTTAACGTCTGTTAAATTCCTGACTTAAGCATACTTTTCATGGGAGATGGATTCTGCTGATACGACCACAGGGTCGTATCAGCAGGAGATCGCTGCTTTAGCAGGGAACATCGCTGGAAAACCAGCGATGTTCCCTGCAAAACGGCGATTTCCCCCGCTATCGCTGGAATTCTTATCGCCCTGGAGTAACGCGTTGTTAATAACGCGCTACCAGGGCGATAAATTCCAGAGATAGACGGCGATAATTATCCTAGCGCTAAGCGCGCTTTGCGATAATTATCGCCGTCCCTTGCTGATATGCCCCCAACTCAGAGAAATTTGGGGTTAAATTAATTCAGTTTACGCAAAGCAAGTGTATAAAATGGGTGCTCGACTCTGTGGTGCTCCAGCAAAGTCCAATACGATACGGCCACAGAAACGCTGTTGTCTGGAGACGCAAGCTTCAATGTTTGCATGGGTGGAGTTGTTCATAATACAGCCCCATATTGCTAAAGGACAATTTTTTCTTTGAGGCACTGCTTGACAAATTCACTTCTGCCACATGTATTGTTTTGATTTTAGGGCGAAAACAGACGAACAAACCAAGTCAGTGGTAAAAGAAAAACTTTTTTGCTGTTTGGCTGTTTGCTTGTTTCCAGCGGTTAATTTAAAAAAAATAATAATTGTCAGGAAGCAGCTCACACCAGCTCTTTTCTCCTGTTAGCGTCGCCTAAAAAAGAACCAACTACTAACATTGAAAGTGGGGAGAGAATGTGGTGTAATGGCCAGAGCTGCCGACTTCGTAGCTGGGGAACCAGGTTTGAGTCTCGGCGCCGGCTCAACAGTCTGTGATTCTGGGCAAATCACTTAATCTCCCCATTCCTACCATAAATGAATGTGTCCTTAACTGGTTCTCATGAAAAGCGCCGGTGTTGATGTTTAAGTGCTGGTGCTGAGCACCGGAAACCACCGACTTAAGCACTGCTTGTTTCCATTCTAACTCCCTACGATAGAACCTGGATACTATTGTTGCACCAAATACTAATGTCCCTTAAAGAATGTCCTCAGGACCTGGCTGCTCGTGCGACAAAGACAACACTTGTTTTTTTAATTTATTCTCTTTAGTGTATTTGTTAAAGGCAAGGCAGCCCCTGAAAGCAGCAGACTGGTGAAAGATTAGAGGGGAAGAATACTTAGTTAATGGCTACAACTCTGAGTTTACCGTTAGCATGATGCTTGGGAAACTGAGGCCAAAAACGTATGTAGAAAGAAATTTTAGTTTCAGGTGGTAAGAAAAGAAAGGGTCAAGGTACGTCAAAGATGTTCCTTGTTAGAGATGATGAATGAGTGGCTGAGGAGCCATTTCTAAGCATTTGTAGAGGTGATACTAGAATAGATGAGTCATAAGCTATTTGGTTCTACGAAACTTGAGGGTAAGATGGCCCTGACATTGAGGTTGATAAGATTCCAGTCATTTCTCTCACCTTCATTATGAGAATTCGAGACCAGCAACAAATTGGATCCTAACTTTGAAAACTTTCCTTGGCTCCATTGGAGTTGCAGCAAATTAACCTGGAGATTGAGTAGCTGACCTTAAATATGAGATGGGTGTGGGGCAGAGGCCAATGAACTTTCATATGGTGCGTGTGAGGATGAAAGTTATTAACCATCCCCATCCTCCTCCCCCGGGGCACCTTAGTTTCCCTACCCATGAGAGCAGGGGCAGGCAAGTCTAATGTGCTCCCACTGGCGGGGCCGGGACGCCGCTCCTGCCGGGTCAGAGCCCATAAGTTTCTCCTTGCCTGTGATCTCACAGGCAGGGAAACACAGAATTGCTCTCACCTGGCGGGAGCAAAAGAAAAGCTGCTCCTGCTGGGTGGGAGCAATGTCGGCTACTGCCGCTAGTGGGTTGGGTGCTAGAAGGGGAGCCAGAAGAGCTGTGGGGCACTCAGGGTTCCCTACAGCCTCAGCATTGGCAATACTTTGGGTGGGCACCGGGGCACCCCAGGTAAAAAAAGGGCTAACAGCTCCTGCTCCAGCATTTAGAATGGTGTCACTTGCCGGGAGCTGGAGAGGCTCTGGGTGCCCTTGGCTCCCCCCAGGCCACCAAAATTAAAAATTGTTGTGGAGTACCCATTTAGGCACAGGGCACACCACTTTCTATAAATAAAAAAAGAAAAAAGAAAACAGTCTGTGCCAGCCCCTGCATGGCCATTGGGAGCCAGCGGGACCATGGGGGCCCTGGGGCGACCCCCATGGTGCCAAGAAAAAAACAAATTCCCCCAAGAATTTTTTAAAAAGTAGAAAAGAATAATACATGAGTGGTAGGAGCTGCTCATTTATTATTCCCTTTTCCGGCATGGAGTACCCGATACTGCTCTGCAAGGGCTTCTTTTTTTCATTTTTAAGATCCTGGGTATGCCCCTAGAAGGGCCAGTGCTACCACCAAGCATTTTTTTTAATGTTGTGGAGGGCAGCAGGGGGTGCAGCAATCCCCCAGCAACATTGAAAAAATATAGGGGCATATTAGCAAGACCCACGTTAAAACTATCGCCGTTTTAGCGGCAGGAAACTGCCGCTAAAACGGCGATAATTGGCTTGCTAATATGCGTTATGGAATTCCAATAGAAGCCCAGGTTAGATGTCCTGCACATCTAACCTGGGCTTCTATTGGAATTCTATAATGCATATTAGCAAGCCCATTATCGCCGTTTTAGCGGCAGTTTCCTGCCGCTAAAACGGCGATAATTTTAACGTGGGTCTTGCTAATATGCCCCATAGTACTTCCTGGGCCATTAAATCCATGACCCCCAAGAGAGCTTACCATATTTGTTTAAGCACTTATAGCTGGAACTCAATGCTCTTCAGCTGGAGTGAAGGGGCCCCCTTTTGGTTGTTTTATAGCTGCATACTGTGGGCTGAAATTTTTTAAAAGAATGACTGAAACACATGTTGATTTTTTATCTTTTTAATAAAACTTTAGTGCTTTTATGACAATCAACTTTTATTAAATATTGCAATGTGTGAATTAATGAAATATACATTTGATTATAATTATTGGAAATTTTGTGACAAAGACAATAGGTCTGCTTTATATATTTTGATATGCTGACTCCTTGATATAGCCAAAAGGCCCATTTGTTTATATTCTGGTGTTCTGACCCTTTGACAAAGTCAGTAAATCTGTGTTACTTAAAATAACACCCTTTATATTCTAAATTCACATAGTCAGCCTAAGTGGGTTGGGCAAAATAAGTGCGCTGGGGGGATTTGGTGCCAGCAGGGGGTAGGGCGCTTTCAAGGGTTTAGGTGCAGTGCCTGGCCGCAAAGGCCGTGCGCAGCAGGGGGTGGGCACCCAACCCCACACTGGCCATGACATTGACTTCAGCTAAAATAAACTATAGAAATTCACGAAAAAATACAAAGGTTAAAGGGACATCATAGTTAGGTGAAAATGTCACTTAAAACATACCATTTTTAACTAACAAAGCCACTGAAATGTACTCATTATAGTCATCTCAAGCAGCTATAACTTGTGCCCCAAAGTAGCATTGTAACTTAAAACTAATCATGACATAGTCAACTTTATAAAGGTAAACATTAGAAAAGATGGGCAAACACTTTAAGATATAATTAAAAAGGGACATGTTTTCCGGAAATATGACATTCTGATTTTGTACTTATGCCTTCCAATAAGGGAAGCCCATGCAGTTCATTGAATCCCAAACTGAAATCAGAACCAGAGAGATAGGGCACATTCCTGAGTTCCACTCTGACAAAGTCAGTGACTGTTAATTCACTTGAGATTACATTGAATCAAAGTCTTCCTTGAGATGGTAAGCGAGCTGCTGATGTTCAAACAGGAACTTAAAATTACTATAAAAGATAAACCAGCTTTCACTTAAGAGACAAGAGCAAGGAAAAAAATGGTACTTGTCCCAAAGAATTGTCTCATCAACCTACCACATAATATCTAATGCTGTGCTTGACATGACTACTCTGAAGATACTAAATAAAAATAGATTAATGAATACATGGTATATATTATTTTACAATTCCTCTATTTTGAATTTTTTCAGTCAGTAGATTTTTAAAATGTTCTAGCACAAGTAAGAAAACAAGATCAGTTTCCTGAAACTATTTGTCCACCCCAGAAGCAATCTAAAATACTCAGTCATTCATTAGCTGCATCCTGTCAGATCCCCAAAACAAGTCCCTAAAAGCATGTCATAAAAATGACAACCTTTGGACATTTTGAGCAGGTATTGAAATATGTCCTAGACCTACAAGTGATCTATTTTCTCCATTTGTCTTAGAGGAGTCCTCTTTTTCCTGTCTTTCTGGTTCTATTTCATCTTTTCCTGATGGTATTTCCTTGATATCGTGTATTTACCCCAGCCTAATTCCAGTATCACTGTTAAGCATCCTATGTCTACGCTGGCATGAGCCATATTGCTAGAACACCATATATGGATATATTAAGTATAAAGTTATGGGTGCAATGTAGTTGCCTGATTGTAACATCCAAATCATATTAAGTTCTCTTCAACTTCTGCTCTTACAATTGAAAGTATACATACTAGTGACTGTGTTTCAATCATTCTTTCTCAAATTTGTTCAGGTCTGAACATATTTGGCGCACATTGTCACTTATATATGGATATTGTAACATTCTACTGAATTCCCTATTCTTCCTTAAGCCTGCTGTTATCCAATTAATCGGAAACATTTGCCCATATTCCCATGCCCATATATTATGCACATAGATGCTCCTCCTCCACATTTAAAACCCCATCCATCCTTCAAATCACCATTCAAATGCATTTCATTCAAATGTATGGAATCAATTCTCAGTATGGATTCTCAACTAAAAATGCAGTTGTTAATTTGATCAACTATGGAAGCAGGAGAGGATGTAGCCTTAGGGCTACAGCGGTCGACCTCGAAGCTGGGGAACCGTGTTCGAGTCTCAGCAACGACGCTCAACATCCTGTGATTCTGGGCAAATCACTTAATCTCCCCGTGCCTAGCAAAAATGAATGTGTCCATCTGTAACGAAACTGGTGCTCATGTAAAGCGCTCTGATATCTTTGGGTCTAGTTCGCACTATATGAAACTCTTAACAATTTTTTTTTTTAAAAAGCAGCTTTCCTGGTACAACAGGAAGAATGGGTCCTGTACCAGGATATCAGCAAGTCTACTATAACTTGAGTTGAAATAGGAATGGCTTGGAGAAAGCTCAAAAGCAGGGCAACTAGAGTAAAGCCTCTGTTGTCTGTAAAGAATCTCAATCTCCAAGCATAAATTGTTGGCTGTAGCTATTCCTAATTCTCGATCAATATTTTGGATTATTTGACAACTGGATTTCATGGATTCGAATTCCCACACACTGCAAAATTGAGTGCCAAAATTGCCTTCAGGATCCGATATATTTCAGAAATGGACCGTGGGTAAATGTCACCAGAATCACCAAAGCACTCTGGAATCATATTAAGCGCAAATTGATTAATTATTTTATTGCACCTGGGTAGGCCCAAATCTCCTAGTCAAAGACCCATTTTCTTGTGGTAGAGGGAAACATCAGTTAAGGAAATATTTTGGAAAAAAATGTCCTCGCTTCATTTTTCGAACTGTAAATGGAGAAAAAGTAAGATAAACGTCTGTGAAATACCAGATGAATCATGGCAGCTGTCAGAAATGTGATCCATTTACTTAGGTGTAGGCAAATCCAATTCTGAATAAATTGGAATATCCAGTAACCAAATCAGAGCAGCATGTGTAAAACTCCCCTTTTGTCAGAAAGGAAATGGAAATGCAATTCTATGTGAGCTTTTAAAAGCAAAGTTGCCTTTGGACAATTGATTTTGTAAAACTATATTTTGTCCCCTTTTGTTTTGCACTGTATGGTTGCCGTTGTTAACACAGTCTTGGTGACGCTTTCTGGAGGAGTCATCTTTAGATGACAGTCATTTTCTAATTAAAAAAAACATTTTGCATAGACATTCGACATAATAGAAAATTGTGCCATTTCCTAAGCACACTGTGAAACAAAATGGGCTAAATCGTTGGCATGATTATGATGATGAATTAAAAAAAAAAAAAAGTTAACAAAATTAACTTTCGAAAACATCACTTTCATGCAGTCTTTTTAAATGGTCTGTAAAACTTATTGTAAGGACAAATGGCTCGAGCACAATGTGTGACGTGACATCTCCAATATACCCCTTTGTACCCGAACGCCCACTTTTATTTGTTTTATCTTTGTCCACCGTTTGAGAGGCCCCAAGTCCATGGTTCTCCTGGAAGTACAGATTGGGTCTCCTCAGAGTCACCTATTTGGTCAACTCTTAGAAGGGAGACACTCCATTGGTCTCCCTACGCCACAGTCTCAAAGTCATAGCCCCCTTTTCCCCCTCCGGTCGCGCTGTGACTGGTGATAGGTTAATATATTTTTTGCGGTGCCTAAGTGCATCCAGGGAGTTGCCTGCTGGCCTCCCAATGGAAATTGATGTTCAGCAGATTAATTAAGATGGGAGCCCCTTTATGTTTTGAGGATGTAATAAATATAATGTTAGCAACAAATGTTTACAGTCGCCACTGGTGTAACATGTTCCAAACATTAAAGCAAACACATTCCTAGTACAGTAAAAGACTTTGTAAAAATGTAATACATCTGTTGTTTTCTGGTAATTGTTTACCTCCTTTGAACTATTTTCGCTATAGCATCAAAATGCATTAATATTAAGGCCGATGAAACACAACGACATGGAAGCCCAAACCTGGCTTGACGACAGGACCCTGGATGGGTTCAAAGCCTAATTTTCGACCAATGCCAAGTCACTCAGATTCACCATTGACACCAACCTTACCCACAAGGAATACAACAACAAGACAAATAAGATGGTTTGGTACTTGTTTGAAAGTTAGGATTCTCCTCCAAAAATGAGACTTCATAACTGCTTTTCAAGTCCTGGTATCTTGCATTGATGTTGCATCATATATGCCACAGCTTGTCTCATCAGGGACCTGGACAAATATGATCACATCACCCCTGCCCTCCACCTGCTCACCTTGCTGACTCCCACCACCTTCAAGACCAGATGCACCTTCTACAAACCTATCACGACTGGCAACGCCACCTGCTGGTTGACAAGCTCATTATCTCTAGCGGATCTCAGAACACATGCCACCAGGACAACGACATATTGCATATAAAGAAATACAAGAAAGAAACAACTCGGCCGGAGGCCTTCATCACCTACTGATGTGTGTGAATTAAAGGAAAGCGAAAACTGTGAAACCACATTGGAGTAAACCAAATCATAGGAAAACAATTTTAAAGAAAGGCAATTTTAAGGAAATACAAAACAATCTAAAATTATAGAAGACATTTTAAAGGAAAGATGATTTTAAGAAAAAATCCAAAATTACATTAAACTTGGGTGGAGTGTAGAACTACTGTGGGATTTTTGGGTTCAGGGATGGCTAATGTTTAGGGTGACAAGGGTTTTTTAGGGGTCAGGAATCATTAGAGCTGGGCATAGAAAGGGTTTTTTAGAGTTCAGAGATGGGTGGTGCAGTGCTTAATTTGCGCCAGTGGGTTCCGGTGCTCAGCACCAGCTTTTAATTGCCGACACTGGTACTTATGACAGTCTGCCACGTGGGGGCGCTGTTTGTCTAAATTAAAGATGAGCACCTAACCGTTGTTTATTTTTTAAATAAACATTTAAAAGGACTAAAACCTGCTGCTCAAGCCATTCTCATAGCCTTTGGGGCCTCGAATAGTCTGAATTGACACTTTTGTATGTGTGATGATCAGTAGTTGTGTTGGTAGGGGCAATGGCTGGTGCAGGCTGTAGTAGCCTCCTGAGGAGGCCCAGGCACTTCTTTTTTTTTTTTAACAAATTAAGCACTGAATGTAGGGGTGGTTAGGGTTTTTTAGGGTTCAGGGATGGTGGATTGTAAGGGTGTTGAGGGATTTTAGGGTTCATGGATGTGGAAAGTTTAGGGCTTGTGAGGGTTTTTAAGGTTCATTTATGGGCAGCAGCTGGGGTGGTGAAGAGTTTCTAGGGTTCAGGATGGGGTGGATTTTCGCGTGGTGAGGGGTTTTACAAATTCAGGGATGGGTGGAGTTTAGATGTAGAAAGGAGTTTTGGGCTTTTTTGGGTTTGGAGATGAGTAGTTTAGGGTGATGAGGAGTTCTTATGGGTCATGGATGGTTGGTGTTTTAGGACGGTGAGGGTTTTTTAGGGTTCAGCAATGGTGGAGTTTGGGTGTACTGAAGTGTTTTAAGGTGTATGGTATGGATGGAGTTTAAGCTTAAAAATGGTTTTTTAGGGTTCAGGAATAGGTGGAGTTACGGGTAGTGAGTGATTTTATGGGTCATGGATGGTGGATGTTTGAGGTAAAAAGGACATTTAAGATTTAGGGATGAGTGTAGTTTAGGTGTGGTGAGGGGCTTCAAGAGGCAGTGATTGATGTTGTTTAGGGGTTGTGAGGGGTCAGCAATGGATGGTGCTTAAGGGTGGTTATGGGTCAGTGAATTAAGGGTATCCAAAATAATTGTTTGACAATGTAAAAGATGTAATATGAAATAATGTCCTCTGAAGTAAAACACTGAAATAAATATCTCAGACAAAGCTGTGTCTGAAAGTAAGACCTGCAACCATTGCATTTACACTTAACACATAAGCATTTAAAAGCCAATTTGACCAAAAAGACATTCTATGAGTTGGTTTTTATGAAAATGCAATTGCTGTTAATTTTGAAAGTTTCTATTAAACAGTTTAGATGAAATGGTTTCTCAGTAATAGTATTCCATGAAATCGGTTTTCTATGAAATCACATACAACCATCACCTACATGCAATGATCTGTCATGACATGACCATATCTGTAAGGACTATCTGTCCTCTTCTTGATATTAAAAAAGAGCAAAATACACATCTCTTTAAAGAAAACACCTGACAACATATTAAATAGTCCACCTCCCCTCTCAGAACATAGAACCACCGACTTGATTCGGTCTCAGATTCAATCTTTGCCTTCGACCCTGCACAGCACTCTGCAGCCTTTCAGATAGATTTGCTATATATTTATACGACATACATATATATATTAGAATTCTGCTAGTTTGACATGACAATACATTCTAGGAAAGTCATTCTGAACAAAAAAGCTGAAACAGCGAAAAACTTAGTTAAAAAAATCTGAAACAAAAATAGCTTCTAGCCATACTCAAAATAGAATTACATCTCCATTCCTTTCTTATGTTGAGCTATGATTTTTCAGAGTGCATATCGCGCATTTATAAAATAATTAAACCCAATGCTAGGCTTGCAAGTGCTACAGCTGAACACATAAAAACTGAAATCATCACCAGGAGTTTCTGCCATATTTATGGGAGGCCTAAAATCTGTTGTCTAGCATTTTGGTTAGTTCCACTTACACTTTTTATCTTGAAAAATGTTCACCACACTTTGGCAAATGAGGAGCACTGTGGGACACGCTTTGTGTCAAAGGGGGAGCAATTGCGGGTCTATAAACCAGCATTAAACATGCAGATGGTTCAATGTTTTAACATGGCTGAAATGTTCATGTGGGCAATATTTGAAACCAGATGTAGAGGCCAATATTCAAGCTAGAAGGTTAATCGCCGGCCATGAGAGAATTGCCAGTAAATGCATATTTAAAATCTTTTTTCACAACCCTGAGGACAGAAAAGTCATGGACTGGGTTGAGGAGATTGAATTATGTGGTAAAATGATTACATAGAATGTAAGGAGAATGAAACCTCTTCAGACATAGAAAGCAAATAACAAACATATATGCTTGAATGGATTTAAATGACATATGTATTTAACTAGATCTCTTTACACAAATACATCTCAGCATCACTATTTGCCAAATCTCAGTGGCGCTCTTTTATACCATGCAGTGCATGGACTCTAAAATGATGAATGTGAAGCACTATTTCTGACCCAAGCACGAGATCTAGGTGAATTTATTAATTTTATCTACCTAGTGATTCCCAAACAACTAATGCCATAGAAATCTCTTGTCGTGAATATGGAAAATAATTGCTGACTGAGCGCAGAATGAAGGAGGGGAGGGAGGAGGAGGAATTTGGGAGAGAAATACAGATAGAAGAGAGGGAGAAGATGGGAAACCTTGTATTTATTTCTTTTCTTGGCACAGGAAAGGCCAGAGGCTTCACTGAGTTAATACTCAAATGTCTTTTATTGTAAGAAATGTGGTAACACTGCAGCTAAAATTATAGGCAAGGTGGATTAAAGTAAATCCCTGGGGCCTCATTTATGGGGTCACATGATGGTCAGGAACTAATATGGACAGGAGATTCCAAGCCAGTGATGCCCATGAGACGCTAGATATATTCAGTAGGTGGTGATTTTATATTTCATGAACTGCATTAATGTCCAAGAGTAGTGTAGGCTAACTTGCATCAACGACTGTCTTGAAATACTGGTGCATGTCCAGTGTAGTGATTTCCATGATAGTGATTGGCCAGAAGAGATGTTATTTTACGTGAACCATATTAGCATTTCCTAAATACCCTTGGAGATGTTTCATTACAATGTGTTACACACCTTTAGGAATGACGTTCAAATTCGATCTTTAATATTAATGATTGTTAGATAATCTGCTTTTCAACCTTTAGTTATTTTGACCTGTTTGAAAATACTGGAGATTGTGCTGCTACAAAATGTAGCCTTTTTATGAAGTTTAGCTGTTCCTATGAAATTGGTATGAACACAAAGCTTCATGAAAAACAGATGATCAAAGTTGATAAGGATTTCCACAGTGCAGAATTAGCGTGAAGAAACAGATTGAGAAAATGTGACTTGAGGGAATGATTTATGTTTGGGTGATAGGGTTTAGGGGATGGTGGACCAAAAAAGGTCTTAATAGGAGCTCATGAGGTGCTCCTTAAACAGGATGATAATTTATTCCTATGTTAATTACCTGATTAATGGCAGGAGCCTGATGTGAAGGTGTTTTTGTTCCAGACAACTGGTATGTAGATGGGGAAGGTTTTTTCTTTTGTTCTCTATTATTTTCCTCTTCGCCTTTGTTAGACTTAGCATCCTTGGTGCGGTATTCCTACAAACATTTTGCCATCACTCCCTTACTGTGGTGAACTCGTTTTTGTTGGCATTAGGACTCTGTGCACTGTACCCCTGCTCGCCAGTGGTAAAGTGCTTGTGTTCCCTCCTTAAAGCATGGTTAAACTGGCCTACACCTAATAGGTATATTTAGTGCACGTGAAATTCCCTAGGTCCTGTAAATTAAATGCTACTAGTGGGCAGCAGCACCCATTGTGCCACTTACTAAGGCAACCTCCTAAAACATGTCTTAAGCTTGCCACTGCAGCCTGTAGTGCAGTTTTAAACAGGCAGATCGACCAGACAACGTAAACATTTTGCCATGCCTAAACCTTCCTTTTTTATACTTATAAATCACCCCTATGGTAGGCTCTAACCATCCCTAGCTCAGGGTGCATGGTATTTCAAAAGAAGGACATGTGGGCTTAAGTTTTACATGACTCTGCAGTGAAAAGCTCCTTAAGTCCTTTTTCACTGGTGAAAGGTTATCTTTCCCATAGACTACACTGGGCTACCTTATTACACTTGATAAGTGCTACTTTCAGATTGGAAACAGATTGAGAAATGGTGTTTATACTCAAATGAATTCTCTTTGATGGACATTGAGACAAAAGAGGCCTAGGTGTGAGGGGAGAGTGTCTTCCTGACAGAATGGTTGGGGAGGAGTCATGTCCTGCCCTGATTACACTTCAAATGGCCCTGCCTGCAGCACACATGAAGTAACCTGACACCAGGCCTGCCCTTGCCTTTGTCATCCTAGACAGTTTGGAGCCAGCAACAGGGGAAGGGGAAGAACTGACCAGAACAAGGTTTGGGTCTAGGCCACGGAATTCCACCACACAAAGACTGGTTCAGGTATTAAAGTGGGACCTACAGAGCCTCCTGTAAGAACACTCCTGAACCAATGTAAAATTTGGAAGAAGGACTGTCCTGCTGTATGAGAAAGAGGGACTCCCCTACGGACTGAAGAAGGAAGATTGGACCTGCTTGCCTTGAGCCCAGGCTGCATGGAATGTCTCCAAGGGTCAGTTGACTGACCTCCTGTGTGAGCTACAGGGACACCACAAGCTTGCAGAGGACATCCAATAACTACCCTGCTGACCAGCACCACTGGTCCTCCCTGGACCTACTTGAGTCCTGCTGCTGGAGGGAGTGCTGATCCACAAGTGGTGCCTCCACTCTACAGGTCCTGGACCCTTGGCTGGTTATCAGTGTGAACTTCTCCTGGAAAAAAGGTGAGAATAGAGATGTTTTGGACTCCTCACAACCTCGAAGTGATCTCTTCATGCTGAGAATCAACCATCTGTGATGACAGCTAATGCAAAGCTTCAGCAGGGCCTGCACTTTGCACCGACTGTGACTGTCCATAACTACCAGCAATGCTTGACCTGCACTTCATGCTGAAATTGACCATCCCCTATGATCAACCAATGCGAAGCTTCAGTGATGACCGGCTCTTTGCGCTACAGCAACACCCATCCGTAACGTTCGAGCTGTTCCTCGCTCCGACAGCCTCCTCCCTGCAGCCCCGCCAGTGCAAATAAATCTCTTTGCCGAGTACTTGGGAAGGTATATCTTCAGTGGGACTAACCTGGTTCCTGTATCCGACCCATGCTCCATCATGAGCGCCTGAGCTTGTGACTTTCCCATCACTACTAGTGTGACAAGATAACTGAGTGGTGCCTTGTGCTTCTTGGTGCTATTTTCACCTAAAAAAATTAAAACTCATATCTCCAGTTCTACTGATTGTATTGTGATAATGTGTTGTCATTTTATCTATTAAACTTGACTCTATTTTTCAAAATTGATTTGAGATTTTTCTTGTGTTGTGCTTTCACTTTATTACTGTTTGTCTGCTGCATAAACTCCTTACACATTGCCTATAAGATTAGCCTGACAGCTTTTGAGGCAAGCTATCAGAAGGTCAAAAACAAGTTAATTAATTGACTTTTGTGGTTTAACTGTGGATGGACTGTTTTATTATATGAGTGGAGGTTCCACCCTTTTCAATTAATAACCCAATTTCTTACACCCCTCAAGCTTGCTGATGTCTTCTTTTGTTGTTTTGTATTGGCATCCTTGGGTGGTAAGGTTTTTAGCCTGATATGCCACCGCACAAATTCTTATTACTTTGAAGATGATATGGTGGAACATGCTTTAAAGGTGATACTTGTGCTGAGTTCACTCAGTGTAACTCTTTCAACTTGGGGGTGAAGTGGTCATATTCCCAGAGTCATTTGATAAGGCAGGCTATGGAGTGCATTGCACTCTCCTGAAAGACAACTGTGAAGGAGTTACTAAGAATGAAGACTGCTTGTGTTGTAGGAGAACACAGTCTGGACTAGATTTGAAGTTTTTGTAGAATAAATTGAAAGGTTTGTAAGCTTGAGCTGAATTGCTGCAGACTGGCACTAGAGAGGCATAAACTGAGTGGAAGTAGAGGGATGTTTCTTCTCTGTGAGTCAGGAGGAGACTGGAAAGTACATTCAATATGGGCAGGTAATGATCTTAAAATTATGGAGGAGCAAAATTAGCATGAAATTTGTCAATGCTATTTGTAGGCACAGAATCTAGCATTGGGCCATCACAGATTAGGGTAAAGACTATGAGATCTGGTTTATTTACAAAGGGTACCAGGTAAAGTCTAGAAAGTCCAGTGAAATTATATATTGGAAAATGATAGGAGGCTCACCAAATTTATATAGGTTTCATGGTAAAGCCGATGAGGTCCAGTATATTTACATTGGGTACAGGGTCAAGCCTAGTGGGTCTTTTGCATTTACATGAGTTACATTAGCAAAATGATTGGTAAACTTGCAGTTTGTCACAGCATTCAAATAAAAGTGCAGCAATTAAGCATACATTGAATACATGCCTCTGAATATTGCATGCTTTAAACAATCGCTTCTGAGTTTACAATGTCTTTGAGAGGGTGTTGTTGAACACGTAAATACTAGCGCAATTAAGGTTTATTCACAAACTATTGTTCAAAGGATATATGCAAAAATGTTCAATGGTGCTCAGCCTTTAAATTAAATACTACTAGTAGGCCTACAGCACTAATTATGCAACCCAATTAAGCAGCACTTTAAACATGTATCAGGTCTGCCAATGCAGCCTGAATGTGCAGTTTTAAACTGCCATTTTGGCCGGGCAAAATAACCCTTTGCCAGCCCCAAATATTCCTTTTTAATACATGTAAGATACCCTTATTGTAGGCCCTAGACAGCTCAGAGGGCAGGGTGCAGTGTTTTTAAAAATTAGGACATGTACTTTTAAGTTTTACATGTGCTGGTAGTGAATGAAAAACTCTTACATTCGTTTTTCACTACTGCAAGGCCTGCCTCTCCCATAGGATAACATTGTAATTACTTTATTACATGTAATATGTTGTAACTTCTAAATAAAACCAGGTAATCAGTTCATGTTTGGTGTCTTTGGAATTGTAATGAAAAATCCTCTCTTATGGTAAAGTCGGATTTTAAATTATAATTTTGAAAACGTGACTTTTAGAAAGTTTTGTCTTCCTGCTTCCACACCCTCCGCCTCCTTCGTAAGACCTTCAAATGGATCCCCCTCGAACACCGAAAGACAGTCACTCACGCCCTGGTCACCAGCAGACTCGACTACAGCAACGCACTCTACGCCGGAATAAACAAAAACCTCATCCGCAAGCTACAGAACATCCAGAACGCCGCCGCAAGACTGGTCCTCAACCTGCCAAAACACTGCCACATCTCCCAGCACCTGCGCACACACCACTGGCTCCCCGTCGAGGCAAGAATCACCTTTAAGATGCTCACCCACGCACACAAGGCCCTCCACGGCACCGGACCAGCATACCTGAACAGCCGACTCAAATTCCACGCACCCCAAAGGACCCTACGATCAGCCCAGCTCTCCTACGCCGTGGTCCCCCGCACCAGAAAGACCAGATCGGGAGGCCGCTCCTTCTCCTTCCTCACGGCCAAAGCATGGAACGCCCTTCCGCTCCACCTCAGACAGACAACATCGCTCCCCATCTTCGCAAGAAACCTCAAAACCTGGCTCTTCGACAGACCCCCTCCTTGATGGATTGGAACCTGCACCCCCCCCACCCCTAGCGCCTTGAGACCCTTACGGGTGAGTAGTCGCGCTTTAACAAACTCCTGATTGATTGAATGGTGCCTCCAATGGATATATTTGAAAGGATATTGAGATGGAATTCTCAAATTACTTGCGAGATGTATAATCATGCCACCGAGAAACCGATTCGGAGCACAATGGTCTGTATTATTAAAGCAAGAAATCAATCAATCAACACAACCGGGTGTATTGTATTTCACTCAAAGAATGATAGTTTCATTAGGGGTTAAAAACAAACAGTACTTCAGAAACAGTGATAACAGAACTGAAAAGTCCTTCACAGTTAGATTTCACTACTTATCAATGCACAACAACTCATTTCAAATAGAATACAGTATGGAAACTGTCCTAAACATAAGAACAAAATCTCCCACACTCCCAAATCTTAACACCCAAGTCCACAAGGGTATACTGGGTTGCCTGTTTTTATATGAATACTCTTAGGAAGTTGGCATGTTCTTACTTTAGCCATTTAGTGCCTGCAGCCTTTCTCTGGATCACATGGCTAGGTGTAGCTGACAGTTAGGCTTGTTTATTCCTCCTAGACAGCCACACACCATAGAGAGTTTAGGTATGCCTGGATGGGCCATCACTGGCAGGATGGAAGGGCGGAGCTGGGCACAGCCTACCTAAAATTGAATAGGCTGCATCCTGCCTCCACACAAAGAGCTGCATACCCCCTGTAGTTAGTCTTGAGCCAGGGCAGGGAAGGCATGAAACCTATGCACTTCAAAGGGAAACCTCTAGAAGCTTCTCCCACTTCAAAGGAAGGTCTAGATATAAATATTGGACCTCAAACACCAACTCTTCAGTACACTTCTGGACCTGTGGATACTCTGCCAGTAAGAAGGGTTGTTGTGCTACTTAAAGGACTGTCACCCTGCTGACCTGCTGACTTCTTGCCTGGGTGAAAAAGACTGGACCTGCATCTGTTCAACCCAAAGGGACTCCAAGGGCTAGTTGGCTGGCCTCCTGACTAGAGCTTCAGGGACTGAAGCCTCCAACAACCTTGTTATGTTATGTTAATAAATGTGTTAAGCGCGCAAATACCCAAGGGTGTCTTGGCGCTGAGCAGTGGAATATGCCAGTATCCGTAAGACGAAATGACTATTTCTCAAATAGCCAGGTTTTCAAGGCCTTTCTAAAGGCAAATAGAGTAGGAAGGGTTCTGATGGAGAAAGGGAGCGCATTCCAGAGTTTGAGGGCAACTACCCTAAAGCTACTATCACCCCATCTGGCCTTGAAGACTCTCGGAATTGCTAGCAGTTTAGCTCCTTCGGAGCGCAAATGAGCCCAATATAGAGACCATTACAATAGTCAAGTTTTGCCAGGATCAGATTAGAAATCACTGTTTTTCTGCTGTCGGTGGGGATGAAGGGTAGTATTTTTTTGATGGTTTTAAGCAAGAAAAAGCTCGATGAGACGACGGCATTTACCTGAGGTTTAAAATTCAATTTGTCATCGATGATCACACCAAGGTTCTTTGCCTTGGTGACTGGAATAGGTGCCGATCCCAATTCGTCCGGCCACCAGCTCTGGGACCAGTTAGGCAAAAAGTTGCCACAAGTGATTACTTCTGTTTTGTCTGAGTTTAATCTCAGACAATGGGAATTCATCCAGGAACTGACTGCTAACATGCAATCCTAAATTTTGCATTGGAGATGCGGTGTTTTTTGATAAAGATAATACAATTTGTGTATCATCTGCGTAGGATGTTAACGCTAGACCGAAAGGCCTTATGAGTTTAGGCAGTTCTGATACATATATGTTAAATAGTGTGGGGCTTAAGGATGAACCCTGCGGAACTCCACACGGGAGGACGAAAGGCAGAGACTCGTAACTTCCCAAGGCTACTGATTGTATTCTGCCTGACAAAAAGGATGAAAACAGTGTAAGTGTTGAACCTTGAACCCAGCACCTGGACTCTGCCATCTGTGAGTCCTACACTGCCAAGTGGTGTCACTGCAGTTCCGGACCCTTGTTAGTGGGACTGAAGGTGCTCTGCCAGCCCATCTGTGGATCCAGTAGAACTACTGCGTCTCCTCTACTGCGTGGCGTAATCCAAGAAGAACTGATACATCTCCTCTGCTGCAATGATTTTCTAAGCACAAGGACTCTGCATCAACCTCGCAGCGCGTATCTGAACCTCCGCTGTACGATGCTTCCCCAACACCGACCACATCGCAAATCTCTCATCAACAGCAGCCTCAATGACGATGCAGGTTCTCACATCGCAGCCTTGCAAGTCCTTGGAATCAACACATCGCCTCGACTGTGTGATGCATCCTAGACGCCGGACATTGCATCACAAACCCTCATCGATGGGATCGACAAGTAAGACTTCGCTTCACAGCTTAGCAGCTCCTCAGAACCGACGCATCACCTTAGCTGCATGACGCATCCTCCACGTGGGACCTCGCAAAGCTCCACAACCAGGATGTTTGGTACTCTTGTTCAGCAGGCCTATTTGGTCCCTGTAGTGGGCCCATTCTCCATCGTGATCAGTCTGAATGTTTTACTTTGTCCTGGTCCGGTACGTCCAGATATCTGCAGTTGGCACTTTGTGCTTTTTGAAGCTATTTTCACTGAAACCTTTAAAATTGCATATCTCAGACTTTACTAATTGGGTTTTTGTCATTTTGATCTTATTTTATTTATTAAAATGTACTCTATATTTCTAAATTGGTGTGATATTTTACTTTTGTTGTGTTTTTACTTTATTACTCCCCAATGCTCCAGCAATTTAGGAAAGGACTCAAGACCTGCCTGTTCAAATGAACAGATCACCACGAGGCAAGCAGCAACCCCAGCTCCTTGAGACCCTGACAGGTGATTTGCTGCGCTTTACAATTCCTTGATTGATTGATTACAGTTTGCTGTAGAAATACTTTGCCCATTGCCCTTGCTAAGCTACAGGAGGGTTGAGCACAGGTTAATTTAGGGATGACTTGTGCCTCACACTGACAAAGATTGTGGTTGCTGCTTGAGTAGGCCCCCCTCCCCCAACCAGTAACCCAGGTTCTTACAATGTGCTTCACACGTAGGTCATAGACTAAAACTGCGATAAGACAAATATTGTCAAGAAAAAAATCTACATTAGAGTCATCCTGGGAGACGGCATATGACAAAACACTAGTAAGAAGCATGGAGTGAAGTTAGAAAGATTCAAAAGATGCCAAAGTAAAGATATAGAAGAAGATATATTCATCACTCAAGGATCTTGTCAGAAGCTCAAAATCCCTGTATCTAGGGAAGAGTAAAATGTCCAAAGATTATCCCGTCTTTAGAAGAATGTTGGCCATGCTGGCTTGGAATTCCCCATGTTCACTGGGTACCAATAGGAGGTCTAAAATAATATTCGAAATAGTTTTGAAAGTACTACGAAAGAAGTGCCTCTCTGCACCAACAGTTATCCATATTTTTTGGAAACTGAGGGCCCGATTCACAAAGGTATAGTTAGACGAAAGTCAAGCTCTACGACTTTCGGTATTCACAAATTGCATTTACTTCTCGTAAATGCCCTTTGTGAATACCGAAAGCCAAACCTTACGACTTTCAGTATTCACAAAGGGCATTTACGTGTAGAAAATGCCCTTTGTGAATACCGAAAGTCGTAAAGTTAGACTTTCGTCTCACTTTACCTTTGTGAATCGGGCCCTTTCTGGGGTGAATCTGGGTCACATTGAGCCCCACCTTCAAGGGTTAAAGGTGCTTCACTCACTTTTTGGTCCACTATAATTCGCTTTATCATAGCCCAAACCCCAAACCTAACCCTAATCTGTAAAACACGTTTTACAGATTAGAGTGGCCGACACACTTTCATTATCTCGCTGCTTGCTTAAGTCGTATATTTTGCGACATTACTCTAGTATAGAGGTTTACCAAATTATGTGTGGCATCCGACCACCGAACAGATGGGTACATTACAAGTAAGCCAAAGAACCACGCACATATGTGCTTCGAATATTTATGCCGGAGGGCAGGATTGTAAAATGGAACATACCAACAGCTGTCTGAATGAGTTTGTGCCCGTGGATAAAGGGCATGCACCATCATCACTGAAGCGCTTGGCATCGAAATTTTGCAACATTAAAATAATGTTTGTTCAGCTGCTTCGGGACAAAATGAACTGCGTTTTTCCTGGTGCAGATGGCACAAAATAATTCTTGGACGCTTTCCTAAAGAGCGTAAACGCTGGAACTGGATGAGGCGCCATGTCAGCTCGCACAGTTCCAGTCTTCCCCTAAACATAGCTTCTTCTTGCCTTTCAAGAGATACGATGCTAAACAGTCCAATTTCAAACACAGCTCAGCATTCCCCAGTGTAATATATACTCCTTAGCAACAAAATTATGTTAATACAGAATCCACCATTGCGAACCTTCCAGCACATTGTACACTACGTTATGCAGGGTGGGTTGTTTCACTGAACGAAATGACGAACTGCTGAAAGAATTGTAAATAGGTGGGAAAACAATACTTTCCTTTTAGCATCTGTTCTTCCAGTGCATCATGGTATATGCAGATCACAAACGTATTTGTACTCACATCTCCCAAGATTTTTGCCATCAAAAACAAGTGCTACCATGATCTTACGACATCTCTTTGCAAGTGCTTCATGCTGGTGCATTTTTAGGGGACTTAACACATGCTGCTTTCAAGTTTCTCTGATAGTTCATTCTCGAGCTGAAATGCATCTCAATGGCTTGTCAGCCGACAATAATTCCTCAAGGATGAGATGGTAGCAGTTTTCAATGCATGGGAGCACACTGCTGATACTTTAGCAAAAGTGCTCCCATGTCCCAGTCGGACACCATAACATACAGCAATATATATAGGCACATAGTACAGTAAATTTAGAGGCCTTTATGTTGAGGAAAAGGGCATAGAAAATTTAACTGTGCAAAAAGGTATATTTTTGATACAGAGTATAAAACTCAGATGATCGTTGATGTTATTAATACATTTGGAAGCGTGTTCGACATTTACTAGCATGAACCGAATGAGTTGGCTCAAACGTCTCATTTAACAAAATTATGTAAAACTCTGCTACTTACAACTACAAAGACGATTATCTAAACAATTATGCAAAGAATGGTCTCCTCGTAGATCCCCGTAGGTACTGCTGAACCACCCGAGTGACTTGGAAAGGGGGGCTTACGGTTTTTATCTCGAACAAGCTTCCGGTAAACTTAAAGAGGAAGATACTAATTGGCCCTTACTCACTAATTCTATTGCTACCTTTTAGGAAAAGACAGGATATTGTTCTGGTTAATTTTTATAATAATGTTTTTAACAAAACTCGTGGTAAGGTAGTAATAGCCCTTGCAGAGGGCCTGGAGACTTTACTCCAGTCCATTACTAATAGTTTTATACTGCTTTGGGTTGGAGATTTTAACACTCATACATGCCCACTTTCTGCTACACGTGTATGTGGGGTGATTTACGAGGCTGGGATTGGGTACCAGCATTTTCCCCACAATGAATATGGTAATCAATTAAATTCCGTGATTTCCAAATTTGATTTGCATCTACTAGAAAACGCCCGGGACAGTTATGGGGATTATATTCCAACATTTATTGGAAGGAACTCTGCTTCTGTTATTGACCACACTTTAATATCTGCCAATGCATGTAAGTGGTGCTCTGTACCACAGGTCATTTGCCCTGGTCTGAGTGACCACAACTGTATAATTCTGTCAGTATTCTTCTGGGACAAGCCCATTGTTACTACTCCTAATTGTGTCACTAACATTGTTCCAATTAGACCTAATGGGACCCGCATTAGGTGGAATGGAGTGGATCAGACCCAATTTTTGCATGATATCGTAATGTGCCCAAGTAACTAAAAGGTCAACATGTTTTGCGCCTCATTGGTCGAAAAGATCCGTGGCACTTCGTCAGGACCAAAAACCCTGGTGTGACAATGAAAGTGAGTGGAGGGGTCAAGGACCCAATGAATCAGGGCGGGCCAAGTCTGTGACTAGATACAGCAAGGTTAAAGCTAAAATAGTTAAGCCGCTCCTGAAAGAACCGAAAGGTATGAAGGAAATCGCTCCATAGGCTAGTGCGTGATGTGTCCCGCACCTTAACGGGAGTTTCCGTCAGTGTACTGGCTCTCAGTACCTACCCGCAATCACGCCTGCCTGCATATTAACTATTTTAGCTTTAGCCTCGCTGTAGCTAGTCACAGACTTGGCCCGCCCTGATTCATTGACCATTAATAAAAGTAAAACCTATACAATGGCCTGTGGGTCAAGGGTCAAACAAAGGAGAACTTTTTTTATGGACTAATCACCGGTGACCTCTGTCGATACTTTTTGTTACCTGGGCATTACTTTTTCAAGTAACCGCTCATGGAGACAGGAAATTACCAATGTAAGGAGTAAAATGGACAGAAGCACCCATGGTATTTTTAGATTCTCAGCAAAGTTGGGCTGTAGGCCAGTTAAGGAGATGACATCAATTTATACGGCAAGGGTTTTATCTATTGCAACATATGGGGCTAGTGAGTGTGGTCACCACAATAGTAAAGCCCTGCAGACGGAGGAAAATGGTTTCCTCAAACGTCTTCTCAGCCTGCCCACTTCGGCTTCTTCTGAGATTATACATAGAGAAGTAGGGCTTCAGTACCTCACAGATATAGTTGCATCCTACCCTCTACTGCTCTGGCATTCCACTTGGTCCAAAGAAGAGACTAGTTTTACAAAATCAATTATTTTAGACTGTTTTAATTTGGACAATGTTATGAAGATCCAATAGTTAAGTTATAATATTTCATTGTACAGTAAAATATTTAAGATGTCAGTCTGGATTAATCCCCAACAAGTAACATCACTTAGTAAGTTGCTGATTAGAGAAACCTTTATGAATTATAGGAGGGATGCTTGGCTAGACGGTGAGAGCAGGAAACCAACTGTAAAGTTTTATTTAACACTTACATCACAAGTAGGCTGTCAAGATTATTTAATTTATTTTCCCAATCTCATGCATCGTTTTGTATTAATCAGACTCAGATTGGGAATTGTCCATCACTTAGTTGCTTTCCCAAACATAAAAACCTGCCCTTTAGACACGATTCCTTGCCCATGTGATGGACAGAGTAATCAGAGCACTGTGCACTTTATGCGGTTTTGTGGCTTTTATTCTGGTTTTAGAAATTATTATTTAAAGCCACTTTTGCTCACGAACGGCAGTGGTTCGCACCTGGCCGCAGTAAAAGATCTGTCTGAGCTAAACGATGTCAGGCTTTGTCTTAATGTGGCACTTTATATTATCGATGCATTTAATACACGCAAAAGTATTGTTGTACCGATATAGTGACGACCCAATAATGGTTTTAAGAAACTGTATTGCCCTTTTTTTTAAATATCTATCTGTTTTTAGATGTGATTAACTTTGGCCCCATGGTGTATGTTAAGCGTTATCAGCTTTGCTTTTTTTTATCTGATTGTGATTAATGTAATCAGTTTTTATGTATGTACACTTTTATGGTTGTTTTTATACATATCAAATAAAGTTTTTGAATTGAAAATTGGACTTGGAAAGGGTTTATGTATTTTACCTGGCAGTCAGTGCAATGCTTTTTGCAATGGGACACTCTCCTTCATCTTATAATTTTAGTCAGAAATCTAACCTAGGTTTTGCAGTATTGTGGTCTGCCTAGTGGGATGTTACAGGGAATTATTTGTCATCACCCAACTTTGACTCAGAGCAAGAGAAAGAAAGGCAGAAAAACAGAGAACGAGGAGGGAAGAGTAAGAAAGCAAAACAGGACAAAGTGAGAAAGCAGAGATGAGAAATAACTTGCTACAGGGAGATAAGGAGACAGGAAGTGCAAGGTTGTGGAAGACAGAGCCATGAGGGGCAATCATGACTAGGCATCCTTGGTATTCAGCACCCGCTCATTTGGCAGTGGCAGCAACTGGGCACTAAGAAAATATCTGTGTCACTGCAGATATTTTTATGCAAATTAGGCACAGGTAACTGGTAAAAAATATTTTTTATGCAAATTAAGCACTGGCTACAGTTTTGAAAAGTATGATGCATCCTTGTAAGTTTGGATGGAAAATAAAATGAGGAATGATTGTAGAACGTATAGACTGATATAAAAGGGTACTATATCATTTAAAATGTGTTTTACAACATACTAAAACCCATGTCTTCAATTTACTTAATCTCTTACTTAAGCATGTGTTCTTTTTCTATCCCACATGACCCTAAAAATGTAAACTCTCTCTATGACACACTCCTCCTATAAAGGTGTTCTTTTGACCATTTCTCACAAAGTATTTGCAAGGCTTACACGCGTGCTGTGTTTTTGAGATTCATACCAGAATGTGTTTTCATATTACTGTGTATTTACAGTCTTGTGAAGCCCCAGGTGCCAACCATGAGAAGTGAAGCATGTCTGTTGGTCATATGATACATAATCTGTACTCACAAATATAATGGATCTCTTTCAATTAATAAAATAATTGTTTGGTACAACAATATAACATTTTTATAACATTTTGGTATCACTGGCACCTGCAGAAAGAGGGTTCAATATTAGATTTAGACACTAGTTCTATTTAACCATTTGGTAATCCCTACATCCTTTTCAGTTAAACAAGTTATTATTTTACCAGGGAAAGGATGTAATGAGGATCTAGTACCATACAATATACTGGCTAAAAAGATAGAGGGCCTAGAGTCTCAAAACACTCTTTTACCAAAAAGTTGTGCTAAGGCCATGAGTGCTCACTGATATTTTTGGGGGGTTACTGTAGAGTATACCATTATGTTAATATGTATTTCAGGCCTTGAGAAAGCCTCAGTTATCAACCATAAGCAGCAAAACATGTCGGCTGCTTACAACCAAAAAATTAAATAGATTAAATGGCATCCAACTGAGCAAAAAAAGAATACAATGTAACCATTTACCAGAATGACAAAAATGACAAAAGGTATCAGGAGTTATGAATTTCTAAAGAAATACAAGTAACTATGGAAAAAGATAAGAAATGCCAAGTCATTGTTAGTCTATGGAAGGTGGAATATTGGGTTCATCGTGACACTTCAGGATCAAACAAAGCCAAACATTTTCCCCTGTCAGCAGCTACAACGTCTGACTCGACCTTTCAGATGGAAGGACCAAAGTCCTCCATCAGGGGAAAAGTTGGCATCCTGGCTACCACACACTTCAAAAGACAGGCTACAGCAAATTTGTTGTCCCACTGAAGTCTTGGCTTTTATCACAAAAAGCTCCAAGTGGGACACATTTGAGGATGTGGCCTAACAGTCAGAGCGGTCGACCTTGAAGCTGGGGAAACAGGTTCGAATCTTGGCAGGGAGGTTTAACATCCTGTGATTCTGGGCAAACCACTTAATCTCCCCGTGCCTTACAAAAATGAATGTGCCCGTCTGTAATGCAACTGCTGCTCATGTAAAGCACACTGATACCTTCGAGTCAAGTTTGCGCTATTTAAAACTCCTGAAACTAAAAACACTAATTTCCTATGTTGTGTCTCTGCTGGGCTCATTTTGCAGATTTTACCTGCTCTTGCACTGTATGTTCAGACTTAGTGGCTTTTGTAGAGCTCAAAAGTGTGCAGTTGAGTAGGTTTGTGAACAATCTAAATGGGCACGGCTCCAGGAGGTTGAATACCTAGGGGCTTATTTACAAGCCTCTTGCGCCACTTGTCCGTCATATTTAACATGGGAAAAGTGACGTACGGGTGGGGGAAGGGGCTTGTAAATAAGCCCCCTAGTCTCTATGGTACCACAAAAGCCTGCCTCAAATTGTAAAATGTTCAAAGAGGTATAACCATGAAATCGTCCTGCTGATGTTGAGTCTATGTCAGTTAGCCTTGGTACTTTGTCCCAGCTCTCTGGAGTCCAAAGGAAATCTACTTTTTCAAAAGTAGCATAAGTTCTTTCTGAATTCTTCAGTTACTGTCAAACCTACAGTAACTTTTGTGGGGTACCCAGGACAGAGATTCAATGAGGAGGCCTCATTAACACTTCTTCTTGAAGGTTACAGCCAAAATTCTAACCCTGACTGGGCTTGCTGATAGATTTTTCCCAGGTGCACTCTAGTCCTTGATATTCCAGTGGACTGCAAAAAGTGAGCTTCCCTGGCTCTCTGACAGTAATGTCCAGACCTTTGGTTTCTGGAGATGATAGGATCGAAGACCCATTCCTTCCACAGGTAAGCAGGCAGTTTTCTTCTCCTTAGCTTTTCCAAGTTTCAGGTAATCTCCTGATTCTGTAGTGGTTACACAACAGTGGATAGTCACAGAGTTCCTATGTTGGCCCTTACCAACTTTGCAGGATAATTTTTGACATATTCCTAAATCCATACTAGAAAACACTATTCAAGGTATGCCAGAGCTCCTCAAGCCAAACCACAGGGTTCTCTATTATATCTGTCTTGCCATTAGTGGAAAGGCTAGTCAAACCAATTCTGTCCCTCTGGTAGCTCCCTTGGTAAAAGGTGAATGTGTGTCTATAAAATATCATATTCAAAATCATGCTCACACCACATAATTTCTTTGACATAAAATTACATTTCCAGATGTTCCTGCCTGTCCTTTGTGTGTGTCACTTTGTCTCAGATTTCCTTTCCCCCACTTAAATTCCTCTGAAAGGCAAAGGCAGATGTTTCCTGGATGTGCGATATTCTGTAATTATTTTCCCTTGTCTGGCTGCTAGGAATCTCCTGGTAGAGCAGCATATAGAAGGGCCCTTTGTTATCTATGCTGAACCTGATGACAATCATTCATAGCTTTTCCTGGACAGCTTTGAACTGTGGGAAGTCTGATTACAGGTGTCGCAAGAGACGAGAGCCTGACAGAACCACTTTAGGAAACTGTCATTAATTAGGCACGGATAAACAACTTGCTAGAAACAATCTTTTGGACGTTGCACCAAAGGAAGTCACAAATGAAGTAGTGTTTCACCTTTTGATTGCTTAGCCTAGGATTTTTCAAGCTGTAGTTATTTGTTGTGTTGAGCATTGGGATAGCAAAGTGGTTAGATAATAAGAATTCTGCAGTAGTAAGATTATACAATTGTGAAATGTCCAATAAAATATCAAAACCCTGCTGACTACTTCTCACATGTACCAATACCATGGCGCCACTTCTAAAGTGGCTGATGCTTATGTTAACTTCATCGTAAAATCCAGTACCCCTGCTGCTATATAAGTGGACCATATCATTGCTGCCATGAACACTGACAGAATTTGCTAATACCCAAACATATAATTACACATCAATCTTGGAGATAACATACTCAACCTCTTTATGAGGACCTTGAATACCGCAAATTCAAAAATGGGCAGGAAGAACTTTCGGTTACCCCAGAAGGAATTATATTTTGAGAATCGAGAATTGTTATACTTGGGAGCCTGAAACAACAAGTCATTGAGATGGCACATGAGGGACATCGTGGAATTGTTGCTACTAAACTAGCTCTATTGGACCGTGTGTGGTTCCCTCGACTTGATGAAAGAATTGAAAAGGAATTAAGGGCATGTCATTTATGCAACTGCTTGTCATCCACAACAACCTCGCATCCATTAAACATATCTGATCTTCTAAAGCATACATGGGAGAAGATTGCAATTGATTTCTTTGGATCCCTTGACAATGGTGATCATCTTCTAGTAGTTGTTGATTAATATTCCCATTTTCCCCTTGTAGAAGATCTATCGTCAACCACTCATGACAGAGTCATTGAGAGACTAAAAAGTACTTTTTACAACCTGGGGTGTGCCTCAATTTAGAAATCTGACATTGGCCCACCTTTCAATAGTCGAGAATTTAAGGATTTTCTCACTCATCTAAATGTCAAGCATCAGAAAAGCACACCTGTTTGACCTCAGGTGAATGGTGTCATAGAGTGATTTATGAGCACCCTCAAGAAGACCGTTCAGCGCGCTACGCTGGAAAGACTTAACCTTAAATCAGTTCTTTACTCTACACTTTGTGCATATAGGTCAACTCCTCATTCTACCATAGGTGAAAGCCCTGCTACCTTAATGTTTGGGAGAGCCACGGGAACCAAATTGCCACAATGGATCACTGAAAGATCTATTGACATTGATAAACTTTGCACTACTGATTAATCTCACAAACACAAAATGAAGACCTATGCAGATAGACACAGCTGTGCTCAAAGTACTGTGTTCAAAAGAGGAGACCAAGTCATTGTCAGGCAGAAACGGAAATGCAAGTCTGATGCTCCTTTTGATGCTGACCCACTGAGGGTTGTGACTAGCAAAGTACACATGGTGACTGCTCATCGTCCTAGAAAGTCCATCACAAGAGATTCTTCTTTTCTTCTTATGTCAAACACCTGCCTCGAGGTTGACTCAGATGTTCAGAGTGAGACCCTTCTATCTGGGAGACAGGAGAGATGAAAGACTACACATGTACCTGTGTCTTCTGTGCCAGCTTTGGATGCCTCTCCTATGTCTCCTCAATCTCATGCAATGAGATCTGGAAGATTGATTCAAGCACCTCGAAGTCTCATTGAGGAGCCATGATGTATATTTGTTTTTTGTGTGTACCTTTTATTTAACAAAGGGGATATGTAGTGTTGTGTATGTTAGAGATCGCGGGACCCCTCTGGTCCATGATGCACACCGTAGAAGAGTGACAGAAGTCACTGGGTGTGGTTAAGGAAATTCATGACGTAGTACGGGCAGTTAACAATTATGCTCTGAAGAATAAAGACGTGTAATACCAGACTCCATGTGTTGCATGATCATTTACATGTATCCAGGCTGGGTAGGATGCTATACCAGGCCCCAGTGTTCTAAGAAGGGCACATGGGAAGCTACTTTTATTCCCAGTGCCATCCTGTGGGTTGGGGAAACTCCCGGCCACTCCCTAACCAATGGGGTAAACATTCCAAGGGGTGAAATACCCCATTTTGCAGCTCATCCTGTGTGTTATACTGTAAACTATGCCACAGTGCTCTTCTCCACTTAAATCCTACATAGCAGAACCCTTCTGCCCCTTGTCAGAGCTCCCTGAGACCAGCCAGAGGTGTGGCTGTGATGATGGACAACCACTCCAATGTGGTCACTCCAAATCAGTTCTGAGGTAACCCCACTGGGTTTAGAGCCAATCTGACTTGGAAGACAATGAGAGGCAGGCCTACTTGTGAGTGACATCTGCCCGTGACATGGTAGACACCCTTTCAAGCTCAGGAAGGGGCTAGGCACAAACTCCAGGCCATCCTTCTCAAGGCAAAAACCACCTCTCCATGCCCAAGCCTTTTGTCCACTGTCTGATAGTAATCTACATCTTTCCTCATGGTATCCATTCACCAGTCAGGTGACACTGGAAGCCAGCAGAAAGGCACTTTTCACTTAGGCAGGAAAATGACAACTTCCTAAAGATTTAATTTTCAAAACAGTAATTTGAAATCCTACTTTACCATTAGGTTGGATTTTAAATTACAATTGAAATAAGTCCTTGGCTCATTTTTCTAGATGATCCCAAACCAAAATTAAGCAATACAAGTTGTTATAATGTAACCCAGTGTTTTCCTATGGGAGAGCAGGCTTTGCTACAGTGAAAAACGACTTTGGAGGCTTTTCACTGCTAGGACACGTTATGCTTTCAATATACATGTTCCACTTCTTTAATAACATGCACTCTGCCCAATAAGCATTTAGGGCCTAACAGAGGTGTGATTTAGATGTATAAGTATTCAAAAGGAAGGTTTAGACCTGGCAAAATGTTTATTTTTTGCCAGGTCGAAATGGCAGTTTAAAAACTGTCCATCCAGGCTGCAATGGCAGACCTGGAGACATGTTTCACAAATACTTTAGTGGGTGGAACAATGAGTGCTGAAGCCCACTAGTAGTATTTAATTTACAGGTCCTGGGTACATGTTGCACCATATACTAGGGACTTTCAAGTAAATGCAATGTGCCAATTAGGTATAAGCCAATTTTAACATGTTTAAACAGGAGAGCATAAGCTGCAAAGTGCACATTGTCCTATGACCAGCAAAAACAGGTTCAGCTACAGAAGGCAAAAATCTGGGGGACTATCATGTAAAAGCCTGTCCTTTCCAACAGACCCCATCCTCTTTGGGACATTGAGGAGAAGACGGGATGGCACCCTGCTCCCCTGTGTCATGGTTCAGCTTCCCGCTACCTGTGCACATGACTGGGGGTAACAGGGAGGCACAGCATAGTCAGTAGTGAGCTCCGGGAGGACATGGGCCGGAATATGAACACGCCGGAGCCAGCAAGGGCACGGGACAATGTCGTCGGGATGGGAGTCGGCCGAGCAGCATGGGAGTGTCCTCCCCGTGCTGTCTCAACATTGCTCACAGCTATGGGTGACCCAGTCCCAAGGATTAATTTGACAGGTTAAATTTTCAGATTAAAACTCCTACAGGCATGTTATCTGTGTGCGGCTACCAGGTTGCACATGACGGTAATCTCTCATGTGCAGCTCACAACCATGTGCACATGGGTATGAACAAGTGTTCATGTGTAACCAGCCCAGATTACATAGCTCGCCGGAGCAGACATTGGTGGTAAACACGCTCAGTCCAATTTCCATGATTTTACTGTGAGTGAAACTCAGGTCTTGAGACTCATCCACAGTAAAGGCCCGACATCTGGGTGATCAAAAGCATAACATCCTGGTGGACTAAATGAGTGGACCCATTTGCAACACACCCAGAGATGGCAGAAAAATACACAGGTATGGTTATTCTACGGAAAAGCAGTTTAACAAATGCAGACAACATAATCAGGACAAAGTAATTTTCCCTTCCTAAGAATTTCAGCTTTGCCCTGCAGAAGATGGCTCTTCCTAGAAATCATTGCTCCTGTGCCATTTGCGATGTCACACCTATAATTATGCAGGAGAAGAGTACATATTCATTGTGGTACTGGTTTCCCTTCATGCACACCACAGATGGTGTCAGTGAGGTCTTCAAGTTTCCTTACTGAATAAGGAGGCTTGTGGAATTTCTTTCATACATGCAAGATGCTGATGTGCATTTTTGCGCATTTGTACCTTGCACAAATGATTGTTATTTTGTTATTTTGGCAACATGAGTAGGAGCTGGGACAATTACTGCCTGCACTGTTGATGTTTTGTTTACAAAGTCAGAGTTTCAGCTTCCAGTTAACATTGTCAGTATGTTTTACGAAGCATTACATTCCCATCTTCACATGCAGCTGTTGCTTTTTAGCTTCTGTTTATATCAATTAGAAATGGCGTGTTACTCAGCTGCCTGCTTACCCGTTGTCAGTGCTCTCTTTGCATTGTCTTTGTTCCTCCAAGAAAAATGTAGTTAATGTTGATTAATTCTTCTCCACCCCTTAAATTGAATTTGGTGTAGCTATGCGAATCTGGGCTGCACAAAGAGCAGATTTAACAGTGGTGAATCATTTTACTTACTCGCAGAATCAGAAACTGTTGAATATTCTTATATAAATATGAATTTCTGATAAGAAAATATGTGAGCAAATGTGTTTAAAGAAGCAAGTTTGGGTTGCTTAGTTTTGGGCCACTCTTCTAAAGACAGTGGCCACCCACGTACTCAGTCATTTGTGGTCATTCTCAAACCACTTGCAAGAGGTTTCCCATTCTTAAAATGTCGTGAAATGTACTGCTGTGCAGAGTGGAAGAAAAGATACATGTGCAGGGAAGGAATCCCTTATCCTAAAAATGTATGTGGTGCCGAGGACGGAGTTTCCTAATGAAGAAAATGTTTTCCTCTTGGAGACACAAAAACATTTAGAAAGTGCAGAAGCTCCTCGATGATTAATTTCCACCTGCACAGTTTCATCTGCTTAAACATTTACACCTATGAGTAAATGTCAAAATGTGTGATGTTTCAAGTTCCCAGGAGTAATCCTGCAAATCTTTGTGGATTCCATTAATGTTGAAAATGTATTCAATCTTTGCTGAGAGCATATCTGTTATAAATGGGGGTCTCTAGTTGGCAGAGGTAGGTACCTTTGTCCAAATAGGGACCCTTGCTTCTAGTCAGGGCAAGGGGGATACACTTCTAAAATAACCCCTGTTCACCCCCTTGGTAGCTTGGCACGAGCAGACAGGCTTATCTCAGAGGCAGTGTGTAAAGCATTTGTGAACACATACAGTAATACAGTGAAAACACTACAAATGGACACCACACCAGTTTAGAAAAATAAGTAATCTTTATCTAAACCAAAACAAGACCAAAAGACAAAAATCCACCATACAGTAATAAAAACATGACTTTCAGATGGTAGAAATAGTTCAATTCAAAGCAAATTGCAGATGCGACACTTTTCACACAAAGTACCTGGGATGCGTCACGCAAACAAACAAAACGGGCCGCAGGGAAGGTGATGCGTCGGTTCCTTTCACTCTGGGAAGGTGATGCGTCAGTTCCTTGCTCCGGGGGAGGTGATGCGTTGGTTCATTACTGCAGCGCAGGGGAGGTGATGCGTCGGTTCCTTACCATAGAGGAGGTGATGCGTCGGTTTCTTACTGCGTCCCCCAACGATGCGACAAACTTGGCGCCGCGAAGCGACGATCCGGGACGATGCGTGGATTCTTCCAGCTCCCAGTGGAAAGCAGTCTCTAGAGGTCCTAAACAGCAGCATGCACCTCTTTGCAGGTCAGAACGCCCAGCAAAGAAGTTCAGGGGAGCTGGTGGTGAAGTCTTTGTGTCCCTGAGACTTCAGAACAGGAGGCAAGCTCAGTTTCAAGCCCTTGGAGATCTTTTCTTCAAGCAGGTGACAAAGCAAACAGGAAAGTCCTTTTTCTCCTTTCCTTGGCAGCAAGCAGCCACTGCAGGCCAACCCCAGACAGCAAACAGCACTGGGGCAGTATTCCTCCTCAGCTTATCCAGCTCTTCTCCTTGGCAAAGGTTCCTCTTGGTTTCCCAGAAGTGATCTAAAAGTCTGGGGTCTGGGCCCCTCTTATTATACACAAAAATCCTTTGTTCTCTGAATGCAGAGAGTGTCTGTACCCAGCCAAACCTCCATTGTCAGTGTGAGCCCTGGCTCCAGATACACCACAGGGGGGCGGAGCCATCATTGTGGAAGGCAGGCACAGCCCTATTCAGGTGCAGGTGCTACTCCTCCCACCACTCCAAATGCAAACCAGGCCTATTCAGCCCAGCCCTGACTCATCAGGCTCTCTGGAGCCACTGCTCCTCCGCAGCCCCTGACACTCAAAATCCAGACATGCAATACACAAACCTAGCAGAGGCATACTGGATGGCTAAGCAAGAAAATACCTACTTTCTAAAAGTGGTATTTTCAAACACAGAATGTCAAAATCACCCTCACTAAAAGATGCATTGTAACATTCTGAGTTCAGGCATATCAAACGTTCTTTTCCTACCTTGTTCCCAGGGGTAGATATGTTTATAAGATGTTATAAACAAACTCCCCATTCTGTCCTATGGGAGCAGGTAACCTTGCAATAGTGAAAATCGAAATTGGCAGTAATTCACTACCAGGTCATGCCACACACACCAGGGCATGTCCTACCTTTCACATACACTGCACCCTGCCCACTGGGGTACCTTGGGCCTACCTTAGGGGTGACTGATATGTAAGAAAAGGGAAGGTTAGGGCCTGGCAAGTGGGTGCACTTGCCAAGTCGACATGGCAGTACTATACTGCAAACAGGCTCTGCCATGGCAGACCAGAGTTACATTTTACTGGCTGCTTCTGTGGGTGGCACAATCAGTGCTGCAGCTCACTAGCAGCACTTGATTTACAGGCCCTGGGTACATACAGTGCACTGTACTAGGTTCTGACTAGTAAATCATATATGCAAATCATGGAAACACCAATTCATAACAACAATTTACAGGGAGACCATACGCACTTTAGCACTGATCAGCAGTGGTGAAGTGCCCAGAGTCATAAAACCACCAACAACAGGTCAGAAAAATACAGGAGGAAGGCAAAGAGTTCTGGGATGACCCTGCAAAAAGGGCCAAGTCCAACAATGTCCCTCCTGTGTTCGTGTGAGCACACACATGCATGCACACATACACTAAATTGCTACTTGGCTCTCATCCTTTCTCTGCTACAAGAGATGACAAATAAAGGTATTGAGCTTTTAGTTTGGCCACACAGCTCTTTGTTATTAAAACAATCTGAATATATTATTTACTTGTATCAGAGGGTTAACAAAATGTTTTCTGTAAAAACCTAGAGCTGTAATAGTTATAGTAACAAATGAAGGAAATTGTAGGAAACACACAATCCGTATATTCTGTAGGATCTGTTACAACATTATTGAAAACAAATAGTAAAACTATCTATGCTTTGGTCAGAAGTACAATTAGATGACGCTATCGATCATATTAATATTATTAATATTATGATTAAAAATAATAATAATGATAATAATAATAGTATTTTTATTTTCACTCTCACCAAATCGTCTGGCAACAGCTGTGCTGTCAAGCCAGATCATAAAAATGCACTTAACATAAACACACACATCCCACTAGCCTAGCCTCACTCAATCCTGACTGACAATATGCGTGGAAGAGAGATAGTTCTTTGAAGTATTACCAATGAAACATATTTGTTATTTTGTCTATTTACAGCTATTTTATGAATAGGTACCTAAAATTCGTAATCACATCAATATGTTTTGTGCATTACATGGCCTTACCTGCAAAAAAATTACACAAAGTCTAAACACAGCTTTGTAGACAAAGACTCACAATCTGTCAGTGTGCTACCCATGTAGTCAAGTGCTTCAATGCCCCACATAGGGGCAGTATGTGCTATACGAAATGTTCTAATACAAGACAATACAATACTTCTACTTCGACTACTACTTGTACTACTAATAATGATGATGATGATAATACTCTATAATAATAATGATGAGAACCAGTCCATGCATGTACACTCCACTCACACTCCTGTGCTGTGTCAGCATAAGGGCAGCAGACTGCCTTTCGCTATGTGGCACACTGTACTAGTTTGCAAGTGGTTCACCAGTTTTGGGAAAACTCTTGCACAAACCAGGAACAATCGTTCCTCTGATAATCTAGCACATGATGCTTTATTGGCTTCCATAATAATTTACAAACAGACAAATTAAAGATACCAATGATCTCATGCCCAGCACAATTGTAAATCACACTTTAGTAGCTCTGCTGCTGAAACTCTTTAAAGAAATCTGAGAGGTACTTAGAAACAGAACACACTGAACAGCACCTGTCAGTATTGAGCATATGATTGAGCGAGGACAGCAGCGCACACATACATCAGTTTCACCGTATGCTTATGACTGCTGTCCTGTTTGATGATATGAGTGCTGCTTTTGCTGGTGAATGGACATGAATTGCAATAAATATTGAGACACCACCAGTAAGAAATTGGGTTACTGGTTGAAAAGGGTGAAAGCCTCCTCAGGCAGCAACCACAATTCTTCTTAGGATGAAGTTACAAGCTAATCCTAAATTAACCTGTGCTCATCCCTCGGGTAGCTTGGCACAGAGCAGTCAGACTTAACTCAGAAGCAATGTGTAAGTATTTGTGCAACACTTCAAACAGTAACACAGTGAAAACACATAACAAAAGGAGCCCACAGCAGACTTAGAACAATAGAGTAATTTTTAATAAATAAAACAAGACGAAAACAACAAAAATCCAATCAGAAGAATAGGAGATATTAATTTTTAAAGAATTTAGTAAAAATAGTGCCAAAAGGTGTAAAGAGCCAACTGTGGATAACTGGTTACTCCGGACTGGGAGAAAGTCACAAACTCAGGTTGACCGCGTAGGAGCATGAGCCAGCTACAGGGCCCCAGTTAGGCCCACTGCACAAAGTACCTTCAATTCTGGTTTGCGGAGCATTTCAAGTATCATCGTCAAAGATGTATCACACAGCTGACCATTGTGTTGGTTCCAAGATGCAACAAGATTGCGGTGCAAGGTTCTGGAGCATTATTGTTGAAGATCCCATCAATGAGAGCTTGCAAAGCAAAGTCTAGGAGTCGGGGATGCATTGTGCAGTCGAGGCTGCCATCGACGAGAGACATTAGGGACTGGGCTGAGGATGCGTCGCGCAGCAGCAGTTCTGAATGTGATGTGGGCTGCGATGGTGATGCGGGTCTCTGCAACGGGTCCAATCCATGCAGCAGTGGAGATGCATTGGTTCTGCTCAGGGTTGTTCCCTGTAGCAGAGGAGATGTGTCAGTTATGCTAGATCTACAGAGGCTGGCTAAGCACTTTAAGCCCACTTCCAAGGGTCCAGGACTGGGGTGGCATCACTTGGCAGGGTAGACTCACAGGTGGCAGTCCAGGTGCAGCTGCAAGGTTGTTGGAGCCTTCTGTTCCCGAGGCTCAAGTCAAGAGGCCAGCCAACTAGCCCTAGGAGTCACTCTGTGGTTGTGGGTTCAAGAGATGTAGATCCAGTTCCTCTTACCCAGGCAGGAGGTCAGCAGCCAGCAGGTCTGCACAGCAAAGCAACTGCACCGCAAGGCAGTGGTACAGCAGAGAGTATTTCAGCAGCACAGCAGTTTTTCTTCCAGGCAGAGGATCCACAGGTCCAGATGTATACTGAAGTGTTGATGTCTGAGGTCCAGTATTTATACCCAGTTGTGCCTTTGAATTGGGGGAGACGTTTCTGGAGGTTTCCCTTTGATGTTCCCAGGCATCCTGCCTTCCCTGTTTCTGCTCCAGTTTTACTAAAGGGGGTATGCATCCCTTTTTGTGGAGGCAGGGCACAGCCTATTCAAGAGTATATGATGCTGTCTCCAGCTCCTCCCTCCCATCCTGCCAGTGATGGCCTATCCAGGCACACCTAGGCTCCTTATTGTGTGTGGTTGTCTAGGAGGGATATACAAAGCTCACCTGTCAGCTACACCCAGTCATGTGACTCAGGTACAGGCTACAGACACTAAATGGCTAATGCAGGGAAATGCCAACTTTCTAAAAGGGGCATTTTCAAAATGTTATTTAAATACCCGACTTCACCATACGTTAGGATTTTTCTTTATATTTCCAAACACACCAAACTTGAACTGATTACCTGGTCCATCCCTATTTGGAAATTACAGCTATTGAATATAATAAGGCAATTCCAATGTTAGTCTATGTGAGAGCAATGAAAAACAAATTTAAGAGCTTTTCACTATCGGGACATGCAAAACTTAAAAGTGCATGGCCTATTTTTTAAATGCACTACACCCTGCCCTCTGTGCTGTCGTGGGCCCGCCCTGGGGTAACTTATATGTATAGAAAGGGAAGGTTTAGGTCTGGCAAAATGTTTATTTTGCCAGGTCAACATGGCAGTTAAAAACTGCACACACAGGCTGCAATGGCAAGCAGGAGCCATGATTAAAGGGCTACTTAAGTGGGTGACACGATCAGTGCTGCAGGCCCACTAGTAGCATTTAGTTTACCAGTCCCTGGGCACATACAGTTCCACTTTACTAGGGACTTGCAAGTAAATTCAATTTGCCAGTTTGGGAGTAAGCCAATGTTTCCATGTTTTAAGGAGTGATCACACGCCCTTTAGTATTGGTTTGCAGTGGTAAAAAGCGCAGAGACCTAAGTTCAGCAAAAATGAGATCAGGAAAAATGGAGGAGGAAGGCAAGAAATTGGGGAAGAGTCAGACCCCCCTAAGGCTGACAGGTTTAACACCCCCTGAATGTATATTGTAGGAAGACTGTTCTTTATATGATACACCAAAAAGAGGTATACCGTGCAAATAGTCCAAGTATTCCTTTACTAGTAGACAGGGGCTGTCTCTAGCAATCCCTAGGCGCTCTTTTAGGAGTGTTAGATATCTGCTGCACACACATAGCCAATAAATGGCCCACATGACTCAAAAAGGAGATCCATACCAATTTATAAAAATAGCACATATTTTTATATAACGTTAAGCACCAAGATCATCAAAATCAGGTAAGTACTTTTTTTAAATAGCAGATTTGAAGAAAACAGGTTTTTGATACTTTAAATCGTAATGGAAACACGTCACAGCAATGCTAACTTAGGAAGAAATCATGTATTGCAACAGTGACTTACGGGACCAATCTTATGGACTTAAGGTGGGTATGGAGGTGAGGTCCAAGGCAGCACCAACAGTTCACTTCAGGCAGTACTGGGAAGGCCAGGTGCAGATGTAACTTACAGCATCAGGTGCCGCATTCATGATTATGGAGATCGGTCCAACGGAAAAGGGGCTTCAGGCTCGGACTGGGAGGCCAGTCGGGCTGAACCAACAGGGGGGCTCAACTCTTGCGATGTTCTGGGATGTGGGGACACCTTTGGTCCACTTCTCCAGAGATGACAGGTGCAGAGGTGTCTTTAGGC
The DNA here is from genome assembly GCA_963921515.1 of Calotriton arnoldi. Taxonomy (NCBI): domain Eukaryota; kingdom Metazoa; phylum Chordata; class Amphibia; order Caudata; family Salamandridae; genus Calotriton; species Calotriton arnoldi. Next base: position 2,105,241 of record CAWUFW010001478.1, on the reverse strand, counting down.
GTCAGATTTTCGTCACCGGGAGCACTCGTGGCAGAGGGGGCCTGCAAACACAGGTTGCAGGTGGCGTAGAGAAGTCAAAAGTGGCCAAGTCTAAGGTGGGTTTTGTCTCTGGAGAGCCAGAGGGCCATGCTGGTGCCATTGGCTTGGGCTAGGAAGCCCACTTCAGCTTGGGCTAGGTTCCATGGGTGCAGTGGTGTTTGGCGGTGTAGAGGTTTTGCGATCCGGAGTGCTCACAATCTTCGTTGGGGTTCCTGCAGCATGCAGGGAAGCAGCTCCACTGCTCCACAGGAGTTCTTGGCTGGTGCCAAGTCAGTTGCTTCTTCTGCAGTTCTTGCTTTTGCGGCTCTTCAACCCTTCTTCTTCTTTTGGTCAGCACGATCCTGATTTCTTGGTGCCAGGGCTCCCCTAAATACTGTATTTTGGGGCATTAGGGGAGTATTGGATAGTAGCCAATGGGCTACTGATCACATCCTGGGGAAAGTGGGTATAACCCTGTCCCAGAGATCCTAAATTTGCCATCAACAAGATGGTAATTTCTGAAAAGTCCCATCCACTTCAGGTAGCCCAGTTCAGGGGTGGTGCTCGCTTGAGAGTGGACACGCCTGTTTTGCCTAGCTAATTTTCTTGCCTGTCCAGATGCCAAAGGGCTCTGGACAAAGGGAGTCAGTTTCCTCTACTGTGAGAGAAGCCAGATTCACATACGAAAGGGGGTGAGCCTCTCTGTAGCTCCTTGGCCTTGAATTGCTAATCTGCAGGTCATCCAGTTGAGGCAGGGGTGCAAGGCACCCCCTGCAGGGGCAGGCTTGCTCTATGGCCCCCGAAGTCCTAAGGCCCTCACCCTTGGGAGCAGCCGCAGTCCGTGCGGGTAACAGCGGTGGGGCCCCGTGGGGGGGATTTCAAGGGACGATGCAGAGGGAAACTTAATTATTTCTTTAAATTTTCCTCTGCATCGTCCCCTGAAATCCCCCCCCCCATGCAGCCCCACCGCTGTTATCTGCACGGGCCGCGCCTGCTTGGGAGTCAGAAACTCGTCTTTGGTAGCAGGCTGGTTAGAACCAGTCAGTCGGCACACTAGTGACTGGTAAGTTTTGAGGGGGCACCTCTAAAGGGCCCTCTGTGTGCATGTATTATTCAATTTGATACTAACATCAGCACGGGTTTAATGCGAGATGTTTGATTTGATACCAAATATTCCTTTTGTCAGTGAAACCATAATGTAGCTGGGTAACTTGTAGTGTCCAGCACATGCATGTAAAATGGCTTCTCTGTTCACTTGTAGTGGCAACAATGAAACTGACCAGCACAGGGGCATACCTGATTGTGCGGTGACACCCTCACATGTAGTGTAGTACACCCTGCGTGAGGGCTGTAAGGACTGCTGTAGGGGTGACTTACCTATACTGTATGCAGGATCAGTATGCATGGCACACAAACTGTGTGCCATTTCTTGTTTTCACTTTCATCTGACCAAGACATTCAACCTGCAGTGGCAGCTTACATGATCTCGGTGCAGGGGCCCTTAGGGTGGCACAATTTGTGCTGCCGCCCTTAGGGACCCTCTTTAGTACCTCAGGCCCTAGGTACCATGGGTCCCATTTACTAGGAACTTTCAGAGGGTATCAAAGGTATTGCCAATTGGGGGAAGCAATTGTACAGTTTTGGGAAAGAGATCTGGCTCTGGGGCCATGGTTGGCAGGAACCCAGTGTACTTCCAGTCAAAATCACATAGAATGCCAGGCAAAAAGTGGGGGTGATTATGTCAAAAAGGCCCTTTTCTACATATATCTTTTCTCTTTATGCAGTGGCTGTCTCCCTGCCTGTAAGTTCTCTGCTGTACACACACATTAATCAGGGCTTGTCCTTCTGGCGATATCTGATCTAGCTTTATCCCGAACGGGTTTGTCTTGTTTTATCAAGGTTTCATTTGTTAGAGGAATCACAAAGGTGAAAGGAGCACAGGATGAAGAGCATATTAATCAAAATGTCTGAACTCCACCTGACATCACACAGCATGCTTAATCTATGTTGACTCCTAGGTGCTGGTGAAACAACTGTTTAGGCTTAATGAATTAAACTGAACATCTTCAATGGTGTTATTCTAAGAACAAAATCAACAGGGGAAATTGCCTTTAAACATTGAAGTAAGGTGCTTTCCTCTAAAAAGTTTATGTATTACTAAAAAAGAAATAGTCACGCTAAAGATGTAACCGCTGTTTCAAAGGAAATGCCTAAAACATTCCACTACAACACCCGGGCTGCTGGTCTATTTCAGGTCTATTTACTTTATCAGAAAGGGGAGTCATAGGTATGGCTGGAGCTTTAACACTGGCATATTTATAGTGTAGAATAAACAGTGTCGAAAGAAAATGATGTACACTTACATCCTGGAAAACCACTTGGATTTAAGAACCTGTGGGCAGTAAACCTTAAGGCGAGTAAGGAAGCTGGCATATGATTGTTAATACTTGCCTTCCTACTTTCACAAAAACAAGCACTAGCAAAACCAGTGGGGCTGGCCTTAGCACGTCTGTGGTTTTTCAGTTTTTTTATTTAATTTCCAAATGTGTGCAATGGTGTTAGACCTGGCATCATTGGCTTGGGTTTCCCCTGTATTTTTGCCTTTGCCTCCTGTGTTTTTGCTGTGTGTTGGACTTCGTTTTGCTGGTCTAGAAGCTTTGGGTGCTTTGCGACTGCTGTTCAGTGCCAAAGTGCAAGTGCTCCCTTTGTCAATTGTTGTTATGGATTGGTATTTCCATGATTGGTCTATTTGGTTTACTGTTAAAGTCCATAGTACAGTGCACTGTGTGTGCCCAGGGCCTGTAAACCAAATGCTGCTAGTAGGCTTGCAGCACTGATTGTGCCACCTACACAACCAGCCTTGCAACAAGGCCTGCCATTGTGGTGCCTGTGTGCAGTCTAGCACTTCCATGTGGGCCTGGTAAGTGCAGCCAATTGCCAGACCCTAACTTTCCCTTTTCTTGCTTTTGAATCACCCCTAAGGTAGGCCCAAGGTACCCCTGTGGGCAGGGTGCAGTGTATGTGAAAGGTAGGACATGTGTGTGGCTTGTCCTGATAGTGAAATACTGCCAATTATGTTTTTCACTATTGTAAGGCTATCTGTCCCTATGGGATATAATGGGGAGTTTGCTTATAACATCTTATAAGCATAACTGCCCATGGGAACACAATAGGGAAATAAAGTTTGATATGCCTGAACTCAGAATGTTCAGATGCATCTTTTAGTGAGGGTGATTTTTACATTCTGGGTTTGAAAATACCACTTTTAGAAAGTAGGTATCTTCTTGCCTAACCATCCAGTGTGCCTCTGCTAGGTTGTGTATTGAATGTCTGGCTTTTGAGTGACAGGGGCTGGAGATGTGCATTCTGTTCAGACAGCCACTTGGGGGGGGGGGGTATGTGTGTGTTGCCTTTTCAGGGTGAGTCAGGGCTGAGCTGAATAGACCTGGGCTGCATTCAGAGTAGGGGGAGGAGATTTCTTTCACAACTGAGTGGGCCTGATCTGCCAAGGACAATGATGTCTCCACCTCCTGCCAGGAAGCTGCACCAGAGAGGACAGAACTGGTTTTGGCTGGGCAAAGAGCTTCTCTGCCACAAAGAGCAAAGGAATTGTATTATAAAATGAGAGGTCCAGACCCCAGACTTTTAGATCACTTCTGGGAAATCAAGAGGAACTTTTGCCAAGGAGAAGAGCTGGAGAAACTGAGGAGGAATACTGCCCCTGTGCTGCTTGCTGTCTGGGGTTGGCCTGTAGTGGGTACTTTCTGCCAAGGAAAGGGAAAGGACTTTGCTGTGTGCTGTGTCCCCTGCTTGAGGAAGATCTCCAAGGGCATGAAGAAGAGCTTGCCTCCTGTTCTGAAGTCTCAGGGACACAAAGCTCACTTCGTCAGCTATATGCAAATCAGTCTTGACCCTGTGCCAAATGGGAACAGTCCAGCCCGAACTGCCAAGCCAGGTCTTCCCTGGCCTGGAAACAAGCATCCTGGGACCGGTATCGGGGTAACACCCCTCATCAGCCAGGCTAGACATATTTGCATATAGCTGGGTCTGAACTGGGATGACGAATTGAGCTAAAGAACGATGATGGATTCAACCCAGATCTGTGTTACAAATACACATGTTATGTTATATAATGTTTATTGTTGAAAAATGAGAGGGCATTGCTAGAGCACTGAGCCAAATATCCCTGCGATAGACCATTTTAGATGCCTGACAAATAAAGAGGAGTTAACATCATCCAAGAGTGCAGTTTATAGTGTAGCCCATTGGCTACATAGTGAGGACTCAAAATTTGATAAATGGGATTAAATGTAGATTTAGTACAAATTCAAAGTCAAACTGATGTACACAAGAATATGATAGAAAAATACAGAATCGCTACTGGCAATCGAAATTGTCTGACAAAGTTTAGTCTCAGCAGTATAAAGCATACAAGGAATTCAGTAATAACAATGCAGAAAATATGGAACAAAATGTGGTGATCAGTATACGTTTTCCGGTCCTCTTGCCTAAACATGAGTAAATCTAAATTACCTAAAATAAGCCTGAAATAAGTAGCATTAATTGCGACAACCCTAATTAGATCCAGTAAAGCAGGAAGATGTCAGCATTGTAGAGATTTCTGTAGTAGTTTTCCAAACTCAGGAGTATTGCATAGCACAAAGTCACACAACAGAAATATAGCAAAGAGGTCTCTACCCCTCTGAGTCTAGAAGGAATCTGCCTAAAGCTTAAGTGTGACCACCAATTAAAACTCCACAGAACATTCGAGAATCCCACATCATATGTCCCACTACTTTTCCATGTTCTCACAGTTGAACTTGGCAGCCTTATTCAATACTCTCATCTCATTGTCTGAACATCAGGATGTCCTTGGCATCCTCTTGTCTACAGATATAACATGAATAAATGTCCTTCTTTGTTCATTAGCACCTCTTGTCCTTGCCTAAAAGTTCTTCTCCCGAGCCTCACTGTCTCTCATACACAATGTGCTTTTCACTAACTATACGATCATATGAACGCACCTGCAAAGAAGAAGAAAACATTGCAACCCGAGGAAACTTTCACATTGACGGTTTAACCCCTTTCGTGCGGCGCAAATTTTCGCGCTGTGCGGGGATTCTAATGAGTGGGCGGGATTCGGACGGCCAGGGGCCGTCCTGCGCACACGCCCACCGTGACGCGTGACGGCTCCCGGCCGTCATGAGCATGCAAGGGGTTAACATTAGAGTCCGAATGGTTAAGGCCTTTGGTCAAGCTAACGTAGCAAATACTTCAATACACATTTAAATGCATGGTTAAGGATACATATACAGTTATTAAATAAATGCATGATACTATTCAAATGAATACTTAAAAGAATATATATATATATATATATATATATATATATATATATATATATATATATATATATATTCACTGAAAAAACCATAGGTTTCAGGGACGTTATAGTTACAAATTAGCATTTAAAAAACCTTTGAAATTCACTGAAAAAACCATAGGTTTTAGGGACAGTTATAGTTAGTTGGACATTGCACTCGTACAAAACCCGTGAAATTCCCCCGTTATAGTTAGTCCAGCTAACTATAACTCGCGCCCCACAATGCACTGCTGATGACGTCACATATTACATCACTCATGACATGGTCAGTGACATCACTGATGACATCACTGATGACATCTCAAATGACATCACTGATGACATCACTGATGACATCATCCAGTGACTGTGTGTTTCTGTAAAGTTTAAATATTTTTAATATATATAGGAAAAGACGTATTGAAGAATGAGTGGGTGTGTAAGTGTCTGTATGGATGATTTAGTAGGTGCGTGACTGACTCTATAAGTGAGTGATTTAACGTATCTTACTGAATGCATGGGTTAGTGACTAAACTGGGTGAATGTCTGTATCCGTCTGTCTGTTGCTGTGTAAGTGGCTGCATGTGTTTGTGAATAGCTACATGAGTGTCTATATGAGTTATTGAATGCTTGTCTGAGTATCTGTATGGGTGCCTGAGTGTTTGTGTGGGAGGGGTGTGTGCAACTCTGTGCATAGATGTGTGAGTGGGTGATTCACTGGGTGGATGGTTTCAAGAGTGCAACTGTGATAGACTGTATGGGTGGGTAAGTGTGTGTAAGAGTGTGTTAGTGAGTGAATGTATGTCCCAGTGGTACATGTGTGAGTAACTACATATGTGAAAGGCAGTATATATGTGTGTTGGAGTATATAAATAGCTATAAGCGAGAGTGAGTGATTGTGATAGTGGCTGTATGGATGAGTGTGTGCTTGTATCAGTGATTGTATAAGAGCGTAAGAATGTGCTACTATTTGTATGAGTAAGTGAGCTGGTGTGTGTATAACTGTATAGGTGAGTAAATGGTAGTGTGTTTAATTATTTGCATGACTGACTAGGTGTGTGAGTACCTCTATGGATGAGTGGCGGTGTTTGAGTGTCTATATAGGAGTATGAGTGCATATGATAGTCCTGTACTGAGTGACCGTAAGTATGAGTGACTGTACGGGTGAGTGAGTGGATGTGTGCGTAGACCTAAGAATCAGTGAGTGGGTATGTAGTTATTGGTGTTGGAGTGTCTATGGTTTTGCGAATGGCAGTCTGTAATTTAGAGTGGGTGTATCAAAGGTTATATTAGAGTGTGAGGAGGTGCATCAGATTATCACATGGATGATGTCATCAGTGATGTCATTTGAGATGTCATCAGTGATGTCATCAGTGATGTCACTGACCATGTCATGAGTGATGTAATATGTGACGTCATCAGCAGTGCATTGCGGGGCGCGAGTTATAGTTAGCTGGACTAACTATAACGGGGGAATTTCACGGGTTTTGTACGAGTGCAATGTCCAACTAACTATAACTGTCCCTAAAACCTATGGTTTTTTCAGTGAATTTCAAAGGTTTTTTAAATGCTAATTTGTAACTATAACGTCCCTGAAACCTATGGTTTTTTCAGTGAATTTCAAAGGTTTTTTAAATGCTAATTTGTAACTATAACATGTCTGAAACCTACAGTTTTTTCAGTGAATTTCAAAGGTTTTGTAAATGACAATTTTTAAATGTATTAATTGTTATATAAATTTTTTTCATACTGATTTCCAAATTTTTTAGAAACAATTTTTTTTACATATTTTATTTTTTAAATTACATTGTAATTACATTATACATTACATTACAAAAAATACTTTCTCAGAATGAATTACTTTAGTTTAATTACTTTGCACATAGGCAATAGACTTTTAAGTACAGTAGTTACAGTTGTTGCAATGGGCAACACATTTTCAAACACAATGCAACATTCAGCTCAATGTGAATTTCTAGTTAAATGCAATTAGTTACTTTAGGGATTACTTTTCTAACCACATTACTGGATCCTAGATTCAGTCCTGGGACATCTCCTGTAAACAGTTGAGTAAAAGCGTTTTGGTTACAGTCGTGATTTTTAAGGAATATTATTGTACTTTAAAAGTTCACACTTAGAAACTTTTTCTCATAGAATCACCAATGTTATCCTATGGAAGGAAATTCACTTAGAAGTTAAAAACTGTTATCGTTACTTTTTCTTACTCAGTGTTGGATCCTGGATCCAGCACTGGTGCATCTCCTGTAAACAGTTGAAAGAATGCGTTTAAGTCATACAGGCGATTTTTTAGGAATATTTGTAGTTTGTGAAAATCGACACTTTGAAACTTTTCTGCTGAAAACCAGACAATGGATTCCTATGGAAGGAAATTCAAGTTACTAGTAAGTACGGTTAAAATTACTTTTGAGGATCAGTACTGGGCTGAAAGATGCAGCACTGAGGTCTCTCCTGATAACAGGTGAGTAAATCGGAATTCGTATTTCGGCTGATTTTAGAGGACTATTTTAAAGTTCCAAAACTCCACACTTAGAAGAATTTCCAAGTGAAACCAGTCAATGTTAGCCTATGGAAGGAAATTCAAGTTACTGGTAAGTACGGTTAAAATTACTTTTCAGGACCAGTACTGGGCTGAAAGATGCAGCACTGAGGTCTCTCCTGATAACAGGTGAGTAAATCAGAATTCGGATTTCGGCTGATTTTAGAGGAATATTTGTATGTTTCAAAAATCAACACTTAGAAACTTTTTCAGCAAAAAGCAGGCAATGATAACCTATGGAAGGAAATTCAAGTTACTGGTAAGTACGGTTAAAATTACTTTTGAGGATCAGTACTGGGCTGAAAGATGCAGCACTGAGGTCTCTCCTGATAACAGGTGAGTAAATCGGAATTCGTATTTCGGCTGATTTTAGAGGAATATTTTAAAGTTCCAAAACTCCACACTTAGAAGAATTTCCAAGTGAAACCAGTCAATGTTAGCCTATGAAGGAAATTCAAGTTACCGGTAAGTACGGTTAAAATTACTTTTCAGGACCAGTACTGGGCTGATAGATGCAGCACTGAGGTCTCTCCTGATAACAGGTGAGTAAATCGGAATTCGTATTTCGGCTGATTTTAGAGGAATATTTGCACAATGGTGAAGAGAGGGGGCGGGGCCTGAGGTGACATCTGTGCAAACGCGCCCCGTGGCGCGTTTTAAGTTGGGGGATTAAGTCCCCTTGAATCATGAGGGTCCCTACGGGCCAACTAGCCCACCAGGAACCTCCAGTATGCGCCAGGGGGCTGCGTTGCAGAGACATGTACAGAGGCCACACCCTTTTACACCTCTCTGCAACGCAGCTCTGTGGCGCATTTTGGACGTACCTGTTGGGCTAGTTGGCCCCAGGGACCCTCAGGATTGAAGAGGATTTAATTCCCCATCTTAAAACGCGCCACGGGGCCTGTTTGCACACATGTCACCTGAAGCCCCGCTCCCTCCCTTCACCACTGTGCAAACGCGCCCCGTGGCGCGTTTTAAGTCGGGGGATTAACTCCCTTGAATCCTGAGGGTCCCTGGAGTCCAACTAGCCCACCATGTTCCTCCAAAAGCGCCACAGAGCTGCGTTGCAGAGAGGTGTAAAAGGGGCGTGGCCTCTGTACACCTCTCTGCAAGGCAGCCCCTGGCGCATACTGGAGGTTCCTGGTGGGCTAGTTGGCCCCAGGGACCCCCAGTATTCAAGGGAGTCGTTCCCCTCTGCAAACGCGCCCCTGGCGCGTTTGCAGAGTGGTGAAGGAAGGGGGCGGGGCCTGCGGGCCCGATCGTTTTTTTTTTCCCCCTGAAGGGGAGCCGTGTGGCCCCCTTCCTTTTTCCTATTTTTAGGCCCTGGGGACCCCATCCCCCAGGGCCTTACCCCTTTTTTTAAATTAAAATAAAAATAAAAAAACGGGAAGGGTGCCGCGTGGCCCCCTTCCCTGGGCCTGTATTGGCCCCGGGGACCCCATCCCCGGGGCATGGCCTCTTTTTGTTTTTATTTGGAGGGGGCTGCGTGGCCCCCTCCTCAGGCCATTTAAGGCCCCGGGGACCCCATCCCCCGGGGCCGGCCTTGCACTTTTTAAAAAAAAAAATTACTTTGGGGAGGGGGCTGCGTGGCCCCCTCCCGGGCCACTTATGGCCCCGGGGACCCCATCCCCGGGGCCTGGACTCTCGTTGGGGACTGTGGGGGTCCCCAAACCCCCACAGTCCCGCCGGCTCCCCGTGTCCTACGGGAGCCGGCATTGCTTACACATGGGGAGCAGCTAACATGCTGCTCCCCATGTGTAAAGCTATCGGCTTTGGATATTGGAAGAGAGAGCAGGTTTCCTGCTCTCTCTTCCAATATCCAAAGCAGTTGCAATGACAGGACGGGAGCCGCGAGGCTCCGTCCTGTCATTGCAAACAGCAATGTCCCGGGGGTACGCACCCGGGACACTGCAGGAGCCGGCCCTGGGGGGTGGTGGTCCCCAGGGCCATCAAGGGCTCCAGGAGGGGGCCGCGCGGCCCCCCTCCCTACATCGAGAAAGCCCCGGGGAGGTGGTGGTCCCGGGGCTTGGGGGTCCAAAACGGACCCCCATTTTCATTTTCTTAGTGCCCCGGGAGGTGGTGGTCCCCGGGCGTGTGGGGGCTGGAGCCCCCCACACAGGTTTTTCAAATATAAAAAGAAGCCCCGGGAGGTGGTGGTCCCCGGGGCTGCGGGAGGGCTCATTTTTTTTTTGCCCAGGGGGTCCTTGTGGGACCCCCTGAGCAGACCTAGGGGGTCAGGGTGTTTCTACCCCGCCCCCTTTGTGCGCTTTGCGCACTTGTTTCTGTCCCTCGGTTCTACCGAGGGACAAAATGGCTGCCAACACTTCCTGATTTGGAGTGTTGACAGCCAATTAACATAAAGCTCGTGCTCGGGAGGATCCGCGGCCCTAGATATACCTATCTTTTTTTCTTTTGATTTTCTCAGCAACTACTGAACGGATTTACACCATTTAACCAAGAACTACCTCTTTGCCAAATTTGGTGTAATTCCGTTCAGCAGTTCGGGCTGTAGCCGTGTCTAAAGTTTCCTATGGAAAATTGCATGGGGAAAACGCGTTTTGGGACCCCCCTTTTTTCTCGGCCCCCGCTTGACGAATCCCCCCGAGACTTTCAGGGTAGGAGCGGACCGGAGCGGGCCACAAAGTTTGAAAATTTTGCGAAGATACGTCAACCGGCAAGAGAGTTATTTCAAATAGAATGTCGCGGATTTCCTATGGATAATAGGTTGTAACTATAACTATCTACTGGCGACCGCCAGTAGATAATATATATTTTCTTTTAAGTAATTCATATTATATATATATATAATGAACAAAATTACTCAAACCACACAAATGCAAATATACATGAAAACTGCAATTTGGCATCTCTATAAGGAAAACATTATCATCACACTCATGTAAATGTCTGAATTATACAGCAAATGCACCTTCACTATTCTGGTCAAGTGCACCACTTTACGTTAATGATATTAAAGCACACAAATATATGGTACTACATGCGCATATATGGCATAGTCAAGATGTGAATGGGTGGAGCCAAAATTACGCTGTTCCATCATCATGACCTACTCAATACCTTGCCTCTCATGAATCATTGCTCCTCCCTACGCAAAGCTGCTTCAAAGACAGGCTTAAAAAAAGAAATAACTAACAAACTTGCAATTGAAAAGATGTGGTATCTATGCACACTGCAATTGGATCCATTTTTTCTGAATTTGGATGTGTAAGTGCACTGGCACATGCCTTTTTATGATGAGTGCCGTAGGGAATTCTTAGGAGAATGGAGCATGACATGAACCAATACCAGATCCTAATTGTGACACATTTGAAGTCCATTCCTTGGGATCCTCTCCAAGCACCAGAGAAAATTTATATTTGCACGGGTAATGAAAAACATTGCAATTGCGAATAAAAAAACATCAGATATTCGTCAGTACATCAGAAGATTAGTTACAATCGAAGTGCCTCGTTAAAAGACACAATTCTAAAATGCATAGCATCAGCATTAGATATTTGCACAGGGATGAGTGAAAGTGCAGTTTGGCGACAATTTCAAAGGTCCAACCCACAAGATGGTAAAGTGCGACTGGGCAATACTCCCAGTTAAAATAAACTTCAAGTAAGTTAATCCAAACTTGTAAAGCTTTAACATTCAAATTAAAATCGTTCCTTCCTTTAGTCGCACTTGTCACTTTCTCTATATTGTCAGTCATCATGTTTGACAAGTGATGTAAAATAGTGGCCTAGAGATCAGAAGATACAACGCCCGCAGGCTGCTAGTTTAACCATATGTATGACGGCCGAGCAATGCAGGAAAAAACTATGGGGCTTATTTACAAGCCCCTTACACCGTCGGTAAGTCACTTTTTCCCATATTAAAAGTGACGCACCGGCAGCGCAAGGGGCTTGTAAATAAGCCCCTTAAAGTCAGGCAGAGAAAGAAGAGCTTGTCGGCAAAGAGGGTTGGCCAAGCTTCTCTTATCATCTGGCCAATCAGCAACAGCGAGCCAATTTGTGCACATTTGCATTAAAGTTACTTCAGATAGTTTGATTTACTCAAACCACACCTTTAGGCCCTCTGATAGATAAGTCAGCGTCGCCACTATATTGGTCAGTTTAAAATAAAATGTGCTTTCTTCTCAATCAAAGCTTCTAGGGATGGAATTATGCATAATCTCCAGTCAGTTCATTGTCCTCAGGCTCAGTTTTATTTTGTTAAATGGTCCTCTTTTTAGAGAGATTTAGCAAAGCACTCTATGATTTGTGGCGAAGAACCTTTCATACAGAACAGTACTACTTGACATCAGGTTCTGATGGCAGTTGAAATGAAAATATGTTGAAGGTACATTTTGCGCCACAGCAGTAAAGCTGGGCAGATACACAATATATGCGAGAAGTCTTCCCGAGGGTATTGACATAACCTGCAGGCCTTGTTCTCCATTGCTAGATGCCATTTTGGGAGAGCATCGATTGGTGGCAAAATTCCGTATCTGGCTTGGAGCACTTTAATTTTAAAAGCAATTGAATTTTTAAAATGGGAGGAGCATCATGACCTATTCAATACCTTGCCTCTCATGAGTCACGGCTCCTCCCTGCACAAATCTGCCTCTAAGCCTGGCTTATTATATATATGCAATGCAATTGAACCAGTATTTTCTGAATTTGGATTTGGACACGCACTGGCAAATGGTGATGCACATGTCAGCTTTTTTATGATGAGATATATCTCTTATGTGGATGACCAGAAATGTATTTGTTGGTGCATGTTTTAATGTTTTTTCTTTAATGTAAAGGAGCAGGCTAAGCAGAATATTGTTTTGGGACCAATTTGAGCTCGATAACAGTTTGGTGAGAAAATTGAAAGCATTGCTAACATGAATAAAGCGCAAACATCAATGCAGTGCAAAAATCACTGCAGTGAAAACCTTGTTTACAAATTCATACACCAAGGCACCCATTACTGGATACAGAAATAACATTGTGCATTTCCAAGAGTTAAATATGTGACAGGCAAATAAGAAACAATGGGGCATATTATCAAGAAACGGCGTTAAAATTATCGCCGCTTTAGCGGCAGAAAACTGCCGCTAAAGCGGCAATAATGGGCTTGATAATATGCCCTTGAGAATTCCAATAGAAGCCCATGTTCTGGTGTCAACATGGGCTTCTATTGGAATTCTCAAGGGCATATTATCAAGCCCATTATCGCCGCTTTAGCGGCAGTTTTCTGCCGCTAAAGCGGCGATAATTTTAACCGCGTTCTTGATAATATGCCCCACAGATTTTCAGTACCGGTATCTTTATTTATTTAGAAAAGAAAACTAGATCATTAACTTTTACCAGTCAGACTCTGCTGTAAGCAATTAAACAGTGCTAAACGGATCCCAAAACAACCGAGTTCAATAGGGGATATTTAAGAGAATGGAGCATGACTTGAGCCTATACCAGATCCTAATTGTGATACATAGTCTATTCCCTGTGTTCCTCTCCAAGCACCAATAACAAGCAAAAGGTAAAAAAAGAAATATATCGTTTGAGTTCCTTTATTTTTTTTTACATTGATACAAAAGAAGTTGGTTGCTGGAATGAACACTGCAAAAAGGAAATTAAGGGAAAGTTAAAGCTGGCTGGATAACAAGGAAGCTAGTGAGTCAACTGAATCATCAAAGCCAGGAGAAGTACAAATAAGATCGAGTGAGGATTTTATTTTCCTTTAGCATGTCTTATGGTAGTAAGAGCATCAAATCTGTGTTAACAAACTCCCTTACACCACAATGTTAGGGGGTTTATTGGCCCTATCAAGTGTTGCTCTCTCCACTTTATGATTAGGGCTCCGACAGTCATCCTCTTTTTTTCTAGTTAAAGGAAACATTTTCTTAGATATCACTTTCTTCAAGATCCTAATTACTAATGGGAAGCCACCAATGAGTCAGAGGCTTATGGGATCTTTCTGGCCCTGGGTAGGTTTTTGATAGAGACAGATTATGGACTGCTTGAGTGAAAAATATCCAGACCATTGTTTGAGGGAGGGATTAATATTAATGTGATGACAAAGTCTGAAACATTTGAAGAAGCTACCTGGCAGCCACGGCGGAGTGGAATTTGGGACGCAGTTCATTTGCTTCATGTTATATAGGAGCTGGGCAATTTCTTCTTCAGGCATTGAAAGAAATCTGAATGTGCAAGGGTCTTGCAATAAAGCGTGGCAAACCTTGCTGTTTTAGTGGACCTGAAAAGTGTCTCCTGTGGTGTTGTTGGGCAGAAGAAATAAATTTTGTCACAAGTGTCTAGAGTATCTACAGGTTTTCAATGGCATAAGAAATGAGAACTTGTAGATCATCCTATTAGTTGGTTTGCATAGGTAATTTGATTATGCCAGTAGGTTGGATTAGTGTTCATAATTTGTTCTTGAAAAAGCTGAGTTGCACTGCACAAGCTACCTTTTCAAACAATGATATTTTTCCAGTGTTTTACACTTCAAAGTTATGTGGGTTTAGTGTAAGGAGTGTTAATTCTTAAAGAGATTGAGATTTTGGGCTCTGGAGTTTACTTTCAGAGCTAGGTTTTTCTAAAAGTCATAGTTTTCCATCATTGAGCGAAATGTTAAGAAATTGATGTTGAAGTTGGAAGTTCAATGAGGGGTTAAAATGGCAATTGGTAAAACATTTCTGTATCTTTTATAAAAGAATCCACCAGCTCCATTATCTTAGCAATGTTTGAGGGGTGCTATCTCAAAGGATATGAAAAATAATCAATTGAGATTATTGGTGCAATAGTGATATCAAAAAACTCAACGTGTATTAAATATAAGGTCTGTGGTGTGTAACGCGGTGTAGGTGGTTTGGGTGATGTAATTCTTCAAGATAAAAATAGTAATTCTTTCTAGAAAGTCTTTTGAGCAAGGAGAGTCTGGGGGGGGTTGATGTGTAAATGGAAATTCCCCACAAGTAAAATTGAATTAGGCCCTAGAATTGCTTCTGTAAGCCATCCAATGAACTTGTCCACAGAGTTCAGGTTTTCGGAACATTTAATATGTATCTTTCCTCCAGAGTGAAACATAATTTATCAAAATATGTTTTTTTTCATCCACTTAATCCTTTGGATTTACAATAGAAAATATTTCTGCATATTACTGCTCCTTAAAGATTTGACTTCATATCTGATATTATGCTAACAATTATTTTCTCTTACATACTTTTTCAATTATGTGGATATTCACTAGGAATGTATCTTCAATATGAAAGGTTAAGTAGAAAAACAATATGGTAAGATTCCAAGCTAATATATATATGAGGTAGTAGCTGTACAATAATGGTATTACAAGAGTTTCACCCTATTACAAATTGGCAATTTAACCGTGATAGCCACCCGTGGAAGCTCAACACAGTCCAGTAGTGACAAGCTTAATAGGGAGTATAATTGCAAAGAGCACGGTCTTTTTTTCACTGGGTAAACTGCTCATTGAAACTGAACACAGCATGCAGAAAATAGTGCTCAAAGCTGCAAAAACACTATGCTACGCTGCCCACTTCACTATAATTGGACAGACATTTCTAGCCTGTCAAGTAAGTAATTCCTCATTATAGGCAAATTACCCTGAGGGTTTTTTCCATAAAATAGAATTCTGCGCTAGCTGAAATGTAGGTGCAAGCTTCTGCATATTGAGGCTTTTTAAATACAGACAATAAAGAGAACATGAGAACTGATCAAGGTGGAATGCTGCAGCTCCAAACAATATGTTGAGGTATCTATGAATTTGTCAGCTCACAAGTTATGCCATGTTTACATCATGCATTATATGTTCTGAATATGTGACAGTGGCAAGGAGGAGTCAAAACAACAAAGCTAGACTGGCAATTGAGGGCAGCTAGTTCAAATATGAACTAATGGGTGAAGGGTGATCTTAACACCTCCTGAGTCATTCTCTGGGATCAGAACTTTAGGCTGTGGGCAGAGGACACATATCCAAGGCTCCAATGAAATATGCACATGCCCACATATCAAAGGTGCCAAGGAATGCTCAATCAGCTGGGAATGGAGGAGGAACTAGTACTATGCTGTAGGCTCATTCCAGAAAGTGCATTGACACCTTTGATTCCTTGGCAAGAAGCACCCACCACAGAGCTCCTTGTAAGACAAAACACATTTGCGCTCCTTAACCAGGATGAACAAACTCTCCTAACTCATTTCTGCAGTCTGAGGTGTTCTCTAGATAAAATGTGCTTATCACTTGCACTGGGGCCATTCACGCTCATTGATTATAATTTGCCACTATTGAAATCTCTATAAGATGAAATTCCTAATGAAATGCAGTTCTCTAGATTGAAACCTATACAATGACCCTTTCATTCCTAGAGTTCAGGAGGTAACCTCTGAATTCCAACTGACCCCACACTGCTTTTGATATGTAATGAATATAATTTGTCATCACTCTACCTCATTACATTTAAAATGTTGAATTGTTTCAATGCAAATATACTACAAGGGATCATTGGTGTCAAAGGTCCTCAGTGTTTTGGATTTATATGTGCAAACATCATGTGCATGTCAATATACACATCACAAATAAAGCAAGAGTCGTAGCACTGTGGTGCACTACTCAGCTGTGTTAGTGTGCTCTCACTTATGATATGCTATGTGCAATATACCTGGAATACTCCTTGTTTATTTTAGCATTACATTTTAATTTAAGACAACTTGGCCTTTCAACATGTCCAGAAATGTTTCTATAGGGATTAGCCTTTGAAAACAAATGGATGGAGGTGTTTCTTTTGCTGCACCACATACGTTCAGAAAATAACATTGCAAATGCTTGAATCCTTACCTATCTAGATAAATACCATGAGCCGAAGAATGAGCTCAGACGATTTACCTGCTGGGGTTCTATCATGAACTAAAATTCATACACATGAATATATTTTGCAATATTATTCTATGGCTACACTGTGCATGGAAGAAAGCAAGGCCAGATGTATAATGGTTTTGCGACCAGTATTTTTGAGATCAGTAAATAATTTCACAAACTGACCTATGTACTAATAGGTTGGTATGCAATATTCCGAATTGTAGTGGGTCGCAATCCAACCTACCTCGTGTTTTAATGTGAAAGGTCACAAATTGCTTTTCACTACCACTGGAGACATTATGGAGTCAATCACAGTGCTGATGGCCTCCTAGAGTCAGAAGACCACCATGCCTGTAGTCAATGTCTATTAATCAACAAACATTTTTTTTAAATTCACAAAGGTGAAAAGGTCCCAAGAGGGTGCCTTGTCTTTTGTGAAAGGGTTGCCACCTCCTTTGGGGTCTCAGTAACTGTTTAGTGTTTTGCAACTGAATTGTGGTCACACAACATTGATATATATCATACTGATTCAGTATTTGGAAGGAACTTTTACAACATGTTCCTTCCAGATACCAAATTGGTATCTGTTCGCAATCCCATTTTAGCAGTTGGAAAACCTTTTCAGACTCTTTAAATGGGAAAAAACTAGTTTGGAGCCTTTAGCAAACCTAAAGTTCTTAGTGCCTCTTGCCGATTATACTTCAAAGTTTTAACACACTAATATTGAATGCCTGACTGTCTTGTACAAAAGGAAAGAAAATAAACATTATTTACAGTTCTCCTGGTCCTGAAACACTTTAACCGGGTATGGTAATGCAGAATGTAGGCATACACTTGACAGTGCATCCACATTACCCCAAAACTTGAAACCACTGCATCATTAACAGCTTTTCACAAGTCCTAACACAATTGCAGGAATTCCCATACAGGTGAGTCACTTGGCTGACAGCGTGGATTTGTTGGATACAATATCTACAATGCTGAGATAAATCTTTGCCACCAATGAATGATGTTGTTACAATAAACATTTAGAATATATTATGAAATTTTCTATAATGGTAGTGTGGGAAAATTAATAAACAATGGTGATTTGCTTGATTGAGAAAATGGCTCCACCTATTCCAGAAGAAGAATCCTTGTGTCAGCATGCAATAAAAGTATGGACCACATTGATCCAGGAAGCAATAGAAGGTTCTTGCTGTTAACCTTCTTCGGGTAATGATTTGTGGTTACAGAAGCTTTCATAGTACAATAAAGGCATGCTTACGAGGTTGCACTTTCAGCTTATAGTAGTCCAAGTGACCTTTTAGTGGCAGACAACATGTTTGCGTTCTCTCATTTGGGTTTTCCAACAGCAAATTGTATAGTAGTTGTTAGCAATGGGGGTCTCTAGTTGGCAGAGGTAGGTACATTTGTCCAAATGGGGACCCTTGCTTCTAGTCAGGGTAAGGGGGCTACACACTTTAGATAACCCCTGCTCACCCCTTGGTAGCTTGGCATGAGCAGACAAGCTTATCCCAAAGGCAATGTGTAAAGTATTTGTACCAACATGCACAGTAACACAGTGAAAACACCACAAATGGACACCACAACAGTTTAGAAAAATAAAATATCTTTATCTAAACTAAACAAGACCAAAACGACAAAAATACAACATACACAGTTAAAAATATGACTTTAAAAAGGTTTCAAGAACTTGTACCATAAAAAACTATGGATGCGTGATTTTTCCCCAAAGTACCTGTAGTTGCGTCAAAGTTCACCAAGACAAACAGCCGCAGCGTCGGAAAACAAAGAGATGCGACACTCCTGAGACCCTGAGGAGGCGATGCTACAGTCCCGCTGCACGCAGAGGAAGGGTTGCATCGATTATGGGGAGTGATGTGTCGATTCTTCGTGCCGGTTCCGGTCCACAGGTGATGCGTCGGGAAAGTGTGCCGCACAGGTACTATGCGTGGATCTTTGGGGTGCGTCGGCGATCGAGGCAGCGGCGTTGCGTGGCGCTGTGTCGGTCCCCTTCAGCCGCGATCCCTCGATGCGTCAATTCTTGCAGCGTTGACAGGCGCTGCAACGGTTTTCGCAGCAGCACGGCAATGCATGGAAATTCTTCTCGCGCCGTGAAGATGCTTCGGAAAAACAGTTGCAAGAAGAGCGATTCGTCGATTTCTGTAGTTCTTTGAGTTTCTTCTCTCTTCCAGCTCCCAAACAGCAGCAACAACCTCCAGAGGCCCAAAACTGACACCAGCACCTCAAAACAGGTCAGAACTCACAACAGCAGAGTTCAGGGGGGCTGGGGTTGAAGTCTTTGTGTCCCTGAGACTTCTGAACAGGAGGCCAGCTCACTTCAGCCCCTTGGAGATCTCCTTCAAGCAGGGGACACAGCACACAGCAAAGTCCTTCTCCTTCCCTTCGCAGAAATAAGCAACTGCAGGCCAACCCCAAATACGCAGCAAGGGCAGTACTTCTCCTCAGTCTCTCCAGCTCTTCTCCTTGGCAAAGGTTCCTCTTGAATTCCAGGAATGATCTAAAGTTCAGGGGTTTTAAGTCTAATACTTATACCCCAAAATGTCTTTGTTCTCTTTGTGCAAGGGGCCCTGAGCCCAGTATAAACCAGTTCTGGGGGGCACTCTGCAAGTGCACAACAACCTCCTTTGTCAGTGTGAGCCTTGGCTCCAGACACACCACAGGGGGGTGGAGCCAGCATTGTGGAAGGCAGGCACAGCCCTATTCAGGTACAGGTGTTACTCCTCCCACCACTCCAAATGCAGATCAGGCCTATTCATCCTAGTGCTGACTCATCCAGACTCCTGGAGCCACTGCACCTCCCCAGCCCCTGTCAGTCCCAAGCCAGACAGTCAATCCACAAACAGGCAGAGCCACACAGGAAGGTTGATCAAGAAAATAGCCACTTTCTAAAAGTGGTATTTTCAAACACACAATTTAAAAACCATCTTTACTAAAAGATGTGTTATTACATCCTGAGTTCAGGGATACCAAACTCCATTTACTTATGTTACTCCTATGGGAAGATATGCTTGTAAACTGTTACAAAGCATTCCCCATTCTGTCCTATGGGCAAGATAGCCTTTCAAAAGTGAAAAACGAAATTGGCAGTATTGCACTATCAGGACATGTTACACACACCAGTACATGTCCTACCTTTTACATACACTGCACCCTGCCCAGGGGCTTACCTTGGGCTTACCATGGGGGTGTCCTATGTGCAAGGAAAGGGAAGGGTAGGGCCTGGCAAGTGGGTGCACTTGCCAAGTCGACATGGCAGTTAACAAACTGCACACAGGCACTGCGGTGGCAGGCCTGAGACCTCTTTTCAGGGCTACTCATGTGGGTGGCACAATCAGTGCTGCAAGCACACTAGTAGCATTTGAGTTACCAGCCCTGGCACACTCAGTGCACTTTACAAGGGACTTACTGGTAAAACAAATATGCCAATCAGGGAGTACCAATCACAATATCAATTTACACAGGGAGCACTTGCACTTTGACACTGATCAGCAGTGGCAAAGTGCCCAAAGCATCTAAGCCAGCAAAAACAAAATCCAGCACAGCATCAAAAACACAGGAGGTAGAGGCAAAAAGTCAGGGAAACCACGCCAAGGATGCCAGGTCTAACAGTAGGGCTGAAGGTCGAAATAACTGTTTGTGGATGTCATAATGCATCTCCATTTTTGTGTCACTTTCAGTTGAATTACATGGTGTTGCTCTGACAGCACAGAAGAAAGTCTGCTCTGATGTAAAGACAACATCACATCTACCTCTGTAGCTTTCATGCACCCATGATAGAGAAATACCAAACTCGATTGTATGTTGCCTAATAACATAGGAATCATTTCTCTAGCACATACTGAAAATGTAACCTTCACATTCTTCATTGGCTGTCACAGTCACTTTCAAAAACCCTCACAACACTCACATTCACTAACACCACCACAAAGGTCTCATATTCAATTTCACGCCAATGGCGTATCGAAAGTTGAGGATGCCCCTGCAAAGTACATGGAGGCGACTCCCCCCAGCTCACCACTTACCATTTTGGTCCCAGAACCATTCAATGTACTGTGCTGAGGGTGCACCTGAGAGCTCAGGGGCTAATGTTATGCCACTTTTTCATGCGCCCTCTTGCAGAGGTCAAATCTGCTCACAAGTCTTTTGTAGCACAACCTCATGATGCCTTCACAAAAGTTTCATTTTTCATGCAAGATAAAGAGCAGTCACTTGTGTTGCTGCTGCATCCAAATAGTTAGGGCTACTGGGGCTTACCACAAGTGCAAGATAGTTTAATACAGTGTATAACCTAGAAATATTTACTCACTGTCTAACTCCATTGGCACCCCTGCAGGAACCCTACATGCTAACTAATGACCACATGTGATCTGGGGCATAAGCTCATTTTTACGCACCTGCATATTTAAGTGAAAGCAGCTTAGTTGAAACGAAACATTCAGCTGCGGTGAGATGCTTGCATTCTAATATATTTATATATCAAAGGCATATGCTAAATTATCTTGTGATGCAATTATTTCTTATTCCTGATATTAAAATATTGCACCTTTGAGCTACCCATGAATGTAATAACAGTCTAATGAACACATAGGCATAGAAAAAGAAAGTTCTCACATTCTAGTTTGATTTGTTTTCTTTTTTTAAGCAACTATCTCCCACTTAACTTTCTTCAATGCACAAGTTGATCTACCTACCAAGAGGCAAGTATGGAGCCTAGGCCATCTCTGTTACACGTTCTTCCACTGTTTGTCACCATTTTACTCTCACTCTCACTTACTCTTTCCCTCATTTTGCTTGTCTCACTCCCTCCTTCCCCCACTTAATTCGTTTGGAGAATCTGCAGGCAGAGGTACTGCTGTTGCTGTGTATTCCAGGGAGCCCTTAATCAGCCTGGCAGCCTACACCAGTCTCCCAGGTCATGACTTGGGCTGTCCTGTTCTGACACTATTTGTAGTTGTGTCTGCTCTGCAGATTATGTGAAGGCCGCTGAGTGTGGCAGAGAAATCTGACCAGAATGCTAAGCAGACAGCCGCCATAACTAAGCCTACTAAACAATATAGATTACAGCTTCTGCGGACAGTGCAGAGAGGATGCAAGGAAACGGCCTGCCTGGGAGCTTGTTTTTCTGTTTTATGGAAGAGTCTATATTTTATGCATTCATTTCCAACAATGCTTTACACCATCCGACAGCAACGTAAATTAATTTGTCTCAAGCTGTGTGCGATTTCTTTTTTTTAAATGCTGCTTTCAGGTGCCTATTTTCAAAGTACATCGCCAGCAGAGAGCGATGAATTTAATTATCAAACGCCATAACACATTTCGAAATGATGGTCTTCAAGAGCCTACCAGCAAGGATGATTTAAATGGATAATAAAATATTAGCTAAAAGGACCGAAAACTCAGTACAACTAACATATGTTTGAACTATCAGAATGAAACATAAAGAGAATGTACATGTACATGTCTCATCTCTTTCCATGTTGACTGTGCCATTGCTGCAATTTTTCATTAAGACAAAGATTGATGTATAGTGAGACTGTGTGGTGATCAATCAAACAATGCAATAATATTTATGAATATGAAATATTAGCATGCCTGGCATTGTGTCGCATAATATTCTATCAGGAAGGATACATTGAATTACACAGCATAGAGATATGCAGTGATAACGACTTGGTTTTAGTTTTTTTTCTCTAAATAATATGCTTACAAATATGCTTTAGAGGCACCCACTTTTTACAGTCTCAGGCATAAGATATTTGAACTGTTGAACACATAGGGCCGCATTACGATGGCGGTCGGGCGAGCGTCCGACCGCCATTGTATCGGGATGGCGATAGACCGACATGTAGTAGGCGGCTCCACCCACCTTATTATGATGCGACTGCTGGGAAACATGCCTCTTTCAATTGCGGTTTGTGCTGCTGGTCGGAAAGGGGCCGCAGCACAAGCCACAATTGTAAAAGGCATGTTTGCAAATATCCATGCACCGTGTGCCAGGCACCATGTTGTGCCTGACACATGGTATATAGATGTTTGAGGGGCACCACACGTGCCCCCCTGGGCCCATAGCGGAGGCCCATGGAAGACCGGGGCCCTACTAGGGGCCCCCAAAGTCCCATTCCATCTGCCATTACATGGCGGTCGGACTGCCATGTAAAGGCAGAGGGACAAGGGGCACTGAAATCCCTACGACATTAGAACACCACATAAATAGATTTCATCAATATCTCTATACTAGATAGAAGACTTATGACACCCCATAATCATATGGACAATACTTTCTTGCTACATTAAATTTGTAATGCGAGAATGCACCTGTAATAATAAAACTATGGCACTAGTCAGCTGTAATCGTTTATTGCACGTAATTGTTAGTGATGCCATACTGAATTACGTCAATTGCCCGTAAATAAGGAGTCAATGAGAGGGAAGATGATATGCATGTGCTAAGAGTTCCCTATCTGAGCCGCTGGGTGAGAAATAAAGACATTATTATGCTTCCATGAACTGAAAGAGCTCACCACTCACATAAATTGTTCCCTAATGATGCCAGGGGAATAAAACACACAAAAACAGGAACTGGAAAAAGATTGGAAAGTGAACGGATAGGGAGTAGACCACTGCGTGCAAGGCATAATTTCAAAATATAATTGAAATTAGAACTTTGGGGGTACATTTAAATATAAACAAAACAGAAAGAGAACTGTGAATAATTTCAAGCTGCAAACAAAAGATTAACTGGGAAGGGGTGGGGAAACCTTATAGTTTTTAAAGTAATCGACTGAATGATAGAGTGGAATATGAATATTTTAGAAAGGAGGGACACCGCTCAAACAGGCAGTATCTGTGAAGTGGTTGCACATCAGGGGTGGCACCGTTAGCCAATACCCAACGCTTCCAAATAAACATATGTCACAAGTGTGACTTTCAGCCATTACTGCTTTTTCAGCAAGAACTATTCATTTTGCTCTCGCTTCAGAAAAAAGGGCACAATGCAAGGACATAGGCTCTACCTTTTATCGAAAATGTACAGGATATGTCCTAAGGCTTTGCCCTCGGACCTCTGGAGCAGGGGTAGTTTACAGAAATTGTGGCTGTTAGCCACTCTGGGAGTTCAGTGCCCCTCCCCAAGGACCTGGTTAGCATGACTCGCACCCAATCTCAATCCATTACCTGGAGCAGTGCCTTGTTGTGAGTGCCCAGAAAATACATTTTGGGAGCTCATAGGAGCCATTAGACTGGTGTGTGTATAAAATATGGGGTCTTCAGACCCTATGTATGAGACTGTAAAAATTGGCAACTTTTGTGGGTGGAGACATTGTCACATGCCTAGGATATACCAGTTTTTTTCCACTAGGGTGGACACATCATGCACCCACATCTTCAAAGACTCTTTTCATTAGGGTGTGGTGTGCAAACGTCAGGCAGGTTTGCAAATGCCTTAAAATGTTGGAAAGAGAAGGCAAGAAAGTTGCAGCTTCGATCGGATTCAGGAAATGTAGTGCTGGTGGTGGAATAAGCCTAAGGCAGTGGCAAAACGCTAGATCTAGACTAGCAAGAGGAAAAATGATATTTTAAAATAATATATAGATTTAAGTACATTGAAAGTCACTGGGTAGCCATGGTGTGTTTTTACTACTAAAACCTGCTCGGTCCCTTGTAATGGTCTCATAATCTGCATATTGGGCTGCGTTGTTCCATATTTTCTGATCACGATCAATTGGAAATTATTTTACCTGTATATTTCTTTCACCATACAACTATACTATGGGTGATAGTGGCTATCCTTAATAAACATTATCTGTTTCCTTTGTTTTATTCAGGACCGGTATGTCACCCTTATGAAAAATTCTGAGTGCTTAGGAAAACAGAGATGTAATAAAAGGAAAAAATTACGTAGGCAGCGATACATGGGCCAATGGAAATGGCACTGTTCAAGCTGTTTAACCACAAGGACCCCAGATAAGACCTAGGGAAGGGAACTAGAGGCACGGGGCACTAGGAGCAGGCAGCCTCCAATCAATAATGTTTAACACAAAAAGAGCCGCTCCCAGTATGGTGACCAAAGTGCTACAGTGTTATTTTGTGAGTGCAGGCATCTCACAAAAAGTAAAAGACTGGTCTCACACACCACCTGGTGTCATGCTTCATCATTGACCAGTCCTCGCCCTCTAAAAACTTGGTTTGATAGAGGGCGGGCATACACCTGAAGACAAGGATGCACTTCTAGAACTAAGTGGGGGCCCTTACCAAAAAGTGAAGTTGAAAAAGCCATTACAGATGTCAAACTCTTTTTAATGTAACTGGCATCTGTATGGTGATTAAAATAAATGATCGGTGTGTTGGGGATACTATTGTCCCCCCACCGTGATGTGAGTGGTCGACATGTTTCTGCCTACTGGCCCAGAAGGGTCCATGGCATTCATCAGTACCTATGTTACACAATCGGGCTCCACCCTTACCGTGCTATGATGGCAGGGTTCCACTGAGTGGGGTGATCAATATCACACTCCACCGTTGTGCGGCTAAAAAATTCAAGCCTGTATGGAAAGAAATCAAACGGAGTGAAATCCAACAAGTAGCAACATGTTCACAGATATTGCGAAGGTCATCCAGTCAGCCACATACACGTGCAAAACATAGTGAGTTGCTATAAGTGCAACGGACTGTGTCATTCATCTGTGCACTTAATACTTAGTGGGGAATGAAATCCTCAATGCTTACCCTATCAAATGGGACCTACTAGCCCCATAGAAGGGTGAGGAAGAAAGACCCCTTTGGTCAAGCGCTGTATTTGAGGAGAAAAAGGGAAAAAGTCCAGGAAAATCAAGAGATGTCGCAAAAGTGCTCTGGGTAAAACTGTGAGCCTTAAAAAGGTTGTGTATAACATGGAAAGTTCCAAGAATAAACGACCATAATGGGCATACACACTCATCCACTGCAAATCACTCATACTCTTACTGTTAGAGGGAAGTCTCCCGCCTCTCCACCTACGTCCGTATTCCTCGCCTCCTCGCTGGTAAAGGGGGAGAGTGAATATGTGTTATTTATAGTGTTCGCGCCCTACTGCTGGTGCTAATAAGCCAGTTAATTGGAGCTAATTAGCGGTGATCCGGTGTCGCGACCAACCGCTGTTGAAAGATTGCCTGTCCTGCCTGGTTGCTTGTTAGAAAGCATGTCCAGGCCTTAAAAGGAGTTTCCGCCGTTGCGCTCGATGCCTGCCTGACATCCGCTGCAGTGCGGAGAGCGGCTGACGCCGCCAATGCCCCAGGTGGTAGAGCCCATCGCAAGTAGATGCGCAAGCGCACCTGATGTGCGTTTGTCCTTACATGGAGCGTCTTCGCTGGTGTGCGCCTGGCTGTAGCTAGGTGGCGCGATCTAGATAATGTGCTCATGCTGCGCCTCGCTCATGGAGCGCAGGCCATGTATAAGTGCGGTGCTTGTGGGATAAGGTTCATTAGTTAGGCAACCACTTCACTTCAAATATATTGTTCAGATTTGTGCCGCATAGAGTATGCATTGGCCATAATGGCCCTGGCCACTCTGGTGACACTGTGGTTATATTATATATTTTTTAATAATAACGGTTGTTGGCGCGCTAATGCTGCGCCTTATATATATTGCAATATGACATGCGATGGCCATAACGGCCCTGGCCACTCTGGTGACACTGTGGCTAAATTCTATATTTTCTAATGCTACAGCTTGTGTGCAGTGTAATGGACCGTCTATGCACGGTGTCGTAAGCTGTAAAGTCACTGCGCTTAGTCTCATAAGCGCCACCAAAAAACCATGCACGAACACTCACGCTGTTGTAGAGGTATGCCCTAAGTTATGTAATTTATATCTGGGGCTATGTGTGAGTTCTATTCTTATTGATGACGTAACCTTAGAGGCTGATATTTTAAAGAAAGGGGGACAATCCCGTAGTTATTTACAAGACAGGAAGGTATGCGTAGGGCACACTGGTAACCTTATCAAGAAAGGGTTTACTGTGTATGAACAAGATTGAAAAATTATGTGTTTCTACGTAAAAATAGAGGCCAGCCAGAGCTTAGTATTCTGTTCTCAAGAATCTCAGGGCGGGGTCTCATGAATTACTGTGTCAATTGTAGCCAAGGGATTTCATCATTGAGTTCATTTTCCCATGTACGGAGCCGATACACCCACCTCTGTTCTCTGATGTGGAGTGGTCTGGTAAGGTCCGTCTTGTGTTTTTTCATGACTTCCAATACCACCCATCTCAGGTCACTATCCTTGTGGTTGAGTTCCAAGAAGTGCCTTGTAAGTTTGGTGTTTGTCTTTTTACATCGTATAGTGCTACGATGCTCATTGATGCGGACTTTAATTTTTCTGGTGGTCATGCCCACATACATGAGATTGCAGGGGCACGTAAGGAGATAGACCACATTCTCAGTGTTACAGTTACTAAAATTGTTAAGTTTCCAAGGGTTCCCGGTGCCTATGTCCACTTCTTTTGTGGTTATGGTGAGTTGGCATGCGACGCAGCCTCCACACACAAAGTGTCCAGTGGGTCTCTGTGTATTCCATAGGGTGACCTGGTTTTCTTTCAGTGTTGGAGGGTCTTTGGCATGCACTAGTTGATCCTGGATGTTCTTACTCCTTTTAAACGCGAACAAAGGGGGCTCCCAGTGTTGATCAGCTCCGTCAAGAATATGCCAATTCTTCTTTATAATCTTCTGTACAGCGTTTGAAACAGGTGTGTATGTGGTAACACATACAATACGTTCTGGTTTTTCTCTATTGGTATCCTCTAGGAGTGCCTCGCGGTTATTATTTCTGGCTCTCTTCTTGGCTTTTTTAATCATTTTTTTAGGATAGTGTCTTTCCAGTAGTTTCCTTTCAAGTTCCTCCGCCTGTGTTGTAAAGTTCTCTGTTTCTGAGCAATTCCTGCGTACACGTAAGAATTGACCAACTGGCAGGTTGTCACGTAGTGCTTTTGGATGATAACTCTCGTACAACAAGAGACTATTCCTGTCCGTAGGTTTATTATGTACTTTCGTACTGATTCCATCTTATGTCATGCTGATATCTAGATCCAAAAAGACAGCGTGTTTTTTGCTGATGGAGTGGGTAAACCTAAGGTGATGGTCTTTTGTATTCACCCAGTCTACAAAGGTTTTTGCTGTGTTTTCATCCCCTCGCCATACAATGAACACGTCGTCGATAAAGCGTTTCCAGGTCTTCATTTGTTCAGTGAAAGGGTTGTTTTCATTGAAAATGTAGTCCTCCTCGAATTGGTGAACATATAGGCATGCCAAGCTAGGGGCAAAGGTGCTGCCCATCGATGTCCCCGTGATTTGATGGTAAATCACGTCTTCAAATTCGAAAAAATTCTCGGTGAAGGCAATCTCTGCACATTCCAAAATGAAATGTCGGGGAGTGAGGAACTCCCATTCCAGGTTCAGCTGAATTTTTTCGAATTTGAAGACGTGATTTACCATCAAATCGAGGCGAGGAGATGAAAACACAGCAAAAACCTTTGTAGACTGGGTGAATACAAAAGACCATCACCTTAGGGTTACCCACTCCATCAGCAAAAAACACGCCGTCTTTTTGGATCTAGATATCAGCATGACAGAAGATGGAATCAGTACGAAAGTACATAATAAACCTACGGACAGGAATAGTCTCTTGTTGTACGAGAGTTATCATCCAAAAGCACTACGTGACAACCTGCCAGTTGGTCAATTCTTACGTGTACGCAGGAATTGCTCAGAAACAGAGAACTTTACAATACAGGTGGAGGAACTTGAAAGGAAACTACTGGATAGACACTATCCTAAAAAAATGATTAAAAAAGCCAAGAAGAGAGCCAGAAATAATAACCGCGAGGCACGCCTAGAGAATACCAATAGAGAAAAACCAGAACGTATTGTATGTGTTACCACATACACACCTGTTTCAAACGCTGTACAGAAGATTATAAAGAAGAATTGGCATATTCTTGACGGAGCTGATCAACACTGGGAGCCCCCTTTGTTCGTGTTTAAAAGGAGTAAGAACATCCGGGATCAACTAGTGCATGCCATAGACCCTCCAACACTGAAAGAAAACCAGGTCACCCTATGGAATATACAGAGACCCACTGGACACTTTGCGTGTGGAGGCTGCGTCGCATGCCCACTCACCATAATCACAAAAGAAGTGGACATAGGCACCGGGAACCCTTGGAAACTTAACAATTTTAGTAACTGTAACACTGAGAATGTGGTCTATCTCCTTACGTGCCCCTGCAATCTCTTGTATGTGGGCATGACCACCCGAAAAATTAAAGTCCGCATCAATGAGCATCGTAGCACTATACGATGTAAAAAGACAAACACCAAACTTACAAGGCACTTCTTGGAACTCAACCACAAGGATAGTGACCTGAGATGGGTGGTATTGGAAGTCATAAAAAAACACAAGTCGGACCTTACCAGACCACTCCACATCAGAGAACAGAGGTGGGTGTATCGGCTCCGTACATGGGAAAATGGACTCAATGATCAAATCCCTTGGCTACAATTGGCACAGTAATTCATGAGACCCCGCCCTGAGATTCTTGAGAACAGAATACTAAGCTCTGGCTGGCCTCTATTTTTACGTAGAAACACATAATTTTTCAATCTTGTTCATACACAGTAAACCCTTTCTTGATAAGGTTACCAGTGTGCCCTACACATACCTTCCTGTCTTGTAAATAACCACAGGATTGTCCCCCTTTCTTTAAAATATCAGCCTCTAAGGTTACGTCATCAATAAGAATAGAACTCACACATAGCCCCAGATATAAATTACATAACTCAGGGCATACCTCTACAACAGCGTGAGTGTTCGTGCATGGTTTTTTGGTGGCGCTTATGAGACTAAGCGCAGTGACTTTACAGCTTACGACACCATGCATAGACGGTCCATTACACTGCACACAAGGTGCAGCATTAGAAAATATAGAATTTAGCCACAGTGTCACCAGAGTGGCCAGGGCCGTTATGGCCATCGCATGTCCTATTACATTATATATAAGGCGCAGCATTAGCGCGCCAACAACCGTTATTATTAAAAAATATATAATATATACACAGTGTCACCAGAGTGGCCAGGGCCATTATGGCCAATGCATACTCTATGCGGCACAAATCTGAACAATATATTTGAAGTGAAGTGGTTGCCTAACTAATGAACCTTATCCCACAAGCACCGCACTTATACATGGCCTGCGCTCCATGAGCGAGGCGCAGCATGAGCACATTATCTAGATCGCGCCACCTAGCTACAGCCAGGCGCACCAGCGAAGACGCTCCATGTAAGGACAAACGCACATCAGGTGCGCTTGCGCATCTACTTGCGATGGGCTCTACCACCTGGGGCATCGGCGGCGGCAGCCGCTCTCTGCACTGCAGCAGATGTCAGGCAGGCATCGAGCGCGACGGCAGAAACTCCTTTTACGGCCTGGACATGCTTTCTAACAAGCAACCAGGTAGGACAGGCAATCTTTCAACAGCGGTTGGTCGAGACACCGGATCACCGCTAATTAGCTCCAATTAACTGGCTTATTAGCACCAGTAGTAGGGCGCGAACACTATAAATAGCACATATTCACTCTCCCCCTTTACCAGGGAGGAGGCGAGGAACACGGACGTAGGTGGAGAGGCGGGAGACTTCCCTCTAACAGTAAGAGTATGAGTGATTTGCAGTGGATGAGTGTGTATGCCCATTATGGTCGTTTATTCTTGGAACTTTCCATGTTATACACAACCTTTTTAAGGCTCACAGTTTTACCCAGAGCACCTTTGCGACATCTCTTGATTTACCTGGACTTTTTCCCTTTTTTCTCCTCAAATACAGCGCTTGACCAAAGGGTCTTTCTTCCTCACCCTCCTATGGGGCTAGTAGGTCCCATTTGATAGGGTAAGCATTGAGGATTTCATTTCCCACTAAGTATTAAGTGCACAGATGAATGACACAGTCCGTTGCACTTATAGCCACTCACTATGTTTTGCACGTGTATGTGGCTGACTGGATGACCTTCCCAATATCTGTGAACATGTTGCTACTTGTTGGATTTCACTCCGTTTGATTTCTTTCCATACAGGCTTGAATTTTTTAGCCGCACAACGGTGGAGTGTGATATTGATCACCCCACTCAGTGGAACCCTGCCATCATAGCACGGTAAGGGTGGAGCCCGATTGTGTAACATAGGTCCTGATGAATGCCACGGACCCTTCTGGGCCAGTAGGCAGAAACATGTCGACCACTCACATCACGGTGGGGGGACAATAGTATCCCCAACACACCGATCATTTATTTTAATCACCATACAGATGCCAGTTACATTAAAAAGAGTTTGACATCTGTAATGGCTTTTTAAACTTCACTTTTTTTGTAAGGGCCCCCGCTTAGTTCTAGAAGTGCATCCCTGTCTTCAGGTGTATGCCCGCCCTCTATCAAACCAAGTTTTTAGAGGGCGAGGACTGGTCAATGATGAAGCATGACCAGGTGGTATGTGAGACCAGTCTTTTACTTTTTGTGAGATGCCTGCACTCACAAAATAACACTGTAGCACTTTGGTCACCATACTGGGAGCGGCTCTTTTTGTGTTAAACACTGTTCAAGCTATGCCTTGTGTTTCACATCTAGCTGTATATAATGTTTCTAGAGTCGTATGATTTTCTATTAGTTTCACAAACAGAAAAGTATGCATGTATCTTAATATGTGGCTTTTCTACAGCACAAACTTAGCCAAAAAGCAGAAAAGTGCTATATAAGGTGAAAGTCAAGCATAAAGTCAACAAGTAATAGGAGAGGTAGCTGGGTTGTGAACGGTTAATGTGTTATGAAATTTTCTTTAAAAAGGTTCAAATCGTTCCTATATTGTGGCAGCGTTTGGGCAGTACTGATGGATAAAGGGATGTTGCTTCAGATATGGAACACGCCTGCTATCTTTTGAAGAAAATTATTTTGAAGCTCAGAAAAGAGTATTATAAAATTAAATATCAGTCCATATATTGACAAATGTGTACAGTAGACATGGCAAAGCTCTCTCTTTACCAGTCAACAACTTAAAAGGTGATCCAAAAGAACGCTGAAGGTACTGCAACCTTTTATGCCAGTCTTAAAGCTTTTTCAAACCCTGTCATTTTTTAGTCTAAGGACACTGTCTCTGAAAACATCAATAACTGACTACCAGCCAAATCAAAAATCAATTTCCTTAACGTGTTTTGGACAGGGCCCAGGAAAAAATGTCTTGACGAGTCTGAAAAAATAGTTAACTCCAGTCCAAACTTGCACCAATCACGTCAAATGCCCTGATAGAACTGTTTTTCATGCGTTGGTTAAGCAGAGGCCGCTCTGGCCTCATGCCCACTTTAAGAAAGCTTTCACTAGTATCGATGCAATTTTTGCCAGCCGGTGGTAGCTGATTTCTATCAAGGCTGGTCAAGTGCAAAGCATGTAAATTTCTAGATGCAGCAAATTGATGCAATAAAACCTAAACTATGCAAGAACCAACACGCAGATATGACATAGCAATGTCGAACAACAGCTAGTAGATGACGTGCTGTAGATACATTAGAATTTATTTGCACTAAAACAGCAGTCTTCAAACTTTTTAATGCTGCACGCACTCGTGTCAAAAGAAAACAAATTCTGACCCAAGAATGAAAACATATTTTTTGACAGTTACTCTATAAATTTGTCAGCTCTAAACATATTTAACTCTTCCAACAATGCAGATATCTTCAGATATCCTGATTAAAAATGCAATCAAATACATGATTTCAAACATGCTAAGGGCAGCCTGGTCTTCCTAAAGTATAAAACTCTTTATCAGAAATGGGTAAGATTTTGAGGATTAATTGAGCCATGACCATTTGAGTCTTACTCCCAGCCAGGATATAAGTGACAAAAGATGTTAATGATGGCCTATTATAGAGTGTCAGTTTTTTCACTGAAAATAAAGCACTGTTGCAGCCCGATACTCCTCTTGGTCAATGCCTGGCCCCAGCCTCAGATCAATTCAGGCCCCCAGGGACCCAATCAAAGTTTGAGGGCCTTTGCACTTGAGTGCCAGGCACTTTGGGATCTCTTCTCTAAGTTACTGAAATACTTTTAGGAGGTAGGAAATGGACAATGCAATTCCTTCAAGTCTAAACTATGCTGTGAAGACTTATGATTGATACGTGGGAAAATGTGAGTCATTTTCGTCGACACACAGAAAAAGTATGGCTTTAACATTCAGATGTTTCCATGGTACTGTTATGAAATTCTCATACACACAATTGAGATGTCCAATGTTTGATTATAAATGCCGCAAGCAATAAAGGACCCCTACACAAGCAACTTTACACATGGGTCATAACTATAGTCGGCCAGAGTTTACCACAGCTCTTAATTACCTGATCCAATAAAGGCTGCATCACCTGGATATATTTATGCCAATAAAGGTTGCATCCCTTGGATACATTTATGCCAGTCAAGCCTTCCGAAATTTAAAGGAGAAAAAGACCTGGTAAATTCTCAGACGTGGAATTTGGGGCAGAAAGTACCAAAACTTCCAGATTAAGCCACATTTTTGGGGCAAAACTCCAAATATGACCTATTTAATGCAAGAATTTAATTCCAAAGCAAGGGTAACAGATTTGATCGGGTGCAATAAATATCACATCCTCAAAGGGCTAAGTAGTAATAAAGGCCTAAGACTCTTATTATTCCAACTTCATCCCAGGCCTAGTGCTAATACCCTAGGATTTGTCTACCCCAAGGCTTTGAGATTGATTGTCTACCATAGGGAAGAGATTCGTCGGACAGATTTTATCTGGAAGCTAGACTATTGAATGTTACTTATATTGAACAATGAGTGTTTCAGTTAAAACCTCTCTCCTCATGTTTCTCTTTCTGTTTTGATAGAGTTCCAGGACCATCTCATGGGCTGCATCTTTCATGTTCCAGTGCTGAGGTGATAATTCCGTACCTTCAGAGTTATTGATACATGGAGATTCGTTAGCTCGAGTGATATGGAATTATCTGGCATTACAGGTTGAAGGAGGAGTTTTTCATGGACTGTGCAATAGCGGGTTCGAATCTCTTGGTAATTTACCATTTTCCTCTGCAGTATCACTCGAGATGTCGACACCTTTGAGCAGCCAAGACGTCAGGGCAAACATGACAGGTCTATGGTGTTCCCACAGATCATGTAATTTCCAATGGTGTGGGTAACGTTGTTGGTAGTGTTAGGTTTTAAATTTCCGTCCCTGCAATGTATTCCTTTCACGTTATATTAGGTTAGCAATGTGTGGCTAAATAGATGCCAGTCGTATTACGTTATGTAACCCACTGAGTTATCCGTGTAATGAGCAGGCTTCGGTTGGCGAATGTGACTCCATTTTGTTTCTTGTAATCCTTATTAGGCTGCTCAGACTGTGCCCGAGTTAGGCCTCATGGCCCGTAATGCTTGCCTCAGCAGAACAGTGTATTTCGCTAATGTTTTTTCTTTCTGTCCAAGGCTGTTTCCCGACCTGCTAATGAGGAGACAATTCAGCTTTCACATACCAATCTAAGTGTGTAGTTCTGCTCCCACGTTAGGAGACGCTGAGACCCAGCGCAGTGGCCTTGGGTTTCTGATAACATGTACCCATCTGGCAGGTAGTAGCTCATCTCAGCAGTGCCTCCTTTGTTCATGTTCTGCCCCGGCTGGTAGTTTTCCATGGTGGGTGGGGTCGGAGGCTTTTGGGGAAGAATGATTACTCACTGTGGACCGGGGGGAAGTCAGTCCCTCGGCAGACATCTTAGGGTGCAGGTCATGACGGACTCCTCTGCAGAGCATTCCTAATAAACATGTAAGTTTGTATTCTCTACTGTCTGACCGACTCTTCATTTTTGGGAAGGCATAGCAGTTGATTGTGAGAAAACCCGGGTGGCCCTAGCGGGCCACTTCCTTCAGTAGTCCAATCAGAATTTTCACGTCCAGGGTAACAATACCCTAATAATATCAGAACTTTATGAGCAAACAATAAATAAATTAAATCCAATGGATACTTATTTCCTTTTTACTTCCTAAAATCCCACTCTAAAGAGTGTCCGTGACATGGGGATAGGACAAAGACAAAATACCGCTCTCATTGCCAAAAGAATTGTGAATGGCGCCAGTGATGTAAAATGTGAAACGGGCAGTTTACTAAAAAGCAGAGGGGCAAACAAAAAGATCAATAAAATGATGATGTGGCACGTCTACTTTTTAGATTCCACTCCCTTTCTCCCAAGTTTTCGTATAGCTATTGAAAAAATAAAGAAACACCACTTTTTCAAATCGCCATCTCACTCAGACATTCCAGTTGGTGATGATTCTGCTTCAAAGCAGGTCCTGGAACCAGAGAATCTTAGGTACAAACATAAATAAAATCTAGACAGAACACATACATATTGTTTTCTACCTGAAAACTGCACCGAA
Source organism: Calotriton arnoldi (assembly GCA_963921515.1). NCBI lineage: Eukaryota > Metazoa > Chordata > Amphibia > Caudata > Salamandridae > Calotriton > Calotriton arnoldi. The sequence goes on along the minus strand of CAWUFW010001478.1, from coordinate 2,069,978 downwards.
GGCCTCAAAAGAAATAGAGCTAAAACATACCCCTGTGCAATTTGCCAAACTCTATCATATACACCTTGGTGCAAATTAGCACACTCCTGTCTGTTTGTAAGATTTAGCCCCATGAGTGGATACTACCATGACAGTTAATACAAAATTTTAATCTAAATGTTTTCTTTGCATGCTTTTTCAGAATAATGCTTAAAGCATCCTGCTCTATTAAGACTTCAGCATAACAATACTTTCGACCTCTATTTTCTTTACGAAGTAATGGCAATAACGAGGATTTCTCATAAACTGCCTTTGTCTCTTCTGAGGCATGATATAGTTCACCTATGCACACATAGCAAGGTGCAGTGAGACACCACATCATTATTTATTGAACCCCTTATTTGCGCACAACTCGAGTACGGCATGAACCCGCCACCATGTCCCTACCTCTAAATTGAAAAACATCATTAGAGTTGCATTGCATTAAGCATTGTCAACCGTAGCCGATGTGTTTTACGACATATGTTTTCCCAACATTGCTTTTTAAATTATTAAGTTAGTTATTGATTTTTTGCACTTTTTTTTCGTTTCACATTCTTAGATAGGTCCTAGAGTTGGTTCACGTTTGAGAGTATTCATACATAGCCACAAATGTTCAGATGAACATTCCTCTTATATATGATTACCGGTTTTCAGCTAATGGTAGCTAATGTTCTCTGGTTATTTTAATATTCATTAGTCATAGAAATATTGTTAGGTCTCTTTATGAACTCTAATTAATTTTGAGTAGTAATATTGCATGCTTGGTAATGGCAAGAAAGATCAGCTGTCTCCTACTGCATATTATCAAGTAAACATTAAGGGCCATATTAATGTAGGGTTTTCATTGCTTTTGCACCATGCAGCGTGGTGCATGCGTAACACAACCCTAAAATGTGATTTATCACGCCACTCTAGGCCACTCTGTGTGGCCCTGAGTGGCTTGATAAATCCTGAGTAACCCAAAACAGCACAAATCACTGTATTGTGTTACTCTGCCCATGGGAGGCCTTCCATGGGCGTTTCATGGATGTTCCCACACAACACCCATAGATTTTGTCCCATTCCCACATTTACCATTACTGAAAGACCTGGGAATGCGCCACAATGCTACACCTTCCCAGGGGAGGCGTAACAAAGAGAAACATCTTTATTTATCCTTGTTCCTTCCCCTTTCTACAAAAAAACGGACTCAGCATTGCATTTTAAAGGCGAGACCTATTGGCTATGCCCATGCTTGTTATCCTTTCAAATGCACTTATAATAGACCATTTAGAATGCTGGTGCTCTGACAGTTTATTGACACTTCTGAAATGTGATGCTTTAGGGTTTTATTTCTCAAAGAAAGCAATATATTTCTTAAAAGACATGCTGCGTGTGCACACACACAAATGTCTGTGTCTGTGTGTGCGTCAGTGTGAGTAAAGGCTAGAGGTCTCACTGCAGGGTGGGGTAATTTCGACCACTCCGCAAACTCTTCTTTGTGCATGGATTGAAATATGACATTTGCTGTAAACTCTGCATCCTGTTAATTTTCCATCATTATTTTCAGCAGGTTATGCCTTCTGAAATTTACCGTGGGGAAGCATACAGTAATTTCCAATGAATACGGAACTGGTGTGGAAAAGAAACAAATACCCAGCGTAATCCTTCATTTTCCAGATGAAAACTCGGAATTGGGGGCATTTACTAAACCCAGCACTATCAGTACTTTACACATGAAATTATTACATCATAGCCACAGTTCTGTGCACTCTTAGACCTGACCAAGCAGCTTCGTAGTTGAGATGAGAGGGATGAGTACCACCTTTGTGGAGAAGGTTAAGCCGAACATATTTGCAACAACGTAGGAGTATTACCTTGGACTGTGTGTATTTGCATTAAAAAAGCAAAATAAAAAGAGCAGGGCGTTCTCTGCCTGCAGGCAATAAAAACTGTCTTCTGGAAGGACGCCCTCATGGGTGGTGCCGTGGAAGAAAAGAGTCCTGGGGACGCTCAGTCCTCCTCAGTGGGAGAACTGGAAGAATGCTTGTTATAGAATGTATGAAGTGGGAGGCAGAGCCCACATACTGCAGTTGTTCTGTATGGTTTGTACATCAATCCGTACATTGCAGGAGCTGCATAAATACAAGATAATGATACATTATTAAAGTGTGAATTGAAAGTTTCAGCGCGCAGGTGCTCTTCTCAGAAGCAGGACCGGCTCTGTGTACCGTTCAGCTCTGCTGGATGCAATCTGACAGAAAACAGTTTATTAATAGTGTGTATCCTGTCTATTCGGCCAGCAAGTGCCCAGTGGAGTAAATACAGCGGGCGCCAGCAGACCCCTTGCCAAAGTGACTGCATTATCCGTAAACTGGTATATTTTGTGGTTGACCAAGCAGGCAGGCCAGAAGTACATCGAGCGAGGCAGATAAACAAAGTTTCCATTTTCACAGCAAATTTCAATTTATTTGACACCGCGGCTGCTGCTGAGAAGCGCGCGGCTTGGCCTCCACTGTTCTAGTCTGTGACGTTCATTGTAATAAAATGCTTTTCCAGAGCGCTGCACGAATTCATTTCTCACAACCCACAGAGACGGCAGAGTGGAGATTAACCTGTGGCTCCCATCCACAACCCTGGGTTTTTAGTAAATGCTGTGTGAGGAGAAAATATATAGAATTACTCAGGAGAGAAAGAGATGTACAAAGGAGGGGAGAGGAGATTTAAATGAGTTTGGGTTGCTGCACTACCGTGATTTGCACGAGTTAACCCTACTCTGAAGCTTGTAGAACTGGAAATAGCTGTTCCTAAACCTCTGCTTTAAACCAAATCTCTCTATCCACAAAGATTCTAAATCCCCAGCTTTTTACCACGGCAGGACTGAGAACGCAAACCAGCCCTGGCAATTTGTTCGGAACGGCCCTGGGATGGGAAGGGGGGGATTGGGTGAGGGTGGGAAACGCTGGTGCTGCTTTTGTTATAGGGGGCCGATATTGCAGCACTGCTGCAAAACTAGCCCCCAATAACAAACTGGCCCCTACCGCTCCCAAACGGGCTCCCACGCTTCCGGCTCACTGGGAAAACGACCGGTGCCCGCTACGGCCAGTCCGGCCCTGCTTTTTACCCAGGCTGGAAACTTACCCCTGGAACAGGATACGAGTCATCTAGTAAAAAGTTGGGTCCAGGGGCCAGATTGGCTCTGCAAATTCTGAACGTAATTAGCGGAGGTTGGTTATTCCATAGCAGCCTGGGTGATAAATGTATCCAGAACCCTTTTATTCTGACACCAGGCTGTATTACCTTATAGCACAGATGATGTTATCAGACAATGGGCCTCATTTACTAGGCCCTTGCAGCACTTTTGTGATGCCGGAGCATCACTTTTTTGTCACTCTGGTGGCGCATTGTGCCGCAGCATATTTACAACGTCACGCATGTGGCTTTTCATGGCTTTGTAAATATGTGCCACTTTCACGCAGAACACTGCATGAAAGGGGCGTTCCATGGATGTTGCTGTGGGTGTTCCCATGCAACACCCATGGAATCTGAAGCATTCCCAGAGTTATGAGGAATTGTAAACCTGGGAATACGTCAGATTCCTATGCCTCCCCAGGGGAGGCGTAGGAGTGGCATAACGAGGAGATATACTTTTATTTCTCCTTGTTTTTTCCTTTTTCTATGCGTGCTGCATTCTGCAGCACACATACAAAGAGGAAAATGCCATCAATGGTTGTTTTTGTGCAGGAAGGTGTCCCTTTCTGTACAAAAACAATCATCCCTGCAACACAGGCACCCTTGCAACATGATGCAAGGGTGTCTGCGTTGGCGCATGGCTGCTGTTTGTGCGCAGGAGAGAAGGACAGGAATGCACCATATCTTGTAGATACAACGCATTTTTGTGCTTTCCTTTTGATGCATGGCAGTGCATCAGGAAGGCCTGCTGCTCTGTGGTGCATCAAAAGTTTGTAAATGAAGCCCAATATGTTTAATATTTGTAAAATAAATGTCATATATATTCGTGTTCATTTTTCCTTTACTTCGTTCAGCAAATAAGTGGAGATTGTTGACAACAGCCCCCTTTAAAAAATACCTACTTTGAACATTCGTCTAATGCGATCACCCTACTGGGGAAAGTTCTACTTATAAAACATGACAAAGGAAGGGGCTCATCCTTACAAGTGGATCTATATATTACCTGTCATTCCTCCCACCACTCCATTGTTAAAGGATTTAAAATTATTGCTCCATGTGTGCAATTTCAGAACCACTGAATTAGCACACCCGTGAACAGTAAACTGGTGTTTTTAATTTTACAATTGCTAAGATAGTTTTTTATGCATGCGTTTATGACACATCATAACCATTCAAGAGGACACCCGGTTGTTTAGATAACTGACCACATCTAAACAATGAATTACACAACGATCTAAAGCTCAGCAAACCCACTTCAAAATCATTAATTTCTTGTTTCATAAACCTTCAACTCAGAAAATGTACTACAGCTTCTAACAGTGTACTAAGAAGACATCATTACACTGAAAGCTCTGAATTACCACTACCTTATTTTGAAAATGGCTGAACAGAATTTACAATTATAGCCTGATGCTGAGGGTAATAATAGTTGTTAAAGGCCCGAAGCCAAGTTATAGCCCTGAGTTGCTGGTGGGGGACTAAACTATGTGTGAAGCACTTTAATAACCGTTATAGTGTAAGTCGGCATGGCTAAAAAACTATTAAAACATTGCACCCACTGGGGGTATAATGTTATAAATTAAAAAGGGAGAAGCATAAAGACAAACAGTAAAATGCTGGAGCAGAATGTCAGTACCAGCCATTATTAGCTGTTAGACACTCTGTTATCTTCAGAGGCGCTCTCAAAATTCCAGTCTTCTTATAAAAGAAATTCATGCAAAAGTATTGTGATGCCATAGAAGCTCTTCAATATGTTATGTTATGTTAATGAAGTTTATAGCGCGCTCAGATACTCCCAGGAGTGTCCCGGCGCGAGCCTTGAGGTGCAGCTAGAAAGAGAATCGCAGGTTAAAACAGAAGTGTTTTGAGCTGTTTTTTAAAAAGTCTAAGATCGTGGGTGTTACGCAGCGAGAAGGGCAACAAGTTCCAGGCGGTGGCTGCCCGAAATGCAAGAGATCTGCCCCCATTCTTTGACGACGGACACGAGGTAACCGGGCAAGATACTGAGAAGCTGACCTCAGATCTCTAGTAGGGGTATAGAACTCAAAGCGCTTCCTTAGGTAAGCTGGCCCCAATCCGTGGAGAGCACGATGGGCAACCACAAGGGCTTTAAACTTAACACGCTTAGTAACCGGCAGCCAGTGCAAGGTGCGCAGATGTTGTCTAACGCTGCTTCTGATAGGAATGTTGAATAAAAGCCTGGCTGCTGCATTCTGGACGACCTGTAGTTTATTAAGAGAGTAATCTGGTAAACCAATGTACAGGGCATTGGCGTAATCAAGGCGGGACAAAATCAACGCCCTGGTCACTGTTTCCCTTGCATCCCTAGGGAGCAAGGGGAGAAATTTCCTGAGTGACTTCAGTATCCCAAAACAGCTCCCGGCCAATTTTTTGATGTGATACGAGAAAGACAAATTTTCATCAAACCACACGCCCAGATTCTTAACAGGTTGGCCCGAAGAGGATGGTAGCGGAAAGCCGGCCGGCCAGAGAGTCTCTCTGAACCGTGTGGGAAAGTTGCCGTAGAGAAGAATCTCCGATTTTCTTCGTTGCATTTAAGCTGTGCCGCTGAGAGCCACTGAAAGACAGCTGTCAAACATTTCTTAACCTTCAGGGTATCACACTCCAATTTACCCCAGGTAAACAGTAGTTGAGTATCATCGGCGTACGCAACGATTTTGGCTCCTAGCTCCTCCGCTAATTGTACCAGAGGAGTGACGTAGATGTTGAAAAGAAGGGGACTCAAAGAGGACCCTTGCGGCACTCCTGTGGTAACACCTTGAGGCGTGGAAGAGAATGGGGGATCCAAATCTGTTGCGTACGCCCTCAAGAAAAGATTTTAGCCACCTCCAGGCTGATCCCGTGACACCTATTTCCATCAAACGAGACAGAAGCAACGAGTGGGGAACAGTATCGAATGCTGCCGATAAATCCAACAATATCAAGGCAGCACATCCACCGGCATCCAGACAGCCTCGGATAGCTTCTGATACTTCAACCAGGGCCGACATTAAGCTTAATACATTAAGCTTTTCAAACTCAGTTGTCAACATTTTAATGCATGACCTACCACAATATGTTTAATTATACTTAGAAAGCAGTGAAGTGTAGCATTGCATATAAATGCCAGTCCTCACTATCCGTACATGGTAAAACGCAGAATTCCCTGATCATGATGGGGCCACAAATCATGATCAGAATTTAAGTGTGCTTATCAGTTTGCACATATGATGGGTGTTTGCTCCCATAAATTGGGCGTGGTCAAACTGTGACATATTGCAGAAGCCAATAGTGCACATGGCACATGCAATATTTGTGCACTTTGGCACAAGACATCACTCTGCACTACTGGCGCTGCCAGTACTCCTCATTTTGAAATGTCAAAATAGGAATTGGGTGATCTGTTCATTTAGTCTGTGGATCCCAGACTAATGCAAGTTAGTGTGTGCACCATTTGCAAATCATGCATTTGATATTTGCATATGACCATTTTATAATCGACATTTGAAACCTTGTAATTTATTCTTACTGGTATTCCTGCTATTATAAGTAATGTAGTTGTTGTGTTATTGTTGTTAATATTATATTCTTATTATTATTACTATTATTATTGTTATTATTGTTATTATTATTAATATTATCGATGTTGTTATTATGACTCTAAATATTAATAATAATAACAACAACAATAATACTAATAATATTAAAAGATTATTGTTATTATTATTATTATCACTGTTATTATTATGACAATAATAATAATAATAATAACATTATTAATAATAATAATAATAACACCAATAACAATAACAGCAACAATATTAATACTATTATAATAACAAATAGAATAATAATAATGGTAATAATGATAATGATAATAATAATAATAATAATAATATTAATAAAGATAATATATGTGTTGTCATTATACTGGTGGTATAGCGCGTAGTGTTTGTACCAATCATTTGAATAGCAAGACAAACAATAATAATAAGGATAATAATGAAACGATTATAAAACTTTTGTTCTTATTATAATATTTTCATTATTTTTCAAAGGCAGCAGGAAGGACACAGTTTAATGGAAGTAGTTAATAATCCTGTTTACATGTCGCTTTATGCGATGTATTTTTTCAGTGCAAGATTGCCAAAATGACTGCGCCTGACAGAAGTGTGGTCTTTGCACAAAAGTCTCAAAGTTTTCTGCTGTGTCTTGCGTATTGTATTTGTGTTAGAGTACAGGCTGAATCAATAAAAGTTAAATACAATCGGCATGAGAGCAGTAGTTTCGAAATTGCTCCACATTAACCTCATGAGTCTTTCCGCAATTCAAAGTCCCTTTCAAAAATACAACATGGAAAATTGTAAAGGATATAAAAAAGAAGTGAGATGCTCCATCGATCACTCTGTGTTGTTATTACTAGAATTGATCAAAAGTTGCTTTGAAGTCTTTTGTGGTTTGTGAGAAAAGAATAGTAAACTCAAGGCCTGTGTTTGGTTGTTGCTGCTCAATCTGGAGCAATATATTCCTTTTTTCAATCTGTGTTCTGCTTGATAGCATGGGTGATTAGTGAGATACCAAAGATTCACATTTGTGTTTACACTTGATAACAAGAATTGTCTTATTTATTTCATAGTTCATCATTAAAAAAATAACATTCCACCAAATATCCATTGTGGATATTTGTCAAATAGGCAGACCCTGATTTAGAGTTTGCTGGACTAGTTACTCCGTCACAAATGTGACAGATATCCTGTCCACCTTATTACAAGGGCATTGTAGCCGACTTGAAAATATCCCATGCATTGTACATGTGTGTGTCCTAGATCAGAAAATGCATGAGTAATACAGGCCAATAGGTTCCATTTTGAAAGCTCTCAGCCTGTGCCACAGTGCAATGGAGAAGTTACTTTCTCCACAGAGCATATGTGTATTGTTGACATCTAATAGATGGGAGGGGGGGGAGAACCAAATGCTATGGAGAGAAAAGAGGAGACAGGCTTTTCTTAGAAGCGCTAGGGCCCTTCCTGATACATTGGGCTGTAAATGACTCTGACTGAAGCTGCCACTAGATAGATGGTGAACGGTGCAGGGTTATGCGCACAGTATCTGTTGTTGGGGAAAGGTGTGCTTTGAAGGGGCACAGATTCTTGTCTCTCTTCCTGATCTCAGTGAGGAGGGGTCGTAAATAGCTGGTTGCAGCCTGCTCTCACCCCTTTGTACTTCTGTGGTGGACATTCCACCTGAAGACTGTTCTGCTGGGCAGGGCATCCTTACAGACAGAGGCTCGTCCTAGAAAGTTGCTTCGCTATGACACATAAATGGGGAACTGAACCAAACCAGTTCAAGGAAAGCAGACCTGGAATGCATATCCTCCATCAGTGAAACCCATATAAAGTTGGGAGTTCAAGACGTATCGTGGTTCATTGTTGTGGTCTCTTCTACAGAGAAGGAGTTACTCCACATAGTGCTCTGGGACTACTCTGGAGTCAAGGGTTGGTGTCGCACTGACAGCCAACTCCCCAGAGTCAAGGGATCATTGCCTGTAGTCTGTTCTGAAGCCGAATTTGCTGGACTGTCCTGGGTGCCAAAATATCCTACCTGTGAGTGAGGGTAGGAAGCACAAATGCTGCAGGGTGAGTGGATGTAGGTACTACTGTATTTGACCCTGGTGGAGGGTCCGTCCACCAGAGACTCGCTAAGCAAGTGTGCATAAGGACTTGTGACACTGATGAATTGTGCAGTGTCACCATTGTCACATCCTAATAAGTCATTATATTTCCGAATGGCTCTTTTCAGTATCTAGGGAGGTCGTCCACTGGCCAAATTATATTTTTCCATTGAGTGCTTGAAGTCTTTGTACTATTCCTGGAACTGAATGCTAGAAAGGTGCTAAGTTCTCCTTGTGGGTGCTAGTGGTTCAGGGAGGAGCGTTCATGAAAGCTTATAGTTTCCAGACGTTCCAGTGGTTCAAAATAGTTATATGGGTCATGAATGTGACTTCTGTTAACTTCTAAATTAGATCTGGGCTCATACTGTGCTGCATCTATAAAGAGAGTTTTTTTAACTCCAAATCATTTTTTAACATTTTGTTAAGAGCAATTGAGAGATGACATAAACATTGTTTTGTATTGAAAAACATATAATTAGAAGTGCAGAATGCGAAATTAGGTAGGTATCATTCATTGGGGCACAATTGAATTTAATGTAGCATCGATAAAATTAAATTAATTGAAAAATAAGTCAAAGAAAGAAATTGTACTGGTCATAATCAGCCAGTTGGACAGACACGCAGCCCAATTTAGAGAAAGACCAAACCATTGAGATTCTACATTCATAGCAACCTCATCATCAATATTAATTCAGCCAGAAAGGCTCACCCAGCCTTGTAACAGAGCTTGACTATGTACAGAATCAAGACATACTTTCAGAATGTGCAATCCTATAACAGCACTGGTCTTCTCCTATCTGTATTGCAGGAACACCATGCTCACCTGCATTCCACACACCAATTTAGCACTACAGAAGAATGAACTGCATTAGGATACCAGAATTTTTAAAGGTCTAAGAAAGTATGAACACATTGGTCCATGCTTCAGGAATTCCTTGGGCTCCCAGTACAAGCTTGTATCACATCCCATATCTGCTATATTGTCTTAATTTGAAGTTTAATACAATATACCACACTCCATGGAAGACAAAACCAAGATCACCAGTAGCCAGCACAATATCTACAACCTTCACATTACCAGGTTAGTGACCAAAATGTTAAAGAATGAGGAGAACAGAACAAAATCCTTCCAGAGGCATGCAAAAGGGATCTGGAACAGCATCACTGCGATGATCCAACTAGAAGTTACTTTTAACTATTCTCCACCTACAATCAATCCTTAGAGCTCCTGTGTGTCTGTGGGTTGGGTTTGTATGTCAGAATATCACAGAAAGAAATTTTGTCGGACATCAAGTGTGTCCTAAATATTGTTTGCAAAAATATTGTCTCGTCAGTTGTAGATTTTCTCTTATGAACTCCAACAGTGTGATAATTTTGTAGTCGATATTTAGGACACAATATTTATCGTAGACGTTTTTCAGACAATTATACTCTCATACCACACCCTTCATTGAGATGCAGAACTTCTGAGCAATAGGAGTCCTTCTAAGGAGCATGTTACTCCTCATAGGCGGGCCATGCCTCTGCTTCCAATATTTAAATGTGCCATGGAAGCTCACCAAACGGAATAATAAAAATAGGTCCTATTGTTAAACCCCGGAAGCAAAGTACCCTAATAGATAGCAAACACTGCCACAAAATGACTATGACTACTATAGATATTGTTTAAGCTTAGCCACAATGCAATTATGTATTGAATATTAAATGCTGGTATTGCATGTCATCCGTAGCAAACTTTACATGTACAACAATCACCTGACTGGTGTATCAATTCATGTATGAACATATGAACACTATTATCTGTTATATGTAGCCCTTTTTGTAAAACCATCAAAGAAGGTGAAAAAAAGTAATAAAAAATACTAAAATACCACTTCAGGAAGGAATTAATGACACTGTAAGGATAATATCTGTATCCTGAGCACCAGAGACGACCAGAAAAAAATCCCAATTGAGATGACATTTAGGGAAGTCCAGTGGATGGCGTCCCAGTTTAGTGCCCAAAAAGGTTATCAATGAGGAGCATTAGATTTGTAATTTGAAGAATTTTTAGGGATAAGGGGCCTCTCAAACTGTTCCCAAAAAGTAAAGTTGTTGGGTAAAGTTTGGCTACAGGTGACAAAATGGCAGGGATGATAGAGATGCACAGGTTGTCACGGACTTTCGTCATTACAGTGCGCTATGCAGATTTGGTATAGCCTCACTTTCAGGAAGGCTTGAGGTAGTTAAGATGAGGAGAAAGTGTTTAAATCACAAACCAGTTTTATTATTCATGTTTGTTTCATTTTATTAGTTGTTACTTCCCTTTCTCCTCCCTCGGAGGTGAGATTGCGACATGTCTTCTTCCACACATGGAAAATTGGGGCTGCGGGTGCCAGCCTTGAAGATGGGAGGACTTTAGGAGAGGGAATGGGCCCACGTATAAGGACTGCAAGTTCAAATACAAAATGGAGTCTGTCTGAAGGTATGACCTGCCTCACTATTAAGGATTATGATGAGGATGACAAGATTTGGCTAACTGAGGGTTACCTGAAAGCAATCAAAACATTTAGTATGACTTCTCAAGACAGTTCCTTATTTACGCTGGATGCTTATAAACTCACTTGTGTATGTCCTATGTTCAAAGCAGTGCTTTATTTATAAAACAATAGTTGTCAGTTTCAGATGCTCTGCTCATGAGCCTGAAGGCAGAACTATTAAATGTCTGTGAAGCAACTACCAATGCTGCATAGTCTTAAATCCACCTCATGCCTCTTTTATCCACTACCAGACACTCCCTATCCCATTATGTCACTCTTGCAGTCTTCTGCTTTCTATCTTTGGGATGGGGTTTCCGTCTTTCTCTTCCTCCGTCTTTCCATTTTGTATTTATCCCCACTGTTGTTCTCGGTAAATGTCTGATGCAGCAAAATAAGTGCCGGCCCCCAAAAATAAGTGCTTTTGGCCCGACCAGCAAACACCGGCTCAAATTAGGCACTGGTTTAGGGACGCCTATATAATGCTTGAAATAGACTTACTGATTAGTTACTGATGGTCACGAAAAAGTAAATCTTGGATGAGAACAGACTTCAGCAATCTATACGAATATTACCCTATTGTGAAACGGATAAAGCATTTTCTATAATGTTATCCAATATTTAAATATTATACATTCTCTTAACCTAAGTGCACACAAAATCATATGCCCAGTGGCATAACAAAAGCCCCTCAGCCCTCGCAGTGCTGGGGGGAGCCACTGAGCTCCAGGGGCCCCCTCCGCACCCCTGGCCTGAGACCTCTGGACTGGGTTCAGTGCATGGGGGCCTCCGCATGTACTTTGCAGGGGGGGGGCTCAAGTTTCATTACACCACTGGCATATACCGTTCTCTATGTTGATCCTTGATTCCACATAGCACAATAATTAAATTGATGTTTCAGTCCAAACAAAAGACAGCCATGGTGAACCTGTCATGTCTACAGCCAGCAGGGCATGCATTTGCTGGGTGCCCTTGCAGACTTTCCTTATCAGTCTGAGACCAATCAGTGTGGAAATCTTAATTAGCCTGCTTTTGTTAGAGCACAACACCCTCTACCTGGTAAGCATACTGGCTCGCTTTACACCTGACAACAAGGTAAAAGTAGGTATGATTATTCAACTAACTTGAAATTACCTGTTTTCTTACTATTTTTCACCATGTAGGAGCCACGTGTATGCTAAGCTGCAAACGTTTGTGTCATGAGTTTCACAATATTCATTTCACCTTATCCCACATGTAAATTAAATGAAAGGCCATAGTGTGATTCAAAAGTCAAAACAGATACAAGAAAGGGAAGTACTTGATAATAAAATGTTTCTGCTCGATCAGGTCTCTAGCTGGGGTAAAGCTTTGCAACATTTTAAAGCATCAACATTTAAAGAATTTAAAACTTTTGCAGATGTAATCAAAAATTCACGCAGACTCAGCAGGAACAGTGCATTTTAGACGATCTTATTAAAATTAAAAAGACTTAAAGAGTTGTTTAAATAGAAGGTTAACATGCTAGTGGTTGTAATGGGGCAAATACGCAAGGGGTGATTCCTGTAAGAAGAAGAGGGCGAGGAAAACGGTATTTTCTGAAAGTTGCCTGGTAGGTAAAAATGTCTATGGTGGAAATAGGTGTGAAGGGAAACAGCGTTTACAACGCTGTTTTTACAACGAAGTACCATTACAATGCGGTCGTTACAACGACTGCGTTGTTAGTACGCAATACCTTTACATCGCAAGTCATTAGAACGACTTGCTGTAGGGGGCGCTACGGTATTGGATATGAAATCCAACACCTTACCTGCTGTTGCACAAACTGGAGTAGGAATAGTAAATAATACTATTCCTAAGTCCAGCGCTCCCCCTACAGCAAGTTGCTGTAATGACTTGCGATGTAAGGGTATTGCGTACTAACAACGCGGTCGCTGTAACGTCTGCGTTGTAAAAGTACGCATTGTAATAGCATGCAATGTGACATGCTATATTCGGTGTGAAGGAGGATAAACAAGTTTTTCATCTTTTTGAAAAAAAATGATCTTTAAATGCTGTGCACCCGAAATTCAATTGTACATGTCAGAATGAATGGGCAGAGGGGCACTCCGTTAAAAACGTGCTGAATATCTTATATATTTGAATGCAGTATTGCAGTTATTATTATATCCTAATAAAGTGGACTTTTTATCCATCACGTTTGTGAGAGGTATCGCTCCGCCAAACGCTAAATTGGCCTCAAAGTCTAGAACAGACTTGAAGTAGTTTTGCACAATGTTAGAGCATCCCACATCTTGAAAGGTGTCTGATATAGTTTGACCTTGTGGACTAAAGTGACTTGCACAACTTCAACCGCATCCCTCTGCCTAAAGGTGCTGATCTTTAAATAGCTAATACTCCTAAAACATGTTATTTAAAACAAAGACTTAGATCCAGAGTTTGGTGAAACGTGGGCATATTTACTGCAGCTAGTGAATATGGAATACTCGGGATAACATTCTTATTACTTGTACTAAAAACATTTGATTATGAGTTTGCCAAGGAAAGAGGAGGAATTGCATGTGGAAAAAGGCCCTATTTCCACCTGTATCAGAGTTTTTCTCCATATTTTCCCCCATAAATGTAAGCTATTGTAATCTGCTCTAGTTTGTCTTAGGAAAATTGTTGGGACGTGTTGTTTACCAAAAAATGTGAAATTCTGATCCCTGCACAAGCCAGTTTGCACAGGGATCAGAATTCCTCACCCCAGTCGGAATAAGGGTGTGTTGCCATTCTGGAGCTCTTAGAATGTAATCATTGGCTTGTAAAAGACACATTTAAGATTGGTATTTTAGCATTGTTGTGTTTTCTGCAGTTTGACATATTAAGCACAGCTCAGGCAAAGCACTGGGGGGCATATTTACAAGCCCCTTGCGCCACTTTTGCGCCGCCATTGCGTCACGCATGTGACGCAGCGGCGACGCAAACCATGCGCTGCGTTGCGCTATATTTACAACGTGACGCATCTAGGGAGATGCGTCACGTAGTAAACCCCTGCGCCACATGAAACCTGCGTCAGGTTTCATGTGGGCGTACCGGCGCAGGGGGGGGTGTTCCGGCGCAGGAACGCCTCGGCAAAGTGACGTAGTGAAATCTACAAGATTTCACGCAGTCACTTTTCCGACGCTGGTGCGTCAAATCCTTATGCCTGCTTCAAGCAGGCGTAAGGATTGACGCACCATGTTAGGGATAGGGAAGGTTGGAACAGTGCTGGAGTTGCGTCGCGCTTGCGACACAACTTCAGCACTGCGCCAACCTTCCGCCGGCTAGATGCGTCACGCATCTGCTTATCCTAGCGCCACGATGCGCCGCATTGTAAATGCGGCGCATCGGACGTGGCGCAAGGGTAAACTTGCGTGACGCATTTTCCCTGGCGCATCCCTGCTGATATGCAGGGATGCGCCAGGGAACGTAAATATGCCCCTGGGTATATTTAAAACAATACTGTGCAAAGGAACTGTGTATTTGAAGTTTTAGGAAATATCAGGCATTTGACATGCAAATGATGCTCTTTGATGTTTGCTGTGTTCTGTGCTCTGGTGTGGAGGTTCTACAACCCCCAAATGCCCTTGAGGGTGTGGACAGAGGAGGAACCCTAAAATCTTGTCTCTTTCTAATTATATCACTTACGAGCCCCACTGATGGGATGCACCCGGGCGAAGCCCTGACCGAGGGCAGGCCAGTCCAAGACCCATCAGAGGCAAGGCTAAGCTCATTCTCCTGGCACACAAAACAATGCATGACTATCTGAAATGAGGTAGAGGAAGAGGCCTGGACTCCCATCAGAGTGTAAAGGCTCATGCACAGCTATTGATCATAATCTTGAATGCGCGGTTGTGGAAATTACCAAAGAGGATGAGTAGCTGAAAGACGTTTATGTGTGGCTGAGTCCTCAATCTTCCAGCTCCCACAGTCTCCACCAACTCTTGGGGAAGGGAGGTTAACATTCCTTGTAATGGCAGAAGGTGCTTCATCTTGATCATGCTGCCAGCAGAACTGATCCTAATTCCCTTGATACCTCTTCAATTATTCAACCAGCCAAAAAAACAATAAAAGTCTGCTTTAACTCAGCCTCGTGCTCGGCGCGTCACATTGGAACATGACATTTTATTTTCTGACTCTCATTTGCATGCTCTAATGGATAATTATATTGGATATGTTCAGTAAGCTTTCCAGCCTAGTTTTAATATTTGATTTGATAGGTTATCACTAATTGAGAACTCTGTTACTTTTTTAATTAATTCTTCCATGCCATAGAATTTCCTATGATAATTTGCTTCCCTGGGCAGACATCGTGTTAACTAGCATTCAGCAGGTTGGCCCGGTAAATGGTGTTAGCAAGAGATCTGTAAATCCATTGAATATACTAAATTCTGTGCAAGGCTGTCTTTTTTTCTGAACATGGCAAAAGACAGTATTACTCAACTTTCTTGCTCGATGTCTAGAGCGGATAATCTGATCATTACTAACCCTGAGAATCAACAAAATCAAGACACTGAACTGGTCTCTGCTTTTAAAGTCAGCATCCCTATTTTACATCTTACACCAGAATCATGATCCTATGCGCTGATACTGACCAATGTCCTAGCACAAGCGCCATGTAAATCTGAATCTTCTTTCCAAGTAAGGAAGCGGTAAATTGGCTTTCTAGTAAAGAAAACACAAAAATGGAAATTTACAATTATGCTTTTTTTGTTAGACATATATCCTGGGTTGGAACAACTCCTACATATGTGCAGGCTGAGTGTGTTGTCATTTATTTTAGGACTCCTGCATCTGTGGAGGGACTTACTCTTTACACTTAACTATGTAGGCCTTAGCCTAACATCAAAGATGTTCACTTAGGTTGTTTTTACATACCTCCCAATTGCTACTCCAGTTACCATCCCACCCAAACAACAAGCATAACCCCGCAACTTGATATCACCCAGTACCTCCAGAACCCATTTAGAACCATTCTCTGCTCTCAGTGGCCTGGAAGACTGTGATTGACTTACTGTTCATCTATCTCAGCCCTGTAAGGTTCTGGGTGATGCCCCTTTTCCAAAATATGTGGCTTTAATAACAGTTTCCCATTGTACATCTTTGGTGACTGTTCATAACAATTTGCGTACTTAGCCTCAAAGCTAAGTATAGGAAGCTGGATCTTTCCAATAAAATAATACAAAGCTATATTATTTAAAAAAAAAAAAAATTGGGCAGTTAATGACATTCTTTGTGATGAGTTTGTGTCATGCTGTTCCTGCAACTCCGTCTCCATCACAGAGAACAAAAGGTGGCTTACAGTTTCTAGCTTAAGTTAGTAAACCAAGATGGACATTCCCTCATTAGTTCGAACCTTCAACCATGTAAAATAGGTACGGTGTCGCAAGATTTTTATTGATTAATTTTTATAACAATAGCTTTCCCCAAAATTACACATTCAACTTTACACATCTTTTTTGTGAAGTTGACAAGTTTATGACTCCAAGTTATTCAGGAATTCTGAAGGTATTTTTATCAATACTAAGGGGTGACTTAAACACTACACCAGGTTCTTATTTAACCCCGGTAAACCCCTTTTCTAACTCTGGAAGAAGTTAAGAAGTTCTGTTTTTCATCTAAGATCTTATCACCGAGGTTTGATATTATATATATTTTTATTAGAGAAAAACCTTATCTATATCAATCTACCCCTTCACTTAGGCAATAAAGTTGTTCCTACTTTCATCACTGTGGGCTGTTCATCTACTCAATTAAGTTTTTGTTTCATGTGATAAAATTGTTGAACATTCTATTCTGGAGTAGGGTTACAGTGACCACAGCCCTCTGCTGATTACGTTTCAATTTAGTTCCAGCAACTTAAGTACCTACGCTCTTTTTCCACAACTAGAACAGTTAAGTGGTCTAAGATTGAAATTAAATCTGGTTGACCCCAGCATAAGAGTTTTCCGATTTAAAATACTTTGTTGCAAAATTTTGCATTCAGGTGGCTACTGGAGAAGAAGCCTGCCCCTTCACACCTTGCCCGATTTCAGAGATATTCTTTTTTTAAGGTGGAGTCATAAATGGTTCTTCAAAATCTTCAGACTCTGATGAAATTGAGAGTCTCTGACTTTATTTGCCATGGAGGATTCTTTATTCCCTGTGGTTAATTTGTAGACTTTGGGTGCTTTAAAGAAAGAAGCATCATAATGTTTGAAGTGAGCCTGAGATCCAAACAAAATGCATATGATGTATATGATAAACAATCATCGGCCAAGCACTCTAAGTACCTGAGTTCAGTTTGAGAGGAGGCTATAAAAACACTGTTCATTTCAAGATTAAAGTATCTGTGCTATGAGATGATCCAAGATGATCCTCAAATTTCATTTAGGGCTATTGATTCTGCAAGTTGGCGAGATGTCGCCTTCTAATCCCACTCTGCCCACTGATCTGAACATTGCCCCCAGGCAATGCCCCAGTTTACCAGAGTGCTACAGGTTACTTGATAGAAGCAAAGGAAAGGCCACCAAGGGCTACTGACAAAAATCTGGGATGTCCAGAATGCTTACAGGAGCTTTGTTTCGCTGCTGAAAGATGATGGTGGGGAACTTGCTGGAGAGGGTACAATCATGTCTGCCCGCTTCCACTGTTATGAGCAACGATCTATTGTTAAGTTATTCCTCAGTGAGATTTACCTAATATGAAAGTAGCTTCATCACTGCTAAATTGTCAGGATTGTAATGATGAATATTTCTCCATTCTGTATCAATAAAAGAGAGAGGGGGACCAGGAGCCAGTTGTGGTCCAGTGTCCGTGATCCTAACGTAAGACATCTAATCAAAAAGGGGGGACACTGCTCCAGAAGAGGGGTGCCACGTGTCACCCACTCACTGCGAGAAGGGAGAGAAAGAGGGGAAAAAAACAATAGGGGAGGGTATCCTAGGTATTAGGACCCACTTATGAGAGGGAAGAACAAGTCTTGCCTCTTGTTGCCCTCACACACCCCAAAGATTCGGGGTGTGTGAGGGCAACAAGAGGCAAGACTTGTTCTTCCCTCTCATAAGTGGGTCCTATTTCTCCATTCTGCCAAAGCAAAGATACCCTTACAGCTACAATATTTTGTGAACTCCAGATCATTAGATTCACATTTTTAGCAGGGAGAATTAAAATAATTTCCTCAATGTTCATTCAGTCTTATGTGTTATCTAATTTAGCACATACAACGTGAGACACTATATTTTGATGAGTCAAGATGCCATTAAAATTATGTTTCACATTAATGTAAATAACATTTTGCAGATCGAAATCTAACACTGATTTTATAATCTAAATATCCGGATTTATACAATGTGTATTTTTCTGAGCATAGTAATAAAATGAATATTTTTTTAATGAACGGGCTTATTCATAAGCAACGTCTTGCAAACCATTTACTTGCACTGTAACATGCTCAATACTTTCAAAACGAAAACTGTTGCTCGCTTATTAAGGCAGTTATTGTGTAATAACCTTTTCTTTTACTCTGAATGGTATTTGCAAATGTGCGACTTCAACTGGGCCAAAGATAATTACAGATGACAGCTATATAAAAAGGAAATAGCAGGAAAAGAGAACCAAAATTAAATTGAGGCAACCGCTGTAATGTTTGCAGAACTAATGATGGCATTTTTGTGCCATTCCGAAAACTTATATTAAGACAGAAACCAATCTGCACCATTAACTCAAAAATACAGTATGTCAGAAAGTCCTAAATGTTGATACATAGGGACCTATATTGTTTTATTGTTACATGTATATTCTTTCTGTCAGTCTTTAATAGATTGAACATACAATTTCTATTTCAAAGTAATGAGACTTTCAGTCATCAGGATTTATTTAAACCTTGGTAGTCAGATTAACTTTTTATACGGCTATAGTTTCCACCAGTGGCCACAAAATGAATTTTTAAACCGAAAGTAAAAACCCACTTACTCATGCAGAAAGTATGCTGATTTAGGCCTACACTTTCACAAGACCAAGGCCGTTATTTAGAGTTTGGTGGAAAATGTACTCCAAATATTTGGCTGGGTACCCTTTCTGATGGGCTGCTGCTACGTTTTGAGTTTCCAAAACAGATCTGTTACCGTGGTGGCCTCTAAATATGGTGGGCTGTAAGACGTCGGAACACCTGATTACATCACACTGGTGCACTAGCAGAACAAAGTATAGCCAGCAGAGGCTAAATAAACCCTGAAGTGGGGATTAGTGGCAGGAAAGGCAGAGAATGAGAGAGTTAGGTGTCTCCTTGTGAATGCTTGTGCAAACCTTAGAAAAGATGACCTTTGTGTGAATCACAAACATTTGGATGGCATGTTCCACCACGAAAACACATGGAAAAATTCTGCTCCATGACACTGGAGCTCAAATGTTTGCAGGATAGGAAACTAAAGGAAAGACGTTTTAATTCACATGGGTCTTCACCGAGGGAATTCTCCATAGGAATATGTTTTCTCTCTCGAGAAAAAAATAGGGAAAAAAAAGAGTTAAAATTCACTGTAACACTAAGGATATACTAGTGGGTGTCTTGCCAGAAGATGATCTACCTGGTATAGGTGTAGGGCAATAAGCTTACACTGGTAAATCTATGAACATAGACATCATTTAGGGGTCACCAGGGGTCGCAGCTGCGACCTCTAGCTTGCCCCTTGTGACCTCTGGCACTGGCCTCACTGGGGGCAAATTCAGTGCCAGGAAAACAGGGGCTGCTCATCTTTTTGGATGTCGGTTGGGCCTCTACTTTCTTTGTTTTCTGACATTTTTTTTATTACACTAATAGTGAATAATGTTATATTTTTCAGTTTTAGTGTCATAAAGAATGGAATACAATTAGCTGGAATGTGACCCACTCTGGCAGCTGAGGTAAGTAAAACATTTTTTTAATGTATGTTGTGAGTGTGCTTGCAGGTGAGAGTGTGTTTATGTGTGAGAGAGAGTATGCTTATGTGTCAATGTGTGTGCATGTGCAAGCATGTGTGTGTGGGTGAACGTAAAGGTCAAATGACGTGTGATGTCATTTTCACTACCCCAAGCATTTTGGTGAATTGACATTGATTTCTATACACAAAATTGATTTGTGGATGTGCCCATACCCAATCCAAATATCCAAAAATGTGATCTGTGATCACTACAGCAGGAAATGATTTGAGGTTTCAGAGATAAAATGGCAAATGAAGTGGGTTGAATATACTGGAGAAGAATGTCAACTGTAGAATACTGAAGTTTAGGAAGCACAGGGAGGATTCAAAATGGAGAGCGTGGGCTATGGGGAGTCGTGAACGTTAAGAGTGTGTGGTTAGTCGGGAGAGTATTGAGGGGTTCCTAATAAGGAATAGTTCAGAAGACAAATCAGAGCAAATATTTCACTGGGAGGTTAAAAAATGTTATGGTGATGTAAGTGGGTGGAAGAAGTCATTTAGGTGTGCAGAAAAGCTGCTGATGACAGGGCTAGAGTGAGGTTTTGATGTTGTGGCAAAATGTTCCAACAAAGGACAAACATGATGGAGATGAGGGTTTGCCTGTATGCTGTTAGACATGCATAGGCCTGGGACTTCCTTTATACACAGAGGTGAATTTGAAAGTGTGTTTTGAGGGAGAAGATGCTGTTAATAATCCACGTTTGAGAGAAGGAATCTGTTGTAGAGAAAATGCAAAAGGTATGTAGCGTGTCGAGCACTGACAGGAGTGTATCTTTAAAGTCTGCATGAGGTTGAAAAGACAGAGAGCAAGATCATAGTGGATCTGGTCATAGTAAGAGGAGTCAAACCTAGAATGAGAACTTGACTTTTAAAAATTGGGCGACATGAATATAAGTAGTCATGTGGATAAGGGCATTTTCTGCCAGAAATGGGTTGCTAGTTGGATATAAGCAGGTTTGTGAAGCAGATGTGACGATGAGACTTCGCTGTTAGTTGTAGAGTGGGTGGGACTGGAGTGATTGTTGTTGTCAGAGGGGTCAGAGAGTGTTGACCGAAGAGATTATCTTATTAGTCTTTCTTCATGTTAAGAATATCAGGAAAGGGGGCAGATGGTGCTCGTAAAATATAATTTTGTTCGGTCTGACTTGCCTGTTGAAGGGACCTATGTGGCTTGAAACTTTAGCAACCCAAAACAAGTGTCAGGAGTTAGTCGAATAAAGGTATCATCTCTGCAGCATTACATTAAGATATTCATTTCCTCTAAAAACTGTAATACACAGTGGATTATCAGAATATATGGTGCACCCAAATATTTTGATGTTTGCACTTCAGTGTTATGTTTCAAGAAACCGAACAGTGATGGTTAAAGAGAGGGAAATGTTGTAGCCTCAGCTGGAAGAATAAAACATTTGGTTAAAGAATATGAGGATGGAGTTGGTTCATTGTGAGTATTGGTTGAATGTACTGGTGGAAAGATACTAATTTCACCGCCAATTGACTTTCGATTGAAAGGCAAATGGTCATATACTAAGCCTGCATGATGAGTGTAAAATGTTCTGGCTACAAACAGTGTGTAATCTTTGAAGGTGATTGATGTTTTGGTCGTTGTCATTCATTTTTGGGGATCAGCACTTATTTTTAATCATCAGACTTTGACCCTGAGCAGAGAATGAAAGTCAGAAAAGGAGCCTAGAATGAAGAGAGAGAGATTAGAAAATCAGTAACAAAGTGGGAAAGCAAGAACAAAAAAGAACCTACAAGGGTAAGATAAAGAGATATGAAGTGTAGAGTGTTTGAACGAAGAGGCAGGAGATGGAATCAAGATGAGGCATCTTTGGTATTCAGCAACCCCGGTATTTGATACGGCTGGCAGTGGGCTCCTAAGGAAAACTCTGGGGTCCTGCTCTTCTTTTTTTCATTTACAAATTAAGCTTTACAGTTACTACACCATCTTGTACTCTCTCCACAGTATGTACATTTTCTGCAAATTATATTTATTGTATATTTTGGAGGTGGCATGCATAAAGCAGTCTTGTAATCCAAAACATAACCTCTTGCACCTAGATATATAAAGCATAATGTTGAAGAGATTTGATGATTTCACTGACACTAGGGGTAGCCATGGATCGCAATTGGAAATATCTGCTCCCATTTGCTTGCTCTTTGGTGCCCTTGAGACTGCCCCTTGTTTCAGGGGTCTTGAAGGCAGCAAGGACATAAAATATAGGCAGCTCTAGGACCAGCTGTACTAAGCAATTTTTGGATTCCAAACCCTGCAATTTTGAAAATCACAGGGTTTTAATAGAAAACAATACCTATTTCAAATGTATAAACCCCATTTTATGGTCAGAAAAGTGTTTCTGGCTCCTAAAATTGGTTTTGCAACAACTACAGAATCTCCCGGCCCGGTGCCACTACATCTGCTCCACTACTAGCACAGAGGTCAAGAAAACGTATCAAGAGTCTGGCGGAAAGTCATTCTTGACTTTTTAGCCAAGGAGTTTGAGTTTACTGTTACCTTTGTAGACTGAGATGTTGACCAAGCGTTACTAGATTACCATGGAGCCTTAAATTTGGCTCTTGATAAGTTAACCCCTCTGAAATTTTGTTCCATTTTCAAACAAGGTTCCCATGCACTCACAACAGAACTGAGAACAGAGAAAGCGTCTTGCAGATAATTGGAGAGACGGTGGCATCTGACAATTAATATACATGATAAGGAGGCCTGTGGAGCAGCCTTATCGATGTACCACCGTAGCATCAAAAGAGCCCGGAAATGTTACATTTCCAACCAAATCAGCCAGGATGGAAACTCGTCTAAAGAGCTAATTAAAGTGCTTTTATGAACCCTGGTCCTTGCTCTCAAGACACACGTGTCACAAGCACTATGTGATTTTCTGACGAATTATTTTGAGGAGAAAATCAAAGTGATTTGCCAGAACGTCCCTAGCCTGCTTAATCAGGCATGTGAGGAGTCTAATTTTAATCTACCCCCCCTCCAATTGTGCCACCAGCTTATCAAAGTTTAATGCTTTTTCACGTGAGTTATTTAAAAAAGCGCTTGTATCAGCCAAATCAGGTTCCTGTGCAATATGCTCTTTATTCAATCTTTCAGCTAACACCGGGAAAATTCCCTCGGACTGGAAAGCGGCTCCTATCCAAAGAAGGCGAACATGGCACCTACTAATCTCACCACCTATCGACCTATTTCACTGCTTCCTTTGCTGGGCAAGCTGTTGGAAGGACAAAGAAATAAACAATTTATGGGTTATCTAGCACCTGAACCCATCACAATCTGGGTTTCGACCTTCAAACAACACTGAGACAGCCTTGGTAGTGGTTACTGACCACATTAGATGCCCTCTTGATGCTAATCTACCATCCGTGCTTATGCTGTTCGACTTGTCCGCAGCGTTTGATACTGTGTCTCATCCCAGGCTACTTAAAAGGCTGCAGGAGATTCAAATCCATGGGACAGCGCTACAATGTTTCGGTGATTTCCTAACCAAAAGAACTCAAGCCATCACTCTGGGTTCATACAAATCTCGCACCATGATGCTGCATAAGGGGGTGCGCCAGGACTCTTGTCTCAGCCACACGCTTTTTAACATATATGTCGCCCCCTTGCCAAGACTGTCAAAGCTTTTGGTTTAGAAATACCACCCTATGTTGATGATACACAGCAAATAATTTCTGGTTCAAGTGAAATAATACTTATCGCCTGGGATGAAAGCAATTTCTGCCTGGATGATGGAGAATTGCCTCCAGTTGAATGCAGGAAAAACAGAGATTATATTGTTCAGCAGGCCCAGCAGCTTAGGGCCTCTGAGTTGTGGCCTTCAGAACTAGTCTTGGCTCTGACTTCTAAACAGGGAGTTAAGAACTTGGGCGTCTGTTTGGACCAATCCCTTACCATGAAAGACCAGGGTCTGTCTATCATAGGCACCTGCTTCCACAAGATGCGCATGTTGAGGAGAGCCTTTCCTTTCCTCCCACTTTCAGCAAGGAAAACTTTTGTTCAGGCTCTTATCATTAACCGATTGGATTATGGCAATGCCCTACTGGCCTCGGCAAATGAGACGTTGTTATTGAAACTACAAGTTGTTCAGAACACCGCAACCGGTCTCATTTGCAATCTTCCATCTGTGGCTGCATCCTCTCCATTTCTGCGTTCATTACACTGGTTGCCAGTCCAGAAAAGAATTATGTTTAAAATATATTGCCTAACACACAACTCTCTTATAGGGCAAAGGCCCCAGCTACCTATCTTCGAAGTACACTCACTCACGCGTCCTGAACTGGGGACAGGTCTTTTTCATACCTAGCCCTTCTTTACTGGATTGAGTTGCCAGTTCACATTCGAATGTGCACTGATCACCTCCAGTTTAGACAATTACACAAGACAGTGCTGTTCTAATTCAGCAAATTCCTCTTTGCATGTGATCTGCTCTGAGCCAAGATACCCCTCCTGGGATGATTCGTGAGCGTTACAAATTAAATTAATAATAAATAATATAATTTGCTGAGAACCTGCTTAAATACTTTAATTGTAACTCTGAAATAGAAACAGGTTGACACAATGGCAGATTGGCTTCCCCTGGGATTTAAAGTATGTTTTATTAATAGGACGTTTCAGCTAGACACAGTGAAAAGTGTACCTGGAGGAAAACTTAGAACACTAGGCAAATTTCAGAAATAGAACACTGTCTTGCCTTTCCAAGCAGGTAGTACGCCATTGACAGATAATGTATCAGTCTCTGCTAATTATTTTGTTGAGATTCATTTACCTGACAAATTGCGTTTCTCACTTCTTCAGCATCATTATTTCCTCCTATAATTATGCTTCAAAGCACATTTCCAGAATGATTTGTGATCGACGGGGCTGAACATTTGGAAGCGTGGCATGAAGTTAAACTCTCTGGGGCATATTTACGTTCCCTGGCGCATCCCTGCATATCAGCAGGGATGCGCCAGGGAAAATACGTCACGCAAGTTTACCCTTGCGCCACGTCCGATGCGCCGCATTTACAATGCAGCGCATCGTGGCGCAAGGATAAGCAGATGCGTGACGCATCTGCCGGCGGAAGGTTGGCGCAGTGCTGAAGTTGTGTCGCAAGCGCGACGCAACTCCAGCACTGTTCCAACCTTCCCTATCCCTAACATGGTGCGTCAATCCTTACGCCTGCTTGAAGCAGGCGTAAGGATTTGACGCACCAGTGTCGGAAAAGTGACTGCGTGAAATCTTGTAGATTTCACTACGTCACTTTGCCGAGGCGTTCCTGCGCCGGAACGCCCCCCCCTGACGCAGGTTTCATGTGGCGCAGGAGTTTACTACATGACGCATCTCCCTAGATGAGTCACGTTGTAAATATAGCGCAACGCGGCGCATGGTTTGCGTCGCCGCTGCGTCACATGCGTGACGCAACGGCGGCGCAAAAGTGGCGCAAGGGGCTTGTAAATATGCCCCTCTTTGATGGAATGGAGGAGAGCAAACTCAACTGCTAGGTAAACATTAGGATTGCTAAATGATGAACAAAATGTTTCCCATTTGAAGGTGGAGAGAAGGAGAACAACATTTCTTTTTTCTCTATCAGCAGTGTTTCCATGAGTCTTTATCTATCACAGAATAAATGGGCAGTGAAGGGACATAGGGCAGGAATTTCTTGGTTTCTGAAGGTCAAGGGGAATTCCTTTCAGCTGAATCGAGCCCTTGTAAATTTAAATATCAAGTGATGTTTTAATTTAATCCCTGCTTATATCTCATTGTTAGGCTTCTGGCTTACCCAGCCCTGGTAGGAAAAGCAACTAAAGAACAGCCAGGTAAAGTGGATTGCTCGGGATCATACAGTGATTAACTGTGAAATATGAAATAAGGCCCGAGGTTTGACGCCAGAGCTGACAACTTAACAATTAGACCATATTTCCCATATGCTTTTTAAATTATTATGCACACATAACATCAGTTTCCCATGTTGTATATGTTGGTTTTTTTGGTTTGGGCATGTGTTTTTATTTTTCCTGGGGCCAAGCTGAAATAAAAAGAATACGACCCAGCAAGAGTTATTGAACCTTTGGTGTTTTCAAAGGGAAACATTTTTTGAAGCAGGTGTTTATCACCTCAAATAATCTCATGGTGCTACAATTTTCTCACATGGGCCACACATCATGGCAGATGTTCGGTGTCTGCTAGCAGAAGAGCCAGTGTGAATCCTTTACAGAGGAAGGGTGGACATCTGTCATTGAGGGCCTGAAGCACCATGCAGAGCTCCTTAAACTCGATGCATCTTGCAACCACCTCACTTAAGTGCAGAGGCCAGAGTATGTGAAAATGTCCATAATGCTTGAGGCCGTTTAAGAGTCTTGTGACCACTCTGCAGTTTGTGCAGCCAATAAATCAAATGCTTTGGCAACCTGGAATTACCTACTTCGCTGTCTTCCTCATCCCAGTTCTAATGAGGTGAGGTTGCCTACAAATAAAAACAAATTTTTATTTTACCCACAGCTAAGTATTTTTCCTCCCCTTCCTGCCTCTATGAAACACAGCTATGACTCTCCCTTTTCTTGTTTTTGTCTGTCTTGCATCAAGATTATTGCCTTATCCTGCAGCCCATTGATAGGTCCTACTGGTTTCTGGCTGAGTTCAGAGGGTCCTTGACGGCCTGGCAGATGTGTTTGGGGTCCTGCCTGAGTGGACCTTCTTGCCTTCCCTGGAACTCCTGTTCACACTTCATCCACCGTGCGAACTCAGGATATCAGGAAAGTGGTACTGGTGCATTCGGTAAATGCTCTTAAATGGCCACATGTCCTGGGGGCTTCTAAAGATGCCTACGCTCTAGGATGCCTCTGCATGGCAGTAAGAACTTAAGGCCAATGGTGCATGTTAAAATACGGTGCTCAAATGGCGTTCTCTGCATTTTCAAAGAAAAGTGTGTGTGGGTTTACAAGGAGCTGGATGGTCCAGTACCTGTTTTTTAAAATTATGGAAGGGCCACCTGCCTACAGGAACCACAGTTCCACACATATAAGAGAGCTGGTGTTACCTCAGGTGAAATACTGTATGGCTCCTTGCTTAGGGTAAGCCAGCACAATGCCATGCAATGTGGCATACACTGTTCGTGGCATGTAATGTGTTCCATTGACTTCTGGTTAGTGTATCATTCATGTCATGGTCCTTTTATTCATTAAAGTTCATGGTCATTTTATTCAAGTCAAGTACTTTTATTATGATTTGGAACTCAAATAGGTCCACATAAATACAAAAAAGTTTTATAAAAGGCAATTCAGACAGTACAAAACATACAGATATATAAAATACCAGGAGAAGCCATTCGGCTTACAACCATGCTGTACTTTAGATAAACGACCCCACTGACAGAAAAAGTGCAAATGAGCAATTGAATCAGGTAAGCATTATAGTACAATTCTTGGGGAATGCAGGAAACTATAAAAGCTCAATACAATGCAGCAAATAAGTGGTGCAAAATGTTTTAAAGTTCAGCACTATTACAGTACTTCTATTTATGCAATACATTCAGCTTTACAGAACAATACTAATATGGTAGTTCTATTTATAGTGTACAAAATCATTAAGGCCTAAAATGCCCTATTCCATGAGTGCAAAGCCGAATACAGTTAATATAGAATTACAACGTACAAACATATCTGAAAAAAATTTAAGAAATGTTTTAAAAATGTAAACATTTTTGAACAGACTATTTCTGATGGCGGTGCAAAGAGACATTTCCGAGCCTCCGCCACCAAAGATATTTTATACTTTACAAACAGTGGTCTTAGCAATTGACAGAACAATGAGTATAGGAGAGGACAAACAAATATCACATGATTTAAAAAATAATTCCAACAAAGATCACGAAACCTCTCCTTCCTAGGTAATCCTTCCCAGGATCCAATGATAATTCGTAACGGAAGCAAGTTGAGCCTTATTAACAAAATAGTTCTATGCACACCATGGGAAAGGTTCCATACAACATGCAGTTATGGTGTTTTACAGATGCTACTCTCCACTACTTTTTCATTCCAGGCATGCAGAGCACAAAGTACAATGTCCCTTTTCCGACTCACTTCATAGACTGATTTTTTAATCAGATTTTTCAAGATAAGCTTTGAAAGGGGTGTCACCTCATTCTGACCAATTTCCAACATATCCAGAGCTTTCATATAATTTGAAAATACGGCTCTTCTTCCCTCCAAACTATAAAAAATGTCATATTTTAATGCATCCAAATAGAACCTGAGTCACTAATCAGTATGTTATTCTCCTACCAGTGGCGGCCGGTAATTTTACGAGGGAGGAGGCGGATGGGACAAACACGCACACATACACACTCACAACCATGCATTCACACATGTGCAGACACACACACACACATCCATTCACAACACTCATTACCAAATATCTAAACATACATGCACGCATGCACCAAACATTATTTTAAAAAAGAAATCACACTTACCTGCACCTCTGCCTCGAAGGTTCTAGGAGGCTTGGGACTGCTGCCTTCCCTCATTGGCTGACCCTACGTCATCACAGAGGGGGATGGGGTCGGTGAGACTGCTGACTCCACCCCACTCTGTGATGAAGTGTCACTGATTGACACTCGACCCTGGGCGCTTCAGGGCTGAAAACTGAAGCACCCAAGTGTGAGGCAATGAGTGACTCTACCCCTCATCACTGAGTAGGAGGGCCTCAAGCACCTTTGCTTAGCTGAGAGGGTCACGCCCACAGGAGCTGTGACTTCCTCAGCCCAGCAAAGTTCAGCTCAGACATCCAGGAGCCTGTGCATTTAGTGCATGTCTAGCTCCTGGCTGCCTGACCTGAAAATGAACAGTGTCTGTCAGGCCGAACTTTGCTCAGCCTGACAGACACTGTTCTTGAGGGGCAAAAGGTGAGGAGGTGTGGCCCCTCAGGCCCAATAGACCGGCTGCGGCTGTCCCCCACCTTAGAACACCTGCCATGGTAAACACATTCTTAGAGAGAAACCCAAATTCGAAGCCGCAAGGCCAACAGGTACAGCTGAAAAATTCAGATTACAAATTTGGTGTCAAATATGCTCTTCAACCTTTTTGGAAAACCATCAATATTGTTCTTCCATTATTTTACATGCAGAGCTCGGTGAAGGCGGAATTTTATTCTTATAATCCACCAAAACATGGGCAAAATGCCTTTGCCCGCAATACTTATATAGTCTGTGAATGGCTGAAGCTTGAGATAATGCCTTACTTCTACACTGACTGTTCTGATCCTTATTCAGGCAATTACTAGAAAATATTCTACAAGATATGGGTACCGCTTCATCACTTCCACCTTATCATTCGCCAGGAACCTGTGCAAACCCTCCCTAACTCTGCACCCCCGGGACCAAAAAAACATAACTTTATTCTTAGAGATGATTATTTTTAAAAAGTGTTCATCAGTATAGTTTCCCAGCTCAGAAGGATGCCTCTGTAGTCCTATCGGGGTTAAATCCAACAGACTACATCATCTGGGAGAGAAAACAACCAACACTTATCCATCGTAGTTTAGGTGGTTCCCTTTAGGCTGTCCGACTCTGCGAGGTAAGCCATGGGTGTAAAGGGAGAAAAGGAAGGATGCAAGTAAGCACCCCTGCTTCAAACCATTATGTGTCCCCACTTTGCTGGACAGACCCTGGTTGCCTCCCATCAAAACCTGTGTCCAAGTTGAAGGTTGCAGAGCAACGATCAACCTTAGCAGATGAGCAGGAATCCCCAGTGCAACCTGTTTCCTCCACAGCATCCCACAGTCAACCCTGTTGAACGCTGTGGATAAATCGATTCAGGCAGAATATAAAGCCATGTACTTACTCGCAGGATACTTTTCATTCAGTGTTTGAAGGGCTGTGATACTATCTAAGGTTCCACAGTGCTTACAAAAATCAGCTGCTCAACAGGAACAAAGTTGTTGCCAAGTGCCCAATCCTGAAGGTGAAGAAGAATACTCTTGGCGAACAATTTCCCAATTGCATCCAATAATGCAATCTGCCTGAAACTATCAGAAGAAGTTTTAGGACCCTTTTTATATAAAGGCACAACACTTCCTTTCCAGGATGATGGTATCACCCCATGCAGATCACAATATTGAAACACCGGACACATAAAAAGAGCTCATGCAGAAACTTCTTGCTTGATAAAAGATATCGGGAGTTCCTCCGGGCCTATCGCTCCGGAGTACTTTGCGCCCTTAATAAAACTCTATCTCCTTACAAGAAAGCAGGCCATATACATTCAGTGAGGGAGGTTCTTCATTCAACTCCAACAGAATCCTACAACTGGAATTGGTGACAGATAACTGCAAGAAATATTGGGTCCACTCTGTGTCTGATATAGGAATGGCCTCTGCCTTAAACTGGAATCACAGTACTTGGCTATTAAAGACCAATATTTACATGAGTCACCAGAAAATGCGAATTCTCTCAACGTAATCCATTTCTGGTCCTCCTCCCTCCTTCATTCCGACACCTTCAATATATTTCTCACCCACTTCAACCAGTTGATTTCCCTTTGCCTCAATAGTGATGGCTGCTTGAATTGTTTTCTTACTAGGGAATTTAAATCGTGGTTTACCTTTTTTACATCCCAACGGATAACCACCAAGGGTTTAACACTAGTCATTCTATTTTTACTCCCACATAATCTAAACAGGGACAGCAGCTTTTCAAACCAGGCAATAGGGTTCTCTAGTCAAGTAGCAGATGGGCCTAAACTCGCTGCTTTAACATGAGCGGCAAATTCATCATGTTATTCTTTGACCAAAAAGTACGCCTGTTTGTTATATTGTAAGCAACAGTGTCATTTCTGGAATTCCAGGACTCGAGCGCCTTAAGCTCTAAATCAATAGCCACCGAGAGAATACTGTGAACACTTAAATCTGTCCTCAGTACCTCAAATTGAAAAGAAGCACAAAACATTTGGTAAGATACCACCATAAAATCAATAATGATTGCCTCGAGAACAATAAAAAGTGAGAGGCTGGAGAATCCTCTGAGAACCTGCCATTTAAAGCAATGAGGTAATTGGATCTCAGGCAATCCAGGAAGCGTAGACCCTGCCTATCGTTTCTAATATTGCCAGGTAAAATAGCCTCTGGAATACTCCATAGTTCATCCAACTCTGAGTTTCCAAAGGTCAAACAAGAGCAGTTTGAGATTTTGGCATTAAAATATCCCACAATCATTATCAATGTGCATTCTTCTGAAACACTAATATTCTGTAAAAAAGAGAACATAGACTCAACTAAAGAGTCAGACAACCTCCTAGGGGGGATATACACATTTACCAAAACAAAGGATGTATATGGTCCTCCAATTACATTGCACAGGGTTAACTTTAAGCAGATGCCAAGTTTTGAGAAATGGACAAACACCTTAGGATTTCAACTTATAGTACTACTGAGTAAGATAGCAATACCTCTACTGGTGTGTGCTTTTACCCTAGATTTTTCAGCACAAGAAAATACAAAATAATTCTCATTTAAAATCAAAAATATCTAGTTTTCCTGGAAGCAAATTATCAATGACCCAAAAGCATTTAAAAGTTTAACTTGGAATTAGACTGTCCCAAGTGTGCCATTATCCAAGTAGAATTTTTCCCAAGGGGCTACCTCTGCTATATTGGAAGTTTTATGTTTGCTTTTGAAGCATTACCAGGCCTACCCAGCCTACCAGTCCTCCTAGCCGACAATGTTTTTCACTCTCCTCCCCGTATCTCTACCAACAGAGATTGTGATGTCATTCAGATCTGCAACTCCCCTACTACTACATGAATCCTGAGTGGACTCCTGGGTGCCCAAGCTATCAGGCTTAGAGGCTATGGTCACTTCAAACAGAAAAATATCATAACCTTTTTCTGGAAATGGTCACATTGACCAAGATTTTCATTACAACAATTCTAGAGCTAAATGTGACCCTAGAACTCGGAAGTGAAACAAGGGGATCCAAATACACCCCAATCAATATCTCTACTTTACACTAGGCACAGGGCCTCAATTTCTAAAAAGAGCTGGAAGATAAAACTTTCATTCAGTGGGCCCAATTCTCTGTCAAACAAGGAAACAAAATTCAAGGTGTTAGAGAGATGGCTAAAACCAAGTCCTTCGACAGGAATATTATTATGCCTTGGCCCAGCCCCTGTATTAAGTGGCTGTGCTGATGGAAAAAAGAGGGAGCCTCCCTATTAAGAGTCCTCAAGAAATAAGGGGGAGCTGGGGAAGATCTTTTAGTGACCCACTCAGCCTCTTGAAGGACTCCCCGACCTTCCTCATCGGAGCTCAAGAATTCGACCTTCTCATTCCAGCATCATCCTCCACTATACCCACGTTCGTGCCACCACAATAATTATTATGGACAGTTACCCCCATATGCATGAGCCCCTTCTCCAGCCGATGACAGTCTAGGATTGGTACTTCAGGCATATTAGGAAAGGAGGGCATACTAGATACTTCTGGGGACTCAAGCGCCCAACCTAAATGAAGGATGGCGTTCCTTGGCCAATCTCCTTTCTGAGGCTGCATAAAGGGAGTGGACTCTTCTAAGACATTAGAAAACCTAAGTTATTTAGACTTACATTTCATGATGCGCCGAGTTCTTTTCTTTTTCCCCTTCTGGCGTTTTGCCCTTTTACGACCCGGGGGGGCCCCTTCACAGGAGAAACAACATCTTGGTGAGCCCTTGGTAAATTAGCACTAGAAGGACCATCTTGCAAGACTACAACCGCAGAGATAAGGGAAGCCCCATTTTTAAATATCAGAAAAATAGGAAGAGGATTCTCAATTATAGTTACATTTGCACTTTGGGCTACATAACATCGTTCTTCAGATAAATGATTGAAAAAGGAAGAACAGGGCATGTTATTAATCTCCTTAGTGGCCTCAGGATTACCACTGGACTGCCCAAAAAGAGTGTCCTCAAGTCCACCATGGCCTCCCGCCTCAATTCCAATTTCTGTCACCCCCTTTTCTGTCACTATGTTAGTCTGGGAGGCCTGAGATTTCATTTCAAGACCCTTTTCTTCCTTCCTTGGACACAAGCCAAGGGAAGTGAGGTGCTGCACCCCAAATAAAATTGGGAACAACACATCCAGCACATGATCAGAATTTGCAACTGATCTATCCAGCAAAGCCAAAATCGAGGATAGGACCTTCTCCATCCATAATAAAATATTGGAAGGGGCATTCCTCCACCTGCCCCTCCCCTTCCAGATTAAATGACTGCACAAATAATTGATCTCCTGTGGACACAGAAAAATCACAAATCAAAGAGTTCATTGAGCCCATTAAAGAAACCCTTGAAGATGGCCTACGACTATACAAAGCCGGTAATGATGGACGGCTAGGTAAATAATCCAGAGGAAAACTCAAAACCAAGTCTGAGACAATAAGTGGTATTAAGTTAGCCTCCCTAATCTGATTCTTCTCTGTAAGAGTGGGGATGTCCCGCAGGGAATAGTCCTACAATACACCAGTGTCACCGTTACACAAATCAACACAGAGTGCAAAATGAGCCTCTCAGGAAGTCTCCTTAGATGGAAGGTATGGGACCGGACTCACACTCCAATTTGATAGTATTCATCTTAGGAACAGCCTCTATGTCCATTTCTTCCACTACTTTCAATGGACAACATGATTTATTGGAATGACTTAGAGAAACAGCCAGAATTGGGCAAATCAACTGGCTTGACGTGAGGGGGTGTCCTGGGACAAAGCGTCGACTTATTTATTTGCGCTTGAAGTCCTCTTCAGTTCCTTATTTCCTGCCCCACTCCCCCTCTTTCAGAACAGGGGCAGTATGGAGGGGTGAGACTTCAAGAGAGACAAATTGGACTGAGATTTCTTCTGCCAAATAGTTTTTTTAGTTTTTAAATGTTTGGGAGACCTAATGGAGATAGCAGTTGGACGAGAAGTAGAGATTAAACAACCTGAGCACAAACACCTAGATGGCATCTTATAAAAATACCCAACCTCAGATGCCTTGGGTGCCCCAGATGCCTGCTCTTCCACTCCTTTCCTTTCCCCTGCGACTCCACAACTGATGTGAACTCCTTTCTAGTTGTCTAGTTATCCTGGCAACGCCCAATGAGCCCAAATGTGACAAAAATGCCTTGCAATGCCTTAAAATGACTTAAAATGTGACCCAATAGTGGGAGTTTAGTTTCTCCTACAATGTGCGCTAAGTAGCTGCTGCCTCCACTGCAAAGAAACACTGCACAATCAAGCTGGGCTGCTCCACTAAGCTGAGCTTGTTACACAGAGTGCCAATTAACAAGCAGTCTTGGCAGGCAAAACAGCGAACAAATAGCAAACAGCGAACAGCAGGCAACAAAATAAAAGTGGAAGGCAAAATCAAATGCCCAATGGCAGGCAATCAGAAGGCATTTTAGGGGGCAAGAAATGAGTAATGAGTGTGTGTGCAGGGAGCAGAGTCCTCCCAAGACACAAGCTGCACCGGCCTAATGCCTGCCGCCTCCGCACCACCAGGTGGGCCTGTGGCCTAGGCCTCCCCTGTACACTACTTTTGGAGACCTCAAATCATTGAGTCACAAGCCCCAGCTATATAACTCTGACTCTGAACAATCGGGAATAAATACAGGCAGTGAACCTTCTTCCTCCTACCTCCTGCCATTGAAAGGGAAAAGGAGGCAGCGGGCCAACAAATACAAGGAGGTACAAAGAGATACAAGGTTTTTCTAGGGCTGGGCAGACAGGCGGGCGAGAGGACCTGGGCGGGGTGTGTGTGAGGCCCTCCTACAGCTCCCGTTTGAAATCTGGTGAGTCGCGGCTGCAGCAACAACAAAGTTCCCCTCCACCGTCACCGTCAGGGCTGAAGAGTCACTATGGGAGCCCTCAGGTACACTCGCTCCAGTGCTTCCACACGCCAGAGCCCTCAAAGCCTACCCGCTGCTCCCGCACCAGCACCTGCTTCGCTTCCTGCAGCTTGCTCCTCCGTCCTTGCGCCGAACTCCTGGCGTCTGCCGTCAGTAGGCATACACTTCCACAAGGCATCCACTCGTTCTTTTATTCATTAATGGTCTTTAAATTGAAGTGAAGTTTAATGCTCACCCTCATGAGTGTGAATATAGCTGCTTTTTTGGAAAAGCATTAGATTCCTGTGTCTGGTAATCATTGTATGTTTTCAATAACCTCTCAGATAAATTAAAATCTGCATGTCCTTCTCTTCAGCACCCAATGGGACATGTAGGTGAGGTGTTATCACTGTGTCTGATTGGATCTGCTTTCTGAGCATCACTTCTCACCATTGGAATTTTCAGTCTGAAGGTGCTGTTGGGTCTTTTTACAGATGACAGGCAGCATGCATAGTTTTTAGGGTGTCTGACTCTCACCTTGAGTATTAAAAGAGGCAGTGTGGCTCAAACATTTAAGTGACAGCAATTCACAGATGGAATTATCTGTGGATTGTTGGTTCGGGCCGGCCAGGTCTCCCTTGCCCTCCTTCCATCTGATTGGAAAATCCTGCACCATTGATTGGCTCGAACCTCATTATTTAGAGAAACTCATTCTCTTTGAACTCATTCCACGCATGTTTTGGCCTCCCATCGACTACCCTTGGGTTTATCACCATGTCAGCCCTTCCCATCCTTGAATATTTTTAGGGATGTGTGAACTTCGCATAATTTGCTTCGGCATAATTATTCAAAATTTCAGACGTGAAATTAATGTAATTACGTAAAACACAAAAAAATATATTTCTAGCTGCTTTCACAAATTATTGCTGGAAATGATGCATAATTATCTGATGTAGCTTAACAGTGTGATTTGGGGAGTTTTCTGTAACAAGCATACCACGAGTTACTGAAGTCACATGAGATTACGGCGGCACAATGGACATTTTGCTTTGGTCTAATTTTATTTATATTGTTAGTCAATGTGATTCTCTTATCCTTATTGACCATTACCACCTACATGTAAATCAAGCCCTAAATTTATCATCGTTTTTACACTATCACAAATCCTGACCCCTTAAACAGCATTTTTTTGACTCAGCAATATTGCCTCTTTGCAGTTAGCATGCCAAGGATATATAACTACATGTGGCAAAAGATACAGCTGTCTAGTTAAAAGAACAAGCATTGGCAAAAACAATAGCTCTGGCCTTGGCATGCAATGGTTATAATTTGTTTTCATTTTTATCCCAAACATTTGTCCGAAAAAATGTTTAAAATGGAAAACGGGACACCACCTAAATGCAGCCACCATATGCTTGCAACAAAATGTAAGACGTAAAAAATATTCAGTGTTATACTGTTGCTTTTTTGTTTTTAAACCAAGTTTTTTTTAAAGAAAAACAAGCCTTTAAATTGTGCTGCCCAATTTACTATTACTGTTTGTGAAGGTGTCAAGAAGACGTCAACACCCAAGCAATCACTCAAATTGCAGGTAGCTACAATGTCACATAAACCACTTTACAACAGTACAACACAAATGACCATGTAACTGGGCACCTAAAATGCAAGCAAAATAAATAGCCATTTTATAAAATGCAAAAATGCAATAAAATAAAACACTTTAAAAAGCTTTATCACTAAAGGGAAAGGAACTATTTTTAGGCCAAGGTGAACATTGTTCACAGGCTTCGTGCAATCATGCTAAGTGAAGGGAGCCAATGGATAAAGTGGGTTAACCCATTGCCCAAATGCTGTGAGCTGTGATGGACTGAAGTAAAATGTAAATGACAATCGAACAGACCAAAGGATAAAACCTTCTCACCAAAAGCCCCTCTATGAATGTATATTATGTATGTTTTTTTTTTGTTTTTTTTAAAAACAATAGTTTAGCGAAACAGCAAACGCTGCCTCAAAAGCCAGACCTAAAAGACACATGAACTCCGCAAGACTGCAACACTTTGATAAAGGACTGAAACTATGATAATCATAAATTGTGATTTCGGAAACTGCATTATCTCTCTAGATAAAATCTGTCTCTCTCTCGGCATCTTTGCACAAAGGTAAATTCTGCTGTGAATGGCAGACTCAATCTGCTCAAAGTGGTTTTAGGCGCTTGAATGAAGCTGAGCTAATGGTGTTTATTTTCGGCGTTCTGCAACAGAACCTACGCGTGCAGTGAAATAGGGTTGTCAAGGCTTAAAAACAAGGCGAATTTAATACCCTGTTGTCCACTGACTGCCTGCTCCTTCTCTGCTACAAATCTACCTCCAGTAAATTAAATGCCACACAACTGCTTATTATCTCTTTTTACCAAATCTCTGCAAATGGAAGTTACCGCTAATTTCTTTTTCCTCAGAATACTTGAGAGGGGGAAAAAGAAAAGCAATTACACTTAAATTTGCTCAGGCTGGCTGTGCTCCATTGAAACTTAACGAAACCTTTTAGAATAACAGGGGAGTGTGATCCTGGTGCATTGTAGACATCGAAACAAAGCTTCCTGGGTGGTCATAGCGCTCTTCTATTGCAGCAGCCATAGGCTAGGAGCTGCCTTCTATGGCTTATTCTTTGGTGACCTTGTACCGCCCTTACAAGATCTGATCTGGGAAACCAGGAAGACAGCCCATGGCTGCCCTGTGTTCACAAACCATCCAGGCTTCCTCCAAGAGCCGGAAGAGTGGGGCCCCACTTCACCCATCATTGTCAAGGCTGATAAGGGATTTCTTTATTCCCTTTCCTTTTTCAACAATGTAGCTTATTGCTGCCCCCATGTGCCCATATACCTTGCAGC
This sequence comes from Calotriton arnoldi, assembly GCA_963921515.1. NCBI lineage: Eukaryota > Metazoa > Chordata > Amphibia > Caudata > Salamandridae > Calotriton > Calotriton arnoldi. The sequence goes on along the minus strand of CAWUFW010001478.1, from coordinate 2,031,941 downwards.
TTTGTTGAAAGGCCGGGATGGTTGTTTTTGTCCCAGCTCCCACCTTGCTAAAATGATGGGGGAATTACCACACATACAATTTGGGCAAAGCCCGCCTTGATAAATGACCATACCTTGTCCTAGTGTGGATTAATTTGCCCGATGCTTTATTTAGACTCGCCTTTGCTAAGGAGAGGATCGGCAATTGGTACTTTAAAAACAAAGGGGCATATTATCAAGCCGGCGATAAAAAATTATCGCCGCTTTAGCGTCTGTTTCCAGACGTAAAGCGGCGATAATTTTATCGCTGTATTAGCAAGTTCACACTAACGCGTGAAACCTTGCCCTATCGCCCTTTTCCATAACGCCCACCTTTGCATCTCTAATGAGCTGCAAAGTGGGCGTTCCGTCCCAAAATAACTGGAGAAATGTCGTTAACCGACATTTCTCCAATTATCAAGGGAATCGCTAACAAGCATAGCGATAAGAAAAGTAGCGCTAACCTTGGTTAACGCTACTTTCCTAACGCATGCTTTTAGTTCGACTTAGCCATGATATCCAATGGAAGGTGGATATCATGGTTAAGTATGCCCAGCCCTATCCACAAGCTATTGCCAAATGTCGTGCGATTATCGCTGGATTTCCAGCGATAATCGGACATTTGGCAGCTGTGCGCCAGGAATTTTATCGAGTCTGAGATAAGCGTTGCTAATAGCACGCTATCTCAGCGATAAAATTCATCGATAGCCGGCGATAAATATCCTAGCGCTAAGTGCGCTTAGCGATATTTATCGCCGGTTATTGATAATATGCCCCAAAGTGTCCTTGAGCACTGCAAACAAGATAGAGGGGCTGTTGTCAGCTGTCCCAGACTACTGTTTGCAAATTTAAAAAAAAATCTCCGAGAACTGAGAAGAGAGCAGCAGTTTTACTGTCACCTCTACCTGTCTTCATCATCATAAAAATGAGCGTTAAAAATTATCTTAACATTTCACACCAGCCCTGGTGCCCTGTTTGAAATTGAGCGCACGACACCAGGGCAGTTCCGAAATGACAACTCTTTTGTTTTAACATTTTGTTAAGAGGCACAGAAGCCTTCCTCCCTTGAAAATAATAGGGGGGCAGCATCAAATATCCCAGCCTTTGGATAGGGCCAGGAGGATGCTCACAAATTGGTCTGCTGGGGATTGACATTTGATAAGCACCGTAGACTTTAAAAGAAGAAAGTAGAATATATGAAATATATTTCCTCTTCTCACAGAGCAGTAAAATTCATAATGAAGGAAATACATTTTTTTAAATTCCTAATCTTACCTAGTGTTCATTAACACATGCACCGGGTTCTCTAATAATAGATGAAGATTATAATGTGCCAGTGGCAGGAAAGCCCATAGATACTTCTCCGCGAGGTAAGCAGAGCATAATTTGTTTTTAATAAGGACAGGATATATTTTTCTTCATTAACTGTTTGCTATTTCATACAATGTCATCGCTCCATTTTCATCCTTTATGTTGTAATCACTCATTAGTCAACAAGGCAGGACAGAGACTGCCATCACCTTGGAGCCTAAGGACCCCCAGGGTGTAACTAAATCACCTTAATTAGAGATCGATTGAAGATGACAAATTAAGTGCATGATATAATCTAGATTTCGGAAATAATGCAGAATGCATGTTTATGCAATGGTCTTACCTCTATGTAAATAGCAAAAGAAAGTGAACTAAGAAAGTGACCCAAATTTTAAAATGGATGCAATCAGGCAAAAGTAAAGAATTTTGGAAGACAGCAGAAGAAGAAATTCTGGTATTGTGCAAAACATTTACAGTGAGTTGAATCCAGTCCAGGATAATATTACACGCAATAAATTAGGTCCTAGATGCCAAAAAAATATTAAGACGAAAGAGAAGGAAGATGTGCCAGAGCACAGAGGAGCAGACCCGGGTGCACCACTTCCCACACCAAGGAAATAAAAGTTAAGCCAGTGGTCTATTTGACCCTGTCCTTTAAGGCAGTGATGACAAATGTCAATACAAAAGCATGTGAATCATTTCCATACATCAGCAACATTCACATCAACACTCACACAACTGCTCCCTTCACTCACTGTCCCTTCTTCCACGTTATTCTGGCACCCAGTTTAGACAAAGGTAGTGATCACCTTGACCATACTTTGAATGTCCAAGATGGGGCTATTTTGGAGTTCAATCAGATAAAAATGTGAATCAGGTTTCCGACATACAGGGCCCAAATAAGAGAATGCCGCTATCTTCAGTGAAATGACTATTAGACATCAAGTTGAACATCTTTGAGGCTACAAACTGCCGGATTTTAGGTTACAGTCTTAAACATTTTATGAGTCACATTGATACATCTCCCGGTGCATATGCACTGAATCCTTAAACATAATAAATTATTGCTAAACCCAAATGCTAATCTGACTTTTAGGTAAGACCACAGGACAGTGGCATAGAAATTGCACCAGTAGAAAAAAAGTCAGAGGTCACATATGGGCTGCAGTGTGTTTGCACCACCCGCAGGAATGGCTTTGGCAGGGGCGGCTCCTCCGTTAAGGCAGACGAGCATCGCTCACTAACCAAATTGACCCCAGATATGGAAAATATAATGGTAATAAAGTTAATTTCTTACCATTTAATTTTTCAAAACCCTGTTGCTAGCAGAGCATCAGAACGGGGGAGGGGCTTTCTGCTGCTGCCAGTGAGGGAGCAGCAGAAAGGAGTGGTAGGCATGGCACTTTAGGCTTAAAGTGCGCATGTCTTTATGGCTGGCCGTCTAACTCAGCTGGGTTAGAGGCAGCATAGGACTCAAGTGCCCTCTGGATCAGCGAGAGAGAATGCTCCCCCCAAAACTAGTGCTGCTTTCATGCATCATTTTAGGATTGGTTACTGCAGTTTCCTGGTCCCACATTGGAACCTGCCTGCCAGGACCTGAGCGAGGAGGATGTCGCGCCAGGATTGAAGGTACGTGTATTTTTTTTTAATTTATCAATAACTTTTATTTTTTTCCCTCCCACCCCACTACCCTCCTTACATGCCAGCGGCCACTAGGCTTCGGGGCCACTATTTCTATCCTGACCTGGTAGAAGCAGAAGGTAAAGTGAAGACATGTCAGAGTGAACCATTTTGACATGCTGAAAAGCCATGTCACATTTTGACCACAGCCAAACTTAAGTATAGCATGGGAGAAAACAGATGTCCTTATACTTGTTAAATTTCTGGCATTACAAACTTCCAACAAACAAACATTTAACCTCTTAATCGTCATGTCCCTAGTAACCTTTCGTTAAATGTTGTGAAAGTGATGCTCCGTAGTGCACACACACCCGATTTTCTGTAATGAAAAAGACATCTATGCTTGCAGGTGACGAATTATTATTATAGGATAACCGACATCTTAAAGAAATCGCGGCACAATTTATTTTATTCTCTTATTTATATTTTTTGGTATTTCTTCCTGCTGTAAAAACTAGGGATACCAAAGGGGATGATGGACGGAGCGTTTGAGCAAATCAAACACTCACCCCCAGTCAACTGATCTGGGTTTAATCCATCATCATTCTTTAGCTCACTCCACCACCCCAGTTCAGACATGGCCATATGCAAATCAGTCTGACCCTGTGCCTCATGGGAACAGTCCAGCCTGAACTGCCAAGCCATGTCTTCCCTGGACCGAAACAAGCATCCTGGGACCGGTTTCTGGCTATTCAGCAGTCATCATCCAGGCTAGCTTGAATCCAGTGGCAAAGTGAGCAAGGGACCCACGTCTGGGCATACCCTGCCAACTTAGGGCGAACAAAGCGATACTCAAAGGGGATGATGGACAGAGCGTTAGAGCAAATCAAACACTCACCCCCAGTCAACTGATCTGGGTTTAATCCATCATCATTCTTTAGCTCACTCCACCACCCCAGTTCAGACATGGCCATATGCAAATCAGTCTGACCCTGTGCCTCATGGGAACAGTCCAGCCCGAACTGCCAAGCCATGTCTTCCCTGGACCGGAAGCAAGCATCCTGGGACCGGTTTCGGGTTCATAACCCTCATCAGCCAGGCTATCTTGAATACAGTGGCAAAGTGAGCAAGGGACCCACGTCTGGGCATACCCTGCCAACTTAGGGCGAACAATGCAAAACCAAAGGGGATGATGGACGGAGTGTTGAACATTGCAAGCACTCACCCCCAGTCAACTGATCTGGGTTTAATCCATCATCATTCTTTAGCTCACTCCGCCACCCCAGTTCAGACATGGCCATATGCAAATCAGTCTGACCCTGTGCCTCATGGGAACAGTCCAGCCCGAACTGCCAAGCCATGTCTTCCCTGGACCGGAAACAAGCATCCTGGGACCGGTTTCAGGCTCACAGCCCTCATCAGCCAGGCTATCTTGAATCCAGTGGCAAAGTGAGCAAGGGACCCACGTCTGGGCATACCCTGCCAACTTAGGGCGAACAACGCAAAACCAAAGGGGATGATGGACGGAGTGTTGAACATTTTAAGCACTCACCCCCAGTCAACTGATCTGGGTTTAATCCATCATCATTCTTTAGCTCACTCCGCCACCCTAGTTCAGACATGGCCATATGCAAATCAGTCTGACCCTGTGCCTCATGGGAACAGTCCAGCCCAAACTGCCAAGCCATGTCTTCCCTGGACCGGAAACAAGCATCCTGGGACCGGTTTCTGGCTTACAGCCGTCATCAGCCAGGCTATCTTGAATCCAGTGGCAAAGTGAGCAAGGGACCCACGTCTGGGCATACCCTGCCAACTTAGGGCGAACATAGCAAAACCAAATGGGATGATGGACGGAGTGTTGAACATTGCAAGCACTCACCCCCAGTCAACTGACCTGGGTTTAATCCATCATCATTCTTTAGCTCACTCCGCCACCCCAGTTCAAACATGGCCATATGCAAATAAGTCTGACCCTGTGCCTCATGGGAACAGTCCAGCCCGAACTGCCAAGCCATGTCTTCCCTGGACCGGAAACAAGCATCCTGGGACCGGTTTCTGGCTTACAGCCGTCATCAGCCAGGCATGTTCAACACTCCGTCCATCATCTCCTTGTGTTTGCTTTGTTCGCCCTAAGTTGGCAGGGTGTGCCCAGACGTGGGTCCCTTGCTCACTTTGCCACTGGATTCAAGCTAGCCTGGCTGATGAGGGCTGTTAGCCCAAAACCGGTCCCAGGATGCTTGTTTCCGGTCCAGGGAAGACATGGCTTGGCAGTTCGGGCTGGACTGTTCCCATGAGGCACAGGGTCAGACTGATTTGCATATGACCATGTCTGAACTGGGGTGGTGGAATGAGCTAAAGAATGATGATGGATTAAACCCAGATCAGTTGACTGGGGGTAAGTGTTTGATTTGCTCAAACGCTCCGTCCATCATCCCCTTTGGTATCGCTTTGTTCGCCCTAAGTTAGCAGGGTATGCCCAGACGTGGGTCCCTTGCTCACTTTGCCACTGGATTCAAGCTAGCCTGGTTGATGTCGGCTGATTAGCCAGAAACCGGTCCCAGGATGCTTGTTTCCGCTCCAGGGAAGACATGGCTTGGCAGTTCGGGCTGGACTGTTCCCATGAGGCACAGGGTCAGACTGATTTGCATATGGCCATGTCTGAACTGGGGTGGTGGAGTGAGTTAAAGAATGAGGATGGATTAAACCCAGATCAGTTGACTGGGGGTGAGTGTTTGATTTGCTCAAACGCTCCGTCCATCATCCCCTTTGGTATCGTAAAAACTAGGGAAACTTGTGTTTCCGAGGTGCCGACTGTAACAGAGCAAGACTCTATTTAACACTTCGCATTCAACAAGTACAAATGAAATTGCGTTGGTAAGAGAGAGACAGTACATTGTGGGTCTTTCACGGCTCCCACGTGGCTGCCCATGGCTGTTAAAGTGAGTGGCAGGTGCGCTTTTAATTGTTAGTATAGTTCTTGTAAAGGGGCAGAATCGATTGCAGGACAGAATGAAGCCATCTCTTTATCCACAGCCCTGGAACAGCCCGCCAGTTGACTAATAGACCTTAGCGTTGGACATGGGGAACAGCTCGCGAGAGGAAGAGGAGGCACTTCTGGTAGCATTAAAATTCAAGCAATGTTCTCCTTTCAGGGTTCCCTAAAAGTGCAACACATTCAGGGGATCTGCAATGCTATTTCAAGATTATTTCACTGAATGTATAACACCTGCCCAGCTGGAGTCAAAATGCAATATTTTCTAAATTGTCTCCCTTTGCCTCAAAATATAACCGAATCATTAGAAACGATTGTCCAAAATATAATCATGTAAAAAGTTGAGGCCAAATCCTCACACTAGCACAACTATCGATTTTAAATCTGGACTGTCTGCAGGGCTGGCTTTAGGGTGGAGCAACTGCTGCAGCTGCCCTTGGCACTGAGCTTGGGGGTGCTGTGTTTAGAAATAACACATGGGTTGAATAGTACCTGTGCAGAATTCCTTGTGTGTCCAGCAGTTTTCAAGCAACAATAAAATATCACAATAACTCTGGTGAATAATGTGCCTGCTGGAGATAGATTGGAGTTTTGTCTAGTAAAAGTTTTGACTCATCATAAAGTAACGTAGAGGGTTAATATGCCTGCTGCAAAGAACGTGTACCATGCAGATTAGAGAACTGTACTTTATGTGGATAGCTTAGTAGAATACTGCTTTTGTTTCAGAGATCCTTTTGTTACTTGCAGTTCTTAAGTTACAATTCTAATATAGCACAATGGCCTATGAACTATTCTGAAAGAGCTGCATGCAAACCCCATGGTGTAGGTTAGAACAGTGCTTCCCAAACCTTTTAGAACCACAACCCACTTTCTAGCATGACAAATCTATGCGGCCCACCTAGCTTTAATGGGCATGAAGCGCGCAATTTTTTTAATGTAGCTAAAGCATTGTGTGGTAGTGCACTGTCATTTACAGGTAGCACATTTTCCAATGAAATGGCCACATCTGTGGCAGGCACACCGTCCCTTGTAACGACTCCGGGTGGCCAAGGAGTTCGAACCCACCCCATACCGAAAGACCACACCTGCAATCTCAGCATTATCCTGGACAGCGAAGTCTCCACGAAATGACAGGTCAACGCCGTTGCGTCAGCCTGCTTCCACACGATCTGCATGCTCCGCAAAATCTTCAGATGGCTTCCCATCACCACAAGGCGAACGGTGATGCAGGCCCTCATCACCACCTGGCTCGACTATGGCAATGCACTCTATGCCGGCACCTCCACAGAGCTCTTGCAAAGACTCCAGACAATCCAGAACGCAGCAACCAGACTGATCCTCAACCTGCCCAAGAGGACACACATCACCCGGCACCTGAAAGACCTCCATTGGCTCCCCGTCCAGAAGAGATGCCAGTTTAAGCTCCTAACCCACACATACAAAACCCTCCACAACTAAGGACCAGACTACATGAACCACTGCCTGATATTCCGTTAACCCTCCAGAAACCTCCGCTCCACACACCTTGCCCTCGCTCACACACCACATATCCACTACAGTCACTCTGGAGGACACGCCTTCTCCCACCTCACCGCCAAAGCCTCGAACACTTCTCCTTCACTGAACCACTTCAGGAAAGGACTCAAGACCTGGCTCTTTGACTGATACCTGCAGCACAGCGCCTGGATACCCCCCGGGATGATGAACCGTGCTATACAAATACTACTTGCCTTGATTTGACACTAAATTTACACAGACATAGTTTTACTGATAAAACTATATTGCACACAAATGACAATGTGTGGAAATCAGGTTTCAGTTAATATTTATCATTAGCGTATCACCAAGTAAAAATATCTTGATTTGTTTTGATCCTATTGAAATCTTTGTTTCCATCACCCTTCAGAATTACAAACAAATGTACTTCATTATGGCTTTCCGAATTGCTCAATGTGTACAGTTCATTTACACACATTTACATTTTGTTGTATGTTACAAAAAATGACACTTACAGCCTTTTCTTTCACCCTCTCTGCACCCCAGTAGGATTGTCACATAATTCACTGTACTTTTCTTTCTCTGACTGGAAAGTAAGAGGAGCTTGTAAACACTAATCCCCATGTTAAAAAAATAATAATCATCAATTTGTCAAAAGAGATAGCCTGACATTTAACCTCGGTCACTGAAGCTCAGCAAATATGATAAGAGAAATACAGAATTTCAAGACAGCTTTATTTTTTGCTTGAACTTTGTGGACCCAACCAATGGGTCGCATATTTTTTCCAGTCTTTCACTATCTTAATGTTGCTTAAAAGGATTTGTTTGGACAGAAATCCATTGTTATTAGCAAAGACAACTCCAACCACCGTGGTTTGTTTTAAATCCTGAGTTTGTGCTTCTCCAGACCAAACACTCGTAAAACATACTGCGTACTAGTATGGATGATATGCGATTCCTACACCTTGTGATCCTCACTGCCTTATGTAACATTTCCTATAGACTGATTTACACATATATGATTCATTGTGAAAGGGAGTAGGGTTCAGTCCCTTTGAACTTCTCAACAGTCACCCTGTCAGAGGGCCTCTCAGTCGTGTGAAAGAGAGGTAGAAGCAAGCTCCAAAGAAATCCCCCTAGGATGTAGTCAGCTACATGTTGGCTGTCAGGACTCAGATGAAACACTTGTGGAAGAAAGCCACTGAAAACCTGAGAGCTAGCTAAGAAGTCATGAAACTCTGGCATGACCAGAAGGCCACACTGGTTAAGTTGCAGCATGGCCAGAAAGTGTGGTTGATGGAGCCAGTGGAATTCTGGGCAGTGCAAGATCGGTGGACCTGTGAGCTGAGGGAGTGCAAGAGGGAGGTACCTCCTGGTATAGTTCAAGACCCCCAGAAACCCCTTGAGAGTCCTGGACATCAACCACCTCAAACCCCACTTTGAGAGGTTTGAGGTAAACATTCTCCTGGTGATGGATGAGGGAGTAGAGGAGGAGAGTGAATCTCTCCCTGATCTTCAGTGTTCCAAGGAGTAGGATGGGTCAGTGAAAGGTGTTGTCTTCTCCCCTACCCCTACCCCAGATCACCATAGGGACTCCCACAATTTGTTGGGGTCGTTTCCCACCCTATTCTCACTTACCCCAGGGCTCACCACTTGGTGCATCCATGGCATTGACACAGGGGGCAGCATGCCTGTCAAGAACAAAATTTGCAGGATGTCTGGCAAAGTGAGGGCCAGCATTAAGGATGATGTGTCCAAAATGCTGGAATTGGGGATGATTGAGCCCTTCAACAGCCCTTGGTCCAGTCCAGTGGTTCTGGTACCCAAGGCTTCCCCACTGGGTGCACAGCCAGAACTATGGTCCTGAGTGGACTATAGAGGGCTCATTTCCATCATCAAGAAGGATGCTCACCCCATGCCCTGAGCTGATGAGCTCGTTGACCAGTTGGAAGCTGCCAAGTTCCTGCTGCGCATTGGTTGCTTCCAGCTGGGAAGTCCACCTGTTCCACTTCTAGAAGGTGCTTCAGGTCCTGCTTAAGACAGGCCTGACTATACAGGCCAGTTAGTGTCAGATAGGGCAGAGATCTCTGGTTTCCGGACCATTCTGGACTAGAAACACCCTCAGATTGAGGTAAAAGCCTTTTAGGCCTCACAGGTTACTACAGGAGATTTGTCAAGGGGTATGGCACTATTGACAGAGCTGGCTTCCAAGAAGCAGTCCAATAAGGTGATACGGACAGAGATCTGCCAGAATGCTTTTGAAACCTTGTAGGAAGCAATGTGTTCAGCACCACTGCTCAAGCCTCTTACTTCTCTAAGGAATTTATTGTCCAGACAGATGCCTCTGATCATGACATACGGACTGTGCTCTCATAGCTGAATGAAGTGGGCCTAGACCAACCAGTAGCCTTCATCAGTAGGAGGTTTCTTCCCAGGTAACAGAGGTAAGTGTGTGATTGAAAGGGAGCCTTCGCAGTGCTCTGGGCACTGAAGAAGTTGAAACCATACTTGTTTGGGATTCACTTCCAAGTTCAGGCAGACCATAGACTCCTCAGATGGCTAATGCAGATGAGGTGTGAGAACCTCAAACTGTTTAGATGGTCCATCTACCTACAGAGAATGAACTTTAGAGTGGAGCATTGCGATGGAATGGACTACATCAATGATGATGGTGTTTCCAGATCCTTACCCCTTAGCAATGACAGCACACATGAGGTTGGTATTTCTCCCTGCTTTCAGCTGGGGGGGAACACATGGTAGACCTGACATCCTTGGTGTTGTTTTTCCCCAAACCTTTTACCTTCACCCATCCTGTTTTACTGAATTTTGTTTTGTGGACTTTAGGACACTGTGCACTTTACCACTGCTAACCAGTGCTGAAGTGCATGTGTTCTCTCAGAAAATATTGTGACAAACGGGGGTGCACAGCTCAAGAAGTCCAATAGGCCAAGATTGTTAGAAAAATAACTTCTTTATTCCAAAAAGTTTTTAAAATCATCAGATATAGACAATCCAGCCAACGCGTTTTGGTCCGCCGTTGTTGCTTTTGGATAATTGCATGTGTTCTCTCCTTCAAACATGGCAAAATTGATCTATGCCTAACTGGCACATTTTATTTACTTATACATCCCTAATAAATGGTAATACATGTACCCAGGACCTGTAAATTAAATGCTAAGAGTGGACCTGCAGCACTCATTGTGTTACTCACTAAAGTAACGTTTTAAAACATGTCTAAGGCCTGCCACTGCAGCCCATAGTGCAGTTTTTATACTGTCATTTCGACCTGGCAAAATAAACATTTTGCCAGGCCTAAACCTTTCTTTTCGATACATACAAATCACCCCTAAGGTAGGCGCTAATGGCTCATAGGGCAGGGTGCTTTATGTTTAAAAAGAGGGACATATGTACTTAAGTTTTACTTGTCCTTACTGTGAAAACCTGCTTTAGGCCCTCTCCCATTGAAAGGCTTACCTTATTAGACTTAATATGTGATAACTTTAGATTGGGAGCAGATAGAGATTTGTTGTTTACGCTCAAATAAATTGTAATTTAAAATCCTCTTTAAAGGTAAAGTCGGGTATTAAGTCACAATTCTGAAAATGCCACTTTAAAAACAAAGTTGGAATTTTCTTGTTTCAAACACATGTACCTTCTCTCAGTGTCCTGGGTCACATGTCTGTGTATCCCTCTACTGTTGTGGTTTGTGTATTGCTTCCAGACAGTAGCATAAAGGAGGCTAAGTTGTGGACAGGATGGGCCATACTCGCAGGATGACTGTGGAGGTTTGTACCCAGCCCCTCTTACACTTGAAAGGGCTTTATCTCCTGTATACACAAAGGAATCTGATACCAGACCTGCCCTGTCTTTTGTCCCCCAGATGCTTTGGAGCCTGGACAGGGGAAGAGGATGAACTTTCTAGAACCAGATGTGTGGGTAGGACAGAGAATTCTCCCCCACAAAGTCTGGCACCAGGTATACATATTGGACCTCCTGAGCTATTCATCAGAACACTCCTGAACCTGTGTTAGTGACAAAAGAAGGACTGCCCTGATGCTTGATGGACTTCCTTGCTGTCTGAGAAGGAAGATTGGACCTGCTTACCCTTATCCCTGGTTTACCAGAGTGATTCCAAGGTTCAGTTGGCTGACCTCCTGTGTGAGCTACAGGGACACAACAAGCTTCAGAGGTCTCCCTGTTACTGCCCTGCTGACTGGCCTGGACCTGCAACTGGACCTGCTTGAGCCCCGCTGGCCTCTGCTGCAGTGAGTCACTCATCCGCAAGAGGTGCTACCCCAGGTCCAACACCCTCGGCTGGCATCGGAGTGTATTGCTCCTGAAGAAAAGGTGAAAATCCCGAAGTTTCTACTCCTCATAACCATAAACAGGCCTGTCCATGCCAAGACGACCACCAACAAAGCTCCACTAAAACCTACTCTTCACAACGACCGGCAACATGAGAGTTACACTTCGCACTGCAGCAACAACAGTCTGCGATGACAACCAATGTAAAGCTACATCAACAACCATCTGTGACACTTGATTCACTCTTCACGCTACTGCGACGACTGTCCAAGACACCGGACCTGTGGTTTGCGATACACGATGACTGTCCGCAATGCTCAGCCTCCTCTTCATGGCCTACTCCACTGTGAAAGGAACTCTTCGTGCTGGACTTAGAATGTAACTTCCCAGTTGGGCTATCCTGTTTCCTGTATCGACCCACGCTCCATCACGGTCAGCCTAAACTTGTGACTTTCCTCCGGTCTAGTACAGCTAGATGACCGCAAGTTGCATTTTGTGCTTGTAGGTGCTATTTTCACTTAAAAACTTTAAAATTGAATATCTCAAGTTCCACTAATTGGATTTTTGTCATTCTGTTATCATTTTAATTATTACAATTCACAATAGTTTTCTAAATTGGATTGGGATTTTTCTTGTGTTGTGTTTTCACTTTATTTCTGTTTGTGTGCTGATTAAATACTTTACATATTGCCTCTAAGTTAAGCCTGCCTTTTTGTAGCAAGCCAGAAGGTAAGCACAGTTTAATTTAGTGACCTCTGTAGTTAACCCTGTCAAGGACTGTGGATGTTGCCTGAAAGGGCTTCTTCCCCCTCAACCAATAACACAATTCTATACAACTATGATGATTTACTGCACCAGTTCCACAATATATTGTGACAGTTAGGCCCCAAAAATGACTGCAGAGCAGTGGGTAGTGCTCAAAAGTGCACACAGAATCAGCAGGAATACAACATGCATGACACCCAATTCCTTAAATATTCACAAATAAGACATGCATGGAGAGCAGAGGGGCTCCCAGGGGAGAAAATTCCTGAATATGTAACTCTCGAAAGGAGGCTTTTGATTGAGGAACTAGGGAGGGGTGGAATATCTGCTATGTATAAAACCCTCATAAATAACAGACCCGAGACTTTGAAGGGCTTGCAAGGGAGATGGGTAAATGACTTGGGATAAATGGAGACTATTGACTGGGAGGTGGCCTTGATTCATCCCTGGGAAGTAGCAATAAAGGCAAGACTCAAATTAATCCAGTTTAAAATTTTACACCAATTCTATTATGATAGGCGGCAGCTCCATGCCATGGGTAGAGCCTCAGACCTGTATTGCCTAAAATGTACAGACACAGTAGGCTCCTTCTACCATACACTGTGGAGTTGTCCCAGAATGCAGGCCAATTGTAAAGCTAGAATGGGGGAGCTAATGGATGTGTTTTCACTAACACTCCCAATGGAGTTCAAGATTATTCTATTGGGTATCCAAATGATGTAGACCTTCCACGAGTCTGATTAATATTCTGCAATTTAGCCCTGGTAGTTGCAAAAAGAGATGTGGCCCGTCATTGGGGCTTGAGAGGAAATCCCACCGTGACAGAGTGGAGAAATGCCATGGATATGTATATGATAGCAGAGAAAGCTACCAATGCCACTAGGGGATGTCCCAGGAAATTCCATAAAATATGGGATAGTTGGATATCGTACTACGCTCTGCAAGACTTGGTAGATGATGGGGAGGGGGAATGAGAAGGCATTGGGTGAAAACTGCAGGTATCTTGTCAGTGTGTGAGAGCCCATTCGGTGTTGAATTTCTATTTCTAGGTGACTCTGATGGCTGCAATCGTTTTTTTGGGAAGGGAAAGTGGGATAGTAGTTGGGGGTTAGATAAGGCATTGTATACCTTATGCATACATATGTAATATCCTGTACACTTGAATATGCTAAATGATATATGCTATGCCACGTTTGAATTCTTATAATGAAATAAAAATATATATTTTTTAAAAGTGCACACAGAAGCACTGCATGCGTGTCACATATTTTTTGACAACCAAATAATTCTTATACAGTTTTGGGAAGCCGAGAGGCATATCCTCACAGATTGTGTCTGACACCTCATATACCATCCTGAAATGTCTAAGCCGATATCAACGTCGATTAAAAATGATAATTAGGAAAAAGATCCTCATTGTGATAATCTCTGTTTCTACAACTAGACACCATTTCAAATCTCATGAGGCTGTCATTGCTGCTTTCTCCATGTTGTTAGCTTCCTTTTTATGTTTTTTAAATTCATCACATACTCTTTCATTGGATATTTTCTTTTTCCTTTCACTGAAATGGTTTGTTTACCCATTCCTTTGCAGATGTTGGTTGGTTTTCCGCCTCATTGTCATAGGTCTTTGACATTTATTTATGTTTCTATTTTTCATGTAATTGTTTGATAAATCAATATCGGGTCAACTGGTTGCTTTATCTCATCATCTTTGTAATTTCTACCATTCGTTTTCAAGTTAGTTTGAAATTATAATTTTCTTGAATTATTCAAATTGACAGTTACGGCTGTCTTGTTAAGGCTATCTCTCGATGTGTGTGGATTGTAAAGGTAATTGCATGCTTGATGTGTCTGTTTAATTCGTTTACATAATCCTAAACAAAATTCTGAACATGAATGTGTTGTTGTGTCTTGGGGCAGGGAGGTCACTACCATCATGACTGAAATTTTGATCTGCCAAAATATGGTATCCTCAATATCTACTACTACAATTTCGTCAAGGTAAGCAAATGTGGATTTTAGAATAGCAAATTTATACTTCCTCATTATAGTTATTTTAACAACATAGAAGTAGTAGAAAGGGAGCTTAAAATATTTTCGTAGGTCGATATTTCAGCCGTGATATTGTCACATACAAACAGCACAGTGTTCTTTCACTATAACAGGCTATCATCCTAAAATCCCATACAATGGTAGCAATGGTCTTTACTCACTTTTTCACTTGGTTGATTGCAAACAACACTGGCGAGGAGCAGGCTTACATGAAATGTAACTTTTTTGCATGTGTTGTTCCTACAATCCATGCTGTGTCAGCCTTGGCTTCAGAAAGGCACACATCCTCAAAGGAGAGGCTTGGCAGAGTGGCTAGTGGGAAACCACAATCAGTTGTGCGGTCCTTACGTGAACCCTCTCTGAACAAATGGTCTTCAAGTTTGGGTGAATCTCTGGAAACCCCTCAAACACATTTAATGCCTTATCTCAGGTTTGTTACAACAATTGTGCTGTTGATCAGCCATCATGTTGTTTGCATAATGTTCAACTTTATCACTGGATTAGAAGACCAAATTCAGTTCCATTTTGTTCTATGCCATGAAAATGATCACTTCCCTTGCATAACAAACACTCCAAGGCAATTTTTGCAAGTGGAGGTGCCTTGGGAGCTTCTTCTACACTATCAAAGTTAACAGGGTTCAAAAATAGATGCACAAACCTTTTGCAGTTGATGCACACTTGCAACAGTCCTTCTCTCGTTCTCTACTTGTGTAGTGTCTAATATTTCCCATAAATTATTTCCTGTCCTTTTCAGTGATGATTGGGCATCCTTATTTTCATTGCTTGCTTCTTTCCATCCAATTTGTCTGATTTTGAAGGCACCAGTTTTGAAAAAAATCTTTTTATGTTCTTTGAAGCTTGGGTGCTGCAAAGAAAAATGATCCTTTTATGCTGTTAGCGGTTCAACCCTAAGGGCAAAGCATCCTATTGATACCACACACTTTCATCATGTCCCTTCACATTTTATGAATTACAGTCTCCGTAGCAGGCCGGAGCCAGCAGAATGTGCTTTGGTGACCCAGACAAAGCAAACTTTTGCTGTACCGTGCATCGGCAACAGAGCAATATTTGTGGGCTCTGGAGGCAATTAGCCACCCACCGTGCCATAGGCGCTCTATACAAATATTTTTATTAATTGCCTTGCCATCGAACGAGCATAGTGTGCGGAGTCTTCCAACATATGTTGCGATGAGTTTTGTTTTGCTTATTTTAGCACTGTGTTTCAACAGTCCTATAAAGTGGCGCCACGGCCAGAGCGGCTGACTCCGGAGGCGTGGGATGCCGGCAGCAGCTCAGCTCAGCATCATGCGACTCTGGACAATAGCTCACTTAGGGGCATATTATCAACGGCCAGCGATAATTATCGCTGGCCGTGATTAGCGACGTATTCCCTAACGCAGGCTATCTCTGGATTTTATCGCCCTGGTAGCGCGTTATTAACAACGCGCTTCTCCAGGGCGATAAAAATTCCAGAGATAGCGAGGTTATCGCCGTTTGCAGGGAACATCGCTGGTTTTCCAGCGATGTTCCCTGCAAAGCGGCGAGTAACTTGCTGATACGACCCTGTGGTCGTATCAGCAGAATCCACCCCCTATGTTAGGGATGGCTAAGTCAGGATTTTAGCAGACGTTAGATTTTGGCGAAAACGGCCGTTTTCGCCGAAATCTAACCTCTGCTAAAATCATGTGGGCTGCCTTGTAAATATCGCGATGTGAACATCAGCGATATTTGCAACGTAGTCCATCCGGGGTACGCCCACTTTGCATCTCATTAGAGATGCAAAGATGGGCGTTGGGGGAAAGGGCGATAATGCAAGGATTCACGCGATAGCGTGACCTTGCTGATTAGGCGACAAAATTATCACCGCTTTTCGTCCGAAAACGGACGCAAAAGGGGCGATAATTGTTTATCGCCTCGTTGCTAATATGCCCCTTAATCTCCCTGATGGCCCACAGTGCCTTGAAACCTTAATTGGTGATATGTGCAAGCTTTACAATGAAGTATTACAATAACACAGCAGGTTCAGCAACTGCTGTTGAGATCTGTGCGTGATCAGCAGGTTGCAGATTCGAATGCTGACTAGGTTGACTCGGCTTTTCATCCTTCCTAGGTGAGCAAAATTAGAACGAACATTTGATTGCGTAATAAGAACTGTGATCATATGTATAAGTGTTGTATGTAAAGTGCTCTTGCTAAGAGTGTTATAAACATAACAGATTATTCTTACTATCTTGCAAGGTACCTTGGCATTTGAAGTTCAGGACATGGACCACGTTATCTACAGCACTGATGTAAAAACGGGTCAAGCATTCTACAGTTTTTTTAAAATGGACTTGCTCTAATGGTGGTGTGAATCCCTGAAATTGATTTCTTCCACGTTCTCGCATAAGAAGCATTGTTAAAGCTTCCGTCATGCTGGTACTCAACCCTGCTGCGGAATAATCACTTTTTGAGGGATTAAAGAGTAAATTGGTTTCCTTGGCCTCTAAATCATTTCTGCACAGGGCACCGAAGAGTGGTCAGATGCTAACAAGCAACAGTCAATAGCAAACTGTGCTGCTTCTGGACCTGTGACTTAGAGGGGACCAGCTCTCTAACCCCCTTGCGGACCACTGAGCCATCCTGTCGGCAGTGCTGTTCACATTTACATGATTGGAGAGGTTAATTGAAAAACATTATATCGGCGCTTAGCCTGGGAATGAAATTGAAAAAGCTGGTCATTCATGAGATGCATCCTTATGCGTCCTTATGTTGGCATTCAATGACTATTTTAAGTAGCACTGAAGACCCGAAAAGGCAGAAAACTGATACTACTGGCTAGTAAAACATGCATTTCGTTCTAAAATTAAATGCATCCCTCTCAACCTTTTGAAGGAGCTGTTAGAGTAAGATTTAAAGATGCAGGCCTATGTTTGCAAAGAGTTTATGTCAGACTTGCATTACTTTATAATGCAACCCAATGGAAAGTCTTCTTTTGGGATTTACAAGCCCATACTAATCATGATTGGCTTTGGTTTGCAACTCAAAGAAACGCATTTGCACTGCCTAGTGCTACTGTGTTTGTGTGAGCTCTGTGTAAATATACCTCGGAGACTAGAGCATGCCACCTGTCTCAATTTAGTCTACAGATTCACTATTATTTTCAGCCCAAAAAGACAATATTAAACCTTTTTAACACTTAAAACTTCATCCACATCAGTGAAAGTTAATGCAAACGATGATGGATTCAACCCAGATCTGTGACTGGGAGTGAGTGTCTGAAAAGTTTCAGCACTCCGTCCATCATCTCCTTTTGTTTGCTTTGTTCGCCCTAAGTTGGCAGGGTATGCCGAGACGTGGGTCCCTTCCTCACTTTGCCACTGGATTCAAACTAGCCTGGCTGATGAGGGCTGTTAGCCCGAAACCGGTCCCAGGATGCTTGTTTCCGGTCCAGGGAAGATATGGCTTGGCAGTTCGGGCTGGACTGTTCCCATGAGGCACAGGGTCAAGACTGATTTGCATATAGCTGTGTCTGAACTGGGGTGGCGAAGTGAGCTAAAGAACGATGATGGATTCAACCCAGATCTGTGACGGGGGGTGAGTGTCTGAAAAGTTTCAGCACTCCGTCCATCATCTCCTTGTGTTTGCTTTGTTCGCCCTAAGTTGGCAGGGTATGCCCAGACATGGGTCCCTTCCTCACTTTGCCACTGGATTCAAGCTAGCCTGGCTGATGAGGGCTGTTAGCCCGAAACCGGTCCCAGGATGCTTGTTTCCAGGCCAGGGAAGATATGGCTTGGCAGTTCGGGCTGGACTGTTCCCATGAGGCACAGGGTCAAGACTGATTTGCATATAGCTGTGTCTGAACTGGGGTGGCGAAGTGAGCTAAAGAACGATGATGGATTCAACCCAGATCTGTGACTGGGGGTGAGTGTCTGAAAAGTTTCAGCACTCCGTCCATCATGTCCTTGTGTTTGCTTTTAACATTAAATTCCTGACATTATTTCTAAATCTCTTCTCATCAGTTCCCAAATGTTGGAAGTAGTGCGTGCTCATTAAACAAAAGCTGATTATATAATTCTGTAACAAATTTGGAAACCTTCCAAGTTAGGGTTACAGCCACTATGTCCTGTGTGTTTGCCCAAAGCAGGGGACAGTTCACACAAATGTTAGAATAGCCCTCACACACCTACCCAGGGGTTGTGCTTCATCCTTGGATTTCCAGGAATGATTATAATGGTGAGCGGGCTTCCTCGGTATGAGTATGAGGAAGCACTTGAGTACTGGGGTTGCAGGGCAGGGACATGGGGGATCCAAATGTGAGGTTAAAAACTCCAAGGTCACTCAAAAACCTTTATTCCTCGAGTACCAATGACATAGTTAAAAATGATGTGAAATTGGGTGCTGTGGAGGACTAGTACTACTGAACCATATTGGTCAACATGTTTCTGTCCCTTGGCCAGATTAGGGGTCCACAGCATTAATCCGGACCTGTATACTATAGCGAAGCAAGCAACAAGAGACTGCATTTGCCAGAATGCCAGGGGCGAACCTTGCTGGGGGTTGAAGCGGTGTGCTCCCACACCTGTTCCAATCCGGACCTGTATCTCTACTGAGCTCTAGTTTTGCTCATACATACAAACATTCAGCACAAACATTAATACATACCGGAATACCAATGACTGCCTTTCGCGTAGTTATGAAATCTATCATATACATAAACAGATAAAGGAGACACACAGGACAAAATTAAAAACAAGAACTTAAATAAAAAATGCTAGTTGCTTTATAAACTGTCTACTGAATGTTTTAAGTGATTTGTGGCACTGTACACTCACACATGCACAACACAGCAAACACATGTGTGATGAGGTTCAACATTTTTGTGAACCAACTGTCCATTGCTTTGGACATGCACATAGGACATAGTAGAGGTAACCCTAACTTGAAAAGTTTCCATATTGGCTACAGCATCATATATAAGCGGGATTTGATTTTTTGTTAAATCTCGATGCCCTGATATCCCTAGTTCCTCCCTTCTACTACATTGACAGTTTAGTTTCGCGATTGATGTGTTCTCTACACTCTCTACATCAGCCGTGCAATAAATTGTTAATTATACCCCCTATCATCCTATCAGCAGAAAGCTGCAGGTTCACAAGCTTTCTGTAAAAGCAGCATCAGCTTCAGAAAATGCTATTGTATTTGAACCCGAGTTTTTAAAGCAGACTACGGTGGACATTTTGCTTTACCCTTAATCATCCCTGTAATTATTTGAAACACTGCAAAACATTGATTCCGGAGCTTGTCTTATTATTACAAAGTAGCTTTGTTTTGATACATGGCCTGCATGCTGCCGCCCTCTCATTTCCTGGCTGGGAGATTGTCTGGGAGGCAGCTAGACAGAAAGCTGTCAGAGCTTTGAAATCTAGCTGGAGTCTCAAGAATACAGAAGAAAGGCAGGTAAAACAGGGGGGCTGGCGGATGAATAGGTGTGAGACCCCCCTTGGGGTAAGTGTGAACTGACCTAAGGCGGGTGAGTAGAAATCTGTGTAAAGGTGAGAAGAGGAAGTACCATTCTCTGCCACGATTCCCTTAATAACCTGTCCTGTAGCGAGCACCAAATTCTCTTTTTTGACATCCCCTATGATGGCAATGGCATTTTAAAATTTGGTAAGTAGTATGATAAAATATTTTCGATACACAGTCCACAAATGTCAGTCTATACTCTATTCATACTCGTCAATTGCAGTGTTATTGTCAATAAAATAATGGTGCAACCATTGGCTCTAATGTGCTGTACCAGGGAAACAGTTGCCCTAGTCATCGCCAGCCTACCATTGTTCTCCAATGCAGTCCTTTATCAGGTGTTTTCAGCAAAACTCAAGAGTCGGGCATAGATTGTGAGAATACAAACCTCCACCGAGGTAGAACCACTTTGGAAACTCAACTGTAGTTCTAAGCAATATTACAACATGCAATAAATGCTTCAGGTTGCTCTACACTCTTATAAAGATGGCGTCATCTAGCAATGAATGCCTCATTTTCCTAACTCTGAAGCTTGTGCTATTATAATGTCACTTAAGTGGACAAAGGTTGAATTTTTTTTTTTTAAAGTTTTCTTTTGGGAAATCAGATTCAAGGATGATGGTCTGATGTCCAAGCAGACCCCCATTCCTGCATTAGTAGCAGCCAATCACAGGAGGCAACAAACTGCAACCTGTGTAATTAATATTCATTAGGCCATTTTGCGAGCCCCTGTGATGCTATCCATAAGTAGATAGGTCACGCCACAATTTGCATTCCATTTCTAAAACCAGACAGTGTGCAAACTGCACATCCTCGGTTATAGTGCATCTGGCCCCTGGTTTCCCTAGAGTACATTACTGCTCTTGTTGTCTTGTAGCACTGAAAATAACACCTGTTATCGCTATCCAAATCAATAATAATCATTTTATAGACTTCGGGCGGCTGAAGGCTAAGTGGAACCACAGGGATTTGAATCAGTGATAAACAGGCCCCACACAGCCGCAGAGCCATTGATACACCAAGCGTTTCCAAGGACTCCAACTTAAAGCATCGAGTTGTGATTCCAGCAGCATGCTCACTGACATTAGATGAATCATGGAAAAGCTTACAATATTCTTTATCACTACACATATGCATGAAAGAAAAGCAAATTACAGCTGTTAAAACTTCAATCAGTATGCATGGTGAGCCAAGACTAGAACACTTCCTGTGCTAAGACTGTCATGCTAAGTGGGTTCTTCTGAAAGGATTCAATTGGTTGACGTCCTGTGCTGTGCCCAGAGGTTATGTTTGACAGGGCAGCACTAGATATTGACTAATATGGCTGACACTTATCCTTGTAATTACCTCATAATTGCTATGCTCACAGCACAACAGAGACACCTAAATAACACTGATTAATGACCCCGCAACCTGAAGGCATTTCCTCCCACTGGAAAGGCCTTTAGGAGCGTGTGTCTTCAGTGATATGCCCAAAAAAAAAAAGGAAGCACAGGGAGGGCTGGTATTATTGTGAATGTGGCCTGCATTTTATCATAACTCTGCAACCTATTAAAACAAAAATTGAATCCTTGGAAATGTGTGAAGGCGGCCATTTTGACTATGCTTTTGATAGATTTATTGGGTGACTCCACCTCACTATCTACAGATTTCTTCAGTCTTAGGATTTCATTTTAGAATACTCTGTAATAGGATGTTGTAGTGTAATTTATGGATAGGCACGGTTAGTCAACAGAGGCTGGATCCACATCATATTTTCAGGGCTGTGGGTGGGACACAATTCAAAGGAACAGAAAAGAGAAGCAAATCGCTATAGGACAAACTTGCAGAGAGGCAAAACTGAAGAGTGATCCCAAACAGCTATCCAATCAGATGTAAAGGGAAAGGATCATTCTATGCTGTCACAGATAATTATTTTTTTATGATAAATAGTGCTCTGAAATTTGTTATTTTTTGACCTGCTATTTTTGCTTGTGCATAAATCATACATATATGTTTAACTTTGTATACATTACTCTGGTGGCCATTTTGGAACTGTGGATCTAGAGATGGATCCATGGTACCAAAAGGATCTGATTGGTGGCAGAAGAAAATGCCACGGTTACAGGACCCATGGACTTGGGCACCGGGTCCAGAAAAAAATAAATCAGTGGGCACATAAGGGGGCAGTGTGAGGTTTTAGCATCAAACTTGTACCATTGCTCTCCAAAGAAGAACATGAGGGGGCATATTATCAAGAACGGCGTTAAAAATTATCGCCAGTTTAGCGGCAGAAAACTGCCGCTAAAGCGGCGATAATGGGCTTGATAATATGCTCTTGAGAATTCCAATAGAAGTCCATGTTCTGGTGTGAACATGGGCTTCTATTGGAATTCTCCAGGGCATATTATCAAGCCCATTATCGCCGCTTTAGCGGCAGTTTTCTGCCGCTAAACCGGCGATAATTTTAACGCCGTTCTTGATAATATGCCCCTTGGTGTCCAATTTGGTTCACCATTTTAAAAAGGTCAGACATCCAGGTACTGCTAGTATCAAAAATTTTCACACAGCATATATACAGAGCCATGTTATTTGATTTATTGCATAATGCATATATCTATTAGTTGAGTTCAAAGAAAAAAATTGCTAAACAGGATATGTTTGTTCATGTTGATTACAAAAGTGTGATGTTTTTTTAGCATTCTTTGCTTGAATGTTGCAGACAGAGAGCCATCTTTGTGGTAGGTGTACTGTTAGAAATGGGGTTCTCTAGTTGGCAATGGTTTGCACCTTTGTCTATGTAGGGACCCTTCTTCCTAGTCAGGGTAAGGGGGATATACTTCAAAAATAACCCCTGCTCACCCCCTTGGTAGGCTGGCACGAGCAGACAGGCTTATCTCAGAGGCAGTGTATAAAGCATTTGTACACACATACAGTAATACAGTGCAAACACTACAAATGGACTCCAAACCAGTTTAGAAAAATAAGTAATCTTTATCTAAACCAAACAAGACCAAAACGACAAAAATCCACAATACAGTAATCAAAATATGACTTTCAAAAGGCAGAAACACTTCTGTTCAAAGCAAATTGCAGATGCCACACTTTTCGCACAAAGTACCTTGGATACGTCACACGCACAAACAAAAACTGTCACAGGAAAGGTGATGCGTCGGTTCCTTACATCCAGGGAAGGTGATGTGTCAGTTCCTTACTTCAGGGGAGGTGATGTGCCAGTGCCTTACTGCCACGCAGGGGTGGTGATGCGCCGGTGCCTTACTGAAGGGGAGGTGATGCGCTGGTTTCTTACTGTGTGGGGAGGTGATGTGTTGGTTTCTTACTGCAGCCCCAGCGTTCTTCCAGGCGTGGCGCCCAGATGCGATGCGTGAGGTTTGGGGAGGCATCGGTTTCTCCCTCCACTGTCCCAAGATGCGTTGGTTCCTGCAGCCGCACAGCAAGGCCTGCGTCAGAATCGGTGCGGTGATCACGGACTTTGTAGATTGGTGCACTCGATGCAGCGATTTCTCGAGCCGCGGGCAGGCACTGCGTCGGTTTCTTCAGCGATGCATCAGAAACAGGTGCGGATGCATCACGCTTCTCTTAGTTGCGTTGTTTTTCCAGGTCCCAAAGGCAGGAACAACCTCTAGAGGTCCAGAACAGCAGCAGGCAGCTCTTGGCAGATCAGAACTACCAGCAAGGAAGTTCAGGGGAGCTGGGGGGGTGAAGTCTTTGTATCCCTGAGACTTCAAAAACAGGAGGCAAGCTCTACTTCAAGCCCTTAGAGATCTTCCTCAAGCACGGGACACAGCACACAGCAAAGTCCTTGTCCTTTCCTTGGCAGAAACAGCCACTGCAGGCCAACCCCAGACAGCACACAGCAAAGGGGCAGTACTTCTCCTCAGTTTCTCCAGCTCTTCTCCTTGGCAAAGGTTCCTCTTGAATCCCAGAAGTAATCTAAAGGTCTGGGGTCTGGGCCCCACTTTTTATAGCACAAATTCCTTTGTTCTCTGGTGGCAGAGAAGCTCTTTGCCCAGCCCGAACCAGTTCTGTCCTCTCTGGTGAAGCTTCCTGGCAGGGGGTGGAGACAGCATTGTCCAAAGCAGACCAGGCCCATTCAGGTGTGAAAGAAATCTCCTCCCCCTACTCTGAATGAAGCCCAGGTCTATTCAGCCCAGCCCCAACTCACCCTGGAAAGGCAAGACACACCTCAACCCCCCACGTGGCTGTCTGAACAGAATGCACATCCCCAGCCCCTGTCACTACAAAGCCAGACAGTCAATACACAAACCTAGCAGAGGCACACAAGATGGCTAAGCAAGAAAATACCTAGTTTCTAAAAGTGGTATTTTCAAACACAGAATGTAAAAATCACCTTCACTAAAAGATGCATTTTTATAGTCTGAGTTCAGGCATACTAAAGGTTACCTTCCTTCTTGTCCCAATGGAAAGTTTTATTTATAAGATGTAATAAATAAACTCCCATTCTATCCTACGGGACAGATAGCCTTTCAATAGTGAAAAATTAAATTGGCAGTGTTTCACTATCAGGACATGCCACACACATCAAGGCATGTCCTACCTTTCACATACGCTGCACCCTGCCCACAGGGGTACCTTGGGCCTACCTTTGGGGTGACTCACATGTAAGAAAAGGGAAGGTTAGGGCCTGGCAAATGGGTGCACTTGCCAGGTCAACATGGCAGTACCAAACTGCGCACATACACTGCAGTGGCAGGTCTGAGTTACATTTACAGGCTGCTTATGTGGGTGGAACAATCAGTGCTGCAGGCCCACTAGCAGCATTTGATTTACAGGCCCTGGGCACACACAGTGCACTGTACTAGGGACTGACTAGTAAATAAAGTATGCCAATCATACCAATCCATTACAACAATTTACAGGGGGAGTACTTGCACTTTGGCACTGAACAGCAGTGGCAAAGTGCCCAAAGCATCTAGACCAGCAAAACCGAAATCCAGCACACAGCAAAATAACAGGAGGCAAAGGCAAAAATACAAGGGAAACCCATGCCAATGATGCCAGGTTCTCCATGCATGTTTGTGGGACACTCACTTTCTTTCTTTTCATGGCCGTCCCCCATGCTTGTTCACAGTACACCTTCTGTCTTCTGGGCTACACTGCTCGATGTGGCACCCAAACACGCATCCTCTGTTTACAAGGTTTTATGGTGCAGACCTCTGGGCTATGCTAGGTGCTCTGCGTAGCATCTAGTGATGCATCTATCACTTGCTGGCATTTATGTTTAGAGCCTCCAGAGTGTGCTCTGTGTTACTCTCTGGCTCATCTTATGACCCGATCCGGCTGTGGGTGTTCTGTACATGCTGTTGTGAGGTGCGCTGCGGTCTGTATCCGCAGCAGAGCTGAGAAAACTGTGTTGTAGACTCTTCAGCTACCCTTGGGTTCCGGCCACTGGCTTATGGAAGGGCCTTATTCACAAGCAGTGTTGATGTCCCGATGGTCTCTGATATTGCCTGATGTTCGTTGATTTCTTTGGGTAGTTGTGTGGGTCATATCCCACCTTCTTCATTAGCTGTCATGTTTAGGTATGATGCACTGGAGTTATTGAGAACAGACAGGAATGACAGGAGTCTTGTAAGTCTAACCAGTAATGTGTTTACTACATTCTCGCTAAGACTCATTCTCTCCAAATGGGGGAGATATCCTCAGCCCATGCAGTTCGTAGTCCTTTGTGTCCGTGTCTGTCACCCCTTGATCACTTCTTGTTTACTTCCTCTCCAGGAAGTGGTGATCGTCCAGTGAAGTCAAGTGTCCCTTGGTCCTTGGTCTTTCCCCAGGGTCCTATCTCCCACTCTACAGGAGGGAATAAGGGACGATGAGTGCAGCATTGTTGCTCCTCCCTCCCTTCCTAACTATTACCTCCTTCCCTCATTTTGTTGGCACCTAAACATCTAAAATGTTGAGTGGGAAGTATTGGGGCCTCTGCTTTCAGCTTTTTTTTAGGTTAGGAAGACTTCTGCAGTTGTTAAATCAGTGACATCTGACTTCTTTGTTGAAATGTTGAGGTCAAGGCATGATGTCAGATGTAAGACTGTGCTAAACGAACAGCTACTGCCCTACTTTTAGCTGACGTTAATTCCTCTGGCAGTGACAGATGATTTATGTTTCTTTGATAACACAGCACTGTGTAATGACTGTGATTACAGGCTACTTTAATGTCATGGCAGAATATAACGGTGCCCACATTCTATGTCTGTGTCATTGCAGTACATAAGAGTGCCCACATTCTATGTCTGTGTCATTGCAGGACATAACAGTGCCCACATTCTATGTCTGTGTCATTGCAGGACATAACAATGCCCACATTCTGTGTCTGTGTCATTGCAGGACATAACAGTGCCCACATTCTAGGTCTGTGTCTTTGCAGGACATAACAGTGCCCGCATTCTATGTCTGTGTCACTTCAGGACATAACAGTGCCCACATTCTTTGTCTGGTTTCCGCACTAGGATTCAACTGGCAAAATACTTTTATTTATGTCTATACAGACATGGTACCAGTTTTGAATAAAGGGTCTCCCTTACAATTAACAGTCATTTAGAAAACATCAGCCCTACCACATAAAAAATACTATAGTTGGTAGAGAGATAAAACAACATGGTGGGAATATTGCAATTATCACCTCCATCCGGCATTATGTTTATGTTTAATGTGGAGCAAGTGCTAAATGTCTTGTTTGTTTGTGGATTTGCAGCTTCTGAAACTAATTGGTAACTGGAGTAAAAAAACTGGAAAAATAAAAAAGTCATGCACGAGCAGGCCTATCACAGAGAGATAATTATTATTTATAGTGGTGTGTATGAACAATGCGCCTCAGCAGAATAGCAGAAATACCATTACAGTCAATTAAAATTATACGACAAAAATAAAATTGAATTAAAAAACTGTACAGTTTAACACATAGATGAACTGCTTCAATGTAATACAAAATTTGAAGATCCTCAATCACAGGCCTACATTTTCATGAACAGAATATGGGACTTAGAAATCATCATCTACATGCTGTAAGTGCAGGGCATACGAATAGCACATGGGTCATGGACTGTACTCCAGCAAAGCGATCTGGTTTTTGGGATTTTCAGCTAAGCACCTGAGGACTATTTTATTTTTAATTCCCCAGTACTATATTTATTAAAAATGTTCACACTTGCGGTAGCAAAAATTCCTTAAGATAAAATTGTAGACAATTAAAAATAGAAATGAAAATACAGGAATAAACTGATCAGTTAAACGACCCTGGCACAAATCAGATTCAAAATCCGTTTTGAACAAAATAGAAGGAAATCATCCTTTAAGCTACACTTTAGAGGACATACCTAACACAAAGTTTATCACTATTCTGACTGCCAGTAAAGACATTAGGGGGTGATTTATAGTTTGACACTGTACTCTGTTGCAAAGGTGAGAAGTACCCTGTCCACCAAATGATGGTTTGCCACCCTATGTATGATCAGACGGTCAGTCAGCTTTCTGTCAATAATCCTCTGTTAGCTCCATCAAATGTAAGCTTCCTTTGACAGCCCAGCACACTAGTGGACATCAGAGGAAGGCCGCTACACGTCTAGCCCCAATATGGGTGGACAATGTTGCATCTTTTTTGTGGGGGGGGCAGAAAAAAAACTATATAAAGACACCCTCAGCAAGGAAAGAAACTTCCTGGGTGTGGGGGTCATTATTTTTTTTGTTTTTTGTTTTTCTATAACAAACTCTCACTTTGAAAGTTTTTTTGAAAAACAAAAGGTTTTTTAAAGTTTGGGGGATTGCCATCAAAAATGACAGTGGCCCTCCACCAAACTTTTTGGACCTTGACAGCAACCAACAGAATGGTGGTTCCTGTCAAGGATGAGAGATCACCGTGGGCCAGGGGTGATCTCTAAATTTGGCAGATGCTAGTCCATCAGGGTGTCGGACGTAATGTCCTCCCTCACCTTGATGAACGAAGCACAGTCGGCCAAACTCTATACCTGGTCCATAATTTGGAACTTGAAGGCACATGTCTTAAATAGAGAGATTGCCTTCCAAAAGATCTATTGTACATCTTAAACTGAAAAATCTCTCTCTTCATTCTTAGAACAATAAAAAAGCATGCACAATTGCAATCATACAGAGCTTAAATTTCAAAGGATAAAAGGGATTCAAGGCACTCACACTATTTTATACATAAATATGTAGATGTGTGGAGGGGTACTGCTAGACTTGGTCAGTGTGTCTCAATACACAGTTTAAGCACAGGTGGTGGTTTGCTGTTGGACGCCTGCATCCTTAAAGTGATTACCAGCCTACCCTATGTTATAACTCCAAGCGATTCCTCAAATAGTATAAAAAGGTAGAGGCCCACTCAGAAGGATGCCATAAAGTTCATATTCATTGTGCAAAGTGGTAGATGCTACCAGCTACTACTTTGATTGCACTATTTGATATCCGGCTCTGTCTTTAGTCCTACACTATAAATATTCCCCTACATTTGACTCATGCTTTTTTAAAATTCTGGTATTGATGTCCTCTGCATCACTTCGGCTGGAACATGTTGAATATATTTACCTCTCTTTCCAGTGTTGACCTTTCCTTTATTCTTCAGCCACTGGTGTAGCACGGGGTTCATGGGCTCTAATGCAAGCAAGAACAATCAGCCCCTTTACCCGCTCCTTGGGGTCAATATGAAATGGTAACCATGATGAGGGTCTAGTGGGCCTATCACACCACTGGGTCCAGATGACACTGCACCTGTGTCACTTATGATAGCTGGGGTCCTGCTCCTCTCTTTTTCCTTTCCCGATCCATCTCTCCTATGTTTCCTTCCTCACTTCATTATTCCTTCCCTAGTAATTTCTATACTGTCTCTTCCCTCCTCTTTTACTCGTCCTTATTTATTTCCTCACCTTCTAACTTTTTCTTCTCTTCTCCTTACTCCCCTCTACGCTCTCCTCCTTTTTTCTCAATTTCTCCTCCATACTCTGCTCTACGTCTGTCTCGTCCAACAATTACTTTCCCAACTTCCCTTTAGTCTTGTAGTCCCCTCAATATCTTTCTTCCCTTTCTCTTTCACAGCTGTATCCTGCCATCCATTCTCCCTCTATTTCTCTCTATCTCCTCATTCCCCAATCCTTTCTCTCCCTTATTTTTCCACATTTCTGCTTTCCCTAACTCCTATCGTTATGCATCTCTTTTCTCTGTCTCACATCCATTCCTTATCTCCTTTCGACCTGTTAGACTTGGCATAATTGGCGATGGTTTCCCCTGTATTTTTGCCTTTGCCTCTTGTGTTTTTGCTGTGTGTGGCGCTTCGTTTTGCTGGTCTAGATGCTTTAGGCACTTTGCCATTGCTGTTCAGTGCCAAAGTGCAAGTGCTCCCTGTAAATTGTTGTTATGGATTGGTGATTCTATGTTTGTCATATTTGATTTACTAGTCAGTCCCTAGTACAGTGCACCATGGATGCCCAGGGCCTGTAAATAAAATGCTGCTAGTGGGCCTGCAGCACTGATTGTGGCACCCACATAAGCAGCCTGTAAATGTAACTCAGGCCTGCCATTGCCTGTGTGCAGTCTAGTACTGCCATGTCGACCTGGCAAGTGCGCCCACTTTCCAGGCCCTAACTTTCCCTTTTATTACATGTGAGTCACCCCTAAGGTAGGCCCAAGGGACCCCAGTGGGCAGGGTGTAGTGAATGTGAAAGGTAGTACATGTACTGATGTGTGTCATGTCCTGTTAGTGAAATACTGTGTATTTCGTTTTTCACTATTGAAAGACTATCTGTCCCATAGGATAGAATGGGAGTTTATTTATGACATCTTATAAGAATAACTTCCCATTGGGACAAGATAGAAAAATGGAGTTTAGTATGCCTGAACTCAGAATATAAAAATGCACCTTTTAGTAAAGATAATTTTAATATTGTGTGTTTGAAAATACCACTTTTAGAAAGTGGGAATTTTCTTGCTTAGCCATCCTGTGTGCCTCTGCTGGTTTGTGGATTGACTGTCTGGTTTGGAGTGACAGTGGCTTGGGATGTGCAGTCACTGTAGACAGCCACTTGGGGGGTTGAGGTGTGTCCTGCCTCTCATGGCTGAGTTGAGGCAGGGCTGAATAGACCTGGGCTGCATTTAGAGTAGGGGGAGGAGATTTCCTTGCACCTGAATGGGCCTGGTCTGCCTTACACAATGTTGTCTCCACCTCCTGCCAGGAAGCTGGACCAGAGAGGACAGAACTGGTTTTGACTGAGCACACAGCCTCTCTGCCACAAGAGAACAAAGAGCAAATGCTGTATAAATATTGCGGCCCAGACCCTAGAACTTTAGATTACTTCTGGACACAAGAGGAACCTCTGCCAAGGAGAAGAGCTGGGAAAACTGAAGAAGTACTGCCCCTTTGCTGTGTGATGTCTGGGGTTGACCTGCAGTGGCTGTTTCTGCCAAGGAGAGGATAAAGACTTTGCTGTGTTCTGTGTATCCTGCTTGAAGAAGACCTCCAAGGGCTTGAAGTAGAGCTTGCCTTCTGTTCTGAAGTCTCAGGGACACAAAGACTTCACCACCAGCTCCCCTGAACTTCCTTGCTGGGAGTTCTGACCTGCCAAGAGGTGCATGCTCCTGTGTTGGGCCTCTGGAGGTTGTTCCTGCTGCTGGGAGCTGGAAAAGAGATACAACTAAAGAAGCGCGATAAATCCGCACCCGTTTCCGCCGCATCGCGGCTATACCGCTGAAGAAACTGACTTAGCGCCTGCCCGCAGCTGGAGAAATCGCCGCACGCCGAATCTCGTGCCCCGATCTCTGAAGTCCGAGATCACCACACCGATTCTGATGCAGGCCCTGCTGTGAGACTGCAAGAACCAACGCATCATGGGACCGCGGCTGTAGAGATCAAAGCAGCGCCGTTGCCACCGCTGCCGTATCGAGAAGCGACGCATCCCCAAATCCCCACGCATTGTACCAGGGCACCAAGTCTACAACAACGCTGGGGCCGCAGTAAGAAACCGACACATCACCTCCTCTTCAGTAAGGAACTGATGCATCACCTCCCCTGCGTGGTAGTAAGGAACTGACGCATCACCTCCCCTACAGTAAGGAACCGACACATAAACTTCCCTGGGCGTAAGGAACCAACGCATTATCTTCCCTGCGGCTGTTTTTGTTTATGATTTTGACGCATCCAAGGTAATTTGTGTTGAAAATGCCACATCTATAGTTTGCTGTGGACAGAACTGTTGTTACCTTCTAAAAGTCATATCTTGGTGTATGTATTGTGGATTTTTGTTGTTTTGGTCTTGTTTGGTTTAGATAAAGAATACTTATTTTTCTAAACTGGTTTGGTGTCCATTTGTAGAATTTTCACTGTATTACTGTATGTGTGCACAATTGCTTTACACACTGCCTCTGAGATAAGCATGTCTGCTCATGCCAAGCTACCAAGGGGGTAAGCAGTGGTTATTTTAGAAGTGTATTCCCTTACCCTGACTAAGAAGAAGGGTCACAACTTGGACAAAGGTGCAAACCATTGCCAACTAGAGAACCCCATTCCTACCACACACCTACCACAAAGAGGCATAATGAAGAGAATTTTTTTTTTCCTTGGCCTTTCCTTTTTCTATGCATGATCCATTCTGCATCATGCACAGAAAGAGGAAAATGCCTCTTTGGACTGTTTTTGTGCAGGAAGGTATGCCTTCCTGCACAAAAACAATCCTGCCTGGAACACAACCACCCTTGTACCATGGTGCGAGGGTGCCTGCGTTGACGATAGACAGTCTTAAGTGTGCCAGCACAGGGAGAGAGCTTAAGACTGCCATATCTTATTAGATGTGGTGTTTTTGGTCTCTCTCTCATTCACGCAACACAGCGCAGCAACTTACCTTGCTGCTCTCCATTCCATGAATTCTTAATAAATCTGCTTCTGGGTATAATCCCAATCCAGAATACTGTACGTGCATTCAGTAGTTGGTATGTAAATCAACAAACTAAAGGGGAATATTAAAACAATGATGAACTATTGTTTGGATATATGATAGAGCATTGTTAGTGTTATTGATTTGCAGCATTTCCCACATATTTAACTGCAAGCTGTTGCTCTCTTTGATTATGTACCTGTGTGGAATTCAAGGTTGCTGTTTATGTTTGTGTGTGTGATTGTTACTATAGGTACCTTATCATGTTGGTATACTAACAGCATACCTCCAAAGTGAATACCATCCAGTCCGCATTACAAGAGTTTAAAACAGGTTTAAGTAATTTAATAGCATATTCGCGCCAAGCATTAACACTTTTCAGAATCCTACAGGGAACCAGTGAAGCAAAACTTTGACTTTTATTCAGTCTCTATTAACAACAACACTATGCTGCGAAAAGCAAACCCACTTGCACTCCCAAAAGCAAAGGGCAACAGAAGACTAGCCTCTGTTTTCAAGTCTAATGCAGCCAAGAGGTGAGATTCTTTCAGGCGCGGTCCCAATCCAAGCTGTGCGCTCGAATTCCCAAACTGTGAACAAGAAGTCTGCAGTTCAATCGCTCTTAAAAGCATCGGCCTTCAGATTACTTTTAAGTCGAAGCCTACCAATGGTTTGCTAAAGATATCGTAGGGACATTCAGAAAACTTCCCTGGAAATGCTTTCGGCCCATTGCTTACCATTGGCTTTGTAGTTTGTAACTCATATTTTCTAGCTTTCTATGTGCTGGCTTTATTTGTTTTAGGCTGTCAAGGTTCAGTTCATCCCTCGCAAGGAGCATAGCCTTTTCACACTACCTCTCCTTGTATTCTTCCATGAGTACTCACTTTCTGTAAACAGGCCTGTAAATCTTTTTCTAATGTTGTCACATTTGCTGTGAATTCAAAGACAAAGGTCAAATGTCAGGCTCTGTCTTCCAATGGCTCTTACGTTTCTTTCTCTGAATTCAAAATGAGAGGATTTAAGTGACAATCTTGCTGGATACTGAGGGTTGCGAAAAAGGTTTTTTTTCTAGCACACAACAACGTTTTTTTTCTAGCACACAACAACATTTAAATGAACTGTTTAGAGTATTTCAGAATATATCAGAATTGGCAAAGCACAAATGAAGAAAATTGTTTGCTGGAAACAAATACTTTAATATGATCAAAATAATTGGTGATGCCATTTCCATACATTATCATTTGTGTGCTGTTTTTTTTTATTAGTAAAAACTGAATGTCTGTGCTAATGTAACAGTCATTTTAATTTAAAATGTGTTGTCTGTGGAATGGCAGTTTGCTACCACACTATACTCTACTGTACGCCATTCCACTCTACACCACTGTATAACACTGCACTCTACTCTGCACTACTCCACTTTACACCATGCCACTGCACTCTGCACCACTGCACTCTACTCTACTCTGGGCCACTGCACTCTACTCTACTCTACTACTTTATGTGAATGCACTCTACACCACTCTACTCTACACCACTCCGGTCTAGGCCACTCCACTCTACTCTGCACGATTCCACTCTACGCCAATCTGCAACACTGTACTCTACACCACTGCACTCTATGCCAGTACACTCTAGGTCAATGCTCTCTACTCTGTACCACTCCACACCCCAGCACTCTATGCCAATCCACCGTACGCCACTCCAATCTACTCTACACCACGGCACTCTACCCTGCACCACTCCACGCCATTTCACTCTATCCTGCACCACTCCACTCTATGCCACTTCACTCTACTCTGAAACAATCTACTCTACGCCACTACATTCTATGCCACTGCACCACTGTAGTCTAGGTCTCTGCTCTCTATGCCACTCTACGCTGATGCACTCTACACCACTGCACTCTATGCCATTCTACACTACTGCACTCCAGGACAATCTACTCTGCAACACTGTACTCTGCACCACTAAACTCTACGCCACTCTACTCTGCACTACTCCACTCTACATCACTGCACTATACATTACTCCACTGTATGCCACTGCACTCGATTCCACTCCACTCTATGCCACTATACTCAACTCTGAACCACTCTACGGCACTGTCCTCTATGCCACTCTACTATGCACCACTCTGAGCCATTGCACTTTATGCCAATGTACTCTACGCCACGATACTCTGCACCACTGCACTCTATGCCACTGTGTTGTATGCCACTCTACTCTGCACCACTCTGCTCAACATCACTCTGCTCTGCACCACTTTACTCTGCACGACTCCACTCTGTGCCACCCCACTCTATTATGCACCAATCTAATCTACTACGCTGCATTCTAATGATGCTGCATTGTACACTGCTGAATTCTGTGCCACTACACTCTACGCCACTATACACTGCAACACTCTACGTCAATGCACTCTATACCAGTCCACCCTACAGCATTCCACTCCACCCCATGCCACTGCATACTATGCTGAAACACTGAATTCTACCCCACTCTACTCTGCACTACTGCATTCTATGCCAATGCACTCTGCGCCACTGCACTTTGCATCACTCCACTGTACGCCACTGCACTCTGCAGCACCCCACTCTACACCACTGCACTCTATTCCACTCTACCCTGCATCACTGCACTCTACGTCACTGTACTCTACGCCACTCTACAGCACTCCACTCTTCACCACTGCAATGTACGCCACTGAACTCTACTGTACAACACAGTAATCTACTTCACTGCATTCTACGATGCTGCATTGAACGCAACTCAATTCTATTCCATTGCACTTTATGCCACTTAAGTCTACGCCACTATACTCTGCAACACTCTACGCCAATGCACTCTCCACCAGTCCACTCTATGTGACTCCACTCTATGCCACTCCATTACACAACACTCTATGCCACTCCACTCTGCAACATTCTACTCCACTCTTCACCATTCCACTCCACAACACTCTCCTCTATGCCACTACCTTTAAGGCATGCTGAACAGCAGTCACGCTGGTGTACAACATGGCTAAAACACATTGGCAAAGCCAATAGTTCTTGCATAGGTGAGGCCTATTGGGGTTGGTAATGCTCGTTCTACTTGGTATTACTTCTTACCTATCATTTTTTGGCCTTAAAAGCTAAAAATGAGTTAGTAACGTTTAATTTAGATGATTGTGTAACTTATTCCTATGACACAAGTGATCTGTGACATGCGTACATGCAGATTATTATATTTAATTGAATGCAGCAGGCATCAAGATAAATAAAGATTTACAATGCAGCATGCTCTATTGCTCACGCCTATATTGATTAGCAATGTATAGCGTGACATTACAAATGGCCTCGTGGGAGCACTGTTACCTGTGCTCCTGGGCCTATTCATAATGCTTATTCATAATTATGGACAATGAGTTTTAGTTCTGATCAATATGCTTCTGAAGAGGTCAAGGATGATGTTTAGAGGAGGTGGTTCTAGAGAGCAAAGGATTTGTGTTGGAGCTTTCATGGTGACGAGGATGCAAAAGAAGCGACAAGCCTGCCAGGTGCTATTGCCATGTTCACAAAAAAGGTGACAATCTGACGCATCTTAGATTACCACCTATGATTTGCACTGATTTCCTCCTTTTTCAGGGATAAAAGGATTCCAAGATATATGTACCGAAGTTATACAAGTCTTAAATTTCAATTTGTACACTTACTTCCATAAACTTACTCCTAGGCACTTTTAACATGGCATACAATTTGCAAGATCGGTTCTAGTGGACATGCACTTTTGCACATTACTCATTTTCTTCTTCTCATGGAAAATACTTTTCAATGTAGAGAAGGGTTATTCCTATCACTCATGAAAATGTAGCAATCTGTGGGACTTTTTTCATACATTTATGGAGACTTACTCCAGAATTTTATCACCTCATTCAAGTGTGCAAATTAGGTGTTAAAAGACATTTGAATGTTTTTGAAAACTGACATATATGTTTGTGTTCACCACATTGCCTGCTACCACCGGCTTACTCTTTCCATGAGCACATCCATGTTCCAAAACGTAACGTAAGAAGTTTCATCATACCTCTACATTTTTCATGCTCTTTTGTTGGTTCAGGATAGGCACTTCACATGAACATTATTCCATGATTATTGGGATGCCCATAGTTTGCTCTTCATTAGGCTTTAGTCATCCACATAGTATTCTTTCATGGGACGATTGTTTCTAGCTAACCTTTCTCATAAGAGCTGCGAGACCAGATGCATGTCATGTGTGCTGCACCAGCAATATTCAAAGCTCCATGCTAGGAAATGTGTTCTTTCTGCAGGGTCTCTGAAGATTCTTGTCTTCTGGTGCTGAACCCACTTTTGTTTACTGTTGGACTTTGTGCATTTTACTCCTGCTAACCAGTGGTAACGTGCTTGTACCCTCCCTTTCAAATGTGTTAGAATTGAAGGGGTGATGGGACCTTC
Source organism: Calotriton arnoldi (assembly GCA_963921515.1). Lineage (NCBI taxonomy): Eukaryota > Metazoa > Chordata > Amphibia > Caudata > Salamandridae > Calotriton > Calotriton arnoldi. The sequence continues at coordinate 1,995,525 of CAWUFW010001478.1, read as the reverse complement.
TCTGGGCTAACACCAATGCAACTCTTTGGTTAGTTCATTCCTTTTAAAAAGCTCACTTTGTCCAACACCTAAATGTTGTTGGCAGATTTCAATTGAAAAGTGTAATTTCCTATGAAAATCATTGCCCTGGAATGCTGTCTTGCCAAAGGATTTTTAGATAAATCATGCCTCACACACAGTGATTTGTGAAGTCACAGGACAGTCGCCAAGCTACCAAAACATACTTATTCTGCTTCTTAAAGCTGTTTGTGCATGTAAGCACAACTTACATTCATGAATTGTCGACTTACGAATGTAAGCTATTAACAAAAGGTGAACTTGTAAATCCATTTACTCATGTGCAATGTTACTCTTTGTTGGTTTAACATTGGGTTTGAGTAAATCCCACTCCAGTTTTGGTGAATGGGCAATCCAGGGATGGTAAACCCTCAAACACGAGTGTTTGTGCACACTCACAGGCTTTTGACTGACTTATGCCCAGCAGGGAGTAGTTATGGAGTACTTAATCCCATGCCCGCAGGGGAATATGAATGGAATTGTTTCCAAAATTTGGTGGGTATTTAGGGCCCCAATCATCAACCTAAAAAACGGTCGCGACCGGTATTTTTGCATTTGGGATGCCTCATCCCAAATGCAAAAATCGCTATTTAAGGAATCGCTAAATTTGCGATTACTTAAATTGCGATTGCATTTAAGGAATCGCAAATTGCGATTCCTTAAATGCAATGCATTAAACAATTTTTTTTGCGATTTAGCTATTATGAATCGCAAATTACCATCAATCTGAAGTTGATGGTAATTTTCGATTTCTTTGAAAAATGCTCTAAAGTGCATATTTCAAAGTCACATGTTACACACACACACATGCCCTTGGGGCATGTGTGTGCACAACATGTGGTTAAATTGTAATTTCAGGGGTGCAACAGGGTATCCTTTTCAAACCCTTGCACCCTAGAAATTGCATGCGCAATTTCTGAGTACTTATTGGGTACTCGCAAATTGCGCATGCAATTGCCATTCATTCCTCTGGGCCTCTGGGCCCATAGGAATGAATGGGAATCAATTCCTTAATTGCGACTCGCAATTTGCAAATCCCAATTAAGGAATTTGTAGGAATCGCAAAATTTTTTGCGATTCCTACATGCATAGGCAATAGCGATTCTTTAAATGCGATTCCTTAATAATCGCAATTAAAGAATCGCTATTGTCTATGTTGATGCATGTGCCCCTTAGAGTATAAGGTTAATCATTTCCCCCATGGAGAAAATAAGAACAAATCATGTGGAATTTTATACATGGGAAACAAAGTCCCCATAAGCAATAGTGCACTATATACAATTATACTAGTTGTGTAAATTCCTCTGCAGTTATAATTTGGAATATACAAATATTTCTCAGGAGTATACCTCGAAACCCGTGACAGTCGCACGCTTTGAGATGGAATCCTTAAAACCATTGTGAACTCCATGAAATTGAAAATCTTCAATTATAGAAAGTCAAAAACATTTCTGTTTTTTTTTAAATTCTAAATAACGTCCACTAATACATTCGTTTGAAATAATTTTCAGGTAACTTTCAGGTAAGTTATTTGTGAAAAGAAATCAAATAGAATTTAGCAGTTGCAAAATGCTTCAACTTGGCATGCAAGATAAGGAACATTTATGGTTATACCTTATGTCTGGTAGCGATATTCACACTGTGGTGTAGGCTCTGCATTCAAATTGCACAGTATTTTCTATCCAGAGTATTTTTTGCACGGCATAGGTTTTTACTCATGTTGAGCAGCTTTACATGAGTTTTGAATAAAGCACATTGTGTTCCAATCAAAAGCTTATTGCTGCCATGTTTACCGCAGAGCAATGTGTCATGGGCTCCTTGTGCACTGCACAAGTATCCTCTTCATGGTCCTTCTAAAAACGTACAGTTCATGAGTAAATGTAAGAGAGCTCCAAGAGCCTGTCAAGAGATTGGCATGGAAGACTGAGAAAAACAGGTGTTTCATTTTTTGCTATGCTTTTTATGCCTATGATCAATGTGATATTAGTTTTAAGGGGCCCTGATTGGAGTTATCACTCATCCAGCCTGCAAGGGAGTGACAAGCAAGGATAATGGCTTGCATTTTCAAGGCACCTTATAGGTATTGTAATTTTTAACACAGGGCTTTAAGTAGGGCAGTTCCTGCCATTACTCAGCACTGGCTGTAACTAAAAACAGAGGTCTCTTCTGGGCCCTGCATATCCTTAACTTTGCAAGCAAAAGCATGAATTTCTTACTCAACAATGTGTGCAAGACCCATAAAAGTAATCAAGCTCAGTGACACAATCCCCACTACATTAAACATGTTCTAGGAGTATTGCTTTTTTCCAGGTGTGTTTCTGTAGTTTTGTTTTCCATGCAGCACATGAGAATTGGAAAGTGCATACTGAAAAATGAGTCACCTTCAGGTGTGGCGGCGAGTTCATAGTGTGGATGGGTGAATCCTCATGGGAAGACTGACATCTGGAGCTGAGGTAGATGGCAGTGCCACTTGATTACACTGGATCATAAACGAGTTCAGACTACCTGCTAATCCAATATTTGGCCTCCCTGCGGAGCGCACAGAATGATGCTCCCATGTGCAGGGCCGGACTGGAAACACAAAGCAGCCCTGGCAATTTTGTTAGAGCAGCTTCCCCTCTCCCCCCACCCCGCCCTTTGCAGGGGTGCAACTGTGATGTACTGCTGCCTTTGTTACTGGGGGCTGATATTGCAGAACCTCTGCAAAACCAGCCTCCAGTAACATAACCGCCCCCCACCACTGCAGAACCAGACCTCACCCTTCCAGCCTCCCGGAGAAACGCCCGATGTCCACTACGGCCAGTCCAGCCCTGCATATGTGCCAAATATAGTTCTGATTCAATGGGCAAGTTTGTGAAGGAGCTAAAGGAATAGAAAATGTACTGTGTGTTTGTGTACGTGGGAGAGGTGATGGTAAAGTGGAGCCGACAAAAGAAAGTACTTGCACAAGGAGAGAGTGAAGTGACAGTGATGCGGAGGAAGGGGATGAAGCGTGATGTATTAAGATGCACAGAAAACACAGATAGAAGATGCCAAAGTCCCACATTTGCAGGAACACAGCCTATTTAAAGGCAGAACAAAACTGAGGAAATACAGGGACACAAAAATGCAGCAACACTAATAATTCTTATAGAAATTAATTTCTAGAATCTGTTAAGGAAAGTGGGGAAAGCACATAGCTAGGAATATTTTTCTTGAATAGAACGAATAAACTTCATGCTTTCCTTAAGAAAACGAAAACAAAATTTGACTTTTTGCTCCTATAAACTAAAAGTTAGAGGAGTTGAAAGAAAAATTAACAGATTATTATGCAAAGGCAAGGAACACCTACCCCTGGTATTTTTGGGCCTTCGAGCACATGATTCAAAATTCAAAAAGGTCTTTTTATCTGATTATATTTTCTCTGCTCCATAGAAGATTTGTTTAAGCAATACTCTAATTGCCTTCGCCAAAATGTCTGTAGGTCTCAATCGACGCTTAAACTGTCTTACTTAAGGATCAGCCCAATTACATTAATGTGAAAGAGTAGATAATCTATACTGATATTTTAAAAAGGTGTTATTGGCTCCTGACTGTACTTCAACCGCACCTCATTGACTGCCAAGTGTTTTCTGAAGAAGTTATGGAGAAACATCTTTTTTGAGTTAGCCCATGTTCAGGACATCCAAGGACCAGGGTCTAACTAGAATTATCAAAGAACTGGCCTGCTCCTTCCCTGTCTTGAACAATGCGCAATTTGCATTTGTTCAACCTCTACAGGAATTCTAAGACAACATTTAGCATTTGTGACTGTTTTACTAAAATAACTCATTGGAATCCAGCAATCTTTCAAAGTTCCCCCAATGAAATGCAAAGTATTGGAGCATGCTTTTGTAGCGCAACTAAAGACTTATTCTCAATCAATCAATCAATCATTATATTTGTAAAGCGCGCTACTTACCCGTGAGGGTCTCAAGGCGCTGAGGGGAGGGGGGTGGAGCTGCTACTGTTCGAAAAGCCAGGTGTGAAAATGTTAATGTTCTAGATTATTTTGAATGGTTGCCAGAGACAGAATATGTTCTAATAATGAGAGGGTCGGTACTCAATGACCTTATAATGAAGTGCTGGTATATTTTTTTCAATGTTGACACTATTATCCTTCCAGTTGTGCGACATCCTCTTTCTGACTTAAGCTTTCAAGGCAATGCCTAACATTCATGTGTTTCTCTGAGGAACTGAATGCAGTCTCTGACTTTGCCATCATTTGATTCATCTTCTGAACCAGTCGGGTTTAATACATTACAAAGAAAACTGAACTGGAAAAACCACACCAGAACAAATTTATTTTAAAGACATACCTTTAGAGAGAAAATAAAATGGTTGCATTTGTATTTAATAATCACAATTTCTTTCATAAGATTTCTGTGAGACTTGTCATCCTTAGGGTGGTCTTTCCCCAGACTTTTTGCCTTTTGCCTCCTGTCTTGCTAATTATTTTTGTTGGCCTTAGGACTCTGAGTACTTTACCACTGCTAACCAGTGCTAAAGTGCATGTACCTCTCCCCTAAGCATGGTGACATTGGTTTATACCTATTTGGCATATTTAATTTACTTGTAAGTCCCTTTTAAAGTGGTATTCCATATACTGAGGGCCTGTAAATGAAATACCACTAGTGGCTGAACCATTGATTGTGGCACTCCCAGAAGTATCCTTTCAAACCTGTCTCAGGCCTGCCACTGCAGTGCTTGTGTGTGCCGCTTACAACCATTTTGACTTGGCATTTAAAACCATACACCAAGCCTCAAACTCCCCTTTCATTACATATAAGTCACCATTTCTTTTATGTAGTTGTATTGCTACTGATTTTATATAATATATTCAAATTTTTATTGATTGATGAATTCCCTCAGTAAACTGTATCACATTCAAGCAAGTAGCATCTGAGCTCAACAGTGGGCACATAGAAAAAACTAGTAGCTCTCTTTGCAATACCATGGCCCTCATTGCAATAGCATCATAATTAGGTGTGGGCATAACCCACATAATTCCTTGTAGAATAATTGTGCAGAATTACCTAAAAATGTGGTAGGATTACACAGATTTACGCGAGAAGAGTAATTCAGCATTTGGTGCTATTTCTTGTGCAAAAAATAGCCCCTTGAGTCAAAAAAGGATGCAAGGATGTGGTTTGTGCTAAGAAATTGTTTTAAGTGCAACAGAACTTGAATATTAGTGGAAGCAGCAGCTTGCTAAATGTGCACTTGCAGTAGGATTTTCCTCCAACTTACTTCCGGCATTTAACGTAGTTTCTTGGAGCAAAATGCAACCTTGCATCCAAAATGGACTTGAGAGTGCATTTTTCTCTAGGAAAATAACGCTAAATGCAACAGGACATGAACGGCAGCATGAGAAGTTGAAGCAGCTCTTGTGCTCGCTAAATGTGCTCTTGTGGTAGGATTTGACTTCCTAAATCATTCTTAATTATGAAGGCGGGCCTAATCTCATTATCGGTAATTATGTGTCAAAGAGTAACATGGAATCACCAAAATGACTTCGATTACTCCACCATAATTAAAATTATTCCCAGGCCTAATCAAAATCTTAGGCGGTAATTGTGGAGGGTGTAATCACTGACACCGCAGAACTTTGGAGCAAGCGATAAAATGCTAATTCTATGTGTCCCTAAGTAAGTTCTGCGGTGTGCAAACCCAGAATGTGTGAAGTTTCCATGCACTATTTGCAACAGGTTTCAAATGACATTTCGTGGTTCAGTACACTATTTTGGACCAAAATTATAATACCATTTACGTACCAACAAAAGTTATGACACAATTAAAGAATAGGACAGAAAAGGGAGACAGGACCTAAGGTTATGTTCATTGTAGCACTGCAGCAGATTTCTACCAAACATTTCTGGAAACATGATTCTTAATAAATTGAAAGTCATTTGTTCACGTTGAGCAGAAAGAGGCTATGGATTGACTGCTTCAGGTGTCATAAGTGTTTCTTCTCAATTTGTAGTGCCTTAGCCTTTATCAGCAAGACTTAAATTATAACAAATCACTGTCCTTTCCAAAATCCAAGTACAAGGTGCTGCTTCCTGGGCCATTGTTGCCTTTCTTCCAATGAAAATGTTCATCTTATCAATTTGATGACAAATCACCCTGCTCAATAGGAAACAAAATTCCACGCATAATTCACGTTTACCTTTCTTTAGTAAATGAATTAAGATATGTTCTGAGTCAAGTGACGAAATCAGTGCCAAGGCACTTTGCACCATGGTGCTTTTTTATAGCTAATCCGCCATTTTCTTTCTTCACCAGCTCCTGAAACCGTTAATCAGCCAAAATGAGATGTTTGTAGTGGTTATTGAATTGTATCATCATGGGACGGTGTTTTTTCAATTTGAAGCACTCTCTGGTAACCCGCCCGTCCTCAACACATCTTATAATAATCTGTTTGCAATGGCTTGCTCTGGTTCACAGGCATAAGGCAAAATGATGGGGCCTTGTAGAGTCAGCAGAGAAACGCCAAAGATGATTATTAGCCAATATCTTAAATGTTACAGAGCTTCACAAAGGCAGCTTGTACAAGGCTCCCAGGAGATGATAATATTTAAATACATACAAGCCTGGTTCCAAAACAGGAATCAAAAGCTTCACAGTAAAGCATTGCATCACTTATAAACTAGAACTATGGAAATCCTACCCCCAATTACCACAGGACTTCCTATAGAATGTAATGAGGGGCCCATGAGTCTCCCTTATCTCAGAGATATTCATTGTCCTTGCTCTGAATGGGGGTCTCTGAAGGGTTGATGGCCCCCTGACCTGTAGGGGCTGCAGGGACCTGCGTTACACCCTATTAGAAATGGCGTTTCTGGTTGGCTAGGGTATGCACCTAGGCCAGACAGAACCCACCACTCTAGTCAGGGTAAGGGAGTTACACACCCAAGATAACCCCTGCTCACCCCCTTGGTACCTTGGCAGGGCAGTCAGACTTATCCCAGAGGCAATGTGCAAAGCGTTTGCGCAACACACACACATCAGTGACACACTAGGCACTCCACACAAAGAAACTCCACACATGGGTATATAAAAATATCCTTTATATTGTAAATAAAGACACATTAGACCACATCACATTAATCACGGTGCCACTAGTGCAATTGTCATCACATAACTCACTGTGCCACTAGGCACTTGTCATGACGTACATAAACCATAAAAATCACTTTGCCATAGGGCAATTTGTCATACACATAACATCACAGTAAGCGCACTAAAGCACATACTTGTAACGGGAAACATCCTTTACCCCGCATGCGTTACTCCGCAGTGCCATTACCCCGCAGTTTTACAACGCAGGGCTTTACACCGCAAAATATTACAACGCATTCCCCAAAGTAACGCCACGGTGGAGTTAGAATAGTAAATTGCGTTGTAATGGGGAATGCGTTGTAAAAGTTTGCGGTGTAAAGCCCTGTGTTGTAAACGTTTTTGCGGTGTAAAAACTGTGGGGTAATGGCACTGCGGGGTAACGCATGCGGGGTAAAGTGTCCTATTCACTTGTAACTGGCACATTAGTTCACAGACTCCTTGTACTATACATAAAGCACATGTGCTAACAACTCAGCAAACATCATGCTGCCCCTGCACATAATACTTGTTACTCTGGCCAGTAAAGCCTCAGAACGACCTAAATCATGACATCAGGTCATAGAATGTAGCAGTCAGGTTACACGTCAGTCAACACGACCTCACTCAGTCCCCCATATATGCCAATTTTGAGAAGTGCAGCTCCCTGCGAACGTGCGGTACAGCTTCTGCCGGCACAGGGGAGGCAGTACTGTGAAAAATTCCCCTCCAAGGTATGTGCCCGGATGGGGAGGGCAGACACACCCTGCTGCCATTAGTGGGAAGACCTTGCTGGGTCCCCCGCAGGCCAATATCACAGTTGCAGCTGCCCGCCAGTGCAAGGCAACAGCATCAGACCTAATGCAGCTGTGTGGTCTGGCCCAAGCCTCGCACTGACACGACCCATCAGCAGACTCCCACCTGCCACTTGGGGAGCTCTTCTCTGGTCTCGAGGGTGTGAGGCGCCATTCAGCAAGGTGTCGGCACGCCGGCCCGGGGTGGTTGGGGCGGCCACGTCAACGTTGGCTTCTCCTGGTGGTGACCTTAGATGGTGACTGAGGGAAGCAGGAGGTTTCCAACGGCCGGTCACTCTGCCTTTCTCTGGCAGAAACCATTCTCCTCAGCCAGGTACACAATGGTCCCTGCTGACGGGGGGCAGGCACGGGCAGAGTTCTCCTCTGCCGGAGGCAACACAATCTCCCGCGGGGTCTTCAGTCATGGACCCTGGTTGCTATGGCAACTTGCCGGCTGCAGCGAAGCTTTCCTGAGGAAGAGGCCCCACCAGGTGGGCTTCGACAGTGCGGCTGGCGCTTCCCTGGCCCAGCGATCCTCAACTGCCTGGGGCCACGTTGGCAAAGCCCCGGCTGTTAACCTTAAGGAAAGATGGCACGGCGGAGCTCTGGGACCAGGGTAGGAAAATAAACAAAAAGAAATACGAGGAAACGAAACCGCTCACCACGCGCTCCTTAAGGGTCGTTTCGTTATAGCGCTTCCTCCGCTTTTAGTGAAAAGCAAAGTGCTCCACATACAGGCAGAAAGCACTTTGGCCAGGTTTCCTTCTCTTTGGCCCAAAATAAATGTGGGGGGGCGCTTGTCAGGCAAATTAACAGCAATCCTCAGGCACTTGATGATAACAGGGTGAAGAACAATCCAGTCCTTCCCCCAGCTCCAAACAGGAGCAGCCAGTATCTTCCTTGAAGGATTTGGTATCCCTGAGACTTCCGACAGGAGGCCAGCACACACAAGCCGTTGGAGATTCTTCACAAGCAGGATACCACAGCAGGGTAAAAAGAGTCAGTCCTTTTCCTCCACCACAGACAGAAGCAGCAACTGAAGGCCAACCCACCCTTCACTCAGAAAAGGCAGTGCTCCTCACACAGTCCTTCCGCTCTTCTTCTTGGCAGGGTCCTCTTGTTCCTTGACGTAATCTAAAGTTCTGGGGTTTCAAGTGTAATACTTATACCCTAAAATGTCATTGTTCTCTTTGTGGCAAGGGGTTCTGAACACAGTCCAAACCAGTCCTGCCCTCTCTGGTGCAGCATGACCACAGGGGGAGGAGACAGCATTGTGCAAAAGGAGACACAGCCTATTCAGGTGTAAGCCAAACTCCTCCCACCAATCGAAATGCAGACCAGCTCTATTCAGCCCTGCGATGAGTCACTGAGGCAAGGCAGAGCACACCTCAAACCCCCCCCCAGTGACTGTCTAGAGTGAATGCACATCTCAGCTCCTGTCACTCACACACCAGACGCTGAATACACAAACAGCCAGAGGCACACAGAATGGTAACGTAAGAAAATTCCCACTTTCTAAAAGTGGCATATTCAAACACAGGATTTAAAAACCACCTTTACCAAGAGGTGCATTAATAAATTCTGAGTTCAGAGAGTCCAAACTTCATTTTCCTATCTTGTTCCTAGGGAAAGTTACACATGTAAAAATGTTACAGTGCACCTCCAATGATAAGCCTACGGGATAGATAGCCTTTCAACAGTGAAACATGAAATACATAGTATTTCACTATTAGGACATGTCACACACAGTAGCACATGTCCTACCTTTCAATTACACTGCACCCTGCCCATGAGGGTACCTTGGGCCTACCTTAGGGGTGCCTTACATGTAAGGAAGGGGAATGTTTGGGCCTGGCAATTGGGTGCACTTGCCAGGACAACATGGCAGTTCACAACTGCACATGCAGACACTACAGTGGTAGGTCTAAGACACCTTTACAGGGCTACTCATGTGGGTGTCACAACCAGTGCTGCAAGCCCACTGGTAGCATTTGATTTACAGGCCCTGGCAGACACCGTGCACTTTACTAGGGACTTACCAGTAAATCAAATATGCCAATCATGGATAACCAATCATTGTCACAATTTATACAGAGAGCATATGCACTTTAGCACTGATCAGCAGTGGTAGAGTCCCCAGAATCCCATAGCCAACAAAAACAGGGTCAGAAAAATAGGAGGTAAAAGGCAAAACGTTTGGGGATAAACCTGTCAAAAGGGCCAGGTCTAACAACCCCTGTTCTAGTTCAACATTATTCATATTTTAATCGAGCTATCCTCAGACTTCAATATGGTGTGCAGTAAACATTGTAAGCAGTGGCACTGATGCCTGACCTGACTCTGGACTAGTTTACATTTTTCTTATCTGAAATATTGCAGAGTGTCACAAGGCAAGCTAAGTTCAGTGCCCATGCATTTCATCTGTAGAGCTCCACAGAGCTCACCTTTATCTCCAGCCCACAGTATCTTAAACTGTCTGTAATGTCTTAAATTGTGATCATCAAGCTCACCATTTGAACGTTCATGGAATGAATTGAGAAGTATAATGCCACTGCATGGACCTCAGATGGAATAAACGAAAGAATTTTTCCTGCATCAACAAACTGAATTGATAGAAGGAGGTGTTTGTACCTAGACCCTCTTCAATGTTGATGATCTTTCTTCCACCAGCATCCCCAATACTTTTGCTACCTATTTTATATGGGCAGATACTCTTCAAAAAGATAGAGGGGGCACACGAATGCTTTTTGGTGAACTAATATGCAGCCACTAAAATCTCGGTCATGCTTCCACTCAATTTAAGGCTCGCTAGCACTCATCCTGCTGCAATCTCCCTAAATATGGCAGAACCCTATGAGGAATGCAAAAGTCATGTACTTGTTATGCCTTGTACCCAGAGCAGGAATAAAACCTTTGTTGATGTTTCTGAACTTTATGGGTGTTATACAGATATTAAACTGAAATTGGAGGGCCATCTGTACAAATTCAGGTGCAGCTATTATAGGCAGTACCAATGACGTTTTAGGATTCAAGGATACATTTCACAAACTTTTGCAATCTAAGTTTTTTTAACACAAACCGTCGTATGTCACATAATCTTCAAATATCAATGTGATCTATTTCTTGCTTACTCAGCAGTGTATATGTACAGAAGAGTGAATGGAATGCAGTGAATCCCATGAGACTTTGCCTAAGGTAACTCACCAAGTCTCATAAGTTGATTACTGTAGTCAGCCGTCAAGCAGGCAAGACATTTGCCCTGGGTGGTGGTAACAACCCAGATTTATTCTAGCTTCTGATAAATGAGGGGAAGAATGTATGCACAGTTCAAAAATAAGTTTATTAAGAATAAATTAAGATATAAGTATGTAATGCAATACAGTAGTAGAAATTCTTACAATTGAAAGTAGGAAACTCAAAGATGAAGAGGGGAAAGAGAGGGCTGTACATGGTGTAAGAGGGAGAAAGTCTGAGTATATATGGAGAGATTCAATAAAATGTATGTAAAACGGTAACAATATATGTGTTTTGCCTATATCAGGAAACAAAGACTTTACATATTTAAATGCATTTCAAATAGGGTAAAAAGAATGACTAATTCTAAAGCAAGCCATCTTTTATTTGGTAGAATAACTTTCTGTGTTTTTGTTCTTCTCCACATACTTGCAAGTTTCATTCATTCCAAGCAAGTGCAATCACACATATCATCCATACCTGGGTTGACAGGCACGAGTTGACAACCCAAATCGAGTGATTTATTAGTTCTAATGTGCATGGCAGGGTGTGTATGAAATCAATGAATACATTTATTGATATTTAAAATGCTTAGAAACAGTGGCATAACTGTTTAACTATCATTAGAGGGCTTAAATGTCATATTATTGGCAGTCCACAATATGAAATAATGTTTTTTTCTTAATTAAATGAAAGCTTCCATCATTGAGACAGTTGTATTTAAAAGGAAACATGGATTTGTACTGAAATAAACATGAAGAATACGTGTTTTGGCCTTTGTGTTATATTTTAGCACATGCTGTTTTCGTTTCATTGAGAGTACAGAAAAAAAAGAAGTGACATTCCAGTATAGACTCCAAGAGGATTTTTATGTAAGACATTTCTAATTAGTGTAACAGCTGTTAAAAATTCGAATTATCACATGCTTTATGCTAACTGCTTTGCTGTGTTGGCCTGCTGATTGCTGTGCTGAAGGAGGGATTGCCACATTGGTACTTGCTTTGCTGTGTTGTTCTGCTGCTTCTTGCCTGAAAGTGAGAAGGCTGGACCTGCTCTCTACATCCAAAGGACTTAAGTTTCTCCAAGGGCTTGTTGGCTTGTCTCTTGTTGCTGATGTCTCAGGGATATCAAAGACTTCATCTTTCAACTTCACTCCAGTACCTGGACTTTACATGCTGTAAGTCTTGCTCTGCCAAGTGGTGCCAATCCAGTCCAGGGACCTTGAATTTGAGTTTCAAGTGCTGCACCTGCCAGAACCTGCGCTTAGATATCACTGTGGCAATTGGACACTGGCGTATGGCGTGCTGTGATATATGGATCAACACATCACCACTGCTGCGAAGTCTGGACTTGGTGTACTGCACCGCACCACTGCAGCGCCTCTGGAATCACCACCTCAGGGATCAACGCATTGCCACCCGCATATGGAGAAGACCAACTCATCATCTCCAGCGTGCATTAACCCGGCGCATCGCTCTTATGTTCCGGACTCAGTATTTCGTCCATGGAGCCGACTCCTCACCACTACTTCATTTCATTCTACGACAAGGATTAAGGTACTGAAACCGACCTGCGCTCTGTATGGGCGGCCTGAACCCTTGACTTTGTCGTGGTCCAGAGCGACCTACAGTAACCCCAAAGTGCTATTTCCTTCCAAGCGCTATTTTTCACTTAGTCTTTAAAAATTAATATATTGACTTGTACTTATTGGATTTTTGCTCAGAATATAATAATCTATTTTTCTTAACTGGTGTGGAGTCTTTTTGTGGTGTTTTCACTGTGTTACTGTGTGTGTGTGTGTGTGCACAAATAATTTACAAATTGCCTCTTTAGGTTTGCCTGACTGCTCTCTGCCAAGCTACCTGAGGGTGAGCACAGGTGATCGTTTAGTGTACACCTCACTTACCCTGACTAGGATTGTGGTTGTTTCTTGGACAAGGTGCATACCTCTGGCAACCAGAAACCTTATTTCTAAAACTTTATTACTGAATTCCTTAGATCAAGTAGGCAATATGAACAAAGGTTTATGAGTGCAATAAAATTAACCCCAGATATAATTGTAATGATAAGTGCTCTTGGTGAAGTGAAAATGGAACCCACTTCATTCATTACTAGTGTAACCAATGAAGCCAATCCGTTTGAATTAAATCACAGGGCAAAACATACCGTCCTGGAACAGACAAAGACACAGACCAATGATTGAGATTCCAGCAGAGGCCACAAAGCCAAGCCCTTTTTCTTTGCATGCATCTCCATGCAACTCCAACAACACCCACACTTAATTTTGTAACTGACATTTATTTTTCCTCCCTCGTGATGTTCATATGCTCCACTGAGAGCTACCCAGCCCTCACAATGTGAATGAGACTTCAACTCAAACCAATATAATTTATCACCATGACAGGTGGACTTCAAATGGGTAATATGCCACCTCCATCTTTTAGGTCTGAGTGCACCCCAAAGAAGTATTTGCCATGGAATATCTAACAGGGGTGCAATGTATGAAATATTCTGAGCTGTCTGTACATCCCACATCTCAGTGGACCTGATTCAGAGCATGTGATGTATGTACAAGATCTGAAAGCTGCATTACAAAGACTTTCCTGAGGCCGTACTCAGTATTTAGCTCCACACCTACTCGTATCTCAGAGCAAACCTTCTCCCACATGTGGCAAGGATTAGCCAGGTTCAGCTCTTGGTTGTTCACCCTAGAGCTCATATTAGTCCCCAAGTTACATATAAACCATTGGATATTTCGCCCACTCCGCTGAAGTCAATGAAAGCATTTTTTGTTTCTGTCACTCGCAGGCCCCTACATGACACTAGCCGAGCAAAGATGTGCTCCAGTTGAAGTTCCAGTTCAGCATCAGTCACAAAGGTTCATCAAACAACAAACACCAAGAAACTGTTTCTCGGATCTTTGCTCCAGTGAAATGGCAGGTAACAAATCACACAGTTGTATTCAGCATTTGTTGCAATGAATGGAACCTTTCCCCTAACATTAAAGCAATCCATGCATGCTTCACACTGGACAGACTAACATTACACAGGAAATTATGCATTGGGAAACATTTCATTTTACTGGTATTTCATGACACACCAGAAAAAAATGTATTTGGTGAATAAAACGTCTTCTTTTGAACAATGTTCCAAAAGCAAACATTAACCTATTTATTACTGAGGTGCAAAAGACAAAGGACCTTAATTACAGCTTGGCAAGTGGGATACTTGACAGCTTTCCCATCTGCCATATTACAAGTGCCATTGACTGCAATGCACTAGTAATATGGTGAACATCCTCCATGTTTGTGACAGAGCATCCTATCAGCCAAACTCTGAGTGAGGCCAAAAGTTCACTTTATCTTAGTATAGCCTAACTAACTTCTGTAAATATCGCCTACTGTTCCACAGGATCCATGTTAAAATCACTATACAATGAAAAAAGTCAGTGAGTCCATATTTGATGATATTTTATATCACTGCTTCGATTTTACCCTTTGTGTTCTGATTCTTTATTTTTGACACATTAACCATAGCACTGTATAAACCATACACGAAGATTCGCAAAGTAATGGGCAATTTATCACTATTGATAATGGAGGCGAGAAGATTCATAGCCTGCTTCGCACTCCACCTCTTGTGAGCCATGGTCCATACTCTCACATATAATGGTAAAAACTCCTAATTTCAACAGGAAAACCAAAAAAAGTAAAAACTAAATAAAATAGCAGAAAAGCATGAAATATACCCAGTGCCTGCACTGCATGACCAGTGCTTTGTCAAGAGCACTGGACAAAATACACAACCATAGGGCATGACATTTTCCTGATACCTGCAGGATTTTGATGTAGGCCATACACTGAGAAAAGTGTAGGTTTGGGTACTAGGCTTACTGCATGACCTGAGGCCACACCTTATGGTTATGTCCGGCATGCCTATGGTCATTGGTACATTTACTGGAGACAGTTCATATCTGTAGGCCATTGCCTTGCTGATAATGAAGGCTTAAGAAGGGGGTACAGGTCATGGCCTATTATCACAGGCCATGCCCTGAACTCAGTATCCTAACAGTATGGCCACAAGTTAAGCTCTGCTTATACTTCAGGCATTGCTAATGAGAACAGGGTATTGCTAAATACAGTAGAATGGTGGTACAGTGAGGATGAGTAAGGGTGACAAGACAGAGACACAGACCATGGTTTGTGCCCACTATCAATAATGCATATTCCTAGCCTTGGTCCTGTGGTAAGTGTGAATACAGATATATGACTGAAGGCGCTGAACACCCTAGGACCCCAAGACTTAGCTGCAGGCCATGTTGGCTGGAAACTGTTGGTGTGGGTGCAGCACAAAAAGCATGATTAAAAAGGTTGGCCTGTGTGGGGTGATGTTAAAGATTGGGTTTGTGGTTGGCAGAGGTATGCACTCTGTCCAAGCAGGAACCACAATCCTATTCAGAGTAAGTGTAGTGCACTCTAAAAGTTTACCTGTGCTCACCCTCTGGTAGCTTGGCACAGAGCAGTTAGGCTATACTAAAAAGGCAATGTGTAAAGTATTTGTGCACACACACACAGTAACACATGTGAAAGTACCACTAATGTACTCCACACTAGTTCAGAAGAATAGCCAATATTTATCGGTGTAAAACAAGACCAAAACAATAAGAATCCAACATACACAAGTCAAGTTATGAATTTTTGCAAAATTAAATCAAAATGCAGAGATTAGAAATCAACAGTTTCCACTAGGTCTATCTCGTCGTGCTTGACCAGGGCAAATCCAAAAGTTCAGGCTGACCGCGATGGAGCGTGGTCCGGATTCAGGAGTCACGCAGACCTGCTGACAGTACCTCGATGTGTCGAAGCTCGAGGACAATGCGTTGAGCAAAGGATGTATCGCTGTCGAAGGTGATACGTCGTTAATGCGTCTATGCCAAGAGCACTGTGCTTCGGGCCAATTTGTCGATTTCAAACCACTGGGCTGCAGGCAATGCATTGATGCAAAGCCGCACATGGCCAGGATTGCGTCGGAGTTGGGGACGCTGCGTGGCAGACATTGGTGGTGCGGTGTCTGAGACTCATGCAGCAGTGATTATGCAGAGGCGCTGCGTCAGCCAAGTCCGGGCTGCATTGCAAGTGTAGGTCATCGTGTCGCACAGCTGGCGAGCGGTGGCCACTGCTTTGGTGCAGGCAGCAGCAATGCATCGATACTGCAGGGAAATGCGCCGGTTCCGATCAATGCGCCGGTGTCGATGTATTGGTTTCTTGGGTTGCAGCACAAAACACTCACTTCCAAAGGCCCAGGACTGGATTTGACACTACTTGGCAGAGCAGGACTCCAAGCAAAGGAGCCCAGGTGCTGGTAGTAAGATGCAAGTGAAGTCTTTGATATCCCTGAGACTTCAGAAACAGGAGGCAAGCACAACAATCCCTTGGAGAGCCTTTAGAGATGCAGTATGTAGAGTCAAGTCCAGTCCTCTCACTCCCAGGCAAGAAGTAGCAGGCAGCAGTCCAACACAGCAAAGCAAGCAGAAAAGTGCCAGTCCCTCCAGGCAGCACAACAGCTCTTCTTCCTGGTAGAATGTCCTCAGTTCCAGAAGCGAGGTCCAGTACTTATACCCATTTTAGCCTTTGAAGTAGGGAGGCTTCAAAGAAAGATCTTTGTAGTGCACAAAACCCTGCCCTCTCCTGTCCTGGCTTCAGATACACTACAGTAGGGTATGCCCCTCTTTGTGAGGAGATGGGCACAGCCCTATTCAGGTGCAAGTGTCGGCTCCTCCCTCTCAAGACCCATCAGGATATGGGCCATCAGAATATGCAGGGCACACCTCAGCTCCCTTTTTGTGTCACTGTCTAGAGGGAATGCACAAATCCCAGCTGCCACCTAACCGAGACGTGTGTTCCAGAGACATGTAGAAGGCACAGAATGGTTAGAGTAAGAAAATGCCAACTTTCTAAAAGTGGCATTTTCATTGCTGCAATTTAAAAACCAACTTCACTAAAAGGTGAGTTTTTTATTTTTGTGAGTCCAGAGACACAAAACTCACTTTTCCTAACGTTTCCCAATTTGAAGTTACACTTGTAAAATGTCACAATGCAGCTCCAATGCTAAACTATAGAAGAGATTGGCCTTGCAGTAGTGAAAAACGAATTTAATGATTTTTCACTATCAAGACATGTAATACTTAAATGTACATGTCCTACATTCTAAACACACTGCACCCTACCCTTGGGGCTGCCTAGGGCTTACCTTAGGGGTGACGTATATGTAATAAAAAGGAAGGTTTGGGCCTCACAAGTAGGTTATCATGTCAGGTCGAAATGACAGTTTAAAACTGCACACACAGGCTCTGCAGTGGCAGACCTGAGACATGTTTGAAGGGCTACTCATTTAGGTGGCACAATCATAGTTGCAGGCCCACAGGTATCATATGAATTACAGGCCCTGGACACAGATAGTGCACTGAACTAGGGACTTATCAGTAAATCAAATATGCCCATCATGGAGAAACGGAGGGGCAAGGGGATTGGTGGAGCGTGGCGTTAAGCACAAAATGTTAACGCCTCACTCCGCCATTCGAAAAGGCAGGGATGAGCCGTATTTACAAAGATACGGTAAATCCCTGCGTTTTCCCTAGCGCTGGTGCTATATGAAGCTGCCTACATCCTGCGTTGGCGCTTATAGCTGCCTATAGCTGCCTGCCTGCATTGAGGGTATGATTGTTTATGTGCAGGAAGGTGTCTCTCCCAGCACTTAAACAATCACAAATGGTGATTTTTTTTCTATGTATGCTGCATTGTGTAGCACACATAGACACTGCAAATCGTCATTTTTTTAATGATTGTTTTTGTGCAGAAATGGACATCTTCCCGCAAATAAACAATCATTCATGGTGTCCTGCTGTTTCTATGTGTACTGCACAATGCAGCACACATAGAAACAGCAAAAACGAGGAGAAATAATGCATTTCTCCTTGTTTCGCCATGTTAAGACCAGGCTTTCCTTGGTCTTAATTTTGGTGCTGCCTCCTATTTATGACACTCTTGTAAATAGGGTCAAAATCAAAATCAATGGGTGTTGCGGCGGAACGCCCACAGCAAAACCCATTGCCCACCCCTTTCACGCTAAGTATAGTGCAAAAGGGTGCCTTATTTACAAGGTGGCGTTAAGCCACGTTAAGTGGCTTAACGCCACCTTGTAAATAAAGCGAAGCCCCTATTGCCACAGGACTGTCATTAAAAGTGTTGTTCCTGTGGTGATAGGGGCTTGTTACAATGCCCTCAAATGCCAGTACATTTTAGACACAGAGTACATGTACTTTAGCACTGGTCAGCAGTGAAAAAGACCAAAAGCCAGCAAAAACGAAGTTCAGCACACAGTCAAACCAGGAGGTCAGAAGGCAAAAAGTCAGGGGAACCAAACCAAAAGATGCCAGGTCTAACAGGTGCTTACAATGTACTGTGGACTTTGAATAAGGTATCTCACTACAACATCAGAGAAATTAACTGAAATATACATTTTCAGATGGACATTATTGTCATCTAAGACCATACACTAACCTCCATTAAAAAATACTTTCCCTAAAAAAACAGAACTAGAAAATGTGATAGTCAAGATTCAAAACATAGACGCTACATATAACATTTCAAATGACATCTTCAATGACATCAAATAAACGGCGTGGAGAACTGGTAACTCGAGGACTTCTCCACACAAAGCGGAACGCATTATCATATGCCCGGTCTAGTACAGCTATAACTACTACTGCTGTACCACTAATTGCATAAACATTGCTCTGAGTCTCGGAGTTATTACAACAAGCGTTTTTGCTTTTCTACTACTCATAAGATGACTTATATGTACATGTTCGTGAAAATTGGATACACTGAAATATAATATCACTCAACACGCGCCGTCTTCATAGGATTACACACCTGTGAAAAGTGTTCCGAAGTTGTAACTGCAAACAAAACCAGAAGGCTGGATTACCACCATTGCTGTCGCTTATCCCGAACAACTAAGGGATTCAAAGAGCTGATTTATCATCCTTACCATTTTACTATTAAGCCTTGAAAAAGTCGTCTACACGACGAAACACGTGTCGGCTGTCTTCAACAACACTACATACTTCGCGTCAACACAATCAAGATCATTTGTGTTTTTTGTCTTTTGTACTCAGATGGTTGCTTATTTTGTTATGTGTATTGTATGGTGCGGTGTTCATTAAATAGTAACTGACAACAAGGTGGGTCGACTAACTTGCGGTTGTGCTCTGTAATCAATATTTTGTCACATAAAATATGATCAGGGACATTATTCATATGCCCTATGACCAAGACCCCGGTACCCAATGTTTGCTTATTCAGTGAATGGCCAAAACATGCATATGTAATGTACATCTCTGAATAGAGCTCCCACAAGGTATAACCAAAGACTTTTCACTGCTTGCTCTATGCCCTTATGTGGTGTGGCCTCGGGGTATGGCCAAAGACCATGCCCAATCTAAGATACTTGTACGCTGCACTCTTCCTATTTATGTAGCTCTCAGAGGCCATGTCTGAAGGCTACGGCAGTGCACCTGACATACTGTGCATAGTTGCACACCACAATGTGTTTGTCATTTTCTGCCTTAATGTACCAGAAAAGTGCTGTTAGTAAATGCCTCTTGAAAATATTATCAGTTCTTTGCAAAAATATACAGGCCTATATAACCTTGAGTACTGATGCATTTCAGCCTTTTTGGTTTCTTGCCAATGTACAGCATGATCCAGTGACATTAGAACAGACAGAATATAAGGAATGTGCTATTTTCTCGCAAACGAGTCTGTCTATCATCCAGCATGACATTCTCCCAGTCTTACTTGAATTTCATTTAACAGGTGTCTTTGGCAGATCAGACAAGATCAGAAGTACTGCTTTGCCTCAAGAACATTGGAGCCATCTTGGCTTCTTTAGAATTGATGTGCTATTGTTATGGGTAAGAATAGTGTTATTTGCGAATCACAGAAGCAAAAAGGTATTCATCTTCTGGTCCAAACTTTACTTCCAGTTACTGTTTACAAAGATATTGCTGTTACGAGCTCTTTAACATATTTTGATTGTCTTCCTGTTCTGTTTCACAAGGTTAAGAACCTCTGCTTTCTGCTGGACCAAAAGCTGTCTATGAAGCTGAGGTAGCGAAGGTGATTGCTACCTGCTTTGTCGTCCTGAAATGGCTGCTAAAAATTATCTAGATACTCCCATTTTAAGCTCAAAGGACAGGCATCCAGGCACTCACCTTGTCGAGATTTGACTATGGCAACGTCCTCTATTTGGGGGCAGATGAAGCCTCCATGACATTTTTGCAAGTGGTCCAAAACTCAGCGGCTAGGTTGCCACTCCTGAAAAGTGCATTGGCCTCCTCTCTCCTTCGCGAGTTTCATTGGCTCAAGGTCGAGAAGCAGATTCAATTCAAAGCCATGTACTATGTACACAGAGCAAGATCAGTGGTCGGCCCCCGATATCTTCATGAAATGGTGAGACAATATCTGCTGGCTCGCCCCCTACATTCTAGTGTCCTTTCCCTGTGCACTGTTCCGAGAGTCAAATGGACACACATGGGAGCTGGTCCTTCTCATACAAGGGCCCTAAGCTTTTCAGAAGTTGCACCTCGCTGACCACTTTTTGAAAACAGCTGAAGACCTGGATGTTTTGAGTCAGTATGATCTGGTTAGACCCTACCTGCCGCTAAATCACTGGGAAACCCTGTGTGGGTAGCTGAGCGCTATATAAGATTTTCTAATAATAATACATTTGGATTCATTCATCTGAACAGATCTTGTGTCAGTAGACACAGGCAAATAGTCAGTAGACTTACCTAACGTCAGGCAAATAAGATAGCTCAGTGATTTAGGTGGTCACTTCTGAGACCAGTTTTTAACTTGTAGGCCTTGCAGGTAAGGAGTTTGGATGTGGGCAGTTTATTTCATCCTGTCAAGGTTTAGAAACTCAGCATCACTGAGTTGGGTAATAATGCTACCTGCTGAGATTGGCACTATGGAACTGTTAAGAAAGTGGACTAAACCATCTATAAAAATATAGAATATTACTTTTAGTTGTATATTGTTAAATACCATTAGACGTGCTAGTACATCAAAATCTGTTTTCAACATTTTAATATTGAGGATGCAACTCTTTGTCATGCTTGGGGTGAACACTGCAATCATGTTTATTATACAAATTTGCTGTTTTTACCACCTATGTCAGGGTTTTCACACAGGGGCCAGACCAATAATGATCAATACTGATGAGTGGTGAGCAAAGCATTTTGGACAAAAAAAGTGACATATTTTCCCCATCCAACCTCTTAGATGCCAGCTTGGGAGGTGAGGCTACTACTCATTTTGGGTTTGTTCAAACAGGGGAAGCATGGATTCAGGAAACTGTCTGGTGATCTGTTGGTTATTAATGATGGTTGTTGTGAGAAGTTGGCCTGGTATATGCTGTCCACTAATTATAGTGGGCACCTTGCACCAGTCCAAACAACCCCTTATTGGACATAGGTTAAAGACAACCTTATTGAAAGCTATCCTAGTGGTAGCTATGGAGAGCAGCCTTCAGGCTAAGTCTTGAAGGAATGTAAAGCAGCTTGTTTTACCAGTCTATAATCTCTTGAGTGATCAAATGAAAGAGCACCACACCAGGTATATATTCAAAATATATGTATTTATTGCTAAACACACCCCTCTAGTCTCTTTATGAGGCTAGAGTTCGAAGTACATAAGTTAGAAGTTATTTAAACACAGTAATAGCACAAATACACGTTTGGGCCCTAGGGGCGTACCAAACCATATACCAATAAAGTGGTATAAGAACCACGACTGAACTAGACACTAGGCCTAGAGCCTCTAGAAGTGCTTGGACCACAAGGAACCACCCAAGGTAGTGACACAGGGGACCCACGGGGGACGCTTGCAGTGTAAATACACAACCGCGATACGCCGTTGACTTCTATGGAGAAAGTCGTGATCGGGAAATTAAAGAAAAGGGACACTTAAAGGAGGACTTGGAGCAAACCCTTTGAGATCTAGGACTTTGAAGAGTCTCTACCCACGGGAGCACCGGAGTACTCGTGTTACCTCACCCAGGGAAGCCGGGTGCATAGGTGCCTTTCGGGGTCGGGTTTCGTCGTCGATTTGAATGGCGATCTGCTGCAAAGTGCTGCTGGCGACCAAGTGGAAAGTGTCCGGGTGGATCCAAGAGTGGATCGGAGTTCTGAAGAACCTGAAAGCAGAGGGGACAGAGTCTGGGTCACTAGCCAGTGACCAGGAAGGCGATGGACAGATGCCCACCGATGTCGAGTGCTTCAGGTGCATTGACGGTCATCTTGACTCTTCAGCCACGAGGTCCAGGAGGCGTTGTCGGCAACCAGGAGCAGGATTCGGGCTGGTACACAATGTCTGTCAAGTGCTGAGGTGTCGGCAACCGGATTGGACCCAACAAGCCTTGGCAACGGCAAGTCTCGATGCAGAGGAAGATCGTCGATGGTGCAGAACAGCAAGGTCTGGGGAACTCACCCAGCAACGGTAAGTGAGGGCAGGCCTGGAGCAACCAGGATGCCAAGTGAGAAAAAGATTGGCCTTCGTTAAGGGCTACTAGCCAACGGGATAGCGACCGCAAAGGAGCCTCAAGACGTCGCACGTGGATCTGGCTCACAGGACACTCGTGGAGTGGAGGCCAGTGATCTTCGGTGCAGTTGGTGCTGGAAGCTGGGGCTACTCGGAGCCCAAAGTATGACTTCGTGGGAGACCCAGAAGAGGATGCACTTGCAAATGTGCTTGGTGTCCAGGGGTCACGGTCTCAAGTCACCCACGATAGCTACGGGCCTCAGCTTTGCTGGGGACTCAGGGTAGCCTCGGGAAAGTCTGAGAATCCACCTGGGGTGAAGCGATGACTTCGGCATCCGACGGGAGCTTCAGAAATGCGAACCGGACAGATGCTTCTTTGGTGCCTGCCAAGCAGGGGAGTCACTCCTTGACCCCAAGGGAGATTCTTCTGTCCTCTAATCGTGAGTAGAGCGTCGAAGGTCCAGGATTCAGTTTCAGAGTTTTGTCCAGGGATAATCTAAAGTCCTAAGGACTGGGTTCCTATACTTATACTAAGTATAGGGGTTGGACTACTCTGTGGCCCCACCTATGGGTGGGTCAGGCCAGAGGGGTGGCTACACCCCTTTCCCTTTGTCCAGTTTGCGCCAAAGCAGGGGCTGCAAGCCCCTGATCCGGTTTGAACTGGGGTATGCACAGGGACACCAAATGTGCCCCCAGTGCAGGACTTCAAAGCACCCGAAGTGCTCCCGCCCAGCCCCAATACACATTATCCTGTCTGGGGAGGTGGTCACACCTCCCTGGGACAGGAAACCTATTGTCCAGGCCTCCCCTGCCGGAGTTTCGTCCAGCAGCAGGAGGCCAGACTCGTGTCTGTGGCAGCAGCATCCATTTTGTGATGCCAGGGCTTTGGAAAGAAGTTACCGGGCTAGCCAGAGTTAACATGTCTTTCCCTCTAGAAGGGTGGAATGCTACCCCCGCCACCAGGATTGGCGGGGGGTAGTATTCCAAGATGTTTGACACCAAACACGACATGTTTAGGTGCAGCCATTCCAAAGTTAGCATTTACCGCGAGGTTATAATGCGCTTAAGAGTATATGGTCAGGCTGCACTACAAACAGCATCAGAGAAGGGTCTCCGAATGCTGCAGAGGGGCCCTGCTCATGCAGGGGCACCCTCTCACATAGGAACCATGCACTCTGCCTTTAGGATTGATAAGGCCTGCCTTAGGAGTGACTTATAGGTTTATATGTGTGTATGTATTTAGTGATATAGGTAGCCTATATCACAGTAAGGGGTGCATGCACCACCTTACCCAGGCTGCAGTAGCAGACCTGTGGTGTCAGTTTGGAGGGCTTTCCAGGGGCGGCATAATATATGCTGCAGCCCCTGGTAGGCCTCTGAGGTACCTATGCCCTTGGTACATAGTATACCATATACTAGGGACTTATAAGGGCACTCAGATTCCAATCAGTGATGTGCCTAAGGCACATGGAAACCATTTTAGAGAGGAAGCAGCTAGGCTGGGGTTCTGATTAGCAGGGCCCCAGCCAGACTAATGTCGAAAAACATTGAAGCATCAGCAAAAAGTGGGGGTACCCATGTGAAGCAGATCCTACTCTCCTACAGTTGTAGCCTATTAGATCATTCAGTGGTTCAGAAAGTGGAATTCATTCACTTTGCATTCTTCACCCCATTCCTAAGAAATTCAAAGGATGTCTAACCCTGAGCAGGGCACCTCTACTTACGGTTGTACTGCATGAGAGCCTGACTACCAAATTTGGGTGACCTCTACTGGCCATATATGAATTAGGTGGCAGTTTTTCCGGCCCAGTACAGAGATTGTGAGACGTGGTGAGATTAAGTCAGCATGGGCAAAGATATACCTGGCACCAGTGTGACTACCATTGGCTCTGAATCAATAGTGCTTTTAAATTGAGCATTAAGGGTGTAGTAGCTGCAGAAGAATGACATCTCATCTAGCTACACCCTAAACAGGGCTGGAGAGTGGGTTAAAGCTCCCAGTTGAGCATGGAAAAGATGGCAGCGCTCCTAATTTCATCAGGGAAGCCACAGGTATCTTTAGGGCAAATCCCAATCCATAAAATGCATGTCAGAATCCCAACAAATCAGGCCTTTCCTCAAACTGTAATACCCCATTGACTTCTAACTAGCACTCTTACGTTTGCTCCCTTCTAGAATAAGGCAATTTAACCATAAAGTGATCTAAGGCTACCAAAAATCGATCTAAGAGCATTGCTACCCATGCACATGGAGGACGGGACTTTGCTGGTTGAGATATTCATCCTCTCAAAACTATTCTTTATTTATGCAACACACTTTAAGAACCACTCAAATCTATCAAAACAAAATCACCAAAAAGGTTGCATAACTATTTACAAGCTCATTTGGAGATCCTCAACAATCAATTCCCAAATGTCTTCACTGACTTCCATCTGCTTCGAAATGTGATCTACATGGTATAGATTTTTCTGAAACCCAGATATTCTGTCCTTATGATTTTATATTGCTTTCACCGGCAATTTGCTGACAATAAATCTTTCAGGAAAACACATAGGGGCCGATTCCGATTCGGGCCGGAAATCTCCCCGACCGAGCCGGACCCGGAGAGATTTCCGACCGAATCGGACCCGTGCAGTCCGACCGAACGAGTACGATGCGCAAGTATGCCATCGGACTCGAGTCGGTCGGACTCCCATTGAAGTCAATGGGAGCCTGTCGTACAACGCGTACGCGGGCTCCCATTGACTCAATGGGTACGATGCGGACAAGTGCGCCCCCTACAGCGTGTACGCGGTGAAGCGATTTGCGCCGTACACGCACAGGTAGGGGGGACCCATGGGTCCCCCCTGTGTGCGACTCGCGCAGCTACGCGTCCAGGGGGCTCCGACACGGACCCCCAAAGTACGGCTCCGACAGCTCTTTCGAGCCGGAGTGCGCGGCTCGGTCGGACTGCTCGCGGCGCGCATCGTACTTACCCGGCCGGGGAACATCTCCATTGCGCGGTGCGAGTCGTGTCCGTGCGAGTCGGTCGGTGCGGTTCGACCCGGGATCGAGTCGGTCGGAGCGGTCGGGACTCCCGGACGAGTCGGTCGGCGAATACGCATCGTACTCGCTCGCCCGGACGCGCGTACGAATCGGTCGGGAAATAGGGCTCCGAATCGGATCCGGTTAAGCCGAATCCGATTCGGAGCCCTACCGGCCGAGATCGGAATCGGCCCCATACTTGTTAGAT
Organism: Calotriton arnoldi; assembly: GCA_963921515.1. Classification (NCBI taxonomy): domain Eukaryota; kingdom Metazoa; phylum Chordata; class Amphibia; order Caudata; family Salamandridae; genus Calotriton; species Calotriton arnoldi. Next base: position 1,969,486 of record CAWUFW010001478.1, on the reverse strand, counting down.
TACAAATATCTTCTATTTGTCTGATGCGTCCATAATGGTAAAATAGCATAGCATAATAATTTCTTAAAAACCTATCTCGCGTGTCCAAAACCAATATCTCTGAAGTGATTCTGGTTAGCATATAGCACAGTACAGATATTATAATGCACATATTATGAAGTTTGGCCTTGAAACCATGCATAAAACTGTTGCCTACTTAGCCTGGATTTGACCACAGAGCTGGTCGCATTCAATGGCCGTCTACCTTGACTTCCTGTGAAAGTCACAAACACTTTTTATAACTCACCTTGCGTCACCTGCAAGACTCAACTCATGCTCCAAAGGCCCCCAGTCAGGCCTTACAATGTCTTTGTTTACACCTTTCCACTGAAAATTGCATAGACAAACAACCTACCCTTCTGGAGCACAACATCAAAATTCTGGAGAGTTTTTTCCACCTTCAATATGAAGTCCCCCTCGACTTTTTGTTTTGAGGAGATGCAACATCCTAAATTGATCATTCATTGAGCCTTTATTATCCTGTCTAGCTTTTCTGCTAAAGCTCCATACCGACCGAAAATTTCTATTATGTTACAAAGCCTTAAACTTCACATATCATATGAAAATCATTTCACCACACTCCTGCCTCAACAATTATTTTTTATATCTCCACAAAGTAATAATCTGTGCGATTAAAGCAAAGTATAATGTGTTTTCCAAATTTAAACTAAATCACCATTTGGAGCAAGAGTCCATTGTGCACCTTTTTGAAATTCTCAGCCAATAGATCATTGTAATAATATTGAGTGATCTTTAATATGTTATCAAATCAAACATTTTGTGAGGTGACTTCATGTAAGCAATGTGTGTATCTAATACTTGAACCCTTTGGACCCTATTCACAAAACCATTTTTGAGTACGGGAAGTGGTACTCCAATAATATTACATCCAGTACTTACAACTGGTCTTTATAAACCTCCATCTGGAGATCTCTGCCTCTGCTTGACTTATTTCTCCTGGGTGGAGAGCTGCACCAAAATTATAGGGATCACTATAGGGGTACTTTAGGGAGGGGAATACAAATACTAAAACATATTCACAAATGAGTAAGACAATTGTAGATCACAAAAGTTACACCAACATCTGCTACTATAGTATTACTGACAAAACAAGCTCAAATCAACTTCAACCAAATCTTGGAGTAAGTCAAGCGCTACACGTGACTAATCACTCTCACCCTCATAGATAGATGTGGGGAATAATAGTAACATCAGATAGGGAAAATTATAAAATATTAAATTTAAAGCATACTTTTTAACTATCATTTAATAAATGACACTACTAAAACACTTTTTGTAATTATTTTCTAAATTTAAATGTTTTTTATTTTTAAATAAAAGTCTATTTTTTTTATTATTTTGAATGTAAAAACTGTGTTACACTTTAATATAAAATGTGGATTTAATTTATTCTAATCAGTACCACATTTGTATTCCTTACATTCAAGACCTGCAACATACTGCAAGGGGGAGTAAAAAAATAAAACAATTTAAATCTAATAAAAATATATTATTAAACACTTAATTTTTCGAATAGAAAAAAAAATAATGTAAACATAATGTAATACACATAATGCAACCAGGATTTACATACATCCAAAACACCTGACACTGCAAGGAAGAAAGGGATTTAACAGGAAGGACTTTCTCACATCCCTCAATACCTTGAAAGATGTTGCAATCTAAGTACTTCTGTAAGGTTGTATGGAGGCAGACCATGTAGTTTCCTTTACTGATGAAAACTAAAGGTAACCAAAAAGTCTGTCCCCTCCTCATTAAGTTTCCTCTTCCTCTTAAGTAGGGTAGGATATATTTTAGACTCTACAGCTAGTGTTTTGCATCCTGTTACGGAGGTAATCCTAGGGGAAGAAGAGTTATGTTAATAGTTCTAGGTTTCATGGTTCATGTATGCGAGGAATGTGAGTTTTAGCTTTCCTATTCCTTTCCATTTGGAGTTTTCTGCCCACGGGTTGGAAATCTTTGCACCGGTGTCCAAGAACTTTCCAACTGGTATAACTTTTTGTAGTAATTATACTGTCATAAATGTAGTCATATGATGCTCCACCTCCTCATTTGGGGAAGTGGAAGGCTCATAAGTCTATACCTAAATGGAGAGCTCTGCACAGTATTGATGAGTACCATTCGTGCAGAGATCTCCCTCTGAACATAGGTGTAAATCTCCAGGGGCGGAGATCATTGCTTGGAAATTTGCCTTTATGAATAGTCGTCATTATATTTGTGCCCCTGATGTTCTCATCAAATGAAATTATTTGTCAGCTTTCAATGGTGTAGGCCAGTGGAGAACAGATTACGGGTTGGAATGTAGAAAGAGTTGAGTGTGCAATGTAATAAATTACTTATCCTTGAGAGCCACCTAACAGGGCTAACGTCACAGGGCGCATCATGGGAAAAGTTGACCAGGTCAAGTAGTGTTGATTATCAAAAAGAAGGTATTGAATGACACAAAGAAATTGCTATTATCTTTCTGCCTGAGGTAAAATAGGTGCATGAGTACCTGTGGTGACACAGAGATGTTCCAGGGTTTTTTCCATAATCTTAAAATGGCAGTGATAGAGCGCAAATATCACTCTATTTGTATGAGTGCACTATACTCATGGTTTAAACGCACTTCCATACATTCGTATTGTGTGCAGTGTTTTGATGATTAAGAACCATTTAATTGAATCATTTAATGTTGAACTAATGAACGTATTAAGTAGAATATTCTATGTATTATGATTCCTTCATGCATAATGTGCAGGACAATATTATTTTATATATCGTAAACTGTGATTTGTTTAAGTTGCCTGAAACATAGGCCCAAAAGATTCTCCTTGCTCTCAAGAAATAATGAATTAATTGATTGTTGTGTTCGAGGTTAGCATGTTCTCACCCTGTTGCAGGTGCAGAAATACACATCGTTATTTTCAGAGTTAAGGAGAGACCCGGAATGCCTTTGAAGATAACTGGAAGCGAGAATGGAGGATGCTTTGCGTATCGAGTCTGTCTGAAAGCCAAGGCCACTGGAAGAAGATAGCTTTAATTAATGTTGCTTCATGAAAGAGAACCAGCTACTGTATAGAGGTCTAGTGGAAAGTTTTGATTGAATCCTGTCTTTTTGTATGATGCGCAGGGACAGAGAGACCAGACTTCTGCTAGCTTTCGGAGAAGAAAGAGCCTCATAGAGCGAGCTCCATAGCCTTAAGCTAAACGACCCATTTTTGACGTGAGTACTTCTTAGGAAGTCACACGTGCTGACACCATTGGGGAACGATAGAAGAGAGATAGGAAGGGCCCTCATATAGAATAGTGTAGGGAAAGATTTTGATTTCTTTCAATGAGTCGAGAGTTAAATATTGCATCTATTTTGTGTTGCATTGTGATTTTGGAATTTATAATCATTTGCCTTTTGGGCCGCATTACTTATATTAGAAAGATCGGCTCTGTATTAATTTTCCTGTATCTCTATACTTTGCTATTGAGATGTATTTACATCCAATTGTTTTTAGCCTTATATTAAATATTCAAACTGCACTTCGGAGTCAGTGATCTTTTCAGGCATGACAACTTTGTTGATATCTGTTTGAGTTGTTTTCCTCCCCTCGACCACTTTAGGTAAATAAAAGATCGATCGCTTACGCTATACTTAGTAGAGAACTTAGGGGTGCAAGTTAGCGTAATCAAATGGTAGCAGAGGATGGTTTACCTTTAAAGTGGTTTACCTCTAAGGTGAGGGGAGTACTTAGGGGTAGGGTCGAAGGTCGGAAGGTCGGTGAGCCCTGAAGTGGAGCGGAGGAGATCGGAGACTGGCGGACATTGATGGTGCGGCGGAAACAGTGGTGGCGTGAGTATGAAAGGCATTGTGGTGTTAGATTGCGGTAAATGAGTAAGTGGATGATGTCTTGCGGAGTTGGGATGTATGCTGAGTGAATGTGGTTTTTGGTTTAAGTTTTGATGAGCGGACTCAAGAGAAGTCCAAGATCCAGGGATAGTTTTGTATTGTAATTGTCTGATCAAATGTGGGTGTTGTGAAGCGCTATCAACGATCCACTTGTGTTAGGGAACTTTTGTGTGAATGAAGAATAGGTCGTGGTAGAAAGCCTCAGGTACCGGGGGTGGACTATGGCGATTGAGTGACCAACGCAGGTCGGGGGTCACTACGGTTGAATGTTCTTGTGAGAGTGTTCTATCGATCTTCAGTGACAGACAATTTCTTGTTTATGTAACTGTAAGTTATTGTAATTGTGTAGGAACAGTTACTTGGTTGAATAACTTTTGGTTATACAGTTACTTGTAGTACGAATGTGTGTAAGTGAGTTTGCGGTGAAATTGTAAAGGCGGGTGAGCCACTGCAAGGAGTGAGATGTGACGTCAGGGTGCGCCGCGCTGTGATAGGTTGGTTGGTGTAACGCCGCGCTGGGATTGGTGGACTTGCAATAGCAGTGAAACAGTGTAACTTTGCAGCTTGCAATTGATCGAGTTCAGAATGAGATGTTTTAGGGTATTGCGAGATTTGTGTAGAGGTGACACAGGGGTAGTGACTCCGGTAGGGGAAGAAGCCCCGCCAGAGGACACACCAGCACATTACATGGCAACGAATGTAGGACTTCATACTATCGTGTGGCTTCAGAATTGGCACAAACTCACAGAGAAAGAGGGTGAATTGGCTTTCCCTCGATATGGGACTTTCCGTATGGAGGTGCTGACCCAGCTGAGGGGGGTGATGAATGCATTGAAACCTCCCCCTAGACCCACACAATATGAAGCATTAGATGCGTGGATGAGAGCAGCTCTAGTAAAAAAGAGAGAGGCTTCACATGTGAGGATGAAAATGGCAATGAAGGCATATCATGACGCTAGATGGGATGCTCAGTTGAAGAGACGGAGGATAGATACTATAGAGGGAGAGCGCTTGTACCCACTTCTTACAGTTGGAGAGGGGGCAGAAGGGAAAAAGAAGATCGAGGGGGACAGTGATACAGATGACAGCTTTCTTGATAGATTGCTAGCGGAACGTCCTCCACCGTGCGACTCTAAATCAGAGACAGAGTGGTCGCGCCCATCAGAAGAGCTGTTAAGTGTCGGACAACTGGGTTCAGAGGAACAAATGGCAGGAGTAAGAAGCAAGATTACAATGGTATGCATTTCGGGAGGGTCAGGAGGAAGAAGGTATTCAAACAGTCATCCAGAACCACCTGTAGGAAACATGCCAGATGCCTTGTCAGTACCAGTTACCATAGGGCCAGTGGTTTCGATATATACCCCTAGAGAAAGAACTGATGACCGTCATCAGCACAGAAGTGAAGGAGAAGAGACAATTTCTGGAGGGAGCCTCGCAATGAGTGGGACAGGTTTCTGTCGAATACCAGTAGAAGCTAGTACTCCACTACCAGCTACAGCTGATCTATCCAGGATGGACAGTGGGGCAGAATGAGGACGGACAGGTGCTCTAGCGAATTCGAGATCCGATCTTCGCATGTGGGTTCAACCAGTGAGAGAGTCAATGATGCCAAGGGAAGAGATAAGCAGAAGACAAGAAGCGCCTAAAGTACTGTTTGGGCCACAGGTGATTTGTGCAGGTGACCACTGGAGAAGTCGAAGTTGTAAAAGAGAGAGACGCCCAGATGAAAAGACAGAAGAGGGTGCAGTTCTTCGGAGAACCCAAAGTTGTGACAGGGAAGAGACACGAAAAGAGGAAATTCAGAAAGTGTTAAAAAGCGCAATGAAGGTGCCAATGTTAGATGTAGTACGATTAAAGGCAGAGCTAGACGAGATGATTGAAGGTAATATACCCCTGATTAAAATTGACACTTATAACTCAAGTGAACTACTGTTCGTAGCAAAGGACATGACAAGAAAGGCCAAACGAGCTTATGATGCATTGTTGCTTTTGGCACAAAGATATGAGGTTGATTTGTCAAAGACCAAGCTGAATCAGGGGTCTTGCAGATTAAATTACACAGATAAGGATCTGGAAGTGAAGCGAACGAGCGGATTGAAAGCACAAATTAGAGAACTAGTGATGGGGATACGGACATGGAAAGATTTAGACAGATGGAAAGATAAATGGGCCAAAAAGAAAAGCTTCCAGACTGGAATAGGGAATACTCCGCCTCCGGGTGGGGGACAGGAGCTGCAGGAAATTACCCCCTTAGGGAGGTACAGAATGGAGGGTATGTACATGTGCCATGGAGCAGGGGTGATTTGGCAGCATTTACCAATGATTTCCCTCGGCTGAGGGAAAAGCCTGCTGAGTGGTATAAGCAAATGGACAGATTTGTAAAGATTTCAAAGGTATTGTGGATTGATTTGAACACTTTATTTGATATTGTCGTGCCAGCGGATTTGTGGGCAGCATGTAAGATTGCCATTGAGTGGCCTACTGTAGAGCCGCCTAGAGATTCATTGACTCATGGTCCTTCACCTGATGTAATGAGAAAGTACGAGCAAGTGATTACATGGTTGCAATCGAAGGTAGCTCCTCAAACTGTTGATTGGTTGAAAATTGATCGTACCACCCAGGACTCTAAAGAGTCGGTACATGATTATTACGAGCGATTGTTGTTGGCTTTTAAGCAGCATAGTGGATTAGATACAATTGAACAAAAAGATATGGGACAGTTTGTCTCAAAGTTTGTGTTGGGACTGAAATCTGACATTAGCCTGATGATACAGCAGCATTTGATATGCTGGCAGAATAAGTCGGTGGACAAGATTCTGCGGTATGCTAAGTATTGCAGTGATCAAGTGGAGTCGACACAGAAGAAATTGAAGGACAAGTTGATGTTGGTGCAGTTGAGAAATGCTGATATGACACAAGGGTTTGGAGGAGGTCAAGGTAGAGGTAGAGGTGGTGGAAGAGGAATGGGACAACAGGTGGTGACCCAACCTGGTCAAGGTAGAGGAAGAGGAATGGATTCAGGTACAAGTGACTGGGTGGCTCAACAGAAAAGAGTTACTGCCTGTCATTATTGTCACAAAATCGGGCATTGGAAGCGCGAGTGTAGATCAAATCCAGCAAATCAGATACCGATGGAAGGAGAGGGACAGCTGACCGAGGCTGTCAATACCGTGACAAGACCCAGGTCTATGTATGGAGGAGGATATGAGCCACAAGTGCAAGTACCTCAACCTCCTAGAATACCCATGCAAAATCAGTTATACCATCAGATGCCTTATTTTGAAATACAGGATCGATTTGATAAAAATCAAGATTCACAGGAGTGCCAGAGGGGGGTGCACGAGGAATGCACCTTAGATGCGATTCTAGAAGTCGATCAGAGTGGGCCGTTTGTAGATGCAGATGTGAATGGATATCCTGTTACCTTTTAATTAGACACTGGAGCTGCTCGCTCTACAGTGAGAACGGAAGTAGTCCCAAATTTAACTCTTTCGGGACGATCTATTCAAGTAGTGGGGGTTAGTAATCAGAAAATGACCAATCCATTGACAGACGAATTACCCGTGAGAATAGGACCATTCCGGGATAGACATCAGTTTGTAGTGTGCAATTCAAGTCCGGTCTGTCTTTTGGGACGAGACCTTCTGTGCAAACTCAATTGTACTATATCGTGCACTCCAAGAGGGGTGGAATTGCAAACATATGATGACGATGCTGATTTTAAAATGGCTAACATGAGTTTGTGTGCAGAAATGTTTGTGGTGCTCACAATAGCAGAATTGCCACATGATCTGAGAGACTCAGTTAATACGAAAGTGTGGGATTTCACGGGCGAGGTTGTAGGTCTGATGAAAGGGGTTGAGCCAGTTAAGATACAGATCAAACCTAATGCTGAATTCCCACGAACGCCACAATATAAGTTGACCCCAGAAACTGTGGCCGGCATCAGACCTGTGATTGAGTCTATGATAGCCCAAGGTATTCTGAAGGAGATAAGAGGTAGTCCCTGTAATTCACCTATCATGGGACTGCAAAAGCCAAGTGGAAAGTACAGAATAGTGCAAGATCTGCGTCAAGTTAATGAAATTGTGATCCCATGTTGTCCTGTGGTACCGAATCCAGCTGTTATTCTATTCCAGATACCATGCAAAGCAGAATGGTTTACGGTAATAGATTTATGTCATGCCTTCTTCTCCATACCATTGCATGAAGAAAGTCAGTTTTTATTTGCATTTAGGATGGATGATCGTGTATTAACATGGAAACGAATCCCTCAGGGGTATACAGAAAGCCCCTCCATTTTTAGTCAATGTCTGAAAAAGAATCTTGAAGGATTAGTGATGGCCCACAACTCAGTCTTAGTACAGTATATCGACGACCTTTTGGTCGCCTCGGAAACTGAGGATGCTTGCAGGATTGACACTGTGGCATTGCTGAATCATTTGGCAGAGAATGGACAAAAGGTGTCTCCAAACAAATTGCAATATTGTTTGTCTGAAGTTCAGTACCTAGGTCATCGGATTGAGAAAGGAAAGCAAAGGGTGTCACCAGATCGCATAGAAGCGATTCTGCAAATGGGAACTCCGAAAACGCAAAAAGAAGTCCGCATGTTTTTGGGAATGGTCGGCTATTGTCGACAGTGGATCCCAAACTTTTCCTTGCAAGCAAAGCCTCTGTTGAAACTGACTCGAAAGGATGTTAGTGATCCGGTACCATGGGACGACGAGTGCTTGAAAGCCTTCCGTGAGCTGAAAGAAAGTATCTGTCGTGCTCCAGCTCTCGGAATGCCGGATTATAACAAGGCGTTTTTGCTCTTTTGCTGTGAAAAGGAGGGATGTGAGTTAGCAGTCCTAGTGCAGACACATGGGGGTGCCCGTAGACCAGTAGCCTACTTCTCAGCTACATTAGATCCTGTTGCCCGGATGTCTGAAATCCATTGCTGCAACTGGTGTCAGCATTGAAAGATGTGAAAGCATAGTGATGGGGTATCCGCTCATTGTTTATGTGCCCCATTCTGTAGAATTGTTGATGACTCGGACGAAAACACAGTATTTAACCAACAACAGACTTACCAAGTATGAGCAGGTTATCTTGGCTGCTGATAATGTTACCCTGAGACGTTGTACCACTCTGAACCCTGCTACATTGTTACCTCTTCCGCAGGAGGAAGGAGATGAGGATTGTGAAGAGCATGACTGCCTAGATGTTACTGACCTATCTACCCAACCCAGACCTGACATTGTCGATGAACCATTGCCCCAATCTGATTTGATACTTTTTGTTGATGGTTCATGCATAAGAGACAATGAAGGGTATTTGAGAGCAGCGCTTGTTGTGTACACCATCATGGGAGTAGTGGAAGCTGCCTGTTTAAATAGAGTATTCTCTGCTCAGGTGGCTGAAATTGTCGCTTTGACACGTGCCTGTATCATTGCAGCTGATCTGCGAGTGACTGTGTATACAGACAGTCAATATGGATTTGGTGTGGTTCATGATTTTGGGCAGTTATGGTCACAGAGGGGGTTTCTCACATCCTCAGGGTCACCCATACATAATGGCGAGAATGTGCGCCAATTATTGGAAGCTCTGCAAAAGCCTAAAGAGATAGCAGTGGTTAAATGTACAGCTCATGGAAAGGGAGAAGACTTTGTCACTAAGGGCAACAATTACGCAGATGAAGTAGCACGATTTTGTGCTGAACATGTTTGTATTTTCAATGGAGAATATATAGGCGAGAGCACAGAAGAGACCGAGCTCAGCATGATGTTAGCTATAGCCGATACTTGGGATGAGGTGAAGCGGTTGCAGGATGAGGTCACAGAAGAAGAAGCTGCTTCATGGGTCAGAGCAGGTTGCACAAAAAGAGATGATGGCATTTGGGTGTCCACAGATGAGAGAGCAGTATTACCCAATTGTCTACTAAGCCCAATGGCTAGGCAAATTCATGGAGCAGTTCACTTGGGAAGAGATGCAATGGTGCGAGTGTTTAGGCAGACGTGGTTTAATCCACGCTTCTGTGTGTGGGCTGAAACGGTATGTCACAGGTGTGTTACTTGTCAACAGATGAATGTGGGAAAACGAACTGTGGTTGGAATGAGTCACATTGGAAAGTCTGGGGGTCCCTTCAATAGGATACAGTTAGATTTCATAGAGATGCCGAGGTGCAATAGGTTGAGATATGTTTTGGTGGTGGTGTGCATCTTTTCACGGTGGGTGGAAGCATATCCAACTAGACGATGTGACAGTCTTACAGTAGCCAAATTGTTATTAAGAGAACTGATCCCACGGTACGGTTTCTCAACATCAGTGGAGACAGATAGAGGAACTCATTTCCACAGTGAAATAATGAAGTTGTTGTGCTCTGCGTTACATATTTATCAAAGACTGCATTGTAGCTACAGGCCAGAGGAGTCAGGTCTAGTAGAGCAAGTTAACGGCACCATCAAGTCAAGAGTGGCAAAAGTATGTTCGTCCACTTCATTGAAGTGGCCGGATGCGTTGCCCCTGGTGCTAATGAGTCTGCGTAGTACCCCTGATAGGAGAACAGGGCTTTCTCCACATGAGATCCTCACTGGAAGAGCTATGCGTTTGCCTATGGTGCCAGCTACAGCATTGATAAACATCACTGATGATTTGGTGTTGGATTATTGTAAAGGACTGGCTGATGTGGTTACTTCTGTATCCCACCAGGTCGAGGCTGTGACTGCATCCACCTCGAGAGACCTGCTGCATGATCTTAATCCTGGTGACTGGGTGCTTGTGCGCAAACACGTAAGAAAGAGTTGTCTTGATGTTCGCTGGCGAGGACCCTATCAAGTGATACTGGTCACAAGTACCGCTGTGAAGTGTGGAGGATTGCTGAACTGCATCCTCGCTTCCCACACTCGCCGAGTTCAAGCGCCTGCAGAAGAAGCAAGTTCCCTGGGTCCAAGGAGCGTATGTGGACCTGATACAGACAACGACGACGGCGCAGACTCAGATGTAAGAGTTTCGGGTGAAACGGAACAGCCAAGTGAGCAAGAAAGAGAAGAGCTGAATGCTCCTGAACGGAGTCCAGATCCTGAAATTGAAGATATTGCAGAAGTGAGCGGTGCCTCAGATCACGGTGAACTGTCTGTTGCAGAAAGATCAGATCAAGAGGAAGTGGAGAGAACAGATGCCAGAGCAGAAAAGTGGCCAGCAAGAAAAGAAAGGCTGAATATACGGCTTGCATCTGAGAAAGATCTCACTCCGATTCCTGAAACATCTGAATCAGATCAAAGTGACGTTGAAGAAAAACTGGATGGTCTGAGACGTTCCCGAAGAGAAAGAACAGCATCTCGAAGATACGCATCTCCTGAGTGGACATACCTGGCTGCAGATGCAGGGCCCAGCGAAGTCCGGGAGGTTGGGCCCTGGTACAGTGAGCTACGGAGAGAACACCCTCTCGATTGAAATACGATTACTGGTCCCAGGTGTGGAAGCGTTCGGAATACTAACTCTGCAAGTTCCGAATCCTCCAAGACTAAGTGGATTGCGTTACCTTATCCTTAATGAGGTTGTGTTCCCTGCCTTTGGCCGACGGCTCACCGCGCTAGAGTTGGGAGACATCCGTGCAGAGATTCTGCAACTTGTTCTCGAAATTCTTGGATCAAATGTCATTAATGATGAAGCTTGAATTGTAATCAAAGAAAGCATTAGGCCTTAGAAAAAAGATAACCTAGACCCCAGATTGAGAAGATCTAAAGTTAGGGATTTTTCATGTAGCTGATGGAGTGAGGAGTAGGGTTGTCTACATCTCTTCAATAGGTTTAGTAGCAATCGAAAGGACTTGGACATTAATTGCATGAAAGGAAAAGAAGCAAGAAAGACATTGTTAAACGAAGAAACAGAAAGAACTGTGTTTCCCTTTTATGCTTCGGAATAGACCAAGGAAAACCATGGTGTCCGAAAAATCAACACGCAAACAGAAGTGGATCATTGGCACCCTCATCGTATTGGTGCTTATTGTTATAACTGTGGTGATTGTGGTATCTCTAGTTGGATATCAAAATGGCGAACAGAACAGGGTACAGACAACACTCACTACACCAACCTCTGAGATAGATGAGGACGCATACGCCCATGATCTAGAAATGATTAAGGAAACTAGTCGTAGACTGCATGTGGATCTGTCAAAGGGTGATTTCACTTTGAATGCGTATGCTCGATTATTGTATGAGTATGTGGATACCATGGAAGCAAAGGATTGCTATGTGTGTATGCAGTTACCAGCCTCAGTAGAGGAAGGCATTCGATATCATCATTTGCATGTGACTTATGGCATTACATGTAGTGTATTATTGAGCATGTTTTATGGTAAGGCACACTTCGAGTACTATTTCTCTAATTATGATGTGGTACTCTCAGAAGTCCCCGTTCTGAAATACATGAATAAATATGATTACTATAAGCAAGTCGAGCGAATGTCAAAGTATGTTGTGCCTACCATTACTTTAGGTACATCCTATGCCCATAGACATAATTTGACCTGCATGTTAACTGACATTGAAAAGAAATTTATAGACCAGATAGAAGATCGGCATAGACAGACACTATTTCGATCAGATCCAAAGCATAAGGTTACCCCATGGACCAAAGAAGAATTAGATCATAAAGCAAAGGGAAGTTTTGGACCCATAGCATTAGAAAGGAAAATTGTGCATTAGGCACCCGACCACATCTTATGATAAGACATTTGTGGGTGAGAGTGATTGTGAGCATGTCTTCTTGATCGAAGAATCAATCAGAAAAGCATTACTGGATAAAATAACAGTAGTGCCCAATTTATATTTTGTGTGTGGAAAGAATGCCTATGTGAAGTTGCCCAAGAACTGGTACGGCACCTGCTATTTGGCTGTCATATTTCCTAAGATGTTCCATGTAAATGATTTATGGCCTCTAGAGAGAAGGAGACCTCAGAGAGGGAAACGTGGTGCAAGTGCAGGAGAAGTGATTGGAGACATATTTGGAGCTATGATACCGAGTATGGGTGTGATTCTGAATGATTTGAAAATCAGAAAGCTAGCAACACTAGTGGATAAGCTCTCCATAAATACAGCTCAGATTCTACTACTTGTAGATGGGGAGATGGTTTTGATAAGGGCTATGGTTTTGCAAAACCGTCTTGCCCTAGATGTGCTGCTAGCAAAAGCCGGAGGAGTCTGCAAATTGTTGAAACTTCAACAGTGCTGCACTTATATTCCTGACAACAGTCGGGATATAAGGAAATACATTAACAATATTTCAGATATACATCAAGAGTTACGTGAGATGGCTGCTGAAGGACTCTGGGAGCAAGTGGGAAAGGTTTTGGCAAAATAGGCAGTTGGTTTGGAAGTCTGAGACAAGGAATAATGGGATATATTTTGAAGCCTATTATAATAGCTGTCATTTGTATAATCGTCCTATTAGGAGCCATCAAGGCTTACAAATGGCAAAGGGCAAGACATCAAGAGACTGTGTTGAAAAAGAGAGAGAAACAACTTGAGCCACTGCAGGACAGTCATTGCCAGCACCTTAAAGGGTTAGAACGATTCAGACAGGGACGGCAAGCTACAACTCCTGTTTAGGTCGGTCTCTTCTACTACGAGAAACTACAAAAGAAAAGAGAATTGGTGTTATGACACTAGTCATAAGAGGGGGAACTGATAGAGCGCAAATATCACTCTATTTCTATGAGTGCACTATACTCATGGTTTAAACGCACTTCCATACATTCGTATTGTGTGCAGTGTTTTGATGATTAAGAACCATTTAATTGAATCATTTAATGTTGAACTAATGAACGTATTAAGTAGAATATTGTATGTATTATGATTCCTTCATGCATAATGTGCAGGACAATATTATTTTATATATCGTAAACTGTGATTTGTTTAAGTTGCCTGAAACATAGGCCCAAAAGATTCTCCTTGCTCTCAAGAAATAATGAATTAATTGATTGTTGTGTTCGAAGTTAGCATGTTCTCACCCTGTTGCAGGTGCAGAAATACACATCGTTAATTTCAGAGTTAAGGAGAGACCCGGAATGCCTTTGAAGATAACTGGAAGCGAGAAGGGAGGATGCTTTGCGTATCGAGTCTGTCTGAAAGCCAAGGCCACTGGAATAAGATAGCTTTAATAAATTTTGCTTCATGAAAGAGAACCAGCTACTGTATAGAGGTCTAGTGGAAAGGTGACGCAATGTTGATTGAATCCTGTCTTTTTGTATGATGCGCAGGGACAGAGAGACCAGACTTCTGCTAGCTTTCGGAGAAGAAAGAGCCTCATAGAGCGAGCTCCATAGCCTTAAGCTAAACGACCCATTTTCTTAGGAAGTCACACGTGCTGACACCATTGGGGAACGATAGAAGAGAGATAGGAAGGGCCCTCATATAGAATAGTGTAGGGAAAGATTTTGATTTCTTTCAATGAGTCGAGAGTTAAATATTGCATCTATTTTGTGTTGCATTGTGATTTTGGAATTTATAATCATTTGCCTTTTGGGCCGCATTACTTATATTAGAAAGATCGGCTCTGTATTAATTTTCCTGTATCTCTATACTTTGCTATTGAGATGTATTTACATCCAATTGTTTTTGGCCTTATAATAAATATTCAAACTGCACTTCGGAGTCAGTGATCTTTTCAGGCATGACAACTTTGTTGATATCTGTTTGAGTTGTTTTCCTCCCCTCGACCACTTTAGGTAAATAAAAGATTGATCGCTTACGCTATACTTAGCAGAGAACTTAGGGGTGCAAGTTAGCGTAATCAGCAGCTAATGTTGAACCACCTACAGGTGTGTCCTGTGTCTCCTCCAGAAAAAGCCTGTGTCTCCCTCCTAAAGGATTACAGTCCCTAGGAAGCTTGGATGTGGTGTTATTGTATTCAGTATAGCGCATGAAAACAGTTGCAGCTGCTTCAGCGAATCAGTAGTGGGGTGGGGAAAGGGGGGGAGGAGGGGAGAAAAAAAATCAAAAAAATCACTTACCTCCCGGCCGGTTGGCCGGCCGCTGCCTCTCTTCCCCCCTCTTCCTGGCTTCTGTTGGAACAGGAAGCAGGGTAGGCTTCCCTAAGCCAATCACAACGCTGTAATGCAGCATTGTGATTGGTCTGAGCGCTGTGGTTCGGGGGTCAGATGGGGAATGGGAGCCTGAGCATATTGTCCACCCAGGCTGTAATGCAGCCTGGGTGGAGAACCTGCAAAGTGTGCATTCATGCGCACTAAGGAGGGTGCCACTACTTCTTCCCCCGTGCAGCCTAGCCCTGCCGCACAAAACTGCCCCAGCACAGAAAAATAAAATGATAATAACATCATGTTATTTTATTTTTCCTTTTTTTGCAGTGCTGAAAGGCAGTGTGGCATTGCTCCTCCGCGTTAGCAGAGGAGCCGCCCTTGCATGAAAATGAGCACCTTCCACACTGCAGCTAGACAAACGTGTTACATAAGACTGCAAATTTGTATTCCCCGGTCACTTCCAACCATTCTGTAATGGATGTTAGTGTACCTCCGGCAACAGTTCATTTCTCCTGCGGTTGCGGCTACATCTTTAGAAACTATTTATTCACGCGCAGAATGTCAGAATTGTATAGATGTTATCAAAATGTGGTGGGAGAACGGTTAGCCAATGTGTTTTGTTCTGGATTTCGCTCCGTCGGGCCGCAATTTTTTTTAGCTATCAATGATAGAGGAGAGGAGGCTGCCATTTTGAAAAGGAAATACGCAGCGTTACTTCCTGGGCTGGTTCTTCAACAGTTAAGAGGAGTGAATGAGCTTCTTCGTAATACGTAGTGGGGTATGCATACAAACCAGAACAACTTGGCAGTCCGTGTAAAGAAGAAGCTCAGGACATGCTGTGTGTGCTGACCATGAAGACAAAGCAGCCTTTGCTTGCATGCTGCCTGCTGATATTATATCTGGCTCTTCGCCAGCCCAGAAAGTATGCCTCCTTCAAAGACGCTGCTTGCTCCCTGTATAGCCAATTAAAAAGAACAATGCTCCTACAGTAAGCACACCGAAATAAAGAAATGACTGGTGTTTTTTATTTATTCCAGTGCATTAGTGCCGAGCGCCGCCAGACAACACCTACACAATATTTATCTATTAGGCTGATATAACGGTTTGTTTGCATATGGTTAGGAGTCTGATAATCTTTGTAATGCTTTATGAAAATTATCATGTCCAGACAGAGGTATGTGCGAACCGCCATGTCCGCTGGAATGTACAATGAGCGATCACGGTGTTCTGAAAGGAAATTCTTAATTTAAGTCAAGCTCACGCCGCTTTCTTCAGAATAAATATTAAATACGGCCGATATTAAAGCCCAGAGCCTTTCTTTGGTAGGTGCTGTCTATTGTACTCAAAAGTGTCGGAAATAGGATATAAATAAATCTGGACTGGGTCCGCCCCCTCTGGGCTTACGTTTGACACGCACGGCTTACCTCATAAAAAGGTGATGTTGAGCAAAGACAGCTGGGACCATCAAGGTTCACGGATTACAATTCCCCAAATCCCTATTTAAAAATTATAATTGTGTGTTTATGCATTGAGGTGCTTTTGTGCTTCTGTTCATCTGAGTTTCATGTATCAGTACCGCTCTTCTCACCAAGAGTAGGTGAATGAACACGGTCTAAGCACTTTAACTGGACTACCAACCACTGGCGTAATGAAACTTGAGGGTGCCCCCTGCAAAGTACATGGAGGGTCCCCCTCCGTACTCACTCAGGAGCTTTCAGGCTAGGGTACTATGCTGGGGGGGCCCTGAAGCTTGCGCCCGCCCCCCAGCACTGCGGGGTCGGCGGGGCCTTTCTTACGCCCCTGCTTCCAACGTGCCTACTCAGTTCTACGTGTGAAGACATTACTAGATGCGGTGGATCCTTTTAACCTTTGAACATTGTCCAGGTCTATCTGAAAAAGCAGGACTGACTGGGACCTCACAAAAAACACCATGCTAAACCACCAATAACCTGCATTGATGTATGGAAGACCTGACTGCTTTTCGTCTATCTTAAAACCTGTCTCTCAACAAGAACCATCAATGAGGTTATGCTGTTCCCTTTTCACTGTTCTTTATGTTAACCCCTACTGGGTGGAATCTTTGACGTCAAACTGTTCTGTGTCTCTGACACTCTAGAACCATGTATAAATGCAAACTAACACCTCTGCCCATAGGCAATCATGCCTGCACTTATATTCACAGATCCTTGTTTAACATCATTTTAAGCACATATAACCCTTTCCCAATTGCGCTTTTCCAAACTCTCCTTCTGGCATCTGTTAGATAGCAATAAATACATATTTTTGAATCCACAAAGGCAACTTACAAATGTCCGACCACTGCATGGATACCTAGCTTTGCAGTGAATGCTACTTGGCATGATCTTTGTTAACAATCTGATCCGGTGTTAGACGCTGGTATCTGACATGAATGCATAGCATCTCCAACCAAAGTAGCAGCTAGAAGGTTGAACAAATTCAAGCATTAACCACCACCCACTGCATGGAAAAAAGAAGCTCCTCTGTATGTGAAGTTTTGTGAATTGTGCTTTAGTTCTCTATTACAATTCTGATCTAATTTTAGAGAGGTTAAAGCATTAGTTGGCATCAGTTTGTTTACATTGACACCACCAGGTCCCAAAAAGATCCCAATCACCTGCAGAGTCCACCAGGGATTCTTATGGGCCCCTGTCATCTTCAACATCTACATTGAGCCCCACAGATACCAGCATCAAAATTCACCAGTATGTTGATGGCACACAACTCTAATTGAAAGCCTGCTTCTCTCCAGACATCCAATGTCTCAAATACTGCCTGTACCTAATGTAGGTGTGGATGTTCAGCATCCACTTTAAGCTCAACAATGCAAAGGCAATATTCCTGTTATTTACCAAGAACAACAAGCAAATAAAAGTACAGACCTTTCTCAATGACATGAACCTTAGCGGCTTCAGACCTCAACTCTCACCCATTGACAAGACACCCTCAAGGAATGCATTGGCAAAAAACACAATGATGGCCTAGTATCAGCTCTCTCTTCTAAAGAAAGTAAACCATTTCTTCCAAAAAGCAACTTCAGAACTGCTGTTCAAGCTCTAGCACGCTTGCATCTGGATGGTGGTAAGGCCCTGCTCCATGGCCTCCAAGACTCCACATTTAGCCTCCTTAAGGGCAACCTAGAAGCTCCAGCACCTCTAATCCAGGGCCTGAAGAAATATGATCATGGCACCCCCATCCTGATGGGGTTTCATTTGCTCCCCTTGCTGGCCTGCACCGTCTTTAAAACCAGCAGCATTATTTACAAAGCGATCACAACCAGCACCCCTACTTATCTTGGAGGCAAGTTCACCATCTCTGGTGGCTCTCGTCACACATATAGCAACGGCTTCATGAGAATGGAGACTAAAAAGTCTAATAAGGAAAAAAAAAAGGAGGTAGGCCTGTTCCATCTTTGTACCAAAGATCTAGAACAACATCCCCATATCCACCCCAGCAATGCTGCAATTTAGGAAAGAGTTGAAGACGCACCTCTTTAAAAAACTCTATATTAGAATACAGCAACAGAACATCTCTACTCCCAAAATCCACATACATCTCCTATCACTCATTGACTGCATGCTTGGCTTTGACCCCGTAAAAGGCTTCACTGATGTTTGACTAGGTTTGAAATAAACAAATAATAGATGCATATCTACATTCATACCTACACACAGTATGTACCTCACCTGGTAAATAGCCTTTGCTGCAGGTGAGATTTTAATCTGGTTCAATAAATACCTTCATACTCTATAGGATGGTGAACGCAGTACTTATTGCACCAAAGTCCCCAAGTATTGATATTTAGTGGGTATTTTCCCCTGGTGAATTTCTGCAGGTTTAACCTGTTAAAACTTTATCCTGTTAAAACGTGCCTGGGGAAAATGCAGGGGTGAGGTAATGACTGCAAAACCCAGATTTGTGATGCATGAAGTCATAACATTTATCAGTCGATAAGCTGACCTTAGATTGCAGCACTATCCTCTGAATTCCATACATACAAGGATATTGTTATTGTTATTGTTAAAGGGGTCAGAATGAAGAGAGACCTGGAAAATATGTTTTCCTTAGTTTTTGGCGTATCCTCTAGATGTATCAATCAGTTAGTAGCCATCGTCCAGGTAGTTTGTCGCTGTTGATGTCCCACAAATGTTAATATAGAAAAAAGGAATAGGTCTCCAGAAGGTGATTGACATCAGTTTATAAACTGAGCTTTGTAAACCCATACTTTCAATTTTTTAAATCTAAAATACATTTTAATTATGAAGCCCTGTTATCTAAATCACAAAACAAGAACAATATTTTCATATGGCTATCAATACTTAGTTTAAGAGGGAATCATTTATCAACTTTGGAAGGTGATATGTTTGAATCTACCTTCCTGTATTCAAATATTTGATCAACAGTTTAAGTACTATTTTCAAAAACACAAATCGCTGATCTATTTTATCATCTTACACACTTGGCAATCCATTGTGGTCAGTGTCGACAAAAAAGAAGTTTCTAGTTCCAATAGATACTCTGGGGCATAATTACTAGTAAAGTGGCAAAGCGTGTTGTTAAGCCAAGAAGGCTAATGGCATGCTCCGTCACTTTCGAAACGCAGGCTGCACCATATTTACAAGATTATGGTGCAGCCCTGCGTTTCCCCTGCGCTGGCATTAAATTAAGCTGCCTAGCACCACCGCAGGCACTATTGCACCATAGTGTCCTTTCCTGCACATAAACAATCTTTAAATGGCGTTTTGTAACTTTTATGTGTGCTGCTCAATGCAGTACACATAGAAGTTGCAAAACGTCATTTTTTAAATGATTGTTTATGTGCAGGAAAGGACACTTTCCTGCACATAAACAATCATTGACTTTTGCTGTTTCAATGTGTTCTGCTCAATGCGGCACACATGGTAAACGCAAAAACGAGGAGAAATTAAACATTTCTCCTCGTTTCACCAGGGTAAGACCAGGTTTTCCCTGGTCTTAATTTTGGCGCTGCCCTATATTTACGCCACCTATTTAAATATGGGGCAGCATCAAAATCAATGGGTGTTGCGGTGGAATGCCCACAGCAACACCCATTGCCCTCCCCTTTCAAGCTAAGTATAGCGTGAAAGGGTGCCTTACTTACAAGGCAGTGTTAAGCCACGTTAAGTGGCTTAAAGCTGCCTTGTGAATAAGGCGAAGCCCATATTGCCACCACCACGTCCTAAAAAGTGACATTGTGGTGGCGATAGGGGCTTGCAAATATACCCCTGAGTTTCTTTTCAGCATGTGTAAGGGAGCTGTGCTCCCACATTTATGTAAAATAGGTATGCTGCTATTGAAAGTTTGATGAGTTCAGTGGCCCTCCTCATAAGTTTAAGTAGATAAGGTGGTTTTGTTGTGATGTGGGTATCTGTCCATTGGAAATCGAGATGGGTCCCTCAACTGGTGCCACATGCGCCAGGGATCAAGCACTCAGTTATTTTATTTATAGAGTTTTGTAATTAGAAAGCTTTGTTAGGTTGTGATTAAAGTGTGAAAAAATCTCCAGCAACTCAATCTTTTGAGTGACTTCATTAGTGCACTGGAATCCCCTAGACGAGGTGATGGTGATAGATGCCACAGCTCTAAGTTTAAGGAAAGGTGCTGTGCCTCGGCTTAAATGTTTTGCTGGGATAATGATGCATTTCCAATAGACAAACAAGCAGCATAGCTTCCAAATCAATATCAATGAGTGGAGAAGAGAATTTGTAGGATTCACTCTGCTGCTGAGCATCCTACTAGCCTGTTGATTTATAGCTTTGCCCATGGACACTGACAGCGCTCAGTGCTTCAGTGATGTGGTAAGCAGGTGAGTGAGGACACCAGAGTACCATCTAATTACAGCAGCCTGCGCCGAGGCGCCGCTTGTTCACAAGGATATTGATGCAAATGTTATGCATCGCAAAACCTTTTCTGTGCTTCCTTGTAACTGAGATCTTTCTGCGTGACTTAAACTTGGTCCTGCAAAAATACTTCAACAAATGTATGATATCATGAAATCTGCTGTGATGCATACGGTAATGTGCTTCTTTAATGCCTTAAAAGTCATAAAACTCTTTAACAACAGGTGTTACTCTCAGCCAAGTAATTAGTAATCATTATATTGGTCACCAGTGGATGAACAACTGGATCCCTCCATTACCATTTGACCTTGTGATCCTATGATTGCACAGAGATTTTACTAGTTGTGGAAATAAGGCACTGATCACTTTAGTAATTACAAAATGAAATTACATCTGAAAGATGCATTCAAGTCCTTGAGCATCTCCTCCAAACCTTCCTGTAGCATAGACATGTATCCAGGCAATGTACACTCTTGGGTCCCATCCACCACATATGCTTAAATCAGAAAGTTAACATATCTAAATATGACATCACATTTGGATGTGTGGATGGAATCATCATGTGAGGCAGACAAGAACACATTTCACTATGAAGTGTTTGAGTTATACTAGCTGCTACTATCATCTTGCTAAATAGGTTTCTATGCTGCTATGCACATTTCTACTAAAGATGTTAAGTGTTTGGTTTCCCCCCTGAATATCAAAAATTGTTTGGTGATCTGCACGAAAGAACGAAAACATCTTAGTCACAAATTCATGAGATCGCTTTTCTTTCCTTTCACATATTGGCCTTTGTAGCCGCTTTTATTACACCCCCAACTGATGTACTCCTATGTTTTACTTATATCGCGGTTCCTTAAATAACTGGGCAAACATTCATGCCTAAAACCTGGCATTCCCAGTTTCAGAATTTTACTTTAGGGAGATAATTACAGAGTGTGAATTCTCATTAGCACTCATTTATGTAAAATATTTAGGAATCGTGAATAGTGATTTTGAAAAGTGATCTCACTTAGCACTGATCAAGCGGCGGAAAATTTGCTCCCTATGAGTTAATATTTGTAAATGTTATATATTTTCCAAGACGTTTCACTAAACATATAAAGTACTTTCAATAGGTTTATAAAATTGTGTGTTATTATCTCAGTGATGCTTTAAAAATAGAAATATGCATGGTGTGTGTTCAGGGCTAGATACGAAATAGGATATTTCACAATCCCTGATTTGCACTTACACTACATAACAAACACGTCAAAGCACCTAGCTCTAGGCTTTAAAGATGATCAAAATAGTCAAAGAACAGAGTAAACATAGAAATGGATAACTTAGAATCTAGATAAAAGGATGTAAAAAATAAATAAATAGATAAACCACCACCCTAAAAGAAAACTGCCCTAATTCCAAGACATTTGGGGGCATATTAACAACGGCCAGCGATAATTATCGCTGGCCGTGCTTAGCGATAATTATATTATCGCAGGCTATCTCTGGTATTTATCGCCCTGGTAGCGCGTTATTAACAACGCGTTACTCCAGGGCGATAAAGATTCCAGAGATAGCGAGGTTATCGCCCTTTGCAGGGGAACATCGCTGGTTTTCCAGCGATGTTCCTCAAACGGCGATAACCTTGCTGATACGACCCTGTGGTCGTATCAGCAGAATCCATCTCCTATGTCTAACATAGGTAAGTCAGGATTATAGCAGACGTTAGATTTTGGCGAAAACGGCTGTTTTTGCCAAAATTTAACGTCTGCTATAATCCTGTGGGCTGCCTTGTAAATATCGCGATGTGCACATCGGCGATATTTGCAACGTAGCCCATCCGGGGTACGCCCAGTAACGCCCACTTTGCATCTCATTAGAGATGCAAAGATGGGCGTTGGGAAAAGGGGCGATAGTGCAAGGATTCACGCGATAGCGTGACCTTGCTGATTAGGCGATAAGATTATCGCCGCTTTACGTCCGAAAACGGACGCTAAAGCGGCGATAATTGTTTATCGCCTCGTTGTTAATATGCCCCTTATTTTTTTAGAATCTGTAAGAACCTTCAAATAAAAATTGGAGCACGTTTTTAAGGTTTTACCAGAAAACAACTATACGTGAAAATGCACTCAGTTGTATGACAAAATAATAAGTCCAAAATTATCACCGCTCCAAAATATGATGACAAAAATATTGAGGATCACAATATTGAGAAGGTAAGTGCATATAGTTAACTGTAGATTTATTATACTTATCTCCCACTACATATCTTCAAGATATATATCGTTAATGTACACAGATGTGGAGTTAAGCATAGTTAGCCTATGTTTACCTATATAAACCTATCTTCACAATAATTTCATCCTTGATATTGATATCTTAGGCCAATGATACTGTGAGATCTATATTCTGGTGGAACACATGGATTGAGAAGAAAATGCTTTCAATGAAACAAGTGTATGAGGTGGACACCATGTTGAGCTTCTCCAATTTATAGTGCTACTTCAGTTTAGGAGAGGAAGAAACAGGCAACTATGGTGTGTTAAAGATAACATTGACCATCAACACATTACTTCCCATGGAACAGGAATGTCAGAGAATTCTTCCGTAAGTTTGTCTGCCCTTCAGAAAGCACAAAGCAAGGTGTCCACAAGTAGTTTTTCAAGATATTTTAGGTAAAAAGCAACATCTTGAGAGTTAAGCATTTTAAATTTTGCTTCACATGCAGGGGAAAGAGAGAGTACTGATATGATCAGAAGTACAGCCTCAGCATATGCATAATACAATGGGCTGCTTTAATAGCATGCCCTCTAATTTTCTGTTGCGCTTCCGAAAAGGAATCACCACCTCACATCAAAAGCTTCCATCTACTTGTCCAAAAATATATGAAGTTAGGAAAGAATCCTTATACATGGTATTTTCAGGCTTGAAGCCTTGATTTGATAACGTGCCATGAGAATGACTGTGGGTGATTTGGGGAAAACAGGGTGCTCTACTTGAAATATTAAATGTTAAACTGTTCTTCCATGTAAGCAAATATGCCAAAGTTCAGGTGGGAGTGAATGGGGAAACAACTAGGCCCTTCTCTGTACATCAGGGAGTACTCTAATAGTGAGTTGTATGTAAAATATACACAGTGACTGAAGATGATCTAGGGCGCACAAATCTTGAAAATTTCATGTACCTGTTTCCAAGAAAGAGACATATACCTGTGTATCTCAATGATAGTTCAATCTTTACCTTTTGCTATTAAGGCACTCCTTCTACAAGAGGAATATGGTCTGGGGAGGTCATTGTAATTGTGGACCGAATAAGGGTACCAACCAGAGAGACACACTCCCAGGACCCTTTCCAAATTGCATATGCAATCTTGGTTAGAAATCAACAGCCTCAATTATGAGTACCGCAGACGGTGGAGTGCGACTCATAACATAGTTAATGTAGGAAGCTGGCTTTCTAAATAGTATACCAAAATGAGGTACACTGTGCAGAAATTCCAGGTTTACAGGGCTAAAATTAGTGATCCCTAATACTCTATTTGTGGTAGTGTGGGCGAGCAGTTTAGACTTATCAGAGGGTATTGTTAAGCATTTGCTGTACACACAGAGTCAATAAATGAGAAACCCACTCAAGAAGAAACTCAAAACCAATTTAGAAAAATAACACAACATTTTATATAATTTTAGACACCAAGCTCATTGGAATCAGGTAAGTACTTTAGACGTTATAGATTTTGACAGTTAAAACAGTAGAAAATCACAGCTCTCAAATTTGAGGAATGAGCCTCGAACAGGATAATGTTATCCTATGGGAGAAACATTCAATGCATAGGTGCATTTGCAAACGATTCTCAGAGTTACTCTCCTGCACTTAATGTGCTTAGGGGCCAAGGTCCAAAGAACCAGCAGCAGTTCGGATTTACCTGCCCTGATGTGTCCGGATGCAGAGGTGCTTGTCCCGATGGTAGCCTCGAATGCTACCCGTTAAAGTTTATGGAGAAAACCTGTCACACAAAAGGCTGCAAGTTGGGACAAGTCTGACAGAACCCAAAGGGGGGCTCAGCTCCTGGGGTCTCTGGAGCAAGGGGGCACCATCAGTTGGCTCGGACGTGGGGTGTGAGGCTAGGGTGCAGAGGTGTTTTATTTCCGGCGGGTCACTTGCATTAGAGCCTCTCACTTCCTGGGGTCGACCTGGTGAGGGTGGCAAACAGGACAGCAGGGCCACTCTAGGTACTGGCCTCTGTGATGCTGACGTCCCTTGTCAGTAGTTATCCACACTATTCCCCAAAGAAGTACACAGATTCCAAATTGATCTCTTCTTTTCTCACGGACAAAAATAAGTCTTTAGGAGTCCAAAAAGTTAATTGATTCCATTGTTGATTTATTTGTACGATTCTGCAAAGAAGAGCTCAATTTGGAATCTGTGTACTTCTATGGGGAATAATGTGGATAACTGAAATCCACATTGTGATCAAACTTGTGACGAATTTGTCTTTTGATTTACTGTTTAGAGAGTGCTCCATAATAAGGTTCTAATATTTGTAAATGTTGGAGCGCTATAATCTGTTATTGTGCAAATAGCACCTTCCGGTAGTAAGGGGCAGAGCCTGCATAGCACCTCGCTTGAGTTTAGACTACGCTCACACAATATTGGCACGAAGAAGGGCAAGTCGGAATTTGATGTGCGGTGAATTCCCTTCTGGGAACCACTACTACCAACTGTGTCCCTTGTCAGTAGGTTGGTCTTGGCAGGGTTGGTGTCTGGACTGAACACTTAACAAGCCTTGGCTGCTGTAAGGGCTCAGATACCCAGGGTATTGGTGCTGGAGGGCTCCTGAAGGGTCTAGCAAGTCGAAACTCACTGGGTAGACACAGCTCACCTCTGGAAGCCACAACGTTTTTCTCCTGGTGTGCTGCTTCCTCTGTAGACCCAGTGGTCAGCAATACGGTGTACAGGGCCAATGTTGTTGGTTCCTGCAGACTGCAGGGAAGTGGCTCCTCCACTTCAAGGAAAATGCTGACTAATTGGGGAAGTGCTGGCAGCCCTTCAAGGCTTTAGGAGGATGCACAGCTGCTGGACGAGTCAGGTTTTTGCAAGTATTGGGACAGTAGCAGGCAGGCAAGGTTTTGCACCACGTTCGGGGCTGATCCACAGTTCTTGCATTTTTTTGGCTCTTCTTGGTCCTTCTTCTGTTCCGAGTAGACAATCTAAGTTCCTGGTATCAGGGGGCAACATAAATACTGGATGTATGGGCATTGAGGGGCGTGTAACGTAGAAGCCAATGGTAGCTGTTTCCATTAAACAGACATATAACTGTGAATATCAATGATAGTTTACTCTTTACCTTTTGCTATTAAGACGCTCCTTCTACAACAGGAAGATGGTCTGGAAAGACCATTGTTATTATGGACCGAATAAGGGTACCAACCAGAGAGACACACTCCCAGGACCCTTTTTAAATTGGATATGCAATCTTGGCTACAAATCAACAGCTTCAATTATGAGTGCCCCAGAGGGTGAAGTGCTACTTATAACACAGTTAAAAAACGAAACCCCTGGGTTGGGATTTAACAGCTATGATAAGTAGCACCAATTACAAGTAGTGCCCACAAAAATCGTGCATAACATGCAGATTTTGGTGTTTTCCAGATCACAATTTGCAATTTCCAGTAGGTCTGACTTATTGATATTTACCGAAGGATAAATCCTAAGGTACGGTGTTTATCACACCTGGTGTGAAAAACATCACACCACTGGTAACTGCAACCCCTTTGTTTGCTCAGAGACCATAAATTACCAAGGCATTGATAATAAAAGACTGTAAGAAATTGGGTTTTTGGTTGAGGGAGTGTGGAAGCCCCACTTACGCAACAACCACAATCCTTGTCTGGGTGAACTACAAAAATACATTAAATTGAGCTGTACTTAACCCTCTGGCAGTTTGGTACAAAAGCAGTCAAGCTTAATTTAGTGACAATGTGTAAAATATTTATGCAGCACACAAACTGTAATAAAGTGAAAACACAACACAAGAAAAATACCAAGCCAATTTAGAAAAATAGAGTTCAAGAAATAAAATGACACCTAAATGAACAAAATCCAATCAGTAGAACTGGATATATTGAATTTTAAAATTTTCAGTGAACATAGTGCCAAAAAGCAGAAAGCACCACTGGTAGTAATCTGGAAGTAGGCGTGATCGTAGATAAACACATTTGGATTTCCTTTAATATCTTGCAAACTACTGAATGGATTTACGCCAAATAACAAAAAGCACACTCTGCGGGCCAAAAGCTAGCTTTCTGCCAAATTTTGTTTAATTCCGTCCAGCTTTCAGACTGCAGACGTGTCTAAAGACTCTGGGGGATATTCACAAGAACGTGCGCTAAACATCTCCAAAAAATGTTAACGCAACTTTACACATCGCAGTCTATCGCGGGAAAATAACCCCGTGTTAACGTGGAATTCACAACACGGCGGTACCATGCGATAGTCTCCCGAATATAACAACCGCGACGGTGATAAAAACCCAAACCCCAATGCAAAAAAACATGCGATGTGCCAACCCGCGATGAGGAAATCAGCGATAAGCAGCACCAGGCCTGCCATACACACACGGCAGGCGGGAAAATCACTACAAAAGTAGAAAAAACACACAAACACAAAATGACCAACACCGAAGCACCATGGAGGCAGCCGGAGCAGGCGCAGAGGACGAGCGGAACCCCACAAGCACCCCGGACGATCAGCCTGGGACCTTGGGGACAGGGAAGGGCAAGGGCAAGAAGAAGAGGAAGACGAAGTTCAGTCCGCAGGAGAATAGGATCCTGGTCACGGAGGTGATAGAACACCATCAACAACTGTTCGTCACCTCCAATGTGTCATTGGGCACCAAAAATGGAATATGGCGGTCCATCGTGGACAAGGTGAATGCCGTCGGAGAGCACAAGAGGTCAATGGACGAGGCCAAGAGGCGATGGATTGACATCAAGCGCAAAACCAAGGAGAAACTCGCAGGCAACCAGAAGGCAGCAATGCAGACTGGAGGTGGGAGCCCAGCGCCACAGCTGGAGCTGGATGACTTGGAGGAGCTGGTGTCGACAGTCATCAGTGTGGAGACCGTGGCAGGAGTCGGGGCACCGGACACTGCTCGACATGACACTACACAACAGCAACAGGGTGAGTGACCACCAGGTACTGGGGGGACGGGGGGAGATGGCCACAATGGCACACATGCACAATCAAGCAGAGCACAGTGCACACCCACAATGACTCTGGATCATGGCCCTGACCTACAGACTGTCACAATGTACATTGCCGTGCTGTCTGAACGTGAACATGTCCCATGCGGCTACATACATGTGGACACATTGTAACACAGCATCTCCCCTTCACATTGCAGGGGCACCATCAACACCTCCTGCAGAGCAGTCCCAGCCACTCTTCACTGATGACAAGGAGGACACCACCAGCATCGACACCCAAGCCCTCCAAGACATCATTGAACTCATCCGCCAATCACCTCCAGGACCAGGGCAGCCCAGCTGCATCGAGGAGACACCACCCACTCCACAAATTACCCAGCAGGGGGCACCCACAACCCCGGCTGTCTCCCAAGACCCCCCCGAACAACACATGGCCTTCCAACGCCGTGTGTTGGAGGTCCAGAGGGAGATGGCTGAGCAGGTGCGGGTGGGGTTCGACCTCATGGCTACCAAACTTGACGCCATCCATGGGTGTCTGAGTCCCATCAGGGACCACCTCCAGTCCCTAACGGACACCCACAGGCCGCTCCATGGTCTCCAACTAGCCCTGGCTGACATCGCTGGAGTCATGACTCGGAGACAAGAACACCTGTCCGCTCAGAGTGGCTCCAGCGATCTCAGCCGTGAGCTGGCACACATGCGGAGGCTCATGGAGGACATGGTGCGGATGGAGGCGGAAAGGATGGCAGCCACCGCTGCACATCAGCGAAATGTAGCTGGGATCTACCATGCCCTGCAGATCCTCATCATGGCATTGCTGCCACAAGGCGTGGTGCAGATGAATGCTGCTGCTCCTACACCATCCACATCTCCGCCCCCTGGTGTGTCAGTGCCTCACGGTGCGGCAGGCATTTCCACTCCAGCACCTGATGTGTTACTGTCACACAGTGTGGCCAACAATCCACCTCCGGCCCCTGATGTGTCAGTGGCACACAGTGCCGCAGCCGGAACTGCACCACCCACAGGTGGGGCAGAGCACACATCCGAGGACGAGGACGTGGATGGGCTTGAGATCAGGAGGAGGCACTAGCATTCATGTCCGCCACCTGGCCTGTTGCTGCTTGGTGCCGCACGTGGCCCCATGACCTTCCACTGACCCCAGATACACTCTGCTGCACTCACCTTTGCCCTCGACATGAACTGCCATAATCTGTTTGGTGACCAATGACACGGCGACCAGACTGCGGACTGTACCCTTCCTCTTCCCCTGTACTTATCATTCCCCGATGGACCCTGGCTGGCCCTCCACGGGCCCATCTTGTGAAGTGGGGTTGGCATGGCCCTGTACTGCTCCAGCTGCAAAACTCCACTGGATGTGCATTAAACATCCAGAAACGCACTGCTGTGTCATGTCTTTCATCATTCATGTATGAATGTGTGGATGAATGTAGGGTCAGTGATTCCCCCTAACGTCAATGATGCTCATCTAGTGGGATTACAGTCACAGTGTGCTACATTGCCGATTGCGTTCCGGGTGCCGTAGACACTACAACAGGGACACACACATTAGTCACTTCCTTGTCCGGACATGGACTGAACCACGCCCACCGCCCCCGAGTCATTGTTGCAAGCCCTGCGCTGGTCCGGCGAACGCCAGGCCAGACCACTCTGCTTACACTCCAAGGGGGGGGGCCACATAGCTACAAGTCGCAGGTTTACACGCTAGTGGTCTGCAGGTCACTGGTCTAGTTGTCAGCATGTCACGACCCCTCCCTGAGGGCAGGTTTGCACACACACCACACCCATCCGGCACAGGCGTCACAGGCCATGTGACCCCGCCAATATAAGGGGCCGACAACGTCACATTCCCCACTGCCGGTGGTGACTGGATGAAGGACGTTCCACGATTCTCAATCATAAAGGGCCCATGAGTTGTTGCGCACAGGTTTAGTGGCACCCGAAGCCTTGCGGGCGTCACTGGCCTACCACCAAGTGGCACTGACTGGGGTTGCACAGGGTTAGTGGCACCTGAAGCCTTGCAGCCGTCACGGGCCTACAACCACGTGGCGCTGACTGGGGTTGCACAGGGTTAGTGGCACCCGAAGCCTTGCGGCCGTCACGGGCCTGCCACCACGTGGCGCTGACTGGGGTTGCACAGGGTTAGTGGCACCGAAATTGCTGAGCGGGTGTGCAGCCTGCGATGATGACGTGTGCACTGATGTGGTCTCTGCCATTGATGCCTCAGGACTCAGCATCATGTGTGGGACCTGCTGGGCCGCGGTGCGGGTCCGTTTGATGTGGAGCATGCCATGGTGGCGGAACCTGGGCCTGGAACTTGCACGGGCCCGTGGTGTGCCCACTGGTGGACACACCATTGGCGGCAGGTGAGCAGTGGGGCCTGGGTGCGCAAGTGCGGACAGCCAGCGCTGGCCGGCGGGAGGGGGTAGGGTGCGGCTGCATGTGTGAGCAGGGTCAGACAGGCATTGTTGCCGTGTGCAGTGAGATGGACTCTGCCATGATTGACTCTGGCCTCGTTTACAGATTGCAGACCTGGTGGCTTGCAGTGTATACCGGCACGTGGTTGGAGACACACCGGTGGCAGCAGGTGAGCAGTGGTGCCTGGGTGCGCGGGCGGCAGTGTCCCTCCCTCTCTCTCTCTCTCTCTCTCTCTCTCTCCCTTCCTTTCCTTCTCTCTCTCTCTCTCCCTCCCTTCCTTTCCTTCTCTCTCTCTCTCTCTCTCCCTTTCTTTCTTTCTCTCTCTCTCTCTCCCTTTCTTTCTTTCTCTCTCTCTCCCTTTCTTTCTTTCTCTCTCTGCCTTTCTGCCTTTCTTTCATTCTCTGTTTCTCTGTGTCTCGCTCCTTTGATGTGCGCATGACACACGTTCTGATTTTGTGCTTTCTTTTCCAGGCTGTGACATCAAGATTGTCCCGGACGGACCCGACAGGAGTCTTCCGCATTGGTGTTTTGTGTTGTATTTCAATAAAGTTTTTGGTTGTTACTTCAATGATGAGTGACTGTTTCTCATTCTTCTGACCACACATGTGTGTTTCTTGTTGTCATTGTGCGACATCATGCGCTTTTTGTGGCTCTTGTGTCGTGCACGGTATGTGTTTGTCCGGGGGGGCAGGACGGGTCCTGGGGGTGGTGGCGGGCTTGGGGTGGGTGGCGGTGGGTGTTGTGGCCCTCATGGGTCTCGGAGCTGCATGATCATTGTCTCCATGGCATCTGTGGGTCTTCAGATGTGGCTCTTGGCTGGGCTCCCTTTCATGCTGCAGGTAGTCGTCCTGCTTAACACCAGCAAAAGGCAGGTGTTAATTCCCTGTTGCTACCGCGGCTTATCGCCTGTTTTTGGTTCGCATCACAGATCTGGCAGTTCGTTGTGAAAGTGGTGTAGTGGTGTTTTCGTGAGTTTTTGCACGGGAACGCCTACTCTGCATCTCATTAGGGTTAGTTGGTGGTGTCACTCGTGGAGATAAATTGTGAGGCAGTTATCGGGGAATACTGGCGATGTCTGCAGTTTGCACCCGCTTGTGAATGGGGCGTTAAATCTATCTCCACTTTTGATGCGTTAAGGTGGCGATAACTCGGAGATAAGTCCTTGTGAATATGCCGCTCTATGGGGATTAGCATGAGAAACACACTTTTTTGACCTCCACTTTTTATCAGCACCCGCTTGATGGATCACCCTGAAACATTTCTTGCACAACTAGAATTAAGGGTGCACTATTTTTGGGAAATTTAGTGCAGATTTGTCAAACTGTGGCAAAGTTATAGGCAAGTCAAAAAAGCTTTTCATATATATGTATACATATATAGTAGTAAAATTACTTTATTCGGTTATTTGAAAACCATCAAAGTATACATAAAAACAATAAAATACATATATGAAATAAATAAAACAATTGCAATTCGTAAAAAAATATACTTTTGGGGATTGTTGTGCAGTCATAATACTCATAATAGATGCTACTACCTCTCCAGAATTGAGACCATCATATTGTACTGAAATTGATTAAGAATACAATATAAGAAATGCTCTAATCAAATAATACCAGAACTGCATGCATTATAAAACTAGGTACAAAAGTGCAGAGTGCATATCACATTCGAAGCTCTGTGAAATTCTGGATGAGTAAAAAGCGTTACACATAAACCAGAGTAATGCTCATGCACATTAATAATCATGAGGTTGTTCGCTACAAGATCTTACTGCGCTTATACCAGATGAAAGTGGCTAACTGCAAACACAATCAAGGGAGAAGTGTCACTTTTATGTGTTCTCTGTGCTTCTAAGTATCTAGTTACCCCCAGAGTCAGACTGATTGGTTGTATCCAATTTTGACGGCAGCCCAAATACACCAGACAAAAGAACATCACATGGACACGCAGTATGTGTGTATATATGTAAATATATTTAAAAAAATATATATATTTATATATTCACTTAAAAAACCAAACGTTACAGGGTCGTTATAGTTAGCAAACAGAATTTAAAAAGCCTTAGAAATTCACTGAAGAAAACAAAGGTCACAGGTTTGTTATAGTTAGGCTCAGATTTCACTCGTACAAAACCAGTGAAATTCATCAGCTATAGTTACCTGAGCTAACTATAACTTACGCCCTGCAATGCACTGCTTATGACCTCACATTTTAAATCACTCATGACATGGTCAGTGACATCACTGATTAAATCTCAAAGTACATCACTGATGACATCATCCATAATAGATATTTAGCCCGGGGGAGGTGGCGGTCTCCTGGGCTTCAGGGGGGCCACGTGGCCCCCCATTATTAAAGCATTTTCATTGAGGAGGTGGCAGTCCCCAGGGCGCGGGGTTGCCACAAGGGCAACCCCTGCATAAATTTAAAAAAATGCCCCAGGGAGGTGGCAGTCCCTTGGACTTTAGGGATGCTAGGAGGGAGGCCCTGTGTGCCCCCCTCCTACATATTATAGACATGCCCCCGGGACCTGGCCCACCCGGGGCCTATTCAAAATGAAGCGCAGGAGCCCCCACTTAAATATTTAAAAAATGTCAGCGGGAGTTGCGGATCCAGGTTGACTCCCACTGAAAGTTTTTTTTAAAACTAAATGATTTTCTGGCCCTGTGGGGTTCCTGTGGAACCCCCCCCCCTCCCAAGAGGCATAGGGGGTCAAGGTGTTTCTTCCCTGCCCCCAGTTCTTTTTTTAAACGTTTTGTTCCTGTGACTCGGTTTAACCGAGTCACAAGATGAGTGCCAACACTTCCTGGTTTGAAGTGTTGGCAGCCAATCCAATCTCAACACGAGATCGGAAGGGGCGCAGATCCTCCGCGTCCCTTTATATGCAAATTAATATTTCTTTAAATAGCTCAGCAATTACTGAACGGATTCACACCATTTAACAAAAAGCTCGCTTTCTGGACAAACAGCTACCTTTCTGCCAAATTTGGTGTAATTCCGTTCAGCAGTTCAAGCTGTAGCCTTGTTTAAGATTTCCTATGGAAATTAACAGGGTGGAAATGCGTTTTGGAAACCTCCCTTTTTCTCGGCCCCCGCCTGACGGATCACCACAAAACTTTCACGCCAGCAGCAGATGTGATATTCAGACTAGTTTTAAAAAGTTCGCGAAGATTTGTCAAACAACGTCACAGTTATTGGCAAAACAAAAAAATGCTCTTTCTATGGAAACTACATCCTAACTATAAATACCTACTGGATATATATATGCAAGGACGATTTTAGGGTTTAGGATGTGTATAGGATTTTGATAGGCAAGGGAATTTTTAGGGGTTAGGGTGGGGAAGGGTTTTTGGATGGCAAGGGAATTTTTAGGGTTTAGGGTGGGTTACGGTTTTTAGGTGGTAAGGGAATCTTTAGGGTGGGTAAGGGCTTTTGGATGGTACCGAAAATTTTCAGTGTTTAGGGTGGGCAAGGTTTAAGGGTTGATGGTTGTTAAGAAAAAAAAAAATATATATATATATAAATGTATATCTATATATATATATATATATATTTACATGTATATATAACAATATGTATGTGTTTTACATATATATATATATATATATATATATATATATATATATATATATATATATATATATATTCACTGAAAAAACCATAGGTTTTAGGGACAGTTATAGTTAGTTGGACATTTCACTCGTACAAAACCATAGAAATTCCCCGTTATAGTTAGTTCAGCTAACTATAACTCGCGCTCCGCAATGCACTGCTGATGACGTCACATATTACATCACTCATGACATGGTCAGTGACATCACTGATGACATCACTGATGACATCTCAAATGACATCACTGATGACATCACTGATGACATCATCCAGTGACTGTGTGTTTCTGTAAAGTTTAAATATGTTTAATATATATAGGGAAAGGCGTATTGAAGAATGACTGGGTGTATAAGTGTCTGAATGGATGATTTAGTACGTGAGTGACTGACTCTACAAGTGAGTGATTAAATGTATCTTACTGAATGCATGGGTTAGTGACTAAACTGTGTGAATGTCTGTATCCGTCTGTCTGTTGGTTTGTAAGCGGCTGCATGGCTTTCTGAATAGCTACATGAGTGTCTACATGGGTTATTGATTGATTGTCTGAGTATCTGTATGGGTGCCTGAGTGTTTGTGTGGGTGGGGTGTGTGTGACTCTGTGCATAGATGTGTGAGTTGGTGATTCACTGGGTGCATGGTTTCAAGAGTGCATCTGTGATGGACTGTATGGGTGGGTGAGTGTGTGTATGGGTGTGTTAGTGATTGAATGTATATCTCAGTGGTACATGTGTGAGTAACTACATATGTGAAAGGCAGTATATATGTGTTGGAGTATATAAATGGCTATAAGTGAGAGTGTGTGATTGTGAGAGTGGCTGTATGGATGAGTGTGTACTTGTATCAGTGATTGTATAAGAGCGTAAGAATGTGCTAGTATTTGTATGAGTAAGTGAGCTGGTGTGTGTATAACTGTATAGGTGAGTAAATGGGTGTGTGATTAAGTTTTTTGCATGACTGAATAGGTGTGTGAGTACCTCTATGGATGAGTGGCGGTGTGTGAGTGTTTATATAGGTGTATGAGTGCATATGATAGTCCTGTACTGAGTGACTAAGTATGAGTGACTGTACGGGTGAGTGAGTGGATGTGTGTGTAGACCTAAGAATCAGTGAGTGGGTATGTAGTTTTTGATGTTGGAGTGTCTATTGTTTTGAGAATGGCAGTCTGTAATTTAGAGTGGGTGTATCAAAAGTTATATTAGGGTGTGAGAAGATGCATGAAATTATCACATGGATGATGTCATCAGTGATGTCATTTGAGATGTCATCAGTGATGTCATCAGTGATGTCACTGACCATGTCATGAGTGATGTAATATGTGACGTCATCAGCAGTGCATTGCGAGGCGCGAGTTATAGTTAGCTGAACTAACTATAACGGGGAATTTCTATGGTTTTGTACGAGTGAAATGTCCAACTAACTATAACTGTCCCTAAAACCTATGGTTTTTTCAGTGAATTTCAAAGGTTTTTTAAATGCTAATTTCTAACTATAACGTGTCTGAAACCTATGGTTTTTCAGTGAATTTCAAAGGTTTTTAAATGCTAATTTCTAACTATAACGTGCCTGAAACCTATGATTTTTTAAGTGAATTTCAAAGGTTTTTTAAATGCTAGTTTCTAACTATGCCTACAGAGGTAGGACATGTGAAGAAAGAAGAAAAAACGCACAGAAAGAAGCAAAAGATGTGCAGAAAGAACCAACAGAGGAGCAGAAAGAGGCCTTGTTGCAAAATCATCCTGTGCCCACAACTTTTCAGACGGGTACTGGTGGTAACTGACTCTGACTAACCAGAGCAAGTGCTATGCTAAAAGACACTTAGAATACAGTGAAAA
This sequence comes from Calotriton arnoldi, assembly GCA_963921515.1. NCBI lineage: Eukaryota > Metazoa > Chordata > Amphibia > Caudata > Salamandridae > Calotriton > Calotriton arnoldi. The sequence goes on along the minus strand of CAWUFW010001478.1, from coordinate 1,933,577 downwards.
CACCTACATACACTAGGGAACACTATGCGTTGGGGTACCCCTGTGATTAGCATGACCTCCTCTGCAAGTCCCTAGTACATAATAGGGCAGGGGGATTAAAACTACCTCTTAAAAACGCGCTACAGGGCGCGTTTGCACAGTGGTGAAGGGAGGGGGCCTGAGGTGACATGTGTGCAAACGCACCTCGTGGTGCGTTTTAAGTTGCGGGATTAAGTTCCCTTGAATTCTGAGGGTCCCTGGGGCCCAACTAGCCCCCAGGTACCTACAGTTAGGACCACAGAGCTGAGTTGCAGAGAGGCGTTCCGAGGCCACGCACCTTTTTTCACCTCTCTGCAACGCAACTCTGTTGTGCTTACTGAAGGTACCTGGTGGGCTAGTTGGCCCCCAGGGTCCCTCAGGATTCAAAGGGAATTAATTCCCCAACTTAAAACGCACCACAGGGCGTGTTTGCGCACATGTCACCTGAGGCCCCGCCCCTCCCTTCACCACTGTGCAAACGCGCCCCGTGGTGCGTTTTAAGTTGGGGGATTAGGTCACCTTGAATCCTGAGGGTCCCTGGGGCCCAACTTGCCCACTATGTACTTCCAGTAAGCACCACAGGCCTGCGTTGCAACGCCTGTAACAAATTGTGCAGTTGTGTTTAGGTAGTGAAGAGGGTCGTGCTGGGGGTAGTGTTTTAGGGTTTAGGGTAGTGCAGTGGTGTTTGTGTAGTGTAGGGGTCATGCTGGGGGTAGATTTAGGGTTTAGGGTAGTGCAGTGGTGTTTGGATAGTGTAGGGAGTCGTGCTGCGGGAGTGTTTTAGGGTTTAGGGTAGTGCAGTGGTGTTTGGGTAGTGTAGGGGGTCGTGCTGGGGGTAGTGTTTTAGGGTTTAGGGTAGTGCAGTGGTGTTTGGGTAGTGTAGGGGGTCGTGCTGGGGGTAGTGATTTAGGGTAGTGCAGTGGTGTTTGGGTAGTGTAGGGGTACTGCTGGGGGTAGTGTTTTAGGGTTTAGGGTAGTGCAGTGGTGTTTGGGTAGTATAGGGGTACTGCTGGGGGTAGTTTTTAGGGTTTAGGGTAGTGCAGTGGTGTTTGGGTAGTGTAGTGGTTCGTGCTGGGGGTAGTTTTTAGGGTTTAGGGTAGTGCAGTGGTGTTTGTGTAGTGTAGGGGTAGTGTTTTAGGGTTTAGGGTAGTGCAGTGGTGTTTGTGTAGTGTAGGAGGTCGTGTTTTAGGGTTTAGGGTAGTGCAGTGGTCTTTGGGTAGTGTAGGGAGTCGTGCGGGGGTAGTGTTTTAGGGTTTAGGGTAGTGTAGGGGGTCATGCGGGGGTAGTGTTTTAGGGATTAGGGTAGTGCATTGGTGTTTGGGTAGTGTAGGGGGTCATGCGGGGGGTAGTGTTTTAGGGTTTAGGGCAGTGCAGTGGTGTTTGGGTAGTGTAGGGGGTCGTGCTGGGGGAGTGTTTTAGGGTTTAGGGCAGTGCAGTGGTGTTCGGGTAGTGTAGGGGGTCGTGCTGGGGGAGTGTTTTAGGGTTTAGGGCAGAGAAGTGGTGTTCGGGTAGTGTAGGGGGTCGTGCTGGGGGAGTGTTTTAGCGTTTAGGGCAGTGCAGTGGTGTTCGGGTAGTGTAGGGGGTCGTGCTGGGGGTAGTGTTCTAGGGTTTAGGGCAGTGTAGGGGGTAATGCTGGGGGTGGTGTTTTAGGGTTTAGGGCAGTGCAGTGGTGTTCGAGCAGTAAAGGGGGTCGTGCTGGGGGTGGTGTTTCAGGGTTTAGGGCAGTGCAGTGGTGTTCGGGCAGTGTAGGGGGTGGTGTTTCAGGGTTTAGGGCAGTGCAGTGGTGTTCGGGCAGTGTAGGGGTCGTGCAGGGGGTGGTGTTTCAGGGTTTATGGCAGTGGTGTTCAGGCAGTGTAGGGGTCATGCTGGGGGTGGTGTTTCAGGGTTTGGGGCAGTGCAGTGGTGTTCGAGCAGTAAAGGGGTCGTGCTGGGGGTGGTGTTTCAGGGTTTAGGGCAGTGGTGTTCGGGCAGTGTAGGGGGTCGTGCTGGGGGTGGTGTTTCATGGTTTGGGGCAGTGCAGTGGTGTTCGAGCAGTAAAGGGGTCGTGCTGGGGGTGGTGTTTCAGGGTTTAGGGCAGTGCAGTGGTGTTCGGGCAGTGTAGGGGGCGGTGCAGGCGGTGGTGTTTCAGGGTTTAGGGCAGTGCAGTGGTGTTCGGGCAGTGTAGGGGGTCGTGCTGGGGCTGGTGTTTCAGGGTTTAGGGCAGTGCAGTGGTGTTCGGGCAGTGTAGGGGGTCATGCTGGGGCTGGTGTTTCAGGGTTTAGGGCAGTGCAGTGGTGTTCGGGCAGTGTAGGGGGTTGTGCTGGGGCTGGTGTTTCAGGGTTTAGGGCAGTGCAGTGGTGTTCGGGCAGTGTAGGTGGTCGTGCTGGGGCTGGTGTTTCAGGGTTTAGGGTAGTGCAGTGGTGTTCGGGCAGTGTAGGGGGTCATGCTGGGGCTGGTGTTTCAGGGTTTAAGGCAGTGCAGTGGTGTTCGGGCAGTGTAGGGGTCTTGCTGGGGCTGGTGTTTCAGGGTTTAGGGCAGTGCAGTGGTGTTCGGGCAGTGTAGGGGGTCGTGCTGGGGGTGGTGTTTCAGGGTTTACGGCAGTGCAGTGGTGTTCGGGCAGTGTAGGGGGTCATGCTGGGGCTAGTGTTTCAGGATTTAGGGCAGAGCAATGGTGTTCACGCAGTGTAGGGGGTTTTGCTGGAGGTGGTGTTTCAGGGTTTAGGGCAGTGCAGTGGTGTTCGTGCAGTGTAGGGGGTGGTGTTTCAAGGTTTAGGGCAGTGGTGTTCAGGCAGTGTAGGGGGTCTTGCTGGGGTTGATGTTTCAGGGTTTAGGGCAGTGCAGTGGTGTTCGGGCAGTGTAGGGGGTCGTGCTGGGGGTGGTGTTTCAGGGTTTAGGGCAGTGCAGTGGTGTTCCGGCAGTGTAGGGGGTCGTGCTAGGGTTGGTGTTTCAGGGTTTAGGGCAGTGCAGTGGTGTTCGGGCAGTGTAGGGGGTCGTGCTGGGGTGGTGTTTCAGGGTTTAGGGCAGTGCAGTGGTGTTCCGGCAGTGTAGGAGGTCGTGCTGGGGGTGGTGTTTCAGGGTTTAGGGCAGTGCAGTGGTGTTCGGGCAGTGTAGGGTGTTGTGCTGGGGGGTGGTGTTTCAGGGTTTAGGGCAGTGCAGTGGTGTTCGGGCAGTGTAGGGGTCGTGCAGGGGGTGGTGTTTTTAGGGTTTAGGGCAGTGCAGTGGTGTTTGGGCAGTGTAGGGGGTCGTGCAGGGGGTGGTGTTTCAGGGTTTAGGGCAGTGCAGTGGTGTTCGGCCAGTGTAGGTGGTCTTGCTGGGGGTGGTGTTTCAGGCTTTAGTGCTGTGGTGTTCGGGCAGTGTAGGGGGTCTTGCTGGGGCTGGTGTTTCAGGGTTTAGGGCAGTGCAGTGGTGTTCGGGCAGTGTAGGGGGTCGTGCTGGGGCTGGTGTTTCAGGGTTTAGGGCAGTGCAGTGGTTTTCGGGCAGTGTAGGCGGTCGTGCTGGGGCTGGTGTTTCAGGGTTTAGGGCAGTGCAGTGGTGTTCGGGCAGTGTAGGGGGTCGTGCTGGGGCTGGTGTTTCAGGGTTTAGGGCAGTGCAGTGGTTTTCGGGCAGTGTAGGCGGTCGTGCTGGGGCTGGTGTTTCAGGGTTTAGGGCAGTGCAGTGGTGTTCGGGCAGTGTACGGGGTCGTGCTGGGGCTGGTGTTTCAGGGTTTAGGGCAGTGCAGTGGTGTTCGGGCAGTGTAGGGGGTCGTGCTGGGGGTGGTGTTTCAGGGTTTAGGGCAGTGCAGTGGTGTTCGGGCAGTGTAGGGGGTCGTGCTGGGGGTGGTGTTTCATGGTTTAGGGCAGTGCAGTGGTGTTCGGGCAGTGTAGGGGGTCATGCTGGGGGTGGTGTTTCAGGGTTTAGGGCAGTGCAGTGGTGTTCGGGCAGTGTAGGGGGTCTTGCTGGGGGTGTTGTTTCAGGGTTTAGGGCAGTGGTGTTCGGGCAGTGTAGGGGGTCTTGCTGGGGGTGATGTTTCAGGGTTTAGGGCAGTGCTGTGGTGTTCGGGCAGTGTAGGGGGTCTTGCTGGGGGTAGTGTTTCGGGGTTTAGGGCAGTGCAGTGGTGTTCGTGCAGTGTAGGGGGTCGTGCTGGGGGTGGTGTTTCAGGGTTGAGGGCACTGCAGTAGTGTTCGGGCAGTGTAGGGGATCGTGCAGGGGGTGGTGTTTCAGGGTTTAGGGCAGTGCAGTGGTGTTCGGGAAGTGGTGTTTCAGGGTTTAGGGAAGTGGTGTTCGGGAAGTGTAGGGGGTCTTGCTGGGGGTGTTGTTTCAGGGTTTTAGGGCAGTGCAGTGGTGTTCGGGCAGTGTAGGAGGTCTTGCTGGGGGTAGTGTTTCAGGGTTTAGGGCAGTGCAGTGGTGTTCGGGCAGTGTAGGGGGCGTGCTGGGGGTGGTGTTTCAGGGTTTAGGGCAGTGCAGTGGTGTTCGGGCAATGTAGGGGGTCGTGAAGGGGTGGTGTTTCAGGGTTTAGGGCAGTGCAGTGGTGTTCGGGCAGTGTAGGGGGTCGTGCTAGGGTTGGTGTTTCAGGGTTTAGGGCAGTGCAGTGGTGTTCGGGCAGTGTAGGGGTCGTGCAGGGGCTGGTGTTTCAGGGTTTAGGGCAGTGCAGTGGTCTTCGGGCAGTGTAGGGGGTCGTGCTGGGGGTAGTGTTTTAGGGTTTAGGGTAGTGCAGTGGTGCTTGTGTAGTGTAGGGGGTCGTGCTGGGGGTAGTGTTTTAGGGTTTAGGGTAGTGCAGTGGTGTTTGTGTAGTGTAGGGGGTCATGTTTTAGGGTAGTGCAGTGGTGTTTGGGTAGTGTAGGGGGTCGTGCTGGGGGTAGTGTTTTAGGGTTTAGGGTAGTTCAGTGGTGCTTGTGTAGTGTAGGGGGTCGTGCTGGGGGTAGTGTTTTAGGGTTTAGGGTAGTGCAGTGGTGTTTGTGTAGTGTAGGGGGTCATGTTTTAGGGTAGTGCAGTGGTGTTTGGGTAGTGTAGGGGGTCGTGCTGGGGGTAGTGTTTTAGGATTTAGGTTAGTGCAGTGGTGTTGGGGTAGTGTTTTAGGGTTTAGGGTAGTGCAGTGGTGTTTGTGTAGTGTAGGGGGTCATGCTGGGGGTAGTGTTTTAGGGTTTAGGATAGTGCAGTGGTGCTTGTGTAGTGTAGGGCGTTGTGCTGGGGGTAGTGTTTTAGGGTTTAGGGTAGTGCAGTGGTGTTTTTGTAGTGTAGGGGGGGTCATGTTTTAAGATGCAACGCTCCAATACCTGACCAGTCTGCACTACATAAAACTGCAAAAAACTAAAAATAAAAAGTGTTTGCACACTTTTGTCATTGGGCTATATGTGGGCTACATCTGGGTAATATTTGTGCTACATTTGGGCTCTTTTTTCACTGGTGGCCATCTTGGAAGACTTCTTTGATTTGAAGTTTCCTAATTTCCTCATTTACTGCAGTCTCCTCAGTAGGAAATGCTTTCAGTTTTTTACTTTGATTCCATCAAGAAGGCATTCAGATGTGTCACACATTTGCCATAAATTCAGAATGTTAGCACTCTAGTTGTTCATTAGATCACTGTAGTAAAGCTACTGCTCACCAAGGAGTTAACTGGAAGTCTACTGCTGGTATTGAAAGTGATTGTTTCAGTCTGCATGTCAGAATTTTCTAATGAAATAGAAGAGGATTTGAGATCTCACTTAAAACATGCACTAAATTTTCTTTTGCAGCACTAACCATAATTTCTATGGCAAAATGAACCCCCTCATTTTGTTCCTTTTTAAATTAAATGTTTTAAGTGTTACCAGTTTATTCCAATCAAGATGGCTTCCGGTGTGCCATACTTTTAACATAAGTAAGGCTGTTAGCACTCTAGTTGTTCTTTAGAACACTCTGGGAAGCTGCAGTAGAACACAAAGGCATCAACTGACAGGCTGCTCCTGTTGAAATATAACAGGAAGATATTTGAGATCTCACTTAAAACATGTCCTAATTTTTCTTTCTACAGCACTAACCATAATTTCTATGGCAAAATGAACCCCGTCATTTTGTTCCTTTTTAAATTAAATTTTTTAAGTGTTACCAGTTTATTCCAATCAAGATGGCTTCAGGTATGCCATACTTTTGTCATAAGTAAGACTGTTAGCGCTCTAGTTGTTCTTTAGAACACTCTGGGAAGCTGCAGTAGAACACAAAGGCATCAACTGACAAGCTGCTCCTGTTGAAATATAACAGGAAGATATTTGAGATCTCACTTAAAACATGTCCTAATTTTTCTTTCTACAGCACTAACCATAATTTCTATGGCAAAATGAACCCCGTCATTTTGTTCCTTTTTAAATTAAATTTTTTAAGTGTTACCAGTTTATTCCAATCAAGATGGCTTCAGGTGTGCCATACTTTTGTCATAAGTAAGGCTGTTAGCACTCTAGTTGTTCTTTAGAACACTCTGGGAAGCTGCAGTAGAACACAAAGGAATCAACTGACAGTCTCTGCCCTTGTTGGATGTACATGTTTTACTGAGAATGTCAGACTTCATTCTCACATGACTGAGAAAGATAATGTGAATTTACAGAAAATATGCTCTCATTTTAGCTTCTGGAGCACCTTCCAAAACTGTATGGGACAAGCATGTGAAAAAAGTTTTCTCTCAAACATGATTCATGATATCCCAGCAGAAGGTTTTTCACAGGGTAAAATCACCTAGAACACACCACAATTCCTGAAATTAGTATGGTACCATCAACAAATGAATTCTAATGTAACTAAAGTCTGTTATCACCCTTTATAGTTCTCCTTTTGGTAACCCTCAAAATCTTCGATTCACTACAATGCATTTCAATGGGGTACTATCATTTATATTGGTCCCAAGATGGCTGCCAGCAATTCCAGGATGAAGTGCTGACAGCCAATCAGATCTCACGATGACATGTGTGGTTAGGCTCCGCCCAGATATATATGTGTTTTTACTTTTGATTTTCTCAGCAACTACTGAACGGATTTACACCATTTAACAAAAGGGTTCTTTCTGAACCAAGAACTACCTCTTTGCCAAATTTGGTGTAATTCCGTTCAGCAGTTCGGGCTGTAGCCTTGCATAAAGTTTCCTCTGGGAAATTGATTTTTTGACTCTTATTTTTTTAATTTCTCCGTAACTACTGAACGGATTTACACCATTTAACAAAAAGGGTTCTTTCTGAACCAAGAACTACCTCTTTGCCAAATTTTGTGTAATTCCGTTCAGCAGTTCGGGCTGTAGCCGTCTCTAAAGTTTCCTATGGGAAAATGAATGGGGAAAACACGTTTTGGGACCCCCTTTTTTCTCGGCCCCTGCTTTACGAATCACCCCGAAACTTTCAGGGTAGGAGCGGACCGGAGCGGGCCATAAAGTTTGACAATTTCGCGAAGATTCGTCAACCGACGCAAGAGTTATTTCAAATAGAATGTTGCGGATTTCCTATGGAAAATAGGTCCTAACTATAACTATCTACTGGCGACCGCCAGTAGATAATATATATATATATACGTTGTGTCCCTCCGGTTCTTTCCCTGGTGGAGTGAATCTTTGTGTGCATATATATATATATATATATATATATATATATGTTTTTTTATATGTTTAAATACATTAGAAAGAGCAAGGATCAAAAAGAGCTCGTTCTTCTCCCCTAAATAATCAACTTCAACAATACGTACGGGCTCATGAAATACAAACTGCATTCAAAATCAATTGTGTGAGAGAAAAAACGTTAGGTTTTTTAGAAGAACCCCAACCCACCAACCTAGTTGGTGGCATTCTTCATCATCGGGTTCCCACCTAGGGTGCTGAGTGCATCCTAGGTGTGCTTCAACGCCTTATTACTGGGAGTGGGATTTTATTGTGACAATTTGTGACAGAAGGTGATTTAAAACTGTCTCCAGGATCCCCCTCCTAGCCAGGGGAATTTTAATAATGTGTTCTTGGGGCAGGACTAAAAATGAACTGCGGATGTGAGGGAGATATGATTGATCTCGCACATCGTGAGACAGGTCTACATGTTTTAGCCAACTGGATTGGATTAGAAAGGCTTTCTTCAGGACCAACAGTGACGGGCCAAAAAGAAGGAGTGGGCCCTTTGAGGTCTGAGTGCACACATGATAAGGTGTGGAAAATAGTGGAGATGTTATCTCTGTTTCTGGGATGAAACAGTGACTTACGGTTTTCACCCAGAACGGTGTACCTGTAAGGAAAAATGTGACAAGATGATTGGTAGTCACAAAACACGGTTATTGGAAATGCAGTACTAGGTATAGTGCACCCATGCAGTGTCATATATACCTGAATTGCGCCCCCCTCCCATAACATAATTGTGTATGCCTTGAGGACGTTGTGGTCCCGGGGCTGAATATGGCCCACTTCAATATGCTTTTCTGTCCCCGGGGAGGTAGTAGACCCCGGGTCCCTACATAACAATGGAATGGGGTTTGTGTGGCACCCTCTCAAAATTTTGAATTAAGGCCCTAGGAGGTGATGGTCCCCAGGGCTCTTAGGAGCTTAGGAAGGGGCCATGCAGCCCCTCCAATTAAAAGTTGAAACAGCCTGTCCCAGTGAGTTGTCAGTCCCCAGGGCTCAAACTGCCCTTGGGGAGAGGGGCTGCATACCCCCCTCCCCATTATTTATATTTAAATATGCCCCCGGGACAAGGCTCACACTAGGGCTAAGTTTTAGGTCTCCAGCGATTCTTTTTTTTTTTGCTGCGTAGTCGAGTATCTTTGCAATTTCACAGATTTTTTTTTTAATGAGAAATGCTTTTGGCCCTGAGGGACGCTAGCACCAGGGCTAAGTGGTCCGGGTATTCCTACCCTGCCCCCTTTTCTTTATTTTTACTTATTGTTTGGGACTGGCTGAGGCCGAGTCCAAAGATGGCTGCCAACACTTCCTGGGTGATATATATTCACTGAAAAAAAACAAAAGTTACGGAGATGTTATGCTTAGGTTAGGATTTCACTTGTACAAAACCAGTGAAATACAGCAGTAATAGTTGCCTGAGCTAAACTCAACTTACGCCCCCGCAATGCACTGCTTATGACCTCACATATTACATCACTCATGACATGGTCAGTGACATCACTGATGACATCTCAAATGACATCACTCATGACATCACTGATGACATCATCCACAGAACCACTCACTCACCCACACAACCACTCACACACCACGACTGCCAGTAGGTAATATATATATATAAATATATACACACACATATATATGTGTGAGAGTGTGCGCACGTGTGTGTGTGCGTGTGTGAAGCCTTTATATCTATATATGTATATATATATATATATATATATATATATCAAAAAAACATCTTCTTCCGTAAAAGTAGACAAGGGGACACAGCAGGGCTTTTGAAGACACCGTTTATTCAGAATTCTGGCATGACGCGTTTCGGCGAAAGCCTTTCTCAAATGCCTTGGGTGCTTGAGGTTTCATTTCACTCGTTTATATTTGGCCCATCCCTCTAAAGTAGCGTGGGACACACCTGAGCCAAATTTCTTCAGAGAACACTCAAGCAGTTCAGTGTTCGAAGACTGCAAATCCCATCATGCAGTTTGTTCCTAGCGCTAATGAGTGTCTCTTTCAGCCTAATTTTTATATTACTCCAACTGAGAGGCTGATTTCGAATGTGGTCAGGCTGAAACTGTGGCACTGTGCTGGGAAACAAACAATCTCTAAGCCCTCACTTCCAGCCACACATTCCCGCTGGTAGCATGCCTGGAGACGCCGGTTCCAGTAACTACGTCTCTCCATGTGGTCATGGACTGTCGGATGACAGCAGATCCCCTGCTTCCTTGGGATGGACGGCGGTCCAGGTAAAAGCCACTGTACCTAGAACTCTTTTGGAAGGGTCCCCATTGCGTGACACTGGCTACACGCTAATTATCAAAAAAACATCTTCTTCCGTGAAAGCAGACAAGGGGACACGGCGGGGCTTTTGAAGACACCGTTTATTCAGAATTCTGGCATGACGCGTTTCGGCGATAGCCTTTCTCAAATGCCTCGGGTGCTTAAGGTTTCATTTCACTCGTTTATATTTGGCCCATCCCTCTAAAGTAGCGTGGGGCACACCTGAGTCACATTTCCTCAGAGAACACTCAAGCAGTTCAGTGTTCGAAGACTGCAAATCCCATCATGCAGTTTGTTCGTAGCGCTAATGAGTGTCTCTTTCAGCCTGATTTTTGTAATACTCCAAGTGAGAGGCTGATTTCGAATGTGGTCAGGCTGAAACCATAGCACTGTGCTGGGAAACAAACAGTCTCTGAGCCCTCACTTCCAGCCACACATTCCCGCTGGCAGCATGCCTGGAGACGCCGGTTCCAGTAACTACGTCTCTCCATGTGGTCATGGACTGTCAGATGACAGCAGATCCCCTGCTTCCTTGGGATGGGCGGCGGTCCAGGTAAAAGCCACTGTACCTAGAACTCTTTTGGAAGGGTCCCCACTGTGTGCCACTGGCTGCACGCTAAATATCAAAAAAACATCTTCTTCCGTGAAAGCAGACAAGGGGACACGGTGGGGCTTTGAAGACACCGTTTATTCAGAATTCTGGCATGACGCGTTTCGGCGATAGCCTTTCTCAAATGCCTCGGGTGCTTAAGGTTTCATTTCACTCGTTTATATTTGGCCCATCCCTCTAAAGTAGCGTGGGGCACACCTGAGTCACATTTCCTCAGAGAACACTCAAGCAGTTCAGTGTTCGAAGACTGCAAATCCCATCATGCAGTTTGTTCATAGCGCTAATGAGTGTCTCTTTCAGCCTGATTTTTGTAATACTCCAAGTGAGAGGCTGATTTCGAATGTGGTCAGGCTGAAACCATAGCACTGTGCTGGGAAACAAACAGTCTCTGAGCCCTCACTTCCAGCCACACATTCCCGCTGGCAGCATGCCTGGAGACGCCGGTTCCAGTAACTACGTCTCTCCATGTGGTCATGGACTGTCAGATGACAGCAGATCCCCTGCTTCCTTGGGATGGGCGGCGGTCCAGGTAAAAGCCACTGTACCTAGAACTCTTTTGGAAGGGTCCCCACTGTGTGCCACTGGCTGCACGCTAAATATCAAAAAACATCTTCTTCCGTGAAAGCAGACAAGGGGACACGGCGGGGCTTTGAAGACACCGTTTATTCAGAATTCTGGCATGACGCGTTTCGGCGATAGCCTTTCTCAAATGCCTCGGGTGCTTAAGGTTTCATTTCACTCGTTTATATTTGGCCCATCCCTCTAAAGTAGCGTGGGGCACACCTGAGTCACATTTCCTCAGAGAACACTCAAGCAGTTCAGTGTTCGAAGACTGCAAATCCCATCATGCAGTTTGTTCGTAGCGCTAATGAGTGTCTCTTTCAGCCTGATTTTTGTAATACTCCAAGTGAGAGGCTGATTTCGAATGTGGTCAGGCTGAAACCATAGCACTGTGCTGGGAAACAAACAGTCTCTGAGCCCTCACTTCCAGCCTCACATTCCCGCTGGCAGCATGCCTGGAGACGCCGGTTCCAGTAACTACGTCTCTCCATGTGGTCATGGACTGTCGGATGACAGCAGATCCCCTGCTTCCTTGGGATGGGCGGCGGTCCAGGTAAAAGCCACTGTACATAGAACTCTTTTGGAAGGGTCCCCATTGCGTGACACTGGCTGCACGCTAAATATCAAAAAACATCTTCTTCCGTGAAATGTAGACAAGGGGACACGGCGGGGCTTTGAAGACACCGTTTATTCAGAATTCTGGCATGACGCGTTTCGGCGATAGCCTTTCTCAAATGCCTCAGGTGCTTGAGGTTTCATTTCACTCGTTTATATTTGGCCCATCCCTCTAAAGCAGCGTGGGACACACCTGAGCCAAATTTCTTCAGAGAACTCTCAAGCAGTAAGACTGCAAATCCCATCATGCAGTTTGTTTGTAGCGCTAATGAGTGTCTCTTTCAGCCTAATTTTTATATTACTCCAAGTGAGAGGCTGATTTCGAATGTGGTCAGGCTGAAACCGTGGCACTGTGCTGGGAAACAAACAGTCTCTAAGCCCTCACTTCCAGCCACACATTCCCGCTGGTAGCATGCCTGGAGACGCCGGTTCCAGTAACTACTTCTCTCCATGTGGTCATGGACTGTCGGATGACAGCAGATCCCCTGCTTCCTTGGGATGGACGGCGGTCCAGGTAAAAGCCACTGTACCTAGAACTCTTTTGGAAGGGTCCCCATTGTGTGACACTGGCTACACGCTAATTATCAAAAAAACATCTTCTTCCGTAAAAGTAGACAAGGGGACACAGCGGGGCTTTTGAAGACAACGTTTATTCAGAATTCTGGCATGACGCGTTTCGGCGATAGCCTTTCTCTCTATATATATATATACATACACAAAGGCCTTATACTTACATGCTAAATACTTACTTTTTCATTGTAAAGGCATGCTTGGTAAAGGCATATGCGTGGTAAAGACGTTCATTGTAAAGGCATGCATGGTAAAGATGCAGTCATTGTAATGACCTCATTGTTAAGGCATGCATTGTAATGGCATGCGTGGCTTCGTCATACAACATTTTAGCATAGGTAAGCAGTGGTAAAATGTAGCAAGCAAGCAAAAACGAGCAATTGTGGTGAAGGCAAAACATTTGGGAGAATACCACCCAAAGGTGTCAGCACTAGCAAAGCCTTAGAAAAGGTTTTCAATCTCAGATCCAATTTGTGGACCAAAAAGAATTCCTCCTTCTCAATGTGAATAAAAGAAATAAATGCAAGGGGGGTTTTATATCCGCAGCAAAAGTATTACCATAAGTAACATTTACTGATTGTCCTCATGAGAGTTTTAATGCAAAGCAGTCTGCACTGGTAGTTCAAACGTTACTAATAAACCCATGCCACGAAAGCAATCAATTCAGCCAAATGTATCAACACTAGTTGAAAAAACCAATAGAACAACTGACTTCATTATGTTGTATTATCTGCAGTCTGCCAGCTTCACAAGGAAGCAACACAGGCAAGGCATGTTTTGCAGCCCTGGGAGAAGCAGAACACCCTGAGGTCCACACACAGCAGTTCTAAGAGACAGCATACATCAATAGGAATGCCTTAATAAGAGGACTCCTGCTGGTACTTTCAAAAGACAGTTCTCTAAGCACTGTCTTCAAATAAGAGATGTTCTTGAAAGTGTTGTAAACATGTTTTGTTTGTTTTTGGTGAACAAAAGATGTAACTCCTCTTTAGATATAACGTGGCGTTATTGTTTGCAAATGAATTGTGTCAGGGACAATGTGAAGCGTGTGCCACTTCTGCAAAGGACAATGCTGTACGGGCTGCTCCTTTTGCAGTGTTCGTGTACAATAGAAGCTATTACCAAGCATTGATTATCCCGTCATAGACAAGCACAGTGCCAGTTTAAGGAATGAAGCCTGCTCCCTGGTTCTGATAGCAATAGCCTATTTCACCTCATCAGAAAGAGGTGGTCATGTCCGGGATTGAGACAAGTATTGATTTGTGGTGGCAACATAACACTTTGAGAGGGCTGATGGAAGGGAGATACTTTTCTAATCAGATTCAACGTCTGGATCCCGCTTGCGCAGTGTTTGTTACCGTTGAGGCATGGTCATGTGAAGAGACATAGAGATTGGAAAATGTTGTCTTCATGCACTCATCAGCTTTCGATTGTGTTTTCGTTTGTGTTCGCTGTGCTTTAGGATTTGCCCTTAAAGTACCAACATGTTTGCTCTAAAATAAAATTGAATTATACACCGCAGACCAGATTTGGTTGAATGGTCATATGCATGATACATACACAGCTTTGTACATTGATGATATACATGACACCATGAGAGAGCATGCCACAATGGGACAGTGAAGGTGTTTTTTGCATTGCCCAGTACATCTGTTCTAGAGGGACTACATCAAGGGGCTTGCTTATCCTTCAAAACTTGATTATTCCCGGTACTCCTAGGAGAATCAGAGATTCTATAGCTCTAAGCAATTTGCAGCAGATTTAAGTTCCACCTCAGGAGCCAGCTGGTGGAAGTGGGTCCAGCTGTTTTGCCCCAACTCAGGCAGAAACCAAATGCATTGGCTCTGCTTTATTCTCCCACCAACACCAGCTCCAACATTTAATGGCTATACAATGGATTTGCCTAATGCTGTGAGTGGCAATGTCCCTCTGTTTTTTTGTGTGATGTGGCAGAGCACACCCTGTCTGTCAGAGAATCTGTTCATGGCTTAGCTGTATGGGGAGCACAGCCAGCCGATGAAGACAATACTAGAGATGGGGTGATAGTCAGTGGCGGCTTCTCCAATTATGGGTGGTGAGGCAATGTGGGGCAACACGAACGCAAACAGGGGGGGGTCGGAGTGAGCGGAAAATAATAATAAATCACAATGCTGCTGTCATGCTGGTAATACCAGCATGACAGCAGCGCTGTGAGTAGCCTGAGTGGGCCTACTTGATGGTCACTCACTCCCAGGGAGCCTGGGGCTTTTCTACAACCTAGCTGTTGCAACACAGCTGGGTTGGAGAGACATGAGTGCGAATGTATGTTTGGCCGGCTTAGGATGGCCGGTCAAACATACATGCGCACTTACAACTGTCTAACTCTCCTCCCTAAAGCGTGACGCTCGGCAGGATGGGCCCACCCCGCCCTAACATCAGCTGGCAGTAATGAAAAATGAAATGATAATAAAATGGTTTTATTATCATTTTATTTTTCAGTGGGGCGACGCGCCTCTGCCATAAAGGAGGAGCCACTCCTAGTGATAGTCTCGGCAAGCACTATAGGAGTATGTGAGTTCAGAGAGTTAATTTTGCATTCTCTTCCTTTGCATACCCTAGTGAGCGATCGAGTAATGCCACTCACAGGATATTGCCACCATCCGTGGGTCCCTACAGCCCATTATGTAATAATATTTCTAGTTTAAGTTCATGTTCTGATACTGATTTCATTAGATCTGATGTTGTCATTGGCCACAAGTAAGAAAGGCATGAATCCATATGAAGGATTCGTCTAATGTTGTATTAATATTCTTAACCTCAGAACACCATATGAAGAGCACTGGATATTGAATGCAAACCAGTAGATTGTAAATGCAATGTGAACTTCTGATATTTGGAGGTTATAACCACTCTCATTTCTAATTCTGTTTCTAAAGTATTTATATTTTAATCTGAGGCTCCAAGTGCTGAATATGACTTCCCATATTTTGAAAAATATAAGCAAAACCGTTTTTCTTAACCCTCGAAGATTATTCATCTTGCAAAAATTACCTGACAGTTACTTCCACAAACTAGTGGGAAAATAGTTCATTACTCTGCCACCTACCTGAGCTCTTGTCATCTTCATAAAGGGATGTAGGATGTTTTCAGTGATTTACACAGTCAGATGTGATTCATGAGCTGGTGAGACACCTATATAACATACCATTTTGTAGTAAAGTATGGATTTGCTTGGGGTTGCTGTGTAAGAGATGTCTGTTGCTATCCAAGTTAATTGTACTTATTTTATCGCTCTCAACAGGATGAAAGGTGGAGCGCATTCACCAGGATTCAAAATTGTGATAATGGAATTTTTCAGTGGAGGCATTAGTTCACCAAGCCAGAAAAATATAAAGTTGGAGGCTAAAAATTAAGTTGATATGCTCAGACTGATTTATGTGAGCAGTCAAAACACATGCATGCAACAGAATATAATATAGAGGATGGGTGATCTCAGTTGAATTTAGAAATGCTCCAGCCTTCCCATTAAAATCATAATTTTGATTTTTAAATTCCTTTGAGAATTAAATAAAATATGACACCATTCGTCTATTTCTTTAGTGAACACTTGTGTCTGTAATTTTGTGTATTTTTTTGCGATTCAAATCAACAAAATTGTTTAGCCCAGGGTCCCTGGCTTGCAGTAATGACTCAGTGGGGGTCCCCGGATTCCAGTAATGATTAAGTGGGATCCACAGAATTCAAAAGGTAAAGAACCACTGCACTAAGCCATTAGACTGAGTCTGAAATGTGGGGAACAGATCTATACCTGACTCCTCAACACAGCTATTTAATTCATAGCACAGCTGTTGGTTAGAGAGGAGCTTGCCCTAAGGTGGGACTGAGCTCCAGGAAGCTGCAAGATTTCAAGGGGTAAGCAGACTAAGAAAAAGAAACAGATAAATGGGGGTTGACAGCAATCAACTGGTACCAGAGTGGCTGCGTAATAAATGTATGAGAGTAAAAGTAAGATAGAATTCATGAGTAGCAGTCCCAGGATATGTAGAGTGAAAGGAGAGTTAGTAAAGTTTCCTAATGGGTGACTCTGTTCTTTATCCTTTCTGTGTAGTTAAGGTTTGATAGTGTGAAGATGATTCAGAGATTTGAGCCATGTTATGATGTTTCTAGTGTGGACTGTACTAAGGGTCACAATGGTGGATAGTGATGGCAGTTTGAAGAATTACACCACTTTACTAAAACTCTCAGTGCTTAGAAGAATGACATTTGTGGACCCTAAAGAAAACACACGCCTGGAATGAGATTCTCTAGAAGTTTTAAGAATCGCAAGAAAAATAAGCACATAGTGAAGGAAGGTGAGATCGGACAACGGGTTGTCAGTAGTCCTAGGGATGTTCGCTCCATTTAATGAGGGAGTGGTCTTTGATGTCTGCCTGTGTGTGTAAGTGCCTTGAAGGAACCTAAAGGCAACCTATTTGTGTGATAGAAAACACTTGAAATTTCATCGCAATGCTCTAGAGCACATAACACGTAAGACTTGCACAGTTTGGCTTCACTCAATTTGACTAACACAGACAGTAGCCATTTTAGAAGATTTTTTTAAAGAGGGAAGCTCTTTTCAAGTGGTCTGACATTTAAGTTGAAGACTAATGACCCAGCCGATTGACAAACAGTCATGGTCATTGGAATTATGAAGGAACGGAGACCAAATTATACAGCATGGCTGACAAATTGCGGTGCAATAAAGAGCTAAATCATGTGGCATAACGTGCCGCATTCTATGGCATTATTATTTTCCTGTTTCCTCATTCTTACAGACGTAGATACCTTCTGGGCAAATTAATCACCTCATTAGTACCAATTTACCCTTTCATCCATTTGAGCTGAAAATAATTTTTTATGTTGAAATCTGAAATTATACAGCAAATTGTGGATTATGTGACTGATGTGATAAATCCGTTACTATGCAGAGAATGCCTCAGCCACAGAATCTCGTAATTCCAGTGAACCTGCATGTTACATTGTGGCCCCTAAGCCCACATACTAAATAAATGAACGCACAAGGGTGCATGACTCAATCAATCAATCAATCAATCAATCAATCAGGGGTTTATAAAGCGTGCTACTCACCCATGAGGGTCTCAAGGCGCTGGGGGGGGGCAGCTCCAGATCAGTCGAAGAGCCAGGTCTTGAGGTCCTTCCTGAAAGTGTGCAGGGTCGGGGAGCGTCTGATGCTCACAGGGAGCTCGTTCCAGGTCTTGGCTGCGATGTAGGAGAAGGCTCTCCCGCCTGCTCTGTTTCTGCGGATGCGGGGGACCTCTGCCAGGGCGAGGTCGGCGGAGCGGAGGTTCCTTTTGGGTACGTGGAAGGAGACTCTCTCGTTGAGGTACTTGGGTTCGATGTTGTTGAGGGATTTGTAGGTGTGAATGAGGAGCTTGAAGGTGACCCTCTTCTCAACGGAGAGCCAGTGGAGGTCTCGTAGGTGTTGAGTCATGTGCTCGTGACATGGTGTTCCGAGGACGAGTCTGGCTGCGGCGTTCTAGATGGTTTGGAGTTTGTGTAGAAGAGTTCTGTTGATTCCGGCGTATAGGGCGTTGCCGTAGTCCAGTCTGCTGGTTATGAGCGCGTGGGTGACAGTCCTTCTGCAATCGGGGAGGATCCATTTGAAAGTCTTGCGGAGGATGCGCAGGCAGCTGAAACTGGTGGAAGCGACGGCGTTGATCTGGCGGTTCATGGAGAGGGAGGAGTCGAGGATGATGCCGAGGTTTCGAGCGTGGTCTGTAGGGGTGGGTGGCTTCCCGAGGGCGGAGGGCCACCAGGTGTTGTCCCAGGTGGAGGTGCAGGGGCCGAGGATGAGGACCTCGGTTTTCTCTGAGTTGAGCTTCAAGCAGCTGTCTTTCATCCAAGCTGCAACGTCCTTCATTCCTTCGTGGAAGCAGAGTCTGGTGTCTTCGGGATTCTTCGTGAGCGAGAGGATGAGCTGGGTGTCGTCGGCGTAGGATACTATGCTGAGTCCATGCTAAGCCCACATACTAAATAAATGAAGGCACAAGGGTGCATGACTCAATCAATCAATCAGGGATTTATAAAGCGTGCTACTCACCCGTGAGGGTCTCAAGGCACTGGGGGGGGCAGCTTCAGATCAGTCGAAGAGCCAGGTCTTGAGGTCCTTCCTGAAAGTGTGCAGGGTCGGGGAGCGTCTGATGCTCACAGGGAGCTCGTTCCAGGTCTTGGCTGCGATGTAGGAGAAGGCTCTCCCGCCTGCTCTGTTTCTGCAGATGCGGGGGACCTCTGCCAGGGCGAGGTCGGCGGAGCGGAGGTTCCTATTGGGTACGTGGAAGGAGACTCTCTCGTTGAGGTATTTGGGTCCGATGTTGTTGAGGGATTTGTAGGTGTGAATGAGGAGCTTGAAGGTGACCCTCTTCTCAACGGGGAGCCAGTGGAGGTCTCGTAGGTGTTGAGTCATGTGCTCGTGACATGGTGTTCCGAGGACGAGTCAGGCTGCGGCGTTCTGGATGGTTTGGAGTTTGTGTAGAAGAGTTCTGTTGATTCCGGCGTATAGGGCGTTGCCGTAGTCCAGTCTGCTGGCTATGAGCACGTGGGTGACAGTCCTTCTGCAATCGGGGAGGATCCATTTGAAAGTCTTGCGGAGGATGCGCAGGCAGTTGAAACTGGTGGAAGCGACGGCGTTGATCTGGCGGTTCATGGAGAGGGAGGAGTCGAGGATGATGCCGAGGTTTCGAGCGTGGTCTGTAGGGGTGGGTGGCTTCCCGAGGGCGGAGGGCCACCAGGTGTTGTCCCAGGTGGAGGTGCAGGGGCCGAGGATGAGGACCTCGGTTTTCTCTGAGTTGAGCTTCAAGCAGCTGTCTTTCATCCAAGCTCCAACGTCCTTCATTCCTTCGTGGAAGCAGAGTCTGGTGTCTTCGGGATTCTTCGTGAGCGAGAGGATGAGCTGGGTGTCGTCGGCGTAGGAAACTATGCTGAGTCCATGCTGTCTGACGATGGCGGCGAGGGGGCCCATGTAGATGTTGAAAAGCGTCGGGCTGAGCGATGATCCTTGGGGTACTCCGCAGTTGATGTCAGTGGGTTCGGAGAGGAAGGGAGGGAGTCTGATCCTCTGGGTTCTGCCGGAGAGGAAGGAGTGGATCCAGTCGAGGGCGGCTCCTTGTATCCCTGCGTCGTGAAGTCTGGCTGCGAGCGTGCGATGTGAGACGGTGTCGAAGGCTGCGGAAAGGTCTAGAAGGATGAGGGCCGCGGTGTGTCCCTGGTCGAGTAGTATGCGGATGTCGTCAGTGGCGGTGAGGAGGGCGGTCTCGGTGCTGTGGTTGCTGCGGAATCCAGATTGTGAGGCGTCAAGGATGGAGTTCTCTTCGATGAAGGTGGTCAGCTGGGCGTTTACGAGTCTCTCGGTGACTTTGGCCGCGAAGGGGAGGAGAGAGATGGGCTGGTAGTTTTTCAGGTCCGTTGGGTCGGCCGTTGGCTTCTTGAGGAGGGGTTTAACCTCCGCCCGCTTCCAGTCATCTGGGAAGGTGCCGGATCTGAAGGAGGCGTTGATGGTCCGTCCTAGTTCGGGTGCGATGGCGGCGGCGGCGGCCCTGTGGAATATGTGCGGTGGGCAGGGGTCCGTTGGGGCCCCAGAGTGGGTTTTCTTCATGGTCGCAGTGATGTGTTCGATGGTGGCGGGATTCCAGGTCGTGATGGTTGGCTTATCTGTGGTGGCGGAGAGGGGGGTGGTGTCCGGCATCTGTTCGCTGAAGTTGTCGTAGAGGGCCTTGATCTTCAGATGGAAGTAGGAGCTGAGCTTGTCGCAGAGATCCTGGGAAGGTGTGACGTCCGTGGCTTCGCTGGGGGGTTTGGTGAACTGCTGTATGACGTTGAACAGTTCCTTGGCGTTGGCCGCATTGGTCTGGACATT
The DNA here is from genome assembly GCA_963921515.1 of Calotriton arnoldi. NCBI lineage: Eukaryota > Metazoa > Chordata > Amphibia > Caudata > Salamandridae > Calotriton > Calotriton arnoldi. The sequence continues at coordinate 1,913,462 of CAWUFW010001478.1, read as the reverse complement.
GTCTCTTATGAAGGTCCGTTTGGTGTCTCTTATGCGCTGGTGGTATTCCTTCAGGGTGCTCCTGTGGTTGTTCCGTGCTTCCGTGGTTTTCTGGTTTCACCAGGTTTTCTCTAGGCGTCTGCAGGAGCGCCTGGCTTCTTGAAGTTCTGTGGTGAACCAGGCGGCCTTCAGAGGGCGTTGTTTGGCGGGGTGGCGGAGGGGTGCGTGCTTGTCGGCGCAGCCGGAGATCCAGCGGTGAAATTCTTTGGCTGCGGAGTTGGTGTCGGTCGTGGCGCTGGGGGGGTCTTGGAGGAGGGTGCTGTTGAGGAGTTCCTCTGTGACCTTGCTCCAGTTCCTTCGTGGCAGGCACGGGGCGGGCTTGGGTGCGGAGGTGGTGTTGAAGGTGAAATGGATGCAGTGGTGGTCCGTCCAGGGGGGCTGGGTGGTGTGGCTGAAGCGGATGTTTGTTCCTCCTGCGAAGATGGGATCGAGGGTGTGTCCAGCTCTGACTCAACTTTGGCTCTTTCTCTGGGCCTTTTTATTGACAGGATCACTTTACTGGTAGTGCCTGTAATGGATGGGTGTTGGGTGTGTGTATGTACGGCCCCCTGGGAGGGGCTTTCTCGTTCTGTGACCATCAGGGCACCACGTTGCATATCATGTGCCCTTTTCAAAGTAAAACACAACAACTTTTTATCCCAGGTACTTCTACGTCCTGTAGAGACGCTGCACTTCAGCTTATCTTTGCCTGCATTTCTTATCATCGCCCAATTTAATATGAATTCAGAGAGAAAAGCTAAGACCCTTTAAGTACCATACATACACCATGTTTAAACTGATCATTCAAGGTGTTTCGATAAAAGGTGTCCTTGGAACGCAATTGCCCTTTGCGTGCATCAATAAAGCGCAATCTTGCTAATGTGATTGCTTTGAGCATTAAGTATGAGGAGCTGCCAAATCACCTGATCTCACCCACTTAGATTGTCCTCCGACAAGAAACGTTGGATGAAAGAGAACATATCTGTCCTCATCAATTTCATTTCCCCTTTTCTATGTCTACTAATAGCCGTCATCTGGTCCATTCATATTATGAAACAAACAATTTCAATGGTAGTTATTTTCAGTGGCATCTCTTGAAACATTTTCCGCATGTTAAGTGTTTTAAGCACTTGCCACGTAATCCACCATCTTAGCTTGCAGATTTCAATGAATACTTTGTTTCTATCTTGAATGAAACATTAGTTTAACCCCTTGACCGCGATCGGAATTCCGCTCCTGTGCTGGACATTCCGATCGCGGATGTGGTCATGACGAGCTCAGCTCGTCATGCGCACAGCGCGACCGTGCAGCATGACGAGCTCAGCTCGTCACGAGCATCGAAGGGGTTAAAAAGCATCACACATGGTGCTGCACAATGATAGGCCCTTTGTAAAGGTTAATTGGTCACATTCCGGTTGCTAATTGTGGTATTTAGTTACTAATTGAGTGAATCTTTTGCCCAGACTCAATAGATGTGTGTTAAAAGGGCACAATAGGAAATGAATATTGCCACCGATTGTGTCGAATTATGCCACATAATGTACATCTAATCAGTGGCGTAGCAAGGTCAGGTGGTACCCGGTGCGGAAAATTTCTTGTCACCCCGGGCTTGACAAAATGGCAAAAATATGTGTTTAAAACACATATTTTTGCCATTTTGTCATCCCCCCTCAGTGATTTCTTGTCACCCCCGGCTTGACAAAATGGCATAAATATGTGTTTAAAACACATATTTTTGCCATTTTGTCACCCTCCTCAGTGATGACACCCGGGGCGGCCCGCACCCACCGCACCCCCCTTCCTACGCCTCTGCATCTAATGCGACTATCAAAGGAATGAACGAATGTGGATTCAAAAGATTTGCAATTTATAAAAATTGTGCACACTACATTACTAGAGCTGAATCTGAAATAAAATATGGTGTAAAACTGCAAATGGTTTGTTAGTATATAAAAGTTATCTAAACAGTGTTGAAAAATAATGATTAGTGATATTGAAGAGTAAGAAATGGAGGTAAATTTTGGCTTAACTAAACGTGAGAAGTTGCAGTTATTCCCCGCAAACTTCGATAATTTATTGCAAAAATATGCAAAGGTATTAAAGTTTGATGTTGTGTTGGCTTTCTCATGGAAAGAGAGACTTTAAAAATTATCTTATTCAAAGGTGTAATCGCACGTGCACCTGCGAGGGAAAACTAAGCAAAAACTCCAAAGTTACCAGCTTGACAAGGTTACAGAGCACTGATGAGAAAAACCTGAGAAAACTATGCACTTAGATACAAAAATGCCTGTGAGTCACAGGTGTATCAGTTTCAGAGGACTAGCTAGGAAAACTAAGCAAGTTATATGCTTCCATAAAAGATGCTTATGAGTTACCAGTGCTAACTAACACTCTCAAAACACACTGATGAGTACCCTGAATTGGACCCTACATTTCTGACTCGGATGCATGAGCAAACTGTACTATTTACCTCACCTACATCAGCTATAGTACTTTGGATTGGTACGGTTCTAAGGAACAAACGTCGCTTTGCAAGAAAAAATGGCAGCTCTGTCACTTCAAATGCCAAATTGGAGCCAACTCTCAAATTATCAGCGCCGTTTAGGTATGGCAGTGGGTTGCAGTTGTTACTCCTATGGTTTCTGTTATAATCTCTGTGCTCCTAATACTCTCAGTTGCAATGGCGGCTCCACTGCTTTTAAGCAGTGGCAATTTGAAACATAAAATGATAATAACTTGGAGTTATTATTATTTTATGCTGCTTCCTGCTGCTTTGGGGGCTGGTGGGTGGACAGGGCTGCTCTGCTCACGGAGCAGGGCAGGGGAGGAGTGGTTTGCCCACTCCTAAGTGCGCAGTGACTGTTTGGTCCGCCCTCTCGGGCCACCCAAACCAGTCATGCTCACTTTCCCCGTTCTCCATGCAGGGTGCATTACAGCCTACATGGAGAACATACCCACCCCTCGAGCCCCTGGCTGAGTGCCATGGAGGGAGCCTGCGTCCTGTTCCTGGAGTCAGAGACAGGAGAGCAGGAGCAGAGACGCAGGACCAGCCTCAAGGTAAGTATATATATATATTTTTTTTTATTCCCCCCTCCCAGCGCGACACCCTTGACTCCCCGCAACCTCCACAACCTCCTGCGAGACCCGTGACCCCCCTGACCCTTGCGAGACCCACGAACCCCCACGCCCACCCCTCCCAGTCCACGAGCCATGCCGGCTGCCACTGCTCAGTTGGAGGTGCTGTATACCTAATTAGTCCACCAGCATCTCTATCACACAAGAACAAGCAGGAATACTACAGCATAGAAAGCAACAGTTTATGCATCATTTTGAAGTCACTAAGGGTGGCAACTATATTTTCTTTTTTTACCGAGAGAAGTGTGGGAACAATGGGTGAAGGGATTTATGTGGATTCTCGCAGATTTCGTGAGAAAAAGGTATTAATTTAGCCAATGTTTGAGTTTTGCATGGTATTCTGGGTGAGAAAGAATCTTGAGATCCATGCAAGTAACACCACCTGTGACAGCTCTAGGTTTCTAATTTTTAGAAATGTATTGGTTCAGTATGTTTCTCTCTGTGGCGACCAAGCCCAAACCCAAATACCGCTGCTGTCGCTTTTCTTTTTGAAAACTTCATGTTTTAATGTTGCGATTTGGAGCCGATCATGTCGAGAGTAATTGGCCCAGCCACTGGTCCTGTTTTTAGCAGGAGAAGTTTTGAAATGCTGGCATTTAGGAATTTTGTGGATCTCCACAGATTCTCGAAATTTCCCTTCCAGAACTATGAGGAAAATGCATGATTTTACCCCAAGTTTGAAGTTTGCAGGGCATTTTGGATAACACAAAACATAGTAAGATCCATGCAAGCCACACCCCCTGGATTCACCTTTGTCTCTAGGTTTCATAAAGACCCAGGATTCATAGGGTTCACTGGTTGCCAGCTGACCCAGAGCCTTAATAGTGTAGGCAATCATCATGGCAAGTCTGAGAATATTGTGATTTACCCCACTCTACAGTCTCATATGTCAAACTACGACCAAAAGCATCCAAATTTCCTATTGCTTATCATAGGAATGGGACTGCTCAGGGATCCAGGATGGCAGAAAGACTGTTGAGTTTTAAGGGAGGAGTAATGCAAGACAGCCTCCACTCCATTCTTTTGTTAAACAAAATAAACACCTGTGGCAGTAGTGGGCTTTCTGTCCCCCCGTGAGGGGCAGTTATGTGTAAACCCCAATATGTCTCTAAGCTGGGCAGAAAGACTGCTGGGTTGCCCCAATCTTTCCATTTTTCTTGGACAATTTTACCTGGTTTCTAAGTAGCTTTCTGCCCTACCCCACTCACAGGAGGCGATACTTAGAGTCCGCCATAAAAACCATGGGTGCACTCTCCCTTTGGAACCATAATGTTACCCCCGCTGCTTTTAAAAAGCTAATCAACCACTCAAGAAGAGACTCTCAGCGGTCGAAGACAAACTTATCTGGCAAGAGATCTCATTGGTGAGTAACAGTAAACAATTATAAAATTCAGAAGCCCCAGTACTATCTGGCTGCTGGGTGTGCTCCTTATCTAAAGGAAAAATGTATGAAGTTTTGTTTCGGTCATTTGCCCGCACAGCTCTATTCTCTGCCATGTCTGTGCCAGGCACTAACAGATATATGCTGTTTAAGTGGAACAGGCACTGAAGACTTGGCATATTTCCTATGTATCTGTCCCCAGCTTCTAATGACAAGGAGAGGTCTCCTAAAAGCACATTTTAATAAAAGGGACATTCGATCAGGCAGGCAGGCTGTAATTGTCTCTTCAATCCATCGGATTCACCTTTGAAATGCCGAACCCCGAAAATTTTCATCAAGGCAGATCAAATGCCTAATAATGAGAAAGAGCTCTCATTGGCTGACATCAATGCAGTGTTTTAATGAATTTAATGAATTTAGGGGCCTATTAGCAATAACCGGCGATAATTATCGCTAAGCGCAGTTAGCGCTAGGATAATTATCGCCGGCTATCGCAGGTTTCTATCGCGGAGATAGCGTGCTATCAGCAACGCTTATCTCCAAATCGATAGAAACCCTGGAGAACAGTGTGAATATCGCTTGAAAACAAGCGATATTCACACTGTGATCCAGTGTTAGCTTAGCGATAGGAGCGAGGAGGATTTAGCCATGTAATCCACCTCCCATTGGATTACATGGCTAAGTCAGGTCTGGACCAGGCGTTAACAAACCAGCGCTAAACGTGTTTAGCGCTGGTTCGTTATCACCTCCCCTGCCTCGCTAAAGGCGATAGCGACCTTAGCGACTGTTTCCAGTCGCTTTTAGGTTGGGAACGCCTACTTTGCATGCCATTAGCGATAAATATCGCTGGCATGCAAGCGGCACCAACCCGGTCGCTATCGCCTAGAAGCTGTCACTAACAGCAGTTAGCGACAGCTTGCTAATAGGGCGTTTGAATTATCGCCGCTTTAGCGGGAAAAAGTCCCGCTAAAGCGGCGATAGAGCCCTTGATAACTAGGCATATTATCAAGGGCTCTATCGCCGCTTTAGCGGGACTTTTTCCCGCTAAAGCGACGATAATTTAAACGCCCTATTAGCAAGCTGTCGCTAACTGTGTTAGCGACAGCTTCTAGGCGATAGTGACCGGGTTGGGTGCCGCTTGCATGCCAGCGATATTTATCGCTAATGACATGCAAAGTAGGCGTTCCCAACCTAAAGCGACTGGAAACAGTCGCTAAGGTCACTATCGCCTATTAGCGAGGCAGAGGAGGTGATTAACTGAACCAGCGCTAAACACGTTTAGCGCTGGTTTGTTAATGCCTGGTCCAGACCTGACTTAGCCATGTAATCCAATGGGAGGTGGATTACATGGCTAAATCCCCTCGCCCTATCGCTAAGCTAACACTGGTCACAGTGTGAATATCGCTTGTTGTCCAGCGATATTCACACTGTTCTCCAGGGTTTCTATCGCTTTGGAGATAAGCGTTGCTGATAGCACGCTATCTCCGCGATAGAAACCTGCGATAGCCGGCGATAATTATCCTAGCGCTAACTGCGCTTAGCGATAATTATCGCCGGTTATTGCTAATAGGCCCCTTAGTTTTTAAGTAATCACGTTTTCCTTTGATTTACAAATGTCAGCTCTTCTTTTAAGTTCTGCATTTTATTGGAAACATTTGTTTTTTGTTATGGAATGATTGGAATTATTTATGCATAATAAAACACGTACGCTCCAGGGAGGCAGAACAATTATAAGGATGTCTTGGGGTGCTGTACAGCCTGATGCTTGGATGAGCTGTCCCCACCCTTTCTTTTAATTTTTAAATAATCTCTCTGGTGTCCTTTGGACTTTCTGCCCCCCCCCGGAGGACAGGTTGGTGGTACAACCCTGTATTGTCACCCCACCAAAGGTGGACAGAGAGATATTTGGGTCTATTTTGGGTATAAGGGGCACATCCAGATGCCAGGATGGGCTGTCCCAACAACATTTTTATTTCTTCTTTTCAATGGTGTGTATGGCATTTATGTCTCCTTCTTTGAGGACAATTAGGGGTAAAGCACCTAAATGCTCCTTAGGGGTGCAAAAAGACAGTTCCATTTGTGGGGGCTTCTGCCATGCCTATGGAGCCACTCGTCCCCTCCCAGTATCTAGTGGATGCATCTCTGCTTAAGGCACATGATCCTGTGGTGATGCCCAAGTAGGGATCTACCGGCGAGCGGTAATGCTGGAAAAGGTACATTATTCCCTTTTTCGCTGTACCGTTCGTGCACAGATCGGTGCTCCGAGGCAGAGTTATGCACTTTGATCACCAATGAATGTGACGGCAGGCCACTGTTGATGGTGCTGTCTGCTTTCACCTTTTTTTACTGTGACTTCAGCACGCTGTGTGCACTGAGTCACAGTAAATAATTCAGGACGCAATGTTAGCTCTTGCCTCACGTGCTTGAACATGCACCAGAGGGATTGTCTTTGTCAATGTGGAGGATGAACTGTTCACCTTCACCACACTGTAAAGGTAATGTGGTAGACGTGAAGAGTTCGGCAACCACATTAAAGTGGTTAAGGAATGCTGGCTGCTTCTTGTTTGGGAATCTAAATATAGGGATGGTGGTCTGCTTTCCCATGCAGGCCACAATTCCTGTATCTCTAGCCACTATAGGGTGTTGCAAATTGTGACATGTCTAAGTAATATTAATTAGGCAGATCTTTCCGCGAATGGTGATTTTTGTAAACCGACTTAATAATACTTAGGTTGAATGAGGAGTCATGCGCAATTTGCAACCACTTTTTGCTGAAGGACTCTAAATACATCTGGCGAAAAGCTCCTAACGCGAGTGACCATTCTGCTTCTCTTCCCTTAATCCAACATCACTTCATGCAGCAGGTCTATACCAACCATGTATCTCAATAGGAGAGGGAGAAGCGAGAGCTGAGACCCATTCGTCTTCCCAATTAATCAATATAACAAAATGAGAGCAAGTCTCCTATTATATTAGCTACTGTTCCTGTAACAACTTTCTCATGGTTTTTTAGGTACGCTGCCTTGGAACCCACAGGGTATTTTAAAAGAACTCTTCCTCACCTACCTGGTAGGTGACATGATTCATCATTGGGTTCCCACCCTGGTCACCGAGTGCTTTCACAGTGTGCTGCGATGCATGATTACAGCAGAGCTGGGTTTGTTTAGGGGGGGAACAGGGATTGTGAGTTAGCTAGTGAAAGGTGCATTTTTTAAAATTGTCTCAAGACTTCCTGTCAATCGACATAGCCTGTGACTGCTTGGAGTCTTATCTTATGATGACAACTCCCACAGGTGATTGAAGAATGGGCATAGAAGACAAAATGGTGATCAGTAATAAGCAAATAATTGAAAACTATTAAAGGACCGATGCTAAAGAAGTAAAGTTGCTTCAGAGATCCAACAAGAGAAAAGTATCTAGGAAAAAGATGTGGTGAGGAACTTGGATTAGAGTAAAATAAAGAATGTGAATGTGACGTAAAATTTTTAGAGGAGGAAGTCTAGGTCAATGTTAAAAGCAATGGGGGATAGATGTGGGACATTAAGTTGATCCCACTTATCCTCAGTGTGGTCTATGTGTTTCAGCCATCTTCTTTTAGTGCCTCTCAGGGTCAAAATGGCTTTCTTCAGGACCAAAAAGAAAAGCATGCGCGCTATGGCATGCAGGGATGGTGTGTGTGGTTTGCAGGGCCGGACTGGGAACCGAAACCGGCCCTGGCAAACTGCTCGGCAGGCCCCCCCTGGAGGGAGGGGGGTGCACCAGAGCTGTTTGCGAGGGCCGGTTTCGGCCGATTTTGTTAGAGGGGGCCGATATTGCCGACCCCCGGTAACAAAAACGGCCCCCCAGGGGCCCAAAACCGGCCCCCACCCTGGCGACTCACCGGGGAAACGCCCGGTGCCCGCTACGGCCAGTCCGGCCCTGGTGGTGTGTACTTATAAGCCCACGTACTCGTCAGGAAAGTCACCTTTTGTTTTTCCTCTTTAAGATGGTAGCTTCTTGCTACCTGGGATAGTGTGAGGGGGTGGACTCTGTTGTCACACTTTTGTCAAGGCATCTCACCCTCCGTTGTATCTGCCTCACCTCGGTCGTCCCGCATCTACCCTGTGGGTTCGAAGGCAGCATACCTAAAAAAACAATGAGAAAGTGGTCATAGGAACAGTAGTTAAACCAGCCATTAACATCATACTCAGAAGCCTTGTCCCATGTAGCCACTCACAGTCACTGCTCTTTCAAGTTGCGTGCTATGAGATGCTTATTTTGATGCTTGTGACGTATCTTGGCATCGAAGTCCCTAATGTTATTACAGGCAAGCCAAAGGTTATTCTGTTCGCCTATGTCATTTTGCAATATTCTTGTCAAAACACCAGGCTGCCATTTCAAAGCAGGCTGCCGGCAAGGGATTCCCTAACAGAATCGATATAAATTACGTGTATTAATAGACCGCACTAATAAGGTCCTCTTGAAGCCCTTTAGAACTGAAAAACAATACCAGCCTGATTTACTGTAGAACAATTGCAGAGCAACAAAACCGAGAATGAAGATTAAAAAAAAAAAAATAACAGTGCAGTTGAAGAGTTATGAACACAGAGGCTCGCCGATAACCACAATATCAAAGTGCCGGTTTCATCCTGTCGAGTCTTAATCACCTCAAAAAGCAAATTTTTTCTCTCTTCCTACTTAGCAAGGGAAAATTAAAGCGAGATTCACGGAACAGATGTTGCCTCTTGAATCAGAAAGCAACAATTAACCTGCACTGTTTCTCCCTCAGATCTAGTTATGAAGAAGCATTAACGGTTGCCGAAAGGACCGAATTCTTTATTTGCGGTGGTAGAAGACGTTTCCCTCCTAAATATAATCTGTAACCAATACTTAATTAAATGTCTTTGATGTGAGGAGTGCCATGTGATGAAGCAGTTGCTGGGGCGTCTGTTCAGGTGTTCAACTTTAAAGGAAGAATAACTGTATGAACATCATTCATCACAACCTGGCTCTCAATGTAATTGTAGCCTTTAAAGAGTAAATACATATATTTTTTTTTACTTGAGATACCCAGTCTATGTTCCTTTTTCCTATCTGTTCTTTTCTCCCTTGCACGTTCAATCATCACGCCGTGCCTGGTGAGCTTTACGCTGCTTTCCCAATAAGATAGAGAATAAAGTTTAAAGCCATGTGTATAAAGTACAAATTCATCAACAAGACATTCTCCAAGGACATTAGTCTGAGGTGACTCTACTTAGACCCGGTAAATCTGCCTCTACAGTTACAGATGCAGGTGGCTTTCCTAACTCTAGGGAGGTCAAATTACCAGGAGTTGTACTTGGGGCCCCTCAGTGACCCTGAGAAATGACGAATTACCTGGGGAATCAATAATTCCCCCTGGTGTCGTTCAACCAGTGAGGTATCTGGGTGAAAGAAAAAAATCTGCAATAACTGGAATTTCCAAATTCTGATTCTGAAATGGTCTGACTTGATTCGATAGTGTTAACTTGGGAAATCCGCCAATGTTGTGGATTTGTCTTAGTCGTACATTTTGGTCAAACGCAAAGAACATAACGAGATAAACAGGAGATGTTTGGTAAAATAGTGAAGACATACAAACATATAACTTTATGGGGGCTTCAACAAAAACCCCCATTGTTTTCCCAGGCTGTTTGCATATGGAAATTTAGTCCTACGCTATTAGACTAATGGCTTGATTCACAAATGTAAAAGTACACTTTTGTGTAAATTTACAAATTTTTTTTGGGTAATCATGAACTGTGAGTTTAATTTTACTAATAGTATTTTTATGACTGTGGAGACCCCATACATAAAAAGATAGACCTCCCTTGCTGTAAACCAGCAATCTGTCTTGGTATTTTATTTGATTAGGTTGCAAGAGAATGATGTTTCTACTCATCCTTTGATGATTCTTGAAAATGTTGGGCATTTCAGCCATGCTGTATCCCTGTTTTACATGTAGTGGTTCACTTTACCATCTGATGGAAGTCTCTGACATTTTGGCACTTAGTGGGTATTAAAAGTCAGCCATGCATCTCGTGGCCATCTCTTCAATGGGTTGCACCTCTGTTGCTAACAAAGGCCTTTCCCATATATGTGGTGGCCGTCCATAGAGCTATGTAGCCCTTCCTGGCTTATGGTGCCTGTTAATGCATTTGCTGGTCATCCCTGGCATGTTCTGGCCCTTACCTGAGATCCAATTGTTATACCTAGCATTGGCTTGTCACCCCCTTGCATTAATTTGCCATTCCTGGCATCGAGGCCATCCCTAATATGTGGTGGGCATTTGTGACCTTTATTGGGTGTTTCTGGTGAATGTCAGACATCCCTATTAGCCAGTTACCATCCAGGGTGTTCGGTAACCATCCGTAGTATCTAATGGATGATCCTTGCATTCTGCAAACATCTATGGAAAGAAACGCCCATTCTAGGAGTCTTGTGACCATCCCTAGCATGCTGTGAATTGTCTTTAGCACTTCGTGGCCAGCGCAGGTGATCATTTCTTGACTCATAGAGCTATTTCATAATATATGTTCATATATTTTATGGAAGTATTTTCACTAAATATCCCTGCTCTCCAAGGCAAGAGATTGAAAAATAGATTATTTCATTTATTTGTGTATTTATTCAGGAGTTTTTGTGGAGCGCATCTATCGCAAAAACATTACAACTGCAGTTGGTGTAATCTATAAGATATATCTAATGTCTGAACCTGTAAAATAAATGTATTCTGAGTGATGGATATCTGAGCTTGTGTTATCTCTCTGCCTCGATCTTTTATCTGTTTTGAGAGTCTTAAGTATATTTAAATTTAGGGAGATATTTACAACAGAAGTGGTGGAGCGTGTCGTTTGCTTCCTTGACTTAACGACATGCTCTGCCACTTCAGAAACGCAGGGCTGCACCATATTTACAAGAATATGGTGCAGCCCTGCGTTTCCCCCTGCGCTGGCGCTACACTTAGCAGTGTAGCGCCAACGCAGGCAGGTGTTAGACCTGGCATCATTGGCGTGGGTTTCCCCTGTATTTTTGCCTTTGCCTCCTGTTATTTTGCTGTGTGTGGACTTTGTTTATGCTCGTCTAGATGCTTTGCTGTTCAGTGCCAAAGTGCAGGTGCTTCCTGTAAATTGTTGTTATGGATTGGTTTTTCCATGATTGCCATATTTGATTTACTAGTCAGTCCCTAGTACAGTGCACTGTGTGTGCCCAGGGCCAGTAAATCAAATGCTGCTAGTGGACCTGCAGCACTGATTGTGCCACCCACATCAGCAGCCTGTAAATGTAACTGCCATTGCAGTGCCTGTGTGCAGGCTAGTACTGCCATGCCGACCTGGCAAGTGCACCCACTTGCCAGGCTCTAACCTTACCTTTTCTTACATGTTAGGCACCCCTAAGGTAGGCCCAAGGTACCCCTGTGGGCAGGGTGCCGTGTATCTGAAAGGTGGGACATGCCCTGATGTGTGTGGCATGTCCTGATAGTGAAATACTGCCAGTTTTGTTTTTCACTATTGTAAGGCTATCGGTCCCCATAGGATAGAATGGGGAGTTTGCTTATAATATCCAATGAGCATTACTGCCAATGGGAACAAGATAGGAAAATAAAGTTTGATATGCCTGAACTCAGAATATTAAGAAGCATCTTTTAGTGAGGGTGATTTTTACATCCTGGGTTTGAAAAAACCACTTTTGTTTCTTGCCTAACCATCCAGTGTGCCTCTGCTAGGTTGGGTATTGACTGTCTGGCTTTAGAGTGACAGGGGCTGGGGATGTGTATTCTGTTCAGACAGCCACTTGGGGAGTTGAGGTGTGTCCTGCCTTTCCAGGGTGAGTCAGGGCTGGGCTGAATAGACCTGGGCTGCATTCAGAGTAGGGGGAGGAGATTTCTTTCACACTTGAATAGGACTGGTCTTCCAAGGACAATGCTGTCTCCACCTCCTGGCAGGATGCTGCACCAGTGAGGACATAACTGGTTTTGGCAGGGCAAAGACACTCTCTGTCTCCAGAGAACAAAGGATTTTGTATTATAAAAAGAGGGGCCCAAACCCCAGACTTTTAGATCACATCTGGGAAATCAAGAGGAGCCTTTGCCAAGGAGAGGAGCTGGAGAAACTGAGGAGGAATACTGCCCCTGTGCTTTTTGCTGTCTGGGGTTGGGCGGCAGTGGCTGCTGTCTGCAAAGGACAGGGAAAAGGACTTTGCTGTGTGCTGTGTCCCCTGCTTGAGGAAGATCTCCAAGGGCTGGAAGGTTGTTCTGGCTGTTGGGAGCTGGAAAAGCAACGCAACGATGAGAAGCATGACGCATCCGTACTTGTTTCCGACGCATTGCCGAAGAAAGCGATGCAGCACCTGCCTGTGGCTCGAGAAATCGCAGCACGCTGCATCGAGTGCACCGGTCTACGAAGTCCGAGATCACTGCACCGATTCCGACGCAAGCCCTGCTGCAAGAATCCATGCATTGTCCTGGATCGGCGCATCGCATCGAGGCCCCAGGTCTGTCGCATCGTTGGGGGATGCAGTAAGAAACCGACGCATCACCTCCTATCTGGTAAGGAACCGACACATCACCTCCCCTGTGCTGCAGTAAGGAACCGACACATCACCTCTCCCGGAGCAAGGAACCGACGCACCACCTTCCCTGAGTGAAAGGAGCCAACGCATCGCCTTCCCTGCGACCCTTTTTGTTTGTGTGTGCGACGCATCCAAGGTACTTTGTGTGGAAAGTGTTGCATCTGCAATTTTCTTTGAACTGAACTATTTCTACCATTTGAAAGTCATATTGTTATTACTGTATTGTGGATTTTTGGTCTTGTTTGGTTTAGATACAGATTACTTATTTTTCTAAACTGGTGTGGTGTCCATTTGTACTGTTTTCACTGTATTACTGTATGTGTTCACAAATGCTTTACACACTGCCTCTGAGATAAGCCTGTATGCTCGTGCCAGGCTACCAAGGGGGTGAGCAGAGGTTATTTTAGAAGTGTATCCCCCTTACCCTGACTAGGCAGAAGGGTCACTACTTGAACAAAGGTGCAAACCCTTGCCAACTAGAGACCCCCATTTCTAACATTGGTGGTCAGCGGTGAGGATCTGGACTTGCATTTATGTCTTACATACAGTGATTGGTGTACACTACTAGTAGAGTTCAGACCATCACGCAACCACATACAATTGGTGGAACCTTTTTCTTTGGGACAATTTTTTTTGCTTGCAACTGAGAACTGCCAATCTTCATCATGTCAAAGCCCGCATCACTTGCTTCTGTGGATATTGTGTTTGAAGAGGATAGGATTGAAACCTACACTGTGCCACAATTGAAAACTATTTAAAAAATGTTTAAAATCTCAGTAAGAGGCCTCTCCAGAAACGAGGAATTCCAAAAGGCGCTGAGGGCCTGGTTGGAGTCAAGGGATGCCAGCGAGCATGACGACCAGCCTATGGAGGAGGTTGAGAATTTAGATGGACAGCAGGATAGGCTATTGGGTCTGCCTGGGGGGAGGTTACCTTCCCGGGGAGGCAGCAGTGTCTCTTCAAAGGGGCTGTCTCCAGAAGAAGAGCTGGAGGACAGGGAGAAAACCACGATGCATGAATTGGAGCTCACGAAGCTAAAGCTGGGGAAAGAGGATAGGGAGTTGGCATTTCAGAGGAAGAAATTAGCCCTGGAAGAGAAAAAATTACCCTTGGAGCATGAAAGAGGTTTGAGGGAACTGGATCTAAAAGCAAAAAGTATAGAGTCCAATCCCAATGGTGGCAGCGCACCATCAGTGCCTGGAGAAGGGAAGGTATACATCCCCAAGGAGGTTATTAAGGATTTGGTGAAGCAGGAAGACATTGGTAAGTGGTTTAAGGCCTATGAGGTAGCGATGAGGTCCTACAGAGTCCCTGAGAGAGACTGGGGAGCAGGGTTGTGGAGCCGCTTTGTCTCTGATGGGAGGAACACGTTGCTAACATTACCCACTGAGGATTAGATATCTTATGCCCCATGAAGGAAGCCTTGATAAGGAGGTATGGTTTGACCCCAGAGCTATACAGGCAGAAGTTGAGAGCTTGTAAGAAGCTGGAGTCGAGCACTTGGGTGGAGTATGTCTCCCATTTTTGCGGAGCGCTGGATGGATGGATGAAGGGTAGCCAGGTAAATGATTTTCAGGGGCTCTATGATTTGGCTGCATGGGAGCACTTGTCAGATAATTGTTTTCCAGAGCTACGCCAGCACTTGAATGACAGTAGGCTGACTGACCCCAGGAAGCTTGCAGTGGAGGCTTACCGCTGGGTCAGTACCAGGGTCCAAAAAGGTCATGTGGGAGACTCCGCCAAAGGTGGGCAGGGTCCCCAGCAGAAGAGTGGGGGGGACAAGGGTAAACAGAAGGAGTTCCAAAAAGGGCCCCAAAGTAATCCCCAATGGAACCAAGGGAAAGGTTCCCAGACTCCAACTGAAAAGAAGCCATGGGTCCCTACAGGTAAGCCTTTTCAGAAGGGCCCCAGGGCATGTTATGGTTATGGTCAGGTGGGTCACTTCCAGGGGGACCCTAGGTGTCCCAAAAAGATTACTACTGCACCCACTGGTGCATCGCCCCGGGAGATGGGTAGTGTACCCTTGGGGGAGGAGTTGGGTGCCCAAGAGGAGTGGGGGTCCACAGAAATGACCCTGGTCTCTTTAGGAGCCAGTGAGATGGTCCCAAGAGCTCACCTGCCTGATAACACTAAGAAGTACAGGCAGTGGGTGACCATCAATGGCCATAGTGTGGAAGATCTGAGAGACACTGGAGCCAGTGTGACAGCTGTCAGTTGTCGGCTAGTGTCTGAGGAGCAGGTGGTCCCCAACACATTCTACCGAGTAGTTGCTGCTGACAACTCTGAGTGCCTTTTTAAAGTGGCACAGGTTCCCTTTGAGTGTGGGGGGTCTCAAGTACCTTGAAAGTAGCTGTGAGGCCAGTCATGCCTGTTGACTGTCTGCTAGGCAGCGATTTGGAGAGTTCCCATTGGGAGAAGGTGGAGCGTAAATCTCATTTGGAGATGGTGGGTCTGCCCGAGTGGGCGTGTGTGACCACTCGGTCTATGGCAGGCGGTAAGGGCGTTCAAGAGGACCTGGAGCCTGAAACAGTGGCCCAGGTGCCTGCCAGAAAGAGAAGAGGCAGGGGGCATGGTAAACTGGCCCCTGAAGTTCCCACGGTCCAGGAGGAAGCAAACCTTGAGGGGGATGCCCTGGAGCCTACAGGGGAGCAAGTGGCCGAACTGGGGGACTTGCATGAGCTAACCCATTGGCAGCAGGAAAGGGGTGCCTCCAGGGAGGAATTCTGCCAGGAGCAGCAGAAATGCCCTCCTCTTGCTGGTTTGCGGCAGCAGGCTGCAAACCAGGCAGCAGGTGAACAGTCTGGATCACATTGGATTTACTGGGAGAATGGTCTCCTGTATAGTGAGCCTAAGGTTGCTGAGCCTTGGTCAGCCCGTGTGCTGGTGGTACCCCAGCGCTTCAGAGCCTACCTACTGGGGCTGGCTCATGATGTGCCTTTGCCAGGGAATTTGGGGCAAGACAAGAACTTTGAAAGGCTTGTCACCCACTTCTACTGGCCCCAAATGCATAGGAACTCTGACACATGTTGTAGGTCTTGCCAGACTTTCCAGGCAAAAGGTAAGAGGGGGAGGAAGTGCAAGGCTCCTCTCCAACCTTTCCCTGTAGTCAGCACCCCCTTTGAGAGGGTGGGTATTGACATTGTGGGGCCTCTGGATCCCAAGACAGACATGGCCAACAGGTTCATCCTAGTCTTGGTGGACCATGCCACCCGGTATCCGGAAGCCATCCCTCTCCGGCTGTGTAGGCCCCCGCGGTAGGTTGTGCGTTGATGGGGATTTTCTCCCGTGTGGGGTTCCCCAGAGAGGTGGTGTCTGACCAGGGTACCAACTTCATATCCAAGTATATGAAGCCCCTGTGGCAGGAGTGCAGTGTTACCTACAAGTTCACCACTCCTTACCACCCCCAAGGTAATGGGCTGGTTGAGAGATTTAACCATACCCTGAAGGGCATGATTATGGGTCTTGTTCAACCCATGAGGCGTATGTGGGACATCCTCTTACCATGCCTGTTGTTTGCTTACAGGAAGGTACCGCAGAAGTCCTCAGGGTTCAGTCCCTTTGAGCTCCTGTATGGGCATCCTGTAAGAGGACCTCTAAGTCTGGTCAACGAAGGCTGGGAGAAAGCTCCCAATAAACCTCCCCAGGATGTATATAGCTACATGCTGACCTTCAGGAAACAGACTAAGCGCTTCAGGCGACTCACTCAGGCGAATCTGGAAGCCAGCCAGGAAGAGATGAAACAGTGGTATGATCAGAATGCCACTCTGATCGAGTTTCAGCCTGGCCAGAAAGTGCCGGTCCTGTCCCCAGTGGAGCCTTGTGTGCTCCAAGTTAAGTGGACTGGGCCATTTGAGGTGGTGGAGCGCAAGAGTAGAGTCACCTATCTGGTGGGCTTGCAGTCTCCAAGGAACCATTTGCAGGACCTACATGTGAACCGCCTTAAGCCCCACTTGGGGAGGTCCGAAGTGGGCATGCTCCTAGCAACTGATGCTGGAATGGAGGAGGAGACTGAACCTCTTCCTGACCTCCTGTCTGCTAAGGAACATGATGGGTCAGAGGATGGTGTAACCCTCTCCCCCACCCTGACTCCTGAACTGCCGCCAACTGTTGGGACAGTTTGCTGCTCTGTTCTCCCTGACCCCTGGTGTCACTCAGTGGTGTGTCGATGATGTTGACACTGTGGACAGTCCTCCTGTGAAGCACAACATTTAAAGCATGACTGACAGGGTCAAGGCTTGCATCAAGGAGGAGGTCTCCAAGATGTTAGCGCTAGGGGTGATTGAGCCTTCAAACAGCCCTTGGGCCAGCCCAGTGGTCTTGGTCCCAAAGGCTGCTGCACCAGGTGCCACACCAGAATTCCGGTTCTGTGTGCACTACTAAGGGCTCAATTCAGTCACCAGGACTGATTTACACCCCATCCCCAGAGCTGATGAGCTCATAGATCGTCTGGGAGCTGCCAAGTACCTCAGTATATTTGACTTAACGTCTGGGTACTGGCAGAGTGCCTTAACCGATAGGGCCAAGGAGAGGTCTGCATTTTCAACCCCAGAGGGGCACTACCAATTCCGGGTGATGCTCTTTGGGTTGAAGAATGCCCCTGACACCTTTCAGAGGTTGGTCAACCAGGTGTTGGCTGGACTGGAGGATTTCAGTGCCTCCTTCCTGGATGACATCGCAGTGTTCCGTGCCACTTGGGAGAAACATCTGCACCACCTCTGGTAAGTGTTGAAGGCTCTGCAGAGGGCAGGCCTCACGATCAAGGCAAGCAAGTGCCAGATCGGGCAGGGTTTAGTGGTGTACTTAGGACACCAGGTAAGGGAGCAGCCAGGTGGCGCCCCTACAGCCTAAGATTGACACCATTCTGGCTTCGGAACCCCCCAAGACCCAGACAGAGGTGAAAGCCTTTTTTGGCCTCACCGGACATTACAGGAGATTTGTCAAGGGGTATGTCACCATTGTTGCCCCCTTGACAGAGCTGACTTCCAGGAAGCAGCCCAGGAAAGTGAACTGGACTGACGCCTGCCAAAAAGCTTTTGATGCCCTGAAATCTGCCATGTGCACGGCGCCCATGCTCAAAGCACCCAACTTCTAACAGGAATTGGTGGTGCAGACAGATGCTTCAGAGCATGGTGTGGGGGTTGTGCTCTCACAGCTAAATAAGGAGGGCCTAGACCAACCTGTAGCCTTCATTAGTAGGAGGTTACTTCCAGGGCTACAGAGGTAGAGCGCGATTGAGCATGAGGCTTTTGCTGTGGTCTGGGCGCTGAAGCAGCTGAGGCCCTACTTGTTTGGGACTCACTTCTGGGTTCAGACTGACCACAGGCCCCTCAGATGGTTGATGCAGATGAGGGGTGAGAACCCAAAGTTGTTGAGGTGGTCCATTTCCCTACAGGGGATGGACTTCACGGTGGAACACGCACAGGGCAGCACTCATGGAAAAAGCAAAAACGAGGAGAAATAAAGCATTTCTCCTCATTTCGCCAAGTTAAGACCAGGTTTTCCCTGATCTTAATTTTGGCACTGCCTCCTATTTACGCTGCCCTTGCAAATAGGGGGAAGCGTCAAAATCAATGGGTGTTGTGGTGGAACGCCCACCTCAACACCCACTGTCCACCCCTTTCACGCTAAACTTAGCATGAAAGGGGGCCTTATTTAAAAGCAGCGTTAAGCCACGTTAAGTGGCTTGATGCTGCCTTGTAAATAAGGTGATGCCCCAATCGCCACGGGAACGTCGCAAAAAGTGACGTTCCCATGGTGCTAGGGGCTTGTAAATATGCCCCTTAGTTTCCATAATAATGTCAAGAAATGTGCAATTCCCACAAGGGAAGTTCTATGTGACTTCCTTCAACCACCACTAATAAAAATGCCAAATATATCTAAAACAATCACTATTGTCGAGGTTGTAAACACTGAGAATGGCTAAAATGAAAGTATAAGGTTTAGAAAAAATGAGCCCTGAATTAAGAGAAGAAAAGGGTGAAAAACTTGATTGGTGTGGGTGCCACTACTGTTTTAAATTTAAGAGCATGGAAAAGCTATTCTTAACTTTTAAATATGCAGCGTTCCGTATCTAAATAATAGATGTTGAACAAAGAACTGAAATAAATCAAAATCCTGCAGACTCTGAGACATTTACTGAATCGCTTTTCCCTGCTTGAAGGAGGTGTTGGCTTTGTCCCCATGAATGGCTTTATTAGTCAATTTATCACTCAAGCAGACACCGTGAGGTGAATGTCATATAAAGGATGATGTCCCTAAGAATGCAGTCTTTCAATCATCGAATAAAACCTATTTTCCAACAGTGAAACAACATCACTTCACCTTAGAAAACTTGCTGATACATTTTCCTTTTCAATTTTTTGGTGAAAACAAATAATCGGCCTCCCGCCGGAATACAGTACATCCAAAGTTATGTTATTGACCTGCTTCTCTGCAAAAAGAACTGTGCCCAACAGGGTTGCTTCTCAAAACAAATTAGATCAAAAAGAACACAACATCAAAACACAATGAAGCTATCAATCCCGGATGGTGTATGTGAGAAATTGGGTCGTTAGTTGAGGGGGGTTTGAGCCCTTCTCAAGCAACAGCCGCAATCTTTATTCGAATGAACCACAAACAGTCACTAAATTAACCTGTGCTTAAGCCTCTGGTAGCTTGGCACAAAAGCAGTCAGACTTAACTTAGGGGCAATGTGTAAAGTACTTATGCAGCATACAAACAGTAATAAAGTGAAAACTCAACACAAGAAAAATCTCACACCAATTTAGAAAATGGAGTACAATTTAATACATTATTTGATACCACAATTACAAAAATCCAATCAGTACAAGTGGAGATATGCAATTTCAAAGACTTATCGCAAGCATAGCGCCTAAAGGCAGAAAATGCCATTCACGTCTATCTGGTCATGCAAGACCGGGTGAAAGTCACAAGTTCAGGCTGACCACAATGGAGCGTGGGCTGGATACAGGGACCAGGTTAGTCCTGCTGAAAAAAGTTACCGTCTAAATTCTAGTACAAAGGGTTCCGTTCACGGGGGGCAGCATTGAGCAGAGAGAGGGAGAGAGAGTCTTGGATGATCGTCGTTGTAGCGTGAAGTGCGGATCTTGCATTACCAGTCGTTGCTGGCAGTTGCTGTAGGGCAAAGAGTCGGGTTCACTGGAGCTTTACGTTGGCAGTCGGGGCAGACGACAAAATCTTGGTGTGAACAGGTCCGTTGGCAGTCGTGAAGAACCCAAAACTTTAGAATTTCTCCTCTTTTTCGAGGAGGAGCTCAGCCGATACTACACCAAGAGTCCAGGACCTGGGAAACACCACTTGGAAATAAGGATCTCACTCCAGCAGAGTCCAATAGAGTTCAGGCAGGACTAGGCAGGTCCAGGTGGAGCAGGTTAGCTGGGCAGTTGTAGTGAGTCCTCTGGAGCTTGGTGTGTCCCTGTAGCTCATAAAAGGTCAGGCAGCAGACCGTGGAGGTCACTTCAGCCTGGGGTGAAGGATGCAGGCCCAGTCTTCATTCTCAGATTGCAGGGCAGGTCTCAAGCAGCAGGGCAGTCCTCTGGCAGCAGGACAGTCCTTCTGTAGTATCCACAGGTCCAGGAGTATACTGATGAGTGGGTCTGAGGACCCCCTTTATTATGTGGTGCTCCATTTGAAGTGGAAGAAACTTCTGGAGTCTTCACCCTTCTAAAGTGTTGGAATTTCCTGTCTCCCTGCCCTAGTCCCAATATGTCTGCAGACACAATAGAATAGTGTGAAGTCCTTTGTTTGTGAGCTGAGGCAGTGTCTTTGAAGTGCAAGTGTGATGGGTGACACTTCTGCCCCTCTCATCAAGTGAAGATGGCCCATCTTACCAACACCCAGACCCTGTGTTATTTGGCTGTCTGGGAGAAATTCACAAAGCCCAGCTGACAACTACACCTAGTCAATTGACCCATGAAACAGGCTGCAGGCACCAAATGGTTAGCACAAGAAAACCCAAACTTTCAAACAGTAGCATTTTCAGAATTGTGACTTAAGATCTGACTTTACCATTAAAGAGGGTATTAATTGCAATTCCTCAGACACCGAACATGACAGTTCTGTATGCTCCCAAACAAAAGTTATCACTTATTAAATGTAATAAGGTAACCCAATGTTATCCTAGGGGAGCAGTAGGCCTTGCAAAAGTGAAAATGAATTTAAGGGTTTTTCACTACTAGGACATGTAAAACTTAAAAGTAGATGTCCAACATTTTAAATATAATGCACCCTGCCCCATGGGCTGTTTAGGGTGTACCCTAGGGGTGACCTATATGTATTAAAAAGAAGGTTGAGACCTGGCAAAGGTTTATTTTGTTAGGTCAAATTTACAGTTTAAAACTGCACACACAGGCTAAAATGGCAGGCCTTAGATGTTTTCAAGGACTACTTAAGTGAGTGGCATCAATAATTGCTGTGTGCTCACTAGTAGTATTCAATTTACAGCCCCTGGGTATATGTAGTATCACTTTAGTAGGGATTTATAAGTAAATTAAATGTGCCAATTGGGTATACGGCAATGTTACCATGTTTAAGAGAGAGAGCACAAGCATTTTAGCACTGGTAAAGTCCTAAAGCCAAAAAAACCTAATTCTGCAAATAGAAGGGGTGAAGGCAAAAGGTTTAGGGGTGACCCTACAGAGAGGGCAAAGTTCGGCAATGCAGAACAATCTAGCCATCAGAAACTAAAGGTCTATGGTGACACAAAATATGCCCACCTGATTGAGCCATACTGCAATTAAATGAGAAGTATATTTTAGAAGAAAAAAAATACCAGATTTTGGATTTGATCAGATCAATATTGATCATTTTTATGCTGCTGTTTGGGCAAATTTCTGTACTCAATTTTACTTTGTACATATTGGAGGTGATAATAACAATGACTCACTCCCTATTTGTAACACTATTCACAGTGCTTGAAATGGAAATATCAAACCAGAGGTACTCAATATCTTAGGGTACCTGTTTGCTAATGAGAAGTGTTGGTACTCTTCAATTGCAAAGATTGCTGAGAAATGCATGACACCCTCCCTTTCGAATAAAAGAAATACTGGTACTCAGTACCTGAGAGTACCTGCTGCTATCCACATTCAAACATTCCTTCTGAATGCACGGGGGGGACATGTCCACTTCCCCCAAAAAAAGGAATTATGCCGACTGACTCGTGGGTGGGTTATATTTGAAAAGGGCGGGAGACCGTCTTGTTTTTTTACCCGGACCTGTACTGCTAAAAAAATATGTTTTGGCCAACTAGGCCTAGGCACCATCTTTGTTGATGTGGTGGCAGCCAATCAGATCTTATATTTAGATCTGTGTGCTCTGCAGATCCTCTGTGGCGTGATATATATATAAATGGCAAACCTTAATTTCTCAAAAACTAGTAAACAGATTTACACCAAATCACAAAAAGCACGATTTCTGTCCTAAGACATAGATTTCTGCCAATTTTGCTATGATTCAATTCAGCAGTTTAGGATGTAGCATCACCTAATTTTCCTATTGAAAATTGAATGGGAAAACACATTTTGGGATCCCGGCTTGACAGACTATCCCAAATCATTCCAGGAAGCAGATGGGGTGGGCACTGCTTTTTTTTTGGAATGTTTTTTGAAGATTCGTCAAAAGACACCAAAGTTATTAGCAAACGAAAAAATTAATTTCCTATGGAATGGTTCTAACTATACCTACCCAGTTGGGGCTGCCGCTGAGACATGTGCAAAACCTAAAAATCTCTGAAGTAAAATTCACCAGTTAATCTGCACAAGCCATGCACTGCTCATGACCTCAAACATGATATTAAATACATTCAATGATGCCCAAACTTCAAATGTATTTTCCCAGTAATGCTACTAATCTTGCTTGCCTTTGAGGGCTTAGCTGAAATGTTATGTCTGCCTTTATCACAATGAGAAACAATTATTTGACTTTTAGTCCTTTTTTTCGTTTGAAACATTAATTTGAAATAGTTTCTTGAGTGTTGTGAGTCTCCTTCTATGTTTCGATTCTTACTTATTGTTTTGCTTTGTGCTCTTCACAGCCCTTTCTGAAACTAAATCTTGGGATAATTGTAGACCCAACACCACAACCTGCATTACATTCTCCATTACAAAGAAGGTATTCTTAATGCACAAAACATTGACCACGCAAAATTGTGAGGAGATTTCGACAGCAGAGGCATATTGCGAACAGACTCTAAGTATTTGAGTTGTCTGTAATTCTTTGCAGGAGCATAATGTGATTGTCTTTTGTAAGAAATGTTTACTTGACATCCCTTTTGATTACTGCTTATGTAGTAATACAACCCACACATAAGACAATATTTGAAAGCAGCCTTTGTGCTTGAAAAAATTACAGAACACCTGCAAAATCAAGGCATTCCACTAAAGTGCGGTGCCCTCTGTCATTAAATGTAAACACATTCGTAGCATTATATAAAGGTATAATTTACTTTTTGTGCTAGCAGTTTCTGCAGTATTTGCCACTCACCTTGCAGTTTATTTCTAATCTCTGGTCAGCAAGGAAAATAGCTATAATGTAGAGCATCAGAAAATATTTTTTGATTGTTTGCTTTTTTGTAATTGGTTACAAACTATTGAGTCACATAAGGACCCATGAACAGGAGTGAAGTTGTTCTCTTATCCTCTGCACACTCATATCTTCACTGCTTAGTTCAATTAATAACTTTCCTTAGTGATATGTATGGCTAGCAGGTTCAGTACTGCATATTGTAGGAACACTCTCCTTGGGTTGCAATGGAAGAGAAGGGTTGGAAAATGGCCCTCTCTGAATGGTCTCCCCAAACATTTTGCCTTCCTCCTCCTCCTTTCTGACCTGGTTTTTGTTGGCTTTAGGACTCTAAGTACTTTACCACTACTAACCAGTGCTAAGGTGCATGTGCTCTCTCCTCTAAACATGGTATGATTGATACATCCACCTGTTTGGAATATTTAATTTACCTATAAGTGCCTAGTGGAGTGTGTTACATGTGCCCAGCTCCTGCTAATTAAATGCTACTAGTGGGACTGCAACCCACTCAAGTAGCCTTAAACATGTCTCAGGCCTGCCACTGCAGAACCTGTTCGTGCAGTTTACACTATCATGTCGACTTGCATTTAAAACCCCTTGATAAGCCTTAAACTCCCCTTTTACTACATATAAGTCACATAGGGCAGGGTGCTATTGAACTAAAAGGTAGGACATGCATTTGTAAAATTTACATGTCCTGGTAGTGAAAAGCACCTAAATGTATTCTTCATTACTGTGAGTCCTACCCCTCTCATAGGTTAACATCGGAAATTTCTTATTACACTTATAAGAAGTAATTCCTGATTGAGAAGGAGTTGCTCTGTCGTGTTTAATATCATTGGAATGGTAATGATATATCCTCTTTGCTGACAAAGTTGGATTTAACATTACTATTTTAGAAATGCCACTTTTAGAAATAGCAATTGGCACCTAATTAAGAATTCGGAATGTGGGTTTGACCTCCCACTATTTGCCATGAAGAAAAATGCCAGCATCGGGTCCCAGATAGTGAGAGCATGTTTCAATCAGCGAACTAAAAAAGGAGACCTGCTGTCAAGATGGAACCATAAACCATTACAGGGCCACTATAAATGCGTCAACTGCATATCATGTGGCCAGACAATTGAAGGCAGATCATTCATAGATGGAAAGACAAGATGGACACATAATGAGTTTTCTAATTGCAAGACTAAAAACGTTTGTATATGCAGTGATTTGTCCCTGCAATAAGATTTATATTGGCAAAATCAATCAAGAAATCAAACAACGCATAGTCCAACACAAATCACGCATCAAGACTAAGACGATGACTGCAGCATTGGTGAACCACTTCACCGAGATGAGACACTCTGAAAAAGAATTCTGATGGACCGTGCTGAGCATCATTCATCCCGACCCCAGGGGAGGCGATTTGGAAGCCAATCTCACAAGGAAAGAAACATACCTAATTTTGAAATTCAACTCAGTGAGCCAAGGATTGAATGAGATGTCAGAATTGAATAGACTGCAATGTAATCGGCTTCACTCGTCACTTCATTACTACAGCCCCAATGGTCGTACCACAAGTTTCAGAGTGCACCAGGCTGGGTTTCTCCACAATTGATTAGCTCAGTCTGCCTATATCATCAGAACAAGGCCACCACTGCTAAGAATATCAAGGAGTACATCAAAGGCTCCGGCAGCTCAGGAACCAAAGGCATCAAAGCATCTTAAGTAAGTTTGTCGCCTTACAACACTTGTTATCCCTGCCTTGATTTAATATGGAAAGCTTTCAAGCCCCTAGTCCTTAATTAACCTGGTTGCGTCCATTGGATGCTACAAATGAGACTGTTAAATTTGCAAAAACAACAGCTTCTCACTCTAAGTGAGGTTCTCTGGGTGCGCTACAAGTCCAGAGTCCTTTTTAACCTGGTTGCGTCCAATGGATGCTACAAATAAGACTGTCAAATTTGCAAATACACGCAGCTTCTCACTTTAAGTGCGTTACTCTGGGTGCGCTACAGGAATCTTTCATATGCTGGTTCGAACCAGCGTTATGCACGTGGAGGTGGCACCTGGCCTAGCTGATGAGCTATTTGGCTTTACAAGTTATGAGCACTGATGTCCACAGCTTGTCAAACATTTTTGCAGAAGTCCCAAGCTTCAAAATGAAGAACTAATCCGAGATTCCCTTTCCCCTTCTGCTTTCAGATTAAGGACGCCCTTTACATTGAACAGTAAACTGAACAAAGGATAGAGCAAGAATCCTATTACACTCTCCCTTGTCCAAAGAATGAATGAGCCTGCCCCCAAATTTCTAAGGTAACACTGAAGTGTTGCAGACTAGATGTTGTAAAAATTGAGAGAGTAAAGATGACAGCTAACACAGTATTATATACTTTCTATAGATACACAAGAACATCACCAGCCCTCGTCCTGATGAGAACCCCAGCAACCAGCGGTTCGAAACGCGTCAGCGATGATCAGTGGGGATTTCTATTTATTTGCATCAGTATGAAAAATGATTGAGACATTACAAAATCACAAATTTCTGCCATACTAGATGATTTTGAAACCCCGTTGCCAGCACTAAGAGGGTCAAAGTGAATACAACCCTCTGGCTAAAAAAACAATGGACTGGTCAAAACTATTATCGTTTAATGTGTTTTTCAATGCACCTGCACCTGTTGATATTTATTGTTTGTTTATGTTGAGCACTTTTATAGTTAATTGAAATGAATTCTTAATAATTATTGTACTGTGCCCACTGCACCAGTGTAACTACCGAGAGTAGTGATGCGCTGCCATAGCTCTGTTTGATTTCCGGTGTGGTACACTTGAACAACGCTAAAGATGAGTGTTTTTCCTTTTTAGACATGTTGAAATGCAATAACTTTGTGTAATGTACTGTGAAATTAATACACAGGCCTAGTTTATTGATTAACTTGACCTTGTCTCTAAGTAAAGTGACTTGAAACTACACAGCCACCACCGACTTTGTTTCTTGCACTTTTAGAAATATGTAATTTCTCTGCTCTTAAAAATCTGTGTGCCTGCAGTCTCCAATACATGTTTGGGATGGGTGCCAGCTGCACTTTTTGCATTACCTCAAGACAGCCACACACAAAGAAAGATTAGGTGTGACTGGGTGGCCATCTGCCTCCTGCTGGGTCATCCTGGGCAGAATGGGAGGGAGGAGCTGACACATCTGAATGGGCAGTGTCCTGTCCCCACACAAAGGGCTGCATACTCCCCTGCAGTGATTCTGGAGCCAGGGCTGGGAAGGGAGGACCTCTGTGCACTTCAAAGCTCCTCTTTGAAGTCACCTGCACTTCAAAGGCACAACTGGGTATAAGTACTGGGTCTGTGACCCCACCAAATCAGACACTTCTAGACCTGTAAAGAAACTCTGCCAGGAAGAAGGACTGCCGTGCTGTGAGCTACAAAGACTGTCACTCTGCTGTATCACTGCTGTCGAAGAACTGCTTTTGTGATGTGCTGCCCTGCTCCCTGCTACCCTCTGTTGAGGACGCACTGGACTCTTGCTTGAACTCAGAGTGATCTCCAAGGGCACACTAGCTTGCCTTCTGGTTTGAAACTCAGGGATATCAGTCTTACCTCCTGCTCCTGTTCCTGGTCCATTGGAAGTGGATCCAAATGCTTGCTCCACTGGAACCAACAAATCCTCTGCTGCATGAAGCAGAGTCAACATATCTTCACTGTTGTGGGAACAGAATCGGCATATTGCATACGGAACCAGCGCATCACCTCCAGAACCGATGCATCGGAACCGCCGCAATGCCGCCACTGCAGTGAGAGACGAAAGAAGATTCCCCTCGACTGCGTGGAGAAACCCAGCGCATCAGCTTCAGAACCAGCACATCTAAGCTTCGGCGCTTCGGCGCTTCGACTTCAGAACAGGAGGATAACTATCATTGCGTGGAGAAGATCGATGCATTACCTCGACTGCAGGATCGACACCAATGCATCGCTTGGCTGCACCCCGTATCTCTGTGTTGTGACTAGGATCAAGGTACTTTGTTCACCAGGCCTTGCGTGGCTCCTGTATCCGGCCCACGCTCTATTGTGGTTGGCCTGAACTTTGACTTAACTTTGCTACGGTCCAGCATGACTAGAGAACCCCCATAAGTTCTTATTGCTTCTGAGAGCTATTTTTACATTTAATCTTTAAAAATGTATATCTCCACTTCTACTTATTGGACTTCTGTTTTTTTTTACCTTGTTTGGTCTATTTTTCTAAACCGGTGTGGAGTCTATTTGTGGAGTTTGCACTGTGTTACTGTTTGAGGTGTTGCACAAATACTTTCCACATTGCCTCTTAAGTTAAGCTTGCCTGCTCTGTGCCAAGCTACCAGAGGGCGAGCACGGGTTAACTTATGATGTATATCTGACTTGCCCTGACTAGGATTGTGGTTCCTGCTTGGACAGGGTGCATACCACTGCCAACCAGAAACCAAATTTCTAACAAGAAGGTAATTGGAAGCTTCACTATAGTTGTAGGAGGTAGAGTTTGCCAATTAATTAAGTTCTGGAGCCATACTAAAAGAGTAGAAAATTGGGAGCCAGAGAGAGGAGGGCTGGGGAGGGCGGGGCAATTTGTAAAAAGACAGGGAGTTAAAGGCAGACAATCATAGGCAGAACTAATAGTTAACGATAGAAAAATTATTGTTGACATAATGCAATCTTGAGAAAATGTGAGAAAGAGTGGGAGAGAGAGGTAGAGATGGGAATGAGAGGCAGACAGGATGGAAAGGCTAAGAGGGGGTGGGTAGGGATAGAATTTTAATGGCAACTAAAGACAAGAGATATCAATCAATTGAAGAGAAGGGTTGAATGGAAAATGATTGTTTGAAAGTGGGCCAACAAGGGACCAACATGGAATTATTATACAGAGGTAGGGACTGTTACTGAAAGAAAATGCTAGAATAAAAGAAAACACAAGCAGAAACATAGACTGTCATTTCAATGTAATGGTAGCAAATTGGTTGTCTGATAGGGTGGTGACAGGTAAATAATAACCAATGATGCTCCACCACCCATGTCTGAGGCCAGAGGAGGCTAGGCTTGGTCCCCTCCTAGGCTCTATGAGTTTCTAACCATGATCTGCAGGTTCTTTATAATATTTAAAGCCACACAGGCATATTAAAGGTGTGTGGGATTATAAATATCTGACATAACTGAGATGAGATGCTGGGTTTGGACTTTGAAGTTGCTCTCAAGTCAGTCGTGTGTTCCCTCTTAATACAGTACCAAAAGAAAACTACAGCAAGTATATCATGACAACACAACCCAAAAAAAGCAAACTTGAGCAGTAAAATAAAACATTTTAGCTAACTAAATTCAGAAAGAGACAAAATATTTATTGAACAGTATGTGGCCTTGCAGTAGTACCAAGCAGTGGTTCACTACACATTCCGTTAACTTAGCTGAGTAACTCTAGAATGTTTACTGCTGTTCATCAAGAGCCTGCTTTTGGTGTTATGCTAGCAGTATACTGGGAGAATAATTGGCGACAACCAGTGAAATAGTGGAAAGGTGTATCAGTGTAGTACTTTTCTTTTAAAAATATTTTTTCATTGAAACAAATATTTATTTGCTGTGGAGGAATAAGCACTAAAGAGAGGGGTGGGGGTTTGTTCATGACATGTCCTTAATTAAGGATGCCACATCACAATAACTCTAGCTTCAAAACTTCAGGAGTTCCTTCCAATATATAGGGCATGCATTCTATGGAGATGTGTTCCAAATTGCCAGCCACAGTATTCACTGGGAGCACAAAATTCTAAATATCAAGGGTTAAACACTGAAACAGGACACGTAAGCCAAGCTCAAAATCCCCATGTGGCTACACTATTAAAGACAATGCGTTGTATGAGGCAGTTCCAGCTTCAGCACAGTCCCAGTCCAACAAATGACTCCCACTGCTAAGTAAAACTGAGTCATTTTATGAGACTTCTTTGTTGCCCTATGGTAAAAATGACAAGATGTACAATCGTTTAATTCTCAGTGACATTAATCAGCCGAGACTGGACTTAGGAGACATCATGGCTGATTAGTTCTA
This sequence comes from Calotriton arnoldi, assembly GCA_963921515.1. Classification (NCBI taxonomy): domain Eukaryota; kingdom Metazoa; phylum Chordata; class Amphibia; order Caudata; family Salamandridae; genus Calotriton; species Calotriton arnoldi. The sequence continues at coordinate 1,883,757 of CAWUFW010001478.1, read as the reverse complement.
TATTATAAGCTTGGCTTTTACAAATATATATCATATTTTAGTGCAATTGTTAAAAAACATAGGGGCATATTAGCAAGAAGAGGCGATAATTATCGCTAACCCTGCTTAGCGTGATTTTTTTTATCGCCGGCTATCGCTGGAATATATCGCCACGCTAACGCTGTATTAGCAACGATTAGCGCTATGGCGATGAATATTCCAGCGATAGCGGGGGAAATGGGCCAACATCGCTGAGAAACCAGCGATGTTGCATGGAGCAGGGAGAACACCTTGCTGATACGACCCTGTGGTCGTATCAGCATAATCCACCCCCCCATGTTAGGTATGGCTAACACCTGCTAATTGCAGGTGTTAAATAAATGGCGATGACCCCGGTTAGCGCGACTTTTCACGTCGCTAACTGGGGCCATGGCCACCTTGCTAATAGGCGATAGGCCTGTTAGCGAGTGTTTCCCAGGTTTGTTCGTCGGGAACGCCCACTTTGCATGTCATTAGCGATAAATAACGCTGACATGCAAAGCGGTAAAAAAACGGGCGCTAATGCCCGCAAACTGTCGCTAACTGCTGTTAGAGACAGTTTGCTGATAGGGCGATATAAATATCGCCGCTTTAGCTGCAAAAAGTGCCGCTAAAGCGGCGATAGTGCCCTTGCTAATATGCCCCATAGTCCTCTATTTAAATCAAGGGTATATCAAGTTTTTTTATGCAGATGGAAACTGGCCCCAAACTGCCCTTTAAGGGGATTGCTGTTCTCTGCATCTACCAATCTAAAGATGGAACCCAGATTCCTAATATCTACCCAGAAATTATAAGATCTTACTAGCTAGGCTAATGGAAAATAGAAATGCTTCCTATCTAGACAAAAGCTATGCAGCCCAAATGGATCAAGCACTAACCATTTAAAAGGTTCTATCTTTTAGTGTGTGGCACAGACGCCCCTCATAGCAAACTGGTAATACTTATTGCTGTAGGTTTTAATCTTCAGTAGATCTGTCATCAAAGAAACCAGAGGCAGCTTTCAAACTAAATCAAATTCTTATGGAATATAAGACACTGATCTATTCTGATGAACTGCTGATCAGTTTTTTCATATAATTGGAGTGCAACAAATGGGCATTTTCCATCAGATAGACAGGCATGTGTAACTTTAATGGATGTTAAGGTTTATAAATCAGTTTACTTTTAGTATGGAATTAGAAAATCGGTTATTTTGAATGATTTAAAAGTTTTGTTTAGATTGGAAGGTGGCTATGGCTCCATTGCACTCAGAATAATTGTACCACCATAAACATCTAGGGATTTCATAGCATTTCCAAGTTAGACCTCTAAACTGCAAGGACTCATGCGAGCTCAAAGTTGAGCTCTTTAGATTTGCAAATATTTGAAAATTCATTTGAAAATCACCTTTTCCTTACCTTGAAACATTACACTTGATTGAACAATTTACTTTTCAATAGATATTTCATGCTAATTTCATGCTAATTGTCAGGAAAGAACCTCATTGAGAATTGGTTGGCATTTTTGACTCTTATAATAGTCTATGAGTGCCAGTTTTATTTCAGTATTGAATACTGTGCTATTTACTGGGCCTATTCAGGATTTATGGAGGCTGCCAGAGATCATATCCACAAGGGTGGAGATATGGCTGATCCTAAAAACTGCCACTCAATCTCCCTCCTTTAACCAATGTGCAAGATAATTGAAAATTCATACATTCCTGTGTAGGAATCTGTTGCACTAATAACTACAAATTGAGCTCAGCAGAGTGTCAATGTCTGTTTGCAGGGTGAGCACTATTTATCAGCTTTTTATCATTAGATTTGACAATATCAAAGTAGGTGCACTCAGGTAAAGCACTCTATTTAGTTTTTCTGGGTTGCAAGAGTTCATTTGGTGAAGTAAATTGCCATAGGATTTTGGTTGATCACTCAAATACAGCTCTAAGCCCTGGGTTGGTTTATTTAATAGGACTGAGCAATACTGCTCAGGTCCCATTTGAATGAGATGGGTCACTTAGAAATATCAACCAGATATCGAAGGGAGACTGGCATAGGAGGGAGGGTGCCCATGTTCTGTTTAACATTTATTAAGGTGTGCAGACAGAATATCGAGTTGGAAATGTCGAACTACAGAAATATCGAGTTCTAAATATTGTGAGTCAGAAATATCAACAGCAAGAATATCGTGGTCCAGAATATCGATTTTAAGGTAAGAAATATCGTTTATAAACATATAGAAGTCATTTATATCGTTTGCAAAAATATATTTGTTTAAAATATCGATTTATTAATTAGTGTTATGTATTTTAGTATATATCTTAAATGTATGTGATGTATTTTTTTGTATAGGAATTGTTTATGTTTTTTAATATATCTGTTACATTTTTAGTAGTTATCAATTATATTTTAATTAAATTTTTAGTTTTTTAGTTCTGTAGCGGGTTGTGGGTTTATAGCGGAATAGGGTGGGAAGTAGTTTAATTATAATAAACTAATGATTCTTTTTTAGTTATTAATATTTATTTAATTGAGATTTTATAGTGTTAATTGTGGGAAGTTATAATTAATTATTAATTGATTGATAATTAATATTAATTAATTATGTGCTAAATAATTATAGTAATTGTGTAATTGTTTTAGGTGCGGGTTGTGGGGTTTATAGGGGTAAAGAGTGGGAAGTCATTTATTGTTAATTAATTAATAAGTTGTTAATTAGTATTAATTAATTATTTGAAAATTAAATATGGAAATTGTGTAATTAATTTAAGGTACGGATAGTGGGGTTTATAGGGGTAATGGGTGGGAAGTAATTTATTTTTGAACAAATAATAATTAGTTGTTAATTGATATTAATTAATTTATTGAAAATTAATTATGGAAATTGTGTTATAAATTTTTGGTGCATGTTGTGGGGTTTATAGGGGTAAAGGGTGGAAAGTAATTTATGTTTAATTAATTAATAATTAGTTGTTAATAAATATAAATTAATTAATTGATATTTAATTAGGGTAATTGTTTATATTTTTTGTGTGTGGGTTTTACTTTTATAGGGGTAAAGGGTGGGGAGTAAATTAATTTTACTTACTTTATAATTAGTTGTTAAATACTATTAGTTTTTTAATTGAAGATAAGTTTTAATTGTGTAATTAATTTTTTTACAGTTTAATTTTAGCTGTGGTTTGTGGGGTGATAGGGGTAAAGTGTGGGAAGTTTATTAATTTTTATGTGTTTTAATTTGTTTTTCAATTAATACTATTTCTTTAATTGGTTATTAATTATGTTAAATATGTAAATACATTTTTTATTTTTTATTTAGATGTGAATTGTGTGGTGTTATAGGGTAGGGAATAAAAAAAGTAAATGTATGTAATAATTAATGTTTTTGTTTCTAAATAATTTCTAATTAAAAATATTTATTTGTATGAAAATTATTTTTCATTTTATTTAATATAATATTTGTAGGTATTTGTCATATGCATTTAACACAATATATTTTTTTAATTTGTAATATTACATATATTTGTATTTTAATTTTTAACATATTTATATATTTTTCATTTATTTTGTTTTTTAAATATTTTTGTGGTTAATATTTTGTTTGTTTTTAATTTTGAACTGACTGGAGTGAGAATATTAATTGTTACCCCTCCGCAATCCAACACTTTCCCTACTGTTGCACTGATTGGAGTGGGAATAATACATTTTACCCCGCCACTATCCAACACTTTCCCTACTGTTGCACTCACTGGAGTGGGAATTGTAATTTTACTCCTCCGCTATCCAACACTTTCCTTTCTGTTGACTCATTGGAGTGGGAATAGTAATTTTTACCCCTCCGCTATCCAACACTTTCCCTACTGTTTCAACTATTGGAGTGGGAATAGTAAATGTTATCTCTCCGCAATCCAACAATTTCCCTACTGTTGCACTCATTGGAGTGGTAATAGTATTTTTACCCCTCCGCTATCCAACACTTTCCCTACTATTACACTTATTGCGGTGGGAATAGTACATTTTATCCCTTCGCTATCCAACTCTTTCCCTACTGTTACACTCACTGGAGTGGGAATAGTAAGTTTTACCCCTCCGCTATCCAACATTTTCCCTACTGTTGCAGTCATTGGAATGGGAATAGTAATTTTAATCCGTCCGCTATCCAACACTTTCCCTATTGTTGCACTCACTGGGGTGGGAATAGTAATTTTTACCCCTCCACTATCCAACACTTTCCTTACTGTTGCACTGACTGTAGTGGTAAATGTAAGTTTAAAGATTTTTAAATAGTTTAATGTTTTAATTTATAATAGAATGTTTTTTTAAATAGATTTTATGTTATTGGTATATATATATATATATATATATATATATATTTGTAATTTTTAATATAACTTTAAAATTATAAAATAAATTAAAATTAATAGTTTGATAATTGTTTAAAAGTTTATATATATATCTATATTTATATATATTTATATCTTTTTCTATATTTTTGTACTTACCTGTTTAAGTATAGGGGTCGATATTTTTGCATTCTATATTTTTTCATCTATATTTTTTACATCGATATTCTGTCTGTGAACCACGTTTTATACGTGGACAATGCCATCATTTTGATGCAGACAGAATACAACACTAACAAACTCTTGTCAGTTTTCTAATCCTATGAATCTGCCTTGGGTTGCCTGTGTAAAGAAAATGAGAACCTTTATTGTTTTGGGCACTGATTCATCCTGAGAATATGTGGATAAGTGTCTGTAAAATGTGAAAGTACAATGATTGACCAAGGGTACCTTGTTAATACTTGCATCAGTAGCATGCAGATTTCTTATAAATAAGGCCTTGATGTGACACCTGTGGCTAAAGACTACTAAATGCACTTCATATTAATAGTTATTCTTTTAGCCCGTAGAACTACAAACTGGAATATAAAATATCCTTCTCGAAATTGTAGCAGTTTGATAATGAATGCTCAAAAATATTATCACACTATTTATTTTTGTGCTCAGTCTAAACTTATGGCTAGCATCACATCTAAAAAAGTACCTGAAAGAAGATTACCAGGAATATCCTCGCTTTGCGTAGGTCAAATTAAAAAGGTTATGTCGTCTATGCAGTTGTTGAATAATGCTCAATAAATAGTTCACCCTCTGGAATTTTATAATGAACTTTAAATCAACTAGTGAAAAGCTAACTAGATGTTGTTGCTACCACAAGAACATGAGTCAATGGAATTTACAGGCTTCACATTTTCCAAAAGTAGATTTATAATGATTTTACTTGTGACTACTGTGAATAATTCTGATACAGAGGCAGAAGGAGAAGTACTACTGTAAATATTTGATGAACTAGCTATTTAAATTATGTTTTTAACCGTTGATTTTTTATAGTAAATTAGATAGGAGGACTCAAAGGGACAACAGACCTCTGTACCTGCATTTGCATTCCCAAAGGACAAAGTTTTTAAAGCAATCTGTTTCTAGTAAAAGGTGAGTTGGTGCTTTAAAAAAATGCTTCCATTTTGGGAACACATTTGGAGGGGCAGGTACTTTCTCACCCAAGCCCATTTGACATTATTCACAAGATGAGGCTGTCCCACGGGGACAGCTTACCCTTTGGGTATCAGTTACACCCCAATTCAGGGGACTGCAACTGATCAAAGGTTTGCGACTGAAATTGAAGTGACAAACCTTCCCACGGACCACTGCCTGCTCTTGAAAAATGAAAAGAAAACTTTTCATTTTTCTTTTTAACGCAACCCATTTTCCTTTAAGGAAAATGGGTTGCATTTAAAAAAAACGATTGCTTTATTCAAAAGCAATCAGAGACGTGGTGGTCTGCTGACCCCAGCAGGCCACTATCCCTGTGATTCTAGCGATTCCAAATGGGTTGCAAATTGCGACCTGTATCATTAATATTAATGAGGCAGGTCGATTTGCGACACATTAGGAAACACTAAATGAAACTCATGGAGTTTCATACATTCAAATAGCAATTACCTAATTGCGATTTGCAGATAATCGCAATTAGGTAATTGCTATTTGAAATAATGAAACATGTGGCCCTTGGTGCTCTATTTCTCTAAATACACACTTTTGCAGTTGAAACCTTTTTCATTCCTGCAACTTAACTAATAAACAAAACTGAAATAATGTGAGATCTTAGTAATAAACGACTATGGGCCTTGGTTAGAGTTAGGGGATGCAGGACGTCTGCCAAAACGCAATTGATCATATGATTCATACTTTATATCAATGTCACTCCAAATACAGTGGATAGGACAGTTGCCACTTTTTGACAGATGTCCCTCTCTGTCAAACCCTAAGTTAACCCCCTTGTTAGCCATATTAAATAGTCCACTATGCCAAAGTTATCCATAAATGTATAGAGATATTTCAAGGGAAAGTTTTCCCTTGGTAAAATCTTTATCTGCGTTCAAAGAAAGTATAATTGTTTTATCTTGCATATATTTTGGTACCGAAAACAAAACATACCTAATGACTGCCGCATAATGTAAATTCATGTCATACTTAGGGATCAGCAAAGAAATCTTCTGCCTTAAATACCAAGCTGTCTGGTATTTGCTCTGCACAGAACTAAACGGCAAAGCTCAGCAACTGAGCTCACATCTGGCTTTGTAAGTGATGCTGGAAATGGTATGCTCATATCTTCCTTCTCATGGGACAGCAAGCATAATTCCAATTCTAATCACAGGGCTTCGGTAATGATTGCCGAGGGAATGCCAAAAGCGGTCATAATTGCTATGTCCACAGAGTGTTTCAAATTTGACTTGCTTCTTTGACACTAGCCCTGCCTTACCTTAACTAAAAAGCAGAATCATTTTTGATGTGCATGCTTTTAGCATCTGGATCACTGAATGGCCTTCTTAAGGTTGTTCAAAAAGACAAAGACCATTCATGGTCAACAAGCCCTTATTAAAAACCATTTGTTCAAGCTTTGTAAAAATGTAAATTTATCAGCGAAAATGTTATCATGATATCTGCATCAGGCAGTAAACAATCACCCTTTAGGTGCCAAACAAATTACTTTTCTTCCAACTATCACCTGTATCCTGAGTTTTGCTGATTAATAGCTAATTGGTCATACGAAGCAGGTTTAGCATATCAGTCTGCCTCTGCAATCTATCCAAGTACTGTCCAGGATCACCAAATCACAACATATAATAATCAATTTATCTGTCTCTCATTCACGATCAGGGGATTTCACCTAGCCCTTCGGAGGTACATTTGTAGGTTTCTTAGAAACAATGAAAAAAGCAAGGGAGCAAAAACACAACCTACTTTCAACCCATTATAGGGAGCAATTCCCTTGGTCTTTTCCACTTGCGACTTCTACTCAAACCTGGGTCCAGTCTTCGCAGTGTAGGGCAGAGAGCAATGGTTGTAGGCCTTTCTGGGTCTCCAGTTTATGTAATGTCTTCTACAGCAGACTTCTGTTTACTGAGTTAAAACCTGATTTAATATCAACTCAACAAGCTATCAGGCTACAAGCACCACTTTCCTATCGCTTTACATGATCCAAAGCCAGGAGCGGTCTGTGCGGGTAAGAACGGTGGGGCAGTGGGGCAGGGGTGAGGGGGGTTTGACAGACAACCACGAGGGAAAAATACATGAATAATTAATTTTCACTCATCGTCGTCTGTTGAAATCCCCCTCCACCCAGCCCACACTGCCCCACCGCTCTTACCTGCATGGGCCGCTGCGGTCCAAAGCAAAGATTTGATGGATAGAGCTCTTCTGGCCTGCCATAGAGCTTGCCTGATCTGGTGAGGATAATTGTTTTTCAAATAGCCCATCCTCCAAAGATTGTCATGTCACCCTAGCAAATATTTTAGATGACACATTTAGTATCGAGATCATTGAAATTTCCTTTATGGATCACCAGTCTTAATAAGAGCTCTTCCAACCATTAGGAATTTGATTTTAATTAAATACCTACATTAAAATCGACAAGCAAATTTAGCCCACAGGTGGCTCATTTTGTACACAATATTTTGCATCCCCTCAGGACCACCTGCTTCACTGAACATAGGATCTTTAATCATTTATTCCAGTTTAAAATATACTAGTGGCATCACTCATACTCTCATTCAGACCCAAATCGTGCTGGTCAAGGACAACCTCCTTTCTGTGTTTAGTGCATAACTTCTATAAAAACTCTGCCCATGTATATTAGTTATGTTTGTGCTTATTGAAAACTCTTAACTAGATGGCCACCAGAAATTTGCCACGGCCATTTTCCAAACACCGTTCCTTTGTTCTTTCAAATTGCCTCTTTCGGTATTTTAATTTCCATTTCCTGAGCTTTCTGCAACTGTTTGCATTCCTTCAGCGAGGAGTTTAACAATACACACCATTTACAGCTTTACTTTTTGACACGTATCATATAACCTTCCTCACCTGCTGTTTCTTACTTTTGCATTTACCATGAAACATTTATTAAGTGACTTTATTCACAATACACCACAAGGCCTGCAGTTGTCTCCGTAATTTCATGTATAACGCTTTCAAAGTCCATTAAGACATTTGGCTAATTTATCTTTTAACTCTCATATTTTTTTTTCTAGAATTTCTTCAGCCCTGCCCCAATTACCCATATACTCATCCCAATATGTATTCCCTATCTTTCAACCAACACACCTGACATTAAATTTCAAATCCCTGCTAAGTTTCAGTGGGCTTGGGTATTACTAGGCTATTAATAATAATTGGTCTTTATTAAAGGAGAGCTTATTTTTGGGCATATTTATAGGAAAAGTCAAATTTGGTATGTAAATTATGTATGTTTGTTATTTAAATTAATGTTTAGGTCCGAATTAAAGTCATTGTTTGAATAGCATATCCGTGTTTACTTTTGCATTCTGCATTGCCTACTTGCTGCCTTTCAGTGATATTGTGAAGAAAGATATTTGACTCTTACTTTTATTGGTGCTATACTATAGAGGAATAAGGTTTTTTTCATAAACTACATCAAACCTCTGTGCATTAAGTCGGCTCTCTGCTCACCTATTCCATAATCTGATCAGAATTCTTGAGGTTATTTCTAGCTAGATTTCAACAGAACTCCTGAAAAGTCTCCCTACTTTGTAGCCAGTCCAAACGGCAATAATTTTCATGCTTGGCTATTCCTCAGACTGTAGTAATTACTAAACTCCAATCTCGGTCTGTGGCATTGTTGCTCAAAATTGTAGTGTATTTTTTATAACTATGTTATAATTGAATTGAACTGTTGAATTACTTGGACCTTGCAGTGTTATCTTTGCCAGTAATCGCCCAGCCCCCACATACTCAACTCGAGGTTTATATCCTTTGTATCTGTAAACATTTAATTTTCCGCATTGTACCACATGCATGCTGGACATGGATTCAACCCTTCAATATTCGTGTCCTCACAAATGACACAGACACTATCACAGAGTAGACAGGAATGTTGTATATTTACCTATTTGCAGCATCTTGGCTCCAGATCACTCCCCTGGAATAAACCTATTTTTCCAATATCTTAGGCCTTTCTGCTACTAGAGGTACTTGTATGGGGTAGTAGCTTATACCAGTGTATGTGAAGTTCCACTTGGGTGGCCGCTCAACGCTACTGGTTTTAATCAAACTGACCTATACAGCGCAATGCAGTGAAGGCCACATGCACAACTTCCCTGTGTGTGCCAGCTTGGTCATCTCACCTTATGCCAGGAGGAATATTTGTTGTTACTTTCTCAAAGTGCACAGGAATTTGAGAAGGACTCTTCTCTTTTTATCAGCCTTGCCTGCGGACAATAACTTGGGTTCAGGACCCTTAAAAACCACTAGAGTCCTAGACAACAGGTTATAATGTTATATATAGTATCCATTTTTATCCCATGCCTTGTTGTAAAAATGCACGTAAAGTGTATGATTAGGAAATTATTACAATTGTGGTTTCAATTTGACATCAACCGCATAGGACAACTTGCTTATTATCTATACTGTGCTTATCCTGGGAAGCTTACAACTAGCAGTTGAGGGAACATTCAACTACACAAAGCCAACTCTTGTATTCTTACTCTACCTTTGAGAAAAAAAAAAAATACCCCACCTGTATATAGATTGTCATGGCAACTGCACTATTGTAAAAATGTGTTAGAATTCACAGACCTCACTAATAAACGTCTGGGCTCCCCTTGGACTCAGAAGGAGTATAGCTCTCCTCAAGGTGTCGCGGTACCGGTTCAGCTCCTCCGTTTTCATGGTAGTAAACAGGTTGGCAAACACTCGGCTGATGTTCCTGTCCACCTTCTGTAAGGACACGTCCAGTCCCAGCCTAGAAGCCTGGTCCAAGAAGCTCTGTAGTCCCCGGATGTCTGCAAAATAGAAAGGGAGAACGTCTGAAACAGTTGCATTTTCAACTGTTTAAAACATTACCTACTACACTCGTGCTTTCACTACTCCACCTGCTGTCTCGTCCTCTGATTATGCTTACTATGGTGTGCTCGGCTTTAGGGCCGTGTGGCCGGTGCAGCCGCACGTGGCGCTGCCCTCGGGGGCTCCTGTGTTAGAAATCAACCTATGGGTTTAAAAGCATGTTCTGTGTCTGCAGCAGTGTTCAGGCAACACAAAAAATGTCGAGATAACCCTATGAGTAATATTACTGCTGGAGAGAGATCAGAGTTTTATCTAGTGGCAATTTTGACTCATCATAAAGGAGCGCAGAGGGTTAATGTACCTGCTGCAAATAGTGTGTACCATGCAGATCACAGAACTGAGTGTGAGTGAACTATGAATACCACTATAAAAATATGAAATGTATGTCAGAGAGGGACTATGGAGAGATTAAGGGCACTGTTGGAGGGTAATAGTGAGGAAATTGGTGGAGAAGGAGGTCATTGGTGGTGCACCAAAAAGATTATTGCACCGGGCACCACCAGCGCTAAAGCTCACAGCTGGCTTGCTGATATAAGAGGCATAACACAACTTTATAATTTAGATGGAGAATCTGAACAAAGGCTGATACTATGTGCAGTGATGCAAGCTCTCTAACATTTAAGTTGTTTCCCTACTTGCCAGCACCATGAAGTTACGGGAAGGCCACACACAGCGCTATACAAACCTCCTTAATAAATAAATAATTAAAAGCACAGATATCTTTGTTTCATAGCTGAAATTTGCAAAGTTTCCAAATTTCAGGTTATCTAAAAATTGTTGAAAGTCCACATTATGCAATTTCATATACTTTTTGTCCATGATAGACTGGTTCTTGCAGAAAATGTCTAGCCAACAGATATTTCTGCTCAGACCGGCTACCTACCAATATCTTGTGTGTCATTTTTACTTGAAATATGGCCTCTGGTGAAAACAGAGATACTGACAAACCACATTTCACAACAAAAGCATAACCTCATGTTCTTTCAAAAAATATCACTGAAATTTCACAAAATGTCACTGAAATATACACAATTGCACGCGGCCGTTTTATATCTGTTGTCAGTGTTCAAATAATAGCTTGCATTGGCAAAAACAAGCACATGGGCCAAGACTGACAGTCATGTGTTCAGGCTACTGTCTGTATCTTTGCCCACTTTTAGACGCATACAGGGAAAACAACTGTCCACTGAGATGCTGTGACAGATGGAGGGGAGGTCACTACTAATAACTTGAACTGTGGTGGTAATTCTATCAACAACACTGAAGTCACAATAGATAAATCAATTATTTTATAGGTTAAGCACTTGGTAGGTCGATAACATGATTAAGCCTCCAGCAAAAGGTTACATAGAAAAGCATCAGAGGCCACTGATCCTTGGGGAATCCGGGAAAGCTTAGAAAAAATATACAGATGATTGAAAAGGAATATAAATACAGGATAATGTGACTCGAGTGAAATAACAGAACATATTTCACTTTTAAGGTTGGGCGACCAGAAACCATCAGACCAAGAGGGTTAAATGGTTTGTGCGTCTGCTATATCAAAAAGTGAAATATACCCTCATATCTCACAAGGCCAGTCAACGTGTCATACTCATTGGCTGAAATAAATATATGGCATGTACATTCATTTCGCCTAACTCACTGGGTTCGCACTGAGGGCCAGGTTACTCTACAGTGGAAGCCTCTGGGTTTCTGTTCCAGGTCCTGGCTCTAATGAGCATGTATGTATAAGTTAAATTCTGTCTTTTTGCTTAGGAACAAAGCACCTGGCCCTGTCTATTCCTGCACTTTGAAAGCAACGTGAGCTTTAAAATGCGATCACCCCGTTTTGCTCTACCCTTGCACCATCCCCCACCACCAAATAATTGCAGTGCCTGATATCTATGTGCACGAGAGTAAATTAAATTAATACATGTTCCTTTAAAATTTAGGGGCATATTAGCAAGGGCACTATCGCCGCTTTAGCGGCACTTTTTGCCGCTAAAGCGGCGATATTTATATCGCCCTATCAGCAAACTGTCTCTAACAGCAGTTAGCGACAGTTTGCGGGCATTAGCGCCCGTTTTTTACCGCTTTGCATGTCAGCGATATTTATCGCTAATGACATGCAAAGTGGGCGTTCCGACGAACAAACCTGGGAAACACTCGCTAACAGGCCTATCGCCTATTAGCAAGGTGGCCATGGCCCCAGTTAGCGACGTGAAAACTCGCGCTAACCGGGGTCATCGCCATTTATTTAACACCTGCAATTAGCAGGTGTTAGCCATACCTAACATGGGGGTGGATTATGCTGATACGACCACAGGGTCGTATCAGCAAGGTGTTCTCCCTTCTCCATGCAACATCGCTGGTTTTTCAGCGATGTTGGCCCATTCCCCGCTATCGCTGGAATATTCATCGCCATAGCGCTAATCGTTGCTAATACAGCGTTAGCGTGGCGATATATTCCAGCGATAGCCGGCGATAAAAAAAATCACGCTAAGCAGGGTTAGCGATGATTATCGCCTCTTCTTGCTAATATGCCCCTTAATTTTTAAGACAAAAGACCTTTTCCCAAAATTTGTCAAAAGTGTTTTTACTAAAGCATCCCACTTAGTCCTCTTTCCCCTTTTACTCCCTTCCTTACCTACGGCACACCCAGCCAATCCATACCCTGTTTAAATAAGAAATGCATGCATCACTATGCATGGCCAAAGGAGAGAGGGACAGAAAACGGGGGTGATGTTTATTAGGTGGGTCATTTTCAATATAGAGTTAATGATTTACAGTCCGCTGTGGCGTGAACTCACCAAAGCCATGAATATGGCCACATTTACAACCCTAATATTGAATATTGTAGAAATTACATCTCACGCTTTATAAACCACCATACAAACATCCCAGGAAATGACATCACAGGAAACGTGGCCCCTAGTGGCAATACGAAAACTTACATGCGGTAGAGGGTATATCAATCCTAAAATAAGTGAAAAGTAGCAAAAAATATGGAACTGCCAAGAAGCACACCGTTACATTATTGTAAATGACAGTTTAATAAAAAGAAACGGTTAGTAAAATATTTGTTCTGACAAGGAAAAGCTTTACCCTTTGTTGCATAAATCATGTTCAAAATGTCTTACACGAGAGTCGTGTAAACATATGTTATACTCCATTCCATGCAACTAATCACAAACAAAATGTTCACTACCTTGGGTTAATGATTCAACTTTAATAAATTCAATTTTATTATTAGGAGACTATTATCATACCTATTATACAACAGGAAATTAAAGCATGTTATGAATAAGACTGATATAACTTCTGAAGCATGGTTAATTTACTTGACATGATATAATGTTTTTTCTCAGCATGTGGGAGTTCATTTTTCACCAGAGATGACGTACTAGCAGTACAGAAATATGTCAAAAAAGCACAGCAAAGAACATTCAATTGCCTTCATAGCTGTTCTAAAAAAAAAGTAATAAACTAATCTTGAATAAAAACTATGCAACATATCTGTACAGCTGCTTAAATGTTTAAACTAATTTCCTGCCCAGTGGGCCCATGTTGTTTGTCAGGAAAGGGCACAACTCGCAAATATCGTGGTTTACCAATGTACAGTATCAGGATCCCATGCTAATGATAAAGACTCCAACGGCAGGGAAAATATACTATGTGAAAAACACCCTTAGGCAGTCTAAATTTCAATCCACAATTAATGTTGTATATACTCAAACATTAAGGCCAAGCAACATAGATTATTGAAAAAAAGGGAAAAACAATTTTATTATCTAAAATGGAACTAAATACAGAATATCAATACAATAAATATAGAGATACAATAATAACCTATGTGTAATCCTAATCAATAAATACATGTATTAATACCAAATATAATCGTCAATTTTTAACCAAATTAAAAAAAGATCAATTCCCTTATATACAAAACAGTTCATATCTTTTCATAGCGTATCAAAAAAATAGTGGCTTAGATCATGGTAGATTTTGATGGGATTGAGTCGACGCGCGTTTCGGCGACCCATGCGCCTTCATCAGGAAAGCCACTGATGAAACCAGATGATACCTTTGGGAAAAGGCTAATGACAGTTTGTGTATAATGCCATCAAATGCTTACATAGACTGTACTCAAGGGAGCAATCTCCCAGGTGAGTAGAAATGGATAATAACAAAATATTGAAACCACTTATGATATTTTATCTTCTTTCATGGTTGTAAATACAATTGAATGGGTTGAATGAAATGATAACATTCAAGGGCCAATTTTAAACTGATGAGTGAAACAGGAGTGCCCAAGTCGGTGAGACCACCAAGCTGGAGTCTCAAAGTATATGATCAGAATTACCACAGATGATACAGCTCAGGGCCGGCGCTAGGCATGGGCAGTGTGGGCAGCTGCCCAGGGCCTCGCACTCAGCCTACCAGCATGGGGCCCCGCACCGATCCTGTGTCCTGTTGTTTCCCTGCCAATCCAACTAAAAGAAAGGTGTCTCCTTGCAATTAGGGTCCATGGGAGGGGTCCCCTTCCCGGGCCTCTCAGGGATGGTGTCTGGAGGCCTTGGGGAGGGAGACATGCTTCCTCTTGTCCCAATTGCAAGGAGACCATTCAGAGACACTGCGGGATGCCCATTGTCCAGCATTTTAGCGCCCCCACAGTTTTAACTTTTAGTCCACAAGCAATTCTCACACCTATCCGGCTGAAGGTGTGAGAATTGCTTGTGGGCTGAAAGTTAAAACTGTGGGGGCGCTAAAATGCTGGACAATGGGACTCCCGCAGTGTCTCTGAATGGGGTCACTTATGTAAATTAGAGGGGCCTCGCACATTCCCTTTTGGCCCAGGGCCCCGCAAATCCTAGAACCGGCCCTGATACAGCTGTGTTATTCAGCCAAAGGATGACAAACTGATACTGTGGAAACAGGACTTACTCCAGACATGCTTTCTAAATGGCATGTGGCAGCAATCTGTGTTGCTTGGCCTTTATGTTTAGGTACATACAACATTAATTGTGGAAAGAAATTTAGACTCCCTAAGGGTGTTTTTCACATAGAATCAACGTGGTTTACTCAAAGACAGCAACGCAAAAATCGTCTATTCTCTGGAGAGTTCCATCGACAGTCAGAATATCAAGGTTCTCCATTCTGGTCAAGAAAGCAGAGGAGTTGTTAAAAGAGCAAAGTTAAGGTCTTCACCAGGTCTTTACAGTCAACAAAAGAAAATGCAGCTATCAGGTAAAAATTGTCTTTTGAGGGCACTTTACTTTCACCAAGAAGTGAAACGTGTATGGGACAATACCCCTAACAGTAAACCTAGAAAGAGGTGGGGAGTTACTCGTTCTAGTCTCCTCCTCTTTCATGTTCTTTTTGTCTCCATCTGTCACCTTGTTTCATTATTTTCTTCCTGTCTTGCCCAGTCTTTCTTCCCGACATACCTAACCTCTCAAATCTCCAAACACTAGTCTTAGGCCATCGCCTTCTAAAGGGATTGTGGCTGTTAAAGACACAGTTCCTACTTCCTGGAGGCTGCTAGTTCTCAGGTTGGTTGTAGTTTTCATCAACTTTGGTGGTTCCTTGAATGGGTTGCTTCATCCATCAATGGTCCACCTTGCTATCTCTCTCCTCTAATACTATCCTCATATTGACTCCATTGATCTCCGCTGCTCTGACCTCCTGAGATATCAGTCTTATCTCTCCTCATCTGCTCTCCACTCTTCAGTCCTCTTTGATATCACCCTTATCTATAATTCTTCACTTTCCACTCTGCCATCCTTCACCATTGTCTATACCTCACCTTGACTTTGCTTCAGCCTGCTCCTCCATCATCCTCTGATGTCACCATAATCCCCACTCCTCTATGCAACTTCACTCTCCTCCCATCCATACTCCCTGCCTCCACTCTCTACTCCTGCACGGCATCAATCATTCTTCTTCTTCTGTGATGTTTTTTTTATGTCTCGCCTAAGACAGCGCAAATGCGCTGTTGCTTGCAAGAAATATTGTATACAACAAGGGGCTTGAAGCCCCGCCATTGCTTACCATTTGTTAGCTTCATTGATACTCTTATTTTCTCCTTCCTAAGTGGCCAGAGCATGCTGTCATCACTTCCTCTTGTTTTGTGTGGAGCATGAAGCAAGTATTGATTGTTTCATTCTGATTAATGTCCTTCTGCTGCTCACACTGTGACTGGGGTATTATTTTCTTTGTTCTTCACTCCATAATGCTTTTTCTTCTTCCCCCGTGGTGCTTCTTCTTGTGTTGCTTCTTCACCCGAGCCTCCCGTTTTCTGTGTTGCTTCTTCTCCCTCCAACCCCCATTGTCTGTGTTGCTTCTTTCTCCACCCTCCTTGTCTGTGCTGCTTCTTCCCCTCCCACCCCCTTAGCCCCTGTTGCTACGTCCACCCTCTTTGTCTGTGTTGCTTCTTCCCACTCTCACCACCTCTTATCTGTGCTGTTTCTTACCCTCCCACTCCACCCTTATTGTCTGTGTTGCTTCTTCCTCTCCCATGCCGACCCCTGTTGTCAATGTTGCTTCCTCTACTCACACCCCAATTGGCTGTGGCACTTTTTCCTCTCCCGCTTGCACCCCCATTGTCTGTTTTGCTTCTTCTCCTTCCACCACCCCCTGTTCATGTTACTTCTCTGCTCCTACTCCTCACCCTCCCATTGTCTGCGTTGCCCCCCCAACCTGTCAAAAAAAAAGCTACGATGCAGCCAACGCTAGATGCATCATAGTGCTTTTTTTAACAGTCCCGTTGCTGGTTCCCTCCCTCCTGTTGTTCATATTGCTTGTTCCCTCCCGCCCTCCTTCCCATTGTCTGTGTTGCCCACCCGCCATAGGAAAAAAAGTGTTATGAAGTGGTCAGTGCTGGCCATGTCATACCTCTTTTTCTCAAACTTTTCGCCATGCTGCACAGCAAAGATGCTGGTCTACAACATGGCTAAAAGAGAGTGGAAAAGCCAATAGCTCTTGCATAAGCAAGACCTATTTGCTTTGCAATGTTTGTTCACTTTTGTGTTTTCCTAGACATTCAGACATAGTCCCACTCTCCTTCATGGTTTGGTATTCAAGTTGTGCTCCACCTGGATGCAATGTGTCCTCTCCAGTTACATCCTGTGTTGGGAAGAAAAGATAATGGAACCCAGTTGATCTCCCATCATTTGAGCATAAGAGTGGTTCCCGTTTTGTGAGAAGACTATGTCACAGGCTCTTTTCCTGTTTAACTGAGTTTGTGGGGGTGGAAGTATGGCATGTATATGGAGGCTATTGAAGAATATATAGGTGCTTACATATAGTTCATTAACCTGTTACATACACATGGCAGCATATGGACAGCGATCATTATAGCTGTCCAGCATACATACATACTTCAGGCAAGATTCAAACTCCATGGAATGTTGTTACTATTTTGCGCCCATGGAACCTATGTACCTGCAAAATCGAATGTTGTAAAAATTCCAGGAAAAGCAGCATCTGCTGGTCTTTCAGAATTTAATGGTTGTGTGTTGCCAAGGCACCTTCCAAGTATAGGTGGGTGATGTTGTTCCTGTATCAAAGGTGGCCAAATGGCATGGGGTTTTGGATGCATGTACAAATGGTACTGATTACTAATGTATGAAGGTTGTGGTATGGGTTATGTGGTCCTAGCTACAAATAGTACTGTTCCCTGAGTGAATGGTGAATAAGAGTTAGGAATTCTGGGATTCCATGTACATGTGGTTGCAGTTTGGAATTCTAGTGAGTCGTTGTAAGAGTGGTTGTGGTATATGAGTGTACATTGGCAACCCTGTGTTAGGTATTTTGTGTTCCACATGCAAGCAATGCAATACCCTGTTTGTGGGAAGGTCCTGTGTATGTGAAGGGTTCCGCAGTTGCCTGTGTATTTTTTAACCTGGACGTTTGTTAACCTAATATATATATGTGTGTGCGTCTGTGTGTGTGTGTGTGTTGGCACACACGAGTGTGTGTCGGGTTCGTGCGTGCATGTGTTTGAGGATGTATGCATGTGTGAATGTGTGTGTGTCTGTATGTTTATTTTCCTCAACAATATAGATTTGCCTGCATATACATATACACCTGAATTATATGTACCTGAGGAATCCATTTTAATAAACAAGATACAGGATTTGAGGTGACAGAAGCAGAAGATACAGATCCATAGGACAAGAAAGAGAGAAAAAGTAGAAAGGACACTATTGCAATACTAGAAACCTTTGCATGGGATCTCGTGTTACCCAAATGAAAACGCATCTGTATGCATATTCAGATGGGAACTTGTTTTGGCCTCGGCTGAAAACATTTAGACCAAACTGCATTTGGCATATTTAGTCAAAGAGCAGATGATACCCAGGTTCATTACTCTTTCTACTTTCCTCTGACAAGCTACTATCCATTCACTGGCACAGTAGACGGAGGTTCCAGAAAAGTGCAACACATTCTCGAGGGGACATGAGAGCAGTCCTGCCATGGCAATCTATTTATTACAGCTTTTTTAGTCAACATCTGATAAACATGTGGCTCTAGTACATACTGTATGCGAGGCACACCAAGAAATGAAAACCCATTGATAAACAGTAGGCCCTACCTAAAACTGAATTCAGTGGTGTACTTGGAGTGCCAACACATGCCGCAAGGTGCTCTCTAGTTGCTGTGGTTGTGATCTCCATGCAAGTAGAGTCCATACCACTCATGGACCATCTACCACTATGCTCTTACAATATATGTGCCTGTGGCAATGCTCCTCTCCAGGTGTTGTCTATAGTTTGTGATCTCCAAATTAAGAGGCTTGCACTTGGGCCATTAGGGACCGGTACAATGCAATGGCATGCCATGTGCAACATGCTGCAAGAACATACAGTAAAGGCTAGTTATTGGTTGGTGTTGGGCGTCATGCCTTCGAACCAGCCCACCGCCACGTCTGAACTTTGCAGAGATGCCTTTTGATCATTTGCTGGGTTTACACTTGTAGGTGACATTGGGTCACCCCGCAGACGCCAGGAGGTGCATCAGATACACAAAAAAGGGACAATGGAAATACCACCCATCTGTCTGTGTTGATCAAGCATATGAGATGGGTTGAGTCAGACACAAGATGTGTGCACTAACCTTCCCTCTCAAACTGCATATTATTTAATGGGGCTGACTGTCTAGGATTTCTGTGGGATCAGATTATTGCCCTGCCACATTAGATATAAGGACTTCAGTCTCTGTGCTCACTAAAATATTTTGAACCCTAGCCCATGAGGTTAGCATATAAAGTCTATAATTTTTTCCCCCACCGTCAAGCTTGTGTAATTTATTGTTTACAGGGCCAAACAGGCCGAACCGGACATCGGGCATTTCTCCAGGAGGCTGGAAGGTGGGGACTGGTTTTGCAGCGGTGCTGCAATATCGACCCCCAGTAACAACAAGCAGTAAGCAACGGTTACCAGCCTCCTGGGCCCAGGCAGTGCTTCCCCAGGGGCTGATCCGATTAAATTGTCAGGGCTGCTTTGGGGTCCCAGTCCGGCACTGATTGTTTACAGAGCAATGGTTATTAGTATAAGTAATAACATGTGGCCAGAAACAGCCGCAAGAGGGCTTGTTTATATGGTTCACCTAATCATTTTTTATGTAGGCAGGGCTTTAAGTGGGTTGGGTCCTGCCAGTGCTCAGCACCGGCAGTTCTTAAAAGCAGGTGCTGAGACAGATCCCTAGCGGGCTCTCTATTTTTTCCCTCACCCGCGGAGTGAAAAAAAAAGTATTTTAACCCGGCAGATTATCACCCTTCACCGGCCTTTGATGTAACTTCAAAGCGACTCATTACAGTTATTTCACAGTCTCATCATTTCAGAACTGAAATTTCTTAAAATTATATGCAACAAAGCCATTGTTTTAGGTGTAGGTCAATCAAAAATACTTTATTTTGGCATTTTCCTATTAAAAGTTAGGTGTATGTTACTGGTTATATTGTATCTGGAACAGAGAGAGGCAGCAAAATATCAGTCGGGCGGCACACCATGCTAAGCACAGATTTTTATCTTACGTGTTTAAGCCGCGCCCATAATTACATAGGCCACACCCCTTTGAGAACCCCCCCCGTTTTCTCATCCCACTTAAAGGCCTGGATGTAGGACAATTTGTTCAATCATCCAGTTATCAAATACTTGAGTCCGGTTTTGTGACTAATATTGCACTACTAATTTGAGCGCTAGGAACTGTGGTAATGAGTGAACAAGCAAAAGTGTGACAAATAATGCATCTAATAACGTGCATATCCGTGAGCAAGAAGCGAAAATGCATCCAAGCTCCATTGTTACTTTATATAAAGACGACTAAGTCGATATGATTTCCCACTGCCTGTCCTTCGGAAGGTGAGCATGCAGGCTGGAAGACAGGAAAGAAATTATGAAATTTACCATATTTCTGTATTTTATGGTGCAGAAGAGGAT
This sequence comes from Calotriton arnoldi, assembly GCA_963921515.1. Lineage (NCBI taxonomy): Eukaryota > Metazoa > Chordata > Amphibia > Caudata > Salamandridae > Calotriton > Calotriton arnoldi. The sequence continues at coordinate 1,862,919 of CAWUFW010001478.1, read as the reverse complement.
GCTAACTTATTTAAAGTGAAGCTTTTGATCCAAGTGAGAAATGAAGAGCTACCTCGAGCACAGTCCGAGATTTTTACATCCAAGATGGCAGCAACGCTCACAGAAGCTTGAGTAACAAAACTCCTGTGGGTGGCACCACACTTTCAGCTGTGTCTACCATCTCATGTGACACCGATACTTAGGCAGACAAGGCAAGGGCTACTAAAACATGGCTCAGTTAGGGTCGAACTGGCCTATGGGCTGGTCTGAAAATTCATTGTGTGTTTGCTGTTGTGGGCCTGCTTTATGGCCTGCTTGGCCGGTTTTTACTGTTGACTTCCTTGATATTGCCTTTAGCAAGCTCAGATCCTTGCAGTCTTCCATACCTTGCAAAACAAATTATACAGTGTGTCTTTACTGGTTCAAACCGCCCCAATTTGGAAATATTGGAAACTTATCGAGCTATCTAATTGACTAATGGGGCCACTTTTATTATAGACTATACAGTGTGCTGATGTATTTTCTGTCCCAGTCCGACCCTGGGCTCAGTGTTACCCTGTCCTATTTAACCTACTGCACAGCTCTTTCTCAAATGCTTCTGCTTTTCTAATAAAGGGTTAGTGTTCGAAATGGGGTTCGGGTTGGCTAGGGTATGCACCTTAGCCAGGCAGAACCCACCACTCTAGTCAGGGTAAGGGACTTACACACACAAGATAACCCCTGCTCACCCCCTTGGTAGCTTGGCAGAACAGTCAGGCTTATCCCAGAGGCAATGTGTAATGCATAGACACTACAGTGGTAGGTCTGAGACACATTTACCGGGCTACTCATGTGGGGGGCACAACCAGTGCTGCAAGCCCACTAGTAACATTTAATTTACAGGCCCTGGCACACACTGTGCACTTTACTAGGGACTTACCAGTAAATCAAATATGCCAATCATGGATGACCAATCATATTCATAATTTATACCGAGAGCATGTGCACTTTTTGTCAAAAGGGCCAGGTCTAACAGTTAGTAGTCGAAGACCCATGAGAAAAACATGCATTAGCACTAACCAGGGTGAAAAACATGATCCAGGAACTACGAGGAAGGAATCTCCATGAGATTTTTGGGATGCCATCAACTACAGTTTTTCTGTTTTGTTTCTGAAAGGCATATCAAATTATTATTGACTATTACTAGACCGGTACTTTGTACCTACAGAGATATATGACTGTCTAGTAGAAAGCTGGGATAACATGAATTGCCCCCTTCTGGCAGGCCAAATTAGGAATAAATAAAGTCCTTCAAACATACCTGGTTAGGCACATATCACACATGTTAAAAAGGAGGATCTTACTTGTTTTAATACATTTTCGTACCTGTATTGATCAACCGAGCCTAGAAAATATAGCTCTTTGAGACAACAGCTCGAAATGACTCAATCAACAAATAGGAAAGCAGCTTTATTAGGCTGCTGTCCACTGCATACTGCTCTGCCTTATTTCCCCTTCAGAGGCCTGTAAATATAAAGGGTGCTTGGCGGTTATCATTAGGAGAGAGGACATCTTCTCTGTTAAATATTTGTTTCGCCTTTTAGAATTCTTTGATTGTTTAGCTTAGTTAGCGTCACAATATCAAGAGGATTCAGAAAATAAAATGCATACCGATCAATCATCTATTATACAATTTATCTATTTAAAAAAAAATACATGACTAAAAAGTATGCATCTTATGAGATCAATCTCAGTGGAACCTCCAGATAAAGAAAAGGCAAACGTACTAGTCAGTATAGACTTAGTCCCAATTCACAAAGGTAAAATGAGACGAAAGTCTAAATTTACGTCTTTCGGTATTCACAAAGGGCATTTACTACTCGTAAATGCCCTTTGTGAATACCGAAAGTCGTAAAGTTAGAACTTTGGTATTCACAAAGGGCATTTACGAGTTGTAAATGTCCTTTGTGAATACAAAAAGTGGTAATGGTAGACATTCGTCTCAGTTTACTTTTGTGAATCAGTCCCAATGTTTTCAAAAGCAGGCGATCCAAGTATGTCTTCCTAAATCTTCAACTAAGGTGCAATTAAAAGTAATTTGTATGAGAGAGTCAAGAATATTCCCACAAATGCATAATATTTTGCAATGGATAAGTTGTTTTATTATGTACAGCTGTTCCTAATCTTAGCTGAAATTAGAGTTTCCTAGAGTCATTATCAAGAGATTGGAATAAATATGGCTGCATACCGTTAGTGAAGTCTATGCTCAAATCAGCGAGCTCAGCCCCTTAAATAATGCAGGCACCTCCGTTTGCACTAGCCTAGGCCCTCGTTGTGCTAATAAACACTTTTCAAACAGTTGATGGCATTTTCTAAAGAGAAGGTTTGGCTGGAAATGTTAAATTTACGCCTTCAATGGCAAACACTTTTTTTATTGTTAATAATGCCTTTACAAACAAAATGCAATTCTTGACAGTATAGCCTGACAATGGTAGTAAGTCTAGCTCCCTTAACATGGGGGTCCTGGTGGTACAGCTAGAACAATTTTCCATTTTGTTAGCAATTAAATATCTGTATCAACACAAAAAATAATTTGTGGATGAATAGGTAACCATACATAAGTTCTTAAAAAGTACACAGGGATTCAAAACCACGAGAGGTAATGGAAGCCCAAAGTGAAACGTTACAACATAATTGCTGGAGGTACTTTACACTGTATAATATGCAATGAAAAGCCAGTTCTGCATGAATGAGATGTAATTCGTGCTCCAGTGTTTCCTCATATTCTTAAACAGTCTCACCATTCTTTCTGGTCTCTCCTCCTCAAAGAACCCTTGGCACATTTGTACATCACAACTCAGCCATTCATCCTGCAGGGTTGATATGATGCATAATACTGTTAAGTACAGAATACAAAGTTTAATCCAGCACATAATGAAAATTCAGTGTTTGTCAGAATTGCAATTAGAATTATCAATTAATGGGGGAGAGGATGTGGTCTAACAGCTAGGGCGGTCGATCTCAACTCTGAGGAACCAGGCTCGAGTCTCGCAATGACGCTCAACATCCTGTGATTCTGGGCAAATCACTTAGGGCCAGATGTACGACCCTTTCATTTAGCGCCTCGCAATTTGTGACCCATTGCGAGTCGCAAATTGGGAGGCGCTAAATGAAATGTACAGCAGTGTTATTACACTGTTTTGCGATTCCCAATGGGGTCGCAAATTGCGAGCCTCATTAATATTAATGAGCCTCTGGCAATTTGCGAGTCCATTGGGAATGTCAGCCCTCCCAGGGATGGTGGCCTGCTGGGCTCAGCAGACCACCATGTCTGGGACTGCTTTTTAATAAAGCAACTTTTTTAAAATTAAATGCAGCCCGTTTTCCTTAAAGGAAAACGGGATGCATTTAAAAAAAAAAAAAAATGAAACGTTTTCGTTTCATTTTTTAAGGGCAAGCAGTGGTCCCTGGGACCACTGCCTGCCCTTAAAAAATATTTTTAGAGACAGTCACAAAGGGGACCCCTTCCAAATTGCGACTGCATTACCACCCTCTTGAAGAGGGTAGTAATATGCTAGTGTTTTGCGACCGCAATTGCGGTCACAAAACATTCATACATAGCATTGCGGACGCAATTAGGAAGGGAACGCCCCTTCCTAATTGCGACTCACAATTCCTAAATAGCGAATCGCAAATAAATTGCGACTCACTATTTAGGAATTGTACATGGCCAACAGTGATTTTGCATGCGCAAACGGGTTCGCAAACCCGTTTGCGCATCCAAAATCACATTGTACATCTGGCCCTTAATCTCCCCGTGCCTAACAAAAAATGAATTTGGTCTTGTGTAACGCAAGCGGTGCTCATGTAAAGCACTCTGATACCTTTGGGTCAAGTTCACGCTATATAAAACGCCGGGAAAAAAAAGAAATTATTTGCAAAAGCAAAATGAACAGTCAAATTCCGTATTTCTTTAATACTGTTGAGTGATAATTATTGTTGTTTGCAGTAAATTAACTTTAGTCCTAACACACCATCACAGTTAGAGCATTACTAGGAATGTAATCATATTACTGTGTCAGTAAGTCAGTCAAACAACTTTATTCGGTCAATCGACCATAAAAGCACAAAAAATCACAATAACACGGTCAAAAAGGCATCTTATCCCAGTAAAACTATAATACATCAAACAAGAAATCTCTACACCCCCCAAAAGGAGCTACTAGGAATGTAATAATATCACTGTGTAAATTGTAATGACAATTGCAGCTTAGCCATTCTTTAATCACACATCCTCCCTAAATAGATATTCCATCTGCAGTGGCATTATCAGGGCCTGGTGACATTTACAGGCGGGATGACCTTCGGTACCAGACGAACCTCTTGATACCAGTTCTGCTTTTTCATAAACATCTGGATGTTCATTATGCCAGATAATTCTGTTGTTGTCTTGCAAATAATTGGCCGCCTTGATGACCACTGCGGAACCCTGAAGACGCCCAGATGCACAGAGTCAGCACGCTGTGACATGGAGGAAGCCACCGGCCAATTAACGCTATTGACGCCACTGAGACAACATGTCACAGGAAAGCTGAAAAAACTGTAGGGAGAGAGACAATTCCATAGAGCCGCAGAGGATTATCGAGCCCATCGCCTTTAGAAATAATTTCTGCATGAAAAGGCAGATAGGCTTTGGAGACCAGCAAACACCAGAATAGACGATCACTGAGGAGCCGCATATTAATACTAGGAGATAAGATTCAGGACGGGAGCGATGGGAAGTGTTGTGATTATCTAAATCTATTCAGAGCCCTGACATGCTGTTCAGCAAAAGCTGTGCTGCTCAGTCAGAAGATTCATGCATTGAAGCAACATAAAGGCGAACACATAAGGAGAAGGTTTAACAAATTCCACCCTTCTTTCAGCACTCTACATTTTATAAATAATCCTTTGATATTTAAATCACACAAATCAATTTCAGAGCATGGAAGGCACTCTGCGAACTGTGTGAAGCAAATAAGGGGGGGACGACGCATGCTAGCTGCAAAGAGCCTGTGGAAACGCCGCGCGTCCTTATCCAGGAGGCGTAATTCCTAGAGTTGACGCGCAACGGCAAAATGTCTGCTGAGTGCAGTCACAGCATGTTCTCCTGGAAGTGCTAACGGAGAAACATAGCCGCCAAGAAACAGAGTCTACAATAATAAAACGGCACTAAAGCACTTGGAGCACCTAGTGTGAGCACCTCTCCCCTGGTTATTACGGCCATGATGTCGAGTCCTTGATTATTGTGTAATGCCCTAATGCGTTCTGTGTGTAGCAGTCTTGTTTTGCTTCGATTGAACTGCTTAGACTAACATACCTAAAATCAATGGTTTTTAGGTTATAAGTTCAGGGATGCAGATAGTGTCCACAGTGACCTGGAGTGAGGAGGTCACCCAAGAAGCACCCTGGTGACAAAGTAGCCACAGGTGCGAGATGGTGGCAAAGTAGACACACGCATCAATTGTTGGGATCACAGTGAGGGCAAAAGGAGCAAGCGCTCTGCTTAGCTTAATTTCTGATAAATTTCTTGTTTTTAATATCAGAATTTGCGACAATCATATTCTTGAAATAGGCCCTCTTTGTAAGGTTACCCCCAGACTTTTTGTCTTTACCCCTCCCGTTTTGCTGAATTAGTTTTTGTTGGATCTTTGCACTACAGCAACGACCACCTGCAATGCCCAGCCTGCTCCTCCCTGGCTCCTCAGCCGCAAACTGGACTGTTCGCGCTGGACTATGAGGAGGTAACTTTTTCAGTGGGACTAAGCTGATCCCTGTATGTGGCCTGCACTCTATCGTGGTTGGCCTTCACTTGTGACTTGTGCCGCACAACCAGATAAACACATGTGATGCTTTGTGCTTTAGGCGCTATACTTACCTTAAATCTCTGAAATTCCATATCTCCCGTTCTACTTATTGGATTTTTGTTTTGGTGTCAAATTATTTATTATATTTTACTCTATTTTTCTACACTGATATAGGATGTTACTTGTGCTGTGTTTTCACTTTAAAACTGCTGGTGTGTTGCATAAATATTTTACACATTTCCTCTAAGTTAGGCATGACAACTTTTATGCCAAGCTACCAGAGGGTTAAGTGCAGATTAATTTAGTGACCTTTTTGTGGTTCATCCAGACAAGGATTGTGGCTGGTGCTTGAGAAGGACTCACACCTTCCCCCCAACCAGCAACCCAATTTCTCACAGATATTCATTCCACATTTTCTTTTACCACCCAAGGCATTTTCTTTTTTTCATTCTGTAGGTTCCATTGTAAGAAGTGCTATATCTTTTATCTAATCAAAAGAAAATATTGCACAGATGGTGTCAAACATGTACCCCAAAGGAGGTAATTTTAAGTTTAATGCTGCATCATATGACCTGGACGGTGGTTTTCCATTCTTAGTGCACTGACTTTATTAATTTTACACTATCTATTTAAATTTGATGACATAATACTACTTTTTAGCACACATAGCATAGTGTGTGCAATAATGATATCTGTCACCATTTATGCACCTTGTCCTGTTCGCAATCATAAAAAGATAATTGCACTGATTGCTAAGAACAACTATGCCTATCTAGTTTGACCTGTTGAAGTAAATATAGATGTAGAAACATATGTTTAGGTATGGAATTCAGCCCTGTTCATCCATTAGTCAGTTATTGTGCCATTCACATTTTCTTCCACTCACTACAGCATACCGCATGGAGCAATGGGTCAGCTCACTTCAGCAAATGGCTTATTTCACTTTGAGTGACAGCATTCTGTCCTTTCACAAGGAGCACATCCACACACAAAATTGCCCCCTTTTGTGGCAGGGACTACTATGTCAATCTGTGCTTTTTGAGACCCAAAAACTGTTTGTTTGTTTTTAGCCATTTTTAGATTAATGAGAACCCAGCACCTTCCTTAAAAATAAAGTTTTACAAAAATCATGACAAAACAAAACAGCCAATGACAAAGTCAAAAGGCTGGCAGCCAACGCCACACATTTTGGCTTTGCCAGTGCCTATTTACAATTCTACTCCACCAAAATATTGTTTAAAAAATATTGTTAAGCATAAATATCTTGTCAAAAATATTGTGATGTCAAAGATATCATGAGATAGAATATAGATGGCAAGTTTTTCATTTTTTATTCTTTTATATAATTTTTAATTTTTTTGTGTTATAAATTGTTAATCCATTTAATTTTCTTTTTATACTATGACTATTTTTTGGTGGTTTGATTGTAGGGGAATAGGGTGGAAAATTGATTACATATTTTAATCACTTTTATATATTCTTTTATACGTTTTAATCAGTTAATTAGATAAGTATGTACATTTGTTTTTAGTTACTTAATCGATCAGTTTAAAAATCTGATAATACTTTATCTAGTTGTTAATGAAATAAGTTACTATGTTGTTATTATTCCTATTATTATTTTTGTTATTATTATTAACATAGTGTTTAATAATTGAGATATTAATTAAATAAATATTGTTAACTTTTTTTGTATAATAATTACTTTTTACTGCTATTATATTTTTATATAATGTGTATTGTTATGTTTTATGGCATTATTGTATGTTTGTTGTTGCGGTTGTTGGGAATTTTTGGGTGATATGTAGGAAGTATTTTAAATCTATTCTTTAAATTTTTAATTGATATAATAGTTAAATTGCATTTTAAATATAATATAATTGTATGCGTTCATTCTGTATTTCTATTTTTTGATAATTTAAAGAAATTGCGTTTATGGAATCATAGTGTATGTTTCTTTTTTACAAGTGTATATATATATATATATATATATATATATGTATGTGTATATATTATATATGTATATATGTGTACATATATATGTATATATATGTATACATCTATATATATATATATATATATATATATATATATATATTCACTGAAAAAACCATAGGTTTTAGGGACAGTTATAGTTAGTTGGACATTTCACTCGTACAAAACCATAGAAATTCCCCCGTTATAGTTAGTTCAGCTAACTATAACTCGCGCCCCGCAATGCACTGCTGATGACGTCACATATTACATCACTCATGACATGGTCGATGACATCACTGATGACATCTCAAATGACATCACTGATGACATCACTGATGACATCATCCAGTGACTGTGTGTTTCTGTAAAGTTTAAATATGTTTAATATATATAGGGAAAGACGTATTGAAGAATGAGTGGGTGTATAAGTGTCTGAATGGATGATTTAGTACGTGAGTGACTGACTCTACAAGTGAGTGATTAAATGTATCTTACTGAATGCATGGGTTAGTGACTAAACTGTGTGAATGTCTGTATCCGTCTGTCTGTTGGTTTGTAAGCGGCTGCATGACTTTCTGAATAGCTACATGAGTGTCTACATGGGTTATTGATTGATTGTCTGAGTATCTGTATGGGTGCCTGAGTGTTTGTGTGGGTGGGGTGGGTGTGACTCTGTGCATAGATGTGTGAGTTGGTGATTCACTGGGTGCATGGTTTCAAGAGTGCATCTGTGATGGACTGTATGGGTGGGTGAGTGTGTGTATGGGTGTGTTAGTGATTGAATGTATATCTCAGTGGTACATGTGTGAGTAACTACATATGTGAAATGCAGTATATATGTGTGTTCGAGTATATAAATGGCTATAAGTGAGAGTGTGTGATTGTGAGAGTGGCTGTATGGATGAGTGTGTACTTGTATCAGTGATTGTATAAGAGCATAAGAATGTGCTAGTATTTGTATGAGTAAGTGAGCTGGTGTGTGTATAACTGTATAGGTGAGTAAATGGGTGTGTGATTACGTTTTTGCATGACTGACTAGGTGTGTGAGTACCTCTATGGATGAGTGGCGGTGTGTGAGTGTTTATATAGGTGTATGAGTGCATATGATAGTCCTGTACTGAGTGACTAAGTATGAGTGACTGTACGGGTGAGTGAGTGGATGTGTGTGTAGACCTAAGAATCAGTGAGTGGGTATGTAGTTTTTGGTGTTGGAGTGTCTATGATTTTGAGAATGGCAGTCTGTAATTTAGAGTGGGTGTATCAAAAGTTATATTAGGGTGTGAGAAGATGCATGAAATTATCACATGGATGATGTCATCAGTGATGTCATTTGAGATGTCATCAGTGATGTCATCAGTGATGTCACTGACCATGTCATGAGTGATGTAATATGTGACGTCATCAGCAGTGCATTGCGGGGCGCGAGTTATAGTTAGCTGAACTAACTATAACGGGGAATTTCTATGGTTTTGTACGAGTGAAATGTCCAACTAACTATAACTGTCCCTAAAACCTATGGTTTTTTCAGTGAATTTCAAAGGTTTTTTAAATGCTAATTTCTAACTATAACGTGTCTGAAACCTATGGGTTTTTCAGTGAATTTCAAAGGTTTTTTAAATGCTAATTTCTAACTATAACGTGCCTGAAACCTATGATTTTTTAAGTGAATTTCAAAGGTTTTTTTAAATGCTAGTTTCTAACTATGCCTACAGAGGTAGGACATGTGAAGAAAGAAGAAAAACGCACAGAAAGAAGCAAAAGATGTGCAGAAAGAACCAACAGAGGAGCAGAAAGAGGCCTTGTTGCAAAATCATCCTGTGCCCACAACTTTTTCAGACGGGTACTGGTGGTAACTGACTCTGACTAACCAGAGCCAGTGCTATGCTAAAAGACACTTAGAATACAGTGAAAACACCTACATACACTAGGGAACACTATGCGTTGGGGTACCCTTGTGATTAGCATGACCTCCTCTGCAAGTCCCTAGTACATAATAGGGCAGGGGGATTAAAACTACCTCTTAAAACGCGCTACAGGGCGCGTTTGCACAGTGGTGAAGGGAGGGGGGCCTGAGGTGACATGTGTGCAAACGCACCCCGTGGCGCGTTTTAAGTTGCGGGATTAAGTCCCCTTGAATTCTGAGGGTCCCTGCGGCCCAACTAGCCCCCAGGTACCTACAGTTAGGACCACAGAGCTGAGTTGCAGAGAGGCGTTCCGAGGCCACGCACCTTTTTCACCTCTCTGCAATGCAACTCTGTTGTGCTTACTGAAGGTACCTGGTGGGCTAGTTGGCCCCCAGGGTCCCTCATGATTCAAAGGGAATTAATTCCCCAACTTAACACGCACCACAGGGCGTGTTTGCGCACATGTCACCTGAGGCCCGCCCCCTCCCTTCACCACTGCAAACGCGCCCCGTGGTGCGTTTTAAGTTGGGGGATTAGGTCACCCTGAATCCTGAGGGTTCCTGGGGCCCAACTAGCCCACTAGGTACTTCCAGTAAGCACCACAGGCCTGCGTTGCAACGCCTGTAACAAATTGTGCAGTTGTGTTTAGGTAGTGAAGAGGGTCGTGCTGGGGGTAGTGTTTTAGGGTTTAGGGTAGTGCAGTGGTGTTTGTGTAGTGTAGGGAGTCATGCTGGGGGGGGTGTTTTAGGGTTTAGGGTGGTGCAGTGGTGTTTGGGTAGTGTAGGGGGTTGTGCTGGGGGTAGTGATTTAGGGTAGTGCAGTGGTGTTTGGGTAGTGTAGGGGGTACTGCTGGGGGTAGAGTTTTAGGGTTTAGGGTAGTGCAGTGGTGTTTGGGTAGTGTAGGGGTACTATTGGGGGTAGTTTTTTAGGGTTTAGGGTAGTGCAGTGGTGTTTTGGTAGTGTAGTGGTTCGTGCTGGGGTAGTTTTTAGGGTTTAGGGTAGTGCAGTGGTGTTTGTGTAGTGTAGGGGGTAGTGTTTTAGGGTTTAGGGTAGTGCAGTGGTGTTTGTGTAGTGTAGGAGGTCATGTTTTAGGGTTTAGGGTAGTGCAGTGGTCTTTGGGTAGTGTAGGGAGTCGTGCGGGGGTAGTGTTTTAGGGTTTAGGGTAGTGTAGGGGGTCATGCGGGGGTAGTGTTTTAGGGATTAGGGTAGTGCATTGGTGTTTGGGTAGTGTAGAGGGTCATGCGGGGGGTAGTGTTTTAGGGTTTAGGGCAGTGCAGTGGTGTTTGGGTAGTGTAGGGGGTCGTGCTGGGGGGAGTGTTTTAGGGTTTAGGGCAGTGCAGTGGTGTTCGGGTAGTGTAGGGGGTCGTGCTGGGGGGAGTGTTTTAGGGTTTAGGGCAGTGCAGTGGTGTTCGGGTAGTGTAGGGGGTCGTGCTGGGGGTGGTGTTTCAGGGTTTAGGGCAGTGCAGTGGTGTTCGGGCAGTGTAGGGGGCGGTGCAGGGGGTGGTGTTTCAGGGTTTAGGGCAGTGCAGTGGTGTTCGGGCAGTGTAGGGGGTGGTGCAGGGGTGGTGTTTCAGGGTTTAGGGCAGTACAGTGGTGTTCGGGCAGTGTAGGGGGTCGTGCTGGGGCTGGTGTTTCAGGGTTTAGGGCAGTGCAGTGGTGTTCGGGCAGTGTAGGGGGTTGTGCTGGGGCTGGTGTTTCAGGGTTTAGGGCAGTGCAATGGTGTTTGGGCAGCGTAGGTGGTCGTGCTGGGGCTGGTGTTTCAGGGTTTAGGGCAGTGCAGTGGTGTTCGGGCAGTGTAGGGGGCGGTGCAGGGGGTGGTGTTTGAGGGTTTAGGGCAGTGCAGTGGTGTTCGGGCATTGTAGGGGGTCTTGCTGGGGGTGGTGTTTCAGGGTCTAGGGCAGTGCAGTGGTGTTCGGGCAGTGTAGGGGGTCTTGCTGGGCTGGTGTTTCAGGGTTTAGGGCAGTGCAGTGGTGTTCGGGCAGTGTAGGGGGTCGTGCTGGGGGTGGTGTTTCAGGGTTTAGGGCAGTGCAGTGGTGTTCGGGCAGTGTAGGGGGTCGTGCTGTGGCTAGTGTTTCAGGATTTAGGGCAGAGCAATGGTGTTCAGGCAGTGTAGGGGGTTTTGCTGGAGGTGGTGTTTCAGGCTTTAGGGCAGTGCAGTGGTGTTCGTGCAGTGTAGGGGGTGGTGTTTCAGGGTTTAGGGCAGTGGTGTTCAGGCAGTGTAGGGGGTCTTGCTGGGGTTGATGTTTCAGGGTTTAGGGCAGTGCAGTGGTGTTCGGGCAGTGTAGGGGGTCGTGCTGGGGGTGGTGTTTCAGGGTTTAGGGCAGTGCAGTGGTGTTCCGGCAGTGTAGGAGGTCGTGCAGGGGGTGGTGTTTCAGGGTTTAGGGCAGTGCAGTGGTGTTCGGGCAGTGTTCGGGGGTCATGCTGGGGGTGGTGTTTCAGGGTTTAGGGCAGTGCAGTGGTGTTCGGGCAGTGTAGGGTGTCGTGCTGAGGGGTGGTGTTTCAGGGTTTAGGGCAGTGCAGTGGTGTTCGGGCAGTGTAGGGGGTCGCGCAGGGGGTGGTGTTTCAGGGTTTAGGGCAGTGCAGTGGTGTTTGGGCAGTGTAGGGGGTCGTGCAGGGGTGGTGTTTCAGGGTTTAGGGCAGTGCAGTGGTGTTTGGCCAGTGTAGGTGGTCTTGCCGGGGGTGGTGTTTCAGGCTTTAGTGCAGTGGTGTTCGGGCAGTGTAGGGGGTCTTGCTGGGGCTGGTGTTTCAGGGTTTAGGGTAGTGCAGTGGTGTTCGGGCAGTGTAGGGGGTCGTGCTGGGGCTGGTGTTTGAGGGTTTAGGGCAGTGCAGTGGTTTTCGGGCAGTGTAGGCGGTCGTGCTGGGGCTGGTGTTTTAGGGTTTAGGGCAGTGCAGTGGTGTTCGGGCAGTGTAGGGGGTCGTGCTGGGGCTGGTGTTTCATGGCTTAGGGCAGTGCAGTGGTGTTCGGGCAGTGTAGGGGGTCGTGCTGGGGGTGGTGTTTCAGGGTTTAGGGCAGTGCAGTGGTGTTCGGGCAGTGTAGGGGGTCATGCTGGGGGTGGTGTTTCAGGGTTTAGGGCAGTGCAGTGGTGTTCTGGCAGTGTAGGGGTCTTGCTGGCGGTGGTGTTTCAGGGTTTAGGGCAGTGGTGTTCGGGCAGTGTAGGGGGTCGTGCTGGGGGTGGTGTTTCATGGTTTAGGGCAGTGCAGTGGTGTTCGGGCAGTGTAGGGGGTCGTGCTGGGGGTGGTGTTTCAGGGTTTAGGGCAGTGCAGTGGTGTTCGGGCAGTGTAGGGGGTCATGCTGGGGGTGGTGTTTCAGGGTTTAGGGCAGTGCAGTGGTGTTCGGGCAGTGTAGGGGGTCATGCTGGGGTGGTGTTTCAGGGTTTAGGGCAGTGCAGTGGTGTTCGGGCAGTGTAGGGGGTCTTGCTGGGGGTAGTGTTTCGGGTTTTAGGGCAGTGCAGTGGTGTTCGTGCAGTGTAGGGGGTCGTGCTGGGGGTGGTGTTTCAGGGTTTAGGGCAGTGCAGTGGTGTTCGGGCAGTGTAGGGGATCGTGCCGGGGGTGGTGTTTCAGGGTTTAGGGCAGTGCAGTGGTGTTCGGGCAGTGTAGGGGGTCGTGCTGGGGGTGGTGTTTCAGGGTTTAGGGCAGTGCAGTGGTGTTCGGGCAGTGTAGGGGGTCGTGCAGGGGGTGGTGTTTCAGGGTTTAGGGCAGTGCAGTGGTGTTCGGGCAGTGTAGGGGTCGTGCTGGGGCTGGTGTTTCAGGGTTTAGGGCAGTGCAGTGGTGTTCGGGCAGTGTAGGGGGTCTTGCTGGAGGTGGTGTTTCAGGGTTTAGGGCAGTGGTGTTCGGGCAGTGTAGGGGGTCTTGCTGGGGGTGATGTTTCAGGGTTTAGGGCAGTGCAGTGGTGTTCGGGCAGTGTAGGGGGTCTTGCTGGGGGTAGTGTTTCAGGGTTTAGGGCAGTGCAGTGGTGTTCGTGCAGTGTAGGGGGTCGTGCTGGGGATGGTGTTTCAGGGTTTAGGGCAGTGCAGTAGTGTTCGGGCAGTGTAGGGGGTCGTGCAGGGGGTGGTGTTTAAGGGTTTAGGGCAGTGCAGTGGTGTTCGGGTGGTGTAGGGGGTTGTGCTGGGGGTGGTGTTTCAGGGTTTAGGGCAGTGCAGTGGTGTTCGGGCAGTGTAGGGGGTCGTGCTGGGGGTGGTGTTTCAGGGTTTAGGGCAGTGGTGTTCGGGCAGTGTAGGGGGTCTTGCTGGGGGTGATGTTTCAGGGTTTAGGGCAGTGCAGTGGTGTTCGGGCAGTGTAGGAGGTCTTACTGGGGGTAGTGTTTCAGGGTTTAGGGCAGTGCAGTGGTGTTCGGGCAGTGTAGGGGTCGTGCTGGGGGTGGTGTTTCAGGGTTTAGGGCAGTGCAGTGGTGTTCGGGCAGTGTAGAGGTCGTGAAGGGGGTGGTGTTTCAGGGTTTAGGGCAGTGCAGTGGTGTTCGGGCAGTGTAGGGGGTCGTGCTAGGGTTGGTGTTTCAGGGTTCAGGGCAGTGCAGTGGTGTTCGGGCAGTGTAGGGGTCGTGCAGGGGCTGGTGTTTCAGGGTTTAGGGCAGTGCAGTGGTGTTCGGGCAGTGTAGGGGGTCGTGCTGGGGTAGTGTTTTAGGGTTTAGGGTAGTGCAGTGGTGCTTGTGTAGTGTAGGGGGTCGTGCTGGGAGTAGTGTTTTAGGGTTTAGGGTAGTGCAGTGGTGTTTGTGTAGTGTAGGGAGTCATGTTTTAGGGTAGTGCAGTGGTGTTTGGGTAGTGTAGGGGGTCGTGCTGGGGGTAGTGTTTTAGGATTTAGGTTAGTGCAGTGGTGTTTGGGTAGTGTAGGGGGTCGTGCTGGGGGTAGTGTTTTAGGGTTTAAGGTAGTGCAGTGGTGTTTGTGTAGTGTAGGGGGTCGTGCTGGGGGTAGTGTTTTAGGGTTTAGGGTACTGCAGTGGTGTTTGTGTAGTGTAGGGGGTCATGTTTTAGGGTAGTGCAGTGGTGTTTGGGTAGTGTAGGGGGTCGTGCTGGGGGTAGTGTTTTAGGATTTAGGTTAGTGCAGTGGTGTTGGGGTAGTGTTTTAGGGTTTAGGGTAGTGCAGTGGTGTTTGTGTAGTGTAGGGGGTCATGTTTTAGGGTAGTGCAGTGGTGTTTGGGTAGTGTAGGGGTCGTGCTGGGGGTAGTGTTTTAGGATTTAGGTTAGTGCAGTGGTGTTGGGGTAGTGTTTTAGGGTTTAGGGTAGTGCAGTGGTGTTTGTGTAGTGTAGGGGGTCATGCTGGGGGTAGTGTTTTAGAGTTTAGGATAGTGCAGTGGTGCTTGTGTAGTGTAGGGGGTCATGCTGGGGGTAGTGTTTTAGGGTTTAGGGTAGTGCAGTGGTGTTTTTATAGTGTAGGGGGGTCATGTTTTAAGATGTAACGCTCCAATACCTGACCAGTCTGCACTACATAAAACTGCAAAAAACTAAAAATAAAAAGTGTTTTGCACACTTTTGTCATTGGGCTATATGTGGGCTACATCTGGGTAATATTTGTGCTACATTTGGGCTCTTTTTCACTGGTGGCCATCTTGGAAGACTTCTTTGTTATGAAGTTTCCTAATTTCCTCATTTACTGCAGCCTCCTCAGTAGGAAATGCTTTCAGTTTTTTACTTTGATTCCATCAAGAAGGCATTCAGATGTGTCACACATTTGCCATAAATTCAGAATGTTAGCACTCTAGTTGTTCATTAGATCACTGTAGTAAAGCTACTGCTCACCAAGGAGTTAACTGGAAGTCTACTGCTGGTATTGAAAGTGATTGTTTCAGTCTGCATGTCAGAATTTTCTAATGAAATAGAAGAGGATTTGAGATCTCACTTAAAACATGCACTAAATTTTCTTTTTGCAGCACTAACCATAATTTCTATGGCAAAATGAACCTCCTCATTTTGTTCCTTTTTAAATTAAATGTTTTAAGTGGTACCAGTTTATTCCAATCAAGATGGCTTCAGGTGTGCCATACTTTTGTCATAAGTAAGGCTGTTAGCACTCTAGTTGTTCTTTAGAACACTCTGGGAAGCTGCAGTAGAACACAAAGGCATCAACTGACAGGCTGCTCCTGTTGAAATGTAACAGGAAGATATTTGAGATCTCACTTAAAACATGTCCAAATTTTTCTTTCTACAGCACTAACCATAATTTCTATGGCAAAATGAACCCCCTCATTTTGTTCCTTTTTAAATTAAATGTTTTAAGTGTTACCAGTTTATTCCAATCAAGATGGCTTCAGGTGTGCCATACTTTTGTCATAAGTAAGACTGTTAGCGCTCTAGTTGTTCTTTAGAACACTCTGGGAAGCTGCAGTAGAACACAAAGGCATCAACTGACAGGCTGCTCCTGTTGAAATATAACAGGAAGATATTTGAGATCACACTTGAAACATGTCCTAATTTTTCTTTCTACAGCACTAACCATAATTTCTATGACAAATTGAACCCCATCATTTTGTTCCTTTTTAAATTAAATGTTTTAAGTGTTACCAGTTTATTCCAATCAAGATGGCTTCAGGTGTGCCATACTTTTGTCATAAATAAGACTGTTAGCGCTCTAGTTGTTCTTTAGAACACTCTGGGAAGCTGCAGTAGAACACAAAGGCATCAACTGACAGGCTGCTCCTGTTGAAATATAACAGGAAGATATTTGAGATCACACTTGAAACGTCCTAATTTTTCTTTCCAGAGCACTAACCATAATTTCTATGACAAGATGAACCCCATCATTTTGTTCCTTTTTAAATTAAATGTTTTAAGTGTTACCAGTTTATTCCAATCAAGATGGCTTCAGGTGTGCCATACTTTTGTCATAAGTAAGGCTGTTAGCGCTCTAGTTGTTCTTTAGAACACTCTGGGAAGCTGCAGTAGAACACAAAGGAATCAACTGACAGTCTCTGCCCTTGTTGGATGTACATCTTTTACTGAGAATGTCAGACTTCATTCTCACATGACTGAGAAAGATAATGTGAATTTACAGAAAATATGCTCTCATTTTAGCTTCTGGAGCACCTTCCAAAACTGTATGGGACAAGCATGTGAAAATAGTTTTCTCTCAAACATGATTCATGATATCCCAGCAGAAGGTTTTTCACAGGGTAAAATCACCTTAGAACACACCACAATTCCTGAAATTAGTATGGTACCATCAACAAATGAATTCTAATGTAACTAAAGTCTGTTATCACCCTTTATAGTTCTCCTTTTGGTAACCCTCAAAATCTTCGATTCACTACAATGCATTTCAATGGGGTACTATCATTTATATTGGTCCCAAGATGGCTGCCAGCAATTCCATGATGAAGTGCTGACAGCCAATCAGATCTCACGATGACATGTGTGGTTAGGCTCCGCCCAGATATATATGTGTTTTTACTTTTGATTTTCTCAGCAACTACTGAACAGATTTACACCATTTAACAAAAAGGGTTCTTTCTGAACCAAGAACTACCTCTTTGCCAAATTCGGTGTAATTCCGTTCAGCAGTTCGGGCTGTAGCCTTGCATAAAGTTTCCTATGGGAAATTGATTTTTTGACTCTTATTTTTTTAATTTCTCCGCAACTACTGAACGGATTTACACCATTTAACAAAAGGGTTCTTTCTGAACCAAGAACTACCTCTTTGCCAAATTTGGTGTAATTCCGTTTAGCAGTTCGGGCTGTAGCCGTGTCTAAAGTTTCCTATGGGAAAATGAATGGGGAAAACACGTTTTGGGACCCCCCTTTTTTCTCGGCCCCCGCTTAACGAATCACCCCGAAACTTTCAGGGTAGGAGCGGACCGGAGTGGGCCATAAAGTTTGAAAGTTTCGCGAAGATTCGTCAACCGGCAAGAGAGTTATTTCAAATAGAATGTCGCGGATTTCCTATGGAAAATAGGTCCTAACTATAACTATCTACTGGCGACCGCCAGTAGATAATATATAAATTCACTGAAAAAACCATAGGTTTCAGGGGCGTTATAGTTAGTTGGACATTTCACTCTTACAAAACCATAGAAATTCCCCCGTTATAGTTAGTTCAGCTAACTATAACTCGCGCGCCCGCAATGCACTGCTGATGACGTCACATATTACATCACTCATGACATGGTCAGTGACATCACTGATGACATCACTGATGACATCTCAAATGACATCACGGATGACATCACTGATGACATCATCCTTGTGATAGAGTGGCAGACCTCCTCTCATCCTAATATAACCTTTGATACACACACTCAAAAATACAAACTAACATTTTCAAAACAATGGACATACCAATACCAGTTACAACACACCTATTCATTAATTCCAAGATCTACACACACATCCATACATTCACCAACAGTCACTCATACATGTACTCACATGTATCATATGTACTCATACACCTATACATCCTGTTACACACCGCCACTCATCCATAGAGTTACTCACACACATAGTCACACATGCAAACAAAGTATCAAACATCCATTTACTTGCATATACAGTTATACACACACTACCACACTTACTTCTACAGAAACTTACACATACTTACTCTCTTAAACAATCACTTATAGAAACACCTACTTATTTGTACAGGAACTCTTCCAATCTCTCACTCTCACATATACTCACTTATATACACCAATACTCACATATACTAGTTTAAAACATATGTAGTTACTCATAAAGACACTATTGAGACAGTCATTCACTCACTAACACACCCATACACATACTCATCCACCTATACAGTCCTGCACACATGCTGTCTTCAACACATACAAACAGTGAGTCACTCATTCATGCATCTATGCACTAAGTAATACCCCCCACCGAACCATACAGACACTCATACTGATACTCAAAAAACCAACTAATAACCCATATAGACACTCATGTAGCTACTCACCAACCCATGCAGCCACTTATACACAAAGTGAGAGACTGATACAGATATTTTCATATTTAAACATTACTCACTAACCCATGTATTCACTAAGATACACTTAGTCAGTTATACAATCAATTTTACAAAAAAAAATCATCCATTTAGACACTTATATACCCATTTATTCTTCCATCGACCTTGAGATATACATATATAAAACATATTTAATTTTCAGAAAAACACACATTCACTGGATGATGTCATCAGTGATGTCATCAGTTATGTCACTGACCATGTCATGAGTGATGTAATATGTGACGTCATCAGCAGTGCATTGCGGGCGCGCGAGTTATAGTTAGCTGAACTAACTATAACGGGGGAATTTCTATGGTTTTGTACGAGTGAAATGTCCAACTAACTATAACGCCCCTGAAACCTATGGTTTTTTCAGTGAATTTCTAAGGTTTTTTAAATGCTAATTTCTAACTATAACGTGCCTGAAACCTATGGTTTTTTCAGTGAATTTCTAAGGTTTTTTAAATGCTAATTTCTAACTATAACGTGCCTGAAACCTATGGTTTTTTCAGTGAATATATATATATATTTATTATACTATGTATACATGTGAAAATGTCTCGGTCCCCTGTTTGCCTTGGTGGCACGGAAAAAATGGGTGGAACTGACGTCAGCACGCCGACGAGGTCCTCTTATGGCTCCGATGACGTCATACGGTGTCGCGAGCGGAGCCGTGCTTGTTGACGTGGGAGAGCTAGGAAAGAATTTCCGTGGAATGCTGGTGCAGGGGATATTCACCTAAGTGTTCAGGCTAGTCCTTTGGGAGCAACTGTTTATGTTGCCACTCCAGAAACCGAAACCAGTGATCCGAGGGCAGAGGCCCTGCAGATGGCACACGAGGTGGGGTGCCCAGTCGTGTGCACCGGCGGAGCAGCGAAGTGACAAGCACCACAACCCACAAAAAAGGTAACGAGGGCACTGAATAACACAGGATCTTCTCTTTGTATCTGGCAGGAACAACGAAGTTAAAATGCCCTAGTACCAAAATGTAGAATTAGTGCTGCAACGGTCTTCAAGAGGCCCTGCGATGCCGCTTCTGCCTCCCGTACCCTGGAGGCGGCACATGGGTCACGCGGTACGGTCATACTGCGGTGGGACGCACACTCGTTGACCTCTCATGGCACTGCTCCACACTTCAGGGAGGACGCTTTCCATTAGCTATGTTTTCTGATGACATGTCGCGCCGGCCCCGTCCAACAACAGAACTCCTTTAGATCCAAACAGACTCTTCCACTCTCTCACCGGAAGTGAAACCAGGCCACGCGGACACTTTCACAATACAACAGCCGGGAATGCACTTTTCGGTAAAAAACCACATTCCTTCCTCCTAATTAATCAAATAAACGTCTCACTGAAGAACAGGGGCCAGCTTCGATCGGTAAACAGCCGTTACAACAACTTTTTTACTTTGCGATACCATTACAACGCATGCATTACCACGCATGCGTTGTACATCACGAAGTCATTACTACGCATTTTTTAGAACGCATGGTCATTTACCACGCATGCCTTTACAACAAATTTTGTTGTAAAGGTATGTATGGTAAATGACCATGCGTTCTAAAAACATGTAGACGATCCATGTCGTTGTAAGGAAACAGAGGCTGTTCTGTTTCCTCACAACGACGTGCACCGCCCTCAGAGATGACGTGAAGCAGGAACCACGAGGAGAGAGGAACCATGAGGAGTGAGAGGTAAGGGGGATTGGGCATGGGGTGGGGGTTTCTTTTCTAGGGTTTAGGGTAGTGCAGTGGTGTTTGGGTGGTGTAGGGGGTCGTGCTGGGGGTAGTGTTTTAGGGTTTAGGGTAGTGCAGTGGTGTTTGGGTAGTGTAGGGGGTCGTGCTGGGGGTAGTGTTTTAGGGTTTAGGGTAGTGCAGTAGTGTAGGGGGTCGTGCTGGTGGTAGTGTTTTAGGGTTTAGGGTAGTGCAGTGGTGTATGGGCAGTGTAGGGGGTCGTGCTGGGGTAGTGTTTTAGAGTTTAGGGTAGTGCAGTGGTGTTTGAGTAGTGTAGGGGGTCATGCTGGTGGTAGTGTTTTAGGGTTTAGGGTAGTGCAGTGGTGTTTGTGTAGTGTAGGGGGTCATGCTGGGGGTAGTGTTTTATGGTTTAGGGTAGTGCAGTGGTGTTTGGGTAGTGTAGGGGTCGTGCTGGGGGTAGATTAAGGGTTTAGGGTAGTGCAGTGGTGTTTGGGTAGTGTAGGGAGTCATGCTGGGGGTAGTGTTTTAGGGTTTAGGGTAGTGCAGTGGTGTTTGTGTAGTGTAGGGGGTTGTGCTGGGGGTAGTGTTTTAGGGTTTATGTTACTGCAGTGGTGTTTGGGTAGTGTAGGGGTTAGTGCTGGGGTAGTGTTTTAGGGTTTAGGGCAGTGCAGTGGTGTTTGTGTAGTGAAGGGGGTCATGCTGTGGGTAGTGTTTTAGGGTTTAGGGTAGTGCAGTCGTGTTTGTGTAGTGTAGGGGGTCGTGTTTTAGGGTATAGGGTAGTGCAGTGGTGTTTGTGTAGTGTGGGTGGTCATGCTGGGGGTATATTTAGGGTTTAGTGTAGTGCAGTGGTGTTTGGGTAGTGTAGGGAGTCGTGCTGGTGGTAGTGTTTTAGGGTTTAGGGTAGTGCAGTTATGTTTGGGTAGTGTAGGGTGTCGTGCTGGGGGTAGTGTTTTAGCACTTATTTTTCTTTCTACAGCACTAACCATAATTTCTATGGCAAAATGAACCCCCTCATTTTGTTCCTTTTTAAATTAAATGTTTTAAGTGTTACCAGTTTATTCCAATCAAGATGGCTTCAGGTGTGCCATACTTTTGTCATAAGTAAGACTGTTAGCACTCTAGTTGTTCTTTAGAACACTCTGGGAAGCTGGAGTAGAACACAAAGGCATCAACTGACAGGCTGCTCCTGTTGAAATATAACAGGAAGATATTTGAGATCACACTTGAAACATGTCCTAATTTTTCTTTCTACAGCACTAACCATAATTTCTATGACAAAATGAACCCCATCATTTTGTTCCTTTTTAAATTAAATGTTTTAAGTGTTACCAGTTTATTCCAATCAAGATGGCTTCAGGTGTGCCATAATTGTGTCCATAAGTAAGGCTGTTAGCACTCTAGTTGTTCTTTAGAACACTCTGGGAAGCTGCAGTAGAACACAAAGGCATCAACTGACAGGCTGCTCCTTTTGAAATATAACAGGAAGATATTTGAGATCTCACTTAAAACATGTCCTAATTTTTCTTTCTACAGCACTAACCATAATTTCTATGGCAAAATGAACCCCTCATTTTGTTCCTTTTTAAATTAAATGTTTTAAGTGTTACCATTTTATTCCAATCAAGATGGCTTCAGGTGTGTCTTAATTTTGTCATAAGTAAGACTGTTAGCGCTCTAGTTGTTCTTTAGAACACTCTGGGAAGCTGCAGTAGAACACAAAGGCATCAACTGACAGGCTGCTCCTGTTGAAATATAACAGGAAGATATTTGAGATCACACTTGAAACATGTCCTAATTTTTCTTTCTACAGCACTAACCATAATTTCTATGACAAAATGAACCCCATCATTTTGTTCCTTTTTAAATTAAATGTTTTAAGTGTTACCAGGTTATTCCAATCAAGATGGCTTCAGGTGTGCCATACTTTTGTCATAAGTAAGGCTGTTAGCACTCTAGTTGTTCTTTAGAACACTCTGGGAAGCTGCAGTAGAACACAAAGGAATCAACTGACAGTCTCTGCCCTTGTTGGATATACATGTTTTACTGAGAATGTCAGACTTCATTCTCACATGACTGAGAAAGATAATGTGAATTTACAGAAAATATGCTCTCATTTTAACTTCTGGAGCACCTTCCAAAACTGTATGGTACAAGCATGTGAAAAAAGTTTTCTCTCAAACATGATTCATGATATCCCAGCAGAAAGTTTTTCACAGGGTAAAATCACCTTAGAACACACCACAATTCCTGAAATTAGTATGGTACCATCAACAAATGAATTCTAATGTAACTAAAGTCTGTTATCACACTTTATAGTTCTCCTTTTGGTAACCCTCAAAATCTTCGATTCACTACAATGCATTTCAATGGGGTCCTATCATTTATATTGGTCCCAAGATGGCTGCCAGCAATTCCAGGATGAAGTGATGACAGCCAATCAGATCTCACGATGACATGTGTGGTTAGGCTCCGCCCAGATATATATGTGTTTTCTTTTTCAAATTTCTCAGGAACTACTGAACGGATTTACACAATTTAAGCAAAAGGCACAACCCTGAACCAAGGGCTACCTTTTGGCAAATTTGGTGTAATTCCGTTCAGCAGTTCGGGCTGTAGCTGCGACTAAAGGTTCCTATGGAAAATTGCATGGGGAAAACACGTTTTGGGAACCCCCTTTTTTCTCGGCCCCCGCTTGCCGAATCACCCCGAGACTTTCAGGATAGGAGCGGACCGGAGCGCCCCAACAAGTTGGAAAATTTCGCGAAGATTCGTCAATTGGCGCCAAAGTTATTTCAAATAGAATGGTGCAGATTTCCTATGGAAAATAGGTCCTAACTATAACTATCTACTGGCGACCGCCAGTAGATAATATATATATATATATATATATAGATATACACACATATACATATATATATATATATATACAAACATATACATATATATATATTTTTTTAGCAATTGGTTTGGGATATGTCTTGTGTTGTGTTTTTACTTTATTACTGTTTATGTACTGCATAAATACTTTACACATTGCCTGTGAGTTAAGCCTGACTGCTTTTGTGCCAAGCTACGAGAGGGATAATCACAGGTTTATTTAGTAACTTTTGTGGTTCTATCTGCCAAGGATTGTGTTTAGCATTTAAGTGGGGATTCCACCTCTCTTAACTAATATATCCCAATTTTACACATAGATGGAGCAGCATTGTATTCTGTTAAAGCAAAAGCGAGGGTTTGTACAGTGCACATCTTGAACTCACATATTTGAAGGCACGATCATATTTGATAGTGAAGGAAAATGCTGCTCTGTGTAATAAAATATTTGCATAAGATCACACATTTTGCAAGCAGGTCAGCCGGGATTTCTTGTCTCATTGTGTGCACAAGGTGCACAATGTGGTTAATGTTAATGCATTGTCTGCAATTGTTTCAAGCCAGTCCAAAATGAACTCGAGCTGAACCAGGAATCTGGCTCAAAATGTCTGTGACTCGCCAACCTCCACTGTGGCCCTCCGTCTGCAGACAGTAGCAGAGGGCATGGAGGAGGCTGGAGCCCTGGGGAAAGGCTTGTAGGGCAGGAGGGTGACTTATCAAGGAAAGGAAGTAGGCCAGGCTTCTGGAACTCCAGTTCTCAGGCAAAGCAGAAAGTGAAAGTAGATGCTCCTGCATTCTGCTAATGTATATGCAGTGTATCTGTTTACCCCATGTGACCCGATGTGACAGATCTATCAAAGCTTATTATTCTGATGACAAAAGGTTACATGGTGAAGGCCTGACCCACCAGTGGCGAAAGGAGACTTGAGGGGCCCCCCCTGCGAGGTACTTGGAGGGGCCTCCCGCATTCAATCAGGAGCTCCCCGGCCGGAGTACTGTGCTGAGGGGGCCCCCTGGAGCTTGGGGACCCACGCACCGCATGGGCTGCTGGGGCCTGTGTTACGCAAATGTGATCTACCTCCCATAAGGGCCTCCTCGACTTGAGTACTCAGGCCTTGGCAGGCAGTATAGAGCTGAAACTCACAGCTCCCGGAGGCTACCTTAGAAAGCGACGCCTGCAGCGTGTTATAATCAGTGTTATCCGAATGGCCTGAAGATCAGCAGGCCAAATCTGGAACAAAGTAAGCTCTGACTTAGCTCAGCACATCTGAAAAAGGTTGGCACATGCGCATTAGGCAACGTGACCGTGAAAAATGCCTGGCTGCCTGACCCTCGCTTAAACGAGAGTCAGAGATTAACAACCATCCAGGCAGAACTCATTTTCTAATTATTCCTGTAATCATTACAATAGTAATTAGAACAATTGTATGTTGATTTGGAAGTAAATTGGGTAGGTAGAGCCCTTTTGTCCGCACTAAGCCGCCTCCACTGGTGACGTAGGCAAAAATAGTGTTTGAATCCACAAAATATCAAGAAATTGTACAAAATTTACTTTATGCAAATGATGCAAATTTCACAAGATTTCACTTGCATAATACACATTTTTCCCGGATCTAATTACATTGTAGCTATTATAGAAATGTACCACATTTTGATTTACCGCTAAAGCCTGGCTTGTGAAAATTATACCTGTGCCGAATCCCACAAAATAAACGTGAGAGACATTAGGAATATTTCCCAAGAATGTTGTAATACATACAGCGTGATAGTGCATTCAAGTAAAGACCCCAGCGCTAATAGAGCCTAGCCCAGACAGGCAAGAAAGAAGGGAGATAGGCAGGCGGACAGGCAGTCAGCAAGAAGCAGTAAGGGGAGTTTAATAGAGTAAGGCTGACAGGGAAAGTAAACAGCGTTGACAGTGAAAGAAAATAGCGCTTTGCACTGAAGGACCAGCCAGACAAGGCGAAATCCGAGTTAATAGCCCTATGAATTAGACAAGACTGAAACACGAGCAGAAACTGTTCCCTGCCTTCAGTTGACCAATTTCCACTAATGGAAATAGACTGTAGTTTTAAGCTCCATAGACTATAACAGCACAGCTTTTCTTTCAGTGGAGAGCTACCTTAGCCGTCCGCTGACTCTCTAAGCCAGCGGTGCCTAATATATGTCTGGTCTGGTAGGATCCGATCACTGTCATATTTCCAGAATCATCAGTATCTAGATTATCTACATTTGATTAATTGAAGGTAATGTGTTGTACGTGGATAACCTGGAAATCTGTCATCGATCCTGCTTTCCTGGACCTGTGCTTGATACAACTAATCTAAGCCATGGCACAGAAGCGTTTGAAAAGGCTAGTGCAGTCCTATTGCTATATGTTCTACTTTTGATGCTCTCAGATAATCGGATAGCTCGAAGTTGACCTCTAATTGCACAGAGTTGTGAATTCAAATTGCTAGTCACAGGTTTAAATTCCAGCAGGGATGATTCAAACGTTCATCCTTTCTATGTCATTGTATAATTTCTCAGAGGAATGCATTTGAATGTTGTCTTGTGATCACGGTGTGTGTGAGAATAGTAGTGCAAGAATTCTTGGTGAAAGCGTAATCACTGATAAGTCTTAGTGATCTATTTAATTTGTCTCATGTTCTTCATTGCAAGGAAGGCTGCAAAGGGCTTCATTAGTAAAGAACAACAACAAACGAATGTAATTAATACTTAAAAACATGGTCACATTGTTGTAAAAAATAAATGCTAACAATTATTAACACAAGAATTATATTATATCATATATGGCATTATGCAGGCACTTAAAGATCGTATGGCACAATTTGAGAGTCATAAGACACAGGTCATGCTCAAGAGGTCAGAGTTAAATATGCGTGACACAATTGACAATAATAGTATAACAGAACACCATTTATGTTTGTTTTTGCAGACCACCTATGTTCAATAAGGATTCGATTCTCCTTACTAATTCCATTGATCCAAGGTATGCATAGTATATAAACAAGAAAGATATTGTTCCAAAAGAAGTTTGGTTAGAGACCAAGGGGCATATTAACAAGGGCTGGCGATAACATTATCGCCGCTTTAGCGTCCGTTTTCGGGCGAAAAGCGGCGATAATGTTATCGCAATATCATCAAGGACACGCTAGCACGTGTATCCTTGACTTAGCGCTCGTTTCCAGCACGCCTAACTTCGCATCTCTAATGAGATGCAAAGTGGGCGTCACTGGGCGTCCCCCTGATGGACTACCCTGTAAAATATCGCGAAATGAACATCGCAATATTTACAAGGTCGCCCACGCATTTTTGCAGATGTTAGTTTTTGGCGAAAACCACGGTTTTCGCCAAAAACTAACGTCTGCAAAAATGCAGACTTACCTATACCTGACAATGGGGGTGGATTATGCTGATACGACCACAGGGTCGTATCAGCAAGGTTATCGCCGTTTTCCATGGAACATCACTGGAAAACCAGCGATGTTCCATGGAAAACACCGCTATCGCTGGTAAATTATCGCCATTGCGCTATGCGTTGTTGATACAGCGATAGCATGGCGATAATTGCCAGCGATAGACGGCGATAGAAAAGTTCTCGCTAAGAGCGGCCAGCGATAATTATCGCTGCCGCTTGCTGATATGCCCCCAAGTGTTGGACTTTCATATCTTTCCAAGTTTCATAGTTTAGTTTAATGTGCTAGAAAAAGTGATTACATAAAGATCTTTTGTTAATCTTCCAGGCTAACATTAGCTTATAATGAGTCATGAAATCTGTGGCTATTTTGGGTTCCATGGTTCTAACAGAAATTTCCATTTCTTATTTAATATAACTTTAACAGGCTAAACGTTTATTTAGAACAATTATATTGTCCCACCCACTTCAACTTTCTAGCCCAGACAAAAGCTTAAATATTTTTGCCTGAACCAGGGCTCCCCTAAGAATAACAAAACATAGAGGTAGTCAGGAGTAATAATAGCTACTTGAAATAAACAGTAGTTTATTCTCTGCTATCAATCAATCAATCAAACAATCAGGGGTTTTTGAAGAGCGCTACTCACCCGTGAAGGTCTCAAGGCGCTGGGGGAGGGAGGGGGGTGCAGCTCCGGGTCAGTCGAAGAGCCAGGTCTTGAGGCTTTTCCTGAAGGTGTGTAGAGTGGGGGCGCTTCTGATGTTGATTGGGAGCTCGTTCCAGGTCTTTGCTGCGACGTAGGAGAAGGCTTCAGCCTGCTCTCGTTCTGCGTATGCGTGGGGTCTATGCCAGGGCGAGGTTGGCGGAGCGGAGGTTCCTTTTGGGTATGTGGAAGGAGACTCTTTCGTTGAGGTATTTGGGTCCGATGTTGTGGAGGGACATGTAGGCGTGGGTGAGTAGCTTGAAGGTTACCCTCTTCTCGATGGGGAGCCAGTGGAGGTCTTGTATGTGCTGGGTCATGTGCTTGTGTCGCGGGGTTCCGAGGACGAGTCTGGCTGCGGTGTTCTGGATGGTTTGGAGCTTGTGTAGCAGGGTTTTGTTGATTCCGGCGTAGAGGGCTAATCACTGTGTCCCTCTTCCTTTCACATTTGTAAGGTTTAAAGTCCCTGGCTTAAAATGTATGTGGCAACCTGCTGCTCATTTTCTAGTAGTGACCAGACCATCTGCATATGAGACCATGTCATGATTCCTCTGCCAAGTGTGCTACATGATTTTGTTTGCAACTCACCAACAGATTCTTCGGCTCCATTGAGTGATGCATGACTACCATCCACTTGACCAGGCCATGACAAATAGTAGGACTATACCGCAGGAGACAGGAAGAAGACATGCTTTTGCTGTACCCTGAAGTAGGGAGAAGTGAGACTGCATGGTGAGTGGAAACCCTCTTTTCATTCAGTCCAGACTCCACATCTAGCTGACAGTGTCCTGCTGTCAGAATATTGTGGAAGCCTGTTGACAATGGTGATGAGTGCTGCAAGCAAATGCCCTTTCTGTCTGGTCACCCCCATTTTTTGCCGATTGTATTGCTGGTTTTGAGACTCTGCACTTTGGGACACCGCTTGTCGGTCTCCTGTGCATGCACTTCAACCTCTAAAACATGTCAAATTGGCTAAATACCTAAATGGTGCATTTAACTTAACGACAGTCCCTAGTATATTTTACCCAGGGCCTGTAAGTTAAATATCTCTAGTGGCCTGCAGGACATATTGTGCCACCATTAAAGTGACAATGCAAAACATGGCTGTGGGCCTGCCACTAGTAACCTAGCTGTGCAGGTTTACGCTGCAAATTTGACCCTTCAAAATAACCCCTTTTGACAGGCCAAAACCCTCCTTTAAAATATTAATATGTCACCTCCAACTAGGCCTTACATAAGGCAGTGTGCATGATATTTAAAAGTAGGGAATGTAGAAGTGTAATGTTAAACATGTCCTTTCAGTGACAATGTCCTAAAAGCTATTTTCGCTGTTGCATGGCAGATGTTTCTTAGGAATACATTGGGATACACTATTAAAATCAAATACTTTTGCCTCCATCGCGGAACCAGATAAATTGTTGGTTCAAGATTTTTAAAATTATTCTTAAACAAATGATTCAAATCTAAACCATTGGTAAAGTCAGATTTGTACTATTTTACAAAAGGTCACCTTAAACCTGCCTAAAGCCTTCTGAAACCTATTTGTCTGAGCGTCCTCCTGTCACATAGGAGCTCATGAGGTGTAAATTGGCTTCCATAGCGGAGACAAAGGCCTTGGGTGTGAGGAGAGGTTGATCTTCCCTTGCAAGATGACCTGGGGGCTGTGCCCAGTACCATGCATATCTTCAAAGGATGACTACCCTGTCATAGGTAGATGGAGCTCACTCCATGGCCTTCCTCCCTATTTTCTTCATACCAAGCCAGGCTCCAATCCTAGAGGGAGAGGGGCTGCCCCAGAACTGGTTTTGAGAGACACTAAAGGTATTGCCAATCGGGGAAAACAATTGCACAATTTTGGGAAAGAGGTCTGGCACTGGGGACCTGGTTAGCAGGAATCCAGTGCACTTCCAGTCGAAATCACATCAAATACCAGGCAAAAAGTGGGGGTGACCATGTCAAAAAGGGCACTTACCTAGAAAGACAACATTCCGAGCTCAACAGAATGGTAAGAACTGATGGTCTGGCTCCCATGTGCAATACTAAACAATGCATTTCTCTTAACATTGGCAATTTGACACCTGCATGGGGATTCTCTCGTCCTCTAGTTAAGTTAGCAAAATGATGTATCAATTAAACCGCACTCAGAGTCATGATTATGCCATGCTGGCATAAGACTTTTAGAAATTATTGTCTATCATTCTTTAAAAGTAAATAAAGTGCTATTTCTGTAATAAAACCAATAACACTACATGCACCTTATCTTCACAGTGATTATTGAATAATACATGTTCTGGACAGAACAGGTGCTCTACCACATACCACACTCAAAGAGTAGGCCTTGACTCGTTCAACATTGCTCCCCCGGAAATCTCTCCTTGGGCTGACACACAATGTGCTGCCTTGCGCTAATGCAGACGCCCTTACGCCATGGTGCAAGGGTGCCTGCATTGTAGGCAAGGTTGTTTTTGTGCAGAAGGTCTGACCTTTCTCAGTAAAAACAGTCTTGGAGACTTTTTCCTCTTTCTGTGCGTGCTGCAGAATCCAGCACATATAGAAAAAGGAAAAAACAAGGTGAAATAAGCATATTTCTCCTTGTTGCGCCACCCCTGGAATGTCGTAGCATTTTTCTGTATTCCCAGGTCTACCACTCATGGTAAATTTCAGAATGTGCCAAAATCCAAGGGTGGATGCATGGTAATGCCTCAACCCATGGAATGCCTTACCAGGGCAGATCAATGAAAGACAGCAACTTGAGCTACCATGCTTTACACCAGATTTGACAAGCACCACAGGACCACACAAGGTGGCCTTGCGTTGCTTGGTAAATCTGACTTTAGTGTTACATTGCCCTTATGTTACCTTGTGTGACACAAGGGCAATGCAACACTATGATAGAGTGAAACTTCCAATAATCCCGTTCAGCCTTTATCATTCTCCCAGACAGCATCAGGTTGTCTATACTTATCTTTAATAGGCTCACTGAAAAGTAACAGGACCTTGGTTGAACCAATGATTAACTGTGAAATACGGGTTTCATCATATTGACAGTGCTCAAAGCACTCCGAACAGTTTTATCATTGTCAGGGTGACAATGATTATGTGGTAAGTTTACTCTATACTATGCATTAAGGCCATCTACATTACGTGGTAAAAGAGGGAAATTATGTGGGACATTTGCTGGCAGTAATATTTTCATCCATTTGAGCTAGAAATGTTTTTGTGAAATCTGCAGCGTAATCAAATTAAGTGGCAAATGTGGTAAGTCCATAATCATGCACTAAATGCTGCTGCCACAGAATTGTGTCAATCCACCAGCCCTCACTATTGTCTATAGTTCTATCAGAAATGCATTCATGAGAAAAATAAACAGTATAATTCCAATCAATGCCCATTGTAAACTGCAAGAAAATAGCTTTTTAAAGTTTTCTTCTTTTTATTAACTACCCCAAAATAAACATGTAATATAAAAGATACTATCAGATAACATTTGTAATACAGTTCCATATGGTTATCTTGGTGTTCTTGTGATATTTACAGACTACTCAGCCTTCGGCCTCGATGGCAATATTGCGCCATATAGAACAGTTGCCTGTTATTTTTTTAAATAGTGTGTGTGTGTGTGTGTTATAATGAGTGAGTGCTAGTGTGTGAGGGTGGAAGTGTAAACCTGTTATTATTTTTTCTGGATGTTTGGAGAACGTTACTATGTTCTATTGGTCTTTACAAGTTTCTTGTTTGATGCAGTTAGAGTTCTTCGGCTAAATGTCCTTCGATTGCTCTAGTAGCTGGCCACCGTGAGCTATTGCTGAAAGAGCTCTTTTCGCACAGAAAAAAAGATTCTCGCCAAGCATTGGGGATCTCAATCAGGGGTATAGCTTGGTCAGTAAGATTGGGGGGGTGAGCTTCAGATTTCCCAACAATCACTCTAGCAAATCTTGTTAAAATACAATATGAGTTCTTCTACTCATTCAAAATCAGGTAGATTGTCTACATACCGGTCATATTACTCGAATATGAATGGTGGAACAAAACTGGGCCCAGATTTACTATAGCTTTGCACCATCACAAAGGGAAGAAAAGTAATGGTAAGTGATGCATTATTTACTTTCTAGCTCAAAAGCTATTTTGTGCTGGAATGGTGCCTGTTTCTGTGTGCAGAAAGTGCTTTGCATTGCTGGTGTGCTACTTGGGCACATTAGTACAAACACTCAAAGGTTTTGATGCAATGCCCAATATACTAATATAGGCAGACTCGACTTTATATTACAAAATAATGCCGCCTTGAAATAGGCTTCTACGAGTTGTCTAGGCATAGGAATTTGTACTGGAAGTATATGCTGCACTTTGTTACATGGAAAAGTAGTAAATGCGGCCTCTAAGATGTTGACTGATACTCTTCTGTTGCATATGCACTTTGAGCCTCATTTATGGTTTTTTTGCCGTAGGGCTGCACAGCAGGCCTTGCTGCTGCGCTGCCCTACGGCAAAAGAAAATGGCAGGAATGCGCTGTATCTATTAGATACGGCGCATTCCTGTCCTTTACCCCTGCACTGGCGCACAATTGGCTGCCTTGCGCCAATGCAGGCACCTTTGCACCATGGTGCAAGGGTGCCTGCGTTGTGGGGACGATTATTTTTGTGCATGAAGGGAAACCTTCCTGCACAAAAACAATCACAAGAGCAGTGGCGGCTCCTCGAAAGAGTGTTGCAGGGCGGTCGGGCGGGGAGGGGCTGGGTGGGGGTAGTAAACTCCGGCATACGGCCGAACGGAGTTAAGTAAATAAATAAAACGAATTACATTGCGCGCTGCAACTCCAAATCGGCGATGCAGCACGCGCAATGTAATTAGTTTTATTCATTTATTTATTTACTTAACTCCGTTTGGCCGTATGCCGGAGTTTACTACCCTCCACCCAGCCCCTCCCCCGCCCCGCCCCGCCCCACCGCCTCGCAGCACTCCCTCGAATAGCCGCCACAGCACAAGAGGCTTTTTCCTCTTTCTGTGTGTGCTGCCTAATGCAGCACACATAAAAAGAGGAAAAACAAGGAGAAATAAAGATATTTCTCCTCGTTGTGCCTCCCATACGCCTCCCCCAGGGAGGCGTATGTTTTGGCGCTGCCTCAGACTTACGATTTCTCGTAAATCTGGGGCAGTGTCAGAAAGCCATGGTTGTTGCTGGGAACGCCCCCAGAAACACCCATAGAATGCCCCTTTCACGCAGTTTTCTGCGTGAAAGGGGCACATATTTATAAGGCCATGAAAAGCCACGTAACGTGGCTTTACGTGGCCTTATAAATATGCCAGTGGCACATTGCGCCACCAGAATGTAAAAAAAGTGACGTTCCGGCGATGCAAAAGTGTCCATGAGATTCCGTGACTATGGATATAAGATTCCAAATCACAATCAGCTGTTGGTAAAATGAAAGCGCAGATCATGTACGTAAGAAAACTTTGTGAATCAGTCTTTCATTTAGAACAAAATGTCTAGAGTGAACAAATGGGCCTTGCTGGATGAGAATCAACTGAAAATAGAACCAAATTAGAGGGAAAGATCTTCTTGTTGTAATTAATATTGAAAGTTCTAGGAGGTGGGTGCAGAATAGGATGACAAGGACAATGAGGGAATAATGCTTATGATGGCAATTACTTAGGGTCAGACGATTTGGGATGCTTTAATGGTATTAGTGATGAGGATTAATGCTTCTAGACATTTGTATCTTCTCTTTGTCTATTCAATAAGGATATAATAACACTTCATTATCAGCTCTTTAGTTTACAAGTTTCAAAACAAATTTAATATAAACCACGGAGGAAAAATTGAAATATTTCAGTACAGTGACATAATATTGATCATTTCTATTTTGGGTATAGTCTGACCCGATTGTACTGAACAAGCTTTCAATTTTTAACAGTGTTTTTAGACAGCTTATGTTAGAACATTACTTTTGGGATTCACCTAATTAATGGACAAATACTTGACCTGTCTTTCAGTTTATATTTTCCAAGAGAAGATGAGAATTGTGCTTTTACACTATTTTAATATTTTTCTTATTCTTCATCTGAAAATACGATATGCGCCTATTGGGTAATCTCTTCAGAGAATACCAAATTAATTACTACAAACATTATTAAAATTATGGTCACCCTTTACACTGTGGGGCAGATCTACAAGGAAGTGCCGCAGCGTGGCACCGCAAGCCCTTTGGCTGTGCCACGCCGCGGCACTTCCGAAGCACAGGGATGCGACATATTTACAAGAATATGTCGCATCTCTGTGCTTCCCCCTGCGCTGGCGCACAAACTACAGCCATGCGCTGGCGCAGGCACCCTTGCACCATGGTGCAAGGATGCCTGCGTCGTGGGGAGATTGTTTTTGTGCAGGAAGGGGCACCTTCCTGCACAAAAACAATCACTACAGGCATTTTCCTCTTTCAATGCGTGTTGTAGAATGCAGCACGCATTGAAAGAGGAAAAAACGAGGAGAAATGAAAACATTTCTCCTCGTTGCGCCTCGCTACACCACCTCTAGGGTGGCGTTGCATTCAGACGCATCTCCAGATTTACGATTTCTCGTAAATCTGGAGATGTGTCTTGTTCCATGGGTGTTGCGTGGGAACACCCACAGCAACACCCATGGAACGCCCCTTCAACGCAAAGTGCTGCATGTGAAGGGGCCGTATTTACAAGGAGAGGAAAAGTCACGCAGGGTGGCTTTTCCTGTCCATGTAAATATGGGGCAGTGAAATGCGCTGCCAGTGCGTCACAAAAAGTGAGGTACTGGTGGCGGAGGGGGCTTGTAAATCTGCCCCTGCGTTTCTACATTTGGTACATACCACACAACGTTGGTGATGTGGCAAATAAGTAAAATGAGAGACATGTTGATTGCAATGCAGTTTTAAAGCAAAAAAACTTCTTCAATAGCTACCCAGTGACCAATAGCTCTGCAACCTATAATCAAAGGATTTCACTCTAGAATCAAAGAACAGTGTGCTGAACATTCTCTTTTTAGTTTCAATAACTCAAAGTAAAAGCTCGGAAAAATAAACACATTTGCAACTGAAGACAGGCAGTCTGCACCAAATAAAAATATAGGCACTCCTGTTTCTTGCTCTGTGTAGGGATGTTGTTGACGTGCTTTGAAAGTAATGAAGCCTGAGGAGTAGGTGAGGCAATCCTACTGCATACCCTAGAGACATGTAAATGCAGGATGCACTTAATAATTGTTATCATTCAATATTCACATGATGAGAAAAATATATATACTTATGCCCTCAATTTCTAAATGCTGCTGGTAACCCTCTCTGAGAAGTTACTACAGACCTTGCAGGTGTATCCCTCAGAGATTTTGGCGGGTGACTTCCCAGGGGGAAACTGTAGGGAAGACAGATGAATTACCTGGGGATTCGTACCAGGAATTACCCATTCCCAGGTAATTCCTAAGGGGTTTCTCAGGTTTCAGCCTGGAATTCGCATTAATATTGCACCCCCAGAGATAATGGAGAACCCCGCTAGCATTTTCAAGGGTGGGTAATTAACACCTCTGTATCCGGGGACATCGTAATGGAGCCTTTAATGTGCCTAGTAGGTCACAATCAGGAAAGGGTTGACGTATCAGTTTTTCCTAATATAGTCACTTCAAACGAGGTTGTGCACACTGGTAGGCTCCGGACATAGCAGTTCTCTTGATAAACTGCACAGAGCAGCTGTAAGAAATCCATCCATCTTTGAGAACGCCCAGACCGCATACCTTTTGCCATTTAAAGTTTTTTTGTTAGCTATGATTTGGGGTCTGCAGAAAAGACTCCGGCCCTAACATTCACTTTAGCTCCAGTGAAGCCTTCATTACCTTTGGACTGGTTATGACCTTTTGAAAGGCCACTCAGCTGTCATTGGATGGTGTAAAATGTGTAGACCGAGTGCCCTTTATTGCCTCTAAGTTCTAAGTGTAGTTGATAACAATCGTCTGGATCACTATCTCTGAATATATATATATTCACTGAAAAAACCATAGGTTTTAGGGACAGTTATAGTTAGTTGGACATTGCACTCGTACAAAACCCGTGAAATTCCCCTGTTATAGTTAGTTCAGCTAACTATAACTCACGCCCCGCAATGCACTGCTGATGACGTCACATATTACATCACTCATGACATGGTCAGTGACATCACTGATGACATCACTGATGACGTCTCAAATGACATCACTGATGACAGCATCCAGTGACTGTGTTTCTGTAAAGTTTAAATATGTTTAATATATATAGGGAAAGGCGTATTGAAGAATGAGTGGGTGTATAAGTGTCTGAATGGATGATTTAGTACGTGAGTGACTGACTCTACAAGTGAGTGATTAAACGTATCTTACTGAATGCATGGGTTAGTGACTAAACTTTGTGAATGTCTGTATCCGTCTGTTTGTTGGTGTGTAAGTGGATGCATGGATTTGCGAATAGCTACATGAGTGTCTATATGGGTTATTGATTGGTTCTCTGAGTATCTGTATGGCTGCCTGAGTGTTTGTGTGGGTGGGGTGTGTGTGACTCTATACATAGATGTGCGAGTGGGTGATTCACTGGGTGCATGATTTCAAGAGTGCATCTGTGATGGACTGCTTGGGTGGGTGAGTGTGTGTATGGGTGTGTTAGTGAGTGAATGTATATCTCAGTGGTACATGTGCGAGTAACTACATATGTAAAAGGCAGTATATATGTGTGTTAGAGTATTT
This sequence comes from Calotriton arnoldi, assembly GCA_963921515.1. Classification (NCBI taxonomy): domain Eukaryota; kingdom Metazoa; phylum Chordata; class Amphibia; order Caudata; family Salamandridae; genus Calotriton; species Calotriton arnoldi. The sequence continues at coordinate 1,826,888 of CAWUFW010001478.1, read as the reverse complement.
AAATGGCTATAAGTGAGAGTGTGTTATTGTGAGAGTGGCTGTATGGATGCGTGTGTGCTTGTATCAGTTATTGTATAAGAGCGTAAGAATGTGCTAGTATTTGTATGAGTAAGTGAGCTGGTGTGTGTATAACTGTATAGGTGAGTAAATGGGTGTGTGATTAATTTTTTGCATGACTGACTAGGTGTGTGAGTACCTCTATGGATGAGTGGCGGTGTGTGAGTGTTTATATAGGTGTATGAGTGCATATGATAGTCCTGTGCTGAGTGACTGTAAGTATGAGTGACTGTACAGGTGAGTGAGTGGATGTGTGTGTAGACCTAAGAATCAGTGAGTGGGTATGTAGTTTTTGGTGTTGGAGTGTCTATGGTTTTGAGAATGGCAGTCTGTAATTTAGAGTGGGTGTATCAAAAGTTATATTAGGGTGTGAGAAGATGCATTAAATTCTCACATGGATGATGTCATCAGTGATGTCATTTGAGATGTCATCAGTGATGTCATCAGTGATGTCACTGACCATGTCATGAGTGATGTAATATGTGACGTCATCAGCAGTGCATTGCGGGCGCGAGTTATAGTTAGCTGAACTAACTATAACAGGGGAATTTCACGGGTTTTGTACGAGTGCAATGTCCAACTAACTATAACTGTCCCTAAAACCTATGGTTTTTTCAGTGAATTTCAAAGGTTTTTTAAATGCTAATTTCTAACTATAATGTGTCTGAAACCTATGGTTTTTTCAGTGAATTTCAAAGGTTTTTTAAATGCTAATTTCTAACTATAACGTGCCTGAAACCTATGGTTTTTTCAGTGAATTTCAAAGGTTTTTTAAATGCTAATTTCTAACTATAACGTGCCTGAAACCTATGGTTTTTTCAGTGAATTTCAAAGGTTTTTAAATGCTAATTTCTAACTATAACGTGCCTGAAACCTATGATTTTTTAAGTGAATTTCAAAGGTTTTTTAAATGCTAGTTTCTAACTATGCCAACAGAGGTAGGACATGTGAAGAAAGAAGAAAAACGCACAGAAAGAAGCAAAAGATGTGCAGAAAGAACCAACAGAGGAGCAGAAAGAGGCCTTGTTGCAAAATCATCCTGTGCCCACAACTTTTTCAGACGGGTACTGGTGGTAACTGACTCTGACTAACCAGAGCCAGTGCGCGTTTGCACAGAGGTGAAGGGAGGGGGGGCATGAGGTGACATGTGTGCAAACGCGCCCCGTGTCACGTTTTAAGTTGCGGGATTAAGTCCCCGTGAATCCTGAGGGTCCCTGGGGCCCAACTAGCCCCCCAGGTACCTACAGTTAGGACCACAGAGCTGAGTTGCAGAGAGGCGTTCCGAGGCCACGCACCTTTTTTCACCTCTCTGCAACGCAACTCTGTTGTGCTTACTGAAGGTACCTGGTGGGCTAGTTGGCCCCCAGGATTCAAAGGGAATTAACTCCCCAACTTAAAACGCACCACAGGGCGTGTTTGCGCACATGTCACCTGAGGCCCCGCTCCCTCCCTTCACCACTGTGCAAACGCGCCCCATGGCGCGTTTTAAGTTGGGGGATTAGGTCACCTTGAATCCTGAGAGACCCTGGGGCCCAACTAGCCCACCAGGTACTTCCAGTAAGCACCACAGGCCTGCGTTGCAACGTCTGTAACAAATTGTGCAGTTGTGTTTAGGTAGTGAAGAGGGTCGTGCTGGGGGTAGTGTTTTAGGGTTTAGGGTAGTGCAGTGGTGTTTGTGTAGTGTAGGGGGTCATGCTGGGGGTGGATTTAGGGTTTAGGGTAGTGCAGTGGTGTTTGGGTAGTGTAGGGAGTCGTGCTGGGGGGAGTGTTTTAGGGTTTAGGGTAGTACAGTGGTGTTTGGGTAGTGTAGGGGGTCGTGCTGGGGGTTAGTGTTTTATGGTTTTAGGGTTTAGGGTAGTGCAGTGGTGTTTGGGTAGTGTAGGGGATACTGATGGGGGTAGTGTTTTAGGGTTTAGGGTAGTGCAATGGTGTTTGGGTAGTGTAGGGGGTACTGCTGGGGGTAGTGTTTTAGGGTAGTGCAGTGGTGTTTGGGTAGCATAGGGGGTACTGCTGGGGGTAGTGTTTTATGGTTTAGGGTAGTGCAGTGGTGTTTGGGTAGTGTAGGGGTTCGTGCTGGGGTAGTTTTTTAGGGTTTAGGGTAGTGCAGTGGTGTTTGTGTAGTGTAGGAGGTCGTGTTTTAGGGTTTAGGGTAGTGCAGTGGTCTTTGGGTAGTGTAGGGAGTCGTGCGGGGGTATTGTTTTAGAGTTTAGGGTAGTGCAGTGGTCTTTGGGTAGTGTAGGGGGTTGTGCGGGGGTAGTGTTTTAGGGATTAGGGTAGTGCATTGGTATTTGGATAGTGTAGGGGTCATGCGGGGGTAGTGTTTTAGGGTTTAGGGCAGTGCAGTGGTGTTTAGGTAGTGTAGGGGGTCGTGCTGGGGGGAGTGTTTTAGGGTTTAGGGCAGTGTTGTTCGGGTAGTGTAGGGGGTCGTGCTGGGGGAGTATTTTAGGGTTTAGGGTAGTGCAGTGGTATTCGGGTAGTGTAGGGGGTCATGCTGGGGGTAGTGTTCTAGGGTTTAGGGCAGTGCAGTGGTGTTTGGGCAGTGTAGGGGTCGTGCTGGGGGTGGTGTTTTAGGGTTTAGGGAAGTGCAGTGGTGTTCGGACAGTGTAGGGGGTCGTGCTGGGGGTGGTGTTTCAGGGTTTAGGGCAGTGCAGTGGTGTTCGGGCAGTGTAGGGGGTCGTGCAGGGGTGGTGTTTCAGGGTTTAGGGCAGTGCAGTGGTGTTCGGGCAGTGTAGGGGGTCGTGCAGGGGTGGTGTTTCAGGGTTTAGGGCAGTGGTGTTCGGGCAGTGTAGGGGGTCATGCTGGGGGTGGTGTTTCAGGGTTTGGGGCAGTGCAGTGGTGTTCGAGCAGTAAAGGGGGTCGTGCTGGGGGTGGTGTTTCAGGGTTTAGGGCAGTGCAGTGGTGTTCCGGCAGTGTAGGGGGTCGTGCAGGGGTGGTGTTTCAGGGTTTAGTGCAGTGGTGTTCGGGCAGTGTAGGGGGTCGTGCTGGGGTGGTGTTTCAGGGTTTAGGGCAGTGCAGTGGTGTTCGGGCAGTGTAGGGTGTCGTGCTGAGGGGTGGTGTTTCAGGGTTTAGGGCAGTGCAGTAGTGTTTGGGCAGTGTAGGGGGTCGTGCTGGGGGGAGTGTTTTAGGGTTTAGGGCAGTGCAGTCGTGTTCGGGTAGTGTAGGGGGTCGTGCTGGGGGAGTATTTTAGGGTTTAGGGTAGTGCAGTGGTGTTCGGGTAGTGTAGGGGGTCATGCTGGGGGTAGTGTTTTAGGGTTTAGGGCAGTGCAGTGGTGTTCGGGCAGTGTAGGGGGTCGTCTTGGGGGTGGTGTTTCAGGGTTTAGGGCAGTGCAGTGGTGTTCGGGCAGTGTAGGGGGTCGTGCAGGGGGTGGTGTTTCAGGGTTTAGGGCAGTGCAGTGGTGTTCGGGCAGTGTAGGGGGTCGTGCTGGGGGGAGTATTTTAGGGTTTAGGGCAGTGCAGTGGTGTTCGGGCAGTGTAGGGGGTCGTGCTGGGGGTGGTGTTTTAGGGTTTAGGGCAGTGCAGTGGTGTTCGGGCAGTGTAGGGGGTCGTCTTGGGGGTGGTGTTTCAGGGTTTAGGGCAGTGCAGTGGTGTTCGGGCAGTGTAGGGGGTCGTGCAGGGGGTGGTGTTTCAGGGTTTAGGGCAGTGCAGTGGTGTTCGGGCAGTGTAGGGGTCGTGCAGGGGTGGTGTTTCACGGTTTAGGGCAGTGGTGTTCGGGCAGTGTAGGGGGTCATGCTGGGGGTGGTGTTTCAGGGTTTAGGGCAGTGCAGTGGTGTTCGAGCAGTAAAGGGGGTCATGCTGGGGGTGGTGTTTCAGGGTTTAGGGCAGTGCAGTGGTGTTCGGGCAGTGTAGGGGGCGGTGCAGGGGGTGGTGTTTCAGGGTTTAGGGCAGTGCAGTGGTGTTCGGGCAGTGTAGGGGGTGGTGCAGGGGGTGGTGTTTCAGGGTTTAGGGCAGTGCAGTGGTGTTCGGGCAGTGTAGGGGGTCGTGCAGGGGGTGGTGTTTCAGGGTTTAGGGCAGTGCAGTGGTGTTCGGGCAGTGTAGGGGGCGGTGCAGGGGGTGGTGTTTCAGGGTTTAGGGCAGTACAGTGGTGTTCGGGCATTGTAGGGGGTGGGGCTGGTGTTTCAGGGTTTAGGGCAGTGCAGTGGTGTTCGGGCAGTGTAGGGGGTCGTGCTGGGGCTGGTGTTTCAGGGTTTAGGGCAGTGCAGTGGTGTTCGGGCAGTGTAGGGGGTCGTGCTGGGGCTGGTGTTTCAGGGTTTAGGGCAGTGCAGTGGTGTTCGGGCAGTGTAGGGGGTCGTGTTGGGGCTGGTGTTTCAGGGTTTAGGGCAGTGCAGTGGTGTTCGGGCAGTGTAGGGGGTCTTGCTGGGGCTGGTGTTTCAGAGTCTAGGGCAATGCAGTGGTGTTCGGGCAGTGTAGGGGGTCTTGCTGGGGCTGGTGTTTCAGGGTTTAGGGCAGTGCAGTGGTGTTCGGGCAGTGTAGGGGTCGTGCTGGGGGTGGTGTTTCAGGGTTTAGGGCAGTGCAGTGGTGTTCGGGCAGTGTAGGGGGTCGTGCTGGGGCTAGTGTTTCAGGGTTTAGGGCAGAGCAATGGTGCTCAAGCAGTGTAGGGGGTTGTGCTGGGGGTGATGTTTCAGGGTTTATGGCAGTGCAGTGGTGTTAGGGCAGTGTAGGGGGTCGTGCTGGGGGTGGTGTTTCAGGGTTTAGGGCAATGCAGTGGTGTTCCGGCAGTGTAGGGGGTCGTGCAGGGAGTGGTGTTTCAGGGTTTAGTGCAGTGGTGTTCGTGCAGTGTAGGGGGTCGTGCTGGGGTGGTGTTTCAGGGTTTAGGGCAGTACAGTGGTGTTCGGGCAGTGTAGGGTGTCGTGCTGAGGGGTGGTGTTTCAGGGTTTAGGGCAGTGCAGTAGTGTTTGGGCAGTGTAGGGGGTCGTGCAGGGGGTGGTGTTTCAGGGTTTAGGGCAGTGCAGTGGTGTTCGGCCAGTGTAGGTAGTCTTGCTGGGGGTGGTGTTTCAGGGTTTAGGGCAGTGCAGTAGTTTTCGGGCAGTGTAGGCGGTCGTGCTGGGGCTGGTGTTTCAGGGTTTAGGGCAGTGCAGTGGTGTTCGGGCAGTGTACGGGGTTGTGCTGGGGCTGGTGTTTCAGGGTTTAGGGCAGTGCAGTGGTGTGCGGGCAGTGTACGGGGTTGTGCTGGGGCTGGTGTTTCAGGGTTTAGGGCAGTGCAGTGGTGTTCGGGCAGTGTAGGGGGTCGTGCTGGGGGTGGTGTTTCAGGGTTTAGGGCAGTGCAGTGGTGTTCGGGCAGTGTAGGGGGTCGTGCTTGGGCTGGTGTTTCAGGGTTTAGGGCAGTGCAGTGGTGTTCGGGCAGTGTAGCGGGTCGTGCTGGGGCTGGTGTTTCAGGGTTTTGGGCAGAGCAGTGGTGTTCGGGCAGTGTAGGGGGTCGTGCTGGGGGTGGTGTTTCAGGGTTTAGAGCAGTGCAGTGGTGTTCGGGCAGTGTAGGGGGTCTTGCTGGGGGTGGTGTTTCAGGGTTTAGGGCAGTGCAGTGGTGTTCGGGCAGTGTAGGGGGTCTTGCTGGGGGTGGTGTTTCAGGGTTTAGGGCAGTGGTGTTCGGGCAGTGTAGGGGGTCTTGCTGGGGGTGATGTTTCATGGTTTAGGGCAGTGCAGTGGTGTTCGGGCAGTGTAGGGGGTCTTGCTGGGGGTAGTGTTTCAGGGTTTAGGGCGGTGCAGTGGTGTTCGTGCAGTGTAGGGGTCGTGCTGGGGGTGGTGTTTCAGGGTTTAGGGCAGTGCAGTAGTGTTCGGGCAGTGTAGGATGTCGTGCAGGGGTTGGTGTTTCAGGGTTTAGGGCAGTGCAGTGGTGTTCGGGCAGTGTAGGGGGTCTTGCTGGGGGTGATGTTTCAGGGTTTAGGGCAGTGGTGTTCGGGCAGTGTAGGGGGTCTTGCTGGGGGTGATGTTTCAGGGTTTAGGGCAGTGCAGTGGTGTTTGGGCAGTGTAGGGGGTCTTGCTGGGGGTAGTGTTTCAGGGTTTAGGGCAGTGCAGTGGTGTTCGTGCAGTATACGGGGTCGTGCTGGGGATGGTGTTTCTGGGTTTAGGGCAGTGCAGTAGTGTTCGAGCAGTGTAGGGGGTTGTGCAGGGGGTTGTGTTTCAGGGATTCGGGCAGTGCAGTGGTGTTCGGGCAGTGTAGGGGGTCGCGCTGGGGTGGTGTTTCAGGGTTTAGGGCAGTGCAGTGGTGTTCGGGCAGTGTAGGGGGTCATGCACGGGGTGGTGTTTCAGGGTTTAGGGCAGTGCAGTGGTGTTTGGGCAGTGTAGGGTGTTGTGCTGGGGCTGGTGTTTCAGGGTTCAGGGCAGTGCAGTGGTGTTCAGGCAGTGTAGGGGGTCGTGCTGAGGCTGGTGTTTCACGGTTTAGGGCAGTGCAGTGGTGTTCGGGCAGTGTAGGGGGTCGTGCTGGGGCTGGTGTTTCAGGGTTTAGGGCAGTGCAGTGGTGTTCGGGCAGTGTAGGCGGTCGTGCTGGGGCTGGTGTTTCAGGGTTTAGGGCAGTGCAGTGGTGTTCGGGCAGTGTAGGGGGTCGTGCTGGGGCTGGTGTTTCAGGGTTTAGGGCAGTGCAGTGGTGCTCGGGCAGTGTAGGGGGTCATGTTTCAGGGTTTAGGGTAGTGCAGTGGTGTTCGGGCAGTGTAGGGGGTCGTGCAGGGGCTGGTGTTTCAAGGTTTAGGGCAGTGCAGTGGGGCAGTGTAGGGGGTCGTGCTGGGGCTGGTGTTTCAGGGTTTAGGTCAGTGGTGTTCGGGCAGTGTAGGGGGTCTTGCTGGGGGTGATGTTTCAAGGTTTAGGGCAGTGCAGTGGTGTTCGGGCAGTGTAGGGGGTCTTGCTGGGGGTAGTGTTTCAGGGTTTAGGGCAGTGCAGTGGTGTTCGGGCAGTGTAGGGGGTCATGCTGGGGGTGGTGTTTTAGGGTTTAGGGCAGTGCAGTGGTGTTAGGGCAGTGTAGGGGGTCGTGAAGGGGGTGGTGTTTCAGGGTTTAGGGCAGTGCAGTGGTGTTCGGGCAGTGTAGGGGGTCGTGCTAGGGGTGGTGTTTCAGGGTTTAGGGCAGTGCAGTGGTGTTCGGGCAGTGTAGGGGGTGATGCAGGGGCTGGTGTTTCAGGGTTTAGGGCAGTGCAGTGGTGTTCGGGCAGTGTAGGGGGTCGTGCTGGGGGTCGTGTTTTAGGGTTTAGGGTAGTGCAGTGGTGCTTGTGTAGTGTAGGGGGTCGTGCTGGGGGTAGTGTTTTAGGGTTTAGGGTAGTGTAGTGGTGTTTGTGTAGTGTAGGGGGTCATGTTTTAGGGTAGTGCAGTGGTGTTTGGGTAGTGTAGGGGGTCGTGCTGGTGGTAGTGTTTTAGGATTTAGGTTAGTGCAGTGGTGTTTGGGTAGTGTAGGGGTCGTGCTGGGGGTAGTGTTTTAGGGTTTAGGATAGTGCAGTGGTGCTTGTGTAGTGTAGGGGGTCGTGCTGGGGGTAGTGTTTTAGGGTTTAAGGTAGTGCAGTGGTGTTTTTGTAGTGTAGGGGGGTCATGTTTTACCTGACCAGTCTGCACTACATAAAAAACTGCAAAAAAACTAAAAATAAAAAGTGTTTTGCACACTTTTGTCATTGGGCTATATGTGGGCTACATCTGGGTAATATTTGTGCTACATTTGGGCTCTTTTTTCACTGGTGGCCATCTTGGAAGACTTCTTTGTTATGAAGTTTCCTAATTTCTTCATTTACTGCAGTCTTCTCAGTAGGAAATGCTTTCAGTTTTTTACTTTGATTCCATCAAGAAGGCATTCAGATGTGTCTCACATCTGCCATAAATTCAGAATGTTAGCACTCTAGTTGCTCATTAGATCACTGGAGTAAAGCTACTGCTCACCAGGGAGTTAACTGGTAGTCTGCGGCTGGTATTGAAAGTGATTGTTTCAGTCTGCATGTCAGAATTTTCTAATGAAATAGAAGAGGATATGAGATCTCACTTAAAACATGCCCTAATTTTTCTTTCTGCAGCACTAACCATAATTTCTATTTCAAAAAGAACCCCTCATTTTGTTCCTTTTTAAATTAAATGTTTTAAGTGCTACCGGTTTATTCCAATCAAGATGGCTTCAGGTGTGCCATACTTTTGTCATAAGTAAGGCTGTTAGCGCTCTAGTTGTTCTTTAGAACACTCTGGGAAGCTGCAGTAGAACACAAAGGCATCAAGTGGCAGGCTGCTCCTGTTGAAATATAACAGGAAGATATTTGAGATCACACTTGAAACATGTCCTAATTTTTCTTTCTACAGCACTAACCATAATTTCTATGACAAAATGAACCCCATCATTTTGTTCCTTTTTAAATTAAATTGTTTAAGTGTTACCAGTTTATTCCAATCAAGATGGCTTCAGGTGTGCCATACTTTTGTCATAAGTAAGCTGTTAGCACTCTAGTTGTTCTTTAGAACACTCTGGGAAGCTGCAGTAGAACACAAAGGAATCAACTGACAGTCTCTGCCCTTGTTGGATATACATGTTTTACTGAGAATGTCACACTTCATTCTCACATGAGTGAGAAAGATAATGTGAATTTACAGAAAATATGCTCTCATTTTAGCTTCTGGAGCACCTTCCAAACCTCCATGGGACAAGCATGAGAAAATAGTGTTCTCTCAAACATGATTCATGATTTCCCAGCAGAAGGTTTTCACATGGTAAAATCACCTTAGAATACACCACAATTCCTAAAATTAGTATGGTACCATCAACAAATAAATTCTAATGTAACTAAAGCCTGTTATCACCCTTTATAGTTCTCCTTTTGGTGACCCTCAAAATCTTCTATTCACTACAATGCATTTCAATGGGGTACTATCATTTATATTGGTCCCAAGATGGCTGCCAGCAATTCCAGGATGAAGTGCTGACAGCCAATCAGATCTCACGATGACATGTGTGGTTAGGCTCCGCCCAGATATATATGTGATTTTACTTTTGATTTTCTCAGGAACTACTGAACGGATTTACACCATTTAAGCAAAAGGCACGACACTGAACCAAGGGCTACCTCTTTGCCAAATTTGGTGTAATTCCGTTCAGCAGTTCGGGCTGTAGCTGCGACTAAAGGTTCCTATGGAAAAATGAATGGGGAAAACGTGTTTTGGGACCCCCTTTTTCTCGGCCCCCGCTTGACGTATCACCCCGAGACTTTCAGGATAGGAGCAGACCGGAGCGCCCCAACAAGTTGGAAACTTTCGCAAAGATTCGTCAACCGGCGCCAACGTTATTTCAAATAGAATGTCGCGGATTTCCTATGGATAATAGGTTTTAACTATAACTATCTACTGGCGACCGCCAGTAGATAATATGTAAATATATATAAATAAATATGTATATATATATATATATGATAACCACAGTCCTGTGGTAGAATCCTTTCTTCTACAACCAAACAGGTACGGACCACAACGTGGAAAAACAAATCCTTTTATTTTGCAGTATACAAATGCATCTAATGAATCAAGCAAGTGCCCAGCCTGACACGTTTCGACCGCGTTTACGCGGTCTTGTTCACATGACGCGCTGGACCTATCAAAACACATATATAGTGACACAAAAAACACGTGATAAAAATGCAAATATATTCGTGCCAGTAATAAAGGTAGAAAGGGTCCTAAGTTGCGTAAAAGGTGACAGTCACATTATCATATGTTTGCTCAATACTCTACAAACAAATATTTAATATGTGAATACATGTATACCTTTTGAAGGATCGCATTAAAAAATTCTTCGTTTATGGTTGCAACATAGTGTGGATATAACCCACAATATAATTGTTTAATAATAGCATAGTGCTCAAAGAACATCAACCATGCGCTTGTTCAACCATCAGCAGTACTAAACTTATCTGTATAAATAACCTGGCATATAAATAGATTACATTTAATAAAATACATGTGCAAAAAATGCAATAAAAAGTGCAAAGTGTCAAAAATGAATATAATAAATAATTAGCAGCATTACAGACACCCTCAATGACTGTTCAGAATAAAGTGCAAGTGCATATTGAACATTTCAAAAGAGCGCAGAAATTAGATCATTTGTATATTAAATACGGTTGAAAGTACAGAATTCATATGAATATATACACACCAAGATCAATAAAGTGCAAAAATGCAAAAATGCAAAGTAAAACCTTTATAATGAATATAGGCAGTATACTATATAAGATCAGTGTCTATTATACCTTGCTAAACACATGAATCAAGGAGCCAAAACTGGTAAAAACTCCATAAAACCAAGTAAAACCGGGAAAACCCGGTAAAACCGAGTAAAACAAAGAAAAGACCAAGAAAAAGCCACCCCGATACATATGTATAACATCAGTTTTGATCGAATCAGACAGAAAAAGCCTATGTAAAATAAATGAAGAGTCAGAGTGCTGCATTAAAAGAGGAAGGTCGTAAGTGCCTAGACAGTACATAAACTGTAAAAAGGGTTAGAAGAGCCAAAAAAACTAGAAAAATCCCTACTAAAACCCGGTAAAACTAGGCAAACCTAGATTAAAACCAAGCAAAAGCAGAAATAAAACCAGTTAAATAGCATCTAAAAACCCACAATATATCAAAATAGCACGAATAACATGAATCCAAGATTATAAAAAGTTATGCAAGTCGTCACTAGAGTTAAGACCGTTTGGCATCTTAGTGTCAAGTAGCATAATGAATTCCGATTCCAGCTGTCTTAATCTTTTCTCTCTATTGCCTCCCCAGCTGCTCTTAGGTATAGAACCTATAACATAATAACTTAGATCGTTTAGGTTATTATTGTGGACCAATTTCAAGTGACGTGCCACTGGGTAGTTAGGATCTGAATTCACTACCGCTCTTAAATGTTGAAGAATCCTGTTGAACACCTGCAATTTCGTACTTCCAACATAAAGTAAATGACAAGTGCATTCCAAAACATATACCGCAAAATCTGTCCTACAAGTGAAATGACCTTGTATTTTGATTGGTTGGGGACTAAAAGCAGTAATGTACTCGGAAACATTCTTACCAAATTTGCAAGCGCGGCACGAACTACACTTGAAAAATCCTGATCTAGCTGATAACCAAGTCCTAGATGTAGTAACTTCAGGACTCGTTTTTACAAGTGCGTCTCTCATTGATGGTGCTCTTCTAAACGTGAGTAATGGGAGCTCAGGAAGGATTTGTGATAATGTAATATCAGATCGTACAATCGGCCAGTTTTTATATAAAATTTTACGTACTTGTCTTTCCTGTTTACTATATGTGGTTATCAATCTGATGTTGTTAACAGGTTCAACTTCATTAGGGATATTATCACTGATGGTACGAATAGGCAGGGTACTGGAATTAGTTACTGCTGATAGACACTCATCCCTAGTACGGCTGTTAGCTTTGTCAAGGGCTAGCCTGAGTTCTTTTGTCTTATAGCCTCTAACTCTGAATCTATCAAAAGCTTCTGCCTGGCACTTCTTAAGATCTTCTTCATAACTACAAATACGCCTAATTCTTAGAAATTCTCCATAAGGAATACTCCGAATGAGATGGTTAGGGTGGGAGCTACTTGCGTGAAGTACAGAATTACCTGCTGTTATCTTCCTATGTAGTTTAATACAGATTGTATTATCCCTAATGTATATCTCAACATCAAGAAATTGAACTCTCTCATTACTGATGTCGGCTGTAAATTTAAGATTGAGAGTGTTAACATTAAGTCTATCCACAAACTGTCCAGCCAATTCAGCAGATCCTTTCCATATTAAACAGACATCATCGATGAATCTCCACCAATGGAGTACATGTTTATCAAAAACAGACTTGTGGGTAGTCTTAAGGACATGCTCCTCCCACCAGCCAACGTGTAAACCCGCATAGCTAGGGGAGAAGCATGCCCCCATCGGCACCCCACGTAGCTGTTGAAACACTTCCTTATTAAACATGAAAAAGTTGTGGGTTAAACAAATTTCAATCATTCTTGAAATCATTTTGTTGTGATCATACATATGAATACTTCGTTTTTCCAAAAAATAGCATACTGCATTGATACCGTCAGAATGGGGAATGCTGGTATAAAGAGAGCAAATATCCATAACAATTAAAAGACAATCTTCTTCCCATTCTACTCTTTCAAGTTTACTTAAAAAGTGACCAGTATCTCTAATGAATGAAGGTAGATTTTCTACAAATTCATGTAGGAAGTAATCAGCATATTTGGACATCGCTTCCAACAAACTTTTCTGTGCTGAAATTATCGGTCTACCTGGTACCGGTATCACATTTTTATGAACTTTAGGGATAAAGTATAATACTGGAGTGATAGGATATTCATTCTTTAAAAAACAGTATTCATGTTTAGTCAACAAACCCACTCGTTTCCATTGGGTCAACTCGGAAAAAACAGTATCTTTGACTTGTCTTAATTCTTGAAAGCTGGCTTTTCTGTAACATTCAGCATCATTAAGATGGCGTAAAGCTTCTTCCATGTAAAGTGTCCTCGGCCACAGCACAATATTACCTCCCTTATCTGCCTTGTTTATGATAAGTTCTGTGTTTTCTTGTAACTTGTGAATGAGTTTGGAGTATTGGATTTCCAAATATCTTCGATGTCTAGTTTGTTGTATGACACTTCGATTTAACTTTTTCAAGTCCTCAATAACACACTCAGTGAAAACATCAATAGCATCCCTCGGCATCATTGGAATAAAAGTAGAGGGTGGTCGAAAAGGGCTGATCGCGGGACTGTTGATTGTAATACCAAGTTCACGTAAGTCTTCCTGAGTAGAATTGGATACTGTCTCATCATTAATGGCCAGTGATTGTACTAACCTCAGTGTACCAATATCTGATGCTTGTAAATTGGAACACAATCCCAGCGGTGGCCTGATGTTAGATGCAGTTTCCACAGCATTTCTGAGTTGAAAGTGTTTCCGAAGTTTAATTTTACGAATAAATTTGAAGACATCTACCCTTGTTTGGGTATACTTGAAACAATTAGTGGGACAATAAGATAAGCCAAGTGCTAACAGCTGTTTTTCCGCAGTTGACAAAACTGTTTCTGATAAATTGATTACTGTATTATCAGATTCAATTACTACTGGGTCTAGTTCTTGGTTTTCTTGCCTCTGTAGCCTGAGTTTCCTCCTCTGCTTCCTACGCCGGTTCCTCCTTCTCCTTATTTCAGCACAGGATTGCGCGGTCTCAGTGTTTGGCGACGGTCCTCCACTAAAAAATTCAGCTCTTCTCCTGGTGCAAAATTAGTTGGTAATTGAGTGTTTTACTGCTGATGCTATCATCAGAATCGATGCTGCTCTCGGCAGTGCTGGTTTCAGCATTAGAAGATTGTAGATCAACTTGGGCTGTTGATGAGGAGGCACTGATCTTATTACCTTGGTTGACAAGTGCTCGCCTTTTTATATTATCAAATTTCTTCGAAAAAGTAAAAATTCGTCGTTTCATAATCGCGCTTGTCCCTAGCAAATTTAAAAATCTTTCTTGCTTTAATAGTTTCTTCATGTTTTCTTAGTCGTGTTTCAATTTCCTCTCGCCCTTTCTTGACCTGATCTTTGTGTTCACTTGCTTCCAGCATGGCATTTACTTCATCTATTTCTTTGAGAATATCAACTCTGTCTATTTCAGCATATTTTATCAAAATGATCACCATATTCATCGATGCATCCAAGTTATTCGTTGCCCACTCCTTCAACATCAAAGGATTGGGATTTTCAAATGAAGGGGCAATCATAACACGTAAACCACGCAGGACCCTTCCCGCCTCCTTGTATTTCTCTAAGGACTTCTTTTCCCACCATTTGGTCATCTCGGTGCGGAGCAATTTTTCTAATTTTTTGAGCAAAGACTTAACATCATTGTTGGTGTTCGTGTTGGTAATATGACCTCTCTGTGCTACTTCTACTTCGGGTATATTAAGAAAAAGGGCATCTGCTGCGGCTTCTCGGTCCCGCAGCGCGTCAGCTGTTGATATCATCTTTATATGAGTGTCCTGCAAAAATATCGTCAGTCTGCCAAACAAACCTTCAAATCTGGCACAATCTCACTTTCCACTATCCCTGCCACCCGCAATGTTCTTACAATAATCCGTCGAGCTGCTTACCCTTTGGAACACAGTTTCGGTACCTTTAGTGTCCTACGACTCCTCGGGTCCTTACGATGTCTCCTACGGGAAAGTCAGACTACGAAATCCAGTGCGTGAACTGTGGGGGGCTGACACGGAAAATACCCCTTCCGGGTTAGTAAGCAATCACTTCCGCGATATCAGCTGTCTGCCGGTCAGCCACTGTGTGGAGGGAGAGTCCGTAGCGACGAAGACAGCCGTACTTCGTCGAAATTATACGATAACCACAGTCCTGTGGTAGAATCCTTTCTTCTACAACCAAACAGGTACGGACCACAATGTGGAAAAACAAATCCTTTTATTTTGCAGTTACAAATGCATCTAATGAATCAAGCAAGTGCCCAGCCTGACGCGTTTCGACCGCGTTTACGCGGTCTTGTTCACATTACACGCTGGACCTATCAAAACACATATATAGTGACACAAAAAACACGTGATAAAAATGCAAATATATTCGTGCCAGTAATAAAGGTAGAAAGGGTCCTAGGTTGCGTAAAAGGTGACAGTCACATTATCATATGTTTGCTCAATACTCTACAAACAAATATTTAATATGTGAATACATGTATACCTTTTGAAGGATCGCATTAAAAAATTCTTCGTTTATGGTTGCAACATAGTGTGGATATAACCCACAATATAATTGTTTAATAATAGCATAGTGCTCAAAGAACATCAACCATGCGCTTGTTCAACCATCAGCAGTACTAAACTTATCTGTATAAATAACCTGGCATATAAATAGATTACATTTAATAAAATACATGTGCAAAAAATGCAATAAAAAGTGCAAAGTGTCAAAAATGAATATAATAAATAATTAGCAGCATTACAGACACCCTCAATGACTGTTCAGAATAAAGTGCAAGTGCATATTGAACATTTCAAAAGAGCGCAGAAATTAGAGCATTTGTATATTAAACAAAGACCGTGAGGTTGAAACGCGTCTTATGTCTACACATTATGTTTGACCCTTTGAAAAGCACTTAAATACAGCCACTTCCGGGTCTGGAAGTGACTTTGACAAAGACCGTGAGGTTGAAACGCGTCAGTCAATAAATTTCAATCTTTAAAATTATCCTGAGTGCGACTTTACCTTTTGTTGTGAAACTGAAGGATTCTGCAACTATATATATACATATATATATATATATATATATATATATATATATATATATATATATATATATATATAACAGTCCAAACCACCATTCGCACTTATCAGTGCCCACCACTCCCCTCTCCTCCCTGGTGCTGCAGCTGCAGTGTTAAGAGGGATGGCCTGCCCCTCCCTGGGCTCGCAGCCTGCAGGTCGAAAAATAGAGTGATAATACAAATATTTAGTTAGCATTTTTTTGTTGTTGTTTGCATCAACTGGCTTTCAGCAAGGGGGGGGCGAAGATCCTCCGCTATAATGGAGGAGCTGCCCTGGACCATGGTATCATCGATTAGCCATTTTTCATTCATACTTCTCACTACTTACTGATAAGACTCTAAAATTTATTTTTATTAAATTTGGGATTTTGCAGAAACCCCTTTCTAAGAATACACGTACGATTTCAATGAGCATCATTCAAACAATGGATCGTTAAGATTAAAAAAACTTTACAAAGGTGAAGCATTTGTGATGAGGATATTTTGTTATACATGTGCAAGAGCATCTTGAGAGTGTGATGTCAATGTAACTTTGGAATATTTAGATTAAAGAGTACCTTTTCTCGCTTTCCTGGTGGAGAACTGCCCACCAGATTTTGATATCACTGCCTGTCTGTGATTGCCATTTTGGAACAGTTAATTGAAAAAAAAGCCCGCCTTGACATGATATATGTATGGCCGTTCATGATGAGATCTGTGCCCGCATATATCACGGGGGTGGGATTGTGGTAGCATTATAATGTATACATGTGTGATGCAGGGGCGGCTCCTTCATTAGGGTGGAGAAGCGTCACCCCACTGCTTTCTCGCAGTGCGAGAAGCAGAAACATAAAATGGTATTTTAAATACCATTTTATGTTTCTGCTTCTCGCACTGCGAGAAAGCCGAAGGCAGTGTATGCCTGGTTGGGGGCGGGCGGGAGGGTATGCCTGGTTGGGGGCGGGCGGATCTGGGAGGAGTGGCTTGCACCACTCTGAGTACCCTGACTGTTTGGTCGGCCCTCTGGCTGGGCGCTGTCCGCACCAATCACAACGCTGCCTTTGCAGTGTTGTGATTGGCTCACGGGAGGGGAGGGAGCATGCCTGTTCCTGTTCAGGAAAACCAAACGCGGGACCCGGCCCAGAAGAAGTGGCGCGGGACCCGGTCAGGTATTTCTTTTTTGTTCTTTTAACCCCCCCACCCCAGCGCAAATCCCCCACCTCTCCCCCCACCGGCGAGTATTGCGAGCCGCGACTGGTGTGATGGCACATGCTCACGTATAGATCATTGCACTTTTTTTGCCAATGCTATTCATCATCGGCAGATGAATGCGGATTGGTAGGGATACTAAGTGAGGGAAATCACACTATTTTGTAGAATAACCAACATTTTCTAAGACTTTCGAACCAGAGAAGTAGAGCATGCGTGTGCGTTCAAGTCTGTGTCTATGTAAAAATGCCTTGTGAAATCCGACCGACACATCACCAAAACCGAATGAAAGCAGCTATACCAAGCTATTTTCCATAAAATATATTTATTAGGGGGATGTATCACCCCAAACAATCTCCTGAAGCTATGCCCCTGGTCACCATTTACATACAGTTTTACTTCCTTAGATTTTACTTCCTTTTAGCAGCTGACATCTCTTGAAGAAAAACACCGGGTCTGTGGTAAGCCCATAGACCTAGTAATTCCAAAAGGCATGTAATGCAAGTTATCATTCTCATTGGAATTAGCATGCCCCTCATAATAGGGACGTTTAATTGTGTTGAAATATATCCCATGTGGATATACTGAAATCCAGGCATGAAGCCACATCAGATTTAGGGCAACTGAAATACGTCGAAAAAAGCAGGCCACTCCCCTGAGCTCAGTATTTCCCAAGATGCTTCAGACTGACAATATCAAGTTTACTATCCAGTGCAATAGGTCACATGAGTTCCAAGAAAACAGGCTATTGTAAAAAGTTATTTTATAGTCTGGAGAAAATAATTGAACACACACCATTAACTCAAAAGAAACATAAAACTCGAGACTCTGGTTCACTTGCTACTATGTAATTCTTTTTTACTGATGTGCTCTTCTCCGTGACATATATTCTCCATCCCATAAGTTGGCACGAGTGTCACAGTGTCCTTTTGCATTGTTATTTGATTTACTATTTGAAACAGTTATGATAATTGCCATCAGCAGAATTAAATTGATTTTCCAAATTGCAAATCCAGTGTTCCACTAGCGTTGGCCTGGAAATATATTGCAAATCATTGTTTCATTTGAATTTTCCAACTGCATTGAATTTACCTTACTCATTTATTTCAAGTACATAATGAAGAAATTCGCAGGCTGTGCCCTGACACTGATCTTCCTTTTCTTATACACGATGACTTTAGCTTTTTTTAATGTTTCTAGTGGAATTAAGATTAGCTTTTGCATCAGGGAATATATTATTCTTACAACCAACCTTCCACTTTGCTGTAACACAATTACATAGAGTGAAAACGAGGCCGGAGCCTCAAAGAATTTTGCACATCAGTATTGAGCATAGGTGCACAAAATAAGTAGTTTTTGAATGTCAAATTTGACTCACAGAGTCATGCCTGGCTGAATTTTGCAGTTGTAAAGTGGACTCATGAGTGCAGAAATGTTTCTACCAAATTTAGGGTCGATGCTAGATTGTGGGAATACCAAGCAGTATCATCCAGCAAACACAGCAGTCACATGCTGCTTGCAGTTTGTAAACACTCAGGGCCTCATGAGGCCCCTGCCGGCACTTCTGCACTGCCAGAACGTCACTTTTTTTACGTTCCAGTGGTGCAAAGTGCCACCGCATATTTATAAGGCCACGTAATGCCACTTTAGGTGGCCTTACTTTATGTGCCCCTTTGATGCAGAAAACTGCGTGAAAAGGGCGTTCCCTGGGTGTTGCTGTGGGTTTTCCCACGCAACACCCATGGATCCGGACATATTCCCAGATTTACGAGAAATCGTAAACCTGGGAATGCGTCAGAACCTAACGCCACCCCATGGGTGGCATTAGGGAGGCGCAACAAGGAGAAATATTTTAATTTCTCCTCGTGCTTTCCTTTTTCTATGTGTGCTGCATTTTATGACCAATCTAAATATTTCAAATTTGCCAATTTGCAGAGGGTGGGAAATTAGTAAATTTGCTCTCTGAATACATACTTATTCAAGCAAGGTCAGTATGATGGCAACACATCCCCTAGTCCGAAAGTGGGGCTGAGTCATTGTGCGTTCCCACATCTACAATTCAATGTCGGCAACTGTACCTTGAACATAATCAGCTTCTGTTATGAAAAACTAATGCTAAGAACATCTCCATTCTGGCTGTACTGGGAAAGGTTAAGTCATTTGAATTTTCAGTAATAGAGTGGCATGATGTGCTAAAACTGCAGTACAATCTACTGGACCAATTCTATCCTTCCAGACACTGGAGAAACCCACTAAGGGCCTGATTTAGTATTTGGCAGATGGAATACAATGTCACAAACTTGACGGATGTCCCATCTGCTGTATTACAAGTTCCATAGGATGTAATGCACTTTTAAACTTTTAATACGGTGAATGGGAAATCCGTGACATTTGTGACAGAGTATACCAGCTGCCAATGTCTAAATCAAGCACTAAGTCAGTTACACGGGAGTAAGAGACTTTATTGCATTCAAACAGAATAATGCCAAAATTAGTATGTCTTCCTCAGGTGAAAGCAAATAATCATGAGTTACCTTAAAGGCCCCACTTCGAATTGCTCATAATCTCGGATGGATGAAATAATTGAGGTAATGAGTCATGTGAATATCACAGTTTGAATGTATGCGGTAAACTGGTGTGCACAGCAATTTGCCCATGGGTCTTCACTGGCTCAAAGCAGCTGCAATTTCTGGGTAAAAATTAATCCAGGAATGGGGACTTGCTGCATGAATTGAATGCAGTAAATCTCATTCCCAGAGTAATTTCCCATTTTTTACTGGACCCTCATGCTCCAACTTGTAATGGTGTGTTTTTTCTCGCCCCCTAAGTTACTGTACCGGTAGGTAAAGGTAACTCTGTGGCCTGGGATTTGTGTCCTGTCCCTAGCAAACCATTCATAATGAAAAATGTAGTGGTTGGTCTCCTCAGTGTTATCCAGCCAACAGACAGGCTCAAAATGAAGTATGAAATTACTTTCAAAATCACAGAGCTCTCAATTGCGTCTCTCACTTTCAATTAAACATCTACCACACATGGATGCAGCTGATAAAAAAATCGAATAATGTTCTCTGCGGATCAAGAGGTGCCTGAATAGCCCTGAAGAGAAATGTTTCACCTGCTACCCAGCAGAATAATCTTCCTCAGCATCTTAAGCAGGCAGCAAAACCTGCCAACTTTTAAAAAAAATATCAAAAAATGTTGCTTGAGAGTGTTTTGGTGGATAGCAATTCTCCAGTCATGACGGGTGAGTAGAGGAAAGAGAGAGGGGCTGGCTCTAATTCTGAACACTGCTATAAAGAGTGGAAGACATGGCACATAGTATTATGAACTTTCTGGTGCACTTCCAGAGTTTCAGTTAAGCACTAAAGTGTGGCAGTGCCACACATTACTCTGTGAGGCTGTTTATATTATCAGTGTTTTTCCTTACCAGAGTATAGCTTAAAATAGGTCTTTCTTCTACTGTCCCACAAAAAACTACATTATTCATCTCCACATCTTACTTTAGTGACTAACTTCCAAATGTGTAAGAAAAATATTGTAAAAACAAATGCTTTAGACCAGTAATACTCATGTATGACCCAGAGGCCACATGCGGCCCTCCTGACCTTTACATGCGGCCCCAGGTTGAACAGCAGCACTAGACTGCTGTTTACAGACCATTAATACTCATAAAGATATGAAATAAATGGGAAGCGTTTATTCACAGTCGAACTGAAGTAAACGAAAAAAGCACAGAAGCTGTACTGCACCATTTAACTTTAAGAACACCTTGATTTTTAAAGACATTTTGCAACAAACGTTTAAAAATATAATAAAGTCCCTTCAAAATTCTAAAAGTGTATTTGATTAACCTGTAGAAGCGTTTCACCTTGGCACATCAGATTATAAAAGTGACATGCAAATTTTTTGACAGTTTTCAAACATAAATTTAAAAACATAAACATTTATGCCTCCCCTCTCTGGACAATAATGCCAATAGGCAAAGTAAAAAAAAAACAATTGACCAGGATCACACAGTTAGGTAAAGTGCGGAAGCTGGGAGTGCTCCCAGGTGCAATTGAAACATTATATTTACATATGTCGCTTCCGCTGCTTCCACCTTACACCTCCCACGCCCCTAACTGCCACCATGCTGACATCAATGCGGCCCTCGGTCACACAGCAGATTAAGCTTTTGGCCCCTGGGACAATGTTTGCGAGTATCCATGCTTTAGACTTATTCCTGTGTTTCCTTTCTCCAGTCATGCCTGATGAAGTGCATCTGATGGACCTGGCTCCTGTTAATGCGGGGCAAGGTAAAGAAAAGAATGCACAGTGGGATGCACCTGTGCCTAACGCTCTTTCCAATGGTGCATGGCTAAAGAAAATGTTGCTGTACTTCTGCAGTTCCAGGTGTGCAGCAGACCATTCTGCTTAACCTGACAAAGTTGCAGTGTCATGCGTTGCTCGATTAAGGTGTGCATACTGGTACTGTTCCTCCCCTGAGGAAGGGTTTCAGATTGTTAAACTTGTTCTAGACATTTAAGCCCCAACTAAAAGGATGGCAGCTGATTTTACTGTCCCACAAACAAGCTTTAAATCCCCTCGTTACCATGCCGGGGACTGCTCCATGGAACAAAAGACACAACTTGGAGAAGGGGCCAGTCACATCCCCTGGTGTGGCAAAGTGCAAACTGCACATCAAAGCAATGGGGGGGGGGGAGGGGGGGGGGCTGTGAGAATATTCAGAACTTCATTGCCTACAAATTCTGCACATAGGAGAAAACAAAATGCAGACTACCCACTACACAGTCTACTTGTTCCTTTTCTCTTAGGGAGTGCTGTAGTGCGGCACATGTTCCACAATCATGGGAACAAGAGTTAGGCCAAACAATGCTGAACTGTGGATCCTGCACAAGATACAGCAAAGATTGCCCCTCACACAGGGGGCACAGTCATTCATTATAAGACACTTTGACCGAGGCCATGCATACCTAAAGTTCTTTGCTGAGTGTATTCATTGGAGTTTAGCACAGGAATAGGAAAAAAATGAGTGTACAAGCCAACTGCCCTAGCAAGGGTCCCCCTATAAGTAGCTATGACTCTGTACACACCTATTACAGGTTGTGGATTTTCATATTTTCTGACAAGTGATCAATAAAGATTTAACCCCCTTGCACTCAAAGGCATCACAACAAGTGTGTAATTTGTTTCCGACTTTGTCCTCCGTTGTCTGTTAGGACTATGGAAAAAAGAACACACTAGCATGGTTTTATGACAAAATTATGGAGAGTAGACATGCAGAAACATGGAACTTAAATTAAGAATAGGTACATGAAGGGCTTGTGTGACAGAGATAAATAGATACTCAGATGAATTGGTGACCAACATGAAGGTAACAAACAAAAAACTGACATCAGGCAAGTGGACAACAGGAACTAAACAAAGTACAGACATACATGCAGATGATGTGTAGATCAACATGCAGATAGACATACTGACTGAAAGGGAGAGGAATATATGGATGTCAAAGAGTAATATACACTCACAAGACACAGGCCTTATTTTGAGTTTGGTGTTTGGGCAATTAAGTTAAAAAAAAGTGACAGATATCCCGTTCGCATCATTAAATGTGGCATAAGTGTAATGCACTTTTAATATGCAGACAGGACATTTCCCACATTTGTGATTGAGTAACCCATCCAACAAGCTCCAAATAACCCTGACAGACATTGGTATATGCCACAATATTCCTGTTTGACCTACCACTCCACATGACTCCTAGTCCCTTGGTTTCACTGCCACTGTAAATTCTGAGAGCAGTGAAATGGGGGTCGAGTTCCACCTGCCAAAAACAGTGTGAACAAGTGGCCCAGTAATGCAAAAAGACATGTAAATAGGTGTTTTAAGGCAGCAGATAGATATTATTCCTCAGGTCATTATCTTGTAAATGTGTGGGAATGGCTGGGAGATAGCTCATAGTGCAGAGTTATCTACACAAAATTGCTGTCTCATGACTTGTCTCATAAAGAGCAAACATACTTAGAAAAGATGGACAGATTGGCAGATAGGCTATCAATAAGCAGACAGGCAGGTTAGAGAGGTCGAAATACAAACTCTAGGAAATAAAGTATATATTCAGGCTTCTCTCTCTCTCTCTCTCTTTCTCTCTCTCTATTCGCTACTTAAAATTTGTTGAATTCAGTTTCGTCCTTCACACAATTGCCTCTATCCATTTCCCACTGTTTCTCTCCTCTTTACTTCTCTTACTACAGTTTCTCTCTTCTCTATCCCTCTTTCTCCCTCGCCTCTCCTTGGCATTTGTGGCTACGATCAAACTCAATCAAGGTATCAACAGGAACTGTAATAGTGACCCCTGGGGTGCCCAATGCAACCCCTAGAACGTCCTTGCAACTCACAGATATGGCACAGGCTGAACCAATTCTTCATGAATTATATTTACTTTCTACAGCAGTCACTGGGGCTACGACATTACCCTATAGATCCTGTAAAATAAAAAAAATCCAGCAGTGCAATGCACAAACCCCTCCCAAGGGGCGAGTCTCCCCCCCCTCCTTTTTGTCCTGCCCCCCCTAGAACTGCGTCCCTTTCCCCAATAATCATTCTACTGACGACATGATATGGTGCATAGAAAGGCTGCAGTTTTTTTAAACATGATTCATACATCTCACAACTTTCAGTTGGTCATTCATAAACATCATGTTAATTTCACAACGTGCATTGTCCTCTAACATTTGTTGTTGCTGCTTTTCTGACAGCATTGTCCTTATTCGAGGTGCCCCTTTAAGCAAAGTCTCTGTGCTTACGGTTCCAGGCTTCCCTTCCTACCGAATTTGTGGGCATCCGTTAGGACCTGCCCGGGATGCAAGTGCCGTTCCGCTTGCCCTGGACCCTTGGTGGCCACTCGCCTGCTCCTCAGTGCCCCTGCTGTGTGGCATCCCAAGGACCCTGTGTGAGCATCTTATCTTATCTGTCTGTGTCTGTGTGCTGTCATTCGCTCACTCAGTGCCCCTGCCGTGAGGCAATCCAAGGACACTGTGTGAGCAGCTCATCTACCTAACGTAACTGTTTTCTTTTGTGTATTTTTCTTGGGTTTCTACCGCCCTTGCCTTTACCCTCCCATTTGACCTTGCGGCTGCGACGCCTGCTTCCTTTAGGTGTGAGTGGGTGGGATTCCAATGCTTCTTGGGGGGGTTCGTGTGCCTAGTCAGGGTTTGCCACCCCTTTTTTAACCCCCCCGGCCGCTTGCCACCTCTTTCACTGATTGGGTTGCTAGCGGTTGGCTTGTGGGGCGACCAATCTGGTGCGCCCCATTTTCGCAGGCTTGCAGTGGGGGGAGGGGTTCCCGCCCATGGGAGGCGTTTGCCACTGGCCCCTACGGGATCCAGCTTCGCCTCCCCACCCCGTGTTTCCTCCTATGATTCAATTTTGAAAAAATTAACATTTTTCTATAGCTTGTTGGCATGTTTCGTATTTGTGAAAACATGAAAAATGATGTGCTTGAATAAAACCATCTCCTAGGGGGTTCACATGAGTGTAAGGGCCCGTAAAATGAACAAAAATTACACAGTATTAACAATAGGTAATAATTTGAGCCAATAGCATAGGTCATATTCAATATGTAGTCCATATCCATTAATACAAGTGGACATAACCACTGTGTTATTTTTAATGGTACTACATCTCTCCCATTTCTAGTTGAGAGATACACTAGCAGAACCACTAAATCATGGCAGTTTATAGGATAAATTATTTTGGCTCCCCGTGCTGCTCTGTGTTTTGTGGCACCATATCTTCCTTTTCAAGCAATACAAAAGGAAATGATTAATATTCCCCCTGCACATTGTGTCAGCACCCTAATTAAAATATATTTATGTTAATCGTGCAGATATTATGGAATTTTAACAATGTCAATTATTACAATGTCATAAGGGTTAGGAAAATATAACATCAGTTCCTAGGAAGATTCAAGGACAAAGTTCATACAATGTCACTCCCGGGACATCTCAGAGGGTAAAGCAATTGTGATTTCACTTCTGTTACCCCTGGCACTTTGGTGAATTGGCATCCATGGTTGCACCCTATCTTTATTTTTAAGTCTATGCCTCTGTGCACTCTGACCTTTAGTTCTCTTCCTACTGTCCTACAGTCTCTCTCTCGCACCCTGTCTCTTACTTTCTGTCTCCCGCTCCTCTCCACCTGACATTTGTTGATCCCAGTATCTTCTTTCAAACATAGGCATCTGCCCATCCTGTGCCTGACCTTTATTTGTTTCCGTAGTTGTAAAGTCTTTCATACTCTGCTGCCTCCCCCTCGCCCACTTTCTTTCAGGTTATCACTCTGGCTCTTTTTCTCCGCCTCCCTTTCTTCTCTCTTGTTCTCTGGATTGGTGTGCTTGAAAAAAAGGCTGCACTTTCGCGCATACTTCAATAGCTGAGTCTTGGCCTGTTTCAATTTGGCTGCAAAACGCTTCGCACATTCCCGCTATTCAGTGTTTACACCATGTACTGCACATCGAACCATGAAACCGGAGCATTACTTACCCTGGATTAGTTTGAATGTTATTAGCCAACTCAGAAGTTTCAGCAAGGGACTTTCTTCCCTCTGGCTAGCGCGGCCATTAAATGATGCCCTGGAAGAGCTGTTGCTCTGTTTTACATGTTTTTGTACAATAAAAGTCAATGCCACTGTCTGACAAGGGGTTTCTGTTATTTCATTATTTCACTAACAGACAAGGTTGTATCACAAGAACACAGTTGGGTCAGCAGTACTTAAATTTTTTGATGCAACATTTGAATAGATTTGTGTTGATATTTGAATGTGCTAGTGCTACAAGCTGTCTGCTGTATTTTTATCTGGTGTGCAACGTGTTTATTTTGTAATACAACTGACAACAATGAAAAATGCAAAATATGTTGCAATATGGTGGCAGTACCCGCCATTGGGAGGGAAGGGGGGCAAGCTAAACCGAGACCAATTTGTGTGTGAAAAAGGCCGCTTTATTGAAACAGGTGCATATTACATTTTAAAACACTGGCAACTGCCTTACAAAAATAAGACCTCACTATACATCAAAAAAACTGACCCCTGATCCCCCCCGCCCCTACGATCCCCTCAAACGCTCCCCCACCCTGCCATAAACATAACATCAACATTACACAGTATTGCAGTTAAAGCTCATGCCCTCCAATCAAACCCAAATCCCCTACCTGCCTTTCTGCAACTGTAACTAGCCAACATCTACTCTGAAACTTAGCCTACCTGCCTACCCTTTCCCTGCCCCTGCTCACAAACTTCCAACACTTAACCAAAAACTTCTGCCAACCCTGGCCAACTTTTAAAAACCCTGCCACCCATGAAAAAGGGGTGAAAGGCCGCATACTCGGCCTACCCTTTTTTCTGCCCCCCCTTCCTAATAGGATCTATCTTCCTAGGTGACTTTGCACATTTAGCGCCCTAGACAACACTTCCCTTATTTCTAAGAGATACAAGTCCATGCCCATTCGCGAAAGGTGAACCCCATCTCCCCAAAAAAATTCCACAGTGTCAAAACGGATTACCTTGTGAGCAATCCTACCAAAATCCAATTCTCTACAAAAGCGAACCATCTCTGTATTAAGCTTCCTCCAAGCTCTGTCTACAGCCCCGGGATTAATAGCCCCATGCCAGACCCTGCGGGGAACAAACTCCATCCAGATAACGAAACAGCTGGACCACTTTCTTTTGATGAGGGCCAAGTCCCTTTTCATGCTTCTCATGAGACAATACCTTTCTCTCTAACCAAATCATTTTCACCCAGGTGAATGACCAAAATGTCCGGACACCTCCCTGCTACCATCACACCATTTAGGCAATGAATCAGTTCCTTCCATAGCATCCCCCCTTTTCCCTTCCAAGAAACATTAAAAAGCTTTTTATTAAAACCCAGATTATCTCCAAAATAACTCTTGTGGGCTTGTATCTGGGCCCACTTCACGAAGGAATGCCCCACTACCCAAATTGACATCTCCACGGAGAGGGGGCCAGCGACCGAACCTGAAACGAGAAACAATTGTGTGAACTTAAGCAATATCACCAACCGCGCTAGTACCACTGGCATTGCTGCGCAAATAACGCCTTTTCCAGGGGAAGTCCTTTTTTTCTACTGGTTTACAGTGCCCTGTTCCCTTGGACAGTGGGGCCACCTCTCTAGTTTTACCACAATGTCTGTATGACTCCACCCAGCAAATGCCATGACACCAGCTCCCTGGCCCACCTAATCTGACCTTGCTCCCTTGCCCAACCTTCCAACATTCGAGTACCTAATTCCCCCACCGATGGTGCATAGCCCCATAGTAGCTTGCCTACAAATGCGATCCCGGCTAACTTCCCTGCAATTGTAACTCTAGATAAACCTTTTCCAATCATATCTAAAATGAATTGAACAACATCCTCCCGTCTATGCTCCATCGAGAAACGCTGCTGGGTGCCTGAGAGCAAAAACTCTTTCCACGCCAAATTGTAAGCTATCCTCGACGATCCTGCCAGTAACCCTACCACCAGATGTAGCATCCTGTGTTGCCTATGCACCACAACTGCCGCGGCATGGGCGTCGGGGTCCTTGGCTAGCCCATGGAATCTCCCCCACAGTGATCGAGACAAAGCATCCGCTATGTCATTGTCCACACCCGGCACATGCAGAGCTCTGAATGCTATGTCATGGCGCCGACAGCCCAAAACAAACACTCTCAACAGCTGCAACACCTGTTCATCCCTTGCTGACTGGCGATTCACTATCTCTACTACTGCCATATTGTCAACTCTGAAAATCACCTTCTTGTGTGCCAACTGCGCTCCCCACAATGTCACTGCAACTACTAAAGGAAAAAACTCCAGGAATGCAATACTCCTACCCCCCTCCCTCCATTCTTCAGGCCACTGTTCTGCGCACCATTTCCCTTGCCAGAAATGGCCAAAACCTTTACTGCCCGCTGTGTCTGAGAAAATTTGTACATCCCAGACCATGCCCTCCTCCCTTGTCAATGGAATCCCGTTGAATTCCTATAAAAAGACCCTCCACATTCTCAAGTCTTCTTTCACACCTGCTCAAAGCTGCACATGATGGTGCGGTGGTCTCTGGCCTGCGAGTGCCCTGCCCAACCTTCTGAAAAAAGTCCTACCTACTCTCACTACTCTGCATGCAAAATTCAGATGTCCCAGCAACACCTGAATCTCCTTGACCATCACTTTGTCCCCTGCGAGCATCTCATTGAGCAGTTCCAACATTTTGTGCTTTTTATCCTCCGGCAAACGTGCTTGCATCACTCTAGAATCAATTTCTATGCCCAGAAAGGACAGAGCCGTGCTGGGCCCCATTGTCTTCTCAGGTGCCAACGGCACTCCGAGTTCCCTCATCAGCTCTTGGAAGTTTTTTAGAGCAACCTGGCACTCCGTGGAGCCTGAGGTGCCCACAATGAAGAAATCATCCAAATAATGTGTCACCCACTGGTGGCCCGTGTGTTTTGCAAACAGCCACTGCAGATAAGTGCTAAAACACTCAAATAATGCGCATGACATAGAGCAGCCCATCGGTAATGCCTTGTCCACGTACCATTTCCCATTGAAATGGATGCCCAGAAGATTCCAATCATCCCGATGGACTGGAAGCAAACAGAAAGCTGATTTTATGTCGCATTTTGCCATTTCTGCCGTTGCGCCCGCCGTCACAACCAATGACATGGCCATGTCAACTAATGAATATGAAACAGTAGCTTCCTTTCCGTCAATAAAATCATTCACTGAGCTCCCTACTGGCCATGACAAGTGCTGAATAAGCCGGAACTGCCCCGTTCCTTCTTTGGTACCACCCCAATGGGTGAAACAATCAAATTCTCTAAAGGCCAATCTGTGAAGGGGCCCGCCATCCTTCCCTCCCGCACTTCTTTATCCAGTTTTTCTTGCACTATTTCAGGATGTTCCCTTGCGGACTGTAAATTCTCCGCCCATCTTCTGCGTCTTGGTCCACCATACCCTAATCTAAAACTCCATTTAAAGCCTTCCCTCAACAATTCTGCAGCCTTCTGGTTGTCATAACCCTGTAAGGCTGCCTCCAGCTTATCCGATTTAACCGGCGTATGAGCCCTTTGGCCCAGCCGCCCTACCCCCTCTCGCTCCCGTGAAGTGATACTGCTGCTGCCCCCCTGTGTTGCCTCCCCCCTGCTGACACTGCTGACCTCCCTGTTGATGACTCGCCCCGCCCGAAGCAGTTAATAAGCGCCTGCCTACACCCGCACTTCGAGCACTTGTGCCGAAATTTACAAAATTCTCGAGTGCACAAACCTTTGTTAAAGTCCCATCAGGACCCCCCTGACACTGCCTGCCCTCTTCCAGTTCTGCCCACTGCTCCCCGGGTGGGCTTCCCCTGAAAGGGCCGGTACACTATTGGGAGCCCACTGGCCATAAAGATCGTCTTGCCCGCTCTGGATGCCCCCATATTGTGCTGCCACAAATCTGTATCAAGTTCCCCCCACTTCGCTTCTGGATCCCAAGCCATGCATGCCCTAAATTCCTCAACGTATTGCGCCCATGCATAACCACCTCCTGTAATCTGCGCCTTCCGAATAACGTCGTGAGAGAGGCGTGGCCTGAGCCCACCATGGCTGCTCGGAGCTGAAGCTCCATGGTAGTCCAACACCACGGCAAACAAGCGGGGCACTTCTCCACACCAAAACCTGCTGGAAAACCCCTCTCCCGACATCATAGCACTGGGTGCATCTGCCGCTGTGAGCACCGTTCTCCCTAACTGCTCCGGTGCCGTGTAATCGGCTTAAAATTTGCCAGGTGATTGCCCCTCAAAATGGCGCTTGGGGCGTAGTGGACTCGCTTCTATATACAACTGAGCTGGGGCCACGTAATCAGGAGCGGGCCCCTGGGAGACTGCGTCGGAGGAGCGGCGAGTCCCAGAGCTGTTCCCTCTGCATCCCCGGTGCGCACAAAAGTGATCTGGTGGTGGCTGCAGGGAAGGGACTGCCTGAAAACGGCACATGGAGTGCCGCAGCGGCGAAACCCTGCGGACCGGGACGATGCAGCGGTGATAGAATTTTTTGTCACCGGTATTTTTCCGGTGCGTCAGGGCGCAAACGCTACCACCCGCACCGGGAGGGAATGGTGGTGTAGGACGGGGCCCCCCGCAACGCCCAGACATGCAACAAGGCTCCAAAGCGGCCCGTCTGACTCTAAAATGGTGGCCAGTGAGACGTCTGTGACGAAGGGAAGAACTGCACACCGGACGGAAGGCACAGTCAAGCCTATAAAGGCAAAATGGGAAAATGGGAGAGAAAAGGCAGCATGACCTTAACATTCAAAGCTGGGTCCCATAACCTGACGTCCTTCCCTGGGTTCCACCGGGGACTGCTCTATCTGCGGGCCTCCCTCCTATGGTGGAGTTCTGCCTGTCTGGGAACTGGAGTCCCCCCTCTCAGCTGTGACACATTTCAGCATTTCAATGATAGCAGTGGGGGGTTTTCTGGGACCTCCCCCCTGACAAAACGATCTGGCCCTGGAGACTTTGTTCGAAGCTGAAATATTCTGTGTAGAGCCCTCTCAGGACAGTGCCTGACCTCAAGATGTCGTCTGGACTGTGCTCGGACTGTGATTTCTCACCTCTCCAACTCCCCTGCTCTACTACGACATTCTCTGATTACACCTGACCACTATCCAGACAGCGGAGTCTGAGCATTATGGCCAATGCCCGGTGGAGCTGCCTTGACAGCTATAGAGGAGATTGGCCCTGGTTAATTCTGCCGGCTGTCACCTACCCAGCCGGACATTGGACACAGTTTCTCCCCGTCTCCCTGTTCTGTCTCCTTCATCCCCCTCCCTTGACGAATTTCCTTAACATTGTTTTTTTATCCTATGCTTGTCTATGCTCTTGTAACAAATGTAACTTGTAACCTGCAACTGTCCGATCCTCATGTAAAGCGCTCTGATACCTCCGGGTCTAGCCAGCACTATATAAAACTCATTAAATAAATAAATAACGTCCATGTATTTGAAAAGAGCCTCACAGCGCTCCGGATACTTTTTCACAGTAAACGCTTGCTTAAATTAAAAAGGCAGCTGTCCAATTTTCAATAGTTAGGGCAACCCTTGGCCTCTTGGCCAGCTCATACTCTTCTTCCTTAGACCCCTCTTTCACGCGTAGCTCCTTATGCAAAAGTTTTAACATTTCGACATACTCTCCCTTCCAAATGCGCTCTTTCGTTGCCAGCATCAAATGGGCTCCAAGTGGTTTAGTAACCCTCATATAAGGCAACTTTTAAATCTTCAATTCTTAACTCTCAGCCTCGTCTTTTTTCTCAACATTCAGATCTTCGCCTTTGTCAAGTTCTTTCGCGCATTTTTCCCCCTCAATCTTCGTAGTTGCCGCTTTAACATTGTCATCAGCGCCCACGCCAATATCTAATATGTACTTACCCTTCCTCAACCTACCCTCCTCCCCTCTTTCTTGTGCTTTACCTGGGTCTAAGGAGGGTGACCATGTTACTGCAGTCCGCCTTGCCCTTGGGCCTGTGGTCTGTCCCGACTTTTCTGGCCTCACCGCGGCTCCGACGCCCGCCTTGTCACCTGCAACATACTATGTGAAACGTTAGTCAGAACCCCCTTTCCCCATCCTCTCTTAATTCGCCTTCCTCAAGGCTTTCTTCATCAAAATCCAATTTTTCGCACCAATCGCAAAATTCTCCTTGTTGACCCCTAATGGGTCCATGACTCCTTGCCCCAGGGGGTGCCAAATGCACTCGCCGGTAATCCTGATCACCCATCATATGCGTATTCCGGTATCCTTGATGCCCTGCGGACCGCTGAGGTCCGTCGGGTGTTGGGGCCAGCAATACCGCTCTGGGCCTACATCTGCCAGCCGCGACGGGATCCCCCGGAGGTAACAGGCGTGCCGCTTGAGGCTCCGCCCTCCCTTCTCCTCAGCACCCCGAGCCGCTCCCAGCTCTGCCAAGTCTTCATCTCTCCATTGCTCTTCCACCTGTAACATAAATGACTGGTCTAGTGTGCTGGGCCTACATAGCCCCTCCCCTACGTCCCTTCTCCTCTTCTTACTGACCCCCAACATACTCTTTGCCCACCTACGACCCACCTTAAATAAGTCCTCCACCTCAAAATCACTGCCCCCCCTTCCTCCCCTTCGCTCCTCTCCAAACCGGCCATAACAGCCATCGGGTGGTGAGACCCAACATCTGACCCCCCAGATCCACCAACCTGTCCAGCACTACCCCTCTTCCTGCCCCCTTTCTGCATCATCCCCTTAGCCTCAAGGCCTACCGAACCTCCCTGCGCCAAATAGGCATCAACCTGCCCCAACCTGCTGAGCCCCTTCACCTCTTCATTCCATGAAGTGAAGATATCTAAGCCTTCCCAATCATGGCTACCCCCGCTGGCTCGAGCACCTCAGGTAACCCCTCCTCCTCTCCCCCAGATTCAAAGAATTGATGGGCATCTCCCCCCTTTGCCCAGACTCATCCCCACTACCTTCACTCATGGATCTACCCTCAAAACCCAAGGACATATCCTGCCCCTGCTGGCCCCCGCTGGGGACCAGTTCCTCGCCCAACTCCACTAATTGCCCACTTGCTGGGGTAAAGTCGCTGACACCCATTCTCCCTTGCCCCCCCACTGGCCTTTCTCCTTCCCCCGTAAAGAATCTGACTTCGTAACCCTTCCTCCTTTCTCCCCTCTCCCTCCCGCTCTTCAAATAGGGCTGCTTCGGGGAAATTGGGCTCACTCAGCCCTCTCCCCCGAGCAGGCAGGACGACTCCTGGGCCTTCCGCTGGAGCAGCGCGTGAAGTGATCCTCCGGCGGGACCCGCCCCCCGCACCTTCGCTGGAGCCTCAGAGCTGGCACGAGGCTCCAGCGCAGCAACGGACACCGGGGCCGCTCTCCTGGTATACGAGCG
Organism: Calotriton arnoldi; assembly: GCA_963921515.1. Lineage (NCBI taxonomy): Eukaryota > Metazoa > Chordata > Amphibia > Caudata > Salamandridae > Calotriton > Calotriton arnoldi. Next base: position 1,794,441 of record CAWUFW010001478.1, on the reverse strand, counting down.
GCCCGTACACTCACCTCCCTTATCTATGCCTTCTTTGGGGACGTGCAGGCCACGATGGCGGCCGCCACCCAAGCAGAGGCGAGCCACGGGGGCGCGCAGCCCCCGCGGCCTCCGGCATCAGCATATCGAGGCACCCCGCCTCGCTCAAGAGACGCACGACTTCCAAGACCCTATAATCCTGCATATTAATACACAAAAAGCTCAAAACTGCCTCAGCTCACTAACGGCAATATAAAATCACCCAGAGAACTAACAACTGCTAAAAAGATAAACGCTACCTACAGAGCTCCCAGCCACCAGGTCACCAAACCGAAAATGGTGGCTGAGAGCGCACCGCGCCAGCCCTTCTTAACTTGGGCTGTTTTTGGGCTATATCATAAGAGCCCAATGCGCAAAATGACCACTAATCGGCAAGCCCCACCCCCTCCCAAACTGCCCGGGGGGCAGACCTCGCTGTGTTCGGCTGCCCCCAAACCCTCCTTGTGCAATTTACTTCTGGCAAATTAAAAAATGCCACTGACTGCTTTTACTGCCATCAAATTCAAATACCACCAACTCAAATGTATAGAAAAGATACACAGGTTATTATAATGTTTTTGGGGTGCTTCTCTATCACCCCTGATACACTTTGTCATACTGAGTCTACTTTGATATTTATGCACCAGAGAAGCATCTTTCACTCAGACACCTCTTCATATACATTCAGCATGATAAGTTGACATACACTTTGATTGGGGTTTCGGTCGCAGTCATGCTTGCTTCATACACATTACTTCAGTTTGAGTGCAGACTTGAAATTCTGTGTACCACATCTACCCTAAAGCAAGAGTTGCCGTGCAGGTAAGAGCAGTGAGGAGAGGTTGGGGGTGGGGGTGTGGGGTAAATTCGACAAACGACCACGAGGGAAAATTAAATGAATAATTAATTTTTCCTCCTGGTTGTCTGTCGAAATCCCCCCATCCGGCCCCACCGCCCGACCGCTCTCACCTGCACGGGCTGCGACTGCCCTAAAAATATAACTCCATGTAGAGCAAGTAATGTCTGTGCTGTTTTAGAGTGGTGGCGATAAGCGCTTATAAACAGATGTAGAGATGGGCAGAACAGTGAACTATGTAAATGTATAGTTCTTACTGTGTTGATATGTAATATTGTTAGTGGCCATATGTAAATAAAGCACATAACAGATGAAACCTAACCAGCCCACTCTCTGATCTGTGGGAAGTCTCTGCTTGCTGTATATGGTATCAAACGTTACCACGCAGCCAAAGGAAGACTTGTCTTATTTGTTACGCAAGTACGACCGTGCTGTAGAGAAGGTCTCTGTAGGGTACTGATGTATCCAAAGGATTTTGGGCCCACCTGGTAGATTTCCCTAAGCCCCAGACCTGTGTAGAAAGCCTGTGGGCCACATACCAGGAAAAACAGACAGGGATCGCACTGGTGATGTGTTTAGGTGGAGCCCTCCACTTATCCAATGAATAGAACAATGGTGTGGCTACAAATCTTCTTTATAGCCTAAACCTTTAGAGCATAAAAAGTGAATTACAATTATATTATTAATAATTAGCAGTAAGCAATGACCATTATAAAAAACCTGAATGTGAATAACAGCAGATTTGATGAATGACTAACATAGTCCTGCATTGTGTTTTCGGCTGTTTTATACAAACGTTCCAGATTCTCTACATGCCTTTCCTCTGTCTACTCTGAAATGAGCGCAGTCCACCTGTTGTCAACACCCATGTATAGAAGCATGGTTGTGCTGTTTTTCCACGGGCCTCTGAGCATAGTATGGTCCCCAAGAACTTACGACTCAACAAGGGGGCTATCACAGAATACAAAATGTGTAAACAATCTTTTCTCTTTTTCCCAAGTGATGCATGGGAATGTGACATGAAAATGGTACATGTGTAGGACAGAATACAGCATGTGAATTACACAGACATGTATTGCACATTGTAGGCCTATACGTATTATCACCATATAAAGGCATTTTATTTATAATAGCTCACATATGTATAAATATGTCATCTGTACTAGTGATAAAAACATCATCAACCACCAACATTTCATAACATAAAGAACCAATGAAAACCTCTACCAGTAGCAAGGTACAAAGACCACAGGTTAGAATCAGGGTCAAAGGTCTGCAACAGCATGCTATAGTTCTTGTGAAATGATGTGGCCTGCATCTGAGCCCTTTTAGCATTGACTCTGAGCACCTTAGAATCTTCAGCAGTCTTTATGATTGTGCGTCAGACTATGCTAGCAAGAATATCGTCTGGCAGAAATGTTGTATCCTAGATATCGATTGCAAAAGTAATGGCACATTGGGTGTAGATTTTCTATGATAAATTCTAGTGGGCTGGTATTTTTAAGCATTATATTTCAAACGGTTGTATGACAGAACAACAAGTTCCTCGACTCTGCATACCTTAACCACGCATTGTTTTACCACGCATGCCTTTACCACAAATTTTCATGGTAAAGGGGTATGCATGGCTACGGTCGCCACCCCCTCCCCACCGGCCTAAGGCACAATTTCCCCCTCCCAACCCCTCCCGCCCTGAGATGCAACTACTCCTACCCCCTCCCAACCCCCATGCTGTGCCCTCCCCTGCCCTAATACCTAAAACCTGTCCCTTAACTCTGTCCCTTAACCTGACCCTATTCCCCCTGCCCTAATGCCTAAAACCCTGTCGCTTAACTCTGTCCCTTAACTCTGTCCCCTAACCTGACCCTGGCCAGCCCTGACCCAGTCCTAAGAACTGCCCCACCTTCCCCATAGCCCTAAAAACTACCCTGACTACCCATTCCCCTCCCCTGCACTGAGGCCTAATACCTAACCCCTAATTTAAAAAACTACCCTAACACTTCCCCAGCCCTAAAAACTACTCTGACTCCCCCAGCCCTGTAAACTACCCCTGACCCTCGCAGCCCTGAAAACTACCCCTGACCCCACCAGCCCTGAAAACTAGCCCCACTCCTAGCCCTGAAAACTAGCCCCAATCCCCCAGCCCTGAAAACTAGCCCCAATCTCCCCAGCCCCGGAAAACTAGCCCCAATCTCCCCAGCCCCAAAAACTACCTCCAACCCCCAGTCCAGAAAACTACCCTACCCACCCCCAGCCCAGAAACCTACCCCAACCCCCTGCCCACAAAACTACCCCCGACCAACCCCCAACCCACCAAACTACCCCAACCCACCCCCAGCCTAAAAAACTATCCGACCCCCCAGCCCACAAAAGTACCCCGATCCACCCCCAGCCCCACTTAAAACAACCTCGACCCACCCCCAGCCCACAAAACAACCCCCAAATTCCCCCAGCCCACAAAACAACCACCGACCCACCCCCAGCTCCACTTACCTCAGCGCAGATCTCTTCCTGCTTCAGTCCGTCCGCAAGCCCTACCGTGCAATGCCATAACCACGCACATGCGTGGTTAAGGCATGCGTGGTAGGGCTTGCGGAGTCAGAACACCCGTGGTTCAGACCACAGTGTTCCGACTGATCCCCATTTCAGACACAATATTTCTGTCAGAGGATACTTTGGCTACACATTTCTGGCCTCATGCCCTTTGTAGCGTTGTCCGTCTGCAGATTAATTTGTTTCTCCTTCCTTCAAAGTTGGATTGGGTACTCAATCCAAAAGGGATTCTTCCAAGTATGCTGGAAGCCACTTGATTTTCAAATTGGAAAAAATATCCAGACGCTAGCAGCAGAGGTCCCAAACGATACCTTCAGCAAGTTTACATGACTTTGCTGGCTATGCATACACAAAATTATTTTTCTTTTCCATGGCAATTTACAGAAAAATATGTACTGTAAAAATAAACAGTAAATTCAATATTTTAGTAATAAACAGGTAGGTTTAGGAAAACCGTAAGTAGACATTGCAGGTGCGTACCATTTACTTATGCATGTTAACTAATGCTTGCCTCTAGATTAATGTATGTAAATAGCTAAGAAGTCATGAACTATTTAATTGTTGGCAGTTGTACATTAAGCAAAATAGGCTAGAAAGAGTGATAGAGTGCTTTGCATAAGGACATGTTTTTTGCATAAGAACAATTTTATGCACATAGCCATTAGTTCTGCTATATTTCAGATTGCAGACAACATATGACAATGTACAGTTAGTGTCAGAATACATTACATCACAATGTTTCCTTGGTGTGGGGAAATTACTGCATTTACTCTGAGTTAGACCTGGCATCCTTGGCGTGGTTTTCCCCTTACCTTTTGCCTTCAGACCTCCTGTTTTTATTGACTTCGTTTTTGCTGGCCTTAGGACTCTGCACACTTTACAACTGATAACCAGTGCTAAAGTGCTTGTGCTCTCTCCTTAAAACATGCTGGATTGACTTATACCCAGCTGGCATATTTAATTTACTTATTATCACTAGTAAAGTGGCACTACCTGTGCTGTAAATTAAATGCTACAAGTGGGCCTGTAGCACTGATTGTGCCACCCACTTAAGTAGCTCTTAACACATGCCTCAGGCCTTCCACTGCAGCCTGTGTGTGTGCAGTTTTAAACTGCCATTTCGACCTGGCAAAAGAAATCTTTTGTCAGGCTCAAACCTTCCTTTTGATAAATATATGTCACACCTAAGGTAGGCCCATGACAGTCCCAAGGGTAGGGTCCAGTATATTTAAATGGTTAGACATGTACTTTCAAGTTTTTCATGTCCTGGTGGTGAAAAACCACTTGAATTAATTTTTTACTACTGCGAGCCCTACCTCTCCCATTGGACAAAATTGGAGTTACCTTATTATATTTTAAAAGTGTAATTTCCAAATGGGAATAGGTAATCAGTTCATGTTTGGTGTCTCTGGAATCACAATTTAAAATCCTAACTTATGGTGAACTCAGATTTTAAATTGCAATTCTGAAAATGGCACTTTTAGAAAGTTGGCATTTCCTTGCCTTAGAAATTTGATGCCAGCAGTCTATCTCTGGATCACATGACAGGGTGTGGGTGACAGTTGGACTTTTTTTGTATTCCTCCTAGACAGCCATACACAATGGGTGCTTAGATGTGACTGGATGGGCCATCATTGGCAGGATAGAAGGGAGGAGCTGGGCCTAGCCCCACTTACACTTGAATAGGGTGGGTCCTGTCTCCATGCAAAGAGCTGTATACCCCCTTTAGTTAGTTTGGGGCCAGGAAGGCAAGGCACCTGTGCACTTCAAAGGCATGCCTCTACAAGCTTCTCCCTGCTCTTCACCCTATTTCAAAGGCACAACTGGTTATATAAATTGGGCATCAGACCCCACCACTTCAGTACACTTCTGAACCTAAGGATACTCTTCCAGGAAGAAGGACTGCTGTGCTGCTACAAGTACTGTCACTATACTAGACTGCTGCTATGAAGTAACTGCTGCCCTACTGTGCTGACCTGCTGCCTTCTGCCCTCTTACCTAGGTAAGAGGGACTGGACCTGCATCTCTTGAACCCAGAACCCGGAGTGACTCCAAGGGCTAGCTGGCTGGCACCCTGATCTGAAGCCTCAGGGACACAACAGGCTTCCTTTGCATCTGCACCTGGGCTCTGCCATCTGTGAGTCTACCCTGCCAAATGGGCCATTGAAAGTGGGCTTAAGGTGCTCTGCCAGCCTCTGTGGATGCAGTGGAACTGATACATCTTCTCTGCTGAGCAGCACAACCCTGAGCAGAACTGACGCATCTCCTTTGCTGTGGGGATTGGACCTGTTGCAAAGACCCGCATCACAGCAGCAGCCCGTATCACCTTTTGAACCACTTCTGTGCTCCTCAGGGCAGGCCCTTCTATCTCTCATTGATGGCAGCCTCGACGATGACGCCGGACTTAGCATCGCAGTTTTGCAGCTCCTCGGAACCTACGTATCACCCCAACTTCTCAACTCATCCTCAATGCCGGACTTCTCACCACAAGCCCCATCAACAGGATCCTTAATGATGATGCACACCCAGGCATCACAACATCGTGCATCTCGGAACCGATGCATCGCTTCGGCTGCACAAAGCATCTTTGACACGGATCCTCGCAACGCTCCACATACCAGACTTTAAGGTGTTTTGTTTAGGAGCCTAACTGGGTCCCTCTTCCCAGCCCAGTGCTCCTTCGCGGTCAGCCTGAACTTGTGACTTTGTTCCGGCGCAACCAGCTATGCCCTTTTATCATTCAACTAATGTGATGACACTGTAAATGTAAACTGCAGCAGCATGCTTTAAGTTATCACATTTTCAAAGAACTCCTTCTTTGTTTCCTGAAAGTAGACCTTTCCTTTCTAATCATATTATCATTAAAATGTCTTCATTTAAATGTCAAATGCGCCCACCCCACCATCATGACATGCTAGATCTTGTAAAAATGAGCTGAAAAACCTCTGTTCCCTTTCGTGGATTCATTTTGCGCAGAACGATTGAAAGCAACATGATGATAATGTTTGATGTAATGTCCATAAATTAAATGTTCTCACCGGCTTGTTGCCAATTAAACAATTAAAAAAAAATTCATACATTATGTGCTAATTACGCATTTCCAATCTGGTGATTGCTCTTAGCATGATGAAAACTACAAGCAGGCATTAAATCACAAAAGGCATGAGACGCCGTTCTCAGGGAAACTGGAAGAATGGCATCAGGTGTTCCATTAACTCATGTTTCTTTTGAATTACTTGTTGCTGCTGATAATTTGATGTGCTATATGCAGCTAAGAAATTTGCTTTATGTGTTCAATAACTAACACTAATTGTATCGCTTATTTCAACCATACAAAATGTAGACTGATTGCAAGAAACAATTCCACTTTTTGCATGATTACCCCATATTTTTGTTCCGATGCTGCTGGGTTTTTTGACTTTGTGCACTAGGAGTCTGCTAACCAGGTCCCAGTGAATATGTTCTGACCCATACAACAAGTCAAAATTGGCTATCCTCCTAACAGGCACAATTAACTTACATACAAGTCCCTAGCATATGACATGACGTGTACCCAGGCCCTGTAAGTTAAATGTCACTAGTGGACTGCAGCATATATTGTGCCACCATTAAAGTGAGCATACAAAACATGACTTTAGGCCTGCCATTAGTAACCTGGCTGTGTGGGTTTCAACTGCAAATTTGACCTGTCAAAATAACCCCTTTTGACAGGCCTAAAACCTCCTTTTAAATATTAATAAGTTACCCCTAAGAAGGCCCTAAATGCCCATTGGGAAGGATGGATGATATTTAAAGGAAGGACATGTAAAGGTTTAATGAGAAACACGTCCTTAAAGTTACACTGCCCTAAAAGCTATTTTCACTGTAGCAGTATTAACTGTTCCATAGGAAAGCATTGCGATACATTATTAAAAGTAAATAAAGTTATCTCCTCCTAAGGACCAGACAAAAAGTTCATTCTTTGACTTTTTAAATTTCTTATTACAAATCCAATTCATTGGTAAAGTTGGATTTGTACTAAATATTTTAAAACGTCAAGTTTAACCTGCCTATAGCCTCTAGAAACCCATTTGACAGAGCTTTCAACTGTTACTCAGGTAATGAATGGCTCCTTAATGAGGTGTAAGTTGGCTCCTGGAGCTGAGACAAAGGGCTTGGGTGTCAGGAGAGGTTGACTTTCCCTTAACAAGGTGGTCTGGGGGCTGTACCCAGCCCCGTGCATGCCAATGCTGTCATGGCAGATGTATCTCACACATGGGCATTCCTCCCTTTTGTCTTCCTAGCCAGCTAGGCTCCAATATTAGTGGCAGAGGAGCTGCCCCAAGAACTGGTTTTGAGTGGCCACTGATGAGGGGTTCCTCATTTCCCTTGCCACACTTTTATTGTGTGCAGAGGAGCTCTGCACAGGAGAAGAAATGTTCTGCCACATTGGATTTAGGGATAGAGGGGCACTATGGGATTGTTTATAGTAGGCCACATTGGAATTGCTGCAAAATTGGGTAGGGTTACCCCTGGGAACATTTCCCTGTTGTCAAGGAGGGGCCTGAAATCACTGCCACCCACATACTAGTGCAAGGCATAAATGTGGCACTTCTGGGCCCCATCATGCGAACACTACTGGACCTGTGGAGGACAGAAGAAGGACTGCACCTGCTGTTGAGACCTGTGAGGAGAACCATAAAGACTGGACCTCCTCCCATTTGTACCCAGGACAAAGAAGTGGACTCTAAGGTTCAGTCAGCTTATCTTCTGTTAAGCTCGAGGGGCCCAAAAGCTGCAAGAAGCTAACTTTCCTGAAGGAGCCAAGCTGACCACTTTCAACTGGTCATGCCTTGGGCCATGCTGGTGGCTTCTGGTGGAGTAAGTGCTAACTTCCAAGTGCCTGCCCCAGGTTCTAAACCTTTGGCTGGAGTTAGAATGTACTCCCCTGTCCTCAAACTGCAAGAAGTGGGACTTAGAACATTTTTTCCAACTTTCTGTCTAAAGAACCGACAGACATCTGGATCACTGTCGGAGCCACAGCCGCAGCCAATTATGTCAAATCACCTGTCAGCCTTAGCTTGGTGGCTTGCTCCGTTGAAGGAGATCCAACTTCCAAAAATGTTTCTAATTCAAAGCATAGAGGGCTCCACTGGGATTAATGATGAGCAGCATTCGATAGACTTCGAGGCATCCATGGGCACTGACCTCGGAATTTGCACGCTCAGAGCTTTCCTACCTTGGTCGACAGCTGCACCCGGAACCCATTCTTGAGCAACTCACCACTGTCGAGCCCCACTTCGGATCTAGCATGCAGCATACCCCTCTCACGACAACCACTTTTTCTCTATGAAAGTAGGAAGGTAAACTTTCCATAGGGACGAACATGGTCTGTGTTTCTGACTGGAAATCCATTGCTGTTGGCTTTATCTTTTGAATTTGACCCGATCTAGCTCAACCAGATACACACGGTTTGGACTTTATGCTTTTGGCACTATTTTCATTTAAAATTAAAAATGTATACCTCCAATTCCCCTTTTGGCTTTATGCCATTTTGGTGGCAAATTGCTATTCTTATAAATTAGAGTGAAATTTTCACTTTCTTGTATTTTTGACCTTTTAATTGTTTTGGTACATCTAAATGCCTTACACATTGTCTTAAATTAAACCTGTCTGCTCTGTGCAATAGCTACCAGGGATTGGGCTCAAGTTTAAATTACTGAAACCTTTACGAGACATAACAAGGATAGTGACATTATTACCTATTACCTGTGGCGGACTAAGATCCTCACTAACTAATAATCCAATTTCTCAATTTGATCATCGCCTTTATGTTTGTTTCCATTGTCAATGAATGGTTGGCAAAGAACTTTGTTTTAACTGCTGTTGCATAATCCACAGAAAACATTTTACTAGGTAGGACAGGCAGTAGCAAATCTAGTAGGTCTTGTGTATTTTAAGCAAGTAGGGCCACAGGTTTGGATTGTACTTGAAAATCTAAGCTAGAGCTATCGGCTCAGGCAGGGCTTGTTCATATTGTCCACTAATTACAGCTTATGTTCTTTGCACTTGTCAAAGACATGAGAATTAAAGAATCAGGCAATTTTAAAAACCCCAAGCCAAATTTAGTAATTGCATGCCCTCTGAATTTTGAAAGGATGTCCCTTGAGTCGGATACTTTTTTGTCCTCTACACACAAGTGAGTTTTCTTTATTGTGACAAAGATATGAGCTGACAAAGGACATTTTCTCTTTATTCCTCTTTTTCCCAAAAAGTGTCTGTCTACAGAAAGGGTTCCCACATGTGTGACTAGTAAGTTTGACCCCTAAAATAATATGGTAAGTAAAAGCACAAGTTGTGCATCCTCACTGTTGTCTGTTCAAGCATGCCCTATGTGTGAAAAATGTGCTTTCCATGAGTGTGACACGAGTTATGCACCATAAAACAAAACTGTTAATATGTATTGACAGTTACTTTTTGGAACATATAAAAGACAGAATCAACCTAAAAAACGATGCATTTCATGAATAATGGTAATTTTGTTTTATTACTTGCAGGTAGAAATAAACTACGGTACAAGTACGTGTAAGACTTACTCTTACCTGCATACATGTACACAGATGTAGGACGGACTATAGGGGTACCTGTGTTTCCCTGATGAAGTCCCAAGACCCCTTTCAGATGGATCATTTTGTGGCTAAAACATGTTGGTAGATGATGATTATAATGGATATTTGAAACATTAACTCACTGTGACATCCAGTTTTGCATTTTAATCCAGCCGTGTACCCACTGAATAAAGGGAATACCTTGGGTTTACACAGAGGAAGTTTTAGAAATATATCTGGGCCCCTAGTAGGACCAGAAGCGTTAACTCTATTCTCCCTCTTTGAGAGGCTGAGACCACCGTGTTGGAACTATCTTACCACGGTGGGGGTTACTGGCGTTTGATGAAGCTTGCCACGTGAATGTGAGCGAGGCACTTCCAACAAAACTTTTGGTTTTGTGTTCCCATCGGTAAAGCCTTCTTTCCGGTTAAGTTAGCAATAAAATAGGCTGCTGTATCTTTTTGTGGTTGTAGTTAATTCCAACCTGTACGTAAACCCCTGTTTAAGCATGGATCGGAATTTTAAGTTAAAAGGTATTTAACATATCAGATAATTGTCAGATGCGTTAACTACCTCAAGCTTCGTGAAATTTCAGCGGGTCAAACCTGCCAAAATTTAACAGAGGAAATATGTGCATTATTTACCGTACCAAGCAGATTTTGGTGCCTTAAGCATGAAAATCTGCATGTTATTCCCCACAAACTCATAATAGGTGCTACCTAGAGCACGTACCCCGTGGTATAGTTTTTTTTTATCAAATGCCCATCATGCACCACTGAAAACATATGATATATCAAGGCTCCACAAACATATTAGTCATGACTGCTTTCTATACGAATTGCTGTATGTCTTTATCACTCATAAATTTGCATTCACCTTGAGTGTTAGCTGCTGGTGCCACAGGATCTGAAGCAGAGGAGTCACAAAAAGGTGATTCCCACCAGGACCTCTTTGGGAGTAAACGGGGCTTGAGGTGATCGTCCTCATCCTGTTCTCTTGCACTTGTGACTAGTTTATCCATAGTATGCCTTTGGAGCTCATATAAACATGTTTGCAGTTCACCCTCCTCATGATGAGTGATGGTCTGAACATTGTTATTTGCATATTTTATGGTTGTAGGTACTGAGAGACCCTTTCCCAAAATGTGTATTATTTTCTTTCATAATCTCTTCCATCATAAGATTTATTTCATGCAACTCGAATCTCTTTCTGCATTCTTGTTTCCTCAGTGTTGTTACCAGATTTCTCCTGTGGTCATTTTCAACTGGATGTATTTGATGAATGTTGGTGTTCGAGTGTTTGTGTGTGTCCATGACTCCCTGGGGTATGTGAGGCTATCAATGCCTGATATGGATCCTGGATCCTAACATCTATAGACCTATCTCGCGCCTCCCATTACCGGCTAAAATGATCGAGAGGGCTATGAACGTACAACTTAGCACATTTTTTCAGATCAATAATGTGCTAGATCCTACGCAATTCGGCTTTCGTGCTGAACACAGCACAGAGCTTGCCTTGATCAAAGCTACGGAGGAGGTCCGAGAGGCGATGGACCAAGGTGGCGCAGCAATTCTGATTATGCTGGATTTGTCTGCAGCCTTCGATACGGTCCATTATGAAGTTCTGATGGAACGGTTATCGGCTGCAGGGGTTCAGGGCAAAGCCTGGAACCTTTTGAAATCTTTCCTGGCTGACAGAATTCAGACAGTGGACTTGGGTAGGCATAGGTCAAAGCCGTTCTCCCTTCCTTGCGGGGTCCCGCAGGGCTCTTCCCTTAGTCCCACGCTTTTTAATATCTATGTGGGCCCGCTGGCAGCACTGATAAGATCCTATGGGCTCCAGTTAATATCTTATGCGGACGACACACAAATTGTGTTGTCCCTACAGCGAGGCAAGGAACTGGAAACTGGCCTAAAATGCTGTGATGCATGAAAGCTATTGCCGGCTGGATGTCCTCAAATTGCCTAAAACTAAACGCAGGCAAGACGGAGGTCATCATTTTCGGCAACAACCCTAATATCTGGACCCCTGATTGGTGGCCTGAAGAAATGGGAATGCCCCCGACCCCTACTAGGAAAGCCAAGAACTTAGGGGTGATTATGGATAATAAACTTACATTTGGGGAACAGGTTAGCGGAGTTGTTTCAACAAGCTTTTATCTCCTCAGAGTTTTGAGGAAAATAAAATTCTTTTTACCTGAGGATAGTTTTAGGACGGCAGTCACAGCGCTCATTTTCGGCTGGACTATTGTAATAGTCTGTATCTGAACATTCACAAGAAACATCTAAACAGACTCCAGCTGGTGCAAAATGCGGCAGCCAGGTTGGTAACCGGCACACCTAGGTTTGTCTCTGTTAGGAAGAAACTTAGGCAGCTCCACTGGCTCCCAGTGAAACAGCGTGCACAATTCAAAGTACTTTGCACGGTTTTTAAATCTCTGACAGGCAGGGGCCCTGAATATCTTAGGAAACGCCTTCAATGGTATGTTCCTGGGAGAACATTGCGATCCGCGGAGGCAAAGCAAGTGGCCGTCCCACGAGTTGAAAAAGCCAATTGGGGTGGCAGAAGTTTCATCGCCTGTGCTGCTAAAGCCTGGAACAACCTACCATTACATCTCAGGAATGATACCGAGCTCCTCTCCTTTAGGAGGGGGCTGAAAACTTGGCTGTTTTCCGAATAGCCATTTTGTTTTTTGGTAACCAGTTAGGCACGGCTCAGCGCCAGGACACCTTTGGGTAGAAGTGCGCTTTAAAAGCTTATTAACATAACATAACATATGCAGCTTTTTGACACTGCAAATTATAATGATTTGTTAACTGATCTGATGGCTGTTAATTCATGAATATGAATACGGGGCCCCATGCATCAAACGAAAAACCGGTCGCAAACGGGCAGATTCGCAGAATCTGCCCCTTTGCGACCGGTATTTTTGCATTTGGGATGCATTATCCCAAATGCAAAAATTGCAATTTGAGAAATCGCAAAAATAGCGATAACTTAATTGCAACTGCATGTAGTGAATCACAAATTGCAATTCCCTGAATGCAATGCATGATGAAATCGCAAATAGCGATTTCGCAAATAGGGGTCGCAAATTACCATCAATTTGAACTAGATGGTAATTTGCAAAAACTTTGAAAAATGCACTGAAGTGCATTTTTCAAAGTTCCTGGTTACACACACACATGCCCTTGGGGCATGTGTGTGCGCAACATGTGTTCACATTGCTATTTCAGGAGTGCAACAGGGTGTCCTTTGGCACCCTTGAAATTGACATGCGCAATTTGCGAGTACCAATTGGGTACTCGCAAATTGCGCATGCAGTTCCCATTCATCCCTATGGGCTTGTAGGATGAATAGGAAGGCATTCCTTAATTGCGACTCGCAATTTGCGAGTCGCAATTAGGGAATGTTTAGGAATCGCTATTTTTTTAGCGAGTCCTACATGCATAGGCTTTTGCGATCCTTAATGGCGGTTCCTTAATAATTGCAATTAAGGAATCGCAAAAGCCTACTTCTGCACATTTTGTTTTCAACATATCAAGTTTGTTTTTTCACATTGCTAAGATTAACACATGTGGTAAGGTTCCAAAAGTCTATTGCAAAGGTTTCCATAATTGGAGGTTTGGAATCTGGTCTCTAGTTGGCAACATTTAAGGGAAGAGTTCTGTGCGGGAATGCATATCAGTCAAAGCTGGAGCAGGTACACCTATAAACCTCTGAGCCATGTCCCTCAAAATCATGAAAACATTGGGGGGCTTATTTACAAGCCCCTTGTGCCGCCCGTGCATCACTTTTTTTGATGCACCAGCGGCGCAATGTGCTGACTTATATTTACAAAGCCACGCAAAGCCAACCCGCGTGGCTTTTCATGGCCTTATAAATACGGCCCATTTTCACGCATCACTTTGCGTGAAAGGAGCATGGCATGGGTGTTGCTGTGGGTGTTTCTAAGCAACACCCATGGATTCTGCCGCATTCCCAGATTTACAACGTTTTGTAAACCTGGGAATGCATCAGAATCCTTCGCCTCCCCAAAGGGAGATGTACGGAGGCGCAACAAGGAGTAATACAGTTATTTCTCCTCATTTTTTCCTCTGTGTATGCACGCATATAAAGAAGAAAACACCATCAATGATTGTGGCACCCTTGCTGAGCCGAGCTGTGTCATTTTAAAAGCAAAAGGATGAGTCATATTTACCACAGTACAACGCATCCCTGTGCTTTCCCCTGCACTGGCGCACAATTGGCTGTCATGCACCAATGCAGGCACCCTTGCACCATGGTGCAAGGGTGCCTGCATTGGACGACAGCAGCCAAATGTGTGCCAGGGCAGGGCAAAGCACAAGGATACGTCGTGTTGTTGTAAATAAGACGCATCCTTGTACTTTCAAAATTATGCAGCTCGGCACAGCAAAATGGCAAGCAGCGCCATGCTGCGTCATTTTGTTGTAAATGAGGCCCTTAAGGAACAACCAGGTACTGGTACACCATGCAGTTGTGTATATTGTTTTATTTTATAGAGTAGAGAGGGGATGGGAACATTAAGCCCGAAATCGCACACAGTCCCAACCATTTGTAGAGTTTGGATGCAAATAATGTCCCCCTTTGAGGTCCAGAACAAAAACACGTGGATAACAGAGTAGGAACCTGGCTGTTCTGAACTTAAGGGACCCTGTGACATAGGAAAGAGGAAATGGTTTGGCTGTATAGTTTTGGAACTACCAGGACTTTTGCAGGAAATTCTAAACTACTTCTCAGCTCCTACTGTGAGAGCCCTCATACTCCAGTGCTGGCATGTTTGCTTGAGAGGCACGAAAGCTTCTTTGTAGAGTTTACACCTAGTGACTAGTAAAGTGAAAGGGACCATGCCCTCTTTCCGCCCTTGATTCTTCATACTGGAACTCTAGAGGAATCACAGGGCCATATGTCCGACTCTGCACACATGCACACCTCAAGGTGGACACAAGCAAGCAAAGCACCATACAACAACATTTTGGTAGTGGCAGTGCAGCTCATTGCACATGACTGGTCAGAATATCATTACTCTGTTGAGTCAATAAAAGAACCAAACTGAATTAAGAAATGAGCCATGAGTTGCAATGAAGCATCAGTTAAGGGTTTGCATTTATTGCCATCGTTAAAAACGGAAGGCATTCTGAAACCCCAGACAAAATGACAAAGGCAACAACTTTCATGAGCAACATGATATAGAGAAATATATCCGTCAATGTATGTAAAGTTTACATGGATGAGATTAAGTGGAAGAATTTTTGTTGTATCAGAGAAGGATGAGTAAGAGAAGAAGAGGGAAGAGGCATTTATAATAAGCATCCTAAAAATAGTAAAACATCCACTTCATATCAGTGGGATAAAAGAAGTCCAGTAAGAGTACATGAGATTCTGCAGCAACATAACCTCAAGTAAGCAGCAGGAATGGTCACATACCTAGAAGAACAACTCACATAGGTAGAGAATGAGAACCACATCCTGAAAAGGTGGTTAGCAATTTGCATCAACTGATGCAGTGACATAAAAAGATGATGCTGAAGGGTGATTGAGATCAAACAACCCATGATTGGCAAGCATGTAAGAAGGAAGGGAAGATGCAATTACAGAAAGGTACAGTGAACAGTACTGGTCGACCTGACTAGGAAGGATGTTCTCTCCATGCAACAGAGAGGAAGTAGTGAAGAGGTTTCTGGGAAGAAAAGTACAAGCATGACTTGCACTAAGGCCATTAAAGAAAAGAAGAATAAATTACCCGCACATATACGCCTTTCCGAAGAATGCTGGTATTCTAGGGCTGTTGTTACTAAAGACAGCAGAAGGCACTCAATCAGTGCGAAAGCAGTGGAGGTTTTTCAGGTGATAATATGCATCTTGTCCTATATTTGTATTTATTTGCTGCAAGCTGGGCTTCTACAGGGTTCAGAATGCTATAGAGATGTGAAAGTAATCATCAAGAAATATACTGCAATAACATTCGTCGTTAACAAGAACAATTGAATGACTTTTAAGGGATATTTGTTTCTAGGCAGTATTTTATCATGATAATAAAAATGGACTGTGGCAATGAGGATTTAGCCTGGACTATGGTAGAACCATTAAAGGGCGATAAGTTTAGGTTGTCTATACTGGTAATATTTTGTGTAGCCTGGATAAAAAGAATCAGTAGTGGAATGGGTCCCAATGTTGCAGCAAATCAGTGCTCCATAAGGTCAGATACCTAGTTTACATCATCATGGAAGATTCTCTTACTGTGAATAGCTCTTGCTGCTCAGCTATACCACAATCTTGACTTACCTGAGGTGCTGGGTGGCTTCTCTTGGATTGTTCTTTCTTTTCAGGCTTTATGGAGATTCTCAGTCTGGGCAGGCCATTGATGAACAGAGTTTCATAATTCCAGGTTTCAAGCATACACTAGTTTGTGAAAGGTGAGATGAAAACATGTTCTAACTAGTGAGGTTGTCTGATACAAGGACCTCACCCAAGTCCTTTCATGGAAATCCAAATTGATGTAATTTCATTAGTAGTTAGATTGTACAACCAGTGGTACTGAAGACTGACCAAGAACATTCATAGATCAAGTTAAAAGAGCATAAATCCCAAAAACAAGGCAGGAATCTTAAGACTTTAGCTTCTATGCACACACCAGGCAGCATGAAGACGGATTGAACAGGCCTTCAGGATTACAACATTGTCCTTTTGCTTTTCTCATTGGATCTCACAGCTACCAGGTTACCTCCTCCTTTAGGCTAACAGGGCAGGAGAGAAAGCTGGCTATCCCAATAGTCCCAGGAATTTGCAAAGGAGCTGGTTGGTTCAATTCTGTTAGCAAAGTTCAGTCTGATAGGGACTCTCTAAAATAGGAGACCAGGATTTCTCTTCTGGATGCATCAATCAGAACAAACTCTTTCAAATTCAATATGTCTCTTCCTTCACAGAAATCTGTTTTCAAATCAAGGTACAACTACTCGGCCAGATATTAGTTAATAACATTGTGAATGATCATGAGCCCAGTGTAATCCAACCAGTGTTCAGATGGTTGTTTGCATGTCCTCTTCAACTACCATACACAGCAAGCATGAATCTGTGGATGGGAACTCCTTAAATAGAAATGTTGCAGCCTAAGAGGACTATGAACTACTGGCCTGGATTGAATGGATCACATATATGGCCAGTGTCTAATAGCAGGTTTAGATTTGAAGAGATTACTAAGAGTCCCAGTGTCTCAGCTCCCTCTAAGCCCAAATACCCAACTCATAACTGTACTAAAAAAGCACACAGTCCATTAAAAGGCATAACAAAATAAATAGATACTGTTTATACATGCGTCAGTGCACTGATTGAATTCCTGCTTTGCCTATGTTTACATTATCGTGGTTGTGGTTCTGCAACGCAAATCAATTTTTGCACACCAATCAGTTGATCAGTCCTGCCATTTGCACTCCTTTGCCCTACGAAGCCCTGCTTAACATTGCATGAGCACCCTCTTAAACTTAAAATGTTACTAAATCCAGGCCAATAAATGTAATGGGGTGAGTAACAGAACTGGAGTCAGGCAAACAATCAGAGGATTCCACATAAAGTCAAAACTATTAACGTAGACTGTGGTGTCTTTGTATGAACTACTAGCACCAAATGAAACCAAACTTAAACAAACAGCAAGTAGAATATCTCTGTCAGGGTGAAACACAAGCAAACCCCAAATTAACCTGTGCTTAATCCTCTGGTAACGTAACACAAAGGTGTTCAGCCTTAACTTAGAGGCAATTTGTAAAGTATTTATGCTGTACTTCAAACACTAATAAACTGAAAAAAGAACACCAGTAAAATCCCACAAGAATTTCGAAAAATAGAGTAAAATGTAATTTTAAAGTTTCAAGTGAAAATATTGCCTAGAAGCACAAAGAGCCAACTGTGGTTATCTGGCCCAGCTGGACAAGAACAAAGTCACAAGTTCAGGCCGACCACGATGGAGCATGGGCCGGGTACAGGGGCCCAGATAGGCACAAAGTAACGCTAGAAACAGGTTGCTGAGTGTCGAGGATGCGCCGTGGAGCGACGGTTCTGAGGAAGCTGTGACACTGCGATGAGGAGACCTACATCATTGTTGGGGATGTCTTCGATGAGGGGCTTGCGATGTGAAGTCCTGCATTGAGGATGCATTGTGCAGCGGTGGTTCCGGGGGAGCTGTGGGGCTGCGATGCAAAGTCCTGCATCGTCACCAAGGATGCCGTCGGCAAGGGGCTTGTGATGTGAAGGCCTGCATCGAGGATGCGTTGCACAGCGGCAAGTCAGAGGAAGTTGAGAGATGCGATGTGAGGTCATGCATCAGGGATGAGTCACACAGTGGCAGTTCTGATGCGAATATAAGGGATTGCCCCGCTCTGCATCTGTTTCGCTCACAAGATCACAGCTAGACTGACAGAGCACCTTCAGGCCCACTTCCAAGATTCCAGGACTGGGGCGGTAGGACTCACAGCACACAGAGTTCAGGTGCCGGGTTCAAGGTAGTTCAGGAGGCCAGCTAAATCGCCATTGGAGTCCCTCTGGTGGCCCTGGGTTCAAGATGCAGGTCCGGGCCTTCCCACTCAGACAGCAGCTCAGCAGGGCAACAGAGTAGCAGTCCTTCTTGCAGAGCAGCTCAGCAGTCCTTCTGAGTCTTCCACAATTCCGGAGATGTACTGAAGAATTGGGTCTGAGGGTTCATTATTTATACCTGGTGCCCACTTTGAAGTAGGAGAAGTTTCTAGAGGCTTCCACCCTCAGAGTGGCTTGAAATTTCCTGCCACCCTGCCCTGGCCCCAGCTTGCCTGGGGTCACAAAAGACTAATGTCAAACTGTTGGTTAGTGTGCCCAGGCTGTGCCTTTGTGATGTGTAAGTGTGGTAGGTGACAGCCCCCCTTCATCAAGTCAGGGATGGCATATCCTGCCACACCTATTCCCCCTTTGTCTCATTGTCTGGGAGCAATACATAAATATCAACTGCCAGCTACACCTAGTCATGTGACCCAGGATACAGGTTGCAGGCACCAAATTGACAGGAAAAAGCCAACTTTCTAAAAGTGCCATTTTCAAAATTGTGACTTAAAATCCAACTTTACCGTTAAAGAGGGTTTTTATTTAGACACGAAACCCAATATCCCTACCTATTCCCAATTGAGAGTTATCACTTATTAAATGTGATAAGTTAACCCAATGTTATCCTATGGGAGAGGTAAGCCTCACAGTAGTGAAGAACGCGTTTTCACTACCAGGATTTGTAAAACTTAAAAGTACATGTTCATCTTTTTAAATACACTGCACCCTGCCCTATGGACTGTTAAGGACCTACCCTAGGAGTGACTTATATGTATTAAAAGGAAGAATTAGGCCTGGCAAATGGTTTATTATGCCAGGTCAAATTGCAGTTTTAAAATTGCTCACAGAGGCTGCAATGGCAGGCCTTGGACATGTTTTAAAGGGCTATTTAATTGGGTGGCACAATAAGTGTTTCAGGCCCACTAGTAGCATTTAATTTACAGGCCCTGGGTACATGGAGTAAACACTTTACTAGGGATTTGCAAGCAAACTAAATAGGCCAATTAGGTGTAGGCCAAAAGAGATAGCAGGTGCACTTTAGTACTTGTTAGCAGTGGCAAAGTGTGCAGAGTCCTACTGTTATGTTCTTGTTGTGGTATGTTCTATGATGATTGCCCTGACCACCTGATGCTGTTCCTGGACAACGGGATGCTTCCACTACTGGAATTCAGTCTGGGGATTCCGAAGAGCTGGGAAAGTCAGTTGCTGCGAATCAGAGGATGGCTAGGGGTCGTTGTACGTGGCTGAATAAATACTTATACTCTGCAATTGCCATGTACTGTGATCTCAAAATTGGCCATGTGGATGGGATCAAATGGCCTCAAAGTCACCGACCCCACCATAGCCTTCTTCACCACCTCAAAAGCCCGCTGACACTCCTCAGTCCATTGGAATTCTGCACTGTTTTCATTAGTTCCCGCAATTGATGTACTCACTCAGCAAAATGGTGCACAAACTCGGCATAATACTCCGCCAAACTCAGAAACGACCTTAGCTGGTCCTTGTCTCACCAGCGGAGCTTTCTCTAAAGCTTCAACTAGGTTGACTTTGAGTTTAATCCCATCATGAGTTAACGTGTGTCCCAAATACTCCACCTCTGGCCTGCTGAACTTGCATTTTTGCAGACCAATTGTGAGACCATCCCTTTCCATTCTAACCAGCACCTCCCTCAAGCCTTGTCATGTTGACCTTTGTCCTTTCTCTGGATCAACACATCACACTGGAATACCAAGATGTTAGCCATGTCCTTCAAAACACCCTGCATCACTATTTGGAAAAAAGCAGATGCGTAAGCCAGCCCAAAGGGCATGCAAATAAACTGATATGCTCCCTCGGGTGTAATGAAGGACGTCAACATGTCTGGATTCAGTCTGCAACCATACCTGGTGGTAAGCACTGGATAGGTCCAGGGTGGTAAAGCATTTTCCCCCGACACACTCGTCAGCATCTCATTAATGTCCTTTCTCCGGATCAACACATCACACTGGAATACCAAGATGTTAGCCATGTCCTTCAAAACACCCTGCATCACTATCTGGACCAGAGCAGATGCGTAAGCCAGCCCAAAGGGCATGCAAACAAACTGATATTCTCCCTTGGGTGTAATGAAGGACGTCAAAATGTCTGGATTCAGTCTGCAAATGTATCTGGTGGTAAGCACTGGATAGGTCCAGGGTGGTAAAGCATTTTCCCACGACACACTCGCCAGCATCTCATTAATGTGGGCCAGAGGATGTCAGTCTATCCAAATGCATTCATTCAAGTCTCTCAAATCCACACACTTGCAGATGTTTCCGTTGGGTTTTCTCGCAATCACGATGGGACTTAACCATTCCGAAGCCTCTTTGGGCTCTATCCCACCCTCTTTACACAGTCTCTGTAATTCCTAGAACCACACCGCATTCTGTAACGAGTGAGATACCATTTTGTTTGTTAAAGGGAAGAGTGCCTTGCGCTGTGGCTGTGCCAGCATGGAAGGCGAGGAGTGGTCAGAAAGAAATTGATGGTGGTAAGTTGCATGGAAAAGTGGAGAAGTATCAAAGGTGTTATGAACAGAGACATAATAAAAAGCTCAGAAGAATAGGCAGAATGTTTGTGGAAGGGACATTCGTTAGAGTATGTTCGTCAAATGTGGTGAGGAAAGGATATTCCAAGTTGTCAGAACCTAGGAGGGTGGAGAAGGTGAAAGGTAACTGTTAGACCTGGCACCATTGGCGTGGGTCTCCCCTGCATTTTTGCCTTTGTCTCCTGTGTTTCTGCTGTGTGTTGGACTCCATTTTGCTGGTCTAGATGCTTTGGGCACTTTGCCACTGCTGTTCAGTGCCAATGTGCAGGTGCTCCCTTTGTAAATTTTTGTTATGGATTAGTGATTCCATGATTGGCATATTTGATTTACTTGTCAGACCCTAGTATAGTGCACTGTGTGTGCCCAGGGCCTGTAAATCAAATGCTGATAGTGGGCTGCAGTACTGATTGTGCCACCCACAGAAGCAGCCTGTAAAATGTGACTCTGGCCTGCCATTGCAGAACCTGTGTGCAGGCTGGGACTGCCATGTTGACTTGGCAAGTGCACACACTTGCAGGTCCCTAAACCTTCACATTTCTACATATTAGTCACCCCTAAGGTAGGCCCAAGGTACCCCTGTGGGCAGGGTGCATTGTATGTGAAAGTAGGACATGCCCTGATGTGTGTGGCATGTCCTGATAGTGAAATACTGCCAATTTTGTTTTTCACTATAGCAAGGCTACCTGTTCCCATAAGACAGAATGGGGAGTTTGTTTATAACATCTTATAAACATAACTGGCCCTGGGAACAAGGTAGAAAAATAAAGTTTAGTATGAATGAACTCAGAATGTTAAAATGCATCTTTTAGTGAGGGTGATTTTTACATTCTGTGTTTGAAAATACCACTTTTAGAAAGTAGGTATTTTCTTGCCTAACCATCCAGTGTGCCTCTGCTAGGTTTGTGTATTGCATGTCTGGCTTTTGGATGACATGGGCTGGAGAGGGGCAGAAGTCTGATGAGTCAGGGCTGGGCTGAAAAGACCTGGGCTGCATTTACAATAGGGGAGGAGATTTCCTTTCACCTGAATGGGCCTGGTCTGCCTTCAACAAGGCTGTCTCCAACTCTTGCCGGGAAGCTGCACTAGTGAGGACAGAACTGGTTTTGGCTGGGTACAGACACTCTCTGCCTTCAGAGAACAAAGGATTTGTGTGTATAAAAAGAGGGGCCCAGACCCCAGACTTTTAGATCACTTCTGGGAAATCAAGAGGAACCTTTGCCAAGGAGAAGAGCCGGAGAAGCTGTGGAGGAGTACTGCCCCTGTGCTGTTGACTGTCTGGGGTTGGCCTGCAGTGGCTACTTGCTGCCAAGGAAAGGAGAAAAGGACTTGCTGCTTGCTTTGTCCCCTGCTTGAAGAAAAGATCTGCAAGAGCTTGAACTGAGCTTGCCCCCTGTTCTCGAGGTCTCAGGAACAGCAAAGACCTCGCCGTGTCTGTGGGCACCGTCTCTGATCGTCTCCGCAGAAGGAAAGGGTAACCGACTTTGTCATCGAGTCCGTCGCAGGATTCCGTGTCCTGAAAGCCCCCCCGAGAGCAACGCTTCGCTTCGCAACGCAACCCTGGTCTCACCGACTCCGTCAACAAGCCGCTGCTTGCACCGCGTCCTGAGGGTGCAGCACTCCGTAACGCTTCGCTACGCGCTGCAAGGGCGTCACCGACTCCGTCGCTGCCCAACCCGAATATCGACCGGCTCGGTCGCCGCACCGTGACCTGACAGCACCACTGCAAGCCCAGTCTCACCCTTCAACGCAAGCCCTGGTCTCACCGAGTCGCTGCCTGCACCGCATTGTGAGGACACCGCCTGCCGCAACGCTCCGCTTCACAACGCGACGTTTGCACCAACCGAATCGCACCGACGTGTTGGTCGCAACAAGAAAGGTACTGTGTCCGAGTCTGTCGACGCTTTAGCTGGCCCGTATCGACACGGTCGGCTGGAATTGTTAGACTCTGTCG
Organism: Calotriton arnoldi; assembly: GCA_963921515.1. NCBI lineage: Eukaryota > Metazoa > Chordata > Amphibia > Caudata > Salamandridae > Calotriton > Calotriton arnoldi. The sequence goes on along the minus strand of CAWUFW010001478.1, from coordinate 1,771,324 downwards.
TATTCATTATCGCGGTAGCCCCAGGAGGAGCTACCGAGTCGGAGGAACTGTGTTTTTATTGATTTACCTGCAATTTAGAGGTTATTTTGCACAAGTACTATTTTTCAAGAGTATTGTATGTTGGATTTTTATCGTATTTGGTCTTGTTGGTTTGATAAAGATTTGCTATTTTTCTAAACTGGTGTGGTGTCCATTTGTAGTATTTTCACTGCATTACTGTATGTGTTCACAAATTCTTTACACACTGCCTCTGAGATAAGCCTGTCTGCTCATGCCAAGCTACCAAGGGGGTGAGCAGGGGTTATTTTAGGAGTGTATCCCCCTTACCCTGACTAGAAGCAAGGGTCCCTATTTGGACAAAGGTACCTACCTCTGCCAACTAGAGACCCCCATTTCTAACATTGGTGGTCAGTGTTGAGGATCCTGGACTTGCATTTATGATTTACATACACAGATTGGTGTACACTACTAGCATAGTGCAGACCATTACGTGACCACATACTTTTACTGAACTGTTCCCATGGATTGTTTTTTTTTGCAAAGTAAAGAACGGCCAATTTTGTTATCATGACCAAGCCAGCATCCATTGCATCAATTGATATTGAATTTGAGGAAGATAGGGTGGAAACCTACACTGTGTCTCAACTGAAAGCTATCTGCAAGAAATTTAAAGTCTCTGGGAAAAGCCTCACCAGAGAGGATGAATACCAAAAGGCGCTGGGGGCCTGGTTGGAATCCAGAAATGCCAGTGGGCAGGATGAGGAGCCTCTGGTGGAGGCAGCGAATGTGGATGAGCAACAGGAGGGGCAATTGAATCTGCCAGGAGGGAGGGTACCTTCCGTGGATGGCAGCAGTGTTTCTCAAAGGGGTCTGTCTCTAGAGGAGTTGGAGGACAGAGAGAGAGAGATAGGGTGCATGAGAGGGAGCTTGCTAAGCTCAGGCTGGGGAAGGAGGGTGACATAGAAAATAATAAGTTGGAGTTGGAAAAGCAGAAATTGGCCATGGAGGAAAAGAGGATGCTTTTAGAGCATGTGAGAGGGTTGAGGGAGTTGGATCTGAAAGCGAAGAGCTTAGAGATCAATCCCTCTGGTGGCAGCACACCATCAGTGCCTGGAGAAGGAAAGGTATACATTCCCAAAGATGTCATTAAGGATTTCATGAAGCATGAGGACATTGGGCAGTGGTTCAAGGCCTACGAAGTAGCGATCAGGTCCCACCGGGTCCCTGAGAAAGATTGGGGAGCAGGGTTGTGGGGCCGCTTTGTCAGTGAAAGAAGGGAAACCTTGCTGAACCTGCCCACTGAGGAGCAGATGTCCTATGCCCCCATGAAGGAAGCCTTGATAGCCAGGTATGGGTTGACCCTAGAGCTGTATAGGCAGAAATTTAGAAACTGTAAGAAGCTGGAGTCAAGTACTTGGGTGAAGTATGTGTCCTATTTTTGCAGAGCACTGGATGGTTTGGTGAAGGGTAGCAAGGTGAATGATTTGCAGGGTCTCTATGACTTGGTTGCATGGGAGCACTTGTCAGATAATTGTTTTCCAGAGCTACGCCAGCACCTGATTGACAGTAAGCTGACTGATCCCAGAAACCTTGCTGTGGAGGCGGACCGCTGGGTCAGCACCAAGGTCCAAAAAGGTCATGTGGGAGACTCTGCCAAAAGTGGGCAGGGTCCCCAGCAGAATGGTGGGGGGGACAAGGGTAAACAGAAGTTCCAAAAAGGGCCCCAAAGAAATCCCCAAGGGAAGCAAGGTAAGGGTTCCCAGCCTCCCACTGAGAAGAAGCCATCGATCCCGACAGGTAAGCCTGTTCAGAGGGGTTCCAAGGCATGTTATGGTTGTGGTCAGGTGGGCCACTTCCAAGAGGATCCTAGGTGTCCCAAAAATGGTACCACTGCACCCACTGGTGCACCGCTCCGACAGATGACTAGTGTAGCCTTGGAGGAGGAGTCAGGTGCCCAGGATGGATGGGGTCCCGCAGAGATGTCCCTGGTCTCTTTAGGAGACAGTTAGATGGTCCCAAGAACTCATCTGCCTGATAACATGTACAGGCAGTGGGTGACCATCAATGGCCATAGTGTGGAGGCTCTGAGAGACACCGGAGCTAGTGTGACAGCTGTCAGTTGTCGGCTGGTGTCTGAAGAGCAGGTGGGGCCCAACGCATTCTACCCAGTAGTTGCCGCTGACAATTCAGAGTGCCTCTGCAAAGTGGCACAGGTTCCCTTTGAGTGGGGGGGTCTCAGGTACCTTGAGAGTAGCTGTGAGGCCAGCCATGCCTGTTGATTGTCTGGTAGGCAATGATTTGGAGAGCTCCCCTTGAGCGAAGGTGGAGCAGAGGTCTCATTTAGAGATGTTGGGTCTGCCTGAGTGGGCATGTGTGACCACTCGGCCCATGGCAGCCGGTAAGGACATTGAAGAGGACCTGGAGCCTGAAAGAGTGGCCCAGGTGCCTGTCAGAAAGAGAAGAGGCAGGGGGTGCGGGAAACCGGCCCCCAAGGTTTCCACAGTCCAGGAGGAGGCAAACCTTGAGGGGGATGCCCTGGAGCCTACAGGGGAACAAGTGGCTGACCTGGGGACCTGCCTGAGCTGACCCATTTGCAGCAGGAAGGAGGCCCCACCAGGGAGGAATTCTGCCAGGAGCAGCAGAAGTGCCCTTCTCTTGTTGGTTTGGGGCAACAGGCTGCAAACCAGGCAACAGGTGATCAGTCTGGATCACATTGGATATACTGGGAGAATGGGCTCCTGTATAGTGAGCCTAAGGTTGCTAAGCCTGGGTCGGCCCGTGTGCTGGTGGTACCCCAGCACTTCAGAGCCTTCCTACTGAGTCTGGCTCATTATGTGCCTTTGGCAGGACATTTGGGGCAAAACAAGACCTTTGAAAGGCTTGTCACCCACTTTTACTGGCCCCAAATGCATAAGAGTTCTGACACTCATTGTAGGTCTTGCCAGACTTGCCAGGCAAGTGGTAAGAGTGGGAGGAAGTTTTAAGGCTCCTCTCCAACCTTTCTCTTTGGTCAGCACCCCCTTTGAGAGGGTGGGCATTGACATTGTGGGGCCTCTAGATCCCAAGACAGCCATGGGCAACAGGTTTATCCTGGTCTTGGTGGACCATGCCACCCGGTACCCGGAAGCCATCCCTCTCAGGACTGTGAGGGCCCCTGTGGTGGGTCATGCATTGATGGGGATTTTCTCCCATGTGGGGGTCCCCAGAGAGGTGGTGTCCGACTGTGGTACCAACTTCATATTGAAGTATAGGAAGTCCCTGTGGCAGGAGTGCGGTGTTACATACAAGTTCACCACTCCTTACCACCCCCAAGTTAATGGGCTGGTTGAGAGATTCAACCGGACCCTGAATGGCATGATTATGGGTCTTGGTGAGCCCATGAGGTGTAAGTGGGACGTCCTCTTACCATGCCTTTTGTTTGCTTACAGAGAGGTGTCCCAGAAATCTTTAGGGTTCAGTCCCTTTGAGCTGCTGTATGGCGATCCTGTGAGAGGACCTCTGAGTCTGGTGAAAGAAGGCTGGGAGAAAGCTCCCAGTAAACCTCCCCAGGATGTATATAGCTACATGCTGGACTTCAGAAACCAGACTAAGCGCTTCAGACAACTTGCTCAGGCGAATCTGGAAGCCAGCCAGGAGGAGATGAAACAGTGGTATGATCAGAATGCCACTCTGATCGAGTTTCAGCCTGGACAAAAAGTATTGTGCCTTGTGCGCTCCAGGATAAGTGGACCAGACCATTTGAGGTGGTGGAGCGCAAGAGTATTGTGACCTACTTGGTGGACTTTTCATCTCACTGGAACCCTTTGGTGGGTCCTGCATGTGAACCGCCTGAAGCCCCACTTGGAGAGGTCCAAAGTGGGCATGCTCCTAGCAACAGATGCTGGAATGGAAGAGGAGACTGAGCCTCTTCCTGGCCTCCTGTCTGCAAAGGAGCACAATGGGTCAGTGGACGGTGTATCACTCTCCCCCGCCCTGACTCCTGAACAGCAGAGTGACTGTCGCTAACTGTTGGGACAGTTTGCTGCTCTGTTCTCCCTGGCCCCTGGTGTCACTCAGTGGTGTGTCCATGATGTTGACACTGGGGACAGTCCTCCTGTAAAACACAAAATTTACAGAGTGACTGACCGGGTCAAGGCTTGCATCAAGGAGGAGTTCTCCAAGATGTTAGCATTAGGGGTGATTGAGCCCTCAAACAGTCCTTGGGCCAGCCCAGTGGTCCTGATCCCAAAGGCTGCCGCACCCGGTGCCACTCCAGAACTCCAGTTCTGTGTGGACTACCGAGGGCTCAATTCGGTCACCAGGACTGATGCGCACCCCATCCCCAGAGCTGATGAGCTCATAGATCGGTTGGGAGCTGCCCGGTACCTCAGTACGTTTGACTTAACGTCTGGGTACTGGCAGATTGCCTTAACTGATGGGGCAAAGGAGAGGTCAGCATTCTCCACACCAGAGGGGCACTACCAATTCCGGATGATGCCCTTTGGGTTGAAGAATGCCCTGCCACCTTTCAGAAGTTGGTCAACTAGGTGTTGGCTGGACTGGAGGATTTCAGTGCCGCCTACCTGGATGACATCGCCGTGTTCAGTGCCACTTGGGGGGAACATCTGCACCACCTCTGGGAAGTGTTGAAGGCTTTGCAGAGGGCAGGCCTCACGATCAAGGCGAGTAAGTGCCAGATCGGGCAGGGTTCTGTGGTGTACTTGGGACACCAGGTAGGGAGCGGCCAGGTGGCGCCCCTACAGCCCAAGATTGATACCATTCTGGCTTGGGAACCCCCCCAAGGCCCAGACAGAGGTGAGAGCCTTTTTAGGACTCACAGGGTATTACAGGAGATTTGTCAAAGGGTATGGCACCATTGTTGCCCCCTTGACAGAGCTGACTTCCAGGAAGCAGCTCAAGAAAGTGAACTGGACTGACGCCTGCCAGAAAGCTTTTGATGCCCTGAAATCTGCCATGTGTACGGTGCCCGTGCTTCAGGCACCCAACTTCTTAAGGGAATTCCTTGTGAAGACAGATGCTTCAGAGCATGGTGTGGGGGCTGTGCTCTCACAGCTGAATGAAGAGGGCCTAGACCAACCTGTAGCCTTCATTACTAGGAGGTTACTTCCACGGGAACAGAGGTGGAGTGCGATTGAGCGTGAGGCATTTGCTGTGGTCTGGGCGCTGAAGAAACTGAGGCCATACTTGTTTGGGACTCACTTCCGGGTTCAGACAGACCACCGGCCCCTCAGATGGTTGATGCAAATGAGGGGTGAGAATCCAAAGCTGTTGATGTGGTCCATTTCCCTACAGGGGATGGACTTTACGGTGGAACACCGCCCTGGTACAGAACACGCCAATGCTGATGGTCTGTCCAGATTTTTCCAACTTAGTGAAGAGAACTCCCAAGAGGGTGGGTAGTTCTCCCCACATTTCAGCTGGAGGGGACATGTGTTAGACCTGGCACCATTGGCGTGGGTCTCCCCTGCATTTTTGCCTTTGCCTCCTTTGTTTCTGCTGTGTGTAGGACTCCGTTTTGCTGGTCTAGATGGTTTGGGCACTTTGCCACTGCTGTTCAGTGCCAAAGTGCAAGTGCTCCCTTTGTAAATGTTTGTTATGGATTAGTGATTCCATGATTGGCAGATTTGATTTACTTGTCAGTCCCTAGTATAGTGCACTGTGTGTGCCCAGGGCCTGTAAATCAAATGCTGCTATTGGGCTATTGGGCTGCAGCACTGATTGTGCCACCCACAGAAGCAGCCTGTAAAATGTAACTCTGGCTTGACATTGCAGATTCCACTGGATTCCACTCGCCTATCTTGCAGAAGTGGGAGCGTAACTACTCCGCTAGTATCAAGCGTTTATCCAAGACGCCAGACCGCAGGCTGTTTACCATTACCGAACTTACATCGACTCTTGAAGAGTTTTTAAATTCCTCGTGTTTCACATATCGTGTGCCAGTGCATTGAGCACAACCAAGAGCGTTAATCATTGACTTCAGTCTCCTGGTAGTCTTAAATAATTCCTTCACTCTTCTACATCGACCTTTGCTAAGTTAAACAATCGCGTTATACTTGGCTCATTGTGTACCAGCTATTCAAGCACAATTAAGAATCGAATTGCTGTTTATCAGTCCTAGCAGCCTACTTTGACGACTTGTAGGAATTATACCTCATCCTTCGCACTTATTCAAGGACACTGTTTGTGGCTTTTCCTGATGAAGGCGCAGTGTGCGCCGAAACGCGCGTTGAAGAAGATCCATCTTGTAGCCACTGTTCAATCATTTTTGGTTTTATAATTCCGTTATCAATTTAATTAATTTTCTACCGTACCCAATTTTGGATTTTTGTAACATATTTCATTGTATTTATGTTGTTTGTTTTCAAATTGTAATGATTGAATTATTGTACTGATGAGTTATATACACATGTATGTCTAGTATTGTCTGTGTGTTTTTTTAAATGAGATTAATAATAAATAGAAACTTTTTATAAAAGTTATGTTTGTAGTTGACACTGAGTTAATTGCATCATGCCTGGTTTCGACATGAGTCTTTGACTGAATTTGACCATATGACTGCCTAGGGATTTATTTTCACATATATTGCAGAGCATGTGTGCAGTCTGGGACTGCCATGTCGACTTGGCAAGTGCACACACTTGACAGTCCCTAAACCTTCCCTTTTCTACATATTAGTCACCCCTAAGGTAGGCCCAAGGTACCCCTGTGGGAAGGGTGCATTGTGTGTGAAAGGTAGGACATGCCCTGATGTGTGTGGCATGTCCTGATAGTGAAATACTGCCAATTTCGTTTTTTCACTATTGCAAGGCTACCTGCTCCCATAGGACAGAATGGGGAGTAGGTTTATAACATCTTATAAACATAACTGGCCCTGGGAACAAGGTAGAAAAATAAAGTTTAGTATGCCTGAACTCAGAATGTTAAAATGCATCTTTTAGTGAGGGTGATTTTTACATTCTGTGTTTGAAAATACCACTTTTAGAAGTAGGTATTTTGTTGCCTAACCATCCAGTGTGCCTCTGCTAGGTTTGTGTATTGCATGTCTGGCTTTTGGATAACAGGGGCTGGAGAGGGGCAGCGGCTCCAAAAGTCTGATGAGTCAGGGCTGGGCTGAATAGACCTGGGCTGCATTTAGAGTAGGGGGAGGAGATTTCCTTTCACCTGAATGGGCCTGGTCTGCCTTCAACAATGCTGTCTCCTCCTCCTGCCGGGAAGCTGCACCAGTGAGGACAGAACTGGTTTTGGCTGGGTACAGACACTCTCTGCCTTCAGAGAACAAAGGATTTGTGTGAATAAAAAGAGGGGCCCAGACCCCAGACTTTTAGATCACTTCTGGGAAATCAAGAGGAACCTTTGCCAAGGAGAAGAGCCGGAGAAGCTGAGGAGGAGTACTGCCCCTGTGCTGTTTGCTGTCTGGGGTTGGCCTGCAGTGGCTACTTGCTGCCAAGGAAAGGAGAAAAGGACTTGCTGCTTGCTTTGTCCCCTGCTTGAAGAAAGATTTCCAAGGGCTTGAACTGAGCTTGCCCCCTGTTCTCAAGGTCTCAGGAACAGCAAAGACCTCACCATGTCTGTGGGCACCGTCTCTGATCGTCTCCGCAGAAGGAAAGGGTAACCGACTCTGTCATCGAGTCCGTTGCAGGATTCCGTGTCCTGAAAGCACCACCGAGAGAAACGCAACCCTGGTCTCACTGACTCTGTCAGTGAGCCACTGCTTGCACCGCGTCCTGAGGGCACTGCACTCCACAACGCTCCGCTACACGCTGCAAGGACGTCACTGACTCCGTCGTTGCCCAACCCAAACATCTACCGGCTCCGTCGCCGCACCCTGACCTGCCAGCACTGCAGCGAGCACCGTCTCACCCTTCAGCGCAAACCCTGGACTCACTGACTCCGTCAATGAGACGCTGCCTGCACCGCATCGTGAGGACACCGCCTGCCGCAACGCTCCGCTTCACAATGCGACTGCGACGTTTGCCCCGACCGACTCGCACCGACGTGTTGGTCGCAGCAAGAAAGGTACTGTGTCCGAGTCTGTCGACGTTTTAGCTGGCCCGTAGCGACGCGGTCAGCTGGAATTGTTACACTCTGTCATATTCAGTATCGCGGTAGCCCCAGGAGGAGCTACCGAGTCAGAGGAACTGTGTTTTTATTGATTTATCTGCAATTTAAAGGTTATTTTGCACAAGTACTATTTTTCTAGAGTATTGTATGTTGGATTTTTATCATATTTGGTCTTGTTGGTTTAGATAAAGATTTGCTATTTTTCCAAACTGGTGTGGTGTCCATTTGTAGTGTTTTCACTGTATTACTGTATGTGTTCACAAATGCTTTACACACTGCCTCTGAGCTAAGCCTGTCTGCTTGTGCCAAGCTACCAAGGGGGTGAGCAGGGGTTATTTTAGGAGTGTATCCCCCTTACCCTGACTAGAAGCAAGGGTCCCTATTTGGACCAAGGTACCTCCCTCTGCCAACTAGAGACCCCCATTTCTAACAGTAACTTATTCAAATTGTCAAATTGTCAGATGGAAAGTGGTGGAATGCTAGATGGGTGTTGAGCTGTAGTGAGGCGGAAGTGCATGAGTGTTTAAAATCGGGTGATGCTGAGGCAGAAGATGAGGGGCAGCTCAAGGTCGATACTTGCAAGAAGGAACAAAGCAAACGTTTGAGAATGAGACCAAAACATTTGGAAGATTATATATACACATAAAGTGTCAATATATATAGGGCAAAATGTTTTTTAACGAAGGGGGATGTGTTATGTTCTTGTTGTGTTATGTTCTATGGTGATTGCCCTGACAACCTATTGCTGTTCCTGAGCAATGGGATGCTTTCACTGCTGGAATCCTGTCTGTGGATTCCGAGGAGCTGGAGGAGTCAGTAGCTGACGATCAGAGGCTGGAGCCGTTGTACGTGGTTGAATAAATACTTATACTCTGCAATTATCGTCTCCTATCATCTCAAAACCTACGACCAGGAAAAACAAAGTCAGCAAAATAGCAGGAAGATGGAAGTCAAAAAGTTGGGGGAAAACCACACCAAGGATGTGAGTACTGAAATGTATACCTAGAGTGCAAATGTCATACAGGATACCACTGATTCCCCTTTGTGATATATTGCAACACTTAACTCTGTATAAATATGGTGCTGTGCTGTTTTTAACAGTGTGTACGGTGATGCACTTCAGTTAATAATGCAGTGCTGCACACAGGGTATTACAGGAGATTTGTCAAAGGGTATGGCACCATTGTTGCCCCCTTGACAGAGCTGACTTCCAGGAAGCAGCCCAAGAAAGTGAACTGGACTGACGCCTGCCAGAAAGCTTTTGATGCCCTGAAATCTGCCATGTGCACGGTGCACGTGCTTCAGGCGCCCAACTTCTCAAGGGAATTCCTTGTGAAGACAGATGCTTCAGAGCATGGTGTGGGGGCTGTGCTCTCACAGCTGAATGAAGAGGGCCTAGACTAACCTGTAGCCTTCATTACTAGGAGGTTACTTCCACGGGAACAGAGGTGGAGTGCGATTGAGCGTGAGGCATTTGCTGTGGTCTGGGCGTTGAAGAAACTGAGGCCATACTTGTTTGGGACTCACTTCCGGGTTCAGACAGACCACCGGCCCCTCAGATGGTTGATGCAAATGAGGGGTGAGAATCCAAAGCTGTTGATGTGGTCCATTTCCCTACAGGGGATGGACTTTACGGTGGAACACCGCCCTGGTACAGAACACGCCAATGCTGATGGTCTGTCCAGATTTTTCCAACTTAGTGAAGAGAACTCCCAAGAGGGTGGGTAGTTCTCCCCACATTTCAGCTGGAGGGGACATGTGTTTGACCTGGCACCATTGGCGTGGGTCTCCCCTGCATTTTTGCCTTTGCCTCCTTTGTTTCTACTGTGTGTTGGACTCCGTTTTGCTGGTCTAGATGGTTTGGGCACTTAGCCACTGCTGTTCAGTGCCAAAGTGCAAGTGCTCCCTTTATAAATGTTTGTTATGGATTAGTGATTCCATGATTGGCAGATTTGATTTACTTGTCAGACCCTAGTATAGTGCACTGTGTGCGCCCAGGGCCTGTAAATCAAATGCTGCTAGTGGGCTGCAGCACTGATTGTGCCACCCACAGAAGCAGCCTGTAAAATGTAACTCTGGCCTGACATTGCAGAGCATGTGTGCAGTCTGGGACTGCCATGTCGACTGCTGGTATTTAGGTAAATCTGCGCCTGGGCCTTTCCTATGCAGCTTTAGCAGCATATAAATACCTCTGTCCCTCTCATTCGGGAAAGTCAAAAGTTCTGTTTACCCAAGGCACTTTTTAGACGTATCTACTAGTACCCAGAAAATACCAATTTAAACTTCCAGAAAATACGAATTTAAACTTTCAATAATAAAAGCAGTTGGTTGGTGCATAGGCCAGTATAAATCTTGATTATCTGATATGTCTGGAAAGGAGCCAACCTTGTAGAACGTAGTGGCTGCTTTCAGACAAAGTGCATCAATGTCATTAAATAGATGTACTTTAAAAAAAAGAAAGCTTTATGTACTCGCTATCTTCCTGAACTGTGTAAGACCTCATTTCTACTTTCACTATAATAAGCACACAGGGTCGTTTTTGCCATTAAAACATAAGTACATGAGTGATGTGGCAGATGGCGGGTTGTGTACTTATTCCACATTTTTCCATTAAGCAGCTACAGTAAGTTTCTGCAGAGCTCATTCGGGTAGTATTCCCCGTCTCAACAGGTCTACAATATGCAATTATTGCCGGGCCCTTCAGTTTCGTAGAAGGTAGTTATTGGCAGCTATTCTGAGTGCCCCCTGTATACAGACTTTCTCATTTTCTACTGCTGTTATGTATTTGCCTCCTTATATGCAGTCTTTCTCAGTTTTTGCTGCTGTTAAGTATTTTCCTCCCTCTATACTGTCTTTCTCAGTTTTTGCTGATGGTAGGCATTTGCCGGTCTGCATACAGTCTTTCTCAGTTTTTGCTGCTGTTAGATATTTACCTTTAGGAATTAGCATGCTTGCCTCCCAATAAACTGTCAAACTCATTTTCTGCTTCTGTTAGGTATTTGCTTCCCTATATACAGTCTTTCTCAGATTTTGCTGATGGTAGGCATTTGCCTGTCTGTATACAGTCTTTCTCAGTTTCTGCTGCGGTTAGATATTTACCTTTCCCTATATACACTCTTTCTCACTTTTTGCTAATGGTAGGGATTTGCCTGTCTGTATTCAGCCTTTCTCAGTTTCTGCTGATGATAGGCATTTGCCTGTCCATTCACTGTTCTACTCTATTAGCTGCTCCTACTGGAAGTGTAGTGTCCCCCTTATAAGAAAGGAAAGAAGACATTTGAAATACTTGACCTCTGCTCCTTATGTCTATCGTAGAAAAGGTGGTACTGCTCCTACCTATTCAGTGGGATACTACTTTCATATGAGGATTCAACTCCATCTGCATTAGAGCGCACCCTCCTAGATAATAAGCCGCTCAGAATTTCGCAACTGGCTCCTGACTCATCCTCTTAGCTGTACTAGCCACCTCTTATCCCTTAACATGAGGCCATAAAAGAAAGGCGGGACCGAAAGCACGCATCCACGAGGCATGCAGCAATAGTGGCACACTTTTCCAAGGAACTGACTGACAGAAGGAACTGACCTGGGCTTGCTGCAGGTCCGGGACCATTGCTCTCCAAATTTTATAATAATAATAATACATATTTGTAAAGCAGGAACATATCACCCCTTAAGGTTTCAAAGCGCTGCGCGGTGTCGGGGAGATTTGGGGGCATATTTACGTTCCCTGGCGCATCCCTGCATATCAGCAGGGATGCGCCAGGGAAAATGCGTCACGCAAGTTTACCCTTGCGCCACGTCCGATGCGCCGCATTTACAATGCGGCGCATCGTGCGCAGGATAAGCAGATGCGTGACGCATCTGCCGGCGGAAGGTTGGCGCAGTGCTGAAGTTGTGTCGCAAGCGCGGCGCAGCTCCAGCACTGTTCCAACCTTCCCTATCCCTAACATGGTGCGTCAATCCTTACGCCTGCTTGAAGCAGGCGTAAGGATTTGGCGCACCAGCGTCAGGAAAAGTGACTGCGTGAAATCTTGTAGATTTCACTGCGTCACTTTTCGGCGTTCCTGCGCCGGAACGCCCCCTGCGCCGATACGCCCACATGAAACCTGACCCAGGTTTCATGTGGCGCAAGAGGTTTACTACGTGACGCATCTCCTAGATGCGTCACGTTGCTAAATATAGCGCAACGCGGCGCATGGTTTGCGTCGCCGCTGCGTCACATGTGTAACGCAACGGCGGCGCAAAAGTGGCGCAAGGGGCTTGTAAATATGCCCCTAAGTGAGCTATTGTCCAGAGTCACATGATGCTGAGCTGAGCTGCCGCCGACGCCAGGGATCAAACCATGATTGCCGCGCTCTGGAGTCAGCCGCTCTGGCCGCTGCGCCACACCTCTCGCTTATCAGTATACCTTTTACACCTTTAACAGTACACTAGACACAAATAAATGCACTTTTTTCTAAGAAAGTAGAACTGAAGAAACCACTACAATTGTACAGTACAGAGAAGACTGGACCGTCATAATTACGCCACCATGATTTGCTGTTGACTGGTTCATATTATAGTTCCCTAAGGTTTACTGTATTGTAGCTTTTGATAAAAATTGTTGCTAGTTATTGCCACTGTTGGAAACAAAGAAAATTCTGAAACACAGAGCCTAAGATTTTGGAGGTTCTGGAGCATCCACCAAAGAGTAGGGCCTCTTTACATGTGGTCAGATAAATTGGGATCCCAACGCAAGTGCCTGTTTTGTAGGGATCACAATTATAAATGTTGCAGCGTTTATCGTTCCTGGTAATCATCGGGTACAATAATGTCCACACCACAGTCAAATTTCAGCAGGTCAAACTTGCGGCAGTATAACAGGGAACATGCCCGGAAAATACTGGTACATGCAGCTTTTGGAAAGGTGAGCACCAAAATACACAAGTTATTCCCCATTTTCCTGGCAAAACTAAGAATAGACAGTAAATATGGCTCCCAATATATTCTGAACACCTCGGTTTTGGATTATGGCATCTGGCAGTTGGGCGCTCAGAGTGTACAGAATGCCCTGTACGCTCCAAATAGGGTGCCACCGGTTTCTGGCAGATGTCACTCATTTTCTAAACTTTAAATCAGGCCCAAGGAATACATTTATTTGGTCACCATTGTTTTACCAGAGGCTTTTCAGTAAAAAATGAAATTATATATTGGAAACATATTCAAATATGTTTCTGTTTGTAAACAACTTTGGATGTGTGTCTTTCATTTGCTACTGTTAATCCATCAGTTTCTTCGCATGCTGTCATCTTAATGGGCTGCAAGTTCTAAAAAGACGTGTTATTTTATTCAAAGGCTTAATGCATCACTTATTCCTGCGGGGTAAATGCATTCACTACACTTTTTTTTAGCAAACACACAATATGTTTGTTGGCTGATTCTTAAAAGATTTGACAAACAACCCCTCACGGTGTAAAATAAATAACTGTAGAAAAATGTCAACTTCATGTTGGGGCCTATTAATCGAGTGTTTCGAATGAAGTTCAGCTTTTCCCACCAGAACTGATTCTTACAATAACCGCACAAAATAACATGCGCCTTCTTAAGGAACATTCAGCAGTTTGTGAAATAGTAGAGTGTTATCAATACATGCAAATTCATCTAAATAAAAAGGAAAAAAAAACGGCGATTAAAACGAATGATAACAAAATGGTGCATTCCTTTTCCTACCACGGCCGCATCAATCTGAATGGAAATGTGACGCTATCTCACCTTCACGAGACACCGGAAATGAGAAGCAGGCGGGAAATGTGATGAAATAGAATCTAAGGCATATTGCAGAAGGTTCGTGGGTTACCCTGATTCATCATGGACAATCATTATGGCGACCAACCATAAATCACTATTACTGCAACAAAATCAATCAGGCACGATCAGGTCCCCGCAGCTGCAAATTGTAAAGGGTGCATGCCACTGCATTCAGGAAACTGCATCTGAATGAGATCAGGAAAAGGCCTGTTACCACGCCGTGTCTCTTTTTTTAATATAAAGGCTTCCCTCACTGGTCGAACAGGGAAAATGGAGAATGGAAAATAAGATAAGTGATTAACTTGATGAAAAGATCCAATGGATCACACAATTGTAGGAAGGTGCACTAATATCAGGGAAAATGTGTTATGTGGAAAATGAATCTCCACATATTTGCAGGCATTAAAAACATGCAAAGTCCTTATTTACCGAAAAAAATGAGCAATGTGTGAAATACACCCTAAAGAAAATGCATACAACTGTATTAGGGGCCAAATCCTTCTCCATGAAGTTGGGCAAGAATTGAGGAATTCTAGAGAAAATCATGCATTTATCGCAGTAGAGCATAGGACAAAATAGGGATATTTAAAGTTGTTGTACATTTACCAACAATTGGCAGATGTCCACTCTGCCCCATCTAGGTGCATACCAGGCTACAGAGTCTAAATAGGACCAACAAAACATCCAACAGTCTTTGACAGGTGCCCCGCCTCGACCAAGCTCAAAATCACCATCTATGGGCCTCATAGGCACTATTGTGCCGCCGGAACGTCACTTTTTTTGACGTTCCGGTGGCACAATGTGCCGTTGGCATATTTATAAGGCCACGTCAAGCCACGTTACGCTGCATTTCATGGCCTTATAAATATGTTCTCCTTTCATGCAGAAAACTGCGTGAAAGGGGCGTTCCATGGGTGTTGCTGGGGGCGTTCCCAGCAACATCCATGGCTTTTTGACACTGCCCCAAATTTACTAGAAATCGTAAGTCTGAGGCACTGCCAAAAATGTATGCCTCCCCAGGGGAGGCGTAAGGGAGGCACAACGAGGAGAACTATCTTCATTTCTCCTCATTTTTCCTCTTTCTATGTGTTCTGCATTCTGCAGCACACATAGAAAGAGGAAACAGCCTCTTGTGATTGTTTTTGTGCAGGAAGGTTTACCTTCCTGCACAAAAATAATCATCCCCGCAACGCAGGCACCCTTGCACCATGGTGTAAAGGTGCCTGCGTTGGCTCACGGCAGCTCATTGTGCGCCGGTGCAGGGGAATAGGACAGGAATGCGCCATATCTAATAGATACGGTGCATTCCTGCCTTTTTCTTTTGCCATAGGGCACCGCAGCAGCACGCTGCCCTGCGACAAAAACCCCATAAATAAGGCCCTAAATGTTAGTGCAGACCACAAGGACCAACTGACGTCATAAGGATTTGCCAGGCAATACATATTTTGGGACTACAAATGCTTTGCCCATTTTCAGCTCCGTTGCGTGCTCCTGATGTGGAACAATATTAAATTATATGTTAAACCTTCAGAAAATTAAATACACAGAAATAGCTGAATGCTCAAGCTGCTTGATGTCCACCAGCCAAATAGTGCCAAAAGAAAGCATGTACAAGCATTGATAAAACCATATCTTTTTACGTTTGGGTCTACATTTTGTTTTACTTGCAACAGCACACTTAAGTGGAATTCGGGACCAAACCACCTAGTTACTCCCATTGTAGGAAAATCATGCTAGGGTTAGGGGGACAAGTGCATAGTATTAAATTGAGACCTATTCAGATAGTGTTAGAAATGGGATTTCTGGTTGGCTAGGGCATGCGCCTAAGCCAGGCAGAAGCCACCTCTCTAGTCAGGGCAAGGGAGTTACACGCAGAAGATAACCCCTGCTCACCCCCTTGGAAGCTTGGCAGAGCAGTCAGGCTTAACCCAGAGGCAATGTGTAAAGCATTTGCGCAACACACTCACACAGCAGCGACACGCTAGTCACACCACAAAAGTAACTCCACACAAGGTTATATAAAAATAGCTTTTGTATTATCCATAAAACACATTAGAGCATAATCACATATATACACTGTGCCACCAGGCACTTGTCATGACTTTTCAGGGATTATATACATCACGTTGCCAATCGGGCAATTGCCATAAACATTACATTTGGGGATAACCAATAACTATTGATAGCATTGTACTTTAGCATAACACATTATGCATAACCCAAATAACAGCACTGAGCATAGTATATTACACATACACAGAATTAGCAACAGTGCACCAAAGTAAACACTTGCAGTAATGCACATTAGCCCACAGTGCACTATAGTAATGACTAGTAGCGGGCACACATTATACATCCACCATCACTAGGCATATCCTCGGACTATGCATCATTACATCAGGGCACACCACTTCAGTGGATACATTACCGTAGGATGGCATAACAGTCAGAGCGCCACAGGCCCTCCGAGGGTTGCCTCCCCGTCCTGCCCCCAAAGACAAACTGCCCACGCCACTACGGGCAACTGTGCCCGAATTCCTCTAAGGCAGGATGAATGCCCTTGGTGCTGCGTTGCCGGGTGCACGGGGCAGGTCTGCTGCGTTCGAGTGCACTCAGCACTCTGGTCGGACTCCCTCCTGGGCCGTGGAGGCACGGAGCAACAGTCTCCCTTGGGTCCAGGGCCTTCTGCCTTGGCGCGTTGGTCTGAGGCTCCCGAACACGAAGCAAAGTCTCCGTCGGGTCTGCTCTCGTTGGCCCGCCCACAACCAGGCATCCTACGCCTGACTTCCGGCCTCTCCCGCGGCTTCCTCGTTGCTACAACAACTCGCTGGGGGGGGCGCGAAGGCACGGACTCAGCTTCTGTCTCGGCACAGGCTTCCCTTCTCCTTCCCTTAAGGAGACTACGGCGCTCACCAGGGGATTGACGGAAACCGGCTGCAGGGCACAGCGCTCCTGAGCGCCAAACAACAAAGCGCTCCACACGCTGGACTGCAGGGTAAGCCGATACTGGGGGCTCAGGCCAGTAACTTCAGTGCGCACCCAGCCCAGTTCCAGGGTCAAGAACCCAGTGACAATAAAAGCGCTTGAGTTTGCCCTGACCAGGGGCACAGCAGCACTCCTGCAAGAGTGCTGGGAACACACCAGCAGGGCACAGCCAGGCAGGCCAGCACAAGGGGGCCTCAGAAACAGGGGGGCAGTCCTTCCCTCAGCCCCCCCAGAGTAATCCATCCCTAGGCGGTTCCTCCTGGCAGTCCAGCAGCCAGCCGGCCACATGTTCCAAGTAAGCACACACAACATGGGGTCACAGCCCCAATATTTATATTACCAAGTGTCTTTGTTCTCCCCTAGCCCAGGGCTCTGAGCCAGTCCAAACCAGTTCTGGGGGGCACTTAGGAATATCTTTTCAGTGCACAACACTCCCCATTGTAAGTGTAAGCCCTGGCCCCAGACACACCACAAGGGGGCGGAGCCATCATTGTGGAAGGCAGGCACAGCCCTATTCAGGTGCAGGTGCTACTCCTCCCACCACTCCAAATGCAGACCAGGCCTATTCAGCCTAGCGCTGACTCATCCAGACTGTCTAGAGCCACTGCACTTCCCCAGCCCCTGTCACTCTGAGGCCAGACAGTCAAAACACAACAGGCAGGCACAAAGACACATAGCACACAGAAATGCCTACTTCTAAAAGTGGCATTTCTAAAATAGTGATAATAAATCCGCGAACACCAGTACGCAGCATTTATCACCACTATTACAAACATACCAAACTTGATCACGCTATCCCTCTCATGTCAGGAATTACCACTGAAGCACATATCAGGGAATCCCCAATGCATTCCTATGAGAGGGCAGCCTCACAGCAGTGAGAAACCAAATAGGCTGTTTGTCACTACCAGGACATGCCACACAGTTAAGGCACATGTCCTACCTTTTACCTACACCGCACCCTGCCCATAGGGCTAGCTAGGGCCTAACTTAGGGGTGGCTGATATGTAGTAAAAGGGGAGTCACAGACGTGGCAACCGTTTTATGTGCCACACCACAGCGGCAGTAAACTGCGCGTGCAGGCCCTGCAGTGGCAGAGGCCTGAGACAGGTTTGAAAGGCTACTTTGGTGGGTGACACAAGCAGCGCTGCAAGCCCAACAGTAGCATTTATTTTACTGGCCCTGGGTATATGAGATACCACTGTACAAGGGTCTGATAGGTAAAATAAATATGCCAAACAGGTGTAGACCAATCTTACCAAGTTTACCAAGAGAGAACATACACTTTAGCAATGAACAGCAGTGATAAAGTTCCCAGAGTCCTAAAACCACCAACCACAGGTCAGAAAAATAAAAGAGGAAGGCAAAAAGTTCTGGGATGACCCTGCAAAAAGGGCCAAGTCCAACAGATAGTGCTTGAAATTGTGCTTTTAGTTGCTGAATATTTGGAATCACAAAAGTACCTCCCTTTCCCTTCACTACTGGAGTTCTTGCTGCAGCAGTGAAAATCAAAGAGCTGTTCTAAGGATTTTCATTTCACCTGCTAAAATCGAATAACTTTCTCCTAATTCCTCTTCCCCTGCCTTGTCCCTCATCTCCTCCTCATATGTGTACAGTTCGCCAGCTAGACAGGGAGCTGTGACCCTGCTGAGTAAGGAGATGGGCTGGGGCATGATACAGGAGATGAACAGAGACATAGGAGAACAGGATAGCGAGAGAAATGAAGTGGAGGATGAAGAGGGTAGATAAAGAGAGGTAGAGGAGAGGTTTTAGAGTGTGATAGAGAGGTATAAAAAATAGGTTGAGATAGTTGAGGTCGAGGGGTGAGTTGAAATGGAGGGGGTCAAGAGAGAATGGGACATAGTTATTGAAAAGTAACACAGTGCAGAAAGTCACCTTCCTGCGCTGCTCTGTGTTACAGGGAAAGGACAGGAATGTGTTGTATTTGTCACAATACGGCGCATTCCAGCTTTTTTCCGGCACTGGCACACAATTGGCTACTCAGCATCAAAGCAGGCACCCTTGCACCATGGTGCAAGGGTGCCTGCATTGCATGCAGGATTGATTTTGTGCAGGAAGGAGCACCTTCCTGCACAAAAACTATGCCCTGAGGCATTTTCCTCGATCTGTGGGCTGCAGAATGCAGCACACAAAGAAAGAGGAAGTAACTAATAGAAATATAGATATTACTCCTCCTTACACCTTCACTGAGAAGGAACATTTAGGCACATTCCCAGGTCTACCGGTTATGTTAAATCTCTGAAAGCCTCAAAATCAATGGCTGTTGTGTGGAAACACCCACACAAAGCCCATGGAGCCCCTCCCTGGGGCAGATTAAAGCAATGCAGCGACTTGTGCTGTGTTGCGTTACTCTGGATTTATCAAACCACTTAGGGCCATGCAAAGTTGCCTTGCATAGCTTGATAAATTGCATTTTGGGGTTGCGTCGCGCATGTACCACATTGCATAACATAAATATGGCCTTATATGTTTGTGTAAAAGGAGAGAGAGAAATAGAGAGGAGGTGATGACTGAATAAAATGGGTAGAAGTAGAGAAATAGAGGTGGCAAGAAATGAGTAAGATATTTAGAGAAGTGAAGCCAAGGGATCGAAGGTAGAATGGAAGAAATGGGAGGTGGAGAGTTAAGGGATTGAATTAATGATGGGGTAAATTGAGAGGTTAGACATTGAGAAAGAATGTGGTGGGTAAAAAGATGTGAGAAAGTGAAGAAGTAAGGGAGCGAGATAAATGAGATACTGAGGGGAGGGAAGGTAGAGAAAGGACTAAGAAAGAGGTAGAGCAAGGTAAGGTAGGCTGTGTGAGAAGTAATGTAGATGGAGGCAAAATAAAAGGAGGATAAATGGAAAAGGAGCAGTGAGATACAGAGAGAGGGATAAGGTAGAGAAAATTGAGGCAGTGGGAGGGAATCAAGAGTGATAGATGCAGAAGGGGGTACAGTAAGTGATATAGCGGGGGCAAGGTCAGCAGAAAGAGGTAGAGGAAGATGAAGCTGAGGTAGATAAATGTGCATATTGAGAGAGAGGTAAGGTGTAAAAAGGTACGGTACAGAGAGTTGAGATAGAGAGAATGAAGTTATATAGAGAAGTAGGGATAGAGAGAGGATGTAAGCAGGATGTTTAAGGTAGAAGATGTGAGGTGATGTAAGGAAAGGGGAATCACCCAGAAAGATTATTTCTCAATTTAATTGCCACCAATTGCCTGAAAGTGTGAGGGGTAAGGTTGTGCAGGCCAGACTAGGCATGCACACTAAAGGGCAGATTTTCTTTAAATGGCCTGCTTCTGCTGTCATCCCTTAAGCTAGCGCACTTGAAAGGCTGACTAGCACCAGGCACAACCTTTGTACCATGCAGTTTGCAGTTTGAGTTTTCAGTAGGAAGGCAATACAGTTAGAAACTTGAAGGTGAGAAATGTTAGTCAGATAACAATCAGTAAGGTTTTCTTTGTTTACCTCTTTGAACATGAAATAGAATGGTCAGGATGGTGAGGATTTTTTCCAAGGAGTGTGAAGAACATTTAAAGGGTATTCCTTTCCGCTCCCCCATGAATTAGATTCCTCTATGTCCTAGATTTTGCCTAACAGCATAGCATTAAAATCATGAAACATGCAGTATTGGGAATGCCATTGGGAGGTAGTGGAATGTGTTTTTCTTAATTTCATTATTTATCTATTTGGGTGCCCCTCTTCAGTGCCAGCACAACATTTAGTTGGGGTGATGGTCAGCATTTATCTTAAGGTGCCACCAGAAGCAGGAAATCAACTGCCACAAAAGAATTTAAAAATGGCCTGTGTCTAGTGGAGGGGATCTCTAAAATGGCAAAATATACTTTTACCTTGACTTCTGAAAATGGTTGCAATGGAGGTGCTCCGTAGCACTATTAATCAGTAGCAACCGGCATGGCTTGCAGGTGGGGGGGTGGATATGGGGCTCACAGGGGGGGCCCACGTACATTGAGGCCGGGTCCCACGTCTCTGCTCCTGCTCTCCTGTCTCTGACTCCAGGACCAGGAAGCAGGCAGCCAGGCTCCCTCCCCTAAGCCAATCACAATGCAGCGTTGTGATTGGTCTGAGCGCTCAGCCAGGGGCTGGAGGGGTGGGCATGTTCTCCATGCAGGCTGTAATGCAGCCTGCATGGATAACAGGGAAGTGTGCATGACTGTTTTGGGCGGCCCGCGAAGGCCGACCAAACAGTCATTGCGCACTTAGGAGTGGGCAATCCTCCCCTAAAATGATAATAACTCTAAGGTATTATCATTTCATGTTTCTACTTGGCACTGCTTAAAAGCCATAGCAGAGGAGCCGCCACTGCTATTAATGTTAAAAGGAATAATCTGGAATTAGGTACTATAACTACATGACGTGTAATATTCCTTTATTAAAAGCAAATCGTAGCTGAAGCTATGATGAACATTCTAGTCCTTTGCCCATAAAGACGAGATACTGTATTTCAAAAGAGACCATGTTTTAATGCCAATGGGTATGATTTATAAACAGAGATTGTTAAAAGAGTTGGGTTCCAGAGCAGGGAATTTTCTATCCCTCAAACCACAAAGGGTTCTATAAAGTCACATCTCTTAAAGGATGTCATCAATGATGCTTCTTTATTGATTTGATTCGTGTTAAGGTAAATGAATAAGTCAAGGTATTGAACTAACTGATATCTCAAATCAAATTCAAATTCAAATACTTTATTTCGGCCTATAAGGCCATAAAAGTAAGAAAACAGTAATATACAATAATATACAATAGATGCATCAATAGAATTAAAATACATTCTCCATTGCTCACATTGTCAAATTTATGTACATGTACTCTATTTACAGTTCTTATTAAATCTAGGTAAATACCACCTCTTTTTGAAAATATAAAAATTGCCCTGTTAACTTGTTCGCTTGTAAAGTGCCTGTGCAATGTTATAGCTAGAAAACACAATTTATTCTATGATAATGATAAATTCTTAGAAAGTGCATGTGCATTAGGTATAAAGTGGTTCAAATTGTTTCATTATACCACAGGACCATCGGCATGAATTGATTTATATCCAAACTATTAAAAGAATCTACTAAAATTTAGATATTCTTTAAAATCCCATGAGATGCCTGTAATAAAAACTATCAAAACTTAAAATCATTGAATTATTACTAAAAACTTGGAAACTAATACAGTACACATAGACTTAAAAGACTTCAATTTTTACACCGACACTTCTACTATTTCCTTTTAAGATTTTTGTTCAATCTTGACCATAATATACAGTTCATTATGAGTTTTGTCGTATTTGTTTCTGCCAGATTGTACATTATATCTAAGTAGATACTTTGAATTAACAGCCAGATTTATACAGTTATAGGTTTTGCCCTCCCTTTTTCCTTATAAAATTAATAGCCAGTAGAAATCGGCTGAGACTAAAGACTATTAAGCAGGAGTTGTCAGTTTTTAGTATTCTCAGCATAACATTCATTCTCCTGACACTAAGGCACCTGGCTAATGGTTTTATCCATTTCCTTCTAGCTAGTTTGTATGCTGGGCAGAAAAACAAAACGTGTGCAATATCTTCATCAACCCCCATTTGACATAAGGCACAACGAGGGTCCCCCTCCTTGTTTTGTAGCCTTGACCATTTTGCAACAAAGCTGTTTAGTTGTAAAATTCCATATCTAAATTTCAAATATAAGCACTTTGCCAGTAGCGGTTCTATCTCATCTAAAAATGGCTCAAAATGAGGTGTCGTTTTAAACTCAAGGAATTGTGTAGTTAAACTTCCATGTGAACCATTTTGAGTTACCTTGTGTTTCACAAATTCCCAAAATAACAATTTAATTTCGCTTTTTGACTCAGGAGTCAGCAGACTTGGGTTCGACCAATATCTGCTAAGTCCTAGATCCAAAAGCCACTTTCTAATATGGATCAACCAGGGGAACGTGGTTTGAGTGTCGAGTGCCAGGAGTTCGATCAATGATTCTCTGTACACAATTAGCTCCGGTGTTATCCAGGTTCTGATCCAGAGCGACAGAGTTCTCCAAATTGCCAAATACTCCAAGCGTTTAATACCCAAGTCATAGGTCAGGGGAATCAATGGAGTACGTTGAGGAAGGGCAACAAACATTCTCAGAATTTTGTTTTCTGCTATTGTTAAGGGTTTAAGGGTTCCACTTCCCCAAATCTCCGCACCGTATAGGGCAGCAGATTGGGCTCTGGCCTTGTATACTTCCAGGGCTGGAGTAATAGCTTTGGAGGATGTTGCAGATTGTTTTTTTACAATAGGGATGGAGTTCTGTGTTAAAATAGACTTCGACTTCTCTATTTGTGGCGGCCAAGAAAGTTTTGAGTCTAAGGTGACCCCCAAGTATACGAAATTAGATACTCGTTCTAGTTCTGTACCATTCAGGTATATTTTATTCTTAAAACTTCTATGTGGCCTTATTGTCATGTATTTCGTTTTTGTTGGGTTCACCTCAAGACCTTTTGCTTTACAGTAATCATTTAAGCAGTAAAGCAAATTCTGCAAGCCGTTAGGTGTTTGGGACAATAAGATAGTGTCATCCGCAAATGTTAGGGCACAGATGTGATTGCCTCCCAATTTAGGGGAATCATGTACACAGTTTTGCAGGTGGTCAACCAGGTCATTTACATACAAGAGGAATAGAGTCGGCGCCAGGACACAGCCCTGGCGCACTCCCCTCTTGACAGGAATCTCATCAGTTAGCTCACCTCCCTTGCCCCATCGCACTTTTGCGTAGTTGTCTTGGTGTAGTCTGATAATTTGGATTAAAATCTCATCAGGAACACCCTGTTGGTGTAAGGATTCCCACAACTGTGCCCTGGGGATGGAATCGAATGCCGTCTTTAGGTCAATAAAGGCGACATATAGGTGGCTAGATCTTAATCTAGTGTATTTCCAACATATAATCATCAGTCTAAATAACTGGTCTAATGTGCTTGTTTTTTGCCTAAATCCTGCCTGGCATGATGATAGTACATTTTCTTCTGTCATCCAATCAGTGAGCCTAGTTAAAATCTGTTTTGCATAAACCTTTTGTAGAACATCTATCAGGCTTATAGGCCTATAATGTGCAGGGTCTTCCCTGCTGCCCTTTTATAAATGGGGACTATCTCGGCTCCCTTCCAGGAAGCTGGCACCGCCTGTCCCCTAGCTATTGCGTTTGTTAATTCATTTATGTACGGTACCCATACTTCCTGACTGTGTTTAAAAAGGTCTCCCGGAATTCTATCGGGACCTGGTGCCTTTGATGGTTTGATAGCTGCTACAGCAAGGGCGGTCTCCTCCATACTAAACTGTAGTGGTGTTGTTTGGTTTAAAAACAGGGACCCCCAAGGATTAGATGGAGAGTATCTAGCCAGTTCTGAGTCATCAGTGGTATCATAAAGGTTTGTAAAATGTCTTTGCCAGGTGGTAGGATCTAAGTAATAGTCAGAAACCGTCGTATCATATCTGCTTCCATGAGTCATCAGTTTCCAAAACATGGTTTGGTCCCTATATTTTGCCGCAGTTATAAGCTCTTCCCAGATACTGTCTTCCCAGTTTCTTTGGGCTATCTTTTGCATTTTCTTATATTTAGCTCTTTCTACTCTAATCTCAATTCGGTTTTTGTTTATGAGGGCACTAATAAGCCTAGTTTTGGCCAGTCTACATTCCTTGTCATACCAAGGATTAGGTGGCTGTGCCCCTGCCTTTACAGTTCTCTTTTTTGTTTGGGGCTTAGTTAGGTTCATTTGTATTTCCTTTACCAGTTTTTTATGGATGTCCGTTATCTTAACAATTTCATGATCTTTTTCCAGGTAGGAACCTACCAAAGCACTAAAAATGTTGTAAATACTAGTTAGGGGTTCGACTTGGTCTAAGATAGTGGGCCATCTAACTGACCTTCGGTTATTTGTTACCAGGGGCTGCCTTAATTCTAGTCCTGGGTCAAGTTCCAGAGTTTCATGGAATGGGAAGTATTTTCCATCTAAATCCAAGCATAGCGGGAGATGGTCGCTCTCCAATCTGTTGCCGACCTTAAAATCCAAGGCATGTGCCCAGTGTGGTGTACTAATAAGTATGTAATCTATTCTTGACCCAGTGTTTCCTCTTACAAAAGTGTTTGCGCAAGCAAGATCTGAGGGGAACCGACCATTGCATGCTCTAAACCCTTTTTCGATGGTGAAGTGAAACATTTGAATGGCAGAGGTGGTACACCTCGCTGTATTTTTTGTCTGGAGAAGGGGGATGCCTCTGAGTTGATCTTCCTCTTCAGACACTACTTCGAGTCCCACCATTGGTTTGTAACAGCAGTTAAAGTCGCCCCCAATGATGGTAACATCTTTGTGATCTATAGATCCCAGAACCTCCTTGAAGTGTTCTAACAATGGTGCTTCTTTTGAGCACCCCTGGGTCTCAGATAGATATTAAAAAGGTACAGCTGTGTTGCATTAGAAAATCTAAATTTCAGGCCCAAGATGTGTAATGAGTCTGTAACTACAGTTTCTATGATAACATTTAGGTTGATTTTTACCCATATTATCAGTCCCCCCAGATGCCCTCCCTTTTTTCGATTGTACTGCTTCTATGCTGAAGGTTCTGTACCCTAGTTTATGCTGCGGTTCTATGGCCCATGTCTCCTGGAAGAGACAGAGGTCGAATCCCTCTATATAATTCTGCCAGTCCGGTTCCTTAATTTTTTGCTTTAGCCCTGCTACGTTCCAAGAAATTATTTTTAGCCATTTTGGGATCGAGTGTGAGTGTATGGTTGGGGTTCCATCTAGTCAGAGACAAGTATTTCCCTCCTCAGTTGAGAATGTATTATCTTCTCTGTCTGGGTGTGTTAGATGGAATGTGACATCAGAGCTTTGTTGGGGACTAAAGGAAAGATTATGGTTTGCACAGTTCGTGTCCAGTTCAAGATGATCTCCCTTTGTCGTCCTCTTCCCCCTATATTCCCTTGCCAGTCAATCAACAAGATCTAGATTCGATGTCTCCTGGGTTGCTTGGTGTGAGTTGGCACTATCAAATAGCTCAGGAGTATTATGGTTAATACAAATCGATGGATCTACTGAGTCCAGATCCATTGACTCCTGGACTACCGGAAGTAAGCTGGGGTTAGTGGTTGGTTCGGGAGTGTTCTGCTCATTACTAACCGATGGATCTACAGAAATTACGGTCATGTCCTTCTGGATTACTCGTTGTGCATTGGTACTAGTAGCTGACTCTGAAATATTTTGCCTAATACTAATCGATGAAGCAAAAAGAGTATGTGACCGAATATTCATATGAATTAAGCTTTCTGCTATGGACCTTGAGTGGAACGTTAACATTATGTCGTCCATGCTCCCACCATGCTGTTGTAGCCTTTCAGCTCTTGCAATGTCAGATTTTATTACAGAGAGGCATTGACGTTTGTGTCTGATCCAGTGGATCGCTTTATTTTTTAGGGAATCCTCATCTTCTTTAGCTCCCTGGTTTAGTCTTGGAACATTTATCAAAAAGATGTTATGCCTATTGGGTTTGTGTGTAGACCTTGTTTGGTTTGATAGGTGGGGATTCTGTATAGGGCTTCTACCTCCCTCTTCCTGGGCAGTGATGGATTTTAACTCTATGTCGTCTCTGCTAGGTGGTTTTAACCTGTGTCTATTTTGGGGCACCTGGAGAGGTGTCACGCACCTCTCATTGTTCATGGAATTACATGGAAAAGTTAATTCATTCTGCTGTGATCTGTGTACATTTGGTTTAGGTAAATGAGGGAGTGACCTGATTGGAAGTCTATTTTGATCTATTGGATCCTTTGTTTTCTTTTTAGTAAGTTCACCAGGTAGGTGAGTCGATCGCTTGCATGCTCTATTTGTCAGATCGATTTTATCACCAGAGTTCGCAAGGGAGTTTGACATGTTACCATTTTCTTTATAAGCTAGAGGCAGGGTTTTTATCAAGTCTGATAACATTCTCTTAAGCCCTTCTGTCTCCTTTCGTGTAAAGTCCAACTTTTGGCAGAGATCCCCCATTGCTTCTTTAGTAACCTCCATGTCTGTTTGGGTCCCTACTTCTCTTGACCCTATTGTAACCTGCAATGTGCTCTCACTCTCCTCTGATTGAACTTCGATATGATCTTCCCGATCATCCGCTAATATTGCATATCTGTTCGAGCACTCCAAGTTTATGGAGTCCCTAGTTGATATGTTCGGCTCAACCGGGCTAGTAGAGGCTTGTGTAGGGGAGTCTTTTTGGGAGGAATCACCTTGTATGATTAAGGGAGTCTCCGGTATACAATGCACGGTTACTATAGGACTTTTCTGCTTCGGGATTAGTTTAATTGAGGTTGCTTTGCTTTGCTTACTGAAATATGTTGAGATTTTCTTACAATCATTTCGTACCGCTTTGTCCCCCTTGGCTAACATAGTTTCAACTTCCTCAATCAGCTCATCTATAGCTGCTAAAGTACAGTTATCAGCTGCAGAGGTTGATGTTTTACTAATTTTAGCCATCTTCTTCCTCCCTGTAACAGGATCAATTGCCTTCCTTTTTCCCATTATCCTGTCCGCAAGCCGCTCAAACTTGCCGACAGAGATTTTTTAGGGCTGATAGTAGGAATCTATCACACTTTTACAATATCCACAAGACAGAGGCGACAGTTATGGTAGGGGCAAAGTAAACTAACTGTTCAACTGGTTTATGTTGATTTATATATTATTCACAGACTACCTTCCTAGCCTGCAATTTACACTACAAAGCAAGGTGTTCAATAAATTATACCAATCAAGATACTCATAGACATACGATCTCCATAGATCTTCGGGAACAGGTAGAGTCAATGTTCAACCCACTTAAAAGAGTTATTTTTGAAATCGTTCAATTAGGGTGCGGCCTGGGCCCGGGCATAAGAATTTACAATTATAGTTCAGAATAAGGCCACTGCGTTGATAGGAGGAAAGATTGCCGTGCAGTTCACTAAGTTCCTTTAATGTCAAGTGAATAAATGTAACTCTTACCCTGTAATGGCGTGGAGTGGTAAACAGTACAGGGCTCTATGCTGCTGCCAAGGGGGGTGGCCCTGCCCTGCCCTGCCTGCAGCTGACGGGCGCAAACGGGCCCGAGCTTGGCTGCTTGGCTTGCGCTGCGGGAGCACAGTGGATGATTTAAGCGCCGCCGGGCGTGTCCTGATGTCCTGGTGTCCGGTGCGCAGTGCGTGCCTCTGGGGCATCTGGATGCTGTAGTCCGCTTCACTCGCGGCACTTGCGGCTCCCCGGTATGGAAGGAGTCCAGTTCCCAGGGCTGAGGGCACAGATGGAGAGCCCTCAGCTGTGAGCT
This sequence comes from Calotriton arnoldi, assembly GCA_963921515.1. Lineage (NCBI taxonomy): Eukaryota > Metazoa > Chordata > Amphibia > Caudata > Salamandridae > Calotriton > Calotriton arnoldi. Next base: position 1,743,168 of record CAWUFW010001478.1, on the reverse strand, counting down.
CAAGTTGCCACTGGTGCTCTGGTGCTCACTGCCTACTAGCCTGTTCACCGCTCGTTGTAGGTGTCACCCTCGGGACACTGCACTCGCCGTCCGGTCCCCCCGCCTTCCTCGGGGACTCTAAACTTTCTACCGAGCAGTCCGCTCCCCTCAGGGCGCTGCGTGCGCCGTCCGGTTAAATAATCAACGGTGCTCCTTTTATCAACCTCCGAAAGCTGAGAGGGTGAGTCTGCTGTAGAGTGAGGTATATAGCGCCTTAAACCTCTGAGCTATGGTCGATGGGCTCTGTAAACACTGCCGCGAGCAGTGACTTGCCCTTTAAATCCTGGCAGGGCGCTCCGGCCGCCCGCTTAGATTGGCGCCTCCGAGAGCCCCCCGCCGGCTGCCTGATGCCGTGGGCCACCGACCGTGCGTCCACCGGGCTTACTTGCTGTTGGGTTATTCAAAACCTTATTGACTCTTTTTACTCCGCTTTTCCCAGCACTGCCTGAATCTTACTCAGTGCTTCCGGCGTTCTCTTCTCCATATCGCGAGGCAGCCCCCACTCTGTCCGCCTCATTTAAAACACTATGACATTCTCTTGACTGAAAGGAATTGGCCATCTGAGTTTGTTCGGAAAGTCCCACAAGGGAAAGATATAATTATATCCTCTTTCTCCATCCTCATTCCTGAAGCATGGCCGCCCTCCAGACCCCTCCGCGCCGCTGCCGCTCTGTGGTAGTCACTGGCTCTAGCTGATATCTATAATGTACATTTGCATGAATCCCTGAAAGCACGTTTTTATTTGCTTGCTATTAAAAAAGGGTTAAATGATGAAGCTTTGTCACAAAGGATGGGTGAAGAAAAACTGGAAACCTATGACGACCCTGAAAGGCCTTAACAAATTCTCACGTCTGGGAGGAGACAAGGAGAGATATTGAAGCCTCCCAGGTGAGGGAAACATGGTGGGTCAAATTCTCCTTAAAGTTCCCATTATCTAGAGTGGTATGTCAGATGTGTGCCCTCCACCACCAGCACACAATGATGAAGCAGGTGGACCTCTTGCTTTAAACCATCCTAATGCTCATAGCTCTGGGCTCTCTGTCATTGGTACACAAGCTTGCAGGGAAGCCAATCTCCAGACAGGCCCGTAAGTGTTTTTAAGGATGATAGATGAAATAGAAAAACACTGATAAAGCACCTCTGTTGCTGTTTCAGTCCAAACACAAGGAGATGTTGGACAGAGTGCTAAAACTTTTCAGACACTCACCCCCAGTCACTATTAATCTGGGTTAAATCCATCATCGTTCTTTAGCTCACTTTGCCACCCCAGTTCACACCAAGCCATATGCAAATCAGTCTTGACCCTGTTCCTCATGGGAACAGTCCAGCCGAACTGCCAAGCCAGGTCTTCCCTAGACCGGAAACAAGCATCCTGGGACTGGTTTCGGGGGAGCTCCCCTCATCAGCCAGGCTAGCTTGAATCCAGTGGCAAAGTGAGCAAGGGACCCACTTATGGGCATACCCTGCCAACTTAGGGTGAACAAAGCAAACACAAGGAGATGATGGACGGAGCACTGAAACTTTTCAGACACTTACCCCCAGTCACTATTAGATCTGGGTTGAATCCATCATCGTTCTTTAGCTCACTTCGTCATCCCAGTTCAGACCAAGCCACATGCAAATCAATCCAGTCCGAATTGCAAAGCCAGGTCTTCCTGGACCGGAAACAAGCATCCTGGGACTGGTTTCGGGGAAACACCCCTCATCAGCCAGGCTCTCTTTGTGTTTGTCTCAGTCCATGACTTAAAGTTAGAGATCCAAATTATTCATCGACCATAAATTTAACGCATTTTAATTTTCATGTCTCGTTAGAACAGATCGTCCACATGCTATGGCACTAAGAAGTGGTGTTTATTTTGGTCAGGCTATGTCAACATACTGCTGCATCTCTTAAGCTTTCAACTACATAGACTGAATTCCATACAAGCTTTATTGAACCCCACTGTTCTATGTCCACTCACTTAAAGAACCTACAGTGGCTCCCGGTATAACAATGCCTCACCTTTAAGGCCTTATGTATCTGTCACAGAACTTTCTACAAACATTGCTCCATATTCATGCAATCCAGGATTCACCCCTATGATCCTCGGATGATCTACTTTCATTGTCTTCCCACACCACTGCATGAGACCGCTGGCGCCAGGCAGCCACAAGGGCAGCAGCACCTGGAGACAGCGGAACTATACCATATCTTTGTAAATATGGTTCTGCTCGCTCCCTTTCATGCAACGCAGTACGGCAACTTCCTTTGCTGCTATGTATTGTGTTGAATGTTAGTAACTATTCCCTTGGTCCTCTGGTGGTCCCACTCAATGTATAATTCTGATAGGGCCTGTTGGACAGCCATCAGCCCCATCAAAGTAAAATGGGACTTGGAACCAAACTCCTTAGATGTGCAACTTCTAAAACTATTTAATGGAGGTCGTTTATGGAAATTTAAAAATCTATTTTGCCAAAGAGTAAAATGAATCAATGAAAAATAAGGTACATTTAGTGGTTGATTACGTATCACTATTGACAATGTCTTTCAATATATTCTGTTGTAAGACGTGAAACAGAAAAGGCCTCTTCTACGAGGGAAACGTAAATGGACAGACTTTGAAACAAAACATTGACACAAAAAATTCAAACATTGTTATATGCTCCGTCCTTCATTTCAGGGCATGGTTCTAGAATGTTCAACATTTCGCCCATCTCCGTCACCATCATGATAGGGGATTCCTTTGCACAGATTGAGATGTGAGTGTCAATAATGAACGCAAACATGTCTCTGTTGCCCTTTCTCACTCCTAATGACTGCAACAATTAATTATTCTAGAGTGATACTTCTCTTGGGCTCTCTGCACAAAAGTGATTGCTGCAGAAATGATTCCTTGTGAATGCTAAAAAGCCTGCTATTCATTGCCTGAGTGGCTCAGATTGTGCGGCTACTCTAAAATTCTCAAATTACGCCTTGAACAAAAAATAGGTCTCGTCTGTCTGAAAGCAGTGTTGTCATTTTAGTACATACGCTATGTTTAGTAAGGACTGACAAAAATAAGGTGGTAGTGTCAAAACAGATGTGCTTCATCAGTTGTTTTTACCAATATTTTTTAGCAGGCAGCTGAGTAGGCCTTTGCTTAGATAACGCCCTGGGCGAAACAAAATTTGGCGACCACCTCCATCATATCTTTAATGGTCAGTGTGTGCGAAAAATGGGTGGTGTGGGGGAGGGGGAATGTGAGGTGGGAAAAGAGAAAGGAGAAAAGCAGACAATAGAGCAGTATTTATAACCCTTTTCTTAGAGGCAGGTTGGCGGGAGGCTGACTACTGCAGGCTGCTCCTGTGTCCCTCTGTAGGTTGCCAACTGCAGCAACAAGGGGGTGATGGAATGCTCTAATTAATCTCAGCCATTGGCATTCACTCTGGGCCTGTCCTGCCAGTTTGGCTAGACCGTTCCTAATGGAGCATGGTCAAAACTGTTCAGCATATGGCTGGGTCCCAAATGAGGTGACATGGTGTGCAAAATAATGATAGACTAGGATGTGGCCCTCATATTTGCGAGTGGCTGACATTGTTTTAAGCATTCCCTCCATCTCCTTTTTTGTATGCTTTAGTGTGATGCCCTAAGTGTGACGGTTATGCCCAAACATGGGTCCCATACTCACTGTGCCACTGAAACCAAGCTGCACCTGACTGATGATCCCCAATCAGGATGAAATCTGTCCTGGGTTGCTTGTGTTCCGGGTCATGGAGGACCTGGCAGTTCAGGCTGGACTGTTCCTGCTGGAGCACGTTCAAGTCTGATTTGCATAAAGCTGAGTCCAAACTGAGGTGGCATGGGGCCAGACGTACAAAGCATTTTACTGAGTGGTAAAATGCTTTTTGGCATGTACCAACCCTATTTTGTGAGTAGGTGACCTATTACCGACACGCAAAATAGGGTTTGTGAGCCGCTATTAGGAAGGGGCGTGTTAAGGGTGTCCCTTCCTAATAGCGAGTCGCACTGGTATGTAGGAATGTTTTGCAGCCAGGAATGCGGTCGCAAAACATTTGCAGTTACCACGAACTTAAAGTTGGTGGTAACCCATTCGCAAATGGGAAGGGGTCCCCTAGGGACCCCTTCCCCTTTGTGAATGTGGGCGCCAGCATTTTTTAAGAGCAGGCAGTAGTCCCACGGACCACTGTCTACTCTTAAAAAATGAAAAGGTAGTTTTCATTTTTATTTTTGAAATGCATCCCGTTTTCCGTTAAGGAAAACAGGCTGCATCATAAAGAAAATTTTTTTATTTCAAAAGCAATCACAGACATGGTGGTCTGCTGAATCCAGCAGGCCACCATCCCTGTGAGTGGAGGCCATTCCCAATGGCTTGCAAAGTGAGACTTGCCTCATGAATATTAATGAGGTAGGTTTATTTGCAACCCACTGGGAATTTGCACATGGGTGTTTGCGACTTCCCTATTGTGAATCGCAAAAATTCACAATTAGGAAATCACAAACTGACTTTTTTGTACATCTGGCCCATGAAGCCCAAAACAACAATGGACTGGGAAGTGCGAAGAATAATTTCCAGTGGCTGAAACTAATTCAAGCATTTCATCCATTATTTGTTTCTCTGAAAGTTGTCTCCCTGGGGTAGGCCCAGCTTCCTGATGCTAAAGCTGGGCACTGGAAAATAGAAGGAGAGATCACAGGGCTACATTTTACATAAACTTGTCCAAGGCATGAAACACTGTTTTCATTAGATTCTGCAACCAGATCAGTTTTTTTTTAAATACAGGCTTGATACAAGACCTAATCTTTTACATAAAAACCAACTACCATAGGAGACACAGAGCCTACTATAAAGCATGCCACCCCCAGGACAGGGAGAGGAGGTCTGATCTTTAAACTTCTGTATCGATGGTTGATTTTATAACCTACCAACTTACTTACTGCTTTCTCAGTTTTTGATGTTAACATCGTACACAGGTAGGATCAGCTTCACAGCTTTTGTCAGTGATCTGTCATTAAACCATGTTTCATAATGTACGAGGTTCTTTAGTTGATGTTTGGTCATTAGGTAGTCTGTGTTTGGTTTAATCCTGTGCAAAATTGAGAAATTTAATTTTGTGAGTTTTCTTTAAATTGCACAAAATGAAATTTCATAGGACCCTACGTGGAAATTGAACACAAGGGCCTCTCTCATGTTCATACATCAAGTAAAATAGAAGCAAATTGACAGATTTTAGGTGAAAATGTCTCCCACACACATATTCTGCAACCAGTCTCTCACTGTAAAAATTGTGCAAACGTTTGTAGGAACAATACTCACAAATTTTGAGAACTTTGTTCCTGTTTGAGTGCTGTTAAAGCATTGGTTACACCTAATGGGCTATTAGGAATTAGGTACTTATATTGACCATGAGGACTACTGTAGCTGACATTGTTTTGCTAAGTTAATGTTGTCTTTCAAGAGGGTGTGAAAAATGACTGGCAGATACTTAGATCTGATGTGAGTTTTTCCATCCTTGAAGAGACATCATCTTCTTCTGGTCTTATCTTCATGGCACGCTGTTTTGATGGGTGTTTGCAGGGTCCAGTGGTGGGTGATGGCATGCATGAGTCTTTCTGCATTCCTAATTATGATGAAACCGTGGTGAGTCTTTCACCAATAGAGAGGCGGAGATTCTGCTTTATTTTATGGGAGATGTTTTATATTCCATTGTTTAATTTTTGAGTTCATCCACACCAGATGTTTTTGGTTTGTATGCGCATGAATTCAGTGATGGCATGTCAATTTATGGATTTGTTATTAACTGCACTCTCCAATTTAAGACATTGGAAATGTTGTTTTCCCTAGCTGATGTGGATTCTAGTGGAATGAGGGATGTGGGCAAAATGACAACATCAAATGGAAATCCAGAAAGTATAGCATTGGGATTCACTTAAATGCCTAAACTGTCTCAATTGTCATCTCTTGGCTCTGTTACTGAATACAATTCTTACCTGGAATGAGCAAGTCTACATTTTATTGGGCTTGGACTTCCTAAATGTTATTTCTTCTTGTAGGATCCTATGTCACTTGCTTCTTAAAATCAATTGCATTGGTATCAACACAAATATACATTTTTCTGACAACCTATGGCAACTTTTCAGGAGAGACTTTCTTTTTATGTGGTAGACTGTATCTCTCCCTAAATTGGTGATGTTTGACCATTCATATTAGCTTAGCCATCTAGCAGAACTATGTTTTTAAATTGTGTATTCCCGCTGTAAAACGAATCAACTGGCCTAATGTAACCACATGGCATTATTACAGAGATTGTAAAGTTTAAATGTGAATAAAAAATATTATATTTTTTGTGTTGCTCAAGAGCATGAGTGCAGAATAACTCTGATATCTTTACATTTTCACATTACCTTGAGATAGTGTTTGCATTTTTATTTTAAGTTTGAAAGTAAATGCAAACTCAGTTTTTATGTGTGGAATACAGTTTTGGAAGTGGAATGCAGTCTGTGCACCATTTACCCAAGCCTCTACTGCTCGGCCTCACTCTAGCAATGTCCCTGAAGGCTGGTTCACCGGAAAGCCTGGAAGACTTGCTATAGCAAAGATCTGGCTTTGAGACCATATAAATAATTAAACTACATAATTTATAGTCAGTCAATGCTCTTTATTTCGCTATAGTTTCATAGCATATAAAGTGCAGAAATATATGTTATAGTACAAATGTTAAAAACTTAACACAAGTAAATTCCTTTATAAATAAAACAGAGCGCAATAAATAATTTCTTTAAAACGTTCCATCATAATAAAAATTTCCGGTGCATAATATTATATCATAAAAATCATGTAAACAATGACTCATTAACTAGCAGCCTCTATAATCATGCGTCATAGAGTAGGTGTGCTCTCCTAGTCTTTGTAGCCGCCCAAAGGAATGCCGCCAGAGAATAACATACTAAGGGGACCCCTTAGAATGTTACATAATTTATAATATTTCAAGTACAATGTCGCAAAATCTTATTAGGCACATCAGCAAGAAAACGTCATCCAAATCCAAAGTATTAACATAGTTGAAAATAACATTTACATTAGTGATGATAAAATAGCAAAAACTAAACTTAGTTATGATACCTTATAACAATGACATACTAAATGTTCAACTTTTTCAATGTATTATTTACATAATCTGCAAATACAATTTTGAAGGGGTACTCCCTGCCATGCACCTTTAACTTCCCAAGCTGAAAGATGATTAAACTAAATTTCTATACTTTTTAAGGTCCTGTGGCATTTTAATAATGCATATTGTCTCAAATTATGGTTGTCATGATATGGGCACAGGTAACCATTGTATATAGTGTTCTTGCCTAATGCCTCTATGTCAGCCTTATTTAGAACTTCAATATTGTGATCATGGGATAGCCCTTAGAAGTGCCATACATTATTAGATTAATTGCAGAATAAGGTGTGGAAGACATGTACTTCTAGTCAATAGTCACTAACGCTTTGATAAGCACAGGAAGGACCATCCTTAATATATATATAATGAACTAAGTTAATGGTTTCTGCTGATTAAGAAGTTCCATGACAGCCCAGCTAGAGGACAACCCCATTTTCAAGTTGCTAAGCCATCAGATGGGCGGCTGAATTGTCCTTTTTAGATGCAATTTAGTGATATTCCACTATGTTCCATAGCAACACATACCATAGGCACCACAGGCCGCATTAGTCTACTTATCTACTCTTCTGTCTCACTCTGAGATGGCGCAGTCACTTCCACCAGGATTGATGCCAATTAATCCACATCCCCCAGAGAAGGCTGAGAAGCCCTAGTTCCACCGATGTGCCGTACAGTGTGCCAAATGGGTCTTGAATGTCTCCGTATTCTTTAAAATTTCAAAAATCAAGCCATGACTGTTCAACATTCTGTCGCTAACCACCAATTAGTGATGTCATGTGGTTGGTCCAATAGAAACATCATATCTGCTGTAGCCGTTGAGTTCCCATAGTGTTAACTAGGAAAATATGTTACATGTTTGACAGTCCTTTGTGCAAGTATGTAATAGGGGCTAATGGAGTGACTGATTGCATTCACTCACAGCTGAGGTTTAATTGTTCTTACTTCCAACACTATGTTCGAATTGTGAATTTAATGACAGTGTGTAACTTCAGATCTGGTTTTTATGACAGTGATACAAAAGAGTTGGCAATGTCTTTCTCCCTGAACCCTTAAATACCAAATTCATTCATCTGGGAGTCAATACATATGAAATACCCATCTCATCTCAGATTACAACATCAGTAACACATGCTCACAAGCTAAATCTGCCTCTGAGCCATGTGTACCAATATCAGACTCAAAAACCTTCCAAGGTCATACAAATGTAAGAATTTGCTCCGTACAAAGGTCTATTAGATAACATAGTATCCTGCCAACATATGACAGTAACTGAACTTGTAGTGTTTGGAAATTTGATAGGAAAAAATATGTGAGCTTTATCAAGTTATGGCATACAGCCTTATTCCAAGTTGACGAAACAATATCTCTGGGGAAGGTACCGCCGTGGATAAACTAACAACTCATACCCTGTTGAAAGCAGGAGGAATTGAACCTGTGTGTAAAAAAATGTGTTTAATGGGAGAACACATGCATAAAAGGCCCACTAATTCCAGTTATTCCTCATTGCCAGGATCCACACTTGGCACGGAGAAAAATACTGGTTCAAAACGGTAATTCTAACCCCTGTAGTCACATGAATCCTATACTATGTAATTAGGAATCAGTCTTCCAGTCTAAATTTAACACAGTCAATGTTGGCAATGCCTTAGCAGTTGAGAAAACTAGTTCATAATCTCGGCACCAAAGGGGAAATCTGACCCGCATTATTTGTTATTATGAGAGACAAGATGTATTTCTTACAACTCAAAACCCCCAGTTTTTCAAAGCCGGCATATATTAAGGGTAAGCATTTAAGTAGAATACAGGCCACAAATTAGCTTAATACTTCAGGTACGTACCTCTGTCACCAGATGGAGATGGAAGCAGTTGATTGCATGTATGTCATATTTATGAAGGAGAGTGGAGAGAGTTCAAAAGTCAACAAACACAAACGTCAACAAAACTGTATGAGTCCATGATCTGGTTCAACTAGAAGTGTTGGAATACAAAACAGTGCCACCAGGACCTGGTCACACAGAATGGCTTCGAAGCAGGATAAAAGAATACGACAACAACTCATCTATGTACGTCCATTTTTTTTTCTATCGAAACCAAGTACATCCGGTGAAACGTAACATTCAATTCCAGGCCACCATTAAGCTTTTAAAACTCATCCCATGAAAGTCTGCAACATTTACTATTGGCAACCGGCTCTTAGTGGAATACAAGGACGGCCATTTTTATTTGCTCATAAACGGTGACAGCTCACATCACTCCGGACCAGTAAACTGTCTGACTGAGAAAGGCATAAGGCGCACAATCCTGTGCCCTTTGAATGGAAACAATAAAACGCATGTTTAATGATTATGGACTCTCTCTGCGCCTGGAGATAATTTGCATCCACCGACATTGTCATTCACGCCGACTCCGGAATCCAAGATAATGGCGGCGCAACAGATGGTAACTGCGCAAAAACAAACTCAACCCTCTTTCCTGCTCTAATCCCCATGCTTCCCTGTCTCTTCAATCTGGCCCCGCACAGCCTGAAAATGTCTGCCCGCGACTCTTGTTATGGCCTCACATTTTCAGAATTGCAAACAATTTTGCTTCCTATACCTTAAGGTATTCTCATACAATGACATCAGCACAATAATGAATCCCTAGCCTGATTTAATAGGCTTGTCTGAGCTGCTTCCCCGCATAGGTACAACAATATGTTTCACATCAACTGGCTTTTGCTGTCAGTATTGAGTTGGCATCTATGCAAATGTCATCTCCCTTCTGCAGGTAGCTAAGAATTTTCTAATCACTGAACTGCATATTTTAGAAAAGTTCTTTTCTGCAATTACACGTTTCATAAAGTTCATTTTTATTAATTTATATAATCAGTGGTGTTTCCAAGGAGTGGTTAATCTGTAAAATAAAGAAAAACATATATTGCTGAGACCGAACGTTTTCTAAGGATGCTGGCACCAGTGGGACTGCTGAATGCCAGAGTAGCCAAATACCAAAGCTCCTAATATCTATTGCTTCTCATGCCTCTTTTTTTACACCACTCTACACTTGCTGTCACTTTGTCTCTCTCTAGCAGGCTCTTTTTCATCCCTGCTTTCTCTGTTGGTCATTGTTTTCCTATGTTTATCTTCCTCTTCCTTTCTCCATGTCTCTTGTTCTGGGTAAAATTCTAATGATAAAAAATAATCACTGGTCCCAAAAAAAGTGTGCCGGTGTCCACAATCTGCAGCCATCAGCAGGAAGTAAGCACTGCTCTCAAAGGCATGAATTCAGAATCTGCAGACATTTACCCCTACAGACAGAAATTAGAAACATGGCAAAGCTAGAAATACAGGGTGTTTATTGTAGTATTGTAACACTCTCTTGGACTTGGCCCTTTCTGCAGGGTTATCCAGAAACGTTTTGCCTTCACTCCTCTATTTTTGTGCTGAATTTGTTTTTGTTGGCTCTAGGACTCAGTGCACTTTACCACTGCTAACCAGTGGTAAAGTGCTTGTGCTCACTCCTTAAAACATGGTAGAATTGGCCTATGCCCAATTGGCATACTTCATTTACGCGTAAGTCCCTAGTAAGGTGGCACTCTTAAATTTATTTTTTCCCTTTTGAAAGGCCTACCTCTACCATAGGTTAACATTGGAATTACCTTATTATATTTTTTTTAATGTAATTACCAAATGGGAATAGGTACCCAGTTCATGTTTGGTGTCTATGGAAATGCAATTTAAAATCCCAACTGACGGTGAAGTCAGATTTTAAATTGCAATTCTGAAAATGTCACTTATAGAAAGTTGGCATTTTCCCACCTTAGCCATTTAGTGCCAGTAGCCTGTTTCTGGTCACATGACTGTGTGTAGTTGACAGTTGGGCTTTGTGTATACCTGCTAGACAGCCACACACAATGGGGAGCTTCTGTGTGACCGGATGGGCCATCACTGGCAGGATGGGTGGGAGGAGCTTGGCCCAGTCCCACTTACACTTGAATAGGCTGTGTCCTGTCTCCACACAAAGGACTACATACCCCGTGCAGTTAGTCTAGAGCCAGGGCCAGGAAGGCAGGACATATGTGCATTTCAAAGACATGCCTCTAGAAGCGACTCTCTCCCTGCTCCTCGTGGCCCTCTGCAACGTGAACGGGACTCTTGGTATGAACTTGAGAAGGTAAACCTTCAGCAGGACTAATCTGGGACTGTATTTGACCTGTACTCTATCGCGCTTAACTTTTCAATTTGACCTGGTGCAGCGAGACCAGATACCTCAAGTTGGCACTTTGTGCTCTTCTGTGCTATAGTCACTTTATTCTTTAAAAAGGTATAACTCCTGTTCTATTGATTGGATTTTTGTTGTTTTGGTTTTGTTTTATTTATTAAATGGTCCTCTATTTGTCTAAATTGGTGAGGAATCCTTTTGTGTGGTGTTTTCACTATTTTACTGTTTGAAGTGTTCCACAAATACTTTACATATTTCCTCTAAATTAAGCCTGACTGCTCAGTGCCAAACTACCAGGGGGTGAAGCACAGGTTAATTTGGGGGTCGCGTGTGCACTACCTTGACAAGAATTGCGATTGCTGCTTGTCCAGGGATCGCAACCCAGTCAAGCAGTAATCCAATTTCTCACACACACTAAAGGTGTTATGCTACGTATTATGGTGCCTGGCCAACTACAGTCATCCAAATAATGCTGATATGGTTTCCACAGTGACCCAAGCTAAGCCAGATGTGTTAATACATTTTGGGGTCACAGACACTGTGATTTGCAAAACCACATGGTTTAAAACTGGTGTTTGGCCATGTATGAAACCACCTTGTGAGTCAGAAAAGTTTTTGTTATTCCCAAAGTGGTTTGCGAATCGTAATTAGGAGGGGTGTGAAATGGATAAATGTAATTCTGAATGGTATGTATTAATGGATGTTGTCTGCAGTTACTGTCACAAACCATTGAGAAGTTACCAATATTTTGAAGGAGTTATTATCTGATTTGCATAGAGGAACAACATCTCCTTTGGAAATTATGTCAGGAGGCCTCTGGAGGAGCAAATGGCAAACATTTTTTTTAAAGCAGCACCTGTGACTTTAAGGAGCAAGGGCTGCTTTCCTGTTTGAAAATATAAAATCAGGGATGGAGGTCTGCAATCCCATGTAAGCTACCATCCCTACATTGGTACTCACATTCAGAGGGTTGCAAACAGCAACCTGCCTAATAATTATTCATTAGGTAGGTTGTTCTATGACCTCCTGTGAATCAGAATTTTACAATGTGACCTATTAGTGCATATGTTTCATCACAAAATGACAGACAGGTCGCATAACGTCAGTATGTAATTTGCACCCACTATGTGCGAACTATCTTTTCATAACCTAGCCCCTATTTCACAGAGTTCATGAGTATTCCTGGAAATGTTTGCAAATCCACAAAAATCAGAAAATCACTCGAATAATATAAAAAAAACTATGAGGAGTTCATTTCTGAAAGTTTTCAAATATTTTGGGATTACGATTTTCAGTTTTTTTTTCATGTAATAAGGAATTAAGGGGCACATGCATCAAGATAAGGAATTGCGATTCCTTAATAGCGATTTTTAAGGAATCGCTATTTAGGAGTCGCAATTCCTTATGCATGTAGGAATCGCAAAAAAAATAGCGATTCCTACACATTCCCTAATAGTGAATCACAAATTGCGATTCGCTATTAGGGAATGCATTCCCATTCATTCCTATGGGCCTAGAGGCTCCACATGGCACTTTGAAAAATGCAATTTTGTGCATTTTTCTATGGATTTGCAAGTTACCATCAACTTGCAGTTGATGGTAATTTGCGAATCCTTAATGCAAAATCGCATTTTTCAAATGCTTCATGCATTGCATTTAGGGAATCACAAATTGCGATTCCCTAAATGCCTTCGCGATTACCTATTTTGCGAATGCATTTTGGTTTGATGCATCGGAAATGCCTTTTTACCGGCATCGACCCATTTGCAAGCGGTAAAAAGCTTGATGCATGTGCCCCCAAGAAACATTGTCCAAGGAACCATTCATCACTGAAAATACTTTTGATGGAACACAGTGATTAAGGCAAATAAATTAAAACAGATTCAGTGATGAAGGTCGAGGAAGTGGAGACATATGTAGTTGCTGCCAGATTCATTAACCTCAGTTAGTTCAAATAGAAATCTGATTTATGTGATAGGTGCTCATGTGAAACCCCTGCGTCACCGGCCTCCTATGGTCTATTTACACAGAAACACGCTGCGGGATGGTGAATTTGATGCTCTACTGAAATGAGGGCCTGATTTAGATCGTGGCGAGATTGAGTACTCTACTGAGCCAATGGTCTTCCACCTGCCATATTTAGATGAATACATGATACAGGCAAAACCGCAGCGGTGGCAGTCTCCTATGCTGGCGAAGGTCCCAGCTGGGTACCGTCAAGCTGATTTGGATGCTCCCGATGGGTTGGCGGTGCCCTGGCGGCGGAGTATTGACTGGGGTGACTGGGGTGGTAGGGAGACAGGTAAATAATATTTTTTTAACGTAAAGCATATATATGGTGTGTCTGTGTACATATGCGTTTGTAGGATATGTGTAGTGTGCATTATGGGTACATACTGCCTCGCATCCCACCAACATAGACACACCATGCAATATTTACCCGCATATACCATGGACACCTACCTTCTATTCCATCAAAGTGCGGTGCCGGTCCAATGTGGTCAAGGGGCAGCAGGACGGGGAGACCTGGACGAAGGAGAAGAAGACAAAACAGCATCCTCTACCCCGAAAAAAGATGAGTTTTCACAAACTTTTTGTCCCATTCCTCCAACTCGAAGTGAGTAGGAATCCCGTTTCAATTCCCTTAGAAACAGCCCACATCCAAATACAGACAGCGGTAATCCTGGCTGGACTCCTGCCGCCTGCAGCCCATCCCGCCCTCGGGGTGGGAAGCGAAGTCCTGATGGAGTTGGCGCGACTGCGGCAGTCTTCCCTCAAATTGAAATCCAGCATCGCAATTGGGCGGGCGGGAAGACTGCCAAAAAAGCCCACTGCTTTGCAGTCCTGCCAACATCTAACTCAGGCCCTACGGGCCTGATTTAGTTCTTGGCGGTCAAACCACCAGCCCGCCACGGCGGTTGGACTATGTACTCCACAGAGTCGACGGTCTTCCAGCCGCTGTATTTAGATGTATATGCGATACAGGTAAGAACCCCATGGCGGCAGTCTCCTATGCTGTGAAAGGTCCTGCCGTCACCATCTTGATGCCCTTCGGACAATTTCTCAGAATCCGCTGCAACTGTTCACTCAAGGAACACTTCTTCAGTGATTCGGATAGCCTCGTGGATCGTCTGGTGGAACGCGGATACCCCAAAAGACATGTAAAACGGGCCAGGAAGAGGGCGTGGTTCAACCCTAGGGAGAGCCTTTTGACACCAAAACAACGCACCACAGATCCTATGAACAGGCTGATCTGTGTCACCACATACTGCACTCGCAGTAATGACATCAAACAGGTGATCAATAAACATGGGAAGTTGATCTCTGGCAATCTGGAACTGCCTGACCTCCAGATGCATTCTTTCAAGAAGGGCAAGAACATCTGGGACCATGTGGTCCGCTCCTTACTACCAACTCCCCACAGCCCTCTATTCAAACTCTGTGGCATTTACCGGAGGTTGTGGGACATTTCAAGTGTGGCCACTGTAAGGCATGTAAACTTACCGTACAGACTAAGCAAATCATTTACAAAGAACACATAATAGATTTGAAATCACACACTAATTGCAACACCACCGATGTAATTTATGCGATCACATGCCCATGCGAACTCATGTACATTGGCGCGACACTGCAGAAAGTGAAGGCGCGTATCCTGCAGCACTGCAGTAGGATCAGGTGTGGCACGGTGGGCGCACCCCTTGTTGAGCATTTCCAGGCCCTTAACCACCCGCTTGAGAGCTTTAGATGTGTGTTAATGTTAATGTTAGTGGGATTTATAAAGGGCACAAATACACGGGGGTGTCTCGGCGCTGAGGACATAGTAGGCCCGACCAGGTGGTGCTTGAGAAAGTTACACTGGGCATCAGGTGTGGGGACACTAATGCTGTCCTTAATACCCGAGAGTGCAAATGGATGCATTGCTTGAAGACAGTACAGGAGGGTTTGAATGAAGTGGATGCAACCAATACCCAACTGTCTTGACTCACTAGGGGCTAACTGACCCTGCACCCTTGACATACTTGGCATAGAAGTAGAGCATTATAGGTGAACACCATGCCAACATGATCTAGGCAGGGAGCCATCTCGACTGCTGAGTGTTTATACTTATGGTGGTCTCTACTGTGTAAAAAAGACCCCTGAGTCACCAGTGGCATGTTATTGACATACATGTGCCTTGAGTGATATATTCCATCTATGCACTTTGTCCAAGAAAGCACTTGGGAATACGGTCATGATCACACTGTGAATGTAAATTTTCCCTCACATGGGATTGGGTTTAGTGGCATCCAGGGAAGTTTACCTTGTGTACTTGAATGTAATTTCCATACAGTCGTGTAATTTACAAACGAATGCACCACAGACAACTGTGCCCCTCCTGCCACCCTTTTTTAAATCATCTGAACGTCATGACCATTAAAACACTGGGACATGTCACGGTTCCACTGGTTTATTGCTCAGTTATATTATCCCATGCTGTATTAATCAAAATGTGGTTACTCGATACTACGATGTCTATTCTGTTAAGCCACTCATTCAATATATTTTCCTCACAGATGTACCGTAACTGTTATGTTTCCCTACAAACGATTTTTTGTTCTACTATGAAGGACATGAAACACTAGCTACAGTATGTCGGACCTTGCAAGAATCAGTCTGTCATTCGAATTCCTGACTCATTCAATTATTTATTGCCCCATAGGCACAATTGTGTTTAGATTAATTTATGATGTATTCACATTTCTCTGTTTGATATGGAATAGGAATTTCTAACAATACAATGGTTTCCCCACTAATCAGGATATAATTAGTTTCTGTTTTTTTGAGTAAGTATAATTTTTCGCAACATCATGCCTGCCGATAACTACAATACTAGATTCGTTTAGTGTAGAAAGTCAAGTACCACGTCATTGATGACCGACCCATATGGGTTCGGTACTCAGTGTTCTGCAGGCCGTTCGGAAGGTGCCAGCATCCAGCATCTGCCCGCAGTATGTGCACAAGTGCACCACATTTCTCACACGCCATAAACACCTGCGTCCACCGAGCGCCCGTGTTAGTGTCCGGAGGTGCTCGTACGGCACAGCGAGGTGAGTGACATGTTTTAGAAAATATTCCCATGGTTTAAGAGGTCTATGTCTAATTAACTCGAACATAGAACATTGGCCTTAATAGCAGTTCTCCATCTCTGCCCTACAGGTTGGATTTACTCATCGACCGTGACAAGGCTATAAGGTATGTCACAGTGTCTTTTTGTAAGAAGTAGTCTACTTATACTAGCGTATCCTATTACATGGTTTTTCTCACGTTATGTGGTTACAGAAATTAAATTCACGGGGCATGTTGGAACTTTGATCACCTCCGAGCCAGTGCGTTTCGGATGGTATAGACCTTCACGGGCGTTTCACATTTTTGCCATTACTATCTTTGCCAATGATGACCAGAACATTTGATGCTGGACCATGGGACTTTTTTAACCATTGATTGCTACTAGAACCATTGATTCGGTGAGTAGCAGTGGAAGTTCTTCTATGTTAGACACAACATTTCTGTTCCCCTTACTGGTGTTTATACGGGCTTTTCTCATTCACAGCGAGTCCCTTGTCTTTTTCGCCTCTTTGACGTCGGAGCCTATGGGCCCTTTCTTTTTGGAAACGGCGGCCTGATTCTTCAAGCCGGTCGTGAATGGTAATACATTCATTGTCCTTTTACCTAATCATCATCAAATTCAATATGTCCATCACCAGAATAATGAGATGGCATCATTAATTTATTGTAGGTGTCTCCTCCCCCCCTTTGGTCCTGATGAAGACCCCAATGTAAGGATTAATCAACCTACACCAGTCAGGGGGTCGAAACGTCGACGGTCCTTGTCAGAGTGGAGGGTCACCTTCCTGCACATAAACAATCATTGGCAATTTGCAAGGCAGCACACATTGAAACAGCAAAAAAGAGGAGAAATAAAGCATTTCTCCTTGGTTCGCCTGTTTAAGACCACGTTTTCCCTGGTCTTAATTTTGGCGCTGCTTCCTATTTACTCTACCCTTGTAAATAGGGGGCAGCGTCAAAATCAATGGGTGTTGCGGTGGAACACCCACCACAACACCCACTGCCCTCCCCTTTCACGCTAAATACACCGTGAAAGGGTGCCTTATTTTCAAGGCAACCTAAAGCCATGTTAAATGGCTTAATGCTGCCTTGTAAATAAAGCGTAGCCCCTATCGCCAACACAACGGTGGCCATAGGGGCTTCTAATTATGCCCCGATGTTTCTTCTTCAGTGTCAAATTATTGAATGCAATTTTGGGAGCCTTCCTTCCTGACTGTCGCGTTCGAGTATGTGTCTTTATTTAGTTTCAACGTAGTTACAAGTCTGGCTGACCATCTGTGGATATCCGTCACTACAAACATGTTGTTCTGTAACATAGAGAAACATGGGGCTTCAAACCGGTCATTATACATATTGTACCCACATCTGAATTCACAATGGCAGCCTGGCCGAGCATCTGTGCTTATTTCATGTAGCCCAAATTGAAAGAACATTTGCAAAGGGTTAGGCAATGTGGCACGTGGAAATACATTTGTATTCCTCCTTAATACAAGGGTGACAAACAGAAAGGGTTTGCAAGCTTAAACCGGTTATAAATGTTTTTCTAGTTCTTATGAAGTAGGTATTCGAAATTTTACACTATTCCTGGCATTTCAATGTGGTACTTTTATTTTTCTTCCAGTTTTGTATATAGCGCGATCTTGGCCCAACGGCCTTAAAACACTTTAAATGAGCATCAAATTACATTACAGAAGGTCTTCTTAATTTCTTTTTACACACGTGGCGATTAAGCTATTTGCCCAGGATCACTGGATGTTGAGCAGATGCCAGGACTTGAACATGGATCCCCATGTCCAAAGTCGCCAGCTCTGGCCCTTTGAGCCACCTCTCCTCCTGAACTTACTGTTTATGGGAGGTGCAGCAAGGCACTCTTGTAATCTATAATGGTCCCAAATGCCTTGCATTACACACAATACGTCTTACAGAGGCAGCGGGCAGGCAGAGACTACAAATCACTGAATATGGTGTGATCAGTGAATAAACATATGGATGTCTTTTGGAATGCACATCAGCTGAACACAGGTTTCTTATTCTATAGCTGCTATTAAAATGATAGCGGGAATTAGCTCCACAGCTAAAGTTTTCGTCCCAGTTTAGACACGCACTGCAATACAGTTTTGAGAACAACTTTGTATCAAAAGTAACCCTGTGCGTAGTGGGCGTAGCGGGGCTACGCGAAGGTCCACGGAGTTGCAAACAAACTCCGTGGAACTCCGCTCCGCCGCCCACCTCCACCCCCCTATTAATAAGAGAGTTAAGTTTAATTAAAAGTAAACTTAAAACCACTTACCTCTGTACTGCGGCGTCCCGGGCTGCCCTCCTGCTCTTCCTCACCGTACCGGTAATGCTTGAGAAAACTGCGCACGTGCATGCGCAGTTTTCTCAAGCATTACCAGTACGGCGAGGAAGAGGAGGAGAGGCAGCCCGGGACGCCGCAGTACAGAGAGTGAGTGGTTTTAAGTTTATTTTTAATTAATGTTAACTTACTTATTAATAGGGGTTGGAAGCGGCCAACTCCGCTCCGCTGCAGAGTGTGCGGAGATTTGCCTTCTCCGCGGAATGCGGAGAAGGCAAATCTCCGCACACTCCCGCGAGCGGAGCGGAGGTCTCCGCCCGGGGTTAATCAAAAGTTACACACAAACAGTTTTATTACATGTTAAAAAGAAGGGACATATCATTAAGCAAAGTCTACTAGGAAAAACATGTAACCTAAAATCACATGAAATGTTTTAGAAGCCAGTAGGGTGAATATATCTACAATTTGTGGAAATTCCCCTGGGACGGCGCATATTGAGATGTCTTAGAACGGTAACCATTATGACAAACTAGAAGCAGTGCTTAACTTGAGCAGGTGGTTTCCAGTGCGAGCCTGTGATTTCCGGTGATGGCACAACACTTAATTGTCAACACCAGCACTGATGACAGTCTGCCACATGGTGGCGCTGTTCGTCTGCCGTAGAGATGAGCACAACAATAGTTGTTCATTAATTCATTATGCATTAAAAAGGACTAATACCTGCCGCCTAGGTTATTCTTATAGCTTTGGGGGACTGGAATAGTCTGGCCTGTCACACTTGTAGGAGTGTGATGGTTAATAGTTGTGTTCGTACAGTCATTGGCAGCGCTGGCAGGGGTAATGGGTGGTGCAAGCTGCAGTGACCTCCTGACAAGGGCCTTGGCATTTTTTATTTTACACAAATTAAGCTCTGATAGAAGGAAAATGCCTATCCTTTAAATAGCCCCCAGCAGTCTGTTAAAGTCTTCCAGGGGGCATGTTGAGCCTTTGGATATACCGCTATACATCATGCCCCTTCTTATAAATCTTAGTTCTTGTCATTTGCATATTCCCGAAATTATCATATTTCCTGTTTCCTTAAGGTTTTGTTGGGCGGAGGGTGCTACCGCTTTTAAATACATGTCATATAAAGAAATAACATCACACACGAACATTGTGCTAGAAATATTGTCCCATTTGGAGTAGATTTTCTATTTTTAACTCCAATGGGGTGATATTTTTGTAGAGAGGGAATGAGGAGATAATTTGTGGACAATATTTAACCCGTTTACCGCGGCGACAATTCCGCCGCGGTGCGGGGCGTTCCATTGAGTGGGCGGGGCCGCGTCGGCCAACGGACGTGCGCAGCACTACGGAGGTAGTGCTCGCGACGGGCGATGGCCGACAGAAGCAGCGAAGGGGTTAAAATAAAATACAATGGGGTATATTCACAAGAACGTGTGATAA
The DNA here is from genome assembly GCA_963921515.1 of Calotriton arnoldi. Classification (NCBI taxonomy): domain Eukaryota; kingdom Metazoa; phylum Chordata; class Amphibia; order Caudata; family Salamandridae; genus Calotriton; species Calotriton arnoldi. Next base: position 1,722,929 of record CAWUFW010001478.1, on the reverse strand, counting down.
CTACCGCAAGAGTAGCGTAACGCAACTTTCAATAACGTAGCCTATCACGGGAAAATAACCCTGTGTCAACGTGGAATTCACAACAAGGCGGTACCATGCGATAGTCACCAGATAACGCGTCAAATGCCAGCGTGGAAATCAACACCACGCCCAAAAAATGTGAATCGTGAGAAATCATGCGATGAGGCCAATCGCTGTACAAAAAGCTGCGAAAAGCAGCCTCATGCCTGCAACTCCAACGCGTCTGGCGGGCAATTGCACCATAAAAACCACAGGCACAACACACCAGAAACAAGCCAAAGCACGTAGCCACATCCATGCACCCTGACCCAGCGCAGAGGGCAACGCGAACCCCACAACCCCCACAGACCACCAGCAAGGAACAACTTGGTCGGGGAAGGCCAAGGAGAAAAGGGAGAGGAAGATGGGGTGCAGACCGCAGGAAAACAAGACCAAGGCCACGGAGGGGACAGAACACTACCAGCAAATGACCCACAAGCAGACCGCCTGGAATGGAGTCGCAAAGCCCAGGAGGCCAATCCAGGAGGCCAAGAGGCTCCGCCAGGACGTGACAACCTAAACCAGGCACAAACTCACTGCCAACAGGAAGGCAGCAACGGCGACAGGAGGTGGCAGTCCAGCGACACAGGAGGAGCAGGAGGAAACCCAGGCCACAGTCATCAGTGTGGAGAGGGTGCAAGGAGTAGGGAAAACGGACACAGCTCGACAGGACCTGACACAACAACAACAGGGTGAGGATCCAACAGGGACTGGGGGGACGGGGGGTGATGGGCACAATGCCACACATGCACAATGAGGTGTAGCACACTGCACATCCACAATTACCCAGGGACATGTCCCCCATCCCCGTAGCACACTGCAGCACACACACATAGCAATCACAGCACATACCATGACAATGTGGCACAAAGTGCAACACCCACACTGCAGAACAGGGGACACAATTGGGTCCACCCAGGCGCAGAAACAGAACAATCACATTGGACAGAGCAGGGAACTGTGAGATGCACATCTACCCCTACAACCCCACATCAGCCATGTAGGCCAAATGTACACTGTCCCAACTCAAATAGCCACCACCGCCCAAACAGTCACAATGTACATTGTCACACAGTCTGCATGTCGACAAGAACAAGGCGCCAACACAATGCCAACAGGCACCTCCCCTTCACAATGCAGAGGGACAAACAACACCTCCAGCAGGTCTGAACAGACAACCCATCAGTGATGCCCGAACGAACACCACACCCCCGACACCGATGCCCTACAACAGCCCATGGACACAACCCACCACCAGGACCAGGGCAGACAAGCTACTCAGAGGAGAACCCAGACTCTGCAACAGACCACACAGCATGAAGCACCCGCAATAACGGCTGCCTCACAACACGTCACCCACCCAACCATGGCATCCCAATGCCAGGTGGCAGAACGCCAAAAGGCGGTGGCCCAACAGGTGAGGGTGTTGCCGAAACCATGGAATGCGAAATAGAACACATACGTGGGTGTCCAATACCCTTCAGGGATCACCTACACCCCACAAAGGAGACCCACACCCCCACAGAGACACATGCACATATCATGTTGAACTGGCTACGGGCACGTGCGCCCGGCCCCTTTTTTGGCAGGGCCACATGTACAGTGACGCCTGTGCTGGATGTGTGTGGGGTGAGTATAAGCCAGCCCGCACGGAGTGCTTGGTGCTGGCAACAACCTGAACAGTGGACACCAGTGTAATGGAAACAGAAAACACCAGCAAAACAGAGTCAAATGGAGAGCAACATGGAGGGATCCAGAGTAAGGACAGAGGACACCCAATATTCAGTCAGGAGGTTCCGTGAGTTGCAGTGCACTGAGGTAGGGGCACTAGAGAAGAGCGCGCTCATGTGAAGAAATTGCTAGGATTGTGTTCCTTCGGGTTAGTCCTGATGCACATGCAGTGGGGTGTGTTACACCTGCATCAACTTCCTCATCAACGTCCCAGGTCTCCCACACTGCCTGAGGTGACAGTTGCGTCCGCAGTCCACAGCGCAATACCCAGTATTAGATCTGTGTGTGTAGCATGACTACCACCACCAGTCTGCATTCTTGCCTTGGGGCTGTTGCCACCTGCCCTCCCATTGTCTGTGCCTTCTCCCGTCCGCACACTTGAGACATCCTCCTCATCATGGTCCCAGGCTTTCACCACTGCATGAGGTGACATTGCTGCGCAACCTCACAACAGCACAAAACTCAATCAGTAACGGACAATGGCTTGCGGTGCACTGAGTCACTGGCACCTGGAGTGCTGAGCAGGGTATCAGGCCGATGATGGCATCCACGACAGGTCTGAGCAACTCGGTAGGTCTGGCAGGACCACCGTTTCGACTCTGGCAGATGGCGGTTGGAGGTGGTCTTTGCGGTGGTGGTGTGTGCCTCCTGCGGTGATGCGACGTCCGGGCCTGGTCAAGACTCGATGCTTTGCGTGGGCCCTGGTGGCCCGCAGTTGAGGCCGGAGGATGCGGACAGCCCAGGGCCACAGACACATGGCGTTGATGACCCCAAGACCATCGCTACAGAGGCCATTCAATGTCTCAGAAGAAGGTGTCCCAGACCTGACCAGCACAGAGTTAGTGGCCCCGGATGCACTGCGGCCGGCACAGGCACCCAGCCACGGGACGGTGACATGCGGCGCAGTCAGATGGGCCATGCGACCTGAGCGGGTCCCCATCAATGTCCGAGGTGTATGTTGCGGAGGATTCCGGGGGACAGTGGAAGGTGTCCTCCAGGGCATGATGCGGAAGGTCTGATGTCATCTGGAAGCAGCAAATGGAGGAGTGGAAAGCGCAACACTCGTTTGCACCAAGAATTCGGGATCAGCTACATGAGGATGAAAACTAGCCCCTAGTCCACAGACTCAAACGCCACCAATGTACGACCAGTGAGTGTCCATGTATGTCGGGGAACAAACTTAGTGGCACAGTGCAGTCTGCGATGATGCCGGTACACAGATATGAACTCCAAGAATGCCAAATCAAGGCTCTGTGGCCTACTGGACCGCAGTGTAGGCCGAGGCAGCGGTCAGCAGTGGCCCACAGCCACGGGTCATTGGCTCGCGAGGCACAGAGTTGGTGACACAGTGGCAGTTGTCGGTAGTGTTCAATCACCTCCGTGACGCTGATCCTGTTCCCTCCGGACTGCAAGGTGTCATCCTCTTACGCCCCTCCATGCGTGCGAGGAAATGTATTCTGCCTTCTGAATTACCGATGTTCAGTTACAAATCAGTGATCCCACTCATGCACAGCGTAGGCCGAGGGCAGTGGCCCGCGTAGGCCCACAGACATGTGTGGTTGTGATGCCATGCATTGTTCTCTGCTTTAAATGATGTTCACGGCCATAGTGTAATCAAGACTCAGTTCCAAATGTGTGACCTACCTGACCGTGGTGTAGGCCTGAGGCAGCGGTCAGCACGGCCCATTCACATTGTGTCGCCCGCATAGGTTGGATGGCACCACCGGCCTGCGTAGTTCAGGTTCAGTGGCACCACGTGTAGCAGGCTGGCGTTGAACAGGGTTAATGGCACCACGTGTAGCAGGCTGGCGTTGAACAGGGTTAGTGGCACCACGTGTAGCAGGCTGGCATTGAACAGGGTTAGTGGCACCACGTGTAGCAGGCTGGCGTTGAACAGGGTTAGTGGCACCAAGTGTCGCAAGATGCCCATATGGAACTATGCTTCACTGAACTGTGGGGGTCTGGTGCTGTGGCCGCTGGCCGGGATATGGGGTCACTGCCATTCATGACTTAAGACACAGTTCCAAATGTGGGACCTACTGGTCCGAAGAGTAGTCCGGGGGAGGCAGTGGAGTACGTCAACGAAAAGGGAATAAAGCGGGCCTGTGTCATGGAGGCCTGGTGGTCTGAGCTGACTGCCAAGTTCGCAAGACTCGGGCTTGGAGCTTGCGCTGGCACGTGGTGGGCCCTCCTTGACACACGCCGGTGTCGGAAGGTGATCAGTGTGGCCTGGCTGCGTAGGGGCGGGCCTGACGTGTTCGTGGTCCAGCGTGCCGGGGACCGGCAGGCGCACTGCATCGCAGGCAACTCGGCTCACAGAGACGTTGGTCTTTCCGGAAGGGGACCACGCCCAGGCCTACGTGCTTTTTATTCACACCCCTACGCTGGCATGGCGTACGCCGGGCCATCCCACTCCGCTGACGCATAGGGGGGGCGTAACAGACAACATTTCCACGATGTCCCCCACTGGCTGTGGTGACATGGTGGCGTCCACTGTCCACTACACTCCATACGCAAGCGGTGTATGTTGCCATGGATATGGGTGTGTTCTGCATACTGCGGGCTGTCCAGCACATCTCCTGCACTGTTGGCATTGTGTACTTTCCCAGTCATGGTTCTCCTGCATCCTTCACACATGCCTGGTTGCCACCTCTCCCCACATTCGGCTATTGTGTGGCTGAGGTGCCATGCCGTTGCTGGGTCATGTTCAGGGCTTGCCCATGTGGACATTGTAAGTTGTTCTGTCGTGTCTGGTGGGTGGGCATATTGTTGTGCCTGTTGTATGTGATTTTGTGAAGTGTGCATTGCCAGAGTTGTGAGTTGCATGGTTGTGGTGTTGAGGTGCGTGGGATGTTCATTTGTATATTGCCAAGGGGCTGTACATTTCCCTTGTTGCAATCCTGGGTACGCTGGTTGATGATGGACTGTCGGAGGATGAAGGTATCATGCACACTGGCTGTGTATTTGGATGCGACATAGTTGGGTGTTCCACGGTGTTCTGTTGTTCTGTTGTTGCCTGCACATTGGTGTGAGACGTGTGCTTCCTGTTGCGGTGATTGTGTGCTGTGTCACCAGGGGTCACAGGTAGTACATGTGTGCTGTGTGTTGCCCCCAACACTTGCGTGCATCCTGCTATGACGTATGATCCCTGCTTGGTCTCCAGCAGATCCTGCGCCTTGTGTTGTACGTATGGGGACTGGGGTACCAGGATGATGGTGATGTCCAGGACAGGTGTGGGGGCCTTGTATGTGGCTGGCTGTGAGACTCCTCCGACTCTGGTGGGTGTTGGATGGGGGGTCTCAGGGGCCAATAGGTGCAGCCACGCCATCAGCTTTGTGTGGGGTGGGATGTTGGTTGTCCGCTGTGTTGTTGCCGTAGGCCTGTTAGGCGATGATGGTCAGGATGCGTAGGTTGGTTGTCCCTTTCAGCCTGTAGTGGAAGGTGACATTGTCAGATGTTGGGTCTGTGCGGCTGGTACGTTTCCTGGGGTTCCGCTGTCTTTGTCTGTGCTGCGTCTGTGTTGGTCCGGGGGGGGAAGTTCCGGTGGTGGGATGGGGTCCTGGGGTGGTGGCGGTGGGTGTTGTGGCCCTCTTGGGTGTCCGGCCCGCATGATGTGTGGCTCCATGGCATCTGTTGCCCTTTTGTGGTGCTGGCTGCCGTCCGACTTTACACCAGGTCCAAGCAGGTGTAGATTTCCTGGTGCTAACGCGCCTTATCGCCTGTTTTGTGTTTTTATCGCGGATGTGGCTGGTCGTTGTGAATGTTGAGGTGTGCTGTTGTCTCTGCTTTTGTCACGGGAACGCCTACTCTGTATCTCATTAGCGATATTTGCAAGGGTCCTCTGTGGCGATGTTTTTTGCGGCTGCTATCGCGGGAAAACTGGTGCTGTGGGCTGTTTACACCGGCTTGTGAAGGGGGGGGTAAATTTATCACGACTTTGGCTGCAATAAAGTGCCGTTAATTCGGCGATAGCTCCTTGTGAATATGCCCCAATATTTGTCAGAAAATATTGTCACATTGACATTCTGAAACCACACCACAAAGTCCAAATCAGAAAATGTCAAATAGTACCAAAATGTCATTGTTAAGCAAATGAAACAATACAGTTTTCATTGAAGCATAACTTGTACTTGCCCACAAACCCGAACTATGAGAAAGGTTTGAAATTCTGAGCGAGGAGCCAAATATTAAATTAAATCCCCTATTATTATTGAGTAACACAACCAGCACCCAACATACTTAGCCACTGACCTCATACAATTGTGCCTAAAAATCCAAACATTTGAAAAAAGGAGAAAATGGAAATTTTGCACCAATGCCAGCCTGGTGCAAATGTTATGCACTTGAAAACCCACGTGAGAGTATGTGCAGGACGCTGTAGTGGCGATTTGTAAACTGATCTGACGATTGGTTATCTGAAAGAGAAGGAAGGAAGGTGGATGGTTTTTCATTGGACTCATGCATACCTGGCTAAATTGTCTGAGTTCTGCTAGAACCTATGAAGCCTTTCAACTTCCACAGAATCCATAAAACGATTAGTGTGCATTTGGGTAATGCGTATCTCTTTTCATTATGGACTAATATGTTATGCTCTTTGGAGTCTATGTCATACAAATAGTAAATGATATGTACAAAAGTCTCCACGTTTAGCTACTGTTTATCTGTTAGTGCCATCGCCGATTATAATTATTAGGAAATCAGACTCCTCGCATCTCAGCCCGTGCAGTGGGTCCTTGCAGAAAACCTCAGGCATCATGGCCAGTGCAACACTTCTTTTAGTTAATTGTTCTTCTATTTATTTATTTATTTATATAGGCATATGTGTATGTATGTATTTGTTTATGGCTTTTAGTAATTTATTTATTTACTCATTGTGTATTTAAATACGCTGATGCATGCGTCAGGTCGGCATGCAATCCTGAGCTGTGCACACTGTTTCATAATCAAAGTTGAAGTTTCTGTAAGTAAATGCCAGGCATACATGTCAGTTTCTAGGGCTAATGTGGACACTGGAATTTCTAAACACGATCTGCCCCCCTGCAGTCTAAAGTAGGGGTCGTCGATAGGTGTGCAGGTGGCGGTGTGTGATGTAGACAGTGTTATAGTAAATATGGATGTCACCAACCAGAATGCATTTATGTGACAGCACTCCTAACTCACAGACCAACCACTGGCAGAATATTTTAAGGGAAACAGCCTTTACTAAGCAGCCAGAACTACGCAGTACCATTACAATGCGGGCACTACAACTAAAGCGTTGTTACCACGTGTTCCATTACCACACGTTCCATTACCACGCAAGTCGTTACAATGACTTGCATTAGGTATGTGTTGTTGGATTTTAAATCCAACACCTTCCCTACTGTTGCACAGACTGGAGATGGAATAGTAATATATACTACTCCAAAGTCCAGCACTTCCCTAAGGCAAGTTGTTGTAACAACTTGCGTTCTAATGGAACGCACAGGGGCGGCTCCTCCATTAGGGCGGAGGAGCGCTGCCCCACTGCTTTCTCGCAGTGCGAGAAGCAGAAAATAAAATGGTATTTTAAATACCATTTTCTTTTCTGCTTCTCGTGCTGCGAGAAAGCAGAATGCAGGGGTATGCCTGGTTGGGGGCGGGTGGGAGGATATGCCTGGTTGGGGCGGGCGGGTGGGCGGGTCGGGGAGGAGTGGCTTGCACCATTCTGAGTACCCTGACTGCTTTGGTCAGCCCTGGCGCCGACCAAAGCAGTCATGCGCACTCTACATTTTCTCTATGTAGGCTGCATGCAGCCTACATAGAGAAAATGGCCTCCCTACAGGTGCCCGGCTGGGCGCTGTCCGGGACTCCGAACCAATCACAACGCTGCCATTGCAGCGTTGTGATTGGCAACAGGAGGGGAGGGAGCCTGCCTGTTCCTGTTCAGGACCGGCCCAGGAGCAGAGGCGGCGCAGGACCGGGATCAGGTAAGTTTTATTTTTATTTTTAATATTACCCCCTTCCCCCGCAGTAACACCCGCGCGATAACCCCCGCGCGACCCCCCCACCCTCGATAATTGCGAGCCGCGACTGGGAACGCATGGTAACAACACGTTTGTGTTATTGCCTGTGTTGTAATGGCATGCGTTGTAAAAGCATGCGTGATTGTGTCATACATCCATATTTTAAATGAGGAAAAAAGCATACATTTCATTGGCGCATTTGGTATGTAGTAGGTGCACAGGGACAACAACCAGTTACCTTTACCGTCTTATCTCTTTATGACCTCACACACTCTCACAATCAGGCAGCACCATGGTGCAAGGGTGCCTGTGCTGGCGCTAGGTTGCAGGAATGGCACCAGCGCAGGGGGACAGGACACGAATGCGCCGTATTGGATAAATACGGTTCATTCCTGCCCTTTTGCTGCGCTGCTCTGCGCCACATCTCTCATAAATATGCCCCGGAGTGTTTTATGTCATAGACTATTTGGAAAAACTCCACTGATGATGATGAAAAAGACTGCAACCAAATTGTTATGTGCTAACTGGTTCTAGGCTGGTGTGTCTCAAAGCAAACTTGTAAAATGAGAGAGTGTGTCTCTGCACTGATTTAATGCCTTGTACTCCTGGCTTGTAATGACAAACAAAAGGACATATCTATAGTATGTGGTTTTATGAGTAATGTGTTTTTAGGGTTAAAGTGACTTTAATTTGTATCTCACGTTTTATGTATATGTGACTGTTAGATAGTATAGAATGATGTATGTAAGGCGCCTTGTCGAAGGTTGACTGGACAATCTACGAGTTGGAATCTCTGCACACTGTTTTATTCTTCTATTTATTGTATTATGTCATTTTTTTCTTTTATGGCCTTGTGCCGAAATAAAGATTTATTAAGTAAAGTATGTGTTATCCCAAGAAACACCCTATTCACAAAAGGTAGATTGTCGAAGTTGGACATTTACCTTGTTGGATTACAGCAAATTTTCGACGTTTCAAGCAAATTTATGATTGGTATGGACTCCTTTTTGAATCACTTGAGTATTCCTTGAAAAATACAACAGTAATAGCTGCCCAGGTATTTTCACATGAGTAACGTTTGCACCTGCAAAATTTACATCAGGTGTTGTATTCTAAATCCTGAAATGTAATTCAAATGTTCAGTTGCACATATAATTTCAGTTTTTTTTATTCTCCACGGGTAAACACCTTTCCTTTTACCCAATGTTTTGTCAGGGTTCACCTGCCATTCCTGTCCTGGTAATAAGCTTAGCATTTACATGATTAAATCTGTATTACCTTTCAAGATGGGAAACTATCTGCAAATTGTTGGAGAATACAAACGTACAAGCTTCTGGATGTCCGCAATTTTCTATAGATGTCACTGCCGATAACATACACAAGCCCACCTTATTTATTATAGTTATGTGTATGGCAATTTACTATAGTGGCCGAGTTTCTACTATAGCAAATGCCCTTTATGTACCAAATCCAACTCTATGAATCACAACTGTGAATTTCTCTTCACAAAGAAGGGATTTTGCACACAAAAGGCCCCATTACAAGACTTGCAAGGGTACCACCCCTCCTGGTTCCAAATTTGCAGGGAGCGGGAATACACCCAGTAAAAGAAAATGTGACTCCATGCATATTTTCCCTCTCTTGGAAATACAAAAATAATAATGTGCCAAAACAGCGCTCGAACTGGAAACAGTACGCGTTTTTTAACACCAAAAATCCAGATCTCACATGTTATTCCCCATTCCACGGTTGTTGATGCCCAGTTAAAGAGAGGTAGATAATGTCCGGAACTGATAACTCTGGCTCCAGTATCTCCACGTCAAATTACTGTTATAGGTTAATGAGGCCCTGAAGCTGAATTAGGGTTTCCAAAATAATTTAGTGTTCATTTATCCTTAAACGAGGCCCCTAGTGTTAATTATTCACATCCTGATGCACTTCTTAAATGAGACCCCTTGCGCTGATTATTGATATCCTAATGTGCAAGTCCAGCAGACTTTGTCATTCGATTGACACTTGTGTGGTAAAGTGGCAAAAAATCCTGAAAGTCTTAAGGAAGGTAGCAAGTTTGCGGTAACCAGATAGTCGTGCTTTGCAAGCACGCAAGGTAGTAACAATTACCCCTTTTGGTCAGAACATGCTCACATTTGCTGTAGTAGAAGTAGTGTCATCCAGTTTCACGGAGTTGGACCAGCCACAGAATAACAACTCCCAACACATATCTGATAAATAATGCGGCTGTGAGCTAAATGTGCAATAAAAGTGACCTTGCCCTCATATAACAATACTGTAGAGTAGACCTACATACTGGTATCAATTGCTTTATGATGGACAGTACACGTTTGTGCCTGTGCCCCAGCTCCCCTGCCTGCCAAAAAGTAGGAGTGCTTAAAACTGATTAAGTCCTGTTACAGCTCCAACTAGGTCAGTATCAGATTTCTAAACACCTCCACTCAGACATTTGACCACCATGGTAAGGGCTAGGACATGAGAAGGCTCCTTCTGTCGCTGGGTGAGGACATATTTGCTGCACACAATGATGGGAATCTCCTAAACACAGAACACAGAAGCCATATTTAAATGGTGTATGTAGGTTGTGGCTTCCCATGCTCGCCTGTATTCACAGCACATAAAATAAGAGATCTCTGGGAATAGCCCAGGGACAGGGACAATAACTGGATTGTCAATCTCTTTGAAAGAAATCAATAGATAAGTGTCACGTTCCATCTGCAAACAGGTATCTTTCACCAATGAAAGTTTGAAAACCTGTTATCCATGTTTTAATGTCATGATAGGTTGTCTAAGATGATTGATCATTCAATACCCGTGGGCTGCCAGCGATGCCAGCAATGCCTATATGAGCTGATAGAGAATATACCGCTCCCTGGAAAGCTTGTGATTTATTCTTTGTCATGTAAAGTCCCTGTAGAGATGTGTTGGATGATTGTAGCAGAAACAGGGGAGAAATGTTACAGGGAACATCACTTGGAACCCCAAACCCAATTGCAATGATGTGAATCCAAAACAATCGGCTGCATTCCACATGTAATCACAGACTCCCCTCTAAAGGGCAATGATAAAGTTCCAACATTATTCTATAGCAGTGGCGGCTGGTGACATTTGAAAGTGGTGAGGCGTAAAATTATTGGCGTACTGCACCGCGGCGAGCGAGCGCAGCGAGTGCGCCCGAACAACCTACCGGCGGTTCGGGGGGTTTCTCCCCCCGAGAAAATTTTGAAAAAAAGAGTGGATAAATGGTGCATTTTCAAGCAAATTTGAGGAAGCAGGAAGGTTAATAGAGCAATACGAGCACTTAGAATATCTGCCCCCATCCATGACTTTCTGAACCATGACAGCTTGTTTCAAATCTGCCTGCACCCACCGCATGGCTGTGCCGCAAACTGTTGCATCATTACTGCCTGTGCCGGCACCCACTGCATGCTACACCACAGCTGCCTGCACCATTAGCCGCTTGCGCCACATCCCACAGATCTACACAAAGTCTGCTTCTATGCACATATCAATTGCAACTAGAGTTAGACCATGCCTGCACCGGAACGTCTCTGCTGTCCTGCCCGGCTTTAACATCCTACGGCATATTCTGTGTATGTTTTTGAATGTGATGGTGTTTTTAGAAAGTGGACCGAAATGTGAGCGTCGGGTCGGGTCGTTTATGGTGGACCAGGTATAAACCAGGCACACTAGTCACGGTTCGCTTGTGAACATAAAAAGAGATTCGCCATAGCACAGATTACACTTAGATGGCAGAGTAGCAGCAACTCCTCCCCCAACATTGTCCACACCACATAAAAACGCTCTTTATCACATAAGAAGTATCCATGCCATGTAAACACTGTCTCCGCTCCTCAGAAGAGCCGGTGCCGCACAAGTGCGCTCTCATAGAAGAATTCTCTACACCATGCACTCGGTGATTGTACAGTATAAGAACTCCCTATGCATACAGGCATTCTCCTTGCCATACTTTATGAACAATGGAGCGGTGCACTCCCAGATACGTATGTTTCAATAATAAAGACTGGTCAATTCCTTTGTGAGAAAGTAGTTCTTTATTTCAAAATCCATCAAATTTGTGCAAAGCCTCAGCCAACGCGTTTCGTTCAAAAGATTGAACTTCGTCAGGGCTCGTCCCGATGGTTCTTAATAGGCATGCACAGAATACTCTGGGTCCTGTAGCCTGTGATTTGGTCGACTTCTGCATTAAATCTGGGATCCTCGTAGGCGTCCTTGATGTTTAGAGGTTTTCCATAATCTGCAACGTGTCCCACAATTCCCTTGTTCCATTCCAAGCGGATGCAGTTATTGGAAGCTTCCTCCAAAGTCGACCCTTCGGCGACGTCGAACAGCCTGCTGACCAGAAACTTCTCGTTGGAGCTGTCCTCGCATACCAGGAAAAGAGAGTAGCGGTCAGCCGCTATCAGTTCATGTATGTGCAAGAAGATCTTGTGACAGGGTGCTGCGACGTCCAGGTGACTGGAAATGTCTTTCACGAGTTCCAGGAGTCGCGAGCACTGATCGCCTGTGTCGGTAAGTCGGGGATATTGAAGAGTCATCTGTTCCTTCTTCTCAGATTCGGTGAGAAAAGTCACGGTGCAGACGGCGTCTTTGACGATGATGGGCCTCAGAGGCCGGTCGAATTCTGAGGCGGAGATTTTGCGGTCAGGCGTCCTCGGGGTGGCGTGCTCGCAGCGGCCAGGCTGTTGGCCTCTAAAAAGCCTCTAAACATTCTGTTCTGCATTCTGTCCATCAATTGTATTTTTTGCATTTGTCACCCCGAGTGGGACGGGTATGCCCAGACGTGGGTCCCGTGCTCTCCATGCCACTGGAGTCAAGCTATCCTGGCTGATGAGGGCTGAAAGCCCGAAACCGGTCCTAGGATGCTTGTTTCCAGTCCAGGGAGGACCTGGCCTGGCAGTTCGGGCTGGACTGTTCCCATTGGGCGCAGGGTCAAGACTGATTTGCATATGGCTGGGTTCAAACTGGAATGGCATGGTGAGCAAAAAAACGATGGATTTAGGCCCAGATCTCTGTACTGGGGTGAATGTATGACATTGTTCTGCATTCTGTCCATCAATTGTATTTTTTGCATTTGTCACCCCGAGTGGGACGGGTATGCCCAGACGTGGGTCCCGTGCTCTCCATGCCACTGGAGTCAAGCTATCCTGGCTGATGAGGCCTGAAAGCCCAAAACCGGTCCTAGGAGGCTTGTTTCCAGTCCAGGGAGGACCTGGCCTGGCAGTTCGGGCTGGACTGTTCCCATTGGGCGCAGGGTCAAGACTGATTTGCATATGGCTGGGTTCAAACTGGAATGGCATGGTGAGCAAAAAAACGATGGATTTAGGCCCAGATCTCTGTACTGGGGTGAATGTATGACATTGTTCTGCATTCTGTCCATCAATTGTATTTTTGCATTTGTCACCCCGAGTGGGACGGGTATGCCCAGACGTGGGTCCCGTGCTCTCCATGCCACTGGAGTCAAGCTATCCTGGCTGATGAGGGCTGAAAGCCCGAAACCGGTCCTAGGATGCTTGTTTCCAGTCCAGGGAGGACCTGGCCTGGCAGTTCGGGCTGGACTGTTCCCATTGGGCGCAGGGTCAAGACTGGTTTGCATATGGCTGGGTTCAAACTGGAATGGCATGGTGAGCAAAAAACGATGGATTTAGGCCCAGATCTCTGTACTGGGGTGAATGTATGACATTGTTCTGCATTCTGTCCATCAATTGTATTTTTTGCATTTGTCACCCCGAGTGGGAAAGGTATGCCCAGACGTGGGTCCCGTGCTCTCCATGCCACTGGAGTCAAGCTATCCTGGCTGATGAGGGCTGAAAGACCGAAACGGGTCCTAGGATGATTGTTTCCAGTCCAGGGAGGACCTGGCCTGGCAGTTCGGGCTGGACTGTTCCCATTGGGTGCAGGGTCAAGACTGATTTGCATATGGCTGGGTTCAAACTGGAATGGCATGGTGAGCAAAAAAACGATGGATTTAGGCCCAGATCTCTGTACTGGGGTGAATGTGTGACATTGTTCTGCATTCTGTCCATCAATTGTATTTTTTGCTAAAGCAGTAGGACAACAGACATAGTACGTGTAAAATGTATGAAGCGCCACGCAATTACATTATTAACAGTCACTGTTCGGTTGTCATCTTTGAAATCAGGACTTACGCGCCCAAGTGCATTAGCTCATTGAATAATGCAGCTCAGTGGGTTACGACACCTGCTGAAGAGATGTGGATTCAAGCTATCTTTTAATACTTGTAAAATACCTCAGAGCTTAATGTATCTGCCAAAGTGCATTGTGTATAATCTGCAGGTTACGGGTTTGAGTCATAGAAGGTTGCTCAGTGGGTTACTGCAGATATTCAGGTGTGGGTCACAGGTCACATTGCAGGCGTGTGAGGTCACATTTCATTTTACACCTAATGCTAAAATGTACGTATGGTACAAATGGCACAAGCTTGCGACCCTGCAAAATGAACTTAAGCTTTCATTCTTCTAAGCAGGATAACATTTTCTGTTGTGTGCTATAGCCCTGGCCATTATTAGTAGTAGTATTAAGCCCAGTATATATAAATCTGCACTATTGGAAAGATGCTCAACTTCTCAAAATAACATTTAAAAAGGGTGTTGTTGGGGATTCTGCACATATACAGAACTACAGATCCCCGGACCACGGCTCCAGTTCAGCGACACCATCGCCGACGTCGTCAGCACACACGCCCTGGCCTCCACAGACTACATCCTCCTCGGGGACCTGAACTTCCACTTTGAGAACAACAACGACACTAACTCCACCACCCTGATCGCCAACCTCGGACTCAGACAGCTCGTCACTACGCCCACCCACTCCGCCGGCCACACGCTTGACCCCATCTTCTCCGCAAGCTCCCACGTCACCTTCAGCCACACCACCGTACTCCACTGGACCGACCATCGCTGCATCCACTTCACCTTCCGGAAACCCACCGCGCACCACCGCACTCAACAGATCCCCCGCCGCAGCTGGAGCAAAGTCACCGAAGACCAGCTAAACACCACCCTCACCCGAAGCCCACCCGCTGACCCCACCGACACCAATTCCGCCGCCCGCAACCTCAGGCACTGGATCGACGACTGCGCCAACATTCTAGCCCCGCTCAAGAAACCCTCCAACAGACGGACCGGCCAGAAAGCCAGCTGGTTCACCGCAGACCTCCAGGCCGCCAAACAAACCTGCCGGAAACTTGAGAAGAAGTGGCACCGCGAACAGACACCAGACAGCCGTGAAGCCCACAAGAACGCCATCCGCAGACACCACCACCTCATCAGATCCGCCAAGAGGACCTCCTTCAAGGACCGCCTCGACAACAACACACACAACAGCAAGGAGCTCTTCACCATCGTAAAGGAACTCTCCAACCCCAGCTCCAACAACATCCCACCATCGCAAGACCTGTGCGACTCCCTCGCCACCTTCTTCCATCGCAAGATCGCAGACATCCATGACAGCTTCCAGACTGCCCCGACATCCACCAACACCTCAGACCACACGCCCACCATCGACGTCGACCCCCTGATCGCCTGGGCCAATGACAATGTCGACGACACCATCAAAACCATGAACACCATCCACTCCGGCTCTCCGTCAGACCCATGCCCGCACCACATCTTCAACAACGCCAGCGCCACCATCACACCCCATCTCCGCAAAGTCATCAACATCTCCTTCGAGACCGCGACCTTCCCGGAGAGCTGGAAGCACGCCGAGATCAACGCCTTACTCAAGAAACCCAAGGCGGACCCGAGAGACCTCAAGAACTTCCGGCCCATCTCCCTGCTCCTGTTCCCGGTGAAGGTCATCGAGAAGATCGTCAACGGTCAACTGACCCGCTACCTCGAAGAGAACAACGTCCTGGACCCGTCCCAGTCCGGGTTCCACAGTAACCACAGTACCGAAACTGCCCTCATCGCCGCCACTGATGACATCAGGGCCCTGATGGACAACGGCGAAACCACAGCCCTCATCCTCCTGGACCTCTCAGCCGCATTCGACACCGTCTGCCACCGCACCCTACGCACACGCCTCCACAACGCAGGGATCCGAGACAAGGCCCTGGAATGGACCACCTCCTTCCTCTCCGGCAGAACCCAGAGCGTCCGCCTCCCCCCGTTCCGCTCCGAAGCCACCGAGATCATCTGCGGCGTGCCCCAAGGATCGTCCCTCAGCCCGACACTGTTCAACGTCTACATGGCACCGCTCGCCCACATCGCCCGACAGCACGACCTCAACATCATCTCCTACGCCGACGACACCCAACTGATCCTCTCCCTCACCAAGGACCCCCTCACCGCCAAATCAAACCTCCATGAAGGAATGAAGGCCGTCGCCGAATGGATGAAGAAAAGCCGACTGAAGCTGAACTCAGACAAGACGGAGGTCCTCACCCTCGGCTCCAACCCCTCAGCCTGGGACGACTCCTGATGGCCGACCGCACTGGGAGCAGCACCGGCACCCACCGACCACGCACGCAACCTGGGGTTCATCCTCGACTCTACACTCTCCATGACCAAGCAAGTCAACGCCGTCTCTTCCTCCTGCTTCAATACCCTCCGCATGCTCCGCAAGATCTACAGATGGATCCCCACCGAAACAAGAAGAACAGTCACCCAGGCCCTCGTCAGCAGCAGGCTGGACTACGGAAACGCCCTCTACGCGGGAGCCCCGGCAAAACTCCTGAAACGACTGAAACGTATACAGAACGCCTCTGCATGCCTGATCCTTGACGTACCCCGCCACAGCCACATCACACCACACCTGAGAGACCTGCACTGGCTCCCCATCAACAAGAGGATCACCTTCAAACTCCTCACCCACGCACACAAGGCACTCCACAACACCGGACCGGCTTACCTCAACAAACGACTCACCTTCTACATCCCGAGCCGCCAGCTCCGCTCAGCCGACCTCGCCCTCGCCACCGTCCCCCGCATCCGAAGAGCGACCACCGGCGGCAGATCCTTCTCCCACCTCGCTGCCAAGACCTGGAACACCCTCCTCCTGCTCCTTCGACAGACCCAGGACCTGCTAACCTTCAGGAGGCTACTCAAGACCTGGCTGTTCGAGCAGTAGAGCACCCCCCCTCCCCTCAGCGCCTTGAGACCCTCACGGGTAAGCAGTGCGCTTTACAAATGTATTGATTGATTGATTGCACAGGAAAACAGGACCTCGGTGTATAGTGGTGTACCGACCATCCACCTTAGTGCCCAAAATCCCAATCCGACTAGCTATAGTGTCTCATTCATTCTCCGTACTACAGTGAAGCTACCAATGATTAGACATCCCAGAACACGGACTCTTTCAGGAATCGCGGGAGCAAGAACACTCTTTCATTACTCACTCATACTTGTCCACAACGTGCGTATTAAGAGACACAGTATAGTTTAAAATGTTTATTTCAACTAACGTGCTCTAAGACACAGTACACGTGCCAGTACTAGCAGCATAATGCATAAAGACAAAATAGTAAGCATCGTTACAATTCCATAGAATACAAACGGGGACAGCATTTTATAAAGACAGTGGATGAAGGACTATAATGCCTTGCCACCCTCCCCGTGCTTTTAACTAGTTTATTATAAAAAGAGAAGACCTCTGGGCTTTGTCAGGGGGACCCCCATACCTCAAGCACTAGATGCAAGGTCTACATCATCGGACAAGCACAGCTCTTCTCCCTGGAAAGGTTTTACTCCAAGTGTCTCCAACAGGGAGATCACAATATTAAAAGCCCCCGAATTTCACCAGTGCAGCTGTATTTCATGTTATGTCTAAGTGCGTGGGGCTGACCAGAACTGAATAACTAGGGACGTTGTTTTTCGACCTTGTACATCGTGTGCAGATGAAAACCACAGAGAACAGCAGAAAACGTGAAAGGCAGAAATGTAGACAGTTCTCATGAACATAGGCACAAGCAGAGTCTGGAAAAACAAAGTCACGAAGTAACGTGTGCAAAAGAGGCATCATGGCTGCTAGGCCTAAGCTAACTTAGCAATGTCGACAATGAGGCCACAATCCACACTACACCCTCCCCTGGTCAGTTCATAGGTCAAGACATAGGACGAAAACAGAGTTCAAATAGATGGAGCAGAATGTAAACGTCTATTGGTGAGAAAAGTCTTTTTGAAAAAAATGTGGAAAAAAAATTCTAGATAGGGCCAGAAAATAGGTCACTCAAAGAGAATAAAAAAATCCAGCTATGCAGTTCATTGAGAGTCAATGCAACTAATCCATCAGAGTGTATGCGCAGAAAACTGCAACACCTTCCAAAAAGACATCATTATCATTGTTTGAAAAAAAGAGATGCCATCCAGTTCAACAAATCAAAGCTGCATTCATGTTCCTCATAATAGGGAGCAGCGATCAGCATTGCGGGACAACTTGCGTGATATTCAATATAACTTTGTTGTAGCAGATTCTGAGCAGCCGCACAGATATCCCATTGCGCCAAGACTCCATGTGCAGCCGCACGCGCCATTAATCCATCACCGGAACATTCCCGTTCATGGGCCAGCAAGGGGCCCATCAACTGGTCGTAATCCGGGTCAGTACAAGACGTATTGGTGAGGCAAACATCCAAGGACCAAGAGAACGGACATCGTAAGCAGGACATCACAGGTTGCACGCAAGTGAAATACGCAAAGCGAAAAGACAGTCCATAAGCCACGCTGAGTGTCACCAGAGGCAGGACGCCGAAGCTGTCAATCATGCGGGCACGGAGCATCCGCAGTCGCCCTGGGTTGTGTAGGCCCACAAGAGGTGCAGCCATTGCGCAACAGACAAAGTAAAAGCAATATTACAGCAGCTAAGGCTAGGATCAATGGGAAGCCACCAAAGACGCTGGAAAAAATAGAATGAATAAAAGTCGGTATTACACCAAATATAGTCTGAAAGGACGTCAAAAGGCCAGGGCCCACAACTTTAAAAAAGTGTACAAGGCCGTTGGTATTAGATGCATTAAATATACGGTGAATCAGTTCACCGAAATGTTGGGGGAGGTTAGTATTTAAAAGGGCCTGTATTTCACTGTGGGCGCTGGCCACCTGGAGGACGAAGGTCTCCCGTGCGGAAGTTAGCATAACCTCCTGGTTCAATAATAGCGCCTTTATTCTGCTCAATTTATTGAAATCCGCCTTCAAAGTCGGTATGTAAGGCCAAATGGAACTATCTAACTTCTCACGCAGGGGTGGAAAAAGCACATTTTTGCAGCACACTACGCGTTGCGAAACTGTTACAATGTAGGGTATGCCAGCCTGTAACCCACAGCAATCTTGATTATTTAAAAGCAGATAGCTACCATTAGCAAGCATAGGGAAAGTAGGTGATAAAACCGGAACAGGAATGCCCTTTAAAACACATGCAAGATTCGGGGCAGAAACATTACAAGCCCCGTGCAATTTAATGTTTTTACAAACAAGGGAATGATCCACTGTAGAATCGCAAGACTCGCCAGTGAGGAATACCTCCTTGTCATCCCTAAGGCATCTGTATGTGAACGGTAGGGACCAAAGTTCATGCAAAAAGGCACTGCCCAAAGGCTCAAAACGGCCAACAGGATAATGTTTCATGCAGGAACTGAATTCGAATAAAGAAAAAGGCAACGTGATAACCCCGTGTACTAGCCACACTGCAGAGTCAGTCTCCGCCACAGAGAATGGTAAAGGATCTATTTTCTCGATATGTAGAAGAGCGTATGTTGCATCCTTCATGGACATGAACAGCTGTTTCTCAGTTAAATTAAATGGCAAGAACAAAGCTGATGTGTTTAAGTAGTGCCAAGGAACCTTCCCCATTTTCAGTGTCTGCAAAGTCCATGCAAACTGCATTACTGAACGCAATTGATTCTGACCATGATATAACACAGACACGTCATCTTGTACAATATCAACCACAGATGAAACAATATTCTCTAATGTGTAAATGCGGGAAGACAGGGTGTTGATACTATTGTCGACAACAGCAAGCACTTTTTCTAGATTCGCTTGATCTATTTCCCGTAAACGGGAAGCAGCTTCTATTTGTGAAAGCTTCCAGATTTCATTGTAAGTCGCATAAACAAATCTTTTAGGTCTTGGACCTCTAGCTCAATTGCGCTGCCTTTAGAATCTCTAGTCGTTCTGAGACCAAAAGAATAAGTTGTCATTAAAAGACTGAACACAGTAGTAAGAATCGCATACAATAAGTGTAGTCACATCCGGGTCTGCAAACTCAAGTGCGAGCACCAAAGCATGCAGCTCGGCCAATTGGGCGGTACTGTCTCCCAGTGCCTGCGTGTGCACAACACTCGATTTGAACTCACCGTTCACCATGGTACCTGCCACAATAGCACATGCTGCTGAGTATGCATTCTTAGAACCCGTGGCCGGTTGCGCCGAACCAGCGGTGTAAATGATACACTTGTATTCTTCAAGCGGCAGCAAAGACAGAGGAGGAGGATGAACAAATTCATACTGCAGGAACTCCTGTGTCTGAAGAGAGGAATCAAAGATAAAGGTGACATCATGAGACGTCAAAGAAGTAGCCCATTGTATCCAACGGGGGTGCAAAGCCTCAGAGTTTGGCACACTTGCCTTTGTCACTGCCTCTAGGGCAGGATAGGGGGTGACAACCAAGATGCGTTTTCCCTGTGCCAGTGCACGTTCTTTAAGAATCGCCATTTGCACTGCAGTCAAAACTTTCTCCACAGTTGAAAAGCGCAACTCGGCAGAAGTGTATAGATGCGACTTGTAGGCAATAGGTACTGTGTCACCTTCGTTAAACGTCAAGTACGTGAAACCCACTGCCCCTGGCACAATTCTAATCACCAGGTTCGTGTGGTTATCACGAGTCAACAAGAACTTAGATTCAAGCAGATCAGACTGCAAAGATTGCAGAATAAGCGAATGTTCCGGAAGCCAGCATGACTTGGAAAAGGTAGGTTGTATCAAGGCATAGAGAGGCTTGATACGCTGGGCATATTCGGGAATGTAAGAATGCCCGAAGTTCAAAAATCCCTGTAAAGACTGAAGTTTTTTTCAGGGTTGTTGGAGGGCGCAGAAGTGCACACTTCTCCAGGAAGTGGGAAGCTAAGCCCCTACCTTCATTGTTGAGCTCATAGCCCAAAAACAACACAGTGTATTCTGCGGTGTGAGATTTGGCAAAATTAAATTTGTAACCTAAGACCGCAAACTCAAGAATAATGCAGTCTACTCGGGAAAGATGCGGCCATAGTTCGTCGTCTGTCAGATATATATCATCCACCTATGAATACGCATCTGGGTCTATGCTGTCCAACAAAGAGACAACACGGGCGGCGAAGACCCCCGGGCTGTTTTTGTAGCCCATTGGCAAACGCCAGAATTTTTTTTGTTTTCCACCAGAAGTGAACGCGGTCCATTGACTGCAGTCCGGGGACAAATTGTGAGTGTAAAAACCATTGGAAAGGTCAAGCGTCGTTTTATATTTTTTATGAACAAGACTGTCTACGAGTGCAGAACTATGGGTATTCTGTACCGCAAAGGTTCGACAATGAGAGTTCAAATGCTGGTAGTCTAAAACCAAGCGGTAAGACCCATCGGGTTTAGAAACCGCGAAAAGAGGATTATTCATTGGTGACACGCATGTTTCAATTACCCCTTGATATTCTAACTGTGTCAGAATGTCGGAAACGGGACCCTTAGCTTCCCGCCGGAGGGGATATTGTGGTTGAGGCTGTGGCATAGAACGCAACGGTATATCATGGGGGGGAGAATCCTCATCCCAACCCACGTGAGTACGGTACAGTGCCGGGGCCTGGGCCACAGCCCATTCAGCTGCTAAAGCCTCCACTCTATCCTTTGGGACATGATGCGAAAAGCTCGGAAGGATTACTTCCTCCCCTCTAGGAGCAGCAAGAACAAATGGGGGCGGCCAATCTGCATCTGCCAACAAAATGTCGTAAGAAGAGGTCAGATTTTCCCAAAAAATCCCTTTAATAACACGCTCAATGTCACCTTCAATTTGAAGGACAATATTAAATAGTCGGTCAGGGGGTGCCACTCGGGTGTCAGCTGTCTCGACAGTAATGAAAGTGTCAGTTGCTGTCGCTTCCACATGAGGACATAGTGCCTCCCGCACTATGGTAACTTCCGCGGCGCTGTCTAGCAGCGTCACTGCCCACGTCCAATTCAGGAGTCTCGTTCTCACCGTCTGTGGCATATCTCGCTGTTAAAGCTGCAACTTTTTTCTTCTGAAACTGTGGGCGAGAACGTGAAAATTATTCTTGTTTTGCTCTGCCAGGTTGTCGAGGTTGGTCTCGTCCCTGTGGGGCGTCACGACCCCTGCCTCTTTCCTGGCGATCTCCTCCACCAGCCTGTGAGGTCGATGGTGCCTGTGAAGAACAAGGAGAACGCTGGTCAGGGACCTGAAATATATCAGGAGACTCAATTCTCGCTCGGTCGCGCAAATCATAAGTGCGTTCAGAAGATACGGAAACCGGTAACGCAGCACGCGACCCTGGTTTTGATTGTTGCTTTCCCTGCTTCTTTAACTTCCAGTTCTTTTTTAGAAAAGAATGGTTTCAAGTCTTTACCAGACTGAGATGTTGGTTGTAATTGTGGTTGAGTTTGCGTTTTAGCAAAAGGCTTAACTCCCAAACTATTGCGGCCAATGGTTTTATAAGCCTGTGCAATAATTTTCGGTAATTCGCGAGGCTTGTCCAGTTCTGGGACTAAAGCCAAAGCATTAGCGACTTGAAAGTTAACTGCATCACCCTTGACATTCGCAAGGATTAGGTCAGCCACTACATCGAACACTCCCACCAGTCTCATCCCCAATTCCACAGCCGCTTCAGGGCCATGTTCGTCTTGTACACGCTTAATTACGGTGGGGAGGACCGTCATGGATGGAGTGCCGAAACACTTCGCATACACTGCCGCAAATACCTTACCCCAGTTGTTGCATTCTGTCAACTCGGGAACTAAGTCTTTTGGCAAACTTATAGTCAAAATCCTGTGTTTCTCCACAGGAGAGGTATTCGGAAACACCGCCTCCAGCTGGTCAAATTTTTCAGCAAGCCAATAAGGCAAATTATCCTTATTCTGTGGGCGTTTGCCCATCACCGAATTAACCATGACGGGACTTATAGTCACAACGCCAAGTCCAGCTGGATGCGCCGCAACTCCAGGAGGGGCAATCTGGACGTTGCCTGTGACATATATTGTACTAAAGCTCTGTGCACACAGATCAAAGACGTATGCAGCACGCGCAGTTCATCTACTGGAACCGCTAAATAACGTGGATGCGGAGTATACCCGGCCAAAACAGACCAAGCGGCCCCATCTATCGATAAGGGGCCTAAACTAATCGGGGTGACCTGGTGTGCGAGGGCGCCATTAAACCAAACACGGTGTTGCCATGCCATGAGCGGTACTTCAAGAGCCTGATAAGGCCGATAAACATTAGGAAGGGCGGTGGGAGCGTAAACGTGGAACAAATTGTCAGCTCCTTCCACCGCCGGAAAAGTGACCCATGAGTAAAATACCTCAAAGTGGTAAGCCAGATCAGCTTGGACCACCAAGATGAGGGCGACACCCGCGTCGGGTACTCCATAGGCCGTTAAATGAGCACGGAGCGCGGCGCGACTATGTGCCGGGATATTTACATTCACAGCCATCAAGACTAAGAATTTAGAACAACCTAGTGCGTGGCAGCGCAATAGAGGGTTAACATAAAAGAGAACACCTTTTAATAACTTCAAGCTTGAAAGAACCTATAAAAACATCAATATAGGAGGTTACACCCTCACCTCTGTTTCCGGAAACAGAAGTGAAGGGAATTGTGGACAAGCACAAGCACCACTCAAGCGTCTCGCAGATAAGAAGCCCACCACACGTTGCTGGCGCCATGTTGTGGGGATTCTGCACATATACAGAACTATGCGCAGGAAAACAGGACCTCGGTGTATAGTGGTGTACCGACCATCCACCTTAGTGCCCAAAATCCCAATCCGACTAGCTATAGTGTCTCATTCGTTCTCCGTACTACAGCGAAGCTACCAATGATTAGACATCCCAGAACACGGACTCTTTCAGGAATTGCGGGAGCAAGAACACTCTTTCATTACTCACTCATACTTGTCCACAACGTGCGTATTAAGAGACACAGTATAGTTTAAAATGTTTATTTCAACTAACGTGCTCTAAGACACAGTACACGTGCCAGTACTAGCAGCATAATGTATAAAGACAAAATAGTAAGCATCGTTACAATTCCATAGAAAACAAACGGGGACAGCATTTTATAAAGACAGTGGATGAAGGACTATAATGCCTTGCCACCCTCCCCGTGCTTTTAACTAGTTTATTATAAAAGAGAAGACCTCTGGGCTTTGTCAGGGGACCCCCATACCTCAAGCACTAGATGCAAGGTCTACATCATCGGACAAGCACAGCTCCTCTCCCTGGAAAGGTTTTACTCCAAGTGTCTCCAACAGGGAGATCACAATATTAAAAGCCCCCGAATTTCTCCAGTGCAGCTGTATTTCATGTTATGTCTAAGTGCGTGGGGCTGACCAGAACTGAATAACAAGGGACGTTGTTTTTCGACCTTGTACATCATGTGCAGACGAAAACCACAGAGAACAGCAGAAAACGTGAAAGGCAGAAATGTAGACAGTTCTCATGAACATAGGCACAAGCAGAGTCTGGAAAAACAAAGTCACGAAGTAACGTGTGCAAAAGAGGCATCATGGCTGCTAAGCCTAAGCTAACTTAGCAATGTCGACAATGAGGCCACAATCCACACTACAGTGTTAAGTGCTTGTCAGCAGGTGAGCAGTTACTGAAAGGTCCCCTTGCCATATCCGTTTTAAACACAATAATGAAACAACCTTATTTCCGCTCTCCATCGCCGCTGTGTTTTTTTGTTGTGGTCTCATAGAAATGGAGGGCCCAGTGGGTAGTCCTGCATTCATAGCTGCCAAGATACCCTGGGGAGCATGTGACATCTTGTTACCTCTCATCACATTGCATTCTGGTACTTGTGGTCTTGCCCCTATAGGTGACATATAGCACCAAGCCTTGTCTGCTGCAATGTGCCAGTCTCGGCTGTTTGACACAGGTCACACATTTGTTCATGTTTTTATAGCCATCCATTCAGGTCTAGCGACGCTATACATCTGCCAGGTATATTTTTTAAGCTTGCGCTACTTTGCATTGTGGTGCCTAGAGAATCCTACTCTCCCTGCAGACATGGAAGGGCCCTTGTCCTGTTTGCCATCTCAGTAGACTTTGGCCTTTCAGCCATCAGCACTTTGGAGTCTGTGACTCCCAACCTTTATAATGACTTGTTAAAAATGCCAAGCTAGCCCATGTGTGCTGTGATCAGCGTACATAGCTCTGCATGAATTTATGTGACATGCAGTCATGGTGGTCACACCATAATAAAAGAGACACAAGCTAGATGCGCACATGTTGTTCTGTGCGAGCTATAAGCAGCTCACCCAGTCTAGGGGATTCCTTTTCACGGTCTTCAGTGTGCCTTTGCCTTACAAATGCAGGCCTCTATGCAGCCGAATGCAGTCAACAGCCTGGATTATCTGGCGCAGCGGACGTGGCCCAGTTTAAAAACAGAGTTATGCCCCCCCGTTTTGTCAGACGTTCACAAGACCTCCCTGTAGAGACGCTTAGTATGACTCAAGAACCGTTACTTGCATGAGATGCTAATGTTATGTTTGCATGCAAATGACTTCCCCTGCTGCCGAGGTGCATCCTGTCTGCTCTTGTTGCGCGTTACCACAGAGGCTCGAGGGAGGAACTGGCAGTCTTTCTAGAGATACATACGTTGTCTCTGCGTCTCTTGCGATTTATTCGCACCCACACGTTTTTATTCGCTTTGTATTCTCGGACTGGTGGTTTTGTATTGTCCTATTATAAATTGAAAGTAATGAGTGCCAGAATACAGCGGACCTTAAAAGCAACTCACACCTTTATATACCAACATGTACACACATGTTCTTTGCAGCTCCCGTCATGCGATGTTAATGACGGGAAGTGTGAACACGAGGGTCCGTATCTGCGGGTACAGAAATAGTACAGACACGCATTACATACCCGAAGGGTTGGGTGGAGGGGGTGTAGATACTGTAGCCTCCGGGAAGAGGGCTTGGCTTGCCCACTGCTCCTGGGCCGGGGCCCCACGTTGGCGCGTACAGGAACAGCCGCGTCACAACCCCTCTCAGCCAATACTGACGCTGCTCCAGCAGCGCCATTACAGAGATACTCGCCGCCCGCCTGCCCATTAGGAGACCGAGGGTTGCGGCTTTGATCAACCCTCGCTCTCCTAATGCGCAGCCGCCAGCCAGACTCAACACTAGTGCGCATGACTGGGCTGGTCGGAAAAATTCTCCGACCTAAACCCAGCATGCGCACTTGTGCTGATGCCTGCTGTGCGCTCCGCGCCGCCCCCTGGCCTGACAATGCATGTCAGTCAGCATGACGCCGGACCACCCACCCCCTTCAGACTCTGAAGGGGGTGGGAGGTCCGGCGTCATGCTGACTGACATGCATTGTCAGTTTACTTCAGTCAGAGCCGCAGAGGGAGCTGCAGGCATGGGTGGCTTGTGGGTCAACACCCCAGCGCCCTAATGGACGCACCGCCACTGTTCTATAGTAACGGACTGGACATTCTCTTTTCAAAGCTGCAAGATGTAATAACCTGACTCTAGTTAAAATTGACATTCAATTTTTTAAGGTGCCAACATATCATTGGATGGAGGATGTGTGTCTGTATGTGTGCTCTGTGTGTAGATACAGAATACATAACGGGTGAGGGGAACATGTAATATGGTCCAAACAGTTCTGGCAAAACAACAACTATATTTATAAAGAATTAGTGTATGTTTAATATTTTAGGTGATGATTGAAATAAGACATAGTTTGAGGTGAGTGCTTCTACATTTGTAGGTGCAAGTAAGTGTCCACAACAAATGGTAGCAAGAAGGGACCAGCAGGTCAATCCAATGCTAAGTAGGGGATGAGAGGAAAAACTCGGATACATCCTCCCATCTAAACATGTCCCACCAAAAGGAATCCTATTGTACAAGGCATACGGCTTGACCCTGACAAGTCCACATCATTTCTTATTTGTCTGTTAGACCCTTACACACCGTATTGGTGTCATGCTTCATCATCAGGTCTCCTCCTAGTCCCTAAAAACTAGGATGGGCTCAACTATATTCCAGGGAGCAATTTGAATATTCTCCTGCTAGGGTCTAGGAATAAAAATACACTGGAATGCCTAGGTATCCCTTTATTCATGGTGTCCCTGGTATGATAAGAAATAAAGGGAGGGGGTTGCCTATGGGAATGATGATCCTACACCCTACATAAAAGTCAACATGTTTCGGCCATAAAGTATAAGCCTGGGCCCGGGAACCTATGACCTTTATACTTTAGGGCTGAAACATGACAACTTTGGGCTAAGTAAGTGCACATATGCATTTCTGCTATCTGTTTGTATATATGAGAAGGGAAAAAATCTACCTTCCACTTCCAAGTGGCAGAAGAGGGTTACAGTAATACTGCAGATAGATTTAACTGTGGTGCTATTATCTGTTTGAAATCTGATCAAATTTAATTTCATCCTAACCTGTACTGTATGAACTTTAATCAAATTCCATGCCAGAATGTTTACAGACACAATAGAGCAATTGTTGGCAGTCCAGCATGCGCGTCGTCTCAGAGGGAGGATTCTATGAGAGCAACGAGTGGAACTTTAAAGTTGCTAGAATGATCTGCTAAGAAAAATAAAACCCTTCATACCGCTAGATGACCTCAAGATAGCAGTTCAATCGTTAGTGCTCTCAAGAGTTGATTATGGGAATGCCATACTAATAGGTCTACTCAAAGCTAGCCTAGCCCCAATGAAAGCAACAATAAATGCAGCATCAAGACTGTTAACAAGCACAAGTTGGTATGACCAAACCATCCCATCACTCAGAATCCTTGACTGCCTCCAAGTTGAAGCTAGGATACAACTGAAGGTGGCTTGCATTACACATAAAGCTCTTAACAACTCTGGTCCTCAATACTTGGCGAATAGGATCAAGCTATCAGGAGGCGGAAGGGAGGGATTCGAGAAGTGCTAAATCCCTAATGTTTGAAATGGGGGTCTCTAGTAGGCAGTGGTATGCACCCTTCCTTCTAGTCAAGGTGAGGAAATTGCACATCCAAGATAACCCCTGCTCACCCCCATGGTAGCTTGTCATGAGCAGTCAGGCCTGTCTTAAAGGCAATGTGTAAAGCATTTGTACATAGCACACACAGTAACATAGTGAAAAGAATATGACATGTTACAACGCGTACTGATACCACGCGTGTAATTTCAACTCTGGTATTACTACGCGTTGTCATTTACCACGACCTACCATTACATCGCATACTTTTACCACGAATATACCTTTACCACGCATGCCATTACAACGCAAAGGCATGCGTGGTAAAGGTATGCTCTTGGTAAAAGTATCTAAGGTAAGTTACACTACCCTGCCCTACCCCAAACCCTAATTTAGTATCCCTGACCCTCCCCCGACCCCCAGTCCTCTCCCTACACTAAAACACTACCCTGCACGACCCCACCTACACTACCCTAAACCCTAAAACACTACCCCCTGCACCACCCTCCCCGACTCCCAGTCCTCTTTCTACACTAAAACACTACCCTGCATGACCCCCAACACTACCCTAAACCCTAAAACACTACCCCCTGCACAACCCCACCAACACTACCCTAAACCCTAAAACACTACCCCCTGCATGACCCTCCCCGACCCCCAGTCCTCTCCATACACAAAAACACTACCCTGCACGACCCCACCAACACTACCCTAAACCCTAAAACACTACCCCTGCACAACCCTCCACTGACCCCCAGTCCTCTCCCTACACTAAAACACTACCCTGCACGACCCCACCGACACTACCCTAAAACAGTAGCCTGCACTACACACACACCCCACCCGACCCCCTTTTACCCTAAAAAAGTAACCCCTACCCCAGGCCCAATCCCCCTTACCTCTCTCTCCTCGTGGTTCCTCTCTCTCCTCCTGGTTCCTGCTGCACATCAGGTCTGAGGGGCGGTGCACGTCGTTGTGAGGAAATGGAAGAACCTCTATTTCCTCACAACGAGGTGGATCGCCAATTTTTTTTACATAGCAAGTGCTTTTACCACACATGCCTTTACAATGAAAGTCGTTGTAAAGGCATGCGTGGTAAAAGCACATGCGTTGTAAAAAAATGCATAGTAATGACTATGCGTTGTTACATTGTGTGCGTGGTAATGCTTGCGATGTAACGGTATGCGGGGAAACAGCTGCGTTGTAATGGCTGTTTCCCCAGTGAAAACACTACAAATGGACACTACAACAGTTTAGAAAAATTAGGTATTTTTAACTAAACCAAACAAGACCAAAACGACAAAAATCCAACACACACAACTCAAAATATCACCTTTATAATGTTTTAGCAATTCTGTTTGTGGGAAACTATGGATGCGGTGATTTTACACAAAGTACCTTCAGATGCATCAACATTCACAAGGCAAAATAGCCTCAGGGGAGGGAAGCGTCGGAACACACATCGATGCATCAGTTGCTGAGTCCATGGGGAGGCGATGCGTCAGTTCTGATGCACGCAGGAGAAGTGTTGCGTTGAATCCGGACTGTAGGGGTTCAAACTCCAAATCTCTAGCTGTTCCCAATTGAAAGTTACACTTGTAAAATGTTATAAGGCAGCTCCAATGATAACCTATGGACGAGCTAGTCCTTGCAATAGTGAAAAACGAAATTGGCAGTATTTCACTATCATGTCATGTAAAACACACCAGTACATGTCCTACCTTTCACATACACTACGCCCTGCCCATGGGGGTACCTTGGGCTTATCTTAGGGGTGCCTTACATGTAGTAAAAGGGAAGGTTTGGGCCACACAAGTGGGTGCACTTGCCAGATCGACATGGCAGTTTAAAACTGCACTCACATTGGCAGGCCTGAGACAAGTTTACAGGGCTACTCCTGTGGGTGGCACAACCAGTGCTGCAGGCTCACTAGTAGCATTTGATTTACAGGCCCTGGGCACACACAGTGCACTTTATTAGGAACCTACCAGGAAATCAAATATGCCAAAAAGTGCACTTTATTAGGAACTTACCAGTAAATCAAATATGCCAATCATTGATAACCAATCAGAATCACAATTTACACAGACAACATATGCACTTTAGCACTGATTAGCAGTGGTAAAGTGCCCAAAGTCCTAAAGCCAACAAAAACAGGGTCAGAACAATAGGAGGCAAAACGTTTGTGGATAAACCTGCAATATGGCCAGGTCCAACACCTAATTCTAGAACAAGCAAGATTAAAAAAAATGAAAACACACAGACGCACTTTCGCTGGATCTGTTAAAAACATATGGCACTACCTACCACCCTCAACGAGAGCAATTACCTCACTCAGGCTTTTCACCAAGGCAG
Organism: Calotriton arnoldi; assembly: GCA_963921515.1. Classification (NCBI taxonomy): domain Eukaryota; kingdom Metazoa; phylum Chordata; class Amphibia; order Caudata; family Salamandridae; genus Calotriton; species Calotriton arnoldi. Next base: position 1,692,617 of record CAWUFW010001478.1, on the reverse strand, counting down.
TTAAAGCCATACTACTAGAAACGCATGCGTCTTAAGAGCACCTTTTTAATCTGTCATTCACCCTATTTTATACTGTATCCTATTGTTCTATACCTTGCGCTCTGAACTCTACGTACAGCATTCTGTATTTTACATGGCATCCTATTGTTTTATACCTTATTCCGAGAATCCTTCGTACAGAGTATCTTATGGGACAGGTGTTTTAATATACTGCAACCCTCTTCAGCTCTCTAGTTGTACTACGCTCTCATACCATGTTGGTCATGTTCATGCTTTATAAAACTCAATAAATAAACTGTGACACTTTGGAGAGTGGCATGATTTTACTTTAATGCTTGGAGGAGGTAATCTGAAGCAGTGACTCAAGTGATAATATAGAGGCATAACATGACATGCGAGGAGTAACACTTTGCTTGAGAGAAAAAAGTCTCAGGAGCTGTAATAACTGAGTAGGGCTAACTTTGGGTCAGGAACATCTTTCTTAGTAGAAAAAAGTAGAGGGAATCACTGGTGGCTGGCCTACTAGGGTATGGTGACTGGAGCCCAGCCTCTTTTCAGCTGGATTTTAAGCAGTCTTTAGCCAAGCTTAGGGGCTGAACTCAGGCCATTAACTTAGCTAGCGACTGCTTTGCTCATGACCTCTAGATATAGCTGGAGGACTAGTGAGCTTTCTTTTCACATGCCATGCCTGGATCTGTGCAAAGGGTGGTGTAAGCTCCAGCTCTAGCACTGGCAAAGACATTTCCTAGCTCTTCTCTAGTGTTGGTGAGGTGTGCTAGTCAGTCTTAGTCAAGGACGGCAGTTCAGGCAAGAAAATTAAAAGTTGACAATTGTGAACGTTTCTGCTTGCTCAGACTGCCACACTGATTATAAGAACATTGGATGTGAGCAGGAAGTGTCACCGAGCTGGGAGCATAACCTGAGGATAGGCACCACTGCCCTCCATGGCAGAATGTAAGTTAGAAGGTGAATGGAGTGAAAAGAGGGGTGTGAAAAACTTGCCTTTGCTGCGTTCAGTTCTGCAGATGTGTGTGTGCCTATGATTATGTGTGTCTGTGAGTGTATGGATGTGTATATGTGAGTGAATGGATGTCTGTGCATGTTTTGTGGGGCATGGAAGACTGTTCTCTCTAATACTGGTCTCCTTGGCATCATCTGAAAACTTATCCTAGCCTCTAATGCTGTAGTAGTCCAACTGTCAGAGTCTTGATACATTAAGGCATGTTTGCTGTTATCCTTGGCACAATGGTGGACCTGGAGTTATACTGCAGATCCCTAGCATTTTGGGGTATTGTGAACATCACAGTTATCTCTGGCATTGGTGTTCCTTCTCATAATAATGCCATCTTCGACATGTTGTTGGCACACTTGATATATTGGTGGCTATGCCTGACATACTCAAGCCTATTTTTAACAATTTCTAATTATGACGTTTCCTGGTATACCTGATGCCCTCTTTGTCATATTGTAAATGCAAAATGTATTTGTGGCTACTCCTTTTATAGTGGTGACCCTGTTTGAAAGATAATCATCCTTGTTTAATGTGGAGATTATGGACACAAGTGTATTGATCTCAGCTATAATGTTGGCCAAGACATTAAGTGGCCTTTTTTACACATCTGTGGCTATTTCTAATATAATGGTAACTGTTGCAAAATAGGTTCCAATCATTTAATGGGCCCAGATTTTTAGCTTTTTTGATCACCTAATTTTGGACTTTTTACTGTAGGTAAGTTTCACTACAGTTGTCTCACTGGTGGTAATCATATGGCAGATGAACTGCACGTGTTTAAGGCCAGTGTCTTCCTTTTAAGTTAAGGCTGCTGTGATGCATCTAGGGGAAGGGGCAGTTACATGGGAACACATGTGCACACGTGTGTGCACATGTGTGGGCACTGCATGTGAAACTACTGCCCTGCATTGCCTGGTAACTGTGCACAGGTAGCCTGGTGCAAAGGGAACTCTGTAGGGTTAGATATTGATCTGGGATAGGCCTTATATTGTTAGTGGCACTTACAGGTAAAGTCAGAGTGATTTACTGTTTTGTCTGCAGTGACACTTTATTATACATAGGGGAAAATCTGCCTTAGAGTGCAGTTTCACATCCCTTAGAGCTACAAAGTCCCATGAGCTAAAACTGGGGTGGAAAAGTGTTCCCAGTTCATATTCACAGGCCGAAGACCATCCATGTACATCTTATGGGTCTTCCAGAATTGTCATATTTCTCTGGCTCAGCTCAGGATCAGAGTCCAGGCCTTTTGTCACCCTGCTGGGCCAAGTAAATTACTCTGCTCTCCAGAAGCAGGAAAAAAGGTCTCCCGACACAAAGGGAGCAAACATTGCTTTCCTCAGCTCCTAAGGAGGAAGATAAAAATCTGCATCTGTTAATTACCTGTCACGCTGTACCAGAGCTGCGGACAGCCCAGGCCCAGTGAACAAAATAGAAAGCCCAGACAACTGGAGCCTACACGAGAGTGGGCTCCTCTTTGAAGTTTTAGTGATAAGGGCTCTGGCAGTCATATTTGCCCGGGGCGGAGCTGAGGCCCCAAGAGCAGATGTGAGTAGTGACTCCTGGGTGACGCCAACTTGAACTGTCCCAGTATGCTGTGCAGGAGGGTTGGTACATGGGTGGAGAGGTGATAGGGTACCGTAGGGTAGGCCAGGGTTGCCTGGCTTCTAGAACCTTCCAACTTTGGAGAGAAAGTGCTGTTGCTGCATTTTGTGCTTTTTGTTGCTGGACCCTAGGACTGTGGCAGCCATGGACATCCAGAAGGACAAAAACTCTGATGCCCAAAAGGACTAAGGACTCTGCCCCCCCCAGTTGACCCCCAGGACCAATAAGTCTCTCCAAGGGCCAATGAGGCTGGCCCCTTTAATACCCTAGAGGACCAGTTGGGTGAAAGGCCTGAACCGCAGCTAGTAGAGACAAAGACCAAGAGGAAAGCTGGTTCAGGGAGCCCATGGAACCAGCTCCCTGCAAGGTACACCACTGTTTAGGCCTGAAAGCCTTCTGGAATTGCTCCTGGTGGCTAGAGCTCACCACCAGGAGTAAAGTGAGCCCAGGAATGTCCTAATTGGCCCAACGGGGACTGTGTTATGGCCTTTTTAAGATCAGCGACCTTTGACCCTTTCCTGAGTGACAGAGCGCATGGGACTCCACCGCATTCCCTAAAATAATACCCCTAGGGTGGGCCAGGGGCCAGGGCAAGAAGATTCTCCCAACACTGAAGGCAGAGGGCGAGCGTTGGGCCTGGGGAGGCAAAGCAAGAGGACCAGGGGACCACCGTCGCACTCCCCATTGAAGAGAAGGAGGGCCTGAGACCCTATTCCTAGGCCCCAAGGATCCAAGGGGGAATGGCGCTGCACTTCCCCAGTTGTGATGGGCCCTTCCCCTGTCCCCTGTGCATGTTTCTTGGGGTGCGGGGCAGTCATCAGAGGAAAGTACACCCTGCCAGCAGGAGCAGGCAGGGGAGAAGAGGTGCCAGATTCTGCGGCAGCAAGGAGGATGCTGCTCCAGCAGGGAGCTAGCTGGGACAGCCGGGGGTGGGCTCCCCAGCTGCCCCCAACAAATGAAAGCACGTGGGGTGCCTGGGTGGGATCAGGCACTAACAAGAAAAAAAAGAAAAGGAAGTGGACGGCCTCAAAAACGAAAAAAGGGGTTCTCGCGGAAGAAGCTGGAGAGTCGCTCATAAAATATTCACAGCTCTCTGCAAGGGAGTGTCCCATAATGACCGGCGAGGCTATTTTGCGTATGATTTAGCTGTTTGTTGTGTCCTCAAAATGGGCAGGGGCACTACCAATGTTAAAAAGGAAGGTGTGAGGGGCTGCAGGATTTCAGCAGTACACACCCAGGAACTTTTGAAAACTGACTATAACTTTCTATGTTTACAGAATTTAAGCCCATCCTAGGATTTTCTTCCTTTTCAATGCATATCCAAAGCTGGAGCTTTTTCTTTACAGCTAGGAGAGCAGTGCCTTCTAGAGGCTGGTTCTAAAGGTACTCTATATGGTTTAAAACCATGTCAAGAGGACATATTGAGAGCAGAGTTCTCAAGGGTCTGTTCTCATGATTGCATTTTATGTAGCCTGAAAGTATATAAAAAGTACACAGACACATGTTGTGTTCACTTAAAAATCTCCACTGGCTCTGGTGAGGGGTCCACCCCTGTTGAAAATCATTGTCCCGTTAAGGCATAGGTAGCATGATGGGAATACATTTAGGCAGTGAATGCGTGGGTCTGGAGGAATAAGTGTGTATGTGTGCACTACATCTCCCATAATCCTGTGGGAACTACCACCTGGCTTTGCAACAAGAGCACTACTTAAGCTCCGCCCACAGGCTGCCCGGTGCTTGTCAATTCGATGGCAGCTCTTTCGAAGGTCTGCTCTACGCATCGTCTTCCTCAAGCTGGGAGAAGGAATTTGCCTTCTTGAACCTTTGCCCCGCGTTTATTCTATCAGCTTGAGCTGCAAAGAACTCTTCGCTTCCTAAACCAGCTGCACCTGGGTTTTCCTGACTTCGTGCGCGGACGCGCTGAAGCGCGTCCTGGAGCCGTTACTCGTCTTATTTCTGTTCATCGGTTCTCGGGTATCTGCCGTGTAGGCAACTTTAGCATACGCACTGGAGCGCGTCCCAGAGCCGATTGAAAGGCTCGGATTTCGTGCATGCCCGGCAATCGGGGTCAAAGGGCTTTCACAACCAAACGCACAGGAGTGCGTTTCAGAGCCGTTTGAAAGGCTCGGATTCCCTTCACTCGACTTCCTCGTACCTGCTGTGCTACCTTTACCAAACGTGCAGGAGCGTTTCGGAGCTGTCAAGGAGCTCCGCTAACTGCGATACATTTCTATGTATGACACTGCTTTTCATTTAAGTACAGCGTGGCAGGATTCAGGTTTGCTGTAAAGGAGATAAGCGCCGGATAGAATAATAAGGCTGAGGACACATCTTCCTTACCCTGAAGTAAACATTCAAAGCTAATTACACCTTTTGTTCTAATCTGGAAGCTGTTTTTCTGCAGAATAAGGCGCAGGTGCTGTACCTTTAATCTAAAGACACAGTTCATTTTTTTATGGTTTATTTTTTGGATTTTGTGCTGTTTCATTACTACATGTGCGGCACATAAAGACGTAAGTGCTTACACATACTCTTCCTTACCTTACTCTCTCTACACGCTGTGGCTGTTGTGTATATACATGTGTTGTGCTTGTGTTTTGCTACAGGGAACACGGGGCTAGACAGCAGGAGTAAAGCCTACCAACTCTACGCTTCTTCCCCATCGTGTGATTTCGCAGCTGCATCTTTATTGTTTCCTTTGTCCCTTTTTTCCCTTTCCCCTATCATGGTGTGGTCTGTTGGGTGAAACATACATACTCACAGGTCACCCAATATTGAGGATCGGGTTCCGCAGCATCGTTCATCGCTCCCGCTGTACCCGGCTTGAAGGTTAGTGGTTAACCTGTTGGTGGTCTGACAGATTGACAAGGCCACGGTTACCTACGGCCTGAGCGATGGATACCTCCACTGTACTTACGTCAGTGTTGGAGACCTTAACCGCTTTGCGGATGGAGGTAGATGCCTTCCGTGGAGAGAATTTAGAATTGAGGAATGAGATGGGTACTATGAGACGTGAGGTAGCGGGTCTATCCCGAGGGAGCCCTACTAGTGTTAGGGGGGGGGCGGCTCTTATATTAAGGACTGGACGCTACCACCTCCTTTGACTGCCCATGACACTGATTCCAGATGCACGGACCAGGTCCAGGGAGGGAGTGCACATGGCGCTGGGCTCTACCCTTCCCTGTTTTCCAACTCCTCCCAATCAGGTCCTTCTTCTGTGCAATTGATACAGCCCCTGCAGTTGCCCCTTGCCCCTCCTGAAAGGTTCTTCGGGACCCCAAGAAGTTCGGGATATTTTTGGGTCAGTGTAGGCTACATTTCCTGTGCAAGCCCGCTGTGTTTCCTAACGACCAGGTCAAGACGGCCTTTGTCATGTCCTATTTGGGTGGTAATGCGGCTAGCTGGTCCTTCCCCCTGATAGAGAGAGACGATCCTGTCTTGTACAATTTTACGTATTTCTGCATTTGAAATGCGCAAGCTGTTTGATAGAAAGGCGCACAAGCTATCTCTAGATAAGGAATTCATCACCCTCAAACAGGGCACACAAGACCTGCTTACGTATATCACGTCCTTCAACAGACTCCTTGTTGAAACCAATTGGCCGGTGGAAAAAAGGACATCCATGTTCTATCAAGGGTTGAAGGGGGAACTGAAGGACGTATTGGCACAAGTTGTGCATATGCCCGATGACTGCGAGGAACACAGTTCAGTTGGACCATAGACTCCAAGAACGGAAAGGAGACAAGTACCGAACCGAAGCAAGGGTCTACCTACCACGCCCTAAGCCAGTTCAGGAAGAACACTCGCATACACCCGATGGAACAGAACCGATGCAAATCAGTGGAATACGAGGACCCTTAAGCCAAGAGGAAAGGGAAAAAAGAAGAAAACAGACACTGTGCATGTACTGCGGGAAACCCGGACATTTCATCAAGGAATGCAAGACCAGGTCCAAGTTCGTGAATAAAGTAAACCCCGGAGCCCAAAACCTAACTGTGGTAGACTACACCACAGGAAGTCCGGAAAACTGATGTACTCAAGCAAGACCGAGACCCCTTGTTTGAGGCCCACGAAGGAAGTGGTCTCTTCAGCCGTGGCTAATACATTGCAAACCGCCGTGGCTCATATGAACTTGTGCGTTTCACTAGAACTGCCCATTGGGGAACTTATTGTGGTCCACGCATTGTTGGATTCAGGAGCCACGGGCAATTTCATTGATCAGCGGTACGCCCAGGAAATAGGGGTCCCCTGCATACAAAAGAAAACACCCGAACCAGTGAAGGCGGTAGATGGTACAGCGTTAACATGAGGCCCTGTACGTTTCCATACGCAACCGATACTGATGCAAGTAGGAGTGCATCATTTTGAATACATTCAGTTCGACCTGATTGATGCTCCTCACTTCAAACTTATACTGGGAATGCCCTGGCTGACTTATCACGATCCTTTGGTACACTGGGCAGCGCGCAACGTCTCCGTGAACTCTTCGTTCTGTAAAGAACACTGCACAAAAGACAAGGTACAAAACCCCGAAGTCATGGTGAATCCTGCTGCCCTGCTCACTATGGGATGTAGCGAGAAAATCTTGTGTTGTGTCTCCACATTACCGGAGGAATATAAACGGTTCCACTCCTATTCAGCAAACAGGACGCAGGGAAGCTGCCCCCTCATAGAGACTATTACTCTGTGATGGACCTGGAACCAGGAGCCTTCATTCCATGCAGTCGTGTCTACGCCCTTACTGAGGCTGAAACCACGTATCTACAGCAGTATCTTGATGAGTTGCTGTCCTCCGGCTTCATACGCCCGTCTTCCTCCCCTGCCTCCTCGCCACTCTTCTTCATACCAAAGAAGGAGGGTGGCTTAAGGGCTTGCATAGACTACAGAGCCATTAACAGGGTGACCATAAAGAACAGGTATCCTTTGCCCTTGATACCCGTTTCATTAGACCAGTTGAAAGGAGCCAAACTATTCACCAAACTGGACCTAAGGGGATCATACCATCTAGTGTGGGTGCGGCGTGGGGACGAATGGAAGACAGCCTTTCGAACAAAGTTCGGGTTATACGAATACCAGGTCATGCCCTTCGGACTCTGCAACTCGCCCGCCGCCTTCCAGTTCTTTATGGATGAAGTACTACGAGGCCTGTTGGATGTGTCCTGTATCGTCTACATCGACGACATTCTGATTTATTCAGCGTCCATAGAAGAACACATCCTTCACGTAACCGCAGTACTGGAGCGGCTGCAACAATTCGCCCTTTATGCTAAGCTGGAAAAGTGTCTTTTCCACGCCACCAAAGTGGAATTCCTGGGGTACATCATAGGACCAAATGGTCTATGCATGGACAATAAGAAGACTCAAGCCATCATTCAGTGGGAGTCGCCTTCCAATGTTAAGGCCTTGCAGAGTTTTATTGGCTTTGCGAACTTTTATCGACGATTTGTGAAGGACTTCTCCAGGATTATTCAACCTATAACGCACCTGTTAAAGAAAGGAGCTAAGTTCCTTTGGATGGATGCAGCCGAACAGGCCTTCCGAACTCTTAAGAACTGCTTCACACAAGCTCCTGTGTTGAGGCTTCCTGATGCCACTCTTCCCTTTGTAGTAGAAACGGGCGCATCCCATTACGCCATCTGATGCATCCTGTCCCAAAGACATCCGGACACTGGCCAACTCCATCCTGCGGCCTATTATTCAAAGAAGTTATCATCCTGTGAGGTCAACTACAGTATTACCGACAAAGAACTCCTGGCTATAAAAAGAGTGTGTGAGGAGTGGAGACACTACTTATTGGGGGCTAAGCATACGGTGGAGATATATACGGATCACCGGAACCTGCTGTTTCTAAAGACCGCCAGAGCTTTAACACCTAGACAACTCCGCTGGTCGCTATTCTTTTCTGATTTTGACTTTGTGATCAAATACCGACCCGGACCACAAAATGGTAAAGCAGATGCTCTTTCAAGACCAGCTCCACCTCCTGAAGCCAGTCACGTCCCACTGGAAGAACCCCCTGTGATATTGCACAAGGCCTCTTTTCCTGAAGAAATCCTGGCCTTGACAACTACGCAAGACTTTTTGGGTGAAGTGAAGAAACGAACAGCAGGAATGGATATCCAGGCATTGATAAACGAATATCCCGCAAAACGCTCAACCATTAACGGAATACTATACCATGATGATAGGCTGTACATACCAGATGGTCCTTTACAACAACAAGCCTTGCACTGGATTCATGGCTCCACACTGGGTAGACATCTGGGCATACAGAAAACCGTTCTGGCTATGAAAAGGCATTTCTGGTGGGTATCTTTGCAGGCGGACACCGCCAAGTACGTTTCTGAATGTGCCATTTGTACCCAAGGAAAAGCTCAACATAAAAGACTGTGCGGATTGCTGCACCCCATCCCCATACCTCCAGTACCTTGGCATACATTATCCATGGACTTCATAGTGGATATGCCGCCTAGTTCGGGTTACAATACCATATTAGTCGTCATTGATCATCTGACCAAGATGGGACACTTTATTGCCTTGACAAAACTACCCACCTCCGTGGTATTGGCCCAGGTGTTTTTGCAGCATATTGTGCGTTCTCATGGAATACCAGCGGTTATCATTACAGACAGAGGAACCCAGTTTACCTCACGATTTTGGACGGCATTATGTGAAGTGATGAAGGTAGACGCTCGCCTCTCCACCAGCTACCACCCGCAGATGGACGGCAAGACCGAAAGACTGAAACAAACGCTGGAACAGTACCTCAGATGTTTTACGCTGCAACATGAAGAGGAATGGAGCACACTTCTTTGGATGGCCGAATTTGCATATAATAATGCAGAGCATTCTTCTTTGGGGTGTTCCCTTTTCTTTTGCCTAACAGGATACCACCCAAACATGCTGCCCTTCGATTGGCCTGTACGATCTAGCCACCCTACTATTCAGGAACACCATGCACATCTCCGGTTAGTTCTACAAGACGCCAAAACACAGCTAGGCAAGGCCCAAACCCGTGAAAAGACCTATGCTGATAAAAAACGTTCCCCAGGGCCTTCTTACAGTGTAGGTGATAGAGTGTGGCTCGACACCAGAAACTTGAAGCTCAAGGGTAATGCACGACTGAAACCTAAATTCATGGGTCCTTATCCTATCGTCAAAATAATCAACCCTGTGGCGATGAGATTAACACTCCCTTCTTCCTGGCACATCCATCCTGTTTTCCATATTTCCCTGCTACGGCCGTGCCTTCCACAGACAAGACTACCCTTAAAGCCATTGCCACTAGACGTAGAAGGGGCCGAGGAATACGAAGTAAAGCGTATTCTCGATTCCAAACTCGTCCGAGGGAGGGTGCATTACCTCATAGACTGGAAGGGTTATGGTCCTGAGGACCGCTCATGGGAGCCTGGACCGAACCTGCACTGCCCAGGGCTTGTCCGGCGTTTCCACTCGCAGTTTCCCTCCAAGCCTAGTGGACCGTCGGGACGCCGGTCGTTGAGAGGGGGTTCTGTCACGTTAAGGCATAGGTAGCATGATGGGAATACATTTAGGCAGTGAATGCGTGGGTCTGGAGGAATAAGTGTGTATGTGTGCACTACATCTCCCATAATCCTGTTGGAACTACTACCTGGCTTTGCAACAAGAGCACTACTTAAGCTCCGCCCACAGGCTACCCGGTGCTTGTCAATTCGATAGCAGCTCTTTCGAAGGTCTGCTCTACGCATCGTCTTCCTCAAGCTGGAAGAAGGAATTTGCCTTCTTGAACCTTTGCCCCACATTTATTCTATCAGCTCGAGCTGCGAAGAACTCTTCGCTTCCTAAACCAGCTGCACCTGGGTTTTCCTGACTTCGTGCACGGACGCGCTGAAGCGCGTCCTGGAGCCGTTACTCGGCTTATTTCTGTTCACCGGTTCTCGGGTATCTGCCGTGTAGGCAACTTTAGCATCCGCGCTGGAGCGCGTCCCAGAGCCAATTGAAAGGCTGGGATTTCGTGCATGCCCGTCAATCGGGGTCAAAGGGCTTTCACAACCAAACGCGCAGGAGCGTGTTTCAGAGCCATTTGAAAGGCTCGGATTCCCTTCATTCGACTTCCTCATACCTTCTGGGCTACCTTTACCAAGCGCGCAGGAGCGTTTCGGAGCTGTCAAGGAGCTCCGCTAACTGCGATACATTTCTATGTATGACACTGCTTTTCATTTAAGTACAGCGTCGCAGGATTCAGGTTTGCTGTAAATGAGAAAAGCGCCGGGTAGAATAATAAGGCTGGGGACACATCTTCCTTACCCTGAAGAAAACATTCAAAGTTAAGTACACCTTTTGTTCTAATCTGGAAGCTGTTTTTCTGCAGAATAAGGCGCAGGCGCTTTACCTTTAATCTAAAGACACAGTTAATTCTTTTATGGTTTATTTTTGGATTTTGTTCTTTTTCATTACTATATGTGCGGCACGTAAAGACGTAAGTGCTTACACATACTCTTCCTTACCTTACTCTCTCTACAACCTGTGGCTGTTGCGTATATACATGTGTTGTGCTTGTGTTTTGCTACAGGGAACACGGGGCTAGATAGCAGGAGTAAAGCCTACCAACTCTACGCTTCTTCCCCATCGTGTGATTTCGCAGCCGCATCTTTATTGTTTCCTTTGTCCCTTTTTTCCATTTCCCCTATCATGGTGTGGTCTTTTGGGTGAAACTTACATACTCACAGGTCACCCCATATTGGCGATCGGGTTACGCAGCATCGTTCATCGCTCCCGCTGTACCCGGCTTGAAGGTTAGTGGTTAACCTGTTGGTGGTCTGACAATCATATTATAATGACTGAATGGGTTGCTCATTTCACTAGCTTATACTCCCTAGAGGAATCGAGTGCAGACATTGGGTCACTAATCAGCGATTGTAATGTTTGTTGACCTTAAGTCAGCATTCAACTTCGTCCCCTGGCCCAAGCTGTGGCAAATTTTAGCTGATGTGGGGGTACCACTTTACCTACTAAACCAGATTATGAGACTTCACAACTCTAATTTTGCCCAAGTTATATGTGGGCAGTTGGGGGAACTGACTGACTGTTTCCTGGTCAGAAGCAGAGTTAGGCAGGGGTTCGTTCTTGCCCCTACCTTGTTCCTGCTTTTTATAAATGACTTGGTAGCATACTTGGATCATGCTGAGTCTGATGCTCCCTGGTTGGCAAACTTCAGGGTTTCTGCCCTGATATTTGCCCACAACCCTTTGCTTCTATCCAGGTCGCCCATGGGATTGCAAAAATATTAGATTGGTTTGACAGCATTTGCAAGGCTAGGGGTTTAGATATCACTTTGGTAAAAACAAAGTACATGGTGTTTATCCCTTGCCGCTCTACTTGTGCTAACCCCATGTTGAGAGGGACCGCTTTGGAGCAAGTCCACACATACAAACATCTGAGTATCATTTTTAATGAGCAATTCTTTTGGCAGACGCATATTGCAAGGTCCAAACTTAGACTTGAGCAAACCACAGGGGGACTCTTGAAAACATCTAAGGCCTCTCAATTCCATCCTATTTCGCCGTTATTGCATGTCTAAACTATGAGGCACTTGGGTCAGTGCTACATGGTGCAGAACTTTGGGGACACAAATATGTCTCGTCCCTAGGTACTGTAGAAAATTGCTTCATACAGCAATTGATTGGTCTGCCAACTAGCACACTGTTGTTCCCCCTGAGGTTAGACTTGGGACTGAAAAATATAACTGACATAGCCAAGTTACGACCTCTTTTATTTTTGAGACGGTTGTGGACAACTCCGAATTGAGCTCTTACCAGCAGGGCTGACAGACATTTTAAGTCTACCAGGAGCAGGTGACCTCCCGTGGATTAGGCATGTGTGATCTGCACTAACTGACATTGTGTTTGAGAATCTGTGGACTGCCCCTGAAGAGGCAAGTAGATTGCCAAAAAGGCAGGTAACGAGGGCCCTGGGGCGGCTCCTCCGATAAGGCGGAGGGGCATTGCCCCACTAGTTTAAGGCAGTGCAAACGAAAAACAAAATGATAATAACAAAACATTATTATCATTTTATTTTTAGTGTTGCAGTTGCACTGCAACTAGCCAGGTTGTTAGGGCGGGGCGGGCTGTCCTCCCCTGAGGTCGAGTCCGGAGGAGAAGTGGTGGCTGCACCTTAGGTGCGCACAGTGGTTTGGCTGGCTGTCTCGGGCCGGCCTAACCGTCATGCACACTGTGCATGTTCTCCACAGGCTTTATTATACAACCTGAGTGGAGAACATGCACAGCCTCCAAGCCCCTGTCTGAGTGCCGAACCACAGCACTCAGACCAATCACAACACTGCTGTGATGCAATTGAACATGTTTTTTTGCTTGCAGTAGCTATTGTGGCACAACAAATAAGTGGATTGCGCCACTCTGCTGAAAACTTGGTGTTAGAGATTTTAGAAAAGCCCTCAGAATCATCAAATCTGAAAATAGGCAAGTTGTGGTTTTTGCAGTTTCGCGGTTTTTAATGACCATGTAGAGAATCACACCATGAGCATTTAAAAAATCTTGCTATCTGTATATTTCTAGCTGCTAACGTATGTATCACTGGGGTTTTATTTACTGTTTTATTTCTATGTAATTTTAACAATGTATTTATCTAATTTTATTTGCCAAAAATTGTATTCATTTGTTTTTTCTTCCCTTTTAAAGATTTTACATGATTGTATTTTTCCGTGTCCTTTGATGGCAAACATTTGCCGAATAAAGTTGTTTGAACTGAGATAATAATATTGACAATGATTACTTATCAAGGTTAATATGCTTTTTGACATTAATAATGGCATTTACACATAGTTGTTATTGATTATTGAGTTTATGCACAAAATGATGGTGCTTTAACATGTGGTTTGTTGTTCTTGTAACATGGCGAATCCTTGCTAAAGCCAAAAGGCCTGTTTACTTAAAGTAATACCCTCTAGTATTGTGGTGTGTTGTCTGGTATAGGTGGGGGGCACTTTGATTTTGATGGTATTGACCCTTTGAGATCAAATGTGATTTCATAACGTAATCCAAGGTATTTTTGATCTGCCCTGTGTATATATCTGTAAAATAGTGCATAGTGTTTGTTAGTGTGTGTGTGATAAATGTACTTTTCCCTTTCCTTTTCTAAGAAAAGATCACTGACTAGACAATCATTTATTGAGTGTTATTATAGTGTGCCAGCGAATGGTGACCTTGCACTGCTCTGCTTCGCTACACTGAGAGAGTCAAATGTTAAAATGGGGTGTTTGGTTCCGAGTAAGGGGAAATGGTAGTTCATTTACTTGTGCAGGCCTCACATCCTGAACTAATAACCCAATTTCCTATTGTAGCTATGGGCCCGATTACGAGTTCGGCTGTCAATTGGACTGCCGAACCTGTGGTAGCAGTTCTTGGGCCGCCAGAGTGGCAGTCCACCTGCTGTATTATGAAAACAGTGGTGGGACCGCCACAGGACCGCTGCTACTGCCAGGATCCTTGATCCCGTGGCAGCTGCTGCAATGCCAAGTATATTATGAGTTTCCTCACTGCCACGGTTTGGGATGCATGCAGGGGGGCACCTAATCTGCAAGCATGCTCAGTTCCTGCATAGCATGGACTTAGCAGCCCATGTCATGCAGGAACTTGCTTTGACGTTCCAATTGCGGTGCTTTTCCAAGGCTCACCACCTGGGACCGCCAAAGCACCCCCCCCCCCCACCAGAACAGGAGAAAACTCCTAATCTGGCAGGTGGTGTCAGTAATGCTTTGGTGGTGTGGGAGAGTGCGGTGGCATGGCGGCCCTCTCCCACACCACCAAAATCGTAATTAGTCCCTATGCCTTCAAGATTCCTATCCTTAACATATTGAGGGCATTTAGAGCATGCAGATGGAAATCTCTAGTTTAATAGTAGCCTTGGTATAATAAAGATCTCCTCTGAATGTTCGGGAAACTCCTAACATGTTGGTAGCTATCAGTGACAATATTGCCACCCTTTCAGTATGGTGACCATCCATGGCATTTTGCGTTAGTTTCTTACATATTTGTGGCTGCAGGAAATGAAACTCCAGAATGAGCACAGCAACTGTTTCCTCACAGCCATTTTCCTTTGTTTGTGCGGTTTCCCAAGAATTGTTCTTTTGGTTGGATTTCTTTTAACCCTAATTCCTACAGAAACCCACAAACCCTTGCGGTGCACTGAGAATGGGAAGAATCTCCTTTGGTTCCCCACATGTAATATCAAGTGGTTGGCTCTCCTTGACCTCCTGTGAGGAAGTCCTTACTGGTGGCAGCTTTTCATGTTTTTAGGATCAGGAAAGTGCAACTGTGGAAATTGTCCCGGCCCGCATGTGTAATTTGAAGTGTACAGGCTTGGTGCAGATGGAGGCCCCTTCAGGATTATTTATGCTTTCTTAATAAATTTAAACTCTGTAAACATTGCATCATCTCATCATTGTTGTAACCCTTCACAAAGATTATTGAATGAATTATTTCAAACACTACCACACAACTATTGTTAAGGTTGCAAATGACTGCAGGCATTTACTTTAAAATAAGCATGGCATTTGCAAGGTAGAGAATGAGTGTTGCCCGCAGAGGAAAACACCAGCCCACTTCTACTTTCCAGTTTTTCTTTTGTAGAGGTATTGCAGTGCTTTGCTGGGAGCTGAGCTATCCTAGACTCCTCTCCCAGGAGGGGCACTCTGACCCAGAATGATTAACTGACCATCTGAAATTGTGAGCTGCACTGGACACTAATTAGAACGAGCATTTGCCCAACAAGAAGATGGGAAAGTAGGATCAATCTTATGTAGTTTAGCGGGAGTAATCAATAGTCTATTATAGATACAAAATAGAGTTTGAATGGCGTTAGCTTCTCTAGATGATTTCCTCATTTTAGTCTAAATTTTGTTTCATAGGGGAATTGAAAAAGAGGTTTTTAGGTCAGATTCTCATTGGACTTCCACCTCCATTTTATCTTGGTCATTTGATAAAAAAATTAGATGTTTATATATTTGGGATGCAGATGTGGAATTGTATAGAATTGAGTTTATACTAGGTTCTTGAGAAGTAGATATATGATTACGTAGGAGTTGATTATATGAAGATTGAACCACAGAGATTAAGGATATGTATTTATCCTCTGGAGGTTGCAGCAGACCTTTCAGTTCCATTCCTTGTAGCACTAGAGTGCAATTGGGAGGTGCCTGGCTACCATGTTTCACCGTAACTGCCATCTTGGAAGTGTGTTTTTTAATTACTTTTATGTGTTTTAGTGTTTCACCCAATTGATTTAATTTCTCTTGTGTTACCAGTAGCTTAGTCCCACAAGTGAGCTTGAAGCGCTAAGCAGGGGTAGCTGGAGCCCAGTTTGCTCTATTCATTTGCCCTCACATTTTGTGTTGATTGTGCTGAATAGTACTCCTGACCACGCCCCCCTCACACACCCAGATGCCAGACTACAAAGGCGGCCTGCCAGTGTGGCGGCACAGCATCTCAAGGTTGCAGCAGACCTTTCAGTTTAGTTCCTTGTAGCACTAGAGTGCAATTGGGAGGTGTCTGGGTCCCGTGTCTCGCTGAAACCGCCATCTTGGAAGTGCATTTTTTAATTGCTTTTATGTGTTTTACTGTTTTACCCAATTGATTTAATTTGCCTTGTGTTACCAGTAGCTTTGCCCCACAAGGCAGCTTGTGGCGCTCAACCGAGGTAGCTGGACCCCAGTTTGCTCTTTTCATTTGCCCTCACGTTTGGTTTCAATTGCACTGAATAGCGCTCCAGAGCATCCCCCCCTCATGCCCCTGGATGGCAGTCTATAAAGGTAGCTTGCCAGCGTGGCCGCCCCACTGGTGCGCCAGAGGCATGCCTAAGGCAAACCCGTCTGTGCCCGTCCACGCTCGGACCGCGCTCAGCGCCATATCCCTGCCGGTGTGACCCTAGAGGCGATGGGGACAATCCGATACTCATGGAACACCCTGCTCAATTATAATCAGTCAGGTAATACTTGTACTGGCCCACGATTAGACCCACCTGCTTGCGACAGCTCTCCCTCATGTCCTGTATGTAGGTTGCGACTCACTACTTATGCAGTCACACCTTCAAATAGTGTCCATCTAAATCTAAAAATAATGGCAAAATAAGTTTCAGCCGCTTGTGCACATTAATCAATGAAAGATCTCTGATTAAAAATGTAATTGAATTCTCGGAGTCATTCAGAAACACAGGCTGGATATGGCCTTCATTACTGAAACCTGGGCCGACGGCAATTCGGACCCAGACCTAAAGATGACATTACCCATACAGTACAAGATGCACAGACTAAATCACCTGGTGAAAGGGGTGGGGGGTTTAGCTATAGTGTACAGAGACTCTTTTAAATCGGTCTTTAATTGCTTCTTGATGCAAAGAATTGTGAAGCTCTAGCATCCCAGATAGAACTTAATAGCCACTATTCCTTTAATGGAACTCTACTCTTTTGCCCCCCCAGGACTTAGGGCATCGTTCATCAATAGTATTGGTAAGCTGGTAGAGCTAAAAGCTAATTTCCCTGATTTTACTATACTTGGAGATTTTAATTTCCATTTGGAAAATTCTTCTGACATCGACACTATTATTCTGATGGATCAAATGGCTAATGCCTTAATCAATTAGTTCAGGGTTCTACACATCATGGGGGCCACCTACTTGATGCCATATTCTCTACCAACTCTTGGGTTATCTCCCACTGGCATGGTCTGACCATCAGGTGGTCATGTTCGAAATGAGGGTTTCATCTAGCAAGCCCAACAGTAACCGAACCAAGGGGCATACGTCCTTACGTCCATGGCACACCATCGATGTCAAAGAACTCTCTCTTCTCACCCTTTCGTCACCTGAGATTCCACCTGACATAGAGTCAGCAATTATAAATTATCATCAACAACTGGAATAAATCAGCTGGCTCCAGTTAAAAAATATCAAAATTATAAATCCACTGCCCTAGAACCTTGGTTTAACGAAAGCCTTAGGCTCCAAAAACAGATCTGTTGCTGACTTGAAAGAAAATGGAGGCTTGATTATAAAAATTCATATAAAGAAACTTACAAAGCCTCTTTCCAATGTTATAAAAAGATGACCCATGTTGAAAAAAATCACTACTTCACAGAAAATATCAAAGCTTCAAAGAATTCTTCAAAGGAACTGTATGAAAATCAGGAAAATTACCCCCCCCCCATATATTTGGGTCACTTGAGCTTGTGAAGGGGCATTCCAGATTTATGTTATTCCATAAAAATGTTGACAAAATAAAATAAACTTTTTTTAATTGAGAATTCGGGATATTTATAGGAATATTAGAAAGATAAAATAATATTATGGGAACTGACATCATCTTTATAGGGTCCAAACAGCCCCACCAAGACAGGAATACAGTGTTCCACCTAGATGTAAAAGAAATTACTGTTGCTTGTAGTTCTTTCAGATTTAGAGATATAGTTTCTTTGATGGAAGCTTTAAACCATAGATCAAGATATTTAATTTTATCTGGATTCCAATGAAAGGAAGTAGAAGTGAAATCCTCATGAAAACATAATTTATTTAAAGGAAGAATTTCACACTTACCCGCATTTAATGTAAAACCTGAAATGTATGCAAAATGTTCCACTTCTGTTAGGAAAGCTGGTAAAGAGGTCTGTGGTTGCACGATAAAAAGCAGAATATTATCAGCATAGACTGAAAGTTTTAACTGATTGACACCATACTGGAAGCCTTGAATTTTTTTATTTAAGCAAACTTTCAATATAAAGGGTTCTACGGCAAGAATGAACTATAGGGGAGAAAGAGGACAACCTTGTTAAACACCCAGGTAAAGGGAAAAAATGGAGGGATGAGTGTCCTTATATTCACAAATTTTGGATACAGATTTGGCAACAGATCAATGATATATTTCACACATAAGTTCAGATTACTTTTGCTAATATTTTCTTGGGGAGTATTTTAGATGATTGGTCTTCTCACTCTGACGATATTCACATAATTGATTTACTCTTTGCAGTTGAATTCCAACAGATCACCATGGCATGGAAAGATTCTACTACCATATCTTTTCAGGCTTGGCGGTATGGAGTCTGTTATATTCATAGGCTTGACAGAGCATATGTTCACCCAGTTACCCTTGCCATCAAAAGAGACCTTCTCTAGTTACCTGTAACACATTTTCTAGATTTTTCTGAAAACAATACACATTTACATGAACCCTCGAATTGAAGAAGTGCCTAAACCTTAGTGATTTTTTGACTATCATTATTATAAATTGAAATTTTTTCACTCTTTGATTCTAGTAATGTTAGTATATAGTTGCTATTCTATTCTCAATAATATATAGTTATGTTACTCTTCTCTCTTTTTTTTGCTATCTAATTTCCTCATTTTACAAATATTTTCTGAAATTCAAAGGCTTTTCATAACTCATTAGTTCTAATTTAATTATATGCTTAATGTATATGCCTGTATTTTATCTTATTGTACTTGCTTATTTACTAAATAAACTTTATATCTTAAACACTTAAAAGAATGAGCATCTGCCCAACTGCCTGGCTTTGGAATTATAAGCTGGAGTTGCCCTGCATCTTGCTCATCATCTTTTTGACATAGACCAGTATGGGCCTGTTGTTGCTTGCTGTATGCAGAGTTTGAACTTAGAGGCTTTCCACCCTATCTGGAATAGGACAAAGCATGAAAGCCTTGCTGATGCTCCTCTGGCCTGCCTGCTGATGCTGCTGACCTTGCTATGCCCCAGCCAGCTAAAGACAAATATAGTCCTTGCCATATTCTCTTTTAGAAACTTTTCCATTGGTGTAACATTAGCCCCCACGGTGCAGGGGGTTACCCAAGCTCCAGAGGGCCCCCTCCTGCACTGTGCATGGGCGGCAGACCCCTGGCATGAGAGCTCCTGACTGGACCAAAGCATGAGGGGCCTCCTCAATGTACATTACAAGGGGGCTCCCTCAAGTTTCCTTACGCCACCTACATTATCATGAATTGAACTCCAACACATTTAAACTGTCTTATGCACATTTGGTCTAGTGACCACCTGGAGCATGTGCGCAAAGTAAAGATTAGGCACACAAATCACAGCAAAGAGGCTGCATGCAGAAAACAGAGCTAAGGAAAGTCATTTTTGCACAGACACACATTATTCATGATTAGGCCCAGGTGACATTTGTGTTACACCAGCATAATCTCATGTAAATTTGGTAAATTCACACTACTCTTGCTGTGCAAAATTACCAACGCTACGTTATTACTCCATGTCTGCAGTTAGGCACTGTTTGCGGTGGCAATTTAGTGCAAACGTCCAGGTACAGTGTGAATGACACAAAAGGGGATGATGGACGGAACGTTTGAGCCAATCAAACACTCACCCCCAGTCAACTGATCTGGGTTTAATCCATCATCATTCTTTAGCTCACTCCACCACCCCAGTTCAGACATAGCCATATGCAAATCAGTCTGACCCTGTGCCTCATGGGAACAGTCCAGCCCGAACTGCCAAGCCATGTCTTCCCTGGACCGGAAGCAAGCATCCTAGGACCGGTTTCTGGCATTTCAGCCGTCATCAGCCAGGCTTGCTTGAATCCAGTGGCAAAGTGAGCAAGGGACCCACGTCTGGGCATACCCCGCCAACTTAGGGCGACCAAAGCGATACAAAAGGGGATGATGGACGGAACGTTTGAGCCAATCAAACACTCACCCCCAGTCAACTGATCTGGGTTTAATCCATCATCATTCTTTAGCTCACTCCCACCACCCCAGTTCAGACATAGCCATATGCAAATCAGTCTGACCCTGTGCCTCATGGGAACAGTCCAGCCCGAACTGCCAAGCCATGTCTTCCCTGGACCGGAAGCAAGCATCCTAGGACCGGTTTCTGGCATTTCAGCCGTCATCAGCCAGGCTTGCTTGAATCCAGTGGCAAAGTGAGCAAGGGACCCACGTCTGGGCATACCCCCGCCAACTTAGGGCGACCAAAGCGATACAAAAGGGGATGATGGACGGAACGTTTGAGCCAATCAAACACTCACCCCCAGTCAACTGATCTGGGTTTAATCCATCATCATTCTTTAGCTCACTCCACCACCCCAGTTCAGACATAGCCATATGCAAATCAGTCTGACCCTGTGCCTCATGGGAACAGTCCAGCCCGAACTGCCAAGCCATGTCTTCCCTGGACCGGAAGCAAGCATCCTAGGACCGGTTTCTGGCATTTCAGCCGTCATCAGCCAGGCTTGCTTGAATCCAGTGGCAAAGTGAGCAAGGGACCCACGTCTGGGCATACCCCCGCCAACTTAGGGCGACCAAAGCGATACAAAAGGGGATGATGGACGGAACGTTTGAGCCAATCAAACACTCACCCCCAGTCAACTGATCTGGGTTTAATCCATCATCATCCTTTAGCTCACTCCACCACCCCAGTTCAGACATAGCCATATGCAAATCAGTCTGACCCTGTGCCTCATGGGAACAGTCCAGCCCGAACTGCCAAGCCATGTCTTCCCTGGACCGGAAGCAAGCATCCTAGGACCGGTTTCTGGCATTTCAGCCGTCATCAGCCAGGCTTGCTTGAATCCAGTGGCAAAGTGAGCAAGGGACCCACGTCTGGGCATACCCCGCCAACTTAGGGCGACCAAAGCGATACAAGGGGATGATGGACGGAACGTTTGAGCCAATCAAACACTCACCCCAGTCAACTGATCTGGGTCTAATCCGTCATCATTCTTTAGCTCACTCACCACCCCAGTTCAGACATAGCCATATGCAAATCAGTCCTTCCTGTGCCTCATGGGAACAGTCCAGGACGAACTGCCAAGCCATGTCTTCCCTGGACCGGAAGCAAAGCATCCTAGGACCGGTTTCTGGCATTTCAGCCGTCATCAGCCAGGCTCGCTTGAATCCAGTGGCAAAGTGAGCAACGGACCACGTCTGGGCATACCCCCGCCTAACTTAGGGCGACCAAAGCGATACAAAGGGGATGATGGACGGAACGTTTGAGCCAATCGAACACTCACCCCCAGTCAACTGATCTGGGTTTAATCCATCACCACGCTGTAGCTCACGCCGCCAGCCGGCGTCGAACATAGCCCGGATGCAGCAGCAGTCTAGACGCCTGCGCCTCATGGGCACAGTCCGGCGACACCGCCAAGCCAAAGTCTTCCCTGGACCGGGCTTAAGCTTGTCTAGGACCGGTTTCTGGCATTTCAGCCGTCATCAGCCAGGCTCAGACATGAATCCAGTGGCACCGTGCGCAAGGGACCGCGATGAGGCCACCCCCGCCAGGCTTCGGCTTGACCAGCGGTACAAAAGGGGATGATGGACGGGCGTTTGGGCCAATCGACCGCACCCCCAGTCAGCGAGCTGGGTCTTAGTGCCAACAACACCACCGTAGGTCTCACTCCATTCCACCCCAGTTCAGACATAGCCATGCGCAAATCAGTCTGACCCTGTGCCTCATGGGAACAGTCCAGCCGAACTGCCAAGCCGTGTCTTCCCTGGACAGGAAGCAAGCATCCTAGGACCGGTTTCTGGCATTTCAGCCGTCATCAGCCAGGCTTGCTTGAATCCAGTGGCAAAGTGAGCGAGGGACCCACGTCTGGGCATACCCCCGCCAACTTAGGGCGACCAAAGCGATACAAAAGGGGATGATGGACGGAACGTTTGAGCCAACCGGGCACTCACCCCCAGTCAACCGATCTGGGTTTGATATCATCGTTACAGCTCACTCCACCACCCCAGTTCAGACACAGCCATATGCAAATCAGTCAAGAGCCCTGTGCCTCATGGGAACAGTCCAGCCCGAACTGCCAAGCCATGTCTTCCCTGGACCGGAAGCAAGCATCCTAGGACCGGTTTCTGGCACTTCAGCCGTCATCAGCCAGGCTTGTGGTCCAGCGGCAGAGTGAGCACGGGACCCACGTCTGGGCATACCCCCGCCAGCAGGGCGACCAAGCGATACAAAAGTGGGATGACGGACGGAACGTTGGAGCCAATCAAACACTCACCCCCAGTCAACCGATCTCGGCTTAATCCATCATCATTCTTTAGCTCACTCCACCACCCCAGTTCAGTACATAGCCATATGCAAATCAGTCTGACCCTGTGCCTCATGGGAACAGTCCAGCCCGAACTGCCAAGCCATGTCTTCCCTGGACCGGAGAAGCAAGCATCCGAGGACCGGTTTCACACGGCATTTCCGCCGTCATCAGCCAGGCTTGCTTGAATCCAGTGGCAAAGTGAGCAAGGGACCCACGTCTGGGCATACCCCGCCAACTTAGGGCGACCAAAGCGATACAAAAGGGGATGATGGACGGAACGTTTGAGCCAATCAGAAACCTCACCCCCAGTCAACCGATCTCGGTTTAATCCAATCATCATTCTTTAGCACACTCCACCACCCCAGTTCGGACATAGCCATATCGCAATATGCCGTCTGGCCCTGTGCCGCATGGGCAGCAGGCTCCAGCCCGAACATGCCGGGCACGCGTCACCGCCTGCCCCGTGAAGCGGGCATCCTAGGAGCCGGTCGCTGGCGTTTCAGCCGTCATCAGCCAGGCTTGCTCTGAATCCAGGTAGGCAACGTGAGCGAAGGGACCCACGTCTGGGCATACCCCGCCAGTCCCAGGGTCGACCAATAGTTCGATCCAATAACGCCATGACGGCCGGAACGTGTGAGCCGGTCAAACACTCACCCCCAGTCAACTGATCTGGGTTTAATCCATCATCATTCTTTGGCTCACTCCACCACCCCAGTTCAGACATAGCCATATGCAAATCAGTCTGACCCTGTGCCTCATGGGAGCAGTCCAGCCGAACTGCCAAGCCATGTCTTCCTGGACCGGAAGCAAGCATCCTAGGACCGGTTTCTGGCATTTCAGCCGTCATCAGCCAGGCTTGCTTGAATCCAGTGGCAAAGTGAGCAAGGGACCCACGTCTGGGCATACCCCCGCCAACTTAGAGCGACCAAAGCGATACAAAGGGGATGATGGACGGAACGTTTGAGCCAATCAGAAACACTCACCCCCAGTCAACTGATCTGGGTTTAATCCATCATCATTCTTTAGCTCACTCCACCACCCCAGTTCAGACATAGCCATATGCAAATCAGTCAAGCCCTGTGCCTCATGGGAACAGTCCAGCCCGAACTGCCAAGCCATGTCTTCCCTGGACCGGAAGCAAGCATCCTAGGACCGGTTTCTGCTTGCATTTCAGCCGTCATCAGCCAGGCTTGCTTGAATCCAGTGGCAAAGTGAGCAAGGGACCCACGTCTGGGCATACCCCCGCCAACAGGGCGACCAAAGCGATACAAAGGGGATGATGGACGGAACGTTTGAGCCAATCAAACACTCACCCCCAGTCAACTGATCTGGGTTTAATCCATCATCATTCTTTAGCTCACTCCACCACCCCAGTTCAGACATAGCCATATGCAAATCAGTCTGACCCTGTGCCTCATGGGAACAGTCCAGCCCGAACTGCCAAGCCATGTCTTCCCTGGACGGAAGCAAGCATCCTAGGACCGGTTTCTGGCATTTCAGCCGTCATCAGCCAGGCTTGCTTGAATCCAGTGGCAAAGTGAGCAAGGGACCCACGTCTGGGCATACCCCCGCCAACTTAGGGCGACCAAAGCGATACAAAAGGGGATGATGGACGGAACGTTTGGAGGCCAATCAAACACTCACCCCCAGTCAACTGATCTGGGTTTAATCCATCATCATTCTTTAGCTCACTCCACCACCCCAGTTCAGACATAGCCATATGCAAATCAGTCTGACCCTGTGCCTCATGGGAACAGTCCAGCCCGAACTGCCAAGCCATGTCTTCCCTGGACCGGAAGCAAGCATCCTAGGACCGGTTTCTGGCATTTCAGCCGTCATCAGCCAGGCTTGCTTGAATCCCAGTGGCAAAGTGAGCAAGGGACCCACGTCTGGGCATACCCCCGCGCCAACTTAGGGCGACCAAGCGATACAAAAGGGGATGATGGACTATCACCAATTTCAGTCACCATCTGTGTTTAATCATCATAGTCATCTACCACTCCCAATATATGCTCACATTATACTTGACATAGTATTCTAGATCCGCATTTTCAGGCTTGCCATATACCACAATAGTCAATAAAGCTTCTGATATTCTCAGTCAGATCTGGTTTAATCACTTAGCTCACTACTCGCAATCAGTCTGACTTTGGGACATCGACCTCGCCGCCATCTTCCCGGCTGGGACTCCACGTCGCCACTGCAAAGGGGAGCCATCCACTCACTCTCAGCTGATCACACTTTAAATTACTCAATACCAGTCTGCACATTACAGCAACAGTCGGGAACGCCTCTCTGACCGGCAGCTTGACCGAGCGGGCAAGAGTTAAAGGGGACTCACTGCTCCCTCGCCAACTGGCGACCAGCGTGATCACCACCCCAGTCACCGATCTGGCTTAATCCATCACTATTCAATATTTCCATCACTCCCAGTTCAGACATAGCCATATGCAAATCAGTCTGACCCTGTGCCTCATAGGACAGTCCAGCCCGAACTGCCAAGCCATGTCTTCCCTGGACCGGAAGCAAGCATCCTAGGACCGGTTTCTGGCAGTTCGGCTTGGCAGTTCGGGCTGGACTGTTCCCATGAGGCACAGGGTCAGACTGATTTGCATATGGCCATGTCTGAACTGGGGTGGTGGAGTGAGCTAAAGAATGATGATGGATTAAACCCAGATCAGTTGACTGAGGGTGAGTGTTTGATTGGCTCAAACGTTCCGTCCATCATCCCTTTTGTATCGCTTTGTTCGCCCTAAGTTGGCGGGGTATGCCCAGACGTGGGTCCCTTGCTCACTTTGCCACTGGATTCAAGCAAGCCTGGCTGATGACGGCTGGAATGCCAGAAACCGGTCCTAGGATGCTTGTTTCCGGTCCAGGGAAGACATGGCTTGGCAGTTCGGGCTGGACTGTTCCCATGAGGCACAGGGTCAGACTGATTTGCATATGGCCATGTCTGAACTGGGGTGGTGGAGTGAGCTAAAGAATGATGATGGATTAAACCCAGATCAGTTGACTGGGGGTGAGTGTTTGATTGGCTCAAACGTTCCGTCCCATCATCCCCTTTGTATCGCTTGTTCGCCCTAAGTTGGCGGGGGTATGCCCAGACGTGGGTCCCTTGCTCACTTTGCCACTGGATTCAAGCAAGCCTGGCTGATGACGGCTGGAATGCCAGAAACCGGTCCTAGGATGCTTGTTTCCGGTCCAGGGAAGACATGGCTTGGCAGTTCGGGCTGGACTGTTCCCCATGAGGCACAGGGTCAGACTGATTTGCATATGGCCATGTCTGAACTGGGGTGGTGGAGTGAGCTAAAGAATGATGATGGATTAAACCCAGATCAGTTGACTGGGGTGAGTGTTTGATTGGCTCAAACGTCCCAGTCCATCATCCCCTTTGTATCGCTTTGTTCGCCTCTAAGTTGGCGGGGGTATGCCCAGACGTGGGTCCCTTGCTCACTTTGCCACTGGATTCAAGCAAGCCTGGCTGATGACGGCTGGAATGCCAGAAACCGGTCCTAGGATGCTTGTTTCCGGTCCAGGGAAGACATGGCTTGGCAGTTCGGGCTGGACTGTTCCCATGAGGCACAGGGTCAGACTGATTTGCATATGGCCATGTCTGAACTGGGGTGGTGGGAGTGAGCTAAAGAATGATGATGGATTAAACCCAGATCAGTTGACTGGGGGTGAGTGTTTGATTGGCTCAAACGTTCCGGTCCATCATCCCCTTTTGTATCGCTTTGTTCGCCCTAAGTTGGCGGGGGTATGCCCAGACGTGGGTCCCTTGCTCACTTTGCCACTGGATTCAAGCAAGCCTGGCTGATGACGGCTGGAATGCCAGAAACCGGTCCTAGGATGCTTGTTTCCGGTCCAGGGAAGACATGGCTTGGCAGTTCGGGCTGGACTGTTCCCATGAGGCACAGGGTCAGACTGATTTGCATATGGCCATGTCTGAACTGGGGTGGTGGAGTGAGCTAAAGAATGATGATGGATTAAACCCAGATCAGTTGACTGGGGTGAGTGTTTGATTGGCTCAAACGCTCCGTCCATCATCCCCTTTGTATCGCTTTGTTCGCCCTAAGTTGGCGGGGTATGCCCAGACGTGGGTCCCTTGCTCACTTTGCCACTGGATTCAAGCAAGCCTGGCTGATGACGGCTGGAATGCCAGAAACCGGTCCTAGGATGCTTGTTTCCGGTCCAGGGAAGACATGGCTTGGCAGTTCGGGCTGGACTGTTCCCATGAGGCACAGGGTCAGACTGATTTGCATATGGCCATGTCTGAACTGGGGTGGTGGAGTGAGCTAAAGAATGATGATGGATTAAACCCAGATCAGTTGACTGGGGGTGAGTGTTTGATTGGCTCAAACGCTCCGTCCATCATCCCTTTTGTATCGCTTGTTCGCCCTAAGTTGGCGGGGTATGCCCAGACGTGGGTCCCTTGCTCACTTTGCCACTGGATTCAAGCAAGCCTGGCTGATGACGGCTGGAATGCCAGAAACCGGTCCTAGGATGCTTGTTTCCGGTCCAGGGAAGACATGGCTTGGCAGTTCGGGCTGGACTGTTCCCATGAGGCACAGGGTCAGACTGATTTGCATATGGCCATGTCTGAACTGGGGTGGTGGAGTGAGCTAAAGAATGATGATGGATTAAACCCAGATCAGTTGACTGGGGGTGAGTGTTTGATTGGCTCAAACGCTCCGTCCATCATCCCCTTTTGTATCGCTTTGTTCGCCTCTAAGTTGGCGGGGTATGCCCAGACGTGGGTCCCTTGCTCACTTTGCCACTGGATTCAAGCAAGCCTGGCTGATGACGGCTGGAATGCCAGAAACCGGTCCTAGGATGCTTGTTTCCGGTCCAGGGAAGACATGGCTTGGCAGTTCGGGCTGGACTGTTCCCATGAGGCACAGGGTCAGACTGATTTGCATATGGCCATGTCTGAACTGGGGTGGTGGAGTGAGCTAAAGAATGATGATGGATTAAACCCAGATCAGTTGACTGGGGGTGAGTGTTTGATTGGCTCAAACGCTCCGTCCCATCATCCCCTTTGTATCGCTTGTTCGCCCTAAGTTGGCGGGGGTATGCCCAGACGTGGGTCCCTTGCTCACTTTGCCACTGGATTCAAGCAAGCCTGGCTGATGACGGCTGGAATGCCAGAAACCGGTCCTAGGATGCTTGTTTCCGGTCCAGGGAAGACATGGCTTGGCAGTTCGGGCTGGACTGTTCCCATGAGGCACAGGGTCAGACTGATTTGCATATGGCCATGTCTGAACTGGGGTGGTGGAGTGAGCTAAAGAATGATGATGGATTAAACCCAGATCAGTTGACTGGGGGTGAGTGTTTGATTGGCTCAAACGTTCCGTCCATCATCCCCTTTGTATCGCTTTGTTCGCCTCTAAGTTGGCGGGGTATGCCCAGACGTGGGTCCCTTTGCTCACTTTGCCACTGGATTCAAGCAAGCCTGGCTGATGACGGCTGGAATGCCAGAAACCGGTCCTAGGATGCTTGTTTCCGGTCCAGGGAAGACATGGCTTGGCAGTTCGGGCTGGACTGTTCCCATGAGGCACAGGGTCAGACTGATTTGCATATGGCCATGTCTGAACTGGGGTGGTGGAGTGAGCTAAAGAATGATGATGGATTAAACCCAGATCAGTTGACTGGGGGTGAGTGTTTGATTGGCTCAAACGTTCCGTCCATCATCCCCTTTGTATCGCTTTGTTCGCCCTAAGTTGGCGGGGGTATGCCCAGACGTGGGTCCCTTGCTCACTTTGCCACTGGATTCAAGCAAGCCTGGCTGATGACGGCTGGAATGCCAGAAACCGGTCCTAGGATGCTTGTTTCCGGTCCAGGGAAGACATGGCTTGGCAGTTCGGGCTGGACTGTTCCCATGAGGCACAGGGTCAGACTGATTTGCATATGGCCATGTCTGAACTGGGGTGGTGGAGTGAGCTAAAGAATGATGATGGATTAAACCCAGATCAGTTGACTGGGGGTGAGTGTTTGATTGGCTCAAACGCTCCGTCCCATCATCCCCTTTGTATCGCTTTGTTCGCCCTAAGTTGGCGGGGGTATGCCCAGACGTGGTCCCTTGCTCACTTTGCCACTGGATTCAAGCAAGCCTGGCTGATGACGGCTGGAATGCCAGAAACCGGTCCTAGGATGCTTGTTTCCAGTCCAGGGAAGACATGGCTTGGCAGTTCGGGCTGGACTGTTCCCATGAGGCACAGGGTCAGACTGATTTGCATATGGCCATGTCTGAACTGGGGTGGTGGAGTGAGCTAAAGAATGATGATGGATTAAACCCAGATCAGTTGACTGGGGGTGAGTGTTTGATTGGCTCAAACGCTCCGTCCATCATCCCCTTTTGTATCGCTTTGTTCGCCCTAAGTTGGCGGGGGTATGCCCAGACGTGGGTCCCTTGCTCACTTTGCCACTGGATTCAAGCAAGCCTGGCTGATGACGGCTGGAAATGCCAGAAACCGGTCCTAGGATGCTTGTTTCCGGTCCAGGGAAGACATGGCTTGGCAGTTCGGGCTGGACTGTTCCCATGAGGCACAGGGTCAGACTGATTTGCATATGGCCATGTCTGAACTGGGGTGGTGGAGTGAGCTAAAGAATGATGATGGATTAAACCCAGATCAGTTGACTGGGGGTGAGTGTTTGATTGGCTCAAACGCTCCGTCCATCATCCCCTTTTGTATCGCTTTGTTCGCCCCTAAGTTGGCGGGGGTATGCCCAGACGTGGGTCCCTTGCTCACTTTGCCACTGGATTCAAGCAAGCCTGGCTGATGACGGCTGGAATGCCAGAAACCGGTCCTAGGATGCTTGTTTCCGGTCCAGGGAAGACATGGCTTGGCAGTTCGGGCTGGACTGTTCCCATGAGGCACAGGGTCAGACTGATTTGCATATGGCCATGTCTGAACTGGGGTGGTGGAGTGAGCTAAAGAATGATGATGGATTAAACCCAGATCAGTTGACTGGGGGTGAGTGTTTGATTGGCTCAAACGTTCCGTCCATCATCCCCTTTGTATCGCTTTGTTCGCCCTAAGTTGGCGGGGGTATGCCCAGACGTGGTCCCTTGCTCACTTTGCCACTGGATTCAAGCAAGCCTGGCTGATGACGGCTGGAATGCCAGAAACCGGTCCTAGGATGCTTGCTTCCGGTCCAGGGAAGACATGGCTTGGCAGTTCGGGCTGGACTGTTCCCATGAGGCACAGGGTCAGACTGATTTGCATATGGCCATGTCTGAACTGGGGTGGTGGAGTGAGCTAAAGAATGATGATGGATTAAACCCAGATCAGTTGACTGGGGTGAGTGTTTGATTGGCTCAAACGCTCCGTCCATCATCCCCTTTTGTATCGCTTTGTTCGCCCTAAGTTGGCGGGGGCATGCCCAGACGTGGGTCCCTTGCTCACTTTGCCACTGGATTCAAGCAAGCCTGGCTGATGACGGCTGGAATGCCAGAAACCGGTCCTAGGATGCTTGTTTCCGGTCCAGGGAAGACATGGCTTGGCAGTTCGGGCTGGACTGTTCCCATGAGGCACAGGGTCAGACTGATTTGCATATGGCCATGTCTGAACTGGGGTGGTGGAGTGAGCTAAAGAATGATGATGGATTAAACCCAGATCAGTTGACTGGGGGTGAGTGTTTGATTGGCTCAAACGTTCCGTCCATCATCCCCCTTTTGTATCGCAGTGTGAATGACAGCGCAAGTGGAATGTGTTTATGGAGCTTGTGTTTTGTTGCCCTATATCTTAATGAGGAATGCGTCTTCATATAAAAATAGATGTGAGCAAGCATTTTCACATTAAAATATAGCACTAAATGTAGGTTTTGCATTAATTACAAATAATTTCGCATATTTTTTCTACAATTTGCGTAATTGCACAAATGTAAATTACACAAATTTTGCACACCCTTTTTCATGATAAGCCCCCTGTTATTTGGGGAAACACTGGTTACCTTTCCAAATTGTATTTAAAAACTAGGGTCCATATCTATGACCAGCTTTGCTTCGCTCTTGCACCATGCAACGTGGTGTAAGAAAGTTGCAAACCTTAAGTCAGATTTTTGAAGCCATGCAAAGCCACTTTGTAAGGCTTTGAGTTGCTCCAAAAATCTGGAGTAACGCAGCGCTAAACTCTGTGTTGCGGTACTCTGCCCTGGAAAGGCATTCCATGGGCATCACATGGGTGTTCCCAGGCAACTCCCATGGTTTTTGACGCATTCCTAGATTTACAAGACCTTGCAAACCTGGGAATGTGGCAAAAAGATACGGCTCCCCAGGAGAGGCCTAACGAGGAGCAAAAACCTTTTTTTCTCCTCATTACTTCCTCTTTCTATGTGTGCTGCATATTGTAGCACATGTACAGGAATATGCCTCTCAGGATTGTTTTTGTGCAGGAAGGTGTCCTTCCTGCACAAATACAATCCTGCATGCAATGCAGGCACCCTTGTACCATGGTGCAAGGGTGCCTGCGTTGGTGCTAGGCAGCCCATTGTGCGCCAGCATAGAGCGAAAAGCCAGGAATGCATTGTATGCCTTGAATATGGCATATTCTTGCCTTTTACCAGTGACACAGTGCAGCGCAGCAAGGTGACTTGCTGCGCTGTAATGCGACACTATTCCATAAATATGCCCCTAGGTTTTCTACTTCTTGCTACAGTATTGGAGAGTTTAGTTGTAATGGCTAAAGATTAATGGGCACTAAGACTTCGGTGCATATTATCAAGGGCTTTATCGCCGCTTTAGCGGCACTTTTTGCCGCTAAAGCGGCGATATTTTTATCGCCCTATTAGCAAGCTGTCGCTAACAGGCGTTAGCGACAGCTTTCAAGCGATAGCGGGTGGTTTTCACATCGCCTTGCATGTCAGCGATAATTATCGCTAATGACGTGCAAGGTAGGCGTTCCCTACTAAAAGCGACTGAAAACAGTCGCTAACACAACTACCCCCTATTAGCAAGGCAGGCGAAGCGATAAAATAAATCGCGCTAAGCGCGTTTATCGCTAGATTTTTACACCTGCTACTGAGGGTGACTTACCTGTTTGTAGCATGGGGGGTGGATTGTCAGGCTAAATCCACCATTGCGTTAATGCGAGAATATTGCTGGTTTTCCAGCGATATTCTCGCATTTTGCCGCTATCGCTGGAAATATTATCGCTATGGAGATAAACCTTACTAATAGGGTGTTATCTCAGCGATAATTTCCAGCGATAGGCGGCGTTAACAAAAAACGCGCTAAGCGCGGTTAGCGATAAATATCGCTAATCCTTGATAATATGCCCCTTCATTTTCTCCTCAGTCTCTGAAGCAGGGTTGAAAACCTCGGTTACCAGTAGAGACAATTCACTGGCATGGCTGAGTACAGTAAGCAGACTTTCTATTCTGAACTTAATATCACACGTGTCAGGAGACAGCTCAGGCTGCAGCGAGCTCTATTTAAACCATAGCAGTGACTTTAAGTTGTCTAATTATAGTCCATCTCTTTAGACTGAATACACAGTTACGCTTCTGTTAACGTAGGTCTATCCCATAACTCTGAGATACGTTTTGCGTTAAGGCACGTTAGGGCGTTTTTTGGTCTGCCAATAAGATTTCCCAGGCGCTCAGAAACAGTAAGAAAATGGTGCAAAGTCTGAAATATCCGAAGTGACACACCTGACAGGATACCCACTGAGATTGCCTGAAACAGTGACTTAATTAACTTTGTGACAGCTTTTGACAGACATGTGAATCTAGTCTGCACATTTCCTCACCTGCTGAAATGCCAGTGGCTTCAGATGGTGGCTAGCTTTCACAGTGCTGTGGAGAAATAAACTCCACGTTTTGAGTTGAACGCCTTATAATGAAATATTCTCTTGAGTTCCATAAAACTGGGTGCACCTGAGCAACTGTTAGGTAACTGCTCAGAAATATCAAAAGGGCTCTAATATGTGCTTATATTCTTTAAAAAAAGAACTTGCGATGAAACAAATCTCGGAAACAAAATGGGGGGATAAACATTTAGGAGGACAAAATGGTGAAGGATTAAGGTTAGTTGTAAGAGATAATGGCACGGGTAAAAGGAAAGGTAAAGTATTAAGTATGGGCAAGGTTAAGATGAGCGTGGGACATAAGGGGTTGGGTGAAGTTAAGAGACACTGGGCATAAGGGGGCTTCCGTCTGAAAAAGGAACCGAAAATCCCTGAATTTCCGCGGGAACTCCAGACACCCAAGATTGTGTAAAATTAAATAAAAAGTAGGAACCTAAAATTGATCACACAGGATTAATCTCAGAGTGATTAACATGAGAATAACACACACAAACACGTTTCTATTGTCTTACTGCACAATTTACGCATCACAAAATCCAATTCAATATGAATATTAAAGTTGAAGCCAGGAATATGTGGTTTGGGCGGTATGGCCCCAGTAAAGAAAACATCAATATAAGGTTTAGGCCATGAGGGTGGGGTTGTTGTATCGCCTTATTATTTTTTTAAATTGATGTTACATTATTATGAATTAAAATCGAACAATATATTGTCATTTGTAATGCTTTTGTTTTAGCATACACTATCTCAATGAGTTATGGTGAAAATGTGGGACACGTCATATATTATTACTCATGAAAATATGGTCTTATTAAACTGAATACATCATATACAACACCCAACTTTAATATCTTCAAGTACTTGCCCTAAAATACTTGTTTATTATTTATGGAGGTCCTACAAGATGATCCTATTAGAAAAGGGAAGGTTTAAACTATACATAAGCACTTCTGAGTTATTCCTTAATGTAGTTTCTAGATTCCAACATTGCAAAAACAGGGGGACTTATTTACAAACCCTTTGCGTCGCTGGTCCGTCACTTTTTATGATTCTCCAGAAGCGCAGAGTGCAGACCCATATCTATAAAGTCTTGCAAAGCCACTTTGCATGGCTTTTCATGGCCTCGCAGATATGGTGTAAGGCAACGCAGCACAAGTCACTGTGTTACCTAACACTGCGTCAGGGCTGCGTTCCATAGGCGTTGCTATGGGTTTTCCCACGCAACATCCAAGAGTTTTGACACATTCCCAGATTTACAAGGATCTGTAGAACTGGGATTGCGTCAAAACTGTACGGCCCCCAAGGGGAGGCGAAACAAGGAGAAATATCTTTATTTGTCCTTGTTTTTTTCTCTTTCTATGTGTGCTGCAGAATGCAATAGAAAGAGGAAAAAGTCTCAATGGATTGCTCTTATGCAGGAAGATGTCCCCTCCTGCACAAAAACAATCCTGACAACAACGCAGACACCCTTGCACCATGGTACAAGGGTGCCTGCTTTGGCACTAGGCACCAAAGTGTATACCGACGCAGGCAGAAAGGACAGGAATGCACCATATTTTGTAAATACGGTGCATTCCTGCCCTTTTGAAATGGCGTAGGGCAGCGCAGCAAAAAGACTTGCGGCGCTGCCTTACATTTGTGACTTTTCTTTATCACTGTCACAAGACTTGTCTGCAGTGACCACTTTTTGATAATAATGCACGATTATTTGAATCACCATTCAAAACTGTGGCTAACCTGTGTACGTTTACATGCAGCACACAGATAAAGTAGTCCATCTTCAGTTTTAAAAGAGGATTTGGGTTTGCAGTCTGAAAATGCAATATAATATTTATATAATCCAGGTCTAAACTACACCACTTAGATTTGAGGCTGAACCTATCACTTAAATAACAGTGGGATGAAGCCTGGGGGGGTGGGGGTTGATGCATGCATTGAATTCCAAGAGTATGGTAAATATGTCTAATGTATTTCTCTCACATTTTGCTATCATCTGAGATGCAACTTCTATATAGCCCTTTTCGTTGGGGTGAGTGAATATGTCTGATTTCAGATTCAGATTAAGGCCTCAGCACTTTCCAATGGGGGATCCTGGAGACAACTGCTGACAGCATAGCTGGGTGTGTGGATGCACCATTTGGGATGGCTGAGGGTGTTTCAAGTCGGTCTTGAGGTGTATTGACAAGACTGAGTGTGGGTATCGATGCTAAAATAGCTGGAGGTCTCCAGATCAGGACTGAAGTGAACTGGTGGAGGTGCGTGCAAACCCTGCTGCTGGAATAACAGGAGTTTTTGTGAAGTATAGAGGTGTAGTAGCTGATCTGATAATGGGTCTTAGACTCAAAAATGGGGAACATGGTGAGCTGTAGATCAGGATTAAATGGCACTGACAACAGTCTAGCTCAGTGCTGACATAGCATGAGTGACTACTGCTCAGCAGGGTACCTCCGTCTTAATAACGGGCAGCATTGCCTATTTCCTGTAATGATTACAGTGTACAGCGATAGCCGTGAGACTCATTCTGTGCAGGAACAGCAGATTGTGCTGCAGGACAACACTGGAGTGCATTTGTAGAGCAGTGGGCGAGTCGCTGCACGGGTGTTGAAGCTGCATTGGCAGGACTGTTTGCGAGAATTAGTGCAGTCACCTCTTGATTTGTTTCAAATTGGGAATAGGATACACTGCTCGAGCTGTACAGCCCAATGAAGAGATATCTGAGAGTGCTGCAGGGCATGATGAGGTACACCAGCATAGCTATGTGTGCTTGGGTGCAGGTGTAGTAGGGGTACACCAGATCAGGATTGAAGTGCACAGTTGTGTGTGTCGCAGTGCAGGAATATCAGAAGTTGCTGCATGGCAGGGTTGAGGTGCACTGATAGAGCTGTGTGTCAGAGTGCATGAATAGCAGAAAGTACTCCTAGGGAGGACTGAGATGCATTGGAAGAGCTGTTTGAGAGCCTCAGTTTAGGAATAGCAGAGGTGCTGTAGGACACAACTGAGATGCTTTGGCAGAGCTGTGCGTGAATCTCATTTCAGGATGAGCAGAGAATGATCCCTTACTCTTTTCCCATCTCTCCTTATCCTACCCTAATCTTTTCTGTTCCTATTGTTTCCCTTAGGCCTCGAGCCAGTCCAACTCCCTTTCTTCTGTCATTTCCATCCTATTCCTTTACCTCTGTTTTACCTCTTTCTACTCCATCTTTCCCTCACCTCTATCACCTTGACCTTACCCTAAACATCTCCAGCTCTCCCCTCTACCTCTACTGCCTCAACACATCCCCTCCACGCCCCTGCACCATTGTACACCTCCTTCTTTCTTTGACCTTTTCCATATCTCCCAAGTCCTTACTCCCAAACCCTCCAATTGTCGTTAATGCTGCAGGGAACCCGAAAATAAAGGAAGTACAAAATAGGTATAAATTTGGCTTGTTTGGTTTCCGTAGATTAGTATGCTTTTCATGATACATTGACGAACAGCCATAATTTAGGCCGCCTCTACAGTCTGTCCTCTATTTCAATCGCTTTTATGTAAAATACCTGCGTGCTTCTGGAAATCAAAATATCTTTAAACTTGTTTTCTCTTTGTAATATTTCTGCAAGTAAACTATGTAATAATTCCAAGAAACCAATGCATGAAACTAATAGTGGCACAGAATCACTCCAAGTCACTAGCTGCAAACAGTTGTGTAACTATCATTTGCATAGCCGATGCGGTAGTATTGATACTGGTGCCCAGGGTGTGAAGCCCACGTTGTTTGCAACTACCACCCATGGCACTCTGCTACACCATTGGTATTAAAGATGGATAGACTGGAGTCAGTGATAAAACATATTCAAACATTGCTGTGAGAAAGTGGATTATTAGTTGTGGTGGATGGTAGTCCCCCGCAAGTAATAATATCAATATTCTTGTTAAATCCAGTGAAGGGTTTATTATTGTAAACCTGAGCTGAAAACCTAGTGGCTATGGCACAGATCAGACAGGCTTAACTTAAGAAAATGTGTAAAACCTTTAGAAGTACCAAAACATTTGAAAACAGTTAAAAAGTCGAAAGCGCAACACTTCAAAAACATCCCTCCATTTTTTTTTTAGAAATAGAGAATAATTTAATGACCAAAATGACAAAATCCAATAAAGGGAACAGGAGATATGAATTTTAAAAGTTGTGAAGAAAAATAGCAACAAAAAACGTTAAGTGCCAACCCCTGTCATTTGTTGCGGTTGACTGATACCTGGGCATGATTCATAGCCGAACCTGATGGAACACGGGTTGGATTTAGAAACCGGTCTGACCCTTTTGGAAATTTTACCTTTGGCCCTTGGCCCAGATTTACAAAGATATTCCATAAGGTTTGCGCTACTTTCTTAATGCAGACCTGACGCGAAACCAGGTTGTCATTTACAAACCAATACAAATGAGGATTTGCGTTAGTTTGTAACCATAAGTAATGCAACTCAGCTTAATGCACTCCCTTGCAATATTTTGTATCAAGGAGGTGTTCCATGGGTAGTGCATGGGCATTCCTGTTCATCCCCCAATGGATTCTTATGCAAAAAGACTTGTAGACATGGATTTGCACTGGAATCCTGCTCCTCCCTCAGGCTGGCAAATCAAGGAGAAGTATTTTAAATTTTCCTCATTTTTACCTCTGTTGCACGCATGAAAAAGAAGAAATTAATTGTCTTTCAGCAAACTTTTTGTGAAGGAAGGGACCCCTTCCTGCACAAAACCTATGCAGACCACAGTGCAGCCACCCTTCCATATGGCCCAGAGATGACTGTGTTGGGACATGGCTGCAGTAAGTGTGCACTCGCAGGGAGCGAGCAGAACTACGACACTTCTTTGTGGCTATGGTGCAGTTCTGCTCTCTCTAGTTTATGCAATACAGTGCAGCAACTTTGCTTCTGCATTGCATCAAAGCTTTGTAAATCTGGGCTCTAGATGCTGAAATGAAAGTCAAAAATATTTAGTGGGGCGAGGGAGCAGGATGTGGCCAAGAAGGGGTCCATGAGGCTGCCTATCCATTAAATAAGGTCCCAGTGAAGCAGTTGACTTTTGGCTGGGAAGCTCCTAGCGGGAGAAATTAAAAATGTGCTGCTGCTGAAAAGCTCCAAGCCGAAGGAAACTGAATCTTTGGCCCAGCGGCAATGCACCTTCATTGGATTGACTTAGTAGGTTTGTTTCAGGCCTCTGGAAGTCTCTAGAGCCAAAACACTTCTAAGTCCCAGGTTTTTCAAGATGTTTGGAGGACTATGCTTTGACACAGCCAAGGCTACCAGGACCTCAGGAACAGCACTTGGGGGTCAGTACTCACTCATGTAGAAGTCACCAGCAAGTTCCAGAGCAGGTCCAGTTCAAACTGGTCAGCTTGACTCTTCAGAATAAGGGCATCTTGCTGTGTCTCTGTAGCTTAACAGGAGGCAAGCTCAGCCAACTGACACTTGGAGTCCATTTATTTGTCCTGGGTACAAGTGGGAGGAGGGCAAGCATTTTAGGTCTCCGTACATTTCTCCACAGCAGATACAGTCCTTTTTCTGTATTCCTCTGGTCCGGAAGTATTCTGAATATCGTGCCCAGCAGGACCACATTTATGCCTGGCACTAGTCCGTGGGTGGGGGTGACTCTTGGCTCCTCCAAAGCCATTAGAGAAAACGTTCCCAGAGATATCCCTACCCACCTTTGCAGCAGTTTCTGTATGCCCAACTACAAACAATCCCACAGTGCCACACTCTGCCTAAATCCAAGATGGTGAAACCCTTCTTACCTATTTTAGGGCCTGTGTGACCACACTAGAGGTGAGGCTGGGAAAAGGAGCAATCTCTCCTTGTGGTCACTTCAAACCAATTCTGGGGTGCAACTTCTCTCCCAAATGTATTGGTGCCTGCTTGACTAGGGAAACAAAGAGGCACCCTACTCAGGAGTCAGCTCACATTTGCCTGTGAAAGCATTGCATTACTCTGCCCTGGGTAGGTGTTCCATGGGCACTGCGTGGGTGTTCCCATGCAACTCCCATGGCTTTTGACTCAGTCCCAGATTTACAAGATCTGTAAACCTGGGAATGCACTAAAAATATGTGCCTCCCCAGGTGAGGCATAACGAGGAAAAATATCTTTATTTCTCCTCGCTACTTCCTCTTTCTATGTATGCAGCATTTTGCAGCACACATAGAAAGAGGAAACAGACTTTCAGAATTGTGCCCCTTCCTGCACAAAAACAATCCTGCCTCCAACACATGCACCCTTGCACCATGGTGTAAGTGTGCCTTTGTTACCATTAGGTTGTCCAAACCGCACCAGTGCAAGGGAAAAGGAAAGGAATGCTCCATATTGGATAAATTTGGCACAGATAATTTCGGCACATTCCTGCCTTTTCCCAGTGAGGCAGGGCAGCGCAGTAAGGTGACTTGCTGCACTGCCCTGTGCCACTAAATTCATAAATATGCCCCTTAGTCAGAACGAAGGAGGGAGGGGATTCAGAGCATCACACCTGGTAGAACGTACATGAAATTCTTTGTTTTTTAACTCAATTTTATTTCAGGATTACAAGACTCCACACGAATCAATATTGTAGACAGAGGCGAAGTGCGTGAGCGCATCAGCTGTTGTATATAAGGTAAACAGAGCACAAGCCATATTAAATTTGCCCACAGCCCAATACAGTTTTTCATTTCATTATTGAAATTGCTGTCTTTTTTCCAGGGAACTGAACTTAAGTTCAGCTTGCTGTGCACCCTATCTTTCAGAGTGGATTTGATGCGAATAGAGACATCCGGGATGGTCTAGAGACCAAGTCTAATTATACTGCCAAAGTCACTTGCAGAAGTAAGACATGGCTCTTAAGCATATTATTCCATTCAGTGATCTGTGTCTACCACTGGTTTTTGTCCTTTAAAATTCATCGCTTTTCGGGAGCTGACTTTTGCAGTACAAATGTCATTCCAAGATAAAATATTTGAAGCAGCTAATCTATTCGCATACTGTTCATATTCACTCCCTTCAGTGATTTCCTCCGATTCGTTCACATCTAATCATATTTCTAAGCCTGGCCAGGTTCTTGCAATTTGTTTTCTCTGAATCACTCAAGAGTACTCATGTGTATGTGGTAGATTAGAAGTGGAGCGAGACTGAATGGGTATATTATGTTGAAAGCCTTGGTAATTGGAGCTAGTAAATTTGCAGGATGTTCTGACCCACTCACTGCCTGAGTTTAACAATAAGATTGGCATTTAAAGACCAAAATATAGCTATTCATAAAAGATATGGACCGCTGGGATCATTCAGCCTGTTCAGAATCCTATTGACTGCAATTAGGAAGGCACCATGAAATCTGTAGACTTCTACAGCATTGAGAAAGTTATCTGCCTACTACATGTCCAAAATGGTGCTGGGACTAATATCCATTGTTTCATAATGCTCTCTTATATGTCCCATTCCCTTCATAACATAACATAGCATGACATAACATTACACACATTTTTTAAATTGAAAGGGAAGTAGAACTGAATTTAAATGAAATCATACTCAAATTTGTGAAAATATATCACCAGTGTCATATAAAAAAATCACAATGCATTATATTTGTATGTCCTTGGTCATTTTTCTGAAGATATGACTTTGTGTCTACCGTGCAAAACATAGAAGTAAATGAAGCATAACCTGCCATTTTCTCCTGATGTTATGTCCTCCAGAATTACAAAAGGCTCATCTCGATCAACCAATTACCTACGAAGTAATGTGAGTCCATGTTCTTCTACACATAATAGAAGCATGAGGTTGGAAGGTTGAGGCTACTGTCTCTTCTTGCTATACTTTCACAATCTGGTAGAATGTGAAGCTGGTCGTCTGTCTGTTGGATCTGGTCCTTTTTGCAGGTTTATCCCAGAACTTTTTGCCTTCCTCCTGATCAGTGCTAAAGTGCATGTTCTCTCTCCTGAAAACTTGGTAAGATTGATCTACACCAGCTTGGCATATTTAATTTACCTGTAATTCCCTTGTACAGTGGTATCCTATATACCCAGAGCCTGAAAACTAAATGCTACTAGTGGGCCTACAGCGTTGCTTGCGCCACCCAGATAAGTAGCCTTTCAAATCTGTCTCGGGCCTCTGCCGCTTCAGGGCCTGCATGCGCAGTTTACTGCCACAGTGACGTGGCGTTTAAAGTATTTGCCAAGTTTGAAACTCCCCTTTTACTACATATAGGTCACCCATAAGGTAGGCCCTAGGTAGCCCTATGGGCAGGGTGCTGTGTAGGTTAAAGGTAGGACATGTGTCTTTGTTGTGTGGCATGTCCTGGTAGTGGCAAACAGCCTATTTGGGTTCTCACTGCTGTGAGGCTGCTCCTCTCATAGGTTTGCATTGGGAATTCCCTGATATGTGTTTCAGTGGTAATTTCTGATATGAAAGGGGTAGCATGGCCACGTTTGGTATGTTTGGAATAGTGGTTATAAATCATGCTTATTGGTCAAAGCGGATTTGTTATTACTATTTTAGAAATGCCACTTTTAGAAATGGACATTTCTGTGTGCTTATGACTCCTTGTGCCCTGCCTGGTTGTCTATTTAATGTCTGGTTTAGACTGAAATGAGCTGGGTATGTACATTCACTCTACACAGTCACAAGGGGGGGTTGAGGTGTGTCCTACCTTTCCTGGGTGACTCATAGCCGGGCTGAATAGGCCTGGTCTACATTTAGAGTGGTGGGAGGAGTTGTCTCCTGCACCTGAATAGGACTGTGCTTGCCTTTCACAATGCTGTTTCCGCCCTCCTGTAGTGTGTC
Organism: Calotriton arnoldi; assembly: GCA_963921515.1. NCBI lineage: Eukaryota > Metazoa > Chordata > Amphibia > Caudata > Salamandridae > Calotriton > Calotriton arnoldi. Next base: position 1,651,370 of record CAWUFW010001478.1, on the reverse strand, counting down.
TCGAGCTAGGGCTGGGGATTTAAAGGGGGGTGTTGTGCACTTCTAAAGTTTGCTTGAAGTGCCCCCAGAAGAAAGACTTTGGTAGTATAAGTACAGGGGCTGTGACTCCATGATTTAGACACTGCGTGGACTTGTAACCAGACGCTGCTGGCTCTACAGACTGCACTTGGCCAGAAGGAACTGTTATGCTGCTAGGGAAACCACCACAGGGACTTTGCTTTGATGTGCTGACCTGCTGGAAGGACTGCCTCTTTGCCCCAAGGACCCTTTGTGCTGGCCTGCTGCCTGCTTTGGTGCCCCCAGTGATCTCCCAGGGCTTGGTGGCCAGCCCTGCCCTGTGTTTTTGACAACATAGCGCCTGGTGAGTGTTTTATTTCCTTTGATGCTTGGCCCTGAGCTAAGCATGCTGAGCGCTTCATGGGGCAAATGATTGAAGTTTACCCTAGGAGAAGTATATGATGAACGCTTGGGACAGGGATCAGCGCATCCTCAGCGCCTCTGCCCGCGAAGCCTGTCTTCAGTGTGGCCACCCCCCCTCAAAGAGTCCGTGACGCGCAACTACAGAAAAGGAGAACCACCATGCTGAGGCACCATTCCCCTGCGCCTGCATTTAGTGCCATGCATCAGGATTGTGGTCTCACCACCGCATGGCCGGGAACCTCTGCGCTAAGGAGAAGCACATCGAGCGTGCTGCCAGGATAACAGACACCCGGTTCGAATGGCTCGGAGGGGGTCATAGAGACTACCTCCAACCTTCTGGCACCGCAGAGGGTGGTGTTGGGGGAGGAGACAGCTCAAGGAAAGGAGCCACACCATGCCTCGTTGTTTTGTCTGGGAGACTCATTGCTTAGGAGATCCTAAGTAGCCCGTGGCGGTCACTGCCTGTTGCCGCTGCCGCACGCTGAAGGGGAGGGGGGGGGTACTGGCGATGATTTTAGCCGCCGCCCCAAAAACTTGTGCCGCCCGGGGCGCACCGCCCCCTCCACCCCCCCCTTGCTATGCCAGTGAGTCTCGCTCATCACATGACCCAGCCCAGGCATGGCAGACCACCCCTTCACCAGTGCAGCCCCCTAGGACAGCGATACCCTGCCCAGAAGTGCTGGGCTGCCCTTGTTTTTGGTCTGTAATCTCTGGCAGCGGACCAAGAGACCCGGGAGGGTCTTGGACACACCGTGGCATCCACCATTGTTGGCAAGCTGCTATTTGCTGCAGCAGCTCTGCGTGTTCACAGGCAGCCACACTCCATTATTTTTCACACAGGGAGAGGCAGTATATGTTTCCCCCCATCCTGACACATACATTAGAGCATGGGTGTTGCAATGCCGGTTGCAACCTCGACGGAGGCCCCCGCTGTGCTGAACACAGGAGACATTCAGGAATTAACGCATAACATGTTAAAAAAGCGCAGGTGTGCTGTGGCTTTCGTGTTCAGGGTGGAAATTGGTAATTCCTGTGCCTTATTCATTATTGTTGCTGTACCAGCCCCAATTTGTTGATGTAGGTGTTTCTCCCTATGTTTTTAGTCATTACCCAACTGCTTCATATTTATGCCCTGAGGTTGTGATGAGTGTTGTGTTTCCTCACATTTCCAGGACTGGCATAGTATGCCCAGCAGCCATGATTTATGTATGACCTAACCTGCATTTTAGGGCCTGATGTATTCTAATGTATGTCGTTTTTGCCTTGCATTGTCAGGATAAAAAGCATTATTTCAGGATTTTCCTTATATGTGCAGTAATGGTAATTTTATTTTGGATGCGACCTCTAAGTATTTACTTTACGCACTACTTGTGATGTTATGACAATTGCTTGGTTGGCAAAGCGATTTATGATCTATGTGATGTCATGATAATTGCCTAGTTGGCAAAGTGATTTGTGTGATGGTGGCCTAATGTGTTTTATGTATAATACAAAGGATATTTTTTATATAACCTGGTGTGGAGTCTCTTTTTGTGGTGTGCCTAGTGTGCCACTGGTGTGTGTGCCTGTTGCGCAAACGCTTTACACATTGCCTCTGGAATAAGGCTGACTGCTCTGCCATGCTACAAAGGGAGTGAGCAGGGGTTATCTTGGGTGTGTAACTTCCTTACCCAGACTAGAGTGGTGCGATATGCCTGGCTTAGGTGCATACTCTAGTCAACCAGAAACCCCATTTCTAACACGTTCTCACTATTTGGTAGTCATTCCCTGTCTGTTCCATTCTGTAGCAAGTGCTGCTAGTCACCACATGATTTAGAATTGGACAGGAGGGGCAAATGGTAGCTGGGAAACTGGCTCATCCCCCTGAGGCTGAATTGGTAGTAGGAACCTTGAATTCCTTCTCAAGAGGGAGGGGGATCCTTATGGATTGATTACTCGTTTACATTTTGGTGCATGGAGGGTTTAAAAGGGGCTTCTTTGTGGACAGCTTGTAAAAAAGGAAGCAACAACTTGCCTGAGGTAGTATTTATTCATTTATTTATTTATTTGTTCATTTATATACTGAATCTGGACTTCGTACATAGGAGGGTCCTATACATTTAAACAACTCAAGAAATAGAAACAGATGGCGTAGGGGAAACTCGGCGAGAGGCTTGTGTGGCCTGAGCTTCCGTTTGGCACCCACAGACCTCCTGGCTTCGTCCATCCAGTACAGACGGAGCCAGAAAAGCTTCTGCTAGGACCCAGAAATATTCATTCAAACTAGCCCATGAGGTTTTCTTCTTTCCCTTACCCGGTTTTGATCGAAGTGGCGCAAGAAGGCAGAACCAGAGCTCTCTCATTGCTGCGCAGGATACGGCTGCAGGCTGGCTCCATGCACTAGGAGACTGAGGAGAGTAGGAACCTTTTTTCCTGGTGCAGTGGGTGTAGGCTGCAGCATGGCAAGGACGAGGCGTCTGTGGAGAAGTTTTGTCTGGGAGGAGGAGAGGGTCCCCGCTGTGCCCTGTTGTTGTTGGAAGTGACTGTTTATGGATAACGTTTTGCCTTTAAGGCAACTGTGCTTTATGTTTCATCTGGGAGAAGGAGAGGGATACCGTGAGCGCTACTTTGTTGCAATTCTTGGCAATTAATTCTCCTGTTGAAAGACTACAATACTTTGCGCCTTGGTCCCTGCTGTGCGTGTCGCTCTTGGGAGTGACTGTTTATGGATAACATTTTGCCTTACGACAACTGTGCTTTATGTACTTTATGAACTGAAAGAGATAAAAGGAAAATAAAAAGCTACAGCATCTCAGACTAGCGAGCGATATCTCGCGTCACCTGCTCGGCTGGAATTAATTAATTGCTCATTGGGAGTAGCTGTTCTAAATAACTCACTTACTGTACATATTGGAGCACTACCTGAGAGTACTGGAAGCTGCAGGCCTTCAGATTCCTAGCCTGGGGAGGCTGGGGTGAGAGACTGGAGACAAATGTGCAGGAGGGCCTGGAACCAGGGAGCAAAGATTTAGCAAACCTGCCTGCTGTGCAGAATACTGCTGATGCAGTGCAATTTACACCATCTACAGCTCCCACTACATCCTCACTCCTGACACATCAGGGAGAGGTATTGGGGTTGATAAGGGATTTGTGCTGTGCAAAACAGCTGGCAGGATTCTCAAGCAGAGGCTTGTGGACAAGAAGGATGAGAGCGCATAAAGGCAGCCCCCGAACAGCACAGCTTGGTGCTAGACTTAATGAAAGTGGAAGTGGGAAATCTTGGCTGTTTGGGGCAAGGCGGTCAAGAGCTAGCAAGTTGGACTTGGGCAGACAACAAGCTAAGGCAGACTTTGATACTATATTAGGTCCCAAGATAGAGCTAAATTGACTAACAGGGCTATATTTGAAAAAACCCAAGCCAGGGGTGTCATCATTACAGGAGGAGGCTGACCAAACCGAACATTTTTGGATGACTAAGGAGAATTGCAGCAGGAGTACCTTAGCCGATCATGCAGAAGGGGCAAAAGCCAACAAACCTGTATTCAAAAGCCCCACACAGGGTACAGGCAAGGGGCGTACAATGTGTGTGGAGCATAAGCCTGTTGGTGGTTGTTCCTGCCCTCTCCGGCATAACAAGTTGGCTTAATAATGCCACAGGAAAAGTGGATAATAATAAGAACTCTGGCAAGATCACAGTTATGGTGGCAGTGGATCATAGAGATGAAGCAGCAAGGGTGGCTAAAGCCTCAACTTTAGTGTTGGATATGAGGTGTAGCTTGGAGGAAGAGGAAGGAAGTGTTAATCTCAAATCCGCTCCACAGCATAATGCCACCTACATGAGAGGGATACTATGGTTAAATAACGATAGTACTTCAGTTTTGATGGTAGATCAAATTCTGATACATCACAACAAATATGCTTCCTTAGAGTCTGAGAGCTTCGGCCTCCAAGAGGGGCCCACAAGGGAGGGGGATCTCCATCAGGCAGCCTGCAAGTCCAACAGAATGGTTAGGCAATTAAGGCATCTAGCACTGCGATGACCGACCACCAGTTAGATACTGATGAAGCAGATAAACTGCTGAGCCCTTTAACTGACACACAAAACTGATTATGACAATTTGAGAGAAAAATGACAAACGTGCACCAACTGTTCTAACTATACGTTGAAGAATCACGAGGGAAGAATCATGAGAAGACTTAGTTACTGCATCGTAAAAGCGTGCAGATAAATTGTAGGATAGATGGAAACATTTCCATTAAGTAATATAGGTTCATAGTTTAACTCATTTCAGTTGCTAATTCAATGTGTATCACAGAGGTAAATGTGATGTATTTAAGTGTTATAGGATTTCTAACCATTATTATCAAAATAAAGACATGGGTGTGAAGAATATTTTGAAATCTAACATGATTTAGAGATATTTACATGTGATATTGAAAGGTTTCATTCTAAAATTCATATTTTGCATATGTGAAATTGTGCTCCAAGTGAGAAAAGAGTGCTGCATGCTTATACTAAAACCAAATGCTCTGAAATTTGTAGGGAATAATGTTCATACATGTACTAATTTGAATCACTAGAAACGATATTAATAATTAATGTTTTGAAATAATTTTACACATTGGTACTTTGAAAATGCAGCAATATGTCATAGTTACACGTGCTATTTACAACAAAACTAAAGTGCTTATTGAGTGCAAATAGGTTGAAAGAAATATATAAGATCCCAAAGGTTATAAATAAAATGTATTTTTCCATTATTTTATATTCTGTATTTCATGAGCCAAATTCAATTTAGACCTGCATTTTCCTTACTTTGCTTAATTCTGTTCTCATGGAGAGGCTTGGTAAACTTCCAATGTGAAGAGAAACTATATCTCATAGGGACCGTTCCCATTCACATATGAGGACTGCTTGCAGCAATTTAGTTACTTTGGGAACAGCTGCCATGGGAAGCTGTCCTCTTGAACTCACTCATGTGCTTTTGCAAAAGGACTATTGTTTGAAAATTATACATAATGGATGGTTTGACAATTTACGTGATGAGCACCTCTTTTTTGCTATAATACGTGTCTTCTTTATGCTGCATGACAATCATCCTATATTAACTGACCAATGGACTGAGTGTTCTGACCAGATGAGGTGACCCAGGAGGTGTCACCCCGAACTTGAGATTATATTATACATTGATGTGATGAAAAGCACACAGAACGCAGATATTTTCGCTACTTCTTTCTGTTGGAACTTCCTTGTGGACTCTAATGGCTGACGCATACGATGTGTGTGCTATTCCCGGACTTCTTTCATTCTCCAGGGAGAGTGCCTTTGAGCTGTCGTGGTTCATGTCCCATCCTGAACTTTTTCTGAGCTTTGATAATTAATGACCAACCCAAAATCGATTTGCTTAGTTGCACTTTTAGATCTTTAATGACTGATATTGATGTAGTTACTGTAGTTAATAATTATGATAAATCTAACTATCCTCAAATCCTGTTTCTGTCTCTCCATGATGTCTCCAATAATTGATTGTGCATTCCAATTGAGCTATTGATGGTGGGAGGGAATTCAATTAGAGAGATCTCTGGGCAACAGATACTAATGTTAATATTTTGCATACCTCTAACCCAATTATTGGTTTGTATGATCTTAGTTAGACTGAATTTCTTCAGGAGGTTTGGTCTAGCTGTGATAATACTTTACTTGTATTGCTTAGTCCTGAGAATTATATACATAAATCTAATTACGAGTTTGTAGGTTAGTTACCCAATTCTTGGATATCTGGAGTTGGATCCCTTATGTCTGACCACTCTAGGCACAATTCAAGAACCATCAGAGGCACAAGTGAATGAGCACTAAGGCAAGTGGTAAGATAAAATGTTAATTATCAAAAAGGGCCAGTGACGCTACAATAGTATGCTAAGTAAGGGCCCATGCACTGACTGTATCGCAAGCACATGCTGGTGCAGAAGTGAGCAGCCCAGACACAGGGGCTATTGAGGTGGAAGATGAGGTAGTGCAGGAGTGGGAGGATGTCAATGACAGAGAGGAGGAAATTGTTCAACCACTCCCTATTAGAGCATTTACTAATGCTCAGAAGGATTTGCTGCAAATAATACTTAAAGCTACACTGGAGACTAATCAGGGTCAGTAGGCAATGGCTATAGAAGTGCAAGGCATAAGGGCCAAATTGGAAGTGGTGGATGAAAGAATAGCATAATTTCACAGTCACTTGAAACAGTTAGAAGGGGAAGTAGGTAAAAACTCGGTTGAGTGCAATGCAAGGTTTGATGAGATGAGGATTGCTATTACCAAACTGCAAAGAAAGAATTAATATTTGGAAATTAGATCATGTCGTAGTAATTTGCAGTTTGTTGGGATACCAGAGGACGTATCTCTTTGGAATTTTTTGGGAACATTGATTAACGAAGCAGTGTTCCATAATGAGACACAGAAGGATATTAGCATTATAAGATCGCATGGCCTGCCATTTCAATGGAGCCAAAATATCACTTAGCCAAGCACTGTGCAATCCTGTTTTTCAGTCTATTCAACGAAAGAGAAGATTCTTGCAATAGCACATAACAAACAGAACTTTCAGGCAGTGGTGGAGTATATGTTTTCTATTTTTTAGCACATGTATTTTGAGACTGCGCCACGAGGTCACACTATGCGTTACTTAATTCCTGAAATCAGATTTTTGGGGGGGTGAGGGGCAGGCAAAAATTATCCAAATGTCTCATCTGAAGGTCTTGTGGAAGGGGTAGATTATGGTGCTGTACAGTAGAAGAAGTGCAGAATTTTGTATCTAAGATTACAGAAGGTTGAATACTGGGATTTGCAGACAATAGTTGGGTTGGGAGTCTGCTGGGTGCCTGACTTGATAACACACTTGATCCTGGCTTTGTCGGGATGCATGACATAGCATCCATTTTGGGGTGAGATGGGTGATTCATCATCTGCCCGCAGGATGGGTGAGACCCAGGGGTCCTGGGTGGTTTGCAGTGGCAGCTGGCTTGTACCAAGGGTGGTGGGGCAGGGGGGTACAAAAACAAAATAAATAAATTCACTTACCTCCGCAGCATGACGTCCTCCTCCCTAGGGTGTCTTCCAGGAAGCTCCCGATGCAGTAAACTGCACTACCCAATCCTAGAGCTGCTTTCACAGCATTGGATAGAGCAGGCTTACCGAGGGCTCCCAAGAGCACATAGGCCTGTGCTTTCTATAACCCAGCTGTCTAAGACAGCTAGGTTAAAGAACTTTAAAATGCGCATGTCTGGCTGGCCGTCCCAAGACAGCCGGCCAAACAGGCATGCACATTTTAAAGTGCACAGCTCCCTGCTGTTGCCACTCGGCAGTGCTGGCCCCGCCCCGTCTTGACACTTAGGGGTCGATTAGGATGGAGGAAGGACCGCCACCTCCGACCGCGATTTTCCCCCGACAATTTAGGATGGCGGGGAGAATCTCACCGCGACCGTGGCGGTCGCAAAGATCGTCCGCCACGGAACCACCACAGGCAATCCTTACGATTGTCTGGTGGAGCGGTCTTCATCAGTAAAATGGCAGCGGTGCCTAGCAGGCACCGTCCGCCAAATTATGATGTTGGCTGTAGACAGCCTTTCCATGGCGGTGGAACTGCCTTGGAAAGGCTGGCGGGGATTGGGTTTGGGGGCCCGTTGCGGGCCCCCCTTGTGTTGGGGAAGGCGAGGGTGCACTTGGGGGGTACCCACGGTACCCCCCTACATTTTACAGCACTACGTGGCAGGCACCATGTGGTGCCTGCCACGTAGTGCTGTGAAATGCACAACATGGCATTTTAACATCGCGGCAGGTGCTGCTGTCAGCAGCAACTGCCGCAATGTTAAAGTGCAGGATCCGACCGCCACGGTGGCGGTCGCATCCTGATCCTGCTTGGCGGACGGTCCCGGTTTACACCAGGATGGCGGACGGACTTGAGTCCGTCTGCCATCCTAATGAGCCCCTTAGTTCGGGATGGGTTGCTGAAAAATAAAGCGGTAATAAATTAACTTTATTACCATTTTATTTATCAGTTCTGGGACTTGTGGGGCAACGCACTTCTACTCAGTTGGAGGAGCCACCTCTGGTGGTTTGTCTGGACCCTGGGAGGAGACAGGCAGGGAGAGGGGTGTTGAGGGGTGCAGGGAGAGGTCTAGTATTTTTTTTTGCATTTGTTTGTTTAAGACCATGATAATGATATTACTCTTAGTCATTCTCTAAGATCTTGTTTTTTTTCAATGCAATGTTCTCACTTAATATTTTAAGTTGGAATGTCAATGGTCTGAACACACATGGAAAATGCCAGTGGATTAGATCCAAGCTAGACAGGTTTGCTTGTAACATAGTGTGCTTGCAGGAAACTCTCCTGGCAAATGCAAATAAAGCTTGGTTCCAACAATTAGGATTGCTTTAGGCTGTATGCACTCCTCAAGCTACAAAGACTAAGGGGGTAGTCATCGCTGCCTCAAAAAAACACTCATGAGGGGTAAGCTTTGGTAGAAATAGGGTCTGATAAAAATGGTCGCTGGATGTGTATTACATCATTAAAGTTTAATAGATACAAATTTACTTTTTGCTCTGTCAATGGCACCAATAATGATGATCCATGACTGTTTAATTTTTTTATCCTGGAGTTGGCTAGTTGGCTAAAGCCATATGTATTTTGTGGGGAAATTAATTGCCCAATAGATAGATTCCATGATGCTACAAACCCTGCAAGGTATGATAGAGTCCCTAAGGTTAGAGCTGTGGTAAAAAATGTGGCCAGGGTCTTGAGTTTACGAGAGGTCTGGTTGGCTAGGAGCAGCAGCAGGAGTATTGATTGTTTAACATTTTATTCCAATCGGCATGCACAATATAATTGCATTAATTATATTTTGGCATACAGCAACTAGGCAGCATTTTCTCTGATCATACTTCTCTGCAACTGTCTATAATAATTAGGTCAATTAGTAAGGTTGACCGTTGGACTTTTACCAGAAACCTATTACTGGAGTATGAATTGAAGGACCTTATGAAGGCTAAGATCGAAGAATTCAAACACTTTCATCAATATGCAACTAGCCGTGGGTGGTCTGGGAAGCTTTTAAAGCTACAATGCTATACTATCAGTCATCATAAGAAGATTAAGGAGGCCAGAGCTAGAGGTGGACCGAGAACTCATGACATTAGTTAAGGAGCATGTCATAGCAGTGTGACATCAGTTACCTGCAACCGAAGCTATCAACATGCAAATACCTCAAGCTAAGGCACAATTAGCTAGGGCATGGTAACAAAAAAACACACAGCAATATCTGGAAAATCACACCATTGCATATTGATATGGGGAGTCGGTTGGACGAATTCTAGCCTGGAAGACTAGAGAACATCAGTCAGGAATGAGTATCAGGAAGATTAAGAATTACTCAGGGGAACTGGTGGCAGAACAAGATGAATGAATGAATGAATGAAATGAAGAATTTCTAAAGCGCAACATGACCCGGAGGTATCTAGGCGCTAAAAACACTAAAAGGCAGTTATTCCCAGAGAAATGTTACTGGTAAAGCCAGGTTTTTAAGCGCTTCCTGAACAGTAGCAGGTTGTGTTCGTATTTCAGGGAGGTGGGCAAGGAGTTCCAGAGTTTAGTGGTAGTATAGGAGAAGCTTTTGCCTCCCCATTTTGCTCTTGAGATTTTGGGGATGGCGAGATTGCCACTATTAGCAGATCTTAGTGATCTGCCTGGGATGTAGGGTTTAAGGAGTTGTGATAGTTGTCGTGGACCTTTGCCGTGTATTGCCTTAAATGTGATGCACAAGGCTTTGAACTGGATGCGCTTGTTAATAGGCAGCCAATGTAGTTCTGCGAGTGCCTTGGAAGCTGAGGCGAGACGAGGAAGCCCAAGCAGAACTTTACCAGCGGCATTTTGGGTAGTCTGCAATTTTTGTAGACTACGTTTGCTTGCACTGGTCAAAAGGGCATTGCAGTAGTCTAGTCTGGAACCAATCAAGGCTGTGACTACTGTTTTCCTGAGCTCAAACGGGATGAGCGGTAGTATCTTCCTCAAGATTTTGAGGATGAAAAATCAGGTTGCTGTTGTATGGTTAATCTGGGGCTCAAAGGAGAGCTTGGCATCAAACAGAACTCCCAGGTTCTTGACCTTATCAGCTGGTACCGGGAGAGGGCCCATGTGACTTGGCCACCAGCTATCTGACCAGACAATGGGTGTATTGCCAAAAAGCATGACCTCTGTTTTTGAGGCGTTGAGCTTGAGACAATTTGTCTGCATCCAATTCCCAATATGACTTATACAGTTTTTAAACCAAGACACGGTGTCTGCGGACGAACTATTAATAGACACTATGATTTGCGTGTCGTCCGCATATGACACTTGCGTAAATCCAAACGTTTTTATCAATTTGGCCAATGGAGTGACGTAGAGATTAAAAAGAGTAGGGCTCAACGACGAGCCCTGAGGCACTCTGCAGGGCAGTGTAAAGTCTAGGGAAACAAACGGGTCAAGCGCTATGGACTGTGTCCTGTAAGACAGGAGGGATTTGAGTAGGAGGAGTGCTTTGTCCCTTATTCCCAGTGAGGCAACGATCGACCAACACGTCATGATTAACGGTGTCGAATGCCGCTGACAGGTCTAAAAGTATCAGGGCTGCACTTCCACCTTTATCGAGTGTTATCCCGAGTTCCTCCGTGGCTGTGATTAGGGCTAGTTCCGTACTGTGGTGGGCCCGGAAGCCAAATTGTGAGTGGTCTAGGATATCGCCTTCCTTGAGGAAGGTGGACAGTTCCTCATTTAGATATTTTTCTATGATTTTGGCTGGGAACGGTATACTGGAGATCGGTATGTAGTTGGAAGGATCATCTGGGTCCAAATTTGGCTTTTTCAAGAGAGGCAAAATAGATGCTTTTTTCCATTCAGTAGGGAAGGCTCCTGAGGAAATCATGGTGTTAAAGATAGGCCAAAGGACAGGTCCCACGATTTCTGGGACTAGATGCACAATTTTAGGGGGACAGGGATCAGAGGGTGATCCTGATTTTACTAGGGAGATCAGCTCAATAGTGCGATCAAGGGTAATTGGTGAAAACGTAGATAGAATGGTGGTGGGAGGACTGGCAGTGTTGCTTTGGTGGGATGTGCTTGCACTGGAATTCTTGTGTGTTAGTGCAGATGATTTGACGCAATGTTAGATGCTTTTAAGCAATTTAACAAGAAACCTTACTCATAAGATGATGGTAAATGTTAGAGTTGTATTGGGGAGTACATGGGGCCCTACCATTAAAGAGGGTGTTAGGGGTTGAATCTGCTATACTAGATGCCGCAATTACATCAGAAGAAGTTAGGCTTGCTATTCAAGTATTGGTGAATGGCAAAGCTGCCAGGCAGGACGCAATACCTGCTGAGTTTTATAAAAAACCTTCAGCGAAAAGCTACTGCTGTTACTGATAGATGTGCTCAAGGGTATGTATGAAGGGCATCCGGCCCCTTTGCCTTGGGGGCATACAACGGTTACAGTTTTTTTTAAAGAAGAATAAACTGGTGATAGAAAAGGCATCATACTGGCCCATCTCATTGATTAATGAGGGTGCTAAAATGTATGCAAAAATCTTCTTGAGGGTGTTCGCTGCAGTAAATAAAGGGTTTGCATCAGTGGAGCAACATGGTTTTATACTAAATCGAGATACAACTTCTCACATCAACACCGCTATTGCCATGTTTGATGCAGCCAGCGGGCTGAGAGAATGGGCAGGTTTACATCCAGAAAAAGCATTCGATACGGTGGCCTGGCCTTTTCTGTGGCAGGTTATGAGAAAAATACATTTTGGTCAAAAATACATTAATATGGTTCAGAAATTATATCAAAATCCTACCTCTTCTATTATAATGGGAGGCCGCCTAATTCTGAGTTACTGATGCAAAGGGGCATTCATCAGGGGTGCCCATTATCACTGCTACTATTTGCTCTATATTTAGAGCCCTTTTTGGTCAAGATTAAAATGAAGGAACAGATATGGCCAGTATGATTGAGCTCGGTGGAGCTACGGGTAGCCAGTTATGCTGATGATATTATTGTTTATTCTCAGATTGTTATCAATTCTATGGTTATAATTGAAAATATTGCAATGCAATTTGGCAGAATCTCTGGATATAAGTTGAAGATGGATAAAACTGAGGATTTAGCCAACTACAAAGTCAATCAAACTATCTGTCAATCTAAGGCAGTGGTAAAATACCTGGGTATCTCTATCTCTACCAATCCACATTTGCTTTTTTAATTAAATTACAAACCACTTCTTGCAAGGTCAGTTGCTTTATTGTGTTAGTGGAATAGACTCCTGATTTAGCTGATTGTGAGGTGTAATTTGATTAAGATGACCACTCTTCCCAAATTTCTTTATTTGTTCAGATCAATTCGGGTACATGTTCCTCAGACTTTATTCTGCCAGTTGGTAACAGACATTTCTTCTATTCTATGGAGCTATAAAGAAATCAGATGTGCGAGTAAGTATCTAAAACTCCCACATGAGGAAGGCGGCTGGGCATTGTCTGATTTAAAATTTTACTATTGGGCGTCAATGGGTAAAAGGATGGCCAAGCTGTTAAATGACTCAACGGACAACTCTACAGTTAACTTCTGTGAACTTTGCTTAGGAACAGAGGATGCTGGGTGGCTATTCTGGATATTAGATCGGAATTACTAGAAGAGCATCAGGTTTAAGGTGGTTTTTGGATGCTAAAAGACTCTGAGGTCACTGGTGTAAAAGCTTAGATATACCTGGGATAAATCAATATCTTCCGCTAGGTGTGAGAAGCATATTAGCAGAAGTATTATATAATATCAATGCTAACTTATGACTCTGGTCTGGTATTGCCCATATAAATACCTTATATGAAAACAATACAATGCCCTCTTACGAGGATTTGGCCGCGGCACATCATCTTCCTAGAGGGTGGTATTTTAAATATCTCCAGGTTCCTAGCTATCTTATGCAGTCTGCAATCAATAGAGATAATATTGAGCTGCTGGAGATGTTAGGTAACCCATCCTTATGTAGCATCAAAGTTTTGTATGTTTTATTTAGACAATATGCACCTGATTGTAATGATGCTCTGGCAAAGCATGGACGACGGCACTTGGGGTAACTGTCACCAAGGATAATATTATTAATAGTTTTGTGTGTAGTAGCAGATATCTTCGATCAGTGAATGTACTTCTTCAACATTTTAAGACGGTACATCAACTTTATTTGATTCTGGAGGACACTGGCTCTCTATATAGTGTACTAAAACGAAGTACACTGCGCAGAGAGTCCAGTACATCCCCTATTGGTATAGAGAGGTAAATGTAGATAATACTAATGCTCTGTTTGTGGTAGTATGGGTGTTGCTTTAGGCTTATCAGAGGGTAGTGCTAAGCATTTGTTGTACTTACAGAGGCAATAAATGAGACACACACCAAAGAATAAATCTGAGACCGAATTGTAAAACTAACATTGTATTTTATAATATTTTTTAGACTAAGAACTTTGTTCTGAAGAAAGTACTTTTTAAGTTATGAATTTTCAAAGTTCGCCAAAGAAATCACTGTTGTGTGCAATTACTCGCAATAGAAGTCAATGGGAGAAAGTAGGAAAAAGCATAGAAAATCACACAGTGAGTTCTCGAGGTTCACCTTATGGATTCGGGTAAGTAGCAAGACCAGGTCCAATGTTCCAACAGCAGACGTTTTGGAGCATCCCAGATTTGGCTGGGAGCAGGGTGCTGAGGTTGATAGAATCAGGTGCGCCATGAAGAAGGGGGCCACCTGAAAACACACTGCACAGGAGGACTTAAAGGTAAGTACGAGAGGTCCCATTCGAGGGAGCAGGTCACAAGGGCCTCGGGACCATGGGAGCAATGCTGGTTGGTCGTTACCCATGCCTGGCGGGGTGGGTGCAGAGAAGATAGGGCAGCCAAGTGTGGTGCATCAAAACAGTCCTTGTGGTCAGGCGCAGGCAGGTTGCAGAGGCGATTCCGGGATAGCGGGGCCACTCACAGAAGGGTATTAGGGGTCTTGAAGTCCCTCGACAGGTGTCTGCATCCTGTGTTGTTGGAGTTCGGAATGGACTCTTTCTTCTCGGTCTATGGTGTAGGGGGTCCAGTACCCCTGGTATTGGTATGGCATGGCTCTGGTAGGTCCTGGTGTCCTCCCACTTGGTGGAGGTGACAGATCTGACCTTTTGGAGCAGATGTATTGCCTCTTCCTTGGGTACTGCGTCGGAGTCGCCGGGGCGCAGCAGATCGATAAACCGGACTTCAAGATTCGGTGTATGCATGCTGCAGGGGAGTAGCTCCTCTACTTCAAGGGAGTTTGTCAGAAATTTTTCTAAGGCTGATGGTGTTCCAGGGTTCTTGGAGGCCTCACTGTTGCAGGATGAGACAGCAGACCATGATTGTTAAGTCCTGGAAACAACCTGCAGTGTTTGGTGCCACATTTCTGCAGCAGGACTTCGGTTCTTGGGTCAGCAGCTCTTCTTTGTCGAGTGCTCTTCTTAGGTCTGTCGAATCTAAGTTGCAAGGTCCAGAGATGCCAGCTAAATACTAACTTTAGGGGTGTTAAAGAGGGAGACAGATAGTAGCCAATGGGCTACCTACCTTTAGGGTGTCTACACCCTCTAAGGGACCACTTCCTATGGGAAGGGGCACTTTGCTAGCCCTGATAGGTTGCTTTTCTACTATCTCAAGATAGTGCCCACATCGCTTGCCACACCTTACGGGTGGTGCTGGCTAAATATGGGCACACCTCCTCATCTAACTAATGTTCCCGCTTTTCCTCCCACCAAAAGTGGAGCAGGAAAGGAGGGTTGACATCCTTCACTATCTGGAGATGTAAGGGTTGCATTTCAAAGGCGGCCTCGCTTTTGAAGTTTCCTACCTCGGAAGGCCATCCTCTCCTGGGGACGTGTGAAACACCTCTGCCCAGATGAAGCTTTTTTCCTGGCCTCTGAGAGCTCTGGCCCTCACCCCATGAGGTTAGAAAAATGTCTGATGGTGGCCGGCTGGCTAGGAGTAGGCAGAGACCACATCTCTAAAGGTTCTCCTGTGTGCATTTATTAATACATTCAGCACTGGCATCAGTGAGGATTTAAGACAAGATGTTTGGTACCAAACATCCTAGGGTACAGTGAAGCCATCATGGAGCTAGGAAACATGTAATGACTAGTATCCAGGCCATGTACTCTCTTTTTGGCTTCCCAGTGCACTTACAATATCCAAGAATGGACTTGATATTGTAGGGCCATATCTGCTCATGCAGATATGTCCACACATGGGATATAGTGCCCCCTTGACCTAGGGCTGTAAGGCCTGCAGTAAGGGTGGCTTACCTATACCTCATGCAGTGTATGGGGGCATAGCACACAGGTCTGTGTGCCATGTCGACTCTTCGGTTTTCTCTGCACCAAGACACGCAGCCTGCAGTGGCAGTTTGCATGGTCTTGGTGAGGGGGTTCCTAGGGTGGCACAATTTGTGCTGCAGCCCTAGTATACCCTCTTCAGTCCCAATGCCCTAGGTACCAGGGGTACCATTTACTAGGGACTTATAGTGGTGGCTGAAGTGGTGCCAATTGTGGTACATTTACAGGGAAAGAACACTGGTACTGGGAGTCTTGTTGGCAGGGACCCAGTACACCCCAGTCAAAGTTGCATAAAAAAACAAGCAAAAAGTGTGTGTGGGTGGGTTACTGCAACAGACACCCTGCTTCTGAGGTATTCATAGCCGGTTATATAGCTGGAATCATAAGATAAATCTTAGACGCCGTCTATCTCTGGAATTTATCGCCCTGGTAGCGCGTTATTAACAACGCGTTACTCCAGGGCGATAAAATTCCAGCAATAGCGGGGAAATCGCCGTTTTGCAGGGAACATCGCTGGTTTTCCAGCGATGTTCCCTGCAAAACGGCGATAACTTTGCTGATACGACCCTGTGGTCGTATCAGCATAATCCACCCGCAATGTTAGGGATAGGTAAGTCTGCATTTTAGCAGACGTTAGTTTTTGGCAAAAACAGTGGTTTTCTCCAAAAACTAACGTCTGCTTAAATGCTGGGGCAGCCTTGTAAATATCGCGATGTGCACATCAGCGATATTTGCAAGGTTGTACTGCCCAGTGACGCCCACTTTGCATCTCATTAGAGATGCAAAGGGAGGCGTCGGGTAAAAGGGTGCTAACATGCGCTAATGCATGTTAGCACCCACTTGTTAATAGGGCGAAAAGATTATCTCCGCTTTTTTGGCTTTTAAAGCCAAAAAAGCGGAGATAATGCCCTTGAGTGGTAATGCCTATGTGCAATCATGTTAAAAAAAAATGAAAATGAAAAGAAATGGAAACAGGAATACCACACATTAAATGAGGGTTAAAAAACTGCATTAAAAAACACCAAACCTGTGAAAATATAGAAGTAATTTAATAACCTGAGACTATTCGACCTCAGTAAACATTGTAAATAAAGGGGACACTGGTGGTTTCTGGAGGATGGAAAGAAGTAGGGTAATAGATTGATCAAATGGGACTTGAGTGTTTCATAATCCAACATGTGAACAGGTTCAAAACCATATAAAGTTTGGTGCAGGAAGTTAGTCTATGTATTGTCTGAATAGGTGGCCTTTTAGTTGTTTCTGAAACATGCCTCCCTTTCTCTACACACTGGTGGGACTTTAGTAAAACACAGCATTGCCTGGTTTCATCTCTTCCTCTGGGCTTTGAACGACGCCTTGAAAGGTTCTGTACATGATGAGCCAGGTCTACCTTTTGCATCATGGCACGGTAGATGTCAAAGCCCGTGGTCCGTGGTAAATGGAGCCTCCATCGTGTATTTGCCATTTGTGAACTAAAACCATCATATTGCACACAACTATGGTGAAAAAACCTGTGTGACGTTTGTTGAAAGGGTACTTCCTGTCACTGGACAGGCAGAACCACCGTGTTATCTTCATTTAGAAGATACTACTCTGGCAATAAGGAGACAATGTGTCGAGAAGAGAGTAGCACACTCAACTCATAATCATTAGTTTCAGAACATATTGGCAATGAAAAAAGAAAGAGGACTAAAAAATCAAGAATTGGCCTAGCTCAGGAGTGCCACCTCGCAAGCTGCAGCAGCCATCGAGTGGTAGAAAATACTCTTCAAATTCCATGCAAGATCTAAACCATAATTTGACCCTCACTCTGACGTCACACTGAAAGGTCACAGTATGTGCGCGGGCAGGAGAATGGTGCATATTCTTCCGCAGGGATGCTCTTTTTAAGCCACATTTGAAATGCTTCTTCCTCCAAAGGTGGAGGTAATAATGATGCAAGAATGAACTGACCTCCGGTTTCTTTAGGAGTCCTTTGGAATACATCAACAGTCATGCCCATGAGAGCTGCAGGACCCCCAAAAGGCCCTGATCAGTACTCCAGAGGAATATTTGGCATTTATCGGAACTGTCAAACGGGCTTCAGAATGTATCAGTTGCAATAAGAGAACATATTCTAAATGTGTCCCTAATCTTTGAGATTAACGTGAATTTTGGTGTTTACAGCAGAAAAATCATCATTGTTCATTAACTACCAGGCCTTTATCTCCCATTAAATTCTGGCAGGTTTGACCTGCCGAAATTTAAGGGGAAGGATGCAAACTTTATAGCACACTCTAACAAACAAATGCCGGGAATTAGCTTTGCAATAAGGTCCATAAAGCAACTCATAATTGTGACTCCTTCGCACAAAAGAAGTTTGCGCATGGATCGGAATTTTCTGACGCTTTGTAATCAGGGTCAAAGTTTCTCAAAGAAGTGTGGCATATGCGTTTTTTTAAAGCAGGAGTGCCCACTGTTAGAATATGATGGGCTGACCATGCAAATTACACACATTTTGATTTATTACAGGAAATGCTATCTCCTGTTGATATCTTGAAAATTTGGAGTGGACTGACCTTCAGGGATCACTAATGGTTAACCAGTTCTAGTGCTTCTTCTATGTATCTACTTCCTCAAATAATAATATTATTTTATGAGGCAAAATGCTTTAAAAAAAGAAATGAGGCACCATACCTATGAAACTAGAGTACCAACCTATTATGAACACCCGAGGCAAAACCTAAATAGACAGGTCTCATAAACACAGAGCTGTGCGAATATAAAAGGCACAGTTAGGAAATCAAACCTAGAGCTGGACTAAGCCCGTGGGAGGATGTGTTGAGACTAGAATTAGATAATTTACCATAATGGCTATTCCCTTTAGACCTGATACTTTAAAATGTCAAATAATGTAATGGCCGTTCAGTGAGCTAGTGTGAAGAAGGCAACACCGCAGCTAAAGGCATGACTCATCCCCAGAAGTGCACTTTATCCTTCATATGCAGCCTCTGTGTTAAAGCATAAGCTGCATTACACAAAGGAAAATGTGAAACGGTGGTCAGATTTTTGTTTTGTTTTGCAATTACAGCGACGTACCATCTGTTGCGTGACTCTGTAAAACGATTAGCGATCATGTGTCCAGATATGTATTTCAATTCTTTTTTTCCTGACATGGAATGAGTATCGTGTCAGATCCTATGATTTTTTCATTTAGGATATGAAATGTAGGTATGAAATGAAATTGAAATTTTTTATTCAAGTGTGTTCGGTCTTTTAAAATCATTACACAAAAACAACATATTTTACATGCATAGAGCGTCCTAATAAAAATCATTGATAGAAGGTTAAAACCGTTAATCCTTATTCTACTTTTAGTGAACTCAAGTTCAATTTCTTTTGCCAGTAAAGTGCTTCAACCTTAAAAATCATCTTCATTAATAAAAACAATGTATAATACTTTGGTTCTGTATTTTTTTAAACATTAATAAGAAAGTTCTGCTCCCTATCTTTAAAAGATTTTCAAATTTCCATTAATTCTAAGAATCAGTTTGGGTTTCCTCTGGAAGTCGACCTAGTTCTTTTAAATCTGTGGGGCATATTAGCAAGACCCACGTTAAAATTATCGCCGTTTTAGCGGCAGGAAACTGCCGCTAAAACGGCGATAATATGCCCCACAGATTTAAAAGATTTTCCTCCCTGCATACTAAGGGGATTGAGGTCCCACCTAACCAGGTGATTACGGCTTCTCTGCATGAAATGTAGGTATTAGCATCTACCGCAGTTTACAACCTGCATATCGGCAGGACCTCTATTCCAACTGGCCTCACCACCATGCAGAGAAACATGCAGCGCATCATGATTTTGTAAGAATTTTTTTATTGCATTATGAGCAGGTGCAACTTGCTCCTGACTAATTCTGCATTTTCATGAGTAAATGACCCCTGTTCATGGGAAAAACGTTGTGACTCAGGACTAATGCTGCTGATCTGCTGAGAAAAGCTGCATGCTACTGGTTCAGCAGTAGGCAACAGGAGTCAACATTTCCTGCCTCCTTAGACATAGTAATCAAACCACATTGTCTGCTGCTTGTTTACTCTTGCTTTGAAAAAACAGCAGAAAACAGAAATAGCGATTCTGTAGCTGTGGTTCGGTCAGAGTTCAACTTAAAGCAGTTTTTTTTATAATAAATAAATAATAAATCTGGCAACATTCAAAATGGAAGTGTGCACATTCTTCTGTGCATTAGTTGTTTTTCCAAGGGATAATGTAGATGGGGTGGAAGGTAATTTCTTAATTTTGTTGAGAGTAGGCATGTCCAAAGGAATAGCAGGGCCCGTCATATCAATTTAAAGTGGGTCCCTTCATAGGTGGAGAATATGTATCAAAATGTATGTATATGTCCTGAAGAGCAAGAGAAAACATAGCAGATCAGGATGTGACGTAAGGTAGTGGAGTTTGCCATGTTCATTGAATTAACATTCATAAAAATGGCGGTTTTGTTTTTTAAACATCTTTTTGTTATTTTAATAATTGTATTGATAAAACAAAAGTACAGAATGAGAATGTAAACCAATCAGTATATAAAGTATAACTAATTAGATATAGAAAGTGTATAAGGTATATGTATAAATAAGTCAATTGAGTGTTAGACCTGGCATCCTTGGCCTGGTTTTTCCCTAACTTTTTGCCTTCAACCTTCCTCTTATTTTGATGACTTACTTTTTGCTGGCTTTAGGACTCTACACACTCTACCACTGCTAACCAGTGTTAAAGTGCTTGTGCTCTCTCCTTAAAATATGGTAGAAATGGCTCATACTCAATTGGACTGTCATCGCAGCCTGCTTGTGCAGTTTTTAAACTGCCATTTGACCTGGAAACATAAATGTTTTGCCAGGTTCAAGCCTTCCTTTTTTATACATATAATACACCACTAAGGAAGGCCCAGAACAGTCCAGAGAGCAGGGTGCAGTGTATTAAAAAAGCAGGACATGTACTTTTAAGTTTTCCAGGTCCTGGTAGTGAAACAGTCCAAAATGTGTTTCATTACTGCAAGGCCTACCTCTCCCATAGGATAACATTGGCATTACCTTATTACATTTAATAAGCTGTAACTTCCAATTGGGAGCAAGTAGACAAGTCAGGTTTGGTATCTAAAGAATTGCAATTAAAAGACGTCTATGAGGCTAAAGTCGTATTTTTAATCACAATTCTGAAAATGCTACTTTTAAAAGTTGGCATTTTCTCGTCCTAACCATTTGGTGCCTGCAGCTTAATCCTGGGTCACATTACTAGGCGTAGCTGGCAGTTGGTCTTTGTGTATTGCTCCCAGATAGTGAGACAGAGGGAAGATAGATGTTGGAAGGATGGGCCGTTCTGAGCTAATGAGGGGGAGGAGCTGTCACCTACCACACATCACAAAGGTCCTGCCCTAGCACTCACTCAAAGGGTTTCTCATAGTCTTTTGTGACCCCAAACAAACTGGTGCCAGGACAGGGAGGATGGGGATGCCTGACACATCACAGAGGTGAAAACCTCTAGAAGCTCCCTCCACTTCAAAGTGGGCACCACGTATAAATGTTAGACCCAACTCTTGAGTACACTTCTGGATCTGTGGACTCTTGCAGGAAGAACTGCTGTGCTGCTTAAAGGACTGCTACTCTGCTGGACTGCTGCCCTGAAGGACTGCCTTCCGTATATGCTGCTCTGCTACCCTGCTGCCTTGCTGCTCTATTGCCTGGGTAAGAAGGACTGGACCTGCATCTCTAAACCCAGGACCCCAGAGTGACTCCAAGGGCTCCAAGTCTCAGGGATATAACAGGCTTTCAACAACCTTGAACCCAGCATCTGGACTCTGCCAAGTGTGAGTCCTGCCCTCTCAAGTAGTGCCACCCCAGTCCTGGACTCTTGGAAGTGGGCCTGAAAGTGCTCTGCCAGCCCATCTGTGGCTCTAGCAGAACAGACGCATCTCCCTTGCTGCTCGATGCATTGCCCTCAGAACCGACGCACCGTCTCTGCTGCAATGACTTCCCTTATGCATGGACTTTGCATCACCAATCACAGTCCATCAAAGCCGACGCATCTCCATGAAAGGACATCGCCTTGCCCAACGCAGCCCATCGGAACAACAGCTGCGTGACACATCCTCAACATTGGACTCTGCATCTCTTTGCAACCAGGATTTAAGGTGCTCTTCTTCTCCGGGCCTAACTTGGTCCCTGTAGCTGGCCTGCACTCCATTGTGGTCAACCTCAACTTGTGACTTTGTCCCAGTCTGGCGCAACCAGATAACCACTGTTTCCGCTTTGTACCTTTTGGCGCTATTTTCACTTAAATCTTTAAAACTGCATATCTCTGGTTCTACTGATTGGATTCATGTAATTGTAGTCTTGTTTTATTTATTAAAATTGGTATGGGATTTTTATTTTGTTCTGCTTTCACTTTGTTACTGTTTGAAGTACTGCATAAACACTTTACACATTGCCTCTAAGTTAAGCCTGACTGCTCTGTGCCAAGCTACCGGCGGGCTGAGCACAGGTTATTTTGGGGTTTGCTTGTGACTTCACCCTGGCAAAGATTGTGGTTGCTTCATGAGAAGAGTTTCACACACTCAACCTGTAACCCAATTTCTTACAATGAGCATATTACTTTAGAAATGTAAAACGTTTTTTAAAGTTGCAGCATGAGTGTGGGGCCAACAAAAAATGTGGGGCATGGTGATTAATCACTCCTCTGTCCTACCCCTTCTTATGAACTGTCTCAAAG
The DNA here is from genome assembly GCA_963921515.1 of Calotriton arnoldi. Taxonomy (NCBI): domain Eukaryota; kingdom Metazoa; phylum Chordata; class Amphibia; order Caudata; family Salamandridae; genus Calotriton; species Calotriton arnoldi. The sequence continues at coordinate 1,628,827 of CAWUFW010001478.1, read as the reverse complement.
GCGTTCCAAGCATTTATTTAACAAGTGGGCTTGGGGCAGATTTACAGAGAAATGGCAAGTATGTTTCAATAATAACAATAAACCTTTGCCCTGGATTGTGGCATATCCTGATTGTGAATTCCACGAAGCAATGTGATCACCACTCAGTTTGGCCTGAGTCAGTCTCTTTTTGATAACCCAGGATTCTCTTTCAAACCCTCCCACCCCCAGGATTCCTAATCCATTGTTGACATGCATTTCTCTCTGAATTTCCTTCTTAAATCAAATGAATTTAGATTTTTTTTTCTGGTATACATATTTGAAAGTGCGAAAGCTTCATACTCCATGATTTGAATTAGAATAATAGAGACTTATAATTGATCACTTTTTTTAATTGTATTTCATGTCACTTGAAACCCCTGATGTTTCCTTTAATATAGACATTTAAACTTGACAGCTGTCATTCACAAGCACACCAATTCTGCTTTCACATTGTACCTTAATTTTTCAGATAATTAGAATCAATTTACTAATTTAAACATTATTACACTCCACTTTGTCCAACACAAATTTCATTTCACTGAATCGTTTAAAAACATTACTGGGAACTGCATTCTTGAAAGCGTTGTTTTTTTTCGATTTCTGCCCTGTTAGGTCAGATGTTAGCAAGATCTTTTGATTTTACTAAAGTTGTATGTGTCATAGTTACTAATAGAACCTTTAGCCGACCCTCTTTATCTATTGTTCTGTTAATGTGGCATTCAAATTTTTCTTCTGCCCACTACACATACAGCATGGTGAAATGGGTTAGCCTACTATGGCCAGTGCCAACTTCACTACGAGTGATATCATTCTTCCTTTATACAAGTACCACAATCACACACAAAGTATTCCGCTCTGTGCCAGAGACAACCATGGTAAAGCATGCATTTATAGGCCAAAAAATACGTTTAAGTTTAGCCATTTTTTTAGATTGAAGAGGGCCTGGCAGGTTCGCCAAAAATGAAGATTTGAAAAAACCTTGACAATACAAAACAAGCACAATCATTGACAAAGCCACCATGCTGGTGTGCTCTAGTTTCAATGCTTGAGCAACAGACTTACATGTAGGTAAAATCATGTACTGTCATTTTATCAAAGACATATTTTTTAATTTTTCCAGGTGGTTATCTCCTAAAATACAATATCTTGCCCCGAAAATCTAGACTCCAAATTTGAGTGAAAAAAGGTAGTATGTTGCAAAATATTTGTAGAATTAAAACACACAAAGCAGTGCAAGACTAATGTGCAAGTACTGGACCTTCTCTTTTTTACAGTCAGACACGTCTGTTTGCATTATAATAACTTTTTTAAATTATGGGCATAAATGAAAAAAAAAACAATGCTATAGTTTATTATGGTAGTCCACACCACAATCGCATGCCTGAAACAGGGTCAGTGACCTATTATCTCTCATATTGCTTCCAGGAAAAAGGTGTCACTATCACTTACCATCTTTTATGATGGTGACTGCCCCAATCAGCTGGAAACAGGCCATGGCGTTTTCTCTCCTTAGAAAACTATCTGCTCATCTACTAGTACCAAGCAATTTTGGCCTATCTCTTCTCTTCAACTTTGGTCTAAATTAGCAAAAAAAGGCAGTCAATAATCCACTTTGAGCATTCCCAGACTATTGCAATGTTTTGAACAATGTCAATTCTGGTGGTTGTTAGTCTTTTAGAACTGAATCTGCACTATTGGTCTAACAGACTATCTTCAAGGTATCTCTGGCAAGGGTGGCCGAGTAGCACACATTTGTTAGGCCTGGAAGGTGCTTTTGACATAGGTTTGTTGATATTTTGATTCACTGGTCAGAATCAGAAGGTATTCAGGATGCAGCTCTTGATTGGCTTAAGCCTTTTCTATCAGCTAAAGCTCAAGCGGTTTTTTGGACACCTTTTCATGCTGACTTCAAGTCATTGCTGTGTTGTCCCACAGGGATCTCCCCTGAGTCTGGGCCTTTTAATTCTATTACTGATCATGTTAGTTAAACCCTTTGGGTTTCCAATAATTCAGTTTCAGTGACCCTCAAGTAGAGGTCTTGCTTAATGATCATCCTATAGAGGTACCAGTAAAATGGGAAGCTCCTATGTCTTCTGTTGCTTCCAAGATGATATTCAATTTCTTGAAGACACAACCAACATTCTGGTCCTTGGAAGTGCCCCTACTGTCTGTTCTTTCATCTTGTGGCCTTCCAAGCATGGCAGACCACCAGCTACAATGGTAACTGCATGCAATTTAGCAGCATTAATAGATAACTCTTTATCATTTATTGGACAGATTTCTAAAACTGCGTCTGCCTGTTTTATTTTATCTAAAGGTTCTTAAAAAGATTATCTTCATTCTTTCCGCAGATAGGTCCAAGCCAGTAGTTCAAGCAATAATAACATTCTGGTTTCATTATTTCAATGTCCTGCCTGTTTAACACAAAGACTCACACTTATTCAGAACATGGCTGCCTGTCTCATCTTAGGCTCCCCTTCGGCTGTCAATCTCCCCTCATCCTTGAGCACTGCACTGGCTTCCCGTGTCTAAATGGTCTATGTTTAAGGACCTTTACTTTTGTCATAGAGCCTACCATGACACAAGTTAAGTGTAGGAAAGGCATCCTTTTTTGTCTGATCACACCCATTTTTTGACTGGTACTGGTGGTTACTGGCTCTGAAAGCGCCCTGGCCTCTGCTAACCAGACCCAGGGGAAGTGCTCTGTCATTAAAAGGTATATGGTAATTGGTATAATTCTAATTGGTCAAGACAGCTTACTTATAAGTCACTAGTATGTGGTAGGGCATGTATCTTTAGAGACCCCAGTGGACTTAATGCACTTAAGTGTGCACTGCTGTGGTGTCTGGTGTCATTTTAAAGACAGGCCTGCATTACAGGCTGTTTTTAAGATAAAACTATGGAAATTCAACTTTGGAATTAAAAGTACTTCCAAAGTACAAAACTACCTTTTTATTACATATAAGCCACTCCTAATGTCTGCCCTAGGTGTCAAAGGGTAGGGTGCCTTGTCATAAAAAGCATGGACATTATAAAATATGTTTCATGTGCTGAAAGGGGAAAAATAGCCAAAGTAATTTGTTCCCATTGTAGTGCTGCTAGCCCCATAGTCTAACATGGAAAGCCTTTATTAAACTTTAATAAAGTCCAACTTTTGATGGGAGTTCGCTAGCAATTTGATTCAAAGTATCAAAATAATGATTACAATAAATTCAACAACTCGCCAAGGTAGGATATCTTATAACTAGTACAGGAAAGTAGTTTTAGAACTTACTATCCTGAAGTTACCTAAAACAGCCATGTAGCAGCCTCTTCTGATTGGCCAGCCTTTGACAGCTTGAGCCAAGCTGCTCGCTCCCTGAGTATATATGAAGAGGCCTGGGGCTGAAACAATCCAGCACATGGTGGGAGTAGATTTGCTTCCTGGAGAATCCAGGGAGAGGAAGGGGGCTAGGGAGATAATCTGGGCTTCAAAGGCAGTAGAACAGATGTCACAGGACCCAGGCCAGCCCCCAACTTCTTTGATCCCCAGCCAGATGGGAGCCCCTCTAATTAGATTAGTAGAGGGGCTGGAAGGGGAGTGTAGTGAATTGTTAGCAACATTTGTGGGTTGAATTAGCCAAGCACACATTCCAAGGATAACATTTCTCCATTTTGATTTTTGGGGAACAAAGCATTCTGAGTCAAAAATATGGCACACTTCACAAGAAGTGGTCTTAGCAGAAGGAGGCATCTGTACCCCAATTGGCTGGTGTGTCGCCACTCTTGCCAGCCCAAAATGGGGAATAAATATGGGAGTTCTGCAGGAGCCCCTCAGATCCTTGCTGGAAACATCTGGAGAAGAAGGACTTCCCTTCCGGACCCTTGTACTGCACCAAAGAAGGCTTGCACTCAGAAGGACTGCACCTGTTGCACTCTCAATGCTCCACAAAAGAAGGACTGTACCTGATTCAAGGAAAGGGAATGCACTCCCTGAGTAGCAACAGGTAGAAATGTGCTGGAAGAAGCCACCTGCAGCATACAAAGAAAGGACTACTCCAGCTGACCAGCACCAACTGGACTCTAATGAACTGACCAGGTGTATTGTGGGAACTTGAGTCCCAGACCTCAAGAGGCAATCCAGAGTTTCTGAACACTTAGCGGCTGGTGATGCTGGACACTTTTCAACACAAAGGAAGCCATTCAGAAAAAGTCCTGAAAGTTTGGTAACTTTTTGCAAATTTTTGGTAAAAAGCTCCAGAAGAAGACCGGCTGGACGTCGTGAGTCAAGCCACCGCCATTGACTAGAGAATTGGCCTGACCACACTGGTATATCCTGCTGTAAGTTCCAGAGCTCCCCATCATTGACGGCGAGGACAAAGACCTTCAAAGACCCACCGAGGCATCGCACTGCAGCAGTCTGCTGTTGTCGAAGCTAACTCCGGATCCAAGGAACCTGAGGGATCGTCAAGAGAAAAGGCTCCAAAAAGGTAACTAAGTGCGAAGGTAAAATCTTGACCAGGACCTAGCGCTCAACCTCTCTGACCCACACTCCATCGCGGTCGGTCAGCCTAAAACTTTGACTTTGTCCCAGTCCTGCGTGATCGGATAGCCGAGAATGGCGCTTTAAGCTCTTTGGCACCAGAATGCACCTTTTTTTATTTTAACTTGAAAAATTAATATCTCCGGTTCCGCACATTGGATTTTTGTCATTTCAATGTCTTTCTAAAGATAAAAATATTTACTATTTTTATAAATTGGTGTTGGAGTTTTATTGTGTTGTGTCTTTTACTTATTTACTGTTTTAGTGATGTTAAATGCTTTACACACCTGTCTCCTTAGTTAAGCCCGACTGCTCATCTGCCAAACTACCAAGAGTTGAGCAAGGATTAATTCATTGAGTCATGACTGGATCTTATTAATGATTGTGGTATTATTACTCGCTGAAGGTGCATACCTCCACCTACTAATAACCCGCTTTCCTACATCAAGTCCATCTTCAGATGTTGTTTACTCATTGCTCTATGGCCAAAAGTCTTTGCTCAGTAACCTCCAATTTCATGATGCCCCCAGAGTTAAAAAAGGCCAAGATTGGCAGTTACTACTTTTCCTGTCTGTCAAATACTGGAACTCTCTACCACCTACAATGAAATTACTTTCCTATCACAATCAGTTTTGTAAACAGTTAAAGACTTGGCTGTTTACCCAGTGATTTCATTCTGTCAGATTAGTAGTCTTGTTTAAGGTCTAGTGCCAGGACAATCTTTTGAGAGTGGCAGTGCTGTATAAGCTTTTATCATTCATTTATTCATCTTTGTCACAACCTAAGTTGCAACATTGTGCATCTGTTTTCCTTATTTCCAAGGAGCACAATACTGTATGTAGTTTCACCAAAGATTTGCACTGTGATACCTTCAGCTATTTGGCCAAAAATGCATTTCAGTTCTCTCGGAACTTAAAACCTGTCCAGACCATACACCAATTAGATGAGTACCCCCTGCCATACATTATATGGATATTGCAGGGAGCGTTGCCAAGGCAGCACCCAAGATGGCTGCTACCTTGTGAAGCTCTGGCAGCAGTGGCCCGCATTTTACTTGAAGGACCTTCATCATCCCATCTAACCCCATTCCCACTGAATGATGGTGTGGTCGACAATGAGCGGATGCTGAATGCTGGTTTCCCCACTGCTGGAGACCCTTTCTGACCCCATCTACATCAGTGGGTGGCCCGTGCGGGCCGACACAACCTCGGAGGCCTTGTGGCAACAGGGGCCATGGGTGAGCCTGAGGCAGAGACTACCCAGTCTCTACAGTGCCACAGCCCGCCCTACTCCACCCGCTGCATATCAGAGGGGCCTGCCGGGGACTTGACTGGAGACGCCAGACCTGTTTGCTGCTCTGCCGCTGGCTGCCAGCCTTGGAGTTGCTCGACGATTGGCACCTTCACGATGCGACTTCTTGGCCCCAGGGCCTAATAGTCTACCAACGAGACTGCCAGTGAGTACAGTGTCTGGCCCGGATGGTGGCGACACCCTATTACATCATGCACCGGACGTGGCCACTTCCTGTGTGTGCGAGGCAGATTACCAGTACTACCAATTCAGGCCACAGCTGTTGGGCCTTCATCATGATACTGCCTCAATGACAGTCACATAACTGGAGGGGGTTCATCTAGTGGGCCCTCCCCCTCTTTTTTTATACACCTTTACAGCAGCAAACTCAACTCTCAGACTTGGCATTGTGGGCCCTAGACCCTGTTCTACAGCCCTCGTTAATATCTGAGGCTCAATACATCAGTCCTTGGACCACTTGCCCATTGTTGAGGGAGGGGCCCTGAGTACACACCTCTTCATTGTCAGTGTCCTTATCCTCCCATTGCATACTCTCCTTATACATGTGGCAGCTTGCTACCCTCCAAAACCACGGGGTTCCCCTCTTCGGCCTTACCTGCAACATTAGCCTCAGTTAACGCTCTGTGAACTGCACTGGTGCACCCCTGCTGACATTTATAATGCCCCAGTTATCGTCCTTGCTGCCTTTCTCCCCAGCGATGCACCCATGAGAGTAAGGCCACGGGCCGGCGACGGCGAGAGGGTGGTACTTCTGGCTCCATCCTGCTCATACCTACCCCATCTCTAACACATTGCCCCCCAGCCCACATTGCGTCTCCACTGGTCGTCCCTCACAATGGGTTGCAGTGACCCCAACAGCATAAAAATGCTATTTGAGCAGTCCAAACCAGCAAGGCGCCAGGGCTCCCACTCCGACACAGACAACTCTCCGGATAGAAAGTCATGCACTGTCGCCACCAATGGTACGGCTGCCATCATGGCATAGCTCAGGACTGGGTTCTGCTCCATAGACGCCAGCTTCAATGCACTCACTAGTCACATTGATCGCATTGGTAAGCATCTGGACCATCAGAATACCAGGATCAACAGTGCAGAGAAGCACATTTTTGGGCTTAAAGATGCATATTTGACACCCCGGCAGAGGTGACAGATTTCTGCAAGCAATCTGCCATAAAACCCTCCTCCTCCTCCATGCAGAGCACCCCAGAATACTTTTACTCACCGGCTCCCACCACGCAGTCCCCCCCAGTCTGACTCGGACATCAGCGATTATCTTCACTTCCTGAATGATGGCCTCTCTTGCACGTCCTCATTGGGCGCAGACTCTATGCTGCCTATCGATCATCATCACATCACCATCCTTACCGATTTATAATGTTGTAATTATTCAGTTTATTCTTCTTTACCATTCCAGGTATCCTTTTTTTCAGCTGGATTACTTCCAGCCGAGACATTGCCTCTCCCCAGTGGTGTACACAGAATTGCTGTTTATTGGATTGTTTAGGTTTGAGTTTCTGATTTCAGGGATTCTCTGGATGCTTTCTCGTTTGGTGTGGATGGGGGGTGGGGGATGGGTTTTTGACTGTCCATATTTAGTTTGTTGTATTTTGCTCAACTGGTACACTATGTGCTACACACTGAGATGGCATAGTTTCACCCATATTCTCATTCTAAAAGACACCTCTTAATGGCCAGGAGAGGGCAGTTGACATCACCTTCTTTAAATGAACATTTATGGTATTAACATCCCTAGTAAGGGTAAGCAAGTCCTACCTCGACATGGTACAAATATACCCTTTCCTCAAGAAACTCATTTCCTACCCAGAGACTCCCAGACATATGTGACTACTTGGCGCACACATCACTACTTTTCATGCTATAGTTCCTATTCCCGGGGAGTCTGCATCCTCATACATAAAAGTGTCCCCTTCTCGCTGCACACTACTCATGTGGATCCAGTTGGTCGATACCTGTGATTATCCAGCGTCCTCGCTGACAAACATGTGCTATTAATTAACATATACGTCCCAAACATCGATACCCCTGAATTTTTTCATGATTTATATGCTCATATGGGGCATACAGAGTTGGACCTAGTTATCCTAGGTGGGTACTTCAACATGGCGCTTCATCCTACAACAGACTCCATGAGTACCCAACCAAGTAGTAAACACCAGGCGTGGGGAGTTCTTCACCATATTGTTGATAAGTATGAACTTCATGATATCTGGCGCACACGACACCCCTCCATTCTTGAAAAACAAATACCATAGCACTCCTTACAACAATCCATATACAGTTATTTCCAAATTTTACTGTAGTCATTTAATACAAAAAAAATATCAAGAACATGGAGTCAAATGTTTTTCACTGAAGTTTGTATTTTCGGTTGATGCAAAAAACAGCCAGTCTGGAAAGTACAGCCCATACGTGTTTCGTCATGCCAGTGACTTTTTCAAGGCCGTAATATATATATATATATATACATACTAAAATGTCAAAAGACGTATTGGATATTATAAAAGCTATGTAAACTCGATTTCACTTAACAGTAGTGTTTTAAATAGTGTACTTCACGTGAATTATAAAATCAGGCTAGGAAGGAAAGAACGAGGTTTTTCAGTTAGCATGCCCGTTTAGATGGTTCCTAGTTTGCCATTGTGCACTTCATGCAAAAAGTGATACGACTGGTGGGAGAATAGGTTTAAATGCAACTTCTTCTTGTGCATGTGCTACAACCAAACCGCAAGTAATTTCAACCGACAAGTGGGTGATTGATAGATAAAAACAGATGGGAGAAACCATTAGCCCCCCATTAGCCCCTTCACAGGGACAAGGATCAGATCAGATACTTCGAATCAACCATGGCCCGGCTGTGGATAGGCTCACAACTCAACTAGAGCTTTGGAATAAACTCCCTCTCTTCATGTCGGGGCGAGTGGAGATAATCAAAATGGTGGTTCTCCCTCGGTTTCTTTACCTTTTTCTAAACATCCCTATTCCACTTACACAACATTTTTTTAACACCCTCCGTGGTCTCTTAACACGGCTCATCTGGGCAGGTCGTAGACCCTGTATCCCCTGCGATACTCTAACTCTCCCAAAGGACTGTGGTAGCTTCGGAGTCCTGGATCTCCACTTCTACTTTTTTCAGCTCAATGTCACTACACACATCACTGGTACCGACGCTTGTATTCCTTATTATAAGCCTGAGAGGACCAACTAGGGGATCTTCCACACTCATCCATACTGCCAAAGGGTATTCCTATAGACTCTTCAGATATCCAGACCATTTCCACAATGTGTTGGGCATGGTGGTTACTCTGCTTTTTAGTAGGCAGTGTTCTTTTCTATTCCTCTGCTTTACTGTTGACTAATAACCCCTGGCTGACCCTTACACATGAAAAGCTCATCTAGTGCACCCTTATGAGTCATGACCTCCATACCCTAGGAGACATTTTCCGGGATGAAATGGCAGCTTTTAAAGCATGCAGCTACCTCAGGAGCGGTGTCCCGGGGCTAGCAGACTAGCCAGACTGAGATTCCAGATACTACTGCCCCTGCCTGAAGAGCCAGGTTTTTAGAGCCTTTGTGAAATCCTGCTCCGTCTCCAGTCCACACAGGTGGCTGGGCAGGGAGTTCCACAGTTTGGACGTCCTGACAGTGAAGGACCTACCTCCTTGTCGCATTTTTGCGAAACGGGGGACAGTGAGAAGGTGCCTTAATCTCAATCCTCCTGGTCACTAGGAGCTAGTGTACCTGTCTCAAATGCGGCGAGTTATGCTGGGGAAAATGGACCCTAAGGATTATACTAGCAGCTGCATTCTGCATCGTCTGTAGCCTGTGGGTCAGATGAGCTGACAACCCCAGGTAGAGGTAGTTAGCATAATCCAATTGGGAGGTAACCAATGCATGGACCATGATCCCATGGCTTTCTTCAGGCAGGAAACGTAGGAATTTCCTTAAAGTTCTCATTTTTCCAAAGGAAGCAGTGAAAATGTGCCTGACTTATGCCGCAAGGGTAAGTTCCTTTTCCCATCTCACTCCAAGGTTTTTAACCGAATCCTTGGGGCTGGGAGGGGTTCCAGCTCCCCGGCCACCAGAGGCACGGCGGCGGAGGAGAACCACGGTTAAAATACAAGAACTCGGTTTTATCTGCATTTAGCTTCAAGCAATTTTTGCCCATCCAGCAAACAATGTCCCTCATGCAGTACTTACATTTGTCAAAGGCTGCCACAGAATGTTCCGTAAAAGAGAACACCAGCTGAGTGTCATCCGCATAAAAGACTGCTTTCACCACTCTCGAAGAGATGAGGGCCGCCAACAGGGCAAGATAAATATTGAAGAGCAGTGGGCTTAAAGCTGAGCCCTGGGGCACTCCGCAGGTGAGTTGTTTGACTGGAGAAGTGAAAGGATGCAGAAAAACCTGTTGACCGCGGTTTTCAATATAAGACCGGATCCAGTCAAGTGACACTCCCTAAATGCCCAAGTGTTCCAATCTTTCCAGCAGAATTAAATGGGACACCGTATCGAAGGCCGCTGAAAGATCCAGCAGCACAAGCATGGCAGTCGAGCCACTATCCACGGACAATCTCTTGACATGGACATGTCTTAACACATGCTGATGATACTCGTTTTCAGAGCGCCTCCTATATGGATCATTTCATACTCAGATGACTCCATAATACCCTGCGCTCCATATATCCTCCTACCCTTTGGCCGGCCAACGACTTCCCCCTCTGACACTTGTGCTATCAGACAATGAAGGAGATCATCTTGTTTCCAAGTTGTACCATACTTGCCTGACCATGAAACCCGACACCACGGCATGGATCAGAGAGGTCTGGGGCACCAATCTGGGATCCACACTCACAGATAAGATTTGGTCTTATTTCTGCTCTCGGACCCGACTCACATCAGTAACCATAAACATAAACCGCTACATATTAAATTCCTACACCAGGCATATATCACCCATTCCGATGTTGCAAAGTTTGACCCCAAGCGTTCAGACCAATGACCCAAATGTTCTGCACCTGATGCAGACTTTGCACATCTGGCATGAACGTGCCCCTAAATTTGCCTATATTGGACCTCCATATTTTCCCTTATCTCTACCATGACTGATGTCACGATCACACCAGACCCCCTCCTGGACCTCCTGGGTACACTAAAGAGATCTCTAAGTCTCTATGTAGATTCACATCGCTGGTGCTCCTACTTGCTAAATGTGAAATAGCAGTTCACTGGGGTGGTGGCCAATGTTCCCTCTAATTTTTTTCCTCTGTGTGCGGCAGAGTAAGGTCTCTGTGCACTGCAGCGGAGGCTATGTGCGCCAAGAGCCCGACTGTACTTGTGGACCAGGGCTTTAAGTGGGATAAAAAAACTGGGGGTCTCTCAAAGAGGCGTGACCGATGCAATTAATGGCGTGGCTTAGCATAGTGTGCCACCCAACTGATATTTTGCTTCTTCTGTCATTGCATCCAGATATATAATACAAGTAACATTACACCTACAAGAAGCCAGGACTATTGGCTTTGTCAATGGTTGTTTGTGGCATAAAGCTGTATATAATATTGAAAATGCTTCTGCTCTTGTGGTAGAGGTTGTGGCTTAATACTCGAGCTGCCGATTTAGGAGATGGGTTTTGAGTCTAAGGGCCAAATGAATAAAAAAATCATGTAAATCGCTCCAATACCTTTGGGTTGAGTTCGCACTATATAAAACTTGCTGCATTTCTTTTCTAAATGCGGGGCTGTCTTTTGAAAGAATTTATGTTAAATGCAGCCCATGACGGATGCTGTGATCAGGGGAGCAACTAGACCCGAACTTCGGGGTGGGGGGGCTAACACTCCCAGCCAAGGCTGGCCCTAGCACTGGTCGCACACTATGCAACAGTGGTGCCCCCTCCCCATTTCCTCCTCCTACATGAATTCCCTCACCACCACTCACCAACAATGCACCTCATCTCTCTATGCTGTTTATGGAAACAATGGTTCTGATGGGGCCTAAAGGTCCATTCAGGAGTGACCCTCTGGGGGCACTAACAATTGAGAGTGGGAAATTAATTCTTGGAAAGGGAGCGATAAGTAATATACAAAAGGGATCATAGGGTCAAGTATATACAGGTATTTATTCAAAAACAATAGTATTCAGGAGCTTACATAATAAGTGACAAACAGCGTGTAGTGAAAAGTGAAGGTGAAATTAAAATAAAACATTGCATTGACAACAGTAGTGCGAACTCCTTAGAAAAGTTATACAAAGTAAAAGGAGTTCATGTTGTTGAGGGTCGACGAGCGTTTTGAACTCATTTATTTGAGTTCATCATCAGGACAAACATTGGTGAGCAAGCTGAATCTAAAATTATTGGAAGGGGGGAGAGAAAAGGAAAAATAATAAATATAACATAGTCTGATCCCTGGATATATTTATCATAGTTAAGTCACTATTTAATTTTAAAGGCTCCCTATTGAGTAAATATGCATATTTAGCTCATGCATACAATTTATATCATAGAGTAAATCGTCATTTAGAAAAAATAGGTAATTAAGAAAAACGAAAAAGTGTCAGAGAGTCATAATTAGTAGTCGGAAAAACAGAGTAAACCAGATCTGACAGATAAGAATGCACTTGCAAACTGGGCAACATTCGGAGTTCATACTTAATTAGATACAGTCAGGGAAGGGAGTGGCACTGTTGTGAAGAATTACAGGAAAATTCTGAACACAGCGGCGCTGATATGGAAGCACTTATGAACTCTAATCAAGAAATGAGAGCAGGTAAGGCGCGAGGACAAAGCACGACTACCAGTGATAAAGGTACACTTACTGGGTATGAACGCAGTTAATTGCACGTCATGGGTGGAATGCGCCTGTGAGACACTGCGGTCCTTAAAGTGAGCGCGTGGAAACCTGGGAGGGAATCGGTGGTCAATTAATTACCAGGTTCAAGGAGTGATGCGAATGGGCGTGAGAAGCTTGTAGAACAACAGTAAGTGATTTTTGCTGATTGTGGGCCTTTTGAAAGTATTTATGTTAGTCACAGCGCCCATCAAGGGCTGCATTTAACATAAATACTTTCAAAAGGCAAACAATCAGCCCTACAGCTTCGCTCTATTTAGAAAAGAAATGCAGCAAGTTTAAAGCACGAACGTGTGCTTTCAGATGATTGTTTGTAAACTTGCTGCATTTCTTTTCTAAATAGAGCGCAGCTGTGGGGCTGATCGTTTGCCTTTTGAAAGTATTTATGTTAAATGCAGCCCTTGATGGGCGCTGTGACTAACATAAATACTTTCAAAAGGCCCACAATCAGCACGGCAACCGCGCACTATTTTGAATAGAAAGGCAGCCAGTGCAGGAGCATTTTCTTCCTTTCGGCGCAGGAACGCTCTATCGGGATGTGCTGTGTGTGCGCGCTTCACACGCAGCACTGCGCGCTCGGAAGAACAGAGGTGCGCGGGAGCGCAGGCGCGCACCTTACAGGGAACAGTGGTGGTGGCTGCACCCCCTCTACCTCAACCTGGCTCAAAAATATGACATACTGCGACAAGGTCAATGAAGAATATGCACAGTTGCAGCCCCCCACCTCTAGGTGTAAGGATTTCTGGCAGCCCCTAGAGACAACCTACGCACCCTAGACCCTGACACTCGAAATTGCTATTGCATCTTTACCGAGCTATAAGTCAACTCCTCCCTTACTTGCTGAGCCATATGTTAATACCTGTGCTCAATCTGTAACAAGCCACATGTATACCATGCCATAGACGACTGTGTCATGTCTGTGTAATACTCTTATTTGTGTCTTATTCATGATGATATGCCATGTGGCCTGCTCCATATCCACTGTACCTACATGCAATATGTTGTTCTCTTTGCTGTATTCGGGTCCCTGCGTCATCTCTTATGTATCAAAAATCTCAATAAACAAATTTAAAAAAAGAAGGATATTGCCATTCACTGAGGGGTTTCATAACCATATAGAGGAATGAGGCTGAATGCTGAATTCCTTTATAAAGTTTTGGAACTCCAAGGTGACTTGCAATATCCTTATCATGTACGCCAGGGGTACTTTATCCCATATAATACATGGGCACACCATCATTTTCCCCACAAACCACTTAAAAACTTGTTGAGTAGCTCTTTCATATGAAAGAGTGAACATGATTGCAAACATGAAGAAAAAAAATAAAACTTCTAGTGCAATTTTAACACATCAAAAACCTGTTAGTTATTTGTTGGAAACAGTTATTAGAAACAACTCAATGGAGGTTTTTCTTTTTTTGTTAAACTGCACTAGCTCAGAATGTGTAGAAGCATGCAGCAAGACTCTAGCTTTTCTCTACCTATCTAAGGAGTGCAAAAAATAAACATGTTCTCTCTGGTTGTCATTGTGAGCTAAAAAAGAAGCATGCAGCAAAATTCTAGCTTTTCTCTACCTATCTAAGGAGTACAAAAAATAAACATGTTCTCTGTGGTTATCATTGCAAGCTAAAAATTAGAGCAGAAGACAGAAAAGCAAAGCTATATTTTAGTTGTTTTAAACAGCTGCAATAAATAAGCTACGTTGCCTGATCTGCCTTTCACATCGGATGCTGGCATTGTCACGTCAAAACTCCACTGTAATAACTTATAATAGTCAAGTTCTGACATCTTTTCTTTATAATGGGTGGATTTGTGTGTCAGAAGTCACTGATTATACAGAAATTAGAGTCAGGCAAATATACAGGGATTACAGAACCCCATGTATTATATAATAAATATTGCAAAATATATCATTATTAAGATGTCAGCACCAGGGAATGGCTATTTAAAAAGTAAAAGGTTGGCACTGTGTGCAACCAAATTGTGTCAAAATTACCTAATAGATAAATTGGTCATTACGTGTTCTTATGAATTTACAGCATCCATATTGTGTGTGTAAATTTACGCTAAAAACCTACAAGTAGATGTCAAACAGGGAGCCATAACTATCACTGAAGCTTTAATTGAAAAATATAATTTTGCTATGGATTAAAAACATGTATATCACTAATACCCGATAATAGTACAAAATAATGTGAATGCCTGAATGGAACTACAGACATTTTCTGACAGAATCTCAAAGTTGAATAAACAATTTGTAAATCAATCATAAAGGCATTCTGTATAGAGCAATATCCATCTAAAATTGCTGAAGTGACAATCCCTACATCAGATAGTACAAATCACACAAATTGGATACAATTGTGATATTGTAAAGCTTTGTAATAAAGAATTTAAAAATCTTCTGGTCCATGCTTAACACAAACACACTCTCTGTGATCACATACAACACTGCATATCAGCTTCTGTTCTCACAGAGGAGTTATGCTGGTCACCTCATTCCTTTAGTGCCAATTTAGCCCCAACACACATCGCAAAACCAATAAAAATCTCATACTGGGACACATCTCTGGATATGACAAAGTACCAGCAGATTTCATGTGCCATCCTTCACTTAATGAAATAAGTCGCTGAAATAGAAAAAAAAGAAATTGCATATTTCACCACGAGATAAATGTGCACATCAGACCATGTAAATATTGCCGCTTTTATGGAGATATTGTGATGTCGTGCAAGTTAGAAATGATGGAATACTTTTGGCTTCTGATAGACTCCATAGAACTCTGAGTAAATTTAGAGTGGAAAGCAATGAAGGCTGGTTTAGATGGTTGAGTTTGCGGTAACACACAGGCGAATAAAGCATGTAATACTAAGTTCCGTATGTAGTGTACTCATTGGTGGGTGCCCAGGCTGGTGAGGATGCTCCACTGGAGAAGAGATAGGGGATAATTAACCCGAAGATCGACAGTCCTCTCCCAGAGAGTTTGACGTGGTCCAAGCAAACTGCTAGTACGTGCCACGTGTGTTGCAGTCGAAATACGGAACTAACACTTAATACATGTGGAGTCAAAGCGCAGCTTGAGCTGCAGTAAATAAGTTGAAAATAACAAAAGCATTGCAAAGAAATCTACTTATCGATGACCGAGAACCTGTTGGTCAGACTGTACATACAGGTACCGTGCTGCTATGCAATATAAAGCCAGATGTAATATGGAGCATTAATGGTGAAGGCAAATACAACCTGGTGTTCCAGTAGCGGCCCTACCCCTGCCAAAGTGGCGGGGAAAGCATGGCTGGAGGCGGGAGGTGGGGATTTGAGGGACAAAAAATAAATAATTACATTTTAAAAAATGTACCTTAACGCCGCCGCTGTCTCCCATCGCATTGTGCTCTTCCTGCATCTGGGCAAGGCTCCCAGACTGCACTCTGGACAATCCTGATGCTGCATGAAAGCAGCGTCAGGATTAGCCTGAGCGCCGGAAACATGCACTGCCATGTAGACTGAGAGCCTGTGCCTGCTCTCTCCAGCCCCAGCAATGCAGCTGAGACAGCTGGCCAAACCCTCATGCGCAGTGAAGGGAGTGCCCACCACTCCCTCACCAGCAGTGTCATCCCCTGGACCCGCCCCCAAGACTCGTCAGAGTCCTGGGGGCGGGTCCAGGGGATTAAAATAAAACGTTTTATTTGCTGGTGGCGCGTTGACGGCGCTCGTCGGCTCTAATGTGTTGGCCGCCACTGCGGTGTTCAAAGAGAAGCTATTGATCATCGCAAATTGCGAGATAACATTTTGATCAGAAAGTGGTGAAGATATGCAAAGAGACACAAAAGAAAAAAAATGATTTACTCACCAGCACCTGAGTAAAGTAAGCTGGTAAGACCTCACCGCCAGGCGCCGCAACCCAGGCAAAGCACAGGGGTTGGGCTTACCAAGCTGGCAACAAACCCAAGCGACTGAAGATATCTTCGGAACTGTGGAAGTCTGAGAGAAGGGAGGCAAAGACTCAGGCCGTCTTTCCAAAAGTCATCAAGATTGATCCAGAGGCCAGCACATCTCGAGGCCTTAGAGATGGCTCACACAAACAGATTCAAGAGGAACAGCTGAGGGAGCCGGAGAGAGCTCCACCCTTAATGTCAGCCACTCTCATAAATGGCTAGAACGCTGCCACTTTCCTGAAACCACCACCATTCGGTAACGCCAAAAAGCAAAATATTGGTGATAGATGGACTGCTTGGATAGAAACATTTGATGATTTCATTGATGCACTCGAAGAGACTGATACCAAAAAGATTTTCAAGTATCTCAAAAATATTGCTGGTGATGATGTAAAAGAAGTCATAAAGAAAATGAGCAAACTGACAAAGAAGTTACATATTGTCGGATTAAAGAAGTGTTTAATTTCAAGTTTAATCCACTGCCAAATGTTGATAGCAAATGATACATCTTCAACCAAGAACGCTAGAATGTTGATGAAACCATTGATGAATTTGGGGAGAGACTCAACACATCAGACATCGCAAGTTCAATGAATTCAATGATGAAGAAGCTATGCGTCATAGAGTTATTGATGGATGCTTGTTAGATTTATTCAGACGACGAATGCTGAGAGAAACTCTTAGCCTGGAGCAAGTGTTAATGGCTGCCAGAGCTGAAGAGCATGCTGATAGACAAGCTACTGGCTGCCAGAATCTTCCAAAAGCAACGCTTGATGCACAACCACAAGGCCAAACGGTGACATCAGGTAAGACAAATCGACACTGAATAAAGTTGATTGTCATCTAAATCACTGTCAAACAGTTCTTCTGGATAGCTGGTGGGGGAAACATGGCGGCCGGCAGTTAGCGGGTCGCGGGAGCAACCTCGGAGCGATAAGTTTCTCGGGCGAGCGATGGTATGGCATGATTAAAAACCCTCAAGATGCGTAAGATGCATAAGGCGTGAGCAGGACAAAACTAGTCAGGTACTTACAAAAGATATCTATCGGCGAATTAGGCACGGGATTGTATCTGCCAGGCTCCCGGGCTGTGAATCAAGTGGCGGCAAGACGCGTCTGACGTGGCGTCCGCTTTGGCAATCAGCAACTCTTGGTCGAGAACGGCCCTGGAGTATCGGAAAGGTAGAGGGGTGGCAGTGAAGATTCCCTTCCGGGGGAAAGGCGGCCGCAGAAACAGCAGAAACGGCGGCACGGAGTACATGATTGGGGAAGCTGACGAGGGAGATAAGCAGCTGGAGGGGGAAAGGAGCGAGTTGACAGGAGAGCAAGGCCCGCTCCCCCTGCCCGAGGAAGCGGCGAGAGAAGTTTCGGAAACTCTAGATTGCACCCGAGTGTGGGCGCCTGGAGGTAGGAAAAAAGGGGTGAGTGGGGCAGCCCAGAGGGAGGTGCTATCTTGCTACGCGCTGAGGAGCCTGAGGGGGAAAGAGAATTTAGAAAAAACCTTTCCCGATAAAGTTTTTAACTCTGTTAGTACACAACCTGAATATTTTAACGCTATTGCCATAGCCAAGGAGCCCTTATCAGTGAAGGTTAAAGCTAATACAAAGAAAATTAAAATAAGGAAGTGCACGCCAGAACTAAAAGTGAAAATCACTCCGTCTCTCAAAACCTTTTTCAGAATTTTACCTAAAACAGCAAGCTTGACTGATAAATAAACGGACGAGCAGGAGAACTCACAGGAAAAGGGGAGTACAGATCAGGTTGCAGTGTCTAAAGACTGGGATTTGGTAGGAAGCTGGGGACTGGAGTAAAGACATACAACCAAACAGGTATCAAGCTTTGGCGTCACTGTCTCTAGAAGAGAGAGGCACTGAAAAACAGCCCGTAGTTGAAAAGAGGCAGACCTTAACGATTCAAATGGATCAAACAAGTCATGTCCCTGATGGGGGTCCTGAGCAGAGGTTAAACCAGGTGGAGAATGAGGACCCGGCTATAGGAACTCTCCTGATGGCGTTAACTGCCGAGATTAAGAATAGATTCGAGATTTCTGAAGAGAATCAGAGGGAGATTAGACAAGCTTGCGAATCCCTCGAGAAAAAGATAGATGACCTCGGCTGCAGGACAACAACGCTAGAGGGAGAGGTGAGAGAACTAAGAGAAAAGGTACAGGCAAATTGCTCTGAATTAATAAGGTTAAAATCAGAGGAAAAGTTGCAGCAGGATAGAATGGAAAGGATGGAGAATTTCCAAAGAAGAAACAACATAAAGATTCTGAAAGTACCGGAAGGTAAAGAAGGTGAGGATATAAAGTCCTTTGTGGTGAAGTTGATTAAAAAGGAATTACAGATGGAAGAGTCAGAGGATGACATAGCTAAAGACTTGCAACGGGTGCACAGAGACCCCTTCAGGTTAAATACTAACAGGACAAAACCCAGAAAGATTTTGCTTAACTTCTTAACCTTTTCTTTGAAAGAGAAGATACTTTCAAAAGCCTTGAGCTTAAAAAGAATAGAAGTTGAGGGAATTAAATATGAGTTCAGATCTGATGTCTCGAACACTACCTCAAATAGGCAATGGGAACTGGGTAAAAGGATGGACACACTTAAAAGCTTGGGCGCTACAGTTCAGCTAAAATTTCCGGCTCACCTGTAGGTCATGTACAAGAATAAAATGTCTATCTTCCACTGCAGCTGAAAAGGTCGATGACTTTATCAAAGACCTGCAAGTTGGAGATCTATGATCCATGATCTCAAATGACATTGAATAGATCCTGATTACGCAATAAAAGAAATAGTGGAGAAAACAATGTGTACATAGAGATGGGAGGAAGGAAAAAAAAAAAAGACAACCTTCCCTCGCCACTCCCGGTGTCTAATATGAAAAGATAAATTAAATTTAAAATTAAAAAAAAACATTTTTTATAACTAATTGTGAAAAAAAAGAGGGGGAAAAAATATATATATATATATAAAAGAAAAGAAAATAATTGAACAAATAGAATATCACCTAGCTCAGATACGTAATTGAGAGTACGCTCCGAGGGGGACCCATATGGCTTTTAAGCCGTGTAGATTTAGGGATGGGTTTTCCGGGGGGGGGAGCACAGGGTGGGGAGCAGTGGGGAAAAAATAAAAAATAAATAGTTCCTCTGAAGCCTCTTGGATGAGTAAGGGTTTTTTATCACACTCTGTTGGTTTTAGGGATGGGTGAAAAGAAGGAGAGTCTTATAAAAATTCTCTCTTGGAACATAAACGGTCTCAGGGTACAAGGGAGGCGAGAAAGAGATTTACAATATCTAAAGGACTGCCCTGCTCAAATTATAATATTACAGGAAACGCACATAACTGAGAAGGAGGGTATGGAGCTTTTTAGGTCTAAGAGCTGGATTGATCAAGCAGCATGCACAGCTCAAACAGCAGTAACCAAAGGGGTAGCTATACTAGTTAAAAAAGGGGTACAAGCAAGGTTAGAATCCTATGTTTCTGACAAAGCCGGGAGATGGTTAGTAGCTAAGGTTAGGATATTATCTCGCCCTTTTATTTTGGCAGGCTACTATGGACCAAATCAGGACGATGTTAACCCCCTGGGAGAATTAATGGTAGAGTTATTAAATTCCTCCGACCCAATCATTTTAGCTGGAGATTTTAATGCAGTCTTAAATCACTCCCTTGACAGATCATCTCACAGTAGGGCACTGGTTAACCCAAAAATGTCAGCATTGATTAAACAGATGATGGAGCAACTGGAATTGTGCGACCTTTGGCGTCAAAGAGCAGGTACACAGAAAGGCTTTACCTTCTACAATAAGAAGTACAAACACCAGTCGAGAATAGATTATTTTCTCATTGATGGCAAGATAAAGGATAAGGCCCATCGTATCGATCACGTGGGAGTTCACCTGTCCGATCACTCAGCAGTGATTCTCCAAATGAAGTTCGGTGAGCTGGTTGCTCAATCTAGGTGGACTTTAGACCGTACGGTCCTCCAAGACGAGGGAGTTATTGAAATGTTGAGAGACTGAGGAGTTTTTTAAATATAACTGGGACTCGGCTTCTCCGGGTATAACCTGGGGATGCTTATAAGGCCTTTTTAAGGGGAAGATTAGGAGCTCTGGGGGCAGGGAAAAGGAGGAGATATCATGAAGTAGTATCAGCTCTGGAGGAACGGCTTCGCACTTTAGAAAAGCTAATAATCGATCCAGATATAGAGGAAGAAGTGAGGGCAAGGTTGCAGCAGGAAATAACACAAGTTAAGTCCAAGTTAGCAATAGTTCTTGAGGACAGGGTGAGGAGTAGGTGGGAGGCCAGTCGTTTAGCTCATTTTGAGTATAGCAAAGGGTGTAACAAGTTGCTGGCCTGGAAGGCGAAGAAAGACCAAGCGAGAAATCGAATAGACGAGGTGATATGCGAGCAAACTGGGGCTTTGATCGAAGATACGACAGGAATAGAACAAACTTTTCATAGCCACTTCAGCAGAGTGTACCATGAAGACCTAGAGCCAACAGAAGAAGAAATAAAGGAGTGGTTAGGACAGGACTATGTAACCCCCCTTCCTCCAGATAAAGTAAGGCTCCTAAACAAGGGAATGGAAATTGATGAAATAGAGAAGGTAATTAGGCAGCTCAAGAAGGGGAAGGCTCTGGGTCCTGACGGGCTACCTCAAGAAGTCTATAAGGCTCTGGGCGATACATTAACCCCTATTCTGACAAGGTTATTTAATGTCCTATTTATTGGAAGGTCCACAGCGCCAGCTTCCTGGAACGAGGCCACTATATCTTTAATTCCGAAGCCAGGGAAAAACCCTAAAAAATGTGACTCCTATCGGCCAATATCATTATTGAATAGCGACTATAAAATCTATGCTAAGATTTTGGCCGATAGGTTGAATGGGTTAATGGCTGGAATGGTACATGACGACCAGAAGGGTTTTATACGGGGCAGAACTTTAAAAGACTTAACATATACTCTGGTGGCCTCCATTGACCTAGCCACGACATATAAGCTCCCTCTGGCCGTGGTGGCCTTAGATGCCGCAAAGGCCTTTGACCGGGTTAATTGGACTTATTTAAAAGCTGTGGCAAAGTTTTCAAATTTGGGATAAAATTTTTGCAATGCTTTGGCGGACATTTATGAATCTCCAGTAGCCAGAGTCTTAGTTAACGGCTCTTTAACCGATCCAGTACGCATTACCAGAGGCACAAGGCAGGGTTGCCCGCTGTCACCCCTCCTTTTTAATCTCTACATAGAGCCATTAGCCAGGAAGATCAGGGAGAATCTGGCCATTTCTCCTTTTAAGTACAAGGATTGGAACAAAAAACTGGGTTTATATGCTGATGACATTCTCGTTTACACCACACATTTGGTAGATACCTTAAGAGAGGATCATGACTCTGACGACTGATTTTGGGAAGGTCTCGGGTTATGAGATCAATAGGGACAAAACGGAGATTATGACCTGGAACCTAGAGGTGGTAGGGGTGGCCAAGAAAGAAGAAATGAGATACCTGGGAGTCATAATAACACAGGACATCAATAAAATCACCAAGGTAAATTTCGAGAAGGTAAAAAAGGAGGCTTGCAGACTTTTAAAGATATGGTCCCACCTTCAGTTATCTCTTTTGGGACGGGTGAACTTAATTAAAATGATAATCCTCCCGAAGTTCACCTCTCTTTTTGATACAATTCCCTTGCCCCTCAGGAAGGAAGGGTTAAAGAACATGCAAAGTCAAATCAGTACCTTTATTTGGTCGAACAAAGACCCTAGAATAGCATGGAAAAAACTAAGAAGGAAGGTAGAGAAGGGAGGCCTGGCTTTGCCGGACCTGCTCTACTACTCCTGGGCTTTTCTTTTAAAGAATGGAAGAAGTTTGTTTGGCAGCCCAAGTACAACCAAGATGGGAGGCATGTGGGCCATGATGGCAAATTTAGAGCCAGGAGGCAAACAAGGTTTTCTGTTCAAATACGCGGACCCAAAGTACTTCAAAAAAGTAAGGCTAAAAATTCTAAAAGGTTTGGCTCAAATTTGGTATAAGATCAGGAAAATTGCAAAAATTCCTTACCATAGTTTGCTGGCTCCCATCTGGGACTCTCCAGGTTCCCCAGAGTGGACGAAGGACGCTCTAGCAAGACCACTATTAAATGCAGGCTTAGTCCGTTGGGAACACATAATTATAGAAGGGGTGCTGATTTCATGGGAAGTGTGTAATCAACAAACAGATTATCAACTGTCCAGATTTAAATACCTGCAAATGAGAAGTTGGTACCAAGCTACGGGTACAATAATTGGGGAACAAAACGATCTGGAAACACGTTTGATGTCAGAGACCGTACTTAAGAAGGAGCTGGAGGCAATTTACTGGCTGCTGGTCGATTCGGAAGAAGGAGATTTTACTCTGCCAACAGAATTATGGGGAAGATACTTGCCGGAGGCATCTTTAGAACATCAATGGCAAGTATCTATGATCATGTTATTTAAAATAGTCAAGCCTGCATACCTTAGAATGAATCACCTCTTTTCCATTACAGAGCTTATTGGTCCCCCAAGAGACTGTCAAAGTTTGGGAGAGGAGGCGATGTTGCATGTTCAAAATGTGGTAGTATGAAAGAGGATGACGTTCACATGTTTGTGACGTGCCCAGAACTTCAGGTCTTTTGGAGAGACGTGAGTAAGGCCCTGTCTGAATGTATGATAATCAACATTGAGGTAAGCGTTATGCTTGTTATTTTTGGGCAAATTGATTCACGGGTGAAGACTACAAGGGACCAGGCAAGGCTGATCTTTTACAGTATATTATTGGCGCGCAGGGAGATCTGTAAGTTATGGGTGTCTGCAATTCCTCCAAGATTTGAAAACTGGGTTCTTTCTGTTAAATATATGGCTTCCCTAGACATGTTGGGTGTCAACAATCATGATTTTTGGCTCCCGATACTTGATTGGTGTGAAAGATGAGTGTTAACAAGAAAAGGAAAACAAAGATATGGGGGTCCAATGATTAAGCCTTGACGCCTCTACTGGTATTTCTTTATGTTCCCTCTCGGTTGAGTGTGGATGAGAAACGATCAGAGGCTGACTATGAAAGATGAAGATCTATTTCATGGGCGGTACAGTTGGGATCTTCATATCTTTCTCTCGTGATCTCTCAGCACATGGAGTTTGGACTACTCCCATGCAACAGTGCAAGAGATAGAGAGTGCACTGTCTCCATTGAGGCAAATGAGGACTAAAAAAAAAAAACAGTTCTTCTGTATCAGTATTAGGTGAAAATGAAGAAAATGATTGTGCCATGTTGATGTTTACCTCAGAAAAGCGGGCACATGTTGCTTTGGCCGCTTGTGAGGAAAAATGTCAGTGAAAGAAAGATCGACATGCCAAAGCATCAGTCATTCAAACTTTGTCTGAATATTACACTGAAAGTAAATGGTTGTTCGGTACCTTTCATTATCAACAGTGGTGCATTGATAAACATTATGCCTGAGGTAAAATACAATGAATTATCTCCACTGCCGCAACTTACGTCATCGAAAACTAAAGTGCATACATGGACTGAATGGATGACTTTAAAAAGTCAAGGTTCATGTGTGGTAACAATGAAACACAAGAAAACGAAGGTGCAAGTACCCATCTATGTGCTTCAAGGCACAGCGTCAAGTGCCTGTCTAATCAGTTTCAGCACAGCTGCTGTTATGGGACTGATTTCCATGAATTATAGCATGAATACTCACCACAAAATAGTATGTCAGTTCCCTTTTTTATTTCATGGTTTGGGAAAGCTTAAGATTATGAAAGAAAAGTTACATATTAATGAGGACGTTCGTCCTGTTGCTCAGAGACATAGACAAATTGCTTTTTATCTGCAAGAAGCTGTTGAAAAAGAACTTGAATCATTACTGAAGTATGATATTATTGAGTGTTCTTCTGGTCCAACGCCATGGGTTTCTCTCATAGTAGTGCCTAAAAAGGATAGTGAATGTGCAGCACGCATATGCATTGACATGCGCCAGGCAAACAAGGCAATTGAATGAGAACGACATCCAGGTCCACACACTGCTGACACAATAACGCAATTAAATGGTGAAAAAGTCTTCTCTCACCTTGATTTAAGTGAAGGTTATTATCAGTTGGAACTCGAAGAAGATTGCAGGTACATTACAAACTTTTCTACACATGTCGGTCTGTTTCGATACCAAAGACTAAGTTTTGGTGTGTCTCATCTCCTGCAGAACTGTTTCAAGATGCATTCAACGTACCAAACAGCCTGTCATGAATGCGTTCAGTTACAGCAATTACATTTTAGTTTTCGGAGCTACACAAAAAGAGCACGATAAAGCTCTTACACAAGTATGTTGTTTACTTGCAGAAGCAGGTATGACTTTGAATCAAATATTGCTCCTTACAACGCATGCGATTTGATCGCATGCCATTACAACGTGGTCGTTACAACGACCGTGCTGTTAGTACGCAATACGATTACATCGCAAGTCATTACAACAACTTGTAGTAGGGGGAGCGCTGGACTTAGGAATAGTATTATTTACTATTCCTACTCCAGTTTGCGCAACAGCAGGGAAGGTGTTGGATTTTAAATCCAATACCAGTGCACCCCCTACTGCAAGTCGATGTAATGACTTGCGATGTAATGGTATTGCGTACTAACAACGCGGTCGTTGTAACGGCCGTGTTGTAATGGCATTGTGTTGTGGAGACAGCGTTGAAAACGATGTTTCTCCTTTGAATCTAGGCATGTGTGAGTTCCATAAGACAAAGCTCAAGTTTTTGGCCATATCGTGTCTGATGGGGGCATAACACCAGATCCTGCTAAAGTACAAGCACTGTCAAATGCTGATCCACCACAAGATGTTTCCATGGTGCGTTCATTTCTTGGCATGGCCTGTTGTTGGTTCTAGATACATACAAGACTTTGCCATCATAAGTGCTCCGTTGAGAAACGTGACGAAAAATAATGTTTCATTTCATTGGTCACATGAATGTGAGAAAAGCTGTAAGAAAATCAACCAAGCCTTTGAGAATGCTACTGAAATGGCATACTTCAATCCAAAGCTTTATACAGAGGTTGTTGTTGAGGCTAGTCCAGTAGGGTTAGATGCTATCCTTGCACAGCAGATTCCTGAATGCTCCAAGACATATTATATGCAAGTAGAAGTTTGTCCCAAATAGAATGTGTTTTCTCACAACCTGATAAAAAAGCCTAGCTGTGGTATGGGCTTGCGAACATTTCCATGTATTTCTATACAGGATACCTTTTACACTGGTAACTGATCATCAAGCTTTACTGACTATATTTGGCAATCTAGAGGCCCAAATGCCTCCTCGCATTGAATGATGGGGAATAATTTTACAAGAATACAATTATACCAGTGTGCATCGTCCAGGGGAGGATCAGAATCCTGCTGAGTACTTTTCCAGAGTGCATATACAAGGTCACGGTACTCCATCCAAGACGGCTGAGCCCTATTAATTTAATTGTAAGATCAAACACATCAGCTGCCATTTCGTTAGCCCAGATTATCACTAGGCCTGGGTGGTGAACTCTCCTCCATTCGCGGAGTTTGTGGAGTTTTCAGCACTCCGTGGAGCACTTGGAGTTCTGAAAAACTCCGCTCCACTTAGTGGAGTTTGTCCTCTCTCGCCCTCGCCAACGTTAAGTTAAGAGCGAGGAAAATCCAACGCTAGACCACCTCCCAATGAGATTTTTCAATGCGGGCGCATTAAGGAAGCTGCCACTCGAGCAGAACTTCTACTTGAGTGGCAAAAAGAAGCAGTGCCCTCTTGCACTGCACGTGGTGCAGTTTGCACTGATTTTACAGTTTGGGACAAACACACGGTGCTAAAAATCAGCACGAATGGCGCGACGTAATGCACTTTACCGCTTGCAGAACTCCGCGTAAGGTGCAGAGTTTTCTGGGGCACTTTGCAGAGTTTTGCATAGCGGAACTCCGTGAACTCCACCCAGGTCTAGTTATCACTGCTGCGAGCCATAATAGTGAAATGTTAAAGTTGATGGATATAATTACACATCATTCATGCACTCAATCAATCAATCAGGGGGTTTAAAGCTACTCACCCGTGAGGGCCAAAGGCGCTGGGGCGGGTAGGGGGTGCAGCTCCGGATCAGCCGAAGGTCCAGGTCTTGAGGCTCTTCCTGAAGGCGTGCAGAGTAGGGGAGTGTCTGTTGTTGACTGGGAGCTCGTTCCAGGCTTTGGCTGTGATGTAGGAGAAGGGTCTTCCACCCGCTCTGGTTTTGCGGATGCGCGGGGTTTCTCCAAGGGCGAGGTCAGCAGAGCGGAGGTTCCTTTTGGGTACGTGGAAGGAGACTCTTTCGTTGAGGTATTTGGGTCCGATGTTGTGGAGGGATTTGTAGGCGTGGGTGAGTAGTTTGAAGGTTACTCTTTTCTCAACTGGAAGCCAGTGGAGGTCTCGCAGGTGGTAGGTGATGTGCTCATGCCGTGGGATATTGAGGACGAGCCTGGCCGCGGTGTTCTGGATGGTCTGGAGTTTGCATAGAAGGGATTTGTTGATTCCAGCATAGAGGGCGTTTCCATAGTCCAGTCTGCTTGTTATTAGTGCGTGGGTGACGGTTTATCTGGCTTCGGGGGGGATCCACTTGAAGGTCTTGTGGAGGATGCGGAGGGTGTTGAAGCAGGTGGAGGTGATGGCGTTGATCTGTCGGGTCATGGTGAGGGAGGAGCTGAGTATGATGCTGAGGTTCTGGGCGTGGCCCATGGGGGTGGGGTGTGCCAAGGGCCACCAGGAGTTGTCTCACGCAGAGGGGGAGGGTCCGAGGACTAGGACTTCTGTCTTCTCTGAGTTGAGTTTCAGACAGCTGCTGCTCATCCAGGCTTTCATACCTTCTTGGAAACTGAGTCTGGTGGTTTCGGGGTCCTTCGTGAGGGAGAGGATGAGCTGGGTGTCGTCGGCGTAGGATACAATGAGTCCATGCTGTCGGACAATGGTGGTGAGGGGGGCCATGTAGAAGTTGAATAGAGTGGGGCTGAGCGATGATCCTTGTGGCACTCCGCAGTTGATCTCTGTGGGTTCGGAGAGGAAAGGCGGGAGTCTGATTCTTTGGGTTCTGCCGGCGAGGAAGGAGTGGAGCCAGTCGAGGGCGGTTCCCTGTATTCCGGCGTCGTGGAGTCTGTCTGCGAGGGTACGAAGGGAGACGGTGTTGAAGGCTGTGAAGGGAAGGAGATAGATGGGTCAGTAGTTTTTCAGGTCCGTCGGGTCTGCAGAGGGTTTCTTGAGTAGGGGCTTGACTGCTGCCCGTTTCCAGTCATCGGGGAAGGTGCCGGATTCGAAGGTGGCGTTGATAGTGCATCGTAGCTGGGGCGCTATTGTGGCCGCGGCTCTGTGGAAGATGTGCGGAGGGCAGGGGTCCATGGGGCCTCCTGAGTGGGTGCTCTTCATGGTTGTGGTGGTATCTTCGGTGGTGACCGGGGTCCAGGCGGTGATGGTGGGCCGGCACTGGAGGGAAGGGTGGATTCTGTAGTCTTCTCGCTGAAGTTGTCATAGAGGGCTTTGACCAACACCTTCGACCTCTCACCAGTGATGGTAAATATCAAAAATACAAAAATGCCAAGGATGAACTGTCCATAATTCAGGAAGGAGTTATACTATGAGGGTTGAGAATCCTGATTCCGGAGAGTCTGCGACAGAAAATAATTGAAGTGGCCCATGAAGGACATCTTGGAATCAATGTCACAAAACAAGCTCTCCCAGAATGAGTCTGGTTTCCTTATCTTGATGACAGGGTTGAAAAGAAATGAAAGGCCTGTCATCTATGCAGCTGCCTTCAACAACAAATATCTGCACGACAATAGGTCTCTCACTTGTGAGAGTTAGAGCTATTGTTGTTGTAATTGACAGTGTCTTTTACCTATGCGTTTTGGTTTGAATTGTAGTTGATGTATGAACAGAGATGCAGCTACATCACTGTCCAGAGGACTAAGAATGGGAATTACCACTGGGAACAGAGACACAGCTGCAGCACTGCCGAGTGGACTTAGAATGGAGGAGTTACCAAAGGTACCAGAGAAGCAACTGCAGCACTGTCTAGGGGACTAATAATGAGGAATTAGCACTGGGAACAGAGACACAGCTGCAGCACTGCCTAGAGGACTTACAATGGGGAGTTACTGACGGGACCAGAGAAGTAGCTGCAGCACTGTCTAGAGGACTTAGAATGAGGAATTACCACTTTGACCAGAGACACAACTGCAGCATTGCCTAGAGGACTTAGAATGGAGGAGTTATTGATGGGACCAGTGAAGCAGCTAGCAGCACTGTCTAGAAAACTGAGAATGAGGAATCACCACTGGGACCAGAGAAGCAGCTAGCAGCACTGTCTAGAGGTCTAAGAATGAGGAGTTACCACTGGGAACAGAGACGCGGCTGCAGCACTGCCTAGAGAACTTAGAATGAAGAATTACCACTGTGACCAGAGACACAGATGCAACACAGCCTAGAGCACTTAAAATTAGGAATTACCGATGAGATCTGAGAAGCACCTAGCAGCACCTTCTAGAGGACTTAGAATGAGGAATTACTGATGGGACCAGAGGAGCAGCTAGCAGTGCTGGCTAGAGAAATAAGAATTATGAATTACCTCTGGGGACTGAGACACAGCTGCAGCTCTGCCTAGAGGAGTTAAAATGTAGGAATTACCAACGGGACCAGAGAAGCAGCTGCAGTACTGTCTAGAGGTCTTAGAATGAGGAATTACCGAGGAGACCAGTGAAGCAGGTAGCAGCACTGTCTGGAAGACTTAGAATGAGGAATTACTGACGGGACCAGAGTAGCAGTTATCAGCATTGTCTGGATGACTTAGAATGAGGAATTACCGATGGGATCAAAGTAGCAGCTAGCATCACTGTCTAGAGGACTTTGAATGAGAAATTACCACTGGGACCAGAGAAGCAGATAGCAGCACTGACTAGAGGACTAAGAATGAGGAATTACCAGTGTGACCAGAGACACAGCTGCAGCACTGCCTAGAGGGATTAGAAAGAGACAGGACCTGAGAAGCAGCTAGCAGCACTGCGTAGAGGACTAAGAATGAGGAATTACCACTGGGGCCAGAGAAGCAGCAAGCAGCACTGTCTAGAGGGCTAAGAATGAGGAATTACCACTTGGAACAGAGATGCAGCTACAGCACTGTCTAGAGGACTAAAATGGGAAATTACTACTCGGAACAGAGATACAGCTGTAGCACTGCCTAGAGGACTTAGAATGGAGAAATTAGTGGTGGGACCAGAAAAGCAGCAGCTAGCAACACTGTTTAGAGGACTTAGAATGAGGTATTACCACTGGGACCAGAGACACAGCTAACAGCACTGACTGGAGGACTTAGAAAGAAGGAGTTACTGAATGGATAAGAGAAGATGCTTTTAGAACTGTTTGGAGGACTTACAATGGTGAAATTACCGATGAGACCAAAGAAGCAGCTACAGCACTGGATCCAGATTGACTCGATTTAAATGTCTGCACTCCGTCTGCTTTACATAGAATAGATGTGGAACATGGACTCGAGCAAGAATGATATGTGTTTGAGGAGACAGACTAATAAAGAGCTGTACAACCCAACACTCTCATTGGATATCAGTGCAGAAGTTGTACAACCCTACACTCTCATTGGATACCAGGGAAAAGGAGGAGGGACGAGAAGTACGGGACAGAGGGACGAAAGAAATGGAAAGATGCTGCTACAGAGAAATCTGCAGGCAGCAGCAGGCCACGGGGTCTAGAGATGCCATTGTCTGCACAGCCAGAGCCCTGCTGTTGCTGCCCCAGGGCATTGCTTTACATGTAGGCTGGTGTCAGTCCTATGAAATATTATATTTTAGCCTTCCACTTTACATGCCTTTTTAATCTGAATCTTCAACGGGCAAGCAGTGACCTAGGGAGGGTAGTGGGAGTGGGTTGTGGACACGGGTGAAGGTGCCGAGCTGGCAACAGATTGTGACTGCAAACAGAAAAGAAGCCACAAAAAATAAATAAGAGAAGATAAGCGTAAAGCGTGTTGTTGTTCAAGCAGCTGGCAAGCCACAAAAAAAGAAATAGTGCTCACAGAGTATCATAAATAACTGTAAGAGGAAGAGCAAACGTAACATGGGCAATCCCTATTGGAGGTTACAAAAACCCAAAAGGAGGGACAAATAAGCTATTTAACCAACCAAAAGCTGGTATTTACGAAGGACAGAAAGAGGAACCAATTGTGGTGCTCCAAGCCCATATTCTAGATACAGCATGCCTTGCAGAGCATCACATGTGATGTCTAGGCTCGACCTAAAAGCAACTCACCACAACTTGAGCATGTCAGAACTTTTGAAGCATGCATGGGAGAGGAACTATTGACTTTTTTGGTCCTCTCAACATGGACATCACCTGATGGTGATTGTAGATGAATACTCACGATTTCAGTTAATTGAAGATCTTTCATCTGCCATTCAAGAATGGGTCACTGAAAACTAGATGACATGTTTGCGACATGGGGTGTTCCAGCCATAGTGAAGTCTGACAATGGCCCAGCTTTCAATAGTCGAGAGTTCAGAGAATTCTTGGAGGATTTGAATATAAAGCATCAGAAGAGCACATCTCGGTGGCCACAGGACAACGGACTGGTTGAGCGTTTTATGAGTACACTAAAGAAAGCTGTGCAGCATGCTACTCTTGAGAAGCTCTATTTGAAAACTGTGCTGAGCTCTATCTTGAGAACTTATCGTTCAACACCTCACTCGACCACAGGGGAAAGTTCTGCGACATTGTTGTTCAGGAGAGCAATGAACACCAAATTACCTCAATGGACCAATCAGAGAAAGAAAGATGAGAAGGCAACTCATGAGAAGGACTTGTATAACAAACAAAAGATGAAAGTGTATGATGACAAAAGACAACATGCAATATACATCATCTTTACGAAAGGAGATCCTATGATCGCACAACAAATGTAGAGAAGAAAATCTTTGTTCCATTTGATGGATAACCTTTTCAAGTGGAGTCTGCCAAGGGACACATGGTGACTGCCCAATGCCCTCGGAGGTCTATTACCAGAGACTCTTCTAATTTTCAGGATTTAACTAATCATTCATCAGATCTAACTGTTGAAGGGGAGACTGGTTCTGAAACCTCAGCGACTGCTGTTGCCCCTACACCGTTGATGCAGATCCTGGACATTGATGGTGACAGTTCCCAGTTTCCAAGAAAATCAGGTCAAACAATTAAAGTGCAAAAAAAACAATTGATTGAAGAAAT
Organism: Calotriton arnoldi; assembly: GCA_963921515.1. Taxonomy (NCBI): domain Eukaryota; kingdom Metazoa; phylum Chordata; class Amphibia; order Caudata; family Salamandridae; genus Calotriton; species Calotriton arnoldi. Next base: position 1,596,914 of record CAWUFW010001478.1, on the reverse strand, counting down.
TTAATTGCACGTGTGTGTGTGTGTGTGTGTCATGTGATCAAGGCCCGAGGTGGGGCAGAAACGCGTCATGGCTGTAGAGGTGTTGGAGGAGCAATAAACGTACATCTTTTGCTACTATTTGGGTCCGTGCTCCGTTTCTTTGGGACTAGAGGTACGCCAGAGGGCGAACGGAGTTGCCAAGAATATATATATATATATATATATATATATATATATATATATATATATATATGTATATGCAATACCAATCCTCATGAGAACTTCAATCAAGAAGCAGGCACGGACCCATCAAGGTGTCTTTTATTTGTTATTTTATTGTTCTTCTTTAGTGCAAGTGCATATACTAAAAAAACTTGATTTTTTTAATAGAGGGGGAGATGTAGTGTCTTGCGAGTTAGAAATGAAAGAACCCTTTTGGCTCCTGATAGACTCTGTAGAACTGTGACATAAATGTTAGAACAGAATGCAATGAAGGCTGGTTTAGAATGTTGAGTTCGCAGTTACACGCAGACGAATAAAAATGTGTAATTCTAAGCTCAGTGAGTAGTGTAGTCATTGTCGAGTACCCAGGCTGGGGAGGACACTACACATTGAGAATTTGTATAGAGTGATTTACTCCAGCCACTAAATTTTTACCAAGTGTCATGTGCATATGTTTCTGTATAAGTTCATTTCAGTTTTGTTATAAAAATAATACTTCCTTCAACCTTTGTCCTATCCCTCCTCTCTCTTACTCATCCCAAACCTTTCTGACTACCATGAACTCCCAAACGTCCTTCTCAAACTTCTCCTCCTTTTTTAGGTTGCGCCTGACAGCATGCAAGCGCTGTCTGCAAGCCATGCTGTATTCATGCTCTATTCATCAAAAGGACTCTGATCCCACTTGCTGCTTACTATAGGTTAACTCCAGCGTCGCTCTTCTTTGCTGCCTCCTAATTGGTTCGCACACCCGATACATCACTTCTGTTTGTAGCTGAGGAGCACTGATCAAGTACAGGTTAATTCCCCTTGATTAGTGGCCATCCACTTTGATGCAGGAACAATTTCTTCGACCCCCTCCCATTCCCCCTGCCCTCTTTGCCATTGTATGCTTCTCTTAACCCCCGCAGCCTCCAACTTCCCGTCACTCTTGTACCATGCGCTTTACAATCCCAGAGCCTACGGTGCCAGCTCCTCCCAGAACTAGGACCACTCTGTCTAAGGACATGTTGTTGGGCAACCAGCAGCAGCTGCAGTGACTGTGGGTGACAGGCAGATCAAGCTCTCAGTTCGCTGTGCAATATATGCCTTTTAGTACCAAGGAGGCAGTGTGGCCCCATCCCTTGCTCTTTAGGCTGGCCTTTCACCAAGGAAACCACTCCTTGCATTTTCTTTCAACCCACCACAGACATTGCTGCATAGCTAGCCAGTCACTGAATATTTCACTGTGCCGTCACATAGGCAGCTTGGTGGGTTGGCACACCTGTTGCTTATATATGCATGTGCAAGTGTGAACATCATGCATGCCATGGGCTGCTGTAGTCTAGTCTGATTTATTAAGCTACTGATCAGTGTGATGCCAACATATGCAATAAGGCTGTGTGCTACTAGCGCCAAGAGGTAGACATATGCTGTTAGTGCTAAGAGGTAGTCCGTGTACAATTGGGGATACTTTAAAAGTTCAATACTGTGTTTCCTGAAGCATGAAACGTGAGCATCTGACAACTTGCTTAAAGTTCAGCGAGTCTGCTAAAGTAGCACCAGCAACTTTACAGTAAGGTGTAAACAATGTTATTTCAGTCGGTCCAAGTGTCCCTCCATTCCGAGTGAGGGAGTTGTCGAGCCCGGATCCCAAGTCAGTAATGTGTATGTCAATATTAAGGCGGTGAATGTTAAAAAAAGATGCACAAATGAAGAAGTGTTTATGGTAAAATGGAAGAATGAAACAGGGCTCAAAAACATGGCCATTCTCAGATTAGAGATGTGATATCTACCAACGCACTACCAGTCCAGCATTTTCATTTGTCTCCAGTTGTATCTCTCAGTGCTTTGAAGCATTACTCTCCTTAGTGTTATACATTTTGTTTGCTACATCCAGAAATAATGCCGCCATGCTAGTAACAGAGGCTCTCGGTTATAAACAAGAAACATCTTTGCAGTTGATGTCTCTTACCCCATTTTTTTCTCACCCATGGAGCAATTCTTTTCTCCCAGATGCTATTGTATTGTGACAGATTAAGTAAGCAATTTTTCTGAATGATTTCAGTGATAGGTATTAGTAAGCAGACTACTTGTACATTTGTGGTCATTGCTGCACTCTGCTTTTACCATTCATATGTGGCCATTGGTATTAATGTGCAGTTTAATAAACAGTACTACCATGGTCGCTGTAAAGATTTCACTCCACAACATAAAATTCCAATCCACATAATTACACTTGATAACACACAATCCCACTACACACAATTCCAGTACACTCAATAACGCATAATTACACAGCACACCATGCCACATAATTCCACTACACAAATCAACTCCACACCACACAATTCCACGCGACACAATTCCACAACTAATTAATCCAATCCAATCCACATAAGTCCACAACACACCACATACATACACTCCATAACACATAGGTAAAAGACATTGCCATTTACAATGCCAATAGCTCTAACTCAAACAAAAGCGAGACTTATTGCATTTCCAATGCTTGTTTAGCAATATCACCCAACTAACAGGCACACGCAACCACTAAGTACAACACAACCTACAACTTCCCCTTTCATATCCATTCCCATCATTCTATACCTACTGTAAACTCTACTAAACGCACAAGAAATCTAGAGCACAAACTTCACACAACTAACACACAAAGAACAAAATACTTATTACTAATCTACTAACTATTAAACTCTAATCTTGGATTCCGTAGTAGCGTGTACCTGCCGCAAAGCACTTCAATGCCTCATTGAGGGTAGTAAGTCCCACATAAATACAATTTACGATTACAATTACAAATAACAACAGTGTCACCCTTACGAAAGAGACATACAAACATCCTATCCTTAAAATAATGACCTCGAAGGTGTCCCAGTAACTGCCCCCACCCCCATATAAACATTTTACGCCTGCACAGGAAGAGTCTCTGGTAAAAACTTGATGGACTTCATACAGTTATTAGATGAGCATTCTAGAATTCCATTTAAATGAAAAATATGATTCAGAAGGAGGCAGTCACAAACAATCACATCTTCCAACGTAGTTCGAACTGGCAAAGTTACCATTTTTCACACACTTCAGAGACCTTTGCGCATCTATTAAATCAATGGTAATGGCTCATTTGTTGGGGTATTTGCAAAACATTGAGTTGAATACAACAGTTGTGAACTATTAATTGATAGATGCTCTTTACCCACAACAAATCAGATTGCTCAAAATCATTCACCAATGATGAAGTAATTTACAGGAGTCAAAGAAAGCTTAGTTTATTGGCTCTATGCTCAACATCTACCTAGCACGGATTGGGTAAGCACTTTTTAAGAGATGGTGTCCCTGCTAACAACAGAGGCTATCCCTAATGTTATGCGCCAATGACAAGGTCCTGCTTGATGGGATTCTGTTAGAGCTACATTATCACATGGATGCAAATCAATCAGGAATACTTATCAATCAGTTTAATTAACATGAGCATCAACAAGACAAAAATATTAACTTTGAACCCAGGACAAATAAACACAGTTCGTCATTGGTTGGCCAATGCACTTAGGTTCGAGAGCAATACACATAGAGGGCCAAAGTCTTTCTCATGTTTCAAGCACAGCTTATTCATCAGCCGGACAACTCCAATGGTCATAAACCTGGTTCACCCCAAACGTGTAGGCACAGAAACAGTGCCAGCCCAAAAGAAACTGTCTTCGAAGTGGAACTATTTCTCAATTGTTCCCCCTGACAGGCTATCTTGACTGAGACTGAGAATATCTTTAACAGAATGGAACGTTTCTTCTGCACATAGGATTACCAATACAGCAGGGACAGTAATTCAGGGGTATGCAATGACCTCACTAATATGAGTTCTTCACACGATAACAGGAAATTATTGGTATTTGCTTCTGATTCACACAGGTTGTCCTCCATTTTGGATTTTCTTTCTTACATTTTGACAGTTTTCTTCCAGGCGAAATGTGAACGGGGTAAAATTCAAAGGTGCTGTTTTTCTACTACACCCGCAATAATGATTTAGGCACATTTCCTGTTTCCTACTGAACTTAAAATGGCACTCGTAATGAGGGCTTAAACATATCAAATCACTGCTTCAAGTGTCAATAAATGGTACCTGAGAAAAACAAAACCAACAGTGAAAAACATCTAGCAGAAGATGGAATATACACCTCACTAAAACATCATTTCTTGAACAGCCAACTCCTTGGAGTTATAGCTTTAATTTCTGCCTCATTACCCATGAGAAGTAGCAGAGATAAGGTGAGCACATCTTAATGGTTTCCGTACATTCGTTCTTTCCCTGCATTCAATTATTAAACCATAGGCCTGAGGTTATTGCATTAACTTTTATAATTCACACGTAGAGCCCACCCACTCTACACAGCTTATCAGAGATAATTAATGGTGCCAAGATAATTAGCTTCATTCCTTGTACAACTACGTTTGTTAGCCTGTGGCAATTTAACAGGGATTAGGTCTGTCTAATGTGGAAAGATACTGTCTTCTTTCGCACCTGTATATCTTAACTGTAACATCCTTAACTATAACAGTTTCGTAAGCTTAAACAACCGTTAACTCTTTCAATTTTTGATTCAAGTTTCACGCAAAACACAGCTGCGTATTTGATTGAAGGGTTAGTGAAGGCAGATTTTTGTGTTTATTTGTCAGTCCATACTACATTTGCTGTTTGTTTTACGTTCAAAGCGCATTGCGGTAGTTCACAAGTCCCTATCAAATGGCAGTCATTTCAAACTCCATAAAGAAATGCAATATTTTGCCGTTCTACAGGTATTTATCTTACTACACTTCGAACCCTTCTTTTCTAACTCTCCTCTCCAAGGATTCGTCATAAAGTGCTGGCCATTGTGAAAACATCTGTTTGTGCAGATTCGCAAATCTAAGATGGACTGTCATTACTGTACACACCTCAATTTTCCTCAGGTCTAACCTGCCGAAAGCATCCAGGGGGAAAAAAGCTGGTAAAACATGCGATATTTGGTCTGGGAAGGACGAGTTTTGCATGTAATTACTAATTTTCAGAAGATAAACTCGGAATCATAGATATTTACTACACCCAGGGTATCAGTTTGTACCAGGTGGAGGAATGTAGGTAGCCCTCTCGTTATCAGGGCCAGGAGAGTGGGTCAGAACAATTTTTACTGGCGCTGATTCATATCCCTAGTGATAAGTAAGGCAGAGCTTGATACAAACACCATATACTGTATTAGAAAACGGAATTCTGGAGTTTGTGATGTGTAGCAAGAATATTTATCCACATTTGTGTGTTGCATTTTGTGGTGGTCAGATATTCTGTTAGGCTGGTGTGTATTTGCGCTGCATTATTGCAGTGCGATGCTGTTGTGTTGCACTGCGTTTGTTGTGCTTTGCTCTGCTTTCAGTGTTTTGTTTTGTCGTGCCCTGTCATGTTTTAATTGTGATGTTATTTTGTTTTTGTATGTTAATTGTTTATGTTCTGTTGCTTACTTATATATCTCAACAAATATTGCTAGCTATCCAGGCAAAAGCAGCACGTACATTTAAAGTTCCAATGGCAAGAAACCATTTACCACTGTGCAACCTGGTAAAATTGGTCTGCTCCAGTTCAACTGTTTAAACCTCAGTCTTCCTAATAATGGTGTTAGCGACCTGTTGTACACCTGTCTTAATTTATCACTTTTAGGGGCATATTTACAAGGGAAGTGGCGGAGTGGGGCATTAGCCTTCTTGGCCTAAAGCCTCACTCTGCCACTCCAGAAACGCTGGGCTGCACCATTTTTACAAGAATATGGTGCAGCCCTGCGTTTCCCCCTGTGCATGCGCTACACTTATCAGCCTAGCACAAACGCAGGCACCCTTGCACCATAGTGCAAGGGTGTCTGCGTGCAGGGGAAGATTGCTTATGTGCAGGAAGGTCCCCTATTTACATGCAGCATTAAGCCACATTAAGTTGCTTAACGCTGCCTTAATAAGCTGAAGCCCCTACCGCCACAGGAACGTCATAAAAGTGAAATTCCCATGGTGATAGGGGCTTGTAAATATGCCCTTAGTGTTTACTTTATGAGATATGGCCCTATTTGTCTTATCACCCTGAATATGCTCCAGATTACATTAGAGGTCCTGCGTCCATCAGTTTTGCATTGGCAACTACCATACCATGTGTGTGCCACAATATAGTGATTGGCAAGCTCCTCAAAATCAAAAGATGATAGCAAAATCCATTGTATTTTGTAAAACTCAAAAGTTGCTTGGATTTGTGATGACATAATAAAGACAGATGGTGCACTATAAAAATGTCAAATGGTAATAACAACAACCATCTTGTTAACATTTCTATTTTGAGTAATTCCAATGTATTAATGAAGCATGGAAAATATAAGGAGGTAGACTAAGTACTTACTCTTCTTTGCCAAAAAAAACAGTTTAAAGAGGCTCTGTGCCCTTAAATCTGCCTGCCATATTTCATTGGTTGTCTGGAATACTAGTTTGAGAGCAGCAAAAAGTATTATTTCAAACTGTAATGCACTGTGACGAGAAGAGACACAAGTAGCCTGTTGTCATTGAGATTGACATGGTACTGTTGGAGGGACTGAGGCCCCTTTGTAATTCATCCATGATAAACTGAACTTCACTGAGATGTTGTAGCTGAAAGTCCAGGGAGAACATCTGTCTTCTGCATCCATTGATGAGGGAATAAGACAGAGTATTGAGCCTGCTCTGCTCCCTATTGGTATTTCAAGAACAGCTTGTTAATGGGGCTGGTCCCATAAAGAGTATGACAAGTGCTACACTGGTAAATCAGTGCACTGATAAGCAGTTCATACTGTTTCAGAGACTAAATACAAAAAGATGGGGCCATTCTAGTGGAAGACAATCCCTGGAGTGTTCAGCATGAAACTGAAATCTACTCAAAAATAAGCCATAATGATCATAAAATTTACTTTTATAAAGAATGATCTACCCATTAAAGATAATGAGAATCATACATGAAATAGAATTATCCAGACATCACTTCAACTCCAGGAGTGAAGCAATATAGATAAGGCTTTAGCTGGCCCTGTGCCCATTGATACAATAAAGTAGATATTTGTTAGTAAGATTTGAAGACATTTCTCTGGAATAGTGAGCACTGCAAAAGCTTGAGATTAACAACATCGCCGTGGATGAAAAATGGGAGAAGAAAAATCAGTGAAACTCTTTGTGTACCTGTGACGGTGAATCAATCACAAGAAACATGAATTTTTCATTTTATGGCTGTATTATAATGAGGTACAGAAGAGGGTCATCATCTCTGTTAAATATTTTAGGATTCTAATAGTGTAGACCTTTCAATATTTATCTCATAGATTGAAATTAAGCTCTCATGTACTGAAAGTTTTTTTGTTTTTTTACCTCAAGTACTCAAGATAGGAACAAAGAAGCAGTCGCTGTCAAATGAAGCAAAAGACGCCATTGTCTTGTGAGCGTTTGTCTTTCTTTCATTTGGAAATTGTTCTCTCATGCTGCACAGTTTCTAGTGGTTAATGTACGTAATTACAGAAATCTATTTTAAGATGGATTTTTATGGGTATAATTGATGTTTTCATATTCAGGTGAATAAATCTGTTAATAGATGATTTTACTATATTTGAGTATGAGGGTAGAATAATGGGAAACACAAAATTGCACAGCCAATAAACTGTAGTCTGTGGTGGGATTGTACATAGGAGATTGGGCAAACACTGACGAGGTCACCATTTTTTAATCCTCCCCAATCACATTTAATTTCAGTTAGTTGCGTGCATGAATTAGAGAAACATTTCATGCAGCTCTCAGAAATTGTGCATTAGGTCTGTTGGCCTTATCACTGCAGCTAATAGTTGCTCCCCACTTGCCAGGGAGATTTGAGAAATACCCACCGCACAGTGGAGCCGTGAACCCCCGCTTTCACAGCTTAAGCGGGGGTGGTGTTGACAAATATAGTTATTTTTGACCCTGTCCTGGCTGCAGCTCTGCAGACAAAAGCTATTAAAAACTCAAAATTAAAGGAAAACGATAAACAACACAGTGATAATGAGTTAACTACAGCAAAGAAATATAAAGAAAAAAGAGATGGAATGAAAGAGAGAGTGGGAGAGAGGTTTGGAAGGAAGACCTAAAGGAAGGACTTATAAAAATAAATTAGGAACTGTGGATGAAAGGATGAATGCAAGGATAAAAGGACTGATGGATAGAAGGGGAAAACAAGATTTACATGGGTGGGTGAAAGAAAGTGTTTGTAATGATGAGAGGCTGGATGAATGGGTGGATGGAAAATAGACGGCTGGATGGAAGGGTGAAAGGATGAATTGGTGGATTGATTAAAGGAGGGTGAATTGGTGGATGGATGAAAATGAATGAATGGATGAATGGGTAAAAGTATGGAGGAATGGTTGGAAGTGTGAGTGGAAGGATGGATGCACGACTGTAATGATGAGAGGGTAGATGGATGGAATGGTGAAAGGATGGATATATGGGTGGAAACATGAACAGATGGATAGAGGGATGGATGCATGGCAGGATTAAAGGATAGAGAAATAGATGCCAGCCCCTGCACATGCCATATGTAAACAAGGAGATGCATGTGGTCGATATTTGGCAGTGTATCATTTTCAACCACTATAGTGCATACACAATACAATGTGTGGAAATTGGTTTCAGTGAATATTTCTCATTTGTGCATCACCAAGTAAAATGTCTTGATTTTATTAAAATCTTTGTTTCCATCACATTTCAGAATTACAAAAAAAGTGCTTTGTTTTTGCTTTTCTAACTGCTAAATGTGTACAGTTCATTTACATGTATTTACATTTGTTATGTGTCACAAAAAATGACATCCTACAATCTTTCCTTTCACACTCCCTGTACCACAGCAAGATGGTCAGATAATTCACTTTACTTTTCCTTCTCTGACTGTAAAGTAAAATCCCCATGTTAAAAAAGCAGCAATGTGTCAGAAGACATGACCTAACACATTTGACCTCTCTCACTGAAGTGCAGCCAATGTGACAAGATGAATACAGAATTTAAAGGCATCCTTATCTATTGCTTGGACTTTCGTGAACCACCAAAAATCAGCTTGCAACCCACCAGTGGGTTGTAACCGACAGTTTGGGAAACACTGGTCTGAAAATATCAATTTTTTTCTCCATATTTTTCTCAATTGTGCTAGGCATAAGATCCTCAGCATAGCTCACACTCATTATGAAAAATACCAACTCGTACTCCCACTCGTACTCCGGTCTATTCATTTTTCTTTGAGGCAAAGGATGAAACTAACTGCTGATTTGAGCTCAAAAACATTTTGCAGCAGGCTTTGATGATATACCTGTAAATTAATGGTGGTCTTTCTTTAATTTTTATCCTTTTACTTAACATTTTCTGTTTTGAATCTATATATTATACACAATTTAGTGGGTGCTCCTGAAAACTGAGCAGCTGTGCCTAAGGCCTATTACAGAAAAGTGCAGCAGAGTGAGAACAGTTTCACAACCATGCTGTGCTGGTCTGTGTAGAAAGTGAATGCTTCTCTATAATACAGCATAACGTGAAATGCACCCATCCTAATAAAAGGCTGCAGCTCATGTCACAAATAGGGCATACTGGCCCGTTATACACCACAGCACAGCTTTAGCTGGATGCAGCAGGCTCAGGCTGAGTCCGTGCACTCTATAACATTGATTTCCAGGCTCCCACTGCAGCGTTGAAATTATGCTTGCCCTATGGAAAGTTCATCAATGAAAGGAGGACTTTTTAAAGCTGTTGGCCCACCTTTCATTGTGTATATGAGAACATGGCCTTCATTTAAATGGGGGTAGAAATCCTCCAGCAGGTAGCGTAGTGAGAAACGGCATCTGCTTGCAGGGTGATGCCCCCTGAGTGTCCATAGAACCCGATTTCCCCTTTAAGGGACGCCCTCAGGCAGCGCACTTACTGTGCACCATCTGTTTGCAGTGCATCCTTAATTCACGCTCCGAGACCTGCTTTACCTGTGCACCCATGTCTATAATATGGCTCAGGAGCAGAGGCAAAGTATTCTTCCCTTTCTTCATTTCTTCACACGCCCCCATGTAAATAAGAGAATGCATCGAGATTGCACTCATGTTACATGTGCATCGGCATGATCTGAATTATAGAAGGGACTGTGTAAATGTCTATCCCATCTGTAATATCATTGTGCCTCAGGGGTGTAAAACGTTGGCATACGTGTCTGTTGCACCCCCGGGGCACCTTTGATAATATAGCCCCAGTTGTAGGGTGGGTTGGCCCAAATAGAGACGTTTGACCTTGACTCTGCTGCCTGCTCTAGGGAAGGAGGTTAGCTATGGAACTGTATGCTCCATCAGAGGAGGCCTGGGATGGTTCAGGAAACCCCAATTTTCCCCCTCACATAAGTCTCCACTTTTAGGGCCCCATATGAATACATCCTGATAGCTCAGGGGACTAATGCATCCTCAACAGGGATCTGGGGGTTGAAGACTTTTATCCGTGAGTAGCAATAAGGTAGGTAACAATAAACATGTATGTGTCAATACTGCCAAGAGTGAACCTGGTGGGAGAACACTGTAGAAACATGCCTGTCTTGTAATTATGCTGTATGCATTCCTCCAGCAAACTCGGTTGCGTTAAATCATGCTCTATAATGAGAAGGTACACAGGCCCAAAAGAAAATTACCATTCAAGGCATGTGCTGTGCATGACATGCTTGGGTACTGTTTGTATTGCAGATGGGACCATTATGCCTTTCAGTAATATTAAAGTGCACTTTTGCTCATAAATTGATGGGGTCCGAACAATGAAGTTCTAATTTTTAATTCACACCACAAGTGAAATTTAAGAAAATCTAGATTTTTTTTTAAACTAAGGTGACTGCAAATTGTGTAGGCTCCGAAATGATCAAGTGATGCAATATTAATAATGTGGCATAAGTTTCTCATGCTAAAGTCTCTGCAGACTTTGTTATAGAAGGCTCTGGAAAGAAACATTCCAAACTTACGAAAAGAACACTGTTTTTCTTTTAAAATGAATAGCTTATAGTACTGGTATCTATTATTTATATCTGTTGCTAGGGAGTAAATTACTTTGCATCACCTGAAGCAGTAGTCGGTATTAGCTGCATTTTCAACACTGTCCACATTTCTATGGTCGATAGCAGCTTGTTTGGGTTCTTTGGATTTCGGAAGCTACAAGGGTAGCTTGAGTTTGCACTTACTGACTAATAACAGAAATTCTCTTTATTATGCAGCTTGACAAGAGGCTAGTAAGGTAAATTTGTATTATGCTTGATTAAGTAAAACCATTGCATACATTAAGAATATGTCAAATAAAAGTATCTTGCTTAATCAATAAAAACATCATATACATTGAAAACATTTAAAAAGAAGAAGTATCTTGATCTTAGGCAATAAAATGGCAGTATTTCAAGTCCCACGTTTTTGTCACCAATAACCATTTAAAAGGATAGGAGATGAATCATAAGGCTAGGCTCCAGTTGTTAAATTTTCTGCTCCATGCTCTATAAAGGTTGTTCCAGCTAGTGGCTATTCTTTTACAGGTTGTTCCATAGCCAACCTGGGCAGGTTTTTCAGTCTTTTTTCAGTTAGATCAAAAAAAATTGTGAGCTGGCAGTTTAGCTGTATTCTCTCTGGGTTAAAACACAACAATGCCGCCTGTCTACAAGACCTAACTCTGTGCTGCCTAAACATTGTTTATTTTATTTTATTTTAAGGTAAGGTAAATTTTATTATGCTTGATTAATTAAAACCATTGCATACATTAAGAATATGTCAAATAAAAGTATCTTGCTTAATCAATAAAAATATCATATACATTGAAAACATTTAAAAAGAAGAAGTATCTTGATCCTAGGCAATAAAAAGGCAGACAAGAGGCTAGTAGTATTTTCTTCAGTTATAAGCTTAAAAAGAGCAGGTGACCAACGATTTCGTAGGATATGGCCACTGTTTTTTCCGAAAGCTTGATTTGCCGAAGAGCAAGGATGCCTTGTCTTGATTCCGCCTCATGCCTCTTTCTTCCACATCTCTGCACCTCTCTGCACTGCCTGTCTCTTTTTTTTCTTGCTCTTTCTGGGTCTTTTTCGTCTCTAATTTCTCCATTTGTCCCCATTGTCCTATCTTTCTCTTTTTTCCCAGACTCCTTTAGTGCCTTTCTCTCTTTCGCTCTGGGTGGAAGTCTGATGATGAAAAATAGGACCTGGTTCCCAAAAACTGGTGCTAGTTCCTCTTACCTGGATCAGCCCGGACAAACTAAGCACAATTTGTATTTCTTTAACATTCTTTTTGAACTCCTATTACAAACAGAATGGAATTTGACTTAGAGCAGAGCATAGAGTGATGCCAAACTGATTCATCAAAGACCCAGAATCCACAGGGTGATAACAGCAAGATAAAAAACACTCAGACATCTAAACCTGAGGCTGATGTGACATGTTTTAAAACAACTTCTATTTTGTTTTACATTTAAAAAAAATTGCTAAATGTAATAAGTCCCTAAGCTGAATGTCAGTGGCGGCTGGTGACATTTGAAAGTGGTGAGGCGTAAAAGTTGCGGGCAACGCACTGTGGCGAGCGAGCGCAGCGAGCGAACCCAAACGTAAAAAGTGGGGTTCGGGAAAATTTTGAAAAAAGAGCGGCCAAATGGTGCATTTTCAAGGACATTTCAGAAAGCAAGAATGTTAATAAAGCAATTGGGAAAGTGTAGCAATTACATCAATATAGAGATTTTGTATGATAATATAATGTAGATTGCTGCTTATCAATATAACCACAGATCTTCAATACAGCACCGCCCTCAGTAATGTTTAACAGTTTACACAGCACCGCCCTTAACAGGTGGCAGCACTCACAGAAACGTTTAACCATGGACGGGCGAAAATAGCTGGTAGGCAGAGGAGCTGTGCAGGAATGGAGGTGAGGTCTTTGTAGGCCAAGTTCTACACAGAAAGGATTAGTAGTGTAAAAAACACACAGCGGCAAAGTATTGAGAATAGCAGACACAATATACAGTGTTCATTTTGCAAGGTTGCCAGCATTCTGGGTGAAACAGCTGCAGAATTGTTTCAGTTTTCATACTGACAGAATTCCCAACCTTAATGGCATGAGAGGAAAATGCGCTGTTTGACCTACTACATTGTTATCCCAGAATGGAAAGACATCCCCCTGGGATCTGATGACTTCACAAGTGAAACTGCAAACAAGGTCTGGCCCTAATGACATCACAGTGAATGATACGGCACGGCCTATAGATATGATGTATTTGACTGTTTTGACATCTCAAAGATTGAGGCATGTTGAAGAGCCGCCAGCCTTGACTGCAGATCCTGTCTCTTGTAGCTAACCCAGGAACACAGCAATCCTCTCAAGCTGAATCCTAGCCGGGGGGTCAATGAAAACCTCAGAACCATTGGGAAACTCCTGAAAGTGCTGCAATGACATACTAGTGGCAGCCTGTGCCCTATACAAATATCAGTTCATAGCATAACAACACATAGCATGTGCCGACCATTGCTTAGCAACTAGGCTTTCACTGTATAAATCTCAATCCATGCATGTAACTATATTCAGCAAACTGCTCAGCTAATCAGAAGTAGACAGACTCGAGAGACTGGTTTGTTGACAATGGAACATGAAGTCCTGAGTTTTAATCCTGGCTTCTTCACTTAATCACATTGTGTTACCTTGTGAACTCCCATTGATTTCCTTGTCCCTCGGTTCCCTTATCGCCAGAATTGGGAGTGTTTGGATCAATCGAACGGTATCCAGCACTATATAAAAACTGGATATTTACAAATACTCTGCTCCTGAAAATGCCCAGGCTCACTTTAATTAATGACCAAACTCTAGCCTGTTCGCAATGCCCAGTCTCCGTGAAAGCTCCAAAGTGCCCACACACCCTCAGCATCATGCCCATTCAGCCCAGGATATTAAAATGCAAGCATCACAACAAGCAGGCAAAGGGGGCCCGCACAGGCTACTTAACACCGAAGAGGGTCAACAAGAGCTAGGCAGTGTTTAACTCTTGTCTTGCTTTAAAAACAGGAGGTTTCAAAAGTCTGTGAGGCGGATTGATACGTTGCGGTAATGAAAGCGGCTGACACTGACAGGTCGCATACTGGCTGTCAGATACTAATACAGGTGACACATGCGTGTTCCACCTGCAGCAGGCTGTTGGCGCTGCGGATTATTGATTGCTTCGGAAACATGCGCTTTGTTTGTTTCCATTACACCTTCTTGTTTTGCTATGGCGGGGAGGCAGAGCGCGCCTCTTGCCAAATGGTCTCCTTAAACCTTTGATTACAGAAATATTTTGCTGACGTGCAAAGTTCAATTCATCAGTGATCGACATGCGCAGGCCTAACAGCATTAGCAATCTGTTATGCTGGTGACAACTTTGAAACAGAAATACATTTAAATATTTTTTCCACACAAGGGTCTAAATCCACAAACGTTAATTACTATTAAATTATTTAAAGCGATTCTTTGGGAGATATATTTTTCTTAGCCTGCTTTTAATAAACCACAACGTCTCCCTCCATAATTGCTTCTGTTCTGCTGCTAAACTCAGCGGTACCACTTCTATTGCGCTTCTTACCACTGGTGTAGCTCTACACTGTGTTTTCGGTAGTAGGGTGAGGTGAGGCTATCTGACACAGTACAAACTTGGAGGCTATTGTAAGTCGCAGCGCAGGATGAGTCAGGCCACTTTAATGTTAGAGAGAATCAGTATTACCAGTCCGTTCTCCCTATTTCCTGAAATCTCAACTTCACAAAATTGTCAAACAACGATTGGCAAGCCCAGTGTGTCTCATGTTTTTTAAAACCATGAAACCAGCCGCGACCCGCCGCTTTGTGCTCAACTCGCCGTGAAAGAAAGATCCGGCCCTTGGTAATGAATGATCCGGTGAACTCTGGGCCAGCACACTCTTGAATTTATAGATGCACAGTTTTTAACTCACCCCAAGGTACCCAGCGTCCAGCGGCGGCCAGCATTCTCGAGGGAGGGAGGAGGGGGAGTCGCAGGTGGGGGGAGTCGCGGGTGGGGAATACATAAAACAATTAAATTAAACGTACCTGAGTGCCAGGGTACCGCACCGCCTCCGCTCCAGGCCGGTCACGCTGTACTGGTGGGCTGGCAGCTTCCCTCCCCTACGCAGTAACGCATACGCATAAGCCAATCACAGCGCTGGTAGGCGCAGCAGGCCAGCGCCCCAGCCCGGACATTTTCTCTGCATAGAGAAAAAGGGAGGGTGGGCGGTCCTGCTCGAGGGCAGGGGAGTGGCTTACCCACTGTTGTGGGTACTGACTGTTTGGTCGGCTCCAGGGCCGACCACGACCAAACAGTCAGTACCCACAACAGTGGGCAAGCCACTCCCCCTGCCCTCGAGCAGGACCGCCCACCCTCCCACCCCCAACCAGGCACAGAGGCACTTCTGCTTTCTCGCAATGCGAGAAGGCAGAAACATAAATGGTAGTTTTTACCGTTTATGTTTCTGCCTTCTCGCACCGCGAGAAAGCAGTGGGGCGATGCCCCCACGCCCCAATGGGGGAGCCGCCACTGCTGAATGTACTACTGAATATCTACTCCCAGAAAATTATAATAGAAGAATATCGAGGACAGAATATCAGGGACAAAATATTGAAAGGTAAGTGCATATAGGAAAGCAGAGATTTACTATTCTTAACTCCACATCTATGTACCTTGAAGATATCTGCACCACGTAGGAAGATATAAGTTGAGTTAGGGATGAAAAATCTAGACTTACTTACCTGTTGGTATATTTTTTTGATTTTTTTGTACTCCATAATGTTTCCCATCTATATTCTGGGGTTGATATTCAGGATGCTAAGTCAAAAACAAATTCCCTTTGAAAAATGGAGAATACCTGGAGGCTAATCAGTCCCGGCAGTAAACTCCGTTAAAAGCCAGAGTGGTACTGATTAAATTCGTTTGAGAGACCCTGTATTTTGGCTATATTTATCCGAGGCACACTAGTTGGAAGCCTCAATCGTATTTCCCTGTGAAATCAGGATTTTATTTTCATGGCGATCATTTGACGCCAGTTCGGATGTTAGTGATAACAGGAGAAGGATACTGAAGATTTGGGATACTGCTTGGAACAGTATAGTACCCTCTAGAGGTAGATCGTCACATCTAACATTTAAGAAACAGAGGGGATGTATTAGCAACACCTGTCAGCCTGGTCCCTCAAAGCACTGAGAGGAATCCAGTGATAAATTGAGTGGAGGAAGAAGCTCCCCACTTTGAAACAAGACAATCTTAGCCTTTGATAAGACGGCTGGGACACATCATTTAACAAGCCTGAAGAAGGTGGTTGGACCTTTATGATACCACCGAAACGCGTTGCTTTCTGGTCCTTTGTTGCCCCATCACCACTTAGGGGTTCCCATGAACAAAATACCCATGAGTTGGTGAACCTGATATTAATAGTGGTTGGAATTGTTACAAATATATGTTAATGAAGATTGTGTAGTTTATTGTTTATATATAAGAGAAATGATGTACGATATGCAATGAACTTATTTAGATTGTTGTTCTTATTAGCCACATGAAAGATTGTATATATTTTTAACAAAAAACTTTTTTAATGCGTTGAATGGATTGATTTAATAAACATTTGTATATTGGTAATTTTTTGGCTTTAACCATTTTTTCTGATGAATGATTAATAGTGTGAATGTGGCAGTGAAAAGTGTGGTATGCTATTGAGAAATCCCAAAGGGAATTTGTTTTTGACTTAGTGTCTGTGGCGTCCTGTCCCTTTGGTGAGTAGGACCCCTCTCTCCCTCTTTTTTTGATATTCAGGATGCACACCCCTTCAGCTAAGGTACCCAGTGCAGAATATATGCCATTGGCGCCCTTAAATTTGCCTTGAACATTATTCCCTGCTAGTTCATACTGTGGTGCATTGATCATCAAGTTCACATTTATTGCTTAAATCACCTCTTAGGATAGCTCTAATTTTATGCTTAACCCCAAAAAAGTAGAACCTGCCAGTTTTTTTGTTGCAAAATTCAATGACACACTCCATTGAGTTTGTATACATAGGTTTTGGAACACATTATCCTGAAATATTAGAATTCTCATGAATCAGCACAATAGACCAGTGATGATGTGTTGTGTAGAATTTTTGTAAGTGGATAATATAGCTGCTGGGGAGCAGAACTGAGGACTTCTAGGGCGTGGAATTGTAACACCTAACGTTGACTTTATGTGAGAAAAGGCAAATGCTTATAAGTTTGTGAACCTCTTTCTGATGCTCTGTATCACTCAATACCCACTAAATTGTCTACATTGTGAAATAATGTATGGGACTTTCTTTAGCTAGCTACTTAGTCCCTTAATTCTAAAGAAGCGCTGAAAGATCTTGTGGACAGAGGCCATTCAAACTATTCTAAGGGTGAGATTTTAGGGCGTGGAGTAAGCATATAGTAAAGTTTGTCTCTATGGACATGTAATGAAAGATTCTTTTGTCAGTCCAGAACCCAAAACTCTACACGCACCTTCACTCATCAAGAGCTCTTTCAATGATTCTGTCCTTCAGAGTGGTCCTTCTTCTTTGCCTATCTTATCTTACTTACCATATGGTCAACAGCTGCATCATTCTTGTAGCCCTGAGGTCAGCTTCAAGACAATTGCTTTTGTGTGCATGCATGTGTGTGCGTGCATGCACAAATGTGTATGTATCTGAGTGTGGTTTAAGAACATAAATAAACATAAATAATGCATACGATGCCACCAATTCTCCTATTCTCAAGTGCTAATATACTCATAGTTGTAACTGTCACTGTGCTGTATGTATCTCAGGATGCACATGTGGCTGTGTTCCATATTTCATCTTACTTCTATCCTGCTGCATCTGGCTTTGAACCTAGAAGCAAGTGCGCAGTAATGTCAATGTCCAGGAGCTTTTACCCAGTGGAAAATATGGATTTCATATCATTCAAATATTATGACGAAAATCTATGTGCATGACTGAGGCATATGTGCGCTTTAATTATACATGTGAAACATATTAAAGCACCATGAGCTGCCTAGATGAAGCGCCCTCCTGAGGTCTGCAAGGCAGGCGCTCCGCAGCAACCTTGAGATGTGTTATGATCTGGGGTTTCTGAAAGGACATGAGTAAACATGACTTCTGGATCATGATTAGATGCTCATTCGTCAAGTATGTCTCAATCCTCTGGTGGGAAATCAGCACCCTAGCTTTTGCTGGCATCAACTGGATATGAATACAGATAGCTGTACCCACAACATTAGGAAAGATGCTTATGGTTTAGAAGCAACCATTAACTGCACTAAAGGAGTGTCTATCAAAGGAAACATAATATACACCCAGGGCCGGCATTAGGGCAGTGCGACCAGTGGGGCTGCACTGGGTGCTGACCTGTGGAGGGGGCCGCTGACCTCAGGGGGATGTGCTATGTTCAGAAATAACCTATGATTGGAGAGATGAGGGGTACTTTTGACCATTGGAAGTGAGAGAATCTGAGGAGGAGGTCATGGGGGTGGGGGCACCAAAAATGATTGCCGCACCAGGTGTCACCAGTGCTAAAGCCGGCCCTGTATACACATGCCTCAAAAATGCAGTCATCATCGTAATTTGGGAGGTTACTTTACCAGTACACTGAATCAACACTTACCGCTACATCAAATCAACTAGATATCCTTCAGCAAACCAGTAAGCTTTTGTGTTAGAGTAAGAGGCAGGGTTAGTTTTGAGGATAGATTTATGCTAATGATTACCATAATTCTAACTAGGTTTTATACTTACTGGTTTAGGGTTAATGTTAGCGTGAGGGGTAGAGAAGTGGTGGAATTCAGGTTGGGGTTGGGGAGAGTTAGTTTAAAGATTGGGTTAGTCATAGGTTTAGGCTTCTTTTTAGACATTTAAGGCTTAGGATCCATTTAAGATTCATGGCTAGTTTAAAGGGAACAGGTTGAGTAAGGGGTAATGTTAGACTTATGTTAAGGAAAGGGTGGGTTTTTTAAGATTTTGGTAAGTGCTATGCTTAGGGCAAAGAAAATGAGTAGTTCTAGAGTTGGGACAAGGCACTGGTGTAGAGTTAGGTTTGATGTGGATATAGAGAAGATGTAGTGTTGTTGAAGTAGTGCCCAACTATAATAATATATTCCTCATTGGTGAAATGATGGATGATGTAGTGCTTTCTATGTATTGTTAGGTTTATGCAGTGCAGTTTGTAGTAACATATGAGTGGTTTCAATATGATTTGTCCACCCTCTCGCATCTCTTCCTTCTCCCAGTGTCAATGTATTCCTGCTTTCTAGTATTTTGTAACATGATGGGCTTCTACTTGGTGGCTACAATGGGAACATATTTGGAAGATTGGGTGTGAATAATGTTTTCACATAGTACTGTTGTCTTGTCAGGCAGGTTCCAGCTGTTTTCAGTGTGTGTTGTTTGATTACTTTCCTACTTATACAAGTATAAATACGGGTGCTTCAACAATTAATTCTAGCGCTTATGGTCATGTAATAACCTCACGTAGTATTTGCACTGCAATTTCACAATTTTTGTATGTGCCTTAATAACACTGCATCTAAGTTAGTGGTGCGTCAATGCCTTCATCATTTAACTCTGTGTATGGGAAAGAAGTAGCGTTACCGCACATTTCAAACATTACCTCAACACTGTAATTGAGAAAGAATGTTGGGTAATGCTCACTTGTAACGTGTAAACGACTAGAGACATTTCACTTTGTGGAGAGCACCATCTAATTAGCTCCTAGACACCCACGAAAGAGCTATAAAGTAGGTAACAGCTGCAGTAATTGCAGCCGAAGTAGTAACAGCAGTAATAAATTAGTACTGAAAATCTCTACTTGCTGGAGGGTCACTGGCATTAGAGAACCTGGGCATAAGTGGTTAAATCGATCCAGCAGGAACTATACAAACTTGCCCCTAGACATGCTAAATGGCCTTGTAGGCGGCAAGGTCAGGCTTGTCTCAGTATCTTTCCGGACAGGAAGTTGTGTCTGCTGAATGTGACACCTGCTGATACCAATCTCCCCGCAGCGGCGATGGCCCCCGTAGGCTGCATCAGGTGCCTGGCAGCCTGAATCCTGTAACTGATTGCTTCCATGACAGTAAACCACGCCGCGGCGACAAATACTGGCTCTCCTCAGATGAGCGAATTGCTAGGAAAGGATGCTGACACCCTCAAGGGCAGAGAGCTGAGGTATGCAGCGATAAATAATTTCTGCACTATAAAATCTCAATGATCTGGATAAAAGACATGCCCGCTTATTGGCAGCCTGGACTGGCACGGACCTATTACTCAGCACTAAACTGTCGTGCCTTTGATGAAGTTTTGTTGTCCCGGCCCCAAGGTTTCCGAATGTAAGTGATTAAGATAAACACGCCCTGTTCTCTAAGTAAGTGAACAATGATTAGTGTGACTTACAGTGGTCTTAAAATATCATCTTTTCTTTGTCTGTGTGATGGCATTTGTGCCTAAAATGGGCAGCTATTTCAGACATAATTTATATGGTTAGTGGCACTTCAATTGCAGTTGATTATTTGGTTGCTCTTCAACCCTGGTTTTCCTCATACACAAAGAGAACTCTTGGACTGGGATAGCCATTCCAAACATTGAATTATGGTTTCCGTTGGATATCGCTACACCATTATTTTGCAATTACGAGTTATTGGCTCGGTAATGGGGAATAACATATTGGATTTGAAATTACCGAACCATGTTTTCCTCATTACTGGTTCATTTACAGGGCATATAGTCCCCCTGTTTCTGGCAGCCACACTTGTTAATCTGTGGTGTCATAAAGCCACAACATTTGTGTTGGAAATGGGGTTTCTGGTTGGCAGAAAAATGCACCCTGTCCAAGCAGGAACCACAATCCTAGTCAGGGTAAGTTACAAACACACCCTAAATTAAACTGTGATCACCTCCTTCTAGCTTGGCACAGAGCATTCAGGTTTAACTTAGAAGCAATGTGTAAAGTATTTATGCAACACTTCAAACAGTAAAGCAGTAAAAACTCCACACAAAGAGATTCCACACCAAGTTAGAAAAATAGCTCTTAATTCAATAAATAAAATAAGACCAAAATGACAAAGATCCAAAGAGTAGAACTTGAGATATAATTTTTAAAGAATAAACTGAAAAATAGCGCTTAGAAGAAATAAGTACCTGTTTGGGGTATCTGGCCGCACTGGATCAGAACAAAGTCAAATGTTCAGGCTGACCACAATGGAGCGCAGGCTGGCTACAGGGACCAGGCTTGGTCCACTGAGAAAGTACCTTGTTGCATTGATGATGGCGACAAGATGCGGGGTGCAGACAAGACGATGCGTCGGTGAAGGCGAAGGTGAAGTGCCGCTTTTCTCCATGCAACAGCGTTGATGCATCAGTTGCGAGGGTGATGCAGTGGTTACGAAGGAAATGCGTTGAATCTGCATCGGCAGTAGAAGATGTGTCGGTTCCGAGGATAATGCACTGGTTTCGAAATGCAATGCGTCGATCTTGCTCTCGCAATGGCGGAGATGCGTCTGTTTTGCTCTCACAGGGGAGGATGTGTTGGTGCTGAAGTTAACACCTTAGGCCCACTTCCAATTGTTCAGGTGTAGGAGCAGAGTGGTTGGAAGTCTTTGATGTCCCTGAGACTTCAGATCAGGAGGCCAGCCAGCTAGCCCTTGGAGTCACTCTGGGTTTTGGGGACAAGAGAGTCAAGTTCAGTCCTTCTCATCCAGGCAAGGAGGGCTGCAGGTCAGCACAGCAACAAAGCAGTTCTTCCAGAGCAGCAGTCCAGCAGAGTGGCAGCCCTTCAGCAACACAGCATTCCTTCATCTTAGCAGGTATCCTCAGGTCCAGAAGTGTAGTGAATTGGTAGGGTCTGAAGTCCAGTTCTTATACCCAGTGGGGCCTTTGAAGTGGGTGAGACTTCAAAGAAGGGTCTTTGCAGTTCACAGAGGTTCTCCCTTCCTGCTCTGGCTCCAGACAGACTCACTACAGGGGGGTATGTGCCCTTTGTGTGGGGACAGGACACAGCCTATTCAGGTATTAGTGTGAGGGTGTTCGCAGCTCCTCCCATCCATCCTCCCAGCATGGCCAATCAAGTCGCATCTAAGCTCCCATTGTGTGTGGCTGTTGGACTTGGCCCTTTTTCCCAATTTTTTTTCGCTTTTCCCCCCTAGCCTATGTATTTTACTCTGTGTGTAAAATGTAAAAGAGCACTACTATGTAATGGTGTCACTGTCACTTTTAAAATGGAGGCCATTCCTGCCTGCCTATGTGCCGCCTGACCGAATTGAGTGGCGGTCTAGTTGTTGTTTCCCAGCACTCCCAGCTTTTGGAGGGAAACCTGGCAGCCAGGGTGCTCTACACCTCCCCCTAAACCAGTTAAGACCGGTTCCCCAGGGAACCTTCCAGAAGTTGCCAGCCTTTCTGGTAGGTGGGGTGAGGGGCATATGTGAAGGGGGGCTGTGCTGCCATGTGCTCAGTCAGTCAAGAGCAGTTCAGACAGTGAAGGGGAAGTGACTGAGGGGGAACTCTGCCAGGAGGTACCGCCACATTAGGCCTGTGTGCTGGCCCCTGTGCCCATCTGCCCCCCCCCCTGTTGTCCCCAGGGCCAATAAAGAGACATCGCCGGAGTGGAGGCTGCTGTGCTGGCAGGATTGCCACCTTACTGGAGGATGACCGTTCCGAGGAGCTGCTGCTTCAGGACTGGTGAGCCGCCCTGCTAGCCACTGATCTCGCCCTGTACTACTTGTCTCCTGGCCTCTAGCGCCTCGTGAGTGCCATATTGGGACTGCCTGTACTCAAGGAGGTGAGGAGTGTGGGCAAGACTGTCCTCTGTGGGCCCTGGACCTGTGAGGTCCCTTGCGCCTTGGCAGCGCTTTCCTGTAATTGACTGTTGCCTGCCTGCACCCTAGCGCCTGGGGAGCGCTATATCTAATGTGCCAGGAGAGGGGCTGTCGCCTGCAGCGCTGCGCTGACAGAGCACCATCACTGGATGCTGCATTCTGCAGCTAGGCGCCATGTTCTGACTGCCCAGGTGGTGAGGAGCCTGCGCGTCCCTGCAGCGCTGTGCTGCCGAAGTGCCACGAGGAAATCCCAGTGTGTGGGGTCTTCCCCACTGCCTGCTTGGGGAAGAGCGGGTGCCCACCCCGCGTTGGTGCCAGGTCCTGAGCGCTTTGGAAACCAGCGGGAGCCCACCCCGTGGTCTCGATATTCATTACACGGGAGCCTACCCCGTATTGCCGCAAGACGAAGAAAGTGGGCAAGATCACCGCCGCGGCCTCGGGAGTGCCGTCGCACGCTGAAGTGAGGAAGCGCGTGTGGCCATGAAGGAGAGCGGCTTATTTGGAAGTGCCGCGGGAGCCTACCCCGCGCCTTCCTGCCTTGTGAAACCCAGGGCGGGAGCCCACCCCGCACTCTGGGAGTGCCGGAAAAGTCACCGCCGCAACCCGGGGATCTGCGGAGGGCCGCCGCTCTGCCTGCGGCGACCCGGAAGAAGACGGACCTCGGCCGAGCCGGCCGGAAGTAGGTGGGGGCTCCCCGTGACCGGAGGAGAGCCCCGGGCACTGCCTGAGTCGTGTGGAGCCTCGCCGGCTCCAGGACAAAGTCCCGGGTCTTAGGAGGAGCCCGGGAGAAGCGCCGGTGTTGGCGGGGCTCTCGTGAGGAGAGGAGAGCCCCGCGTGTGTGGCAGCTGGGGCCCGGGTGAGGCAGAGAGGCGCTGCTGACGGCGGGGCTCCCATGAGCTGAGGAGGGCCCCCCGACGTCAACCAAGAAGAGGAGGAAGCCGGCCGGCCGACCGGAGCCTCCCGGAGGAGGAGAGCAGAGACGCCTGCAGCCCGATAGTCTGGTGAGTGGGGCTGCGCTGGAGAGTGTCGGGGGCCGGCCGAGGCACATTGTCGGTGCCTAGGGCCCCGGGGGAAACCAGCAGTGCCACGTGTTGGGGGCATTCGTGACTCTAGAGTCCAAGAGAAGGGGCTCCAACGGTAACGGCGTTGACTGGCCTGATTTACTTTACTCAGCTGCCCCGCAGGACAGTGGGCAGCTGCAACGTCCTTGGACAGGGTTAGGTGGAAGGCCATGATGTTCCGGGGGTATATCCCCTGTGTTATGCCAATGTGTTTATGCCTCCATTCTCAGATGTTTTACGCCCCAATCTGATGTGGTTAAGCTGTTGGTGTTCTGACGAATACTCATGCTCCTATGCTAATCTGGTTCCTGCCCCTAATTGTTAATCCTGGGGTGTTGAGAAACGTGGGTTTATGTAAACTAGCTTACCTTGATGTTGAATGCCCACCAGGGATGTTGCCCTAATGAAAGGAAATAAGAAATGTTTCCCCTGCTCATTGCTTTCCTGTAGCCAGGTCTATACTGAATTGAATATGCCTAAATGTATTGAGCCTCAGTGTTAACCTGCTCTGCATTATCTACAGGGTTGAAGGCCTACCTGCTTTAAAGGTCGCTATAGGATTGAATGTACCTACATGCATTGAGCCTCATTGAAGTACTTGCTCTGAGTTAAATGTACCTACGTTGAATGCTACTTGCACTAGGGCACCCACTGTGCTGAATGTGGTTACGCCTAGGCTGACACAGGTTCCTCATTACCTCTAGTGTTTTATGCCTACCTGCATCTGCTTTCTGACTAACTGAATGTGCCTGAATAGGCTGTTGTTTATGCTCGTTACTGCCCTGCATTACCTACAGTATTACCTGCTTTCAGACGCATGTTGCCAATGTCTCTTCACCTATATGAAGGTTTAATGATGTTATGCACTTGAATGAATTACTCAAGTTTTACAATGCAATGAATTGAATGTCATCCTAAGATCATCTGCCTCATCTACTGCCGACTTGAATTAGATAAAGCGTTTTGTTTTTACATAACAGCCTGGTGTGGTCTCCTTTTTGTGGTGTGCCTGGTGTGTCGCCTGTGTGTGCTGCGCGGATGCTTCACACAATGCTCCGAGTTTAGCCTTCCCGCTCCGCACCACGCTACCCCGTTTCCAACAGTGGCTATCCAGAAGGAATGCATAAAGCCCAGCTGTCACTCTCCCCAGATGTGTATTGGAAACCGGCTGCAGGCACACAGGTCTAACAGCAGAAAAATGCCACCTTTCTAAAAGGGGCATTTTTAAAATTGTAATGATAAATTCGACTTTGCCTTTAAAGAGGATTTATCATTACAATTACAATGGTACTAAACATAACATAGCCACCTCCTTCCAATTGGGAATCACAGCTTATCAGATGTAATAAGGAATCCCCAATGTTAACCTATGGAGGGGGTAGGCCTCACAGTAGTGAAAACTAATTTTGAGGTATTCACTACTAGGACATATAAAACTAAAAAGTGCATGTCCTATCTTTTAACTACACAGCACCTGACCTATGGGCTATCTAGGGCCTACAGCAGGGGTGACGTATATGTAATAAAAGGGGAGTTTAGGGCTTGGCACGGGGTGTTAAATGCCAAGTTGACATGGCAGTCTAGACTGCACTCACAGGCTCTGCAGTGGCAGGCCTGAAACATCTTTAAGGGCTACTAAAGTGGGTGATAGAATCAGTGCTGCAGGTTCACTAGTAGCATTTAACTTACATCCCTTTGGCACAGGTAGTGCACTTTAATAGGAACTTATAGGTAAATTAAATATGCCAATTGTAGATAATCCAATCAAACCATGTTTAGGGGAGTGAGCAGAAGCACTTTAGCATTGGTAAAGTGCACAGAGTCCTAAGGCCAACAAAAACGAGATCAGCAAAATTGGAGTCAAGCAAAAAAAAATGTTTTGGGGGAAGACCACTCTAAGGCTGACAGGTGTAACAATTTGTAATCAAGTGTTGACCAGAAATAAAAGTTTACTACCGGAACTTGCGATCTTGCCGTAAGAGGTGTGATTGTGGTGTAGGGTGACCATTTTTACTGCAACTGATAATCCTGGGTGTTATAAAGTCCTAACATTTGTAATCCAGTGTTGACCTGAAATAGGATCTTACGCCAGATCTTTTTTGATCTTGCCCTAAAAGGTGTGATCGTGGTGTAGGGTGACCATTCAACTACATGCCATTATGAACAGTCTCTCCAGTTCTTAACCTTTCAGCTACAAACCATTGATTTCAGGTGTGTTATTGTAATTAGTTAATTGGATGGAAAACCAGACTTTAACCTGCAAAACCATCTGGCTTCACACAAAACCTCAGAGCCAAAGACAGTGTCCGTAATGTCTTGAGGGAGGTGGTCACTGTATCGTGATATGAGAGAGAGGAGAGAGTTAGAGATTATGGTCCTCATTTAGAGACCATGGGAAGGGCCCTACAGTTGTTTAAAATGAGGGGTAAGGTGTTTACTGCACATTTGATCATTTGATATGTTTTCAGAATTAAATTAATGTGGTAATACAGCCTCTGTAATGCAGTAATACAAATATAGCAAATCAAAAACTCTTGACCATTAGCAACAATAAAAGACATGGCAATAGCTTCACATTTATAAATGTGGATAAATAGTAGAAAAAGCAATTTTTCATTTAATTGTAAATTTGCAGTAATTTTAAGGGACCCAGAATGCTAATGTAAATCCAGCTTGGACGTATTGCTGATAATTTACCAGAATTCTATGAATGAATGCCCAAATAGAGTGCATGGTATTACTGCCGAAACAAAATAGAAGACTGATCTATGCCTAAGTATCCACATTTTCCGTCAATAGCTGTGTATGTACATTAGTTGACTTCACACCAAGCCGTGTCTGTGAATTGCAGTGGGAATTCAGTGACAAGGTGAGAGAATGAGCGAATATGTCTGTGAGTGAGTCTAGCATGCCATACAGAGAACTACCTTTAAATGCTGCAAAGTCGCTGAGAGAGATGCAAATTCTGCCAAGCACTCATCAAATGAGTGGCAGTGGTAAATTACATCTAAAGTCACCTTTCCGAGTTGGAACTAAATCCCAATTCAGCCTGTAAAATGTGTTTATACTCCCTCTTGTCAAGCAGGGATCTATTTTCACAGTGGCTAATGTCCCAAACTCCTCGCTGGCACCAAATGTGATATAATTCCTGGGTAAGTTCAGGTCACATTGCACTTCTTGCCCTGGTGACAATGCAATACATTCTTGGCCAAATTTATCAGAGTTGTGTCACCCAGGGCCACGCAATGGGGCTCAGGAGTGATGCAACTCTTAAGTTAGATTTATCAAGCCACACAAGGCCACCTTTCGTGGCCCTCAGTGACTTGATAAATCTAGGGTAACGCAACACAGCGCAAATCACTGCATTGCGTTACTCTGTCTCAGAGAGGCATTTCATGGGTGGAGCGTGGGAGTTCCCACACATCCACCCATGGATTTTGGAGCATTCCCAGATTTACCATTACTGTTAGACCTGGGGATGCATCAAAATTGTACACATCCCCAGGAGAGGTGTAACAAGGAGAAATATCTTTATTTCTTAGCGTTTTCTCCTCTTTCTATGTGTGCTGCCCTTTGCAGCACACATAGAAAGAGGAAAATGCTTCAGGGGATTGTTTTTGTGCAGGAAGGTGTTCCTTCCTCCACAGAAACAATCTTTTACAACTCAGGCACCCTTGCGCTATGCTGCAAGGGTGCCTGCATTAATGCTAGGCAGCACATTGTGTGCCAGTGCATGAAAAAGACAGGAATGCACCATATAATGTTAAATACAGGCCATTCCTGACCTTTCTCTATCACACAGTGCAGCGCGGCAAGGTGAATTGCTGTGCTGCGTGATTTCTTTCATTAATATGCCCCTCTGCTTTTAAATAGCTGGTGAAAGGTCCCTAGTAGTTTTGACCATACATTGAGTTAAGACCATCATACTTATTCTATCCAAAAAGACCCTGGGCATCAATTTAGTGGCATGCCAGCTACATTGGCACCCTGCACGTGGCATGTCATGTCTCAAAAATGTCAGCAGGATATTCCTGCAATAAGTAAGAGAGAGAAAGTCCACCTTACTCTGATGTCCTCACTCTTCTACACATAAAAATATTCAATTTTGACACCAGTTATTCTTGATATCTCTTATTTAAGCAATGTGGAAGTCCTCTGTCGCCTTTAAATGGCCTCAAAGATATTCCACCTTTTGTTTCCATGAGGGAATAATATTTTAAGATGAAAAGACAAGCATTTTAAACAGATACTGTTAGACCTGTCAGCCCTAGGGTGGTCTTACCCTGTTTTTTTCCCTTTCTGCGCCTCATTTTTGCCACCATATTTTTACTGGACCTAGGTCTCCGGGCGCCTTGCCACTGCTGGTCAGTGCTGAGGTGCAGGTGCTCTCTCACCAAAGATGGCTGCCACAGGCCCCTGCTACTGCAGAGGGCCTTCCACACATACACGCTAGTCGCCAGAGTCAGGCTGGGACAAGGGATACAGTAGCCATCCCGTCCCCGCCTCTGGGCCCCATAGCTAGGTAGGTGGAAGGTTCCAGAACCTTCCGGGCTGTGGGAGGAGTTACACTTTGCCGCCTTTGGGAGGGTCACCTGACCTAGGGGTATAAGAGGCTTGGAGGGAAAACCTGGAGTTAGTTAGGTTGAGGCACCGCTGAACCTGGGAGAACCTGCGCTGGAGTACAGACTTTAGGGCCTAGGGGAGACCTACAATACTGCCGCTGACAGGGTCAAGGCCCTGCTGCCGTAAGATAGATGAGGAACGCCCACCACCCACTGATCTTGCCCAGTGTGAGGGGACCCAGGGAACCATCTCCAGCGTGCCAGGAGGCACATCAACCCCTCCAAGAATCACCAACTCACAACCCCCCTGTTCATAAAGAGACTTTACTGCATCCAAGAATTTCAGGACTACAAGTGAAAACCATCGAGAGGGGATCATGAGGCGAAGCGCTGCGTCCTAAGCGCTAGACCTTCACCCCCTATCTACCTATACAGACAGCTGGACTGTCCTCCAAGAACCACTCTTACACAGCCTGTGCCTAAGGCTGTCAGCGCGCCAGCGCTGCAACCCCAAGTGAGGAGAGAACTTGACCCCCCTCGGTCACTGACCTGGTGACCGGATCACCGCCGCGGCCGCCGCCGCTTGAAGAAGGGAACTGAGGCCGGGAGATCTCTCCCCTATTCATAGTTGTGGTGAGGGCGCCGTCCGCGCCCTCACCGAAATCCCCAAAAGTCACCGCCGGGCCCGAGACCCCTGCCGCTGCCAGCGCGGCCAAGAATACCGCCGCCGCAGCCCCGTGGGCCGCGTGAAGTGAACTGAGGCCTGCTGCGGCCTCCCGGCCCGTGGACGCTGTCGCCGAGGGGCCGGGGACGCTGACCGCGTCACAGGTCGCGCCCCGAAAAGGCCGCGACGGGATTGGCCCGCCAAAACCAATCGCTGAAGCAGAGGGCGTCGCCTAGCAACCACCAAAGGCCGCGACGCGATTGGCCCAGCAGAGCGAGCTCGACGACGTCAGAGGGGCTCCACTGCCAACGGGAGCCCCCGGAAGAAGAGAAGGCCGCGACGCGATTGGCTCAGCCGGAGCCAATCGGGAGGACGTCCCCGGGGCTCCACTGCCAACGGGAGCCCCGCGAAGAATCGCCGCCGCGCCCGGATTGGGCGCCGTGAAGAGCCCGCCTCCGCCCAGCACGCCGGGAGGTAAGGAAGGACCTCCTCACCTCTCGGGACGCCGGAGCCGACTGGCAGGACCGCCGGCTCCCGCACCAAGTCCCCACTCACTCCCTGGACTCCACGGGGGCCGGAGGAGGGGCATACCGGCCCCCAACGAAGGGGAAAACCACGCGAGAGGCTCCACAGCCTCGAGAAGGCAAATCAGCACCGGCCGGAGGGCCGCACGACTCGCGCCGGGCCCCGCCCCCACCACAGAGGGCCGGGCCAGAGAGGAGGCCGCCGTAAGGCCCCACAGTCAGCCACAACACCGCAGGTGAGCCCAGGAGGCCCCTAGGGCTCTAGGTTAAGCCCCTGGGGCCGGGGGCCACCCTTGAGGAGGGATTACGGAGGGAGGGGGCCTGTAATGACCTTGTATCACAGGCCAAGCACCTACTAGAACAGTAGCCTCCCCGGGGAGATAGAGGAGTCCCCCCTTATAGGAAACCCCCAGCTGCTGGACATGTTGAGGGGTTCCCGGTAGGATTCCCTCCCGCCTAGAGTACCTAGGCCTAATGTATAAATGTTGATGTATAAAAAGTGTTGTGCATGTTCTAGGCCCTAGTTTGTTAAGAGCACCCGAATGAGTATTGGTGCTGTGATTTTAAAGCGGCCGTTTAGTGGCCAGAATTGTGAAGGGTCTTTTTAAATGAACGCGCACTAGTTACCCGAATGTATAATTTGAATAATTGAATGCCATCTTGATTAAGATAAAGGAACCTGATTGTTACTTATCTAAGCCTGGTGTGGTGTCCGGTTATTGCGTCGCATTTCTGAGTTAATGTGAGAGTGTGCTGCACAACTGCCTTACACATTGCCTTCGCGTGCCTTTCCCCGCTTTGCGCCATGCTACCATAACGGTCTCGGTAACCCCGTTTCCAACAGATACCAAGGAGTTTTGTGGTGAAATAATTTACTCTGCTTCTTTTACACTGGGTTGTCATCCTAGTACAGTGGTGCTGGAACAATTTTCAGAGTGGAGGTGCTGCCATCAATGTTACATCACTGAACTCATAGGAATTCTGAAACATCCAAGCATCACACAAAGAACAAGAGTCACAAATGAGCTACACCCAATAAGCAAGATTATTGTAGGTGTAGTATGTAGCTGGTGTTGCATTTTGGAGCACACTGTCACCAAAATATTCCTAAAGCATGGTGTGGTAGCACACTCATTTACAGAAAGCAACTTTTTCACTGAATGACTTTGCACAGACATGCAGTTTTACTGATAAATCTATGTAGAGCTCAAACGATAATGTGTGGAAATTATATTTTTCTCTTTCCTTTCACAGCAGCAAAATTATCATATAGTTCACTTTACAAAATCCTCACACTTTGCATTCAGAGAAAGAACCATATACATCAATTGTTAAAAATAAGTAGCAATTTGTCAGAAGACTAGCCTGACATGTACCCTCTGTTTTTGAGCGCACAGCAAATGTTAGAAGACAGAAACAGAATTTATAGCCGTCTTTAGTGCTCATGAACCTTTGGAACTCAAGCATAGGTATTTTTAGAGTGCTGCAGTACCCCCAGCACACCTACTTCCAGTGCCTAGTTCTGGGTAGTATTAATTTGTTAGTGATGGATGTTCGTTTCAAAATTTGTTAACCTTCTTATTTCCTCTGAAACATTTAAATGGTTGGGCTTTTATGTCCAAGGGATGGGAAGATGTTCTGCTACCTACTGCAATTTGTTAGCCTTCATGTCCAATATCTCCTCCCTTAACTCCCCTCTCACCTCTACCAATAGGGCTTTGAGGGGAAGCAATGGCCCGGATCTATATCTCCAAAGTTGATGACCAACCATGGAACTATGACCACATCTACACCAAGGATATCTGTAAACTTAAAATTGTACAGGAGCTGCAAGGGACATTAGAGGACTGTGAGATTACCCCCTCTTCTTTGCCATGAGCAATCCATGCTTCTCTGTCTTGATGGGCATCCATCTACACTTCCTCACCCACAGGGTCCACACATTGCATCATTTTCTCACTTTCACTCCAAATCTTGGAGTCATGTTCCATTTGTTGATCTTGTTTCTACCTATCAAAGAACTGTTGGTACAATATCTTCACCCTGCAGTTCCAGAAAGATGATGTTAGAAATGTGTCATGACATCAAATATAATGTAAGAAAAGGTGAGAACCGTTTAAAATAATTGTGATCAACTATCTAGAAATGCATGAATAAACTGTTAATTATCAGTGATCATCAATTCGGGTAAAATGTATTTCAAATTAATATTGTGTTCTGCCATCAGCGAAATAAATTGATATTGAAGCTTATCGGCTTTGAAGAGACTTTGAGATGAGTTCCATGCTGTCATATTTTGTATTTTGGGCTGTGAATCATACTTCATCTTTGAGTGATTTGTTGGACTCTTGGAGATGTTTGCAGGGTCTCAGAACCATGGGCTCAAATTCACTGAGTTGTTGTCCTTTGCACCCAAGGCTGCTGAGAAATTAGGACACGAAGCGCTGACATGTTATAGAATAAAATGCAATTGTAAGATACTGTTTGCGCTTTTAGTCAATAAGATGCATTCCCTATAGTATAGGGTGAACCCTATAACTTTCTAGAGATTACCGAAGGCTTGCACCCAATTACCAGAGCAAAATATGCTCGAATGTTCTCAAATATTACTTGATTAAACTGATTAGGGTCATACTTCGGGCCTATATAGTACTAGGACCTTCCGCTAGTCTGTTTAATCAAGTGGATTGTAATAGTACCCAAAGCACTTGGACACTGGTGGTCAATGGCAGAAGCCACAATGGAAAATCTCACACACACACACACACACACCACACACACACACACATTGGTCGATTTGATTTGATACCGTCCATACAGATTCTTTTAATTCTGTTTTCTGAGTACTATGCTGCAGACCAAACAGCATGACTAAATTACAGACTTCTCCTCCAAAGGTTTAAAGATTTTATCATGATCCTCAACAGGAATGCCTCAGGCCTTAGTCAAGGGTGCCAGTCCTATAGAGTGCCACTTAGTTCTAAATGATTCTGGAGGATTTTCTGAAAAAATTATCCATTAGAACAGGGTTTATAATTCCCTCTCATCAATGGTTGCAATAAGACTTTTAACATAGGGATCAGTCTGCATGTTTTACCTCGTAAGACTGACAAAGGTCTGACTAATGACATTTGCACTCAATAGTTCCATTGCCTTTAACCATTTCTAATTATAAATGCTAGGCATAGGTCTACCTTCAATATAGTTGTCTGAACCCCTTTGAGAGGGCCACAGGGCACGCAAGGGTTACTGGGCCCGACTGCGGTGGATCAGGCTTTTTAATCCTGATGTCCCAGGGCCTGATGTACTATGGATCTGGCTCAACTGGGGAAAGTACCCCTTTTGCACTTGACTCTCAGTGGTAGCTGTGGTCGAGCAGTCAAGGCTCCTTCTGGGGGATCTAAATACAGATCAGTGTATACGACTTATAACTCAAAGTGTCAAACAGTACGAACAAAAAATCAATATCTAGTCAAATACCTGCTCTTGTAAGAAAAGTAGTATTTTGTTTCAAACTCTACACATGCAATGAAAGATGACATTCAGAAGCAACAACGCAATCCCCATTGAGGTCGGGGCTTTAGTAGCTGTCAGACGCATCCCTGTCCCACCCTTCTTCGTGTAACGTGTTCAAGGTTATTCCCCATTCACTTGTGGCTGCATCAGGGAATGTAAATTATTAGGCCGTACTCAAGAGTTCTCCCTTTGACTCTTTAGGAATTTAGTCAAAAGTGTCTATGGTGCATCATAGCCCATAGCGAGTCCCCCGGGGCCCAACTGGCCCATTCACGTTTTACCCACTCTCGCAGCACTGAAGAGTTTACAATGCAGCAGGCACCTTCAATGCACACCCCCAAGTACTGCTCAATTTGGAGAAGTTGGGCTGCTGGCAGCCCACGCTGCAGCAGGCGGCTCAGGCTCTGTCTCCTGAACGGCGCTTCTGGAAGTCTCTCAGAGGTCGTAGCAAATGCCTGTTCACAAAGACATGGTAAGTTGACTTTGACCAATGAGGGGGGGGGAATCCTTTCTTCACCTCCTGCCTGAAGTCAGCGAGAGTGAGACGTCATTCACGCCATCTCTGGCAGTCCTCAGTGTTGAGGCAGGGGGCAGTTTCCTCGAAGTGCGGTCCAACCCACGGATCATAGCCCCAGTCTCTCCTTCGGGAGTCGGCCCAAAAAGATTGGAAACGAAGGTACCAGCAGAGGTTTTTTTCTGGTCAATTTCATTTATCTGCTAAATTGAATAGTTGCATCAATTGACCTTATTTGGAAGTACTTAGCTTTCTATGGGATAGCCGGAACCCAAAACAGGATCACTATCAATGTTTGGATTGCTTTTATGGGTTAAATTGATTGCTGCTGGTCAAATATTTATTTCATTTATCTACAAAGATGGTTGTTGTGTAGTTTGTTGTATTTATTTATATGGTGTTAGATAATTTTGAAAAATGAGCCAGTTTTTGCTCTGTTATTAAAAGACTCATTCAGATTTAAATGTTAGGTTATTTCAATATTGTATACACTGATTCGGTAAAACTAACCGGGAAGTCACAATGATCAGAAATGCATTCATGCTTTGTCACATATATTTCTTGCTGATAAGGTGACCTGTTGAGATTCATTTTCCTAATTTTATCGCAATTTCACTACAATTATTGTACTGCCTTTTAAACATGAGTATTCCATTTTTTCCCTTTCTTCTGGACTTTTAACATGAGCTGCTGAGAGATCTCTTCTGGCTTTATTTAGAGTGTAACTGTCCAAATCTGCTAACAAACTGATGTCTAAATACATTTAAGCTGTGGCTGTCCTCTGCTAACAAAATGAAATCTAGTGGAACGCCTGTAGTTGTTAACCAACTGGCACAATAACCAACTTACGACTTGGACAATAAACAACTCACAAGTTGAACAATACATGTCTCCTGACAGTGTGATTCTCACTGTGTACTTTATTTGTGATGTGTTATTGCTGGGGAGACCAACATGAGTTGGCTAATGATCCAATGGAGTTGGAGAAAGGTTTAGAGTGTCATAATATATTATGACTTTCATAATACAGTTGTGACCTATGTAATCACCTAAAATATGGAATTATAGATCGGTAACAGTGAATAACAGGGATATTTTTCACGGAGGGGTTCTGAGTGACATCAAATCTTCAACAAGTGCGAAGCTCAAGTTGTCAATGATGTCACTCAAAACCCTGAGCTGAAATACATCCCTGTTATTTACTTTTTACTGTCTATAATTTTATATTTTGTACGGCCCCAAATTCAACTGCTCCTTCTTTCATCTGATACAGTGGGACAGAGGAGTAATGAGGAGCCATCTTCTCCCAAAAGTAACAAAACTAAAAAAAATAACCTAGCCTCCTGCCACCACTACCCACCACTCTCATTGATTTCCCTTCTGGTCAGAAACTGTGCACTCTGCTCTCCAGCTCTGCAATGGCAGGCGCTCACACAGCACGGCCAGGTCAGCCTGGAATTCTGTAATGATGTAGCAACAGTGGGTAGCTCTGTTACCCACTTTTGCCATGTCAAGGCAGTGAATAACTGGATTTAGAATCCAGTTATTCGTGATGATGGCTCTCTATGAGCCATACCTAACAAAAAAGTTCCGTACCTACTCACCTGAAATAAGTTATAATGGTTGAGTTGTGATGCCATAATGCCTACTGGCAAGAAAGCACACAACCCAAGGGGGAAGGAAATGTCACCTGCCAACCAATATAATAGGACGTATCAGCGTCTCTTGCAGATATAAGGCAAGGTAGAGTGTCCAGGGAAGAAGAACTAGATTGATGTCAAAAATATGTCACATTCATAGAGTGACAGGTATATAAATCACCTGTCAAGCAATACAATACTAAATACAATAAAGACTTTTTACAATAAAGACTTTTTTCTCTGTTTTATTAAATAAACATAGTTTTTAAATCACTAATTGTAGGTGTCAAATCACCACAAATACATATACAATAAAGGTACATCCATAGGGAGAAAATATAACACAAATGCATGACATGGAAATACTCAAAAAAGTACATAAAGACTCACCCACCACACTGTCCACATAAAACTCATAAAAACATCGTCAACTCAACAAATAGACTCTCAGCAATCAACCTCATACATTCATTCAACATTCCCACATATTAAAAATCAAATAATCCTCAGAAACCAGAAAGAAGTGGTAGAATAGTGGTAATGTATTGACAGAATAATATTCAATGATACCACTATATGGTTTCGGTCTTGCACGGTGCCGACGCGCGTTTCGGTGTGTGGCTAAGAAAAGCCTTCACCTTCCTCAGGGCATTGGAGAATTTGAAAGTCAAAGAACAGAGCGATAAGGTGGAGTGGGGAGTAGAAATATAAACAAATGAGACTGAATGATAAACAGTCACTATCTCTTCTTGAACATGGTGCTCCAATGTTAGATCCAATGAGATACTATCGGATCTTGGATATAGGAAATGGTCAGGAGGTTCTTCCTGCGTAGTGACCACCTCGTGGATAAATACTTAGAAAAATGAAGAGGTTTTAGATGAAGAAATGACTTCAAATCTTTCGCAAGTGGGAAAAACCTGAACAGTAAATCAAGGTCCGGTGGTTGTTCGGGACCGGCGATAAGAGAACAGTATGCTCTTAATGCAGCGGAAATACGGAGGGCTTCTACAAGAATGGGTGCCTGTCCGGAGAGGGTCCCGTCCCCGGGAATGGAGGGCAGCAGCGCGCTGCGCCGAAATGGCGAAGGCTCCAAAAAGAGCGTCAGCAGGGGTCGGCGTATATCCAAGAGTAGCAGAGGATAGAAACCCTTCCCAGCCGTGGTAGAGTCCCTCTGTAAAGTGGTCAGAACGGTCCTGGAGTAACGGTGCGATGCCGATGGTCTCACCGTCCAAACGAAAATGATCCACAGGCGCTCACACAGCACGGCCAGGTCAGCCTGGAATTCTGTAATGATGTAGCAACAGTGGGTAGCTCTGTTACCCACTTTTGCCATGTCAAGGCAGTGAATAACTGGATTTAGAATCCAGTTATTCGTGATGATGGCTCTCTATGAGCCATACCTAACAAAAAAGTTCCGTACCTACTCACCTGAAATAAGTTATAATGGTTGAGTTGTGATGCCATAATGCCTACTATCAGAACCAGCAGCCAAGGTGAAAGGCATGTCACAGAGCATAATTATAGCTGCAGAGTAATTAAGGAAAGAGAGAACTGGCATTTCCTTCTTGCAACCTTTTATTCTTAAATGAACAGAAATCATCAGAGAAAAGATATTTATGGCAACATGTTTATTCTTTGCATTCTATGGGTAATTATAGGAAAGATAGACTCTCTCTGTATATTTCTACACATTCTGAGTTACATTATTTTTTTAATATGATTTACATTTAACTGATTTTATTATCTTTTTGCAGCATATTACTCACTGCTTTTTGGTCTGTTTAATTTTACACTGAATATTTGAATTCAATTCTTGTTTGCAATTGTGCTATCTCTTTTATAGGAAATAATAAGACGCCAAAGATTTAAGCAGTTTCTGTGAAGAGTGTATTGTATTATAGTGAAGAAAATACCCCTGCATACATTATTAGGATACTGAAGGTCATCTGGCAGTTCCATCGCCTTATAAAGTAACTCAGCCTTCACTCTTGTTTCACTATATCATTATGGAACTCCTCAGTGGCCTGCAATAAACTTGAAGTATAGGGAAGGTGTGTTTTATCCCATATGTAATATGTTCATACTATTACTGATTCCAATAAAGTCTAAGGGCCTGATTTAGATTTCGGCGGAAGGGTAACTCTGTCACAACGGTGACAGATATCCCATCTGCCAAAGTATAAATCCTATAATATCCTATTGGATTTATATTTCAGCGGATGGGATATCCATCAACGTTGTGAAGAAGTAATCCGTCCACCTACATCTAAAACCTGATCATGACCTTTTTTTTTCCTACAGGAATGAAAAACTAAAACAAGGGCTTTTTTGTCAGGTGCAAAATCCAGTCCATTTCCATGCTCAGAAAAAAGTTTGCGAATATCCAGAAATATTCATGTTTGTGGGTTTATCTATTGCTAATGCAGCAGGTGCAGTGGCACTGAGGCCCGGGAGCATTAAGAACCATCGGCACCTCAATTATGACTATATTTCACTGCGTAAAGGTGGAGCAGTAGGGCCCATTCTCCATACTTGCATTACGGCCATTGGCACCCTTGCTCCAACTTTTTAAAGTATCTCCATCCTGGAACCCCCTCTCCCCGCCCCTTGAGAGGGATTTTTTGGCGCACAGTTTTACACTAGCATGGGTTAATATTGCACACAAGTAAAAGGTTGCTTTTTATGAATTCCTTGCTTTCGCAAATTGTGTCGCTTTGGTTTACACCTTTAAATTATTTTTTTACATTAGGTAGGCCTTGTGTGTTTTTGCAAGTTTAGAATCATATCTGGGGAGAGAACTCCCAAGCTCCAGACGGTTGCACGTGTATTGATAACATTAGTATATCACCTATATCAAGCACAAGAGAAGCATATGTTTATACTAAAATATTTTTAACAAATATTTATATTCCCAATTAAAATAAAAATATAGCTGAAGAATACACAAGCTAATGCTTCATGTATATGTACTCTACACTTCAATTTCTGAAACTATCTACATTGTTTGAGCAGCTTTGAGACATTTTACAGAAGTGAGGTATATTACAATTCATGTATTTTTATTTGTATATTTGAGGCTGAGTACATGCTTTCAAGACTCGAATGTGTCAGAGCGCTTCATATAGAGGCCCTAGGATTTATATATATGTATAATATCCAATGGAATCGCTGTGGACCTCGGCGGGGTAGCGTACCCATAAAAATGTCCAACCAACGGTACTTCAATAAGGTACCCCCAGGATCCAGGGGTTTAGAAAAGACCTGCCGAGTCCAACTTGTCTCTCCAGCAGTGGTTTATTGTAGAAAATATGTCGAATTTACACATTTCACACGTTTCAGAGATCTAGTTTACTTGGTCACAGGTATTATATATATATATATATATATATATATATATATATATATATATATATATCAGCTCCAAGAAGCAGGCACAGCACTCACGGGACCTTAGTTGGTTTATTTCAAGCATATGCATTTCGGCAATCTGCCTTCCTCAGTGCTCGTGAACAAAAAACCATCCAACCACGCATTTAAATTGCAAGTTTAAATACTTTGATTTCATTGGGGGTGCTCAAATAAGTTGACAGTGAGTGCTGTGCCTGCTTCTTGGAGCTGTTATATTTAAACGTGACTCACCCTACACGTCTGCAGGAAGAGCACCCGTCCTGAGTTCGACAGTTTAGGGAGGACTTGGAGCTTTGATTTACACTACTACCAGAACCGCCGTGATTAAAATGCAACATGATCCTATCGACCAGCATGGTTGTCAGTTATTTAACTGGAGGATTGCAGTCATACATACTGCAACCTGTGGGGCTGTGTGCTATTGTGTATCACGGCAGCGGCGAGGGACAAAGAAATTATCAAAAGGGCATCAACCTGCAGGGGGACCAAGCCTGTTATATCACAAGGGACTGGCAGCATACAGCCTATTGGAAGGTACTTTGAAATAAGTTTCATTTTTCCACATGCTGTATTGAATATCAGAGACTAGAAGAACTTGATATCTTTAAAAACGAAATTTGTACCATTTGAAATACACATTTAGATATGGCTGCCAGAATATTGTTATTCATAGCACGAACTGTGCCAGTCCTTTGTTACTGTCAACTTATTTGAGCACCCCCAATGAAATCAAAGTATTTAAACTTGCAATTTAAATGCGTGGTTGGATGTTTTTTTGTTCACGAGCACTGAGGAAGGCAGATTGCCGAAATGCATATGCTTGAAATAAACCAACAAAAGTCCCGTGAGTGCTGTGCCTGCTTCTTGGAGCTGTTATATTTAAACGTGACTCACCCTACACGTCTGCAGGAAGAGCACCCGTCCTGAGTTCGACAGTTTAGGGTGGACTTGGAGCTTTGATTGTTAATGTTAATGGAATTTGTAAGAGCGCACGAATACCCGGAGGTGTCTTGGCGCTGAGGACCACAGTGAGCATGTTTAGCATCTAGTCCTGAAATAGCCAGGTTTTCAACTTTTTCCTAAAACTCACTAAGGAGCTAGCATTCCTGAGTTCCATTGGAAGGGTGTTCCAGAGTTTGGAGGTGCCGTAGTGAAAGCTGCGGCCACCCCAATGCGCCGTACGGATTCTGGGGACTGTAAGAAGTCTGGCCCCCTCCGAACGTAGGTGTCTAGTCGGTTTGTACCATACAAAGAGATTCTGGAGAAAAGAAGGACCTGCACGATTCAAAGCTTTATAGGCAAGACACAGTGCCTTAAACTTAATACGCTAAGGAACAGGGAGCCAGTGCAGATTGCGGATTTCCTTAGATACCGTTTTATGCCTGGGGATGTTGAGCAAAAGACGAGCAGCTGAATTTTGGACCATCTGAAGCTTCTTTAAACACTGCTTCTGCACATTCAGATATAGCCCATTACAGTAGTCCAATTTGGACTGAATGAGAGAGGTAACTACCGTTTTTCTGGTATCTGCGGGGATATACGGAAGTATCTTCCTTATTTTCTTTATAAGAAAATAGGAGGCAGAGACAATGGTGTTGGTCTGCTGACAAAGTGTTAGTTTATTGTCAATCCATACACCTAGATTCTTGACTTTGGCTGCTGGTATGGGAGGTGTACCCATCTCTGCCGGCCACCACAGATTGCCCCAGGTTGGCTGCATGTTACCAAAGATCAAAACCTCGGTTTTTTCGGAATTAAGTTTGAGGCAATGTGCACTCATCCATCTGTTGATTGTGCCCATACAGTTTTGAAACTGCTGGATAGGAGAGGTTTGATGTTTGTATGCAGCTACCACAATCTGGGTATCGTCAGCGTATGACGTCAAGCTAAACCCAAATTCACGGATCAATGGGGCCAGTTCGGAAACGTAAATGTTGAACAAAGAAGGACTTAATGAACTGCCCTGTGGTACACCACATGGCAAGATATAAGGGGCCGAGTCGAAACCATCAAGTGACACCGTTGATCTCCGATCCTTTAGAAAGGAAGACAGTAGTGCCAGGGCAGTACCCCCTACTCCCAACTTCTCCAACCGCTGCTGCAAAAGAGTGTGATCAACCGTGTCAAAAGCGGCAGATAGATCGAGGAGCACAAGAGCAGCTGTGCCTCCTACGTCCATTGCCGCTCTGATCTCTTCGGTAGCTTTAATGAGCGCCGTTTCCGTGCTATGTTCTTTACGAAACCCGAACTGTGAATGATCCAGCAAGTTGTTATCCCTAATGAATTGTGATAATTGAATATTCATGATTTTATCCACTATTTTAGCCGGTGTAGGCAGTCCGGCTATGGGTCGATAGTTATTGGGGTTGGATGCATCTAAGGTCGGTTTTTTAACAAAGGAAGAATGGACGTCTCTTTCCAACTAACAGGGAAGGTACCAGAGGCAAACATAGAGTTGAAGATATCTACGAACCCTGGACTCACCAGATCCACTATTTCTTTAAGAAGTACTGGTGGGCACGGGTCCAAAGGAGATCCTGACCTGGCTTCGTTTAAGAGCTTTATTACTACTTCCAAGGAAACGGGGGAAAAAGTAAGCAGAGTGCTTTTATCAAGGTCGGAACAGTTCGCTGGGGCCAAAAAGCAGGGCCCTGGGCCATCCTTAAAGGCTTTAAAAATATCCAGAACTTTAGATTTGAACGTTGCAGCAATATCATTGCAAAACTTTTGGTTGCCCTTCTTTTGATTGATATATATATATATATACACATATTTATTTGCTAAAACGTTTTGAGTAATTAAGAGGCAAATACCAGTCACAGAACTTTAGGGTTACCAGTTTAAACATATCCAATTTTTAAAAAACATAAAAATATCCAGGTAGTATATCCTGTGAAAATAGACACTTTCTCTGGGCGGGAAGCGTTAAAACCTCAGCAGCAGAAATCTCCTCTGTCCTCTATCAGATTCTTACAGAGGTGCCAGCTGCATACGAATCATTTGCCCATTATTCAGCCTGCCCATTCGTCTTCTTTTTCTTGGCATGGTTAGTGTGGAAGCTTGATAGAGCATCATAATTCTCTCCTGGCTATTTTCGGTCGACTACCTGCATTTCCAAGCCAAAGGTCATTTATCTAGCCGTCCACGCGCCTTCTACAAATTCTGATTCTCAACACATGCTTCACTCTCTGCGCATGGGCTCAGCAAACAACAGCATAGCTGCTTTTCACCCCTGAAAGCCAGAGTGAGGAAGGACATATGAACTGTTAGCAATCATGCAGGAGTTAAAAAGGAGATTGAGAATTTTGTGAACAAGAAACAAAATTTGCAGCTTTTTTGGGTGCGTCCTTCCTACAAACCATATGAATAGTTGCCTCATCTAGGTCAGACTTCTCCAACTAGTAGCTCGTGAGCTACTGGTAGCTCTCCCACTACCTGTAATTAGTTCTCTTGTGTTCAGCCCAGCCTACTACATTAGAAGCTTTAGGTTAGTTGAAATATTACATTTATACCAAAATTGAAAAGCATGAAATTGATACGAAAACGTAAGTATTTTCAGATCTCATAAACTGATCTTTTGAGCAAAATGGCTGCATTTTCAAAATATATTGAAAGGTGATATTTCAGTGATAGATCATGCAGCATTGGGGAGGCATTACAGATTTTACCTTGGTGCCAGGTGCATTGCAGCTATTGTTGTTATGTGTTACTAATGAAGCGGCATTCCACAATGACAAAGCCTTTTTGACATTACTTTCAACAACCACGCCAGATGAACTGAGGTGACACTGCTGGTAATCTTGCATATGGTGACCACTAATGTAATCTTGTCTAATGTGGTCATCTTTACAACTCTAGCAATGTAAGCAGCTGCGGGATGATTTTCATTCAACATAAGTAGCTCTTATTACGGAAAAGGTGGGAGACCCCTGACCTAAGTTTTCTACCATCATAAAAACTCTGGATTGTGGAATTACAGGGGGAGTCAGCAATTCTGCACCTGATTCAATGCTTTGTTTGTAAAGGAAATAAGTGCCAGGGTCCATGGTATTTTACTGAAGATCACTGCAGCTGGCACTACCCACAGCTCCTGCCACTGATGCTGAATGTCGCAGTGGCAGCATAAACTTTAATGATAATATTCATACATGTGTGACATTTGGCCTGAAAGTGCTAGTTTTTTTCATTTTTTTAAACTTATGTTGAATAGTTGAACACTCCACTGATGAGCCCTGCTACAAAATAGGCACATAGCACCACCATGTGGAGCACTCTCATAACTTTTTGCCTGCTGGAAATAAGTCTTGGAGCAGAGCACCGGCAAACACTGACACAAATTAACCACTGACCTGATTCTCCCAGATGATCCCTATTTGTGCTGCCCTACGCCAAAGTGAAAGGGCAGTAATGCACCGTATTTAAGCAATACAGTGCATTACTGTCCTTTCTGTCTGCGCTTGCGCTGTTTCGACAGC
Source organism: Calotriton arnoldi (assembly GCA_963921515.1). NCBI lineage: Eukaryota > Metazoa > Chordata > Amphibia > Caudata > Salamandridae > Calotriton > Calotriton arnoldi. The sequence goes on along the minus strand of CAWUFW010001478.1, from coordinate 1,553,453 downwards.
CTGGCATCAACGTAGGCACCCTTGCACCATGGTGCAAGGGTGTCTCCGTTGCATTCAGGATTGTTTTGTGCAAGAAGGGCACAGAAACAATCCTATGAGGTGTTTTGTTCTTTCCGTGTGTGCTACTGAATGCAGCACACATGGAAAGAGGAAAAAACGAGGCAAAAGAAACATATTCCTCCTCGCTACGCTTCACCTCGGGAGGTGTATGGATTTGGGTCTTCCCCAGGTTTACATCACTTTGTAAATCCGAGGCAGTGACAAATTCCATGGGTGTTTCATGGGCAAACCCACCGCCACGCCCATGAAACACCTACTGGGCGCAGAGTAAAGTGACGCAGAGATTTGTGCTGCCTTGCCTTACTCATGATTTATGAGGCCACTCAAAGCCACGCAGGGTGGCTTTGCGTGGCTTCATAAATCTTTATGAGATCCCTGCATCACGGATGTACCACTTTACATGTGCAAACGTGATGCAGGGCTCTCACAAATATGCCCCTAAATTTGTAAACAAAGCTCATTTTGGGTTGCTTGTGGCTGGTGTTAGTGGAAGTGATACAGTGTGGCTATGGATGAGAGTGCAGCTTTATGCCCTTATTACAAGCACCCTTGTAATTCCAAAGTGGGCAGCAATGGGAGTTACAAGTCCCATCAGAATTACGCGTCCCGCAGGAACAGCACAGGTCTGGTGTTTTTCACCCAGACCCATCAGCTGCTGAACAGACCCAATATGTCTCACTTGGAGGAGGGGGTCTTCACCCTCTCAACTGCCAGCCTCCCCTTCTTCACCTGAATTGCTGTTACATGCAACTAGCTTCAATACATTGTCTCTTACATTGCATGCACTGTAAATAGCAGATTTAGCTATTTCCAAATGTATAGTGCTCCACCCGTGACCTGTCTGTTGATCAATGTTATTTTGAAGGAGAAAACTTTAAACTCATTGAGCTGCTTCTCCAGCATTCTGCTCGTAGTAACATAGCTGGCAAAAGAGGGAAGCACCAGAGAGCCCATGAATAGAATTATTACTACTCTGATAAATATCACACGCACTCCAAGCAATGTTTATCCATTACGTTCAAAACATATGGATAAAAACCGAGGGCTTGTAATTAAAATATTGTCATAGTTTGCAAACCAAAAAACAATTGGGAACCCCCTACTATAACCGAGTGTTTCACCCATCAAGCTGCCACAAACGTTTGAGTGGTGTGGGTCTGGAGTAAACATTTTATGAAAGAAAGTGCTTCTTATATTACATATGAAGTGGTACACAATAGATGCTATTTCTAAATACCAAGACTAGGGATAATGGGGCAGTAGTAGTGATCCCCCATAGATGACAACCCAAAGGAAAAGGAAACATGGAAAAAGTGTATCCTTTTTGCGTATAAAGGCCCTAATTACGAGTGACACGATATTGGCGGGTTGCAAACTCCGGATGTGTAACTTAAATTACTGTGCAGTATCACCTTGCAAACACTGTGCAATTACAAGGTAAACCCCATGGAATGGAGAATAACCAGGTGGGACCAGATTTACTAGTCATTAAAACACACAGAACTCCCATTTCCATGGGACTTAATTCAGCAGGCTCTGTGTGTGGTGGGAGTGGAGGGAAGGGTTGTGGGGAGTATTGGTGGGAAGGGGAAGCTAAGTTCTAGTAGAAGGTAGAATTGGATGTTCCGCCTGCTAGAAAAAAAAACACAGGGAAAGAGGCTTGGCTGCGGCAGCAGCAAAGGCATCTTTCAATTTTTCGGAGCAGGATTACTACCTGACTAAATGGTGTCAAGTGTTCCAACACCCAGTAAAAGTGGTTGCAGGAAAGCCAGCTGACTTAGAATTAGACAGAGCAGAACTAGGGGACATATGTACAAGGGGATTGCGCCACCAGAACGTCACTTTTACCGACGTTCCGGTGGCGCAATGTCCAGCACCATATTTACAAAGTGCCGTTACGCCACTTTTTGTGACTTAACGCCACTTTGTTAATATGATACACTTTCATGCAGGTATCTGCGTGAAAGGGGCGTGCAATGGGTGTTGCTGTGGGCGTTCTACCGCAACACCCATTGCTTTTTGATGAGCCCCAGATTTACAAAGATGTGTAGATCTGAGGCAGCGCCAAAAATGAACGCTATGCAAAAGCAGTCGTTAAATTGGTGCAGCGAGGAGAAATACGAGGAGAAATACTATTATTTCTCCTCGTTTTTGCTTTTTCAATGTGTGCTGCATTCTGCAGCACATACAGAAAGAGCAAAACAACATTAATGATTGTTTCTGTGCATGAAGGTGTCTCTTCATGCAAAAAAACAATCATTAAATAATGGCAATTTGGTACTTTTATGTGTGCTGCAGAATGCAGCACACATAGAAGAAGCAAATCACCATTATTGATTGTTCATGTGCAGAAGGGACACCTTCCTGCACATAAACAAAACAATCATCACTGCAATGCAGGCACCATTATGGTGCAAGGTTGTCTGCGTTGGCGCTAGGCAGCTTTTTCAGAGCCAGCGCTAGGGAAAACAAATGGGTGCGCTGTATTCTTGTAAATACGGCGCCTCCCTGTGGTTTGGAAATGGCGCAGCACAGTGCTGCAAAATTTGCCACTGCGCCATTTCCTTATACCTATGCCCCTAGATGTGGTAATTTCACTCTGCCTGCACCATAGTCACGGCTTAAGTGTTAATACAATAAATTGCAATTTCGACAATTAAACAACCAGTTTGCAGGTGCAGTTGTAGACTTTAAAGACTTGGGCCATTCCTGACTTTTGTTGACAAAATGTGTCATGATGGGTACATTTCTTTGCCTCCCTTGCATTATTTCACACGCAGGCTACCGCCCAATAAAAACTGCTATATAAAATATGGACTTTACATTAGCACTTACTGGCCATAAATTGACTGATGACTGACACCCATGTCACTAGCCTGATTTTAGTGGTCGACTTTTTTGGCAGGAACAGCAAAGTCAAAATTGGAAAAGAACTGCAATCCGAAGAAGGAAACCAGCTCCAAACAGTACATCTCTGTGCGTGGCGCTTGTCATTGAAGTGACTGCATTATTTTAGGAATTATAAACAGATCACTGCACCGGTCGCATTCTCAGCTGGTTTGGTGAAGACCGACTATGCAGTCGAAGCGGTGCTGCTTCCAGTGGCGTTAGCATAATACCTATTAGGGCAGAAGTGAGACAGCAAACGATTTCATATGCGATCTGACAGTCTCGTTTGCATACTTGGCATAAGACAGATTCTCGAGGTCAAATTACTCTAAACGCACAAAAGTGCTGCAGTAGCGGCTTCTTAATTTGACTTTCCGCTGAGATCTGTTTTTACTTATTTTCGAATTGATTTTGTGTGCAAGAAAAGGGGTTGTTCTAAATTATAGCTCATAATTGTAAAACGCTTTAATGAAAATTTCAAAGTATAATTATTTGGATGAGGTGCTTAACATGTTTTCTGAAGTTTCTGTTTTCAATTAACTGGACAGTACAAATTAATTGTCTTATTTATGTTCACTGGCATGGCTGCATGTTTGAAGGCATTTCTTTTTATTTATATACCAGTGTGTTTCCTTTAACTCTATACTTTAAAAAAATCTTAATCCAAACCTGTTTAATGAATCACCTTTGATAGCAATCTCTTTATTGAGAGTAGGACCAATTAGAGTAACAATCTCACTACACTTCAAAGCATCACACTGTAGATCTCCCTGACATTATATCGCTGCTGGAGAATATGTACATCATTGAAATCAAGCCTTGGAAGAGTCAGATGTGTGCAGTCGCAAAACTCGTCACACAAACCAGCCTGTTGACAGGCTAGCAAAGGGCCACTTCACCACATAACGTAACAACATGGAAGAACAATTTGATCAAGCATTGCAACTTCGACAAGATCTCAAATAGCTTTTAGGTATTTAAATGGAGTGTTGAGCAGGATTAAAATATGGATTGACCTACAACCCTCCATATGGGAGAAAGAGGAATACCTAAAGTTAAGGTGATGTTAAAAACTGAACTCCCCCCAAAAAGCATTCCAGGACCCATCACCTCCTTTGCTGGGCAGCCACAGGGAGCTCACATCAGGTCATTTGAGCATATGCGCCCCGATGCAGTCCTATCAACTTACGCTCCGTCATTACTCCAAAGGTCAACCATCACAAATGTAATTTTAGTACCAATCTAGGGGCATATTTACAAGGGCATTGCGTGACAGGAACGTCACTTTTAACGACGTTCCTGTGGCGCAATGCACTAGCTCCATATTTACAAAGTGGCGTTAAGCCACTTTGTGTGGCTTAACGCCGCTTTGTAAATATGGTACCCTTTCACGCAGGTATCTGCGCGAAAGGGGCATGCAATGGGTGTAGCTGTGGGCATTCCACTGCAAAATCCATTGCTTTTTGATGCTGCCACAGATTTACAAGGATATGTAAATCTGAGACACCGCCAAAAACTAACTCCATGTAAGAGCAGGCGTTAGAATGGCAATATGAGGAGAAATACTTTCATTTCTCCTCGTTTTTGAATGCAGCCCACATAGAAAGAGCAAAAACGCCATGAGTGATTGTTTATGTGCAGGAAGGTGTCCCTTCCTGCGCATAAACAATCATTTAATAATGACGATTTGCTACTCCTATACGTGCTGCATTCTGCAGCACCATTGAAGTAACAAATCGCCATTATTGAATGACGATGACCCTGACGATGCTGTGCACTCCTGTGGGGCTCCAAGAATTATTAACAAGCTTCACTAATTATTTGCAGAAGTTAGGCCTGTTAATTAACAAAGATAAGACCTTTATCATGAAGTGTAGGAAAAGGACCTTAAAATGTCGGGAATTATTTATTGAAGATGTGAAGATATCGTTTTGCTAAGACACTCTCCTACCTGGGAATTTTGGTGACCAGGATGGTTCATGGAGACAGACTATTAGTGCCAGGAAGCTCCTGTTTATAAAAACTACTACAGTTCTGTGTAATGTTTCAAGGAAACTTGGTAGAAAACTGCCCAAAGAACTATTAGCCATCTATAAATCAAAGTGTCTATTAACAGCTGTATATGGGGCAGGGGTAAGGAGGTACACTGACTGCCAACCCCTGCAATTGGTGGAGAATGCCTTTTTGAGGCACCTCCTAATGGTACCACATAGCTTTTCCTCTTATGTATGCCATGCTGAGTGGGGCTATCCTTTTTAACTGATTTAATTAATATCCAGCCAATTCTTTTGTAGCACAAGATCTGGAGCACTGAGCAAACTACCCTCAATTGTGAGATCATTAGGGATTGTCTTAAATCTCACTTTGCTTTTCAAATGCCATGGCTGAACCATATTGAAAATGTTATGAGTGACATGGGACCTTCTGAGTTTTTTGATCAGCCTGAATCCCTTGAACACATTGGCAGAAAGAATTTTAAAATTGATTGTCTATCATTAATGGAGGAATAAAGACTGTCCATGGAATTGATGAAGCCGAGCGTTCGTAAAACAACCAAATGATGCTGGTCACTTATGATATGCAACCATACTTAAAAAATGTTGATACGGCACAAGACAGATTTGATTTAACGTGTTTCAGGCTGGATATATTCCACCGACTGGTCAGTTTTCCAGTGATAAACAATTGGTCACAATGCCTATTTATGACGAGAATTTAAGGACTATGATCAGTTGTAGAAAGACTCTTATAACTTGAATATTATATGGTGCTATAAAAGTGTCTGTAGTTTTTATCGAAGAAATATATACCGTTTTTAATTTTTAATAATAATATGTTTTCATATGTTTTGTACACGCTTTTATGGTTTCCTATGAAGAAATCTAATAAAGCTTATTTTGATTTGATTGTTTATGTGCAGGAAGGAACACCTTCCTGCACATAAACAATCATTCCCTGCAATGCAAGCACCCTTACACCATAGTGCAAGGGTGCCTGCGTTGGCGCTAGGCAGCTAATTTTAGCGCCAGCACTAGAGAAAACACAGGGGTGCACTGTATTGTTGTAAATAAGGCGCATCCCTGCATTTTGGAAATGTCGGAGTGCGGCGCTGACAAATTTGGTGCAGATCCATGCTCAGACATTTCCTTGTACATATGCCCCTAGTGTCAAATTGACAAGCTCATGACATGATCAATTCAACTACATTTTATGCATAGTGATGAACTGAGCTAGAGTTATTGAAAATGCATTCCAAGTTTCAAAAATACCCTGTTGGACTCTCATAAATTCACACTATTCTGCCAGCAAAACAGAATAGATAAATCACCACACATAGCAACTAAAGCAAACCATCATATAATATTAGTTAATGTAAATACTAAATGATTCACAGCTGCTCTAAGTGGTCTTCAACGCATGAGCTTAAAAATATTAAACATACATTTGTAAAGCCAATAGATCTGGAGGTGGCAAGCTTGTGCAATAGTTTAAAAAAAAATTGCAAGTATATGCCACAAAAATGAAAGGTACAAAAAAAGAATACCTGCCTTTCTGCAAAGTCCAAACCACCCTCAGTTCTGAACATGGAAACCTTGAACTATCATTTAAAAGACACACCATTCAGTCTTGTAATCAATCACACTAGGTTCTGGGGCGAGTGCTGTGGATATTAGGACTCATAGAATGGGAAACTAATGAGGAACTATGATTCCATAAGGCCTTTGGGATAGGTGCCATCCCCCTGTGTGCTTCCAGGAGTCAGGCTCTGGACTCTGCCAACTTAAAATAAAGATAAAGAGTCATCCACTGTATTATCCACCCCAGGGGCATGCTTAGCTGTAAAATGAGGACTGTACACAATGCCTGTGTTGTTTATAAAACACATCTAAATCCAGGAAAGCTCCATTCACATTCTGTTAGTGAGCAGAAACACACTGATGCACATAATGCATAAATGTGTATGCTCCTTAACATGGAGAAATGTGTATTGTACTGATATCACTGACATAGTATACAGGCTCAGTGGCGTAGCAAGGTCAGGTGGTACCCGGTGCGGAAACTTTCTTGTCACCCCTGGCTTGACAAAATGGCAAAAATATGTGTTTAAAACACATATTTTTGCCATTTTGTTACCGCCCTCAGTGATGACACCTGGGGCGTCCCACACCCCCCTTCCTACGCCACTGTAAAGGCTGCCAAGTGCTAGAAAGGGATAGGGATTATCACTCATTTCATTGGACTGATGAGTGAGGTTTGTTTTAACTGCTGGATTGCCTGTTTCCTAAACGTCATGCATACAAATGCGCTGGACTGAATATTATGAATGTCCCTTTATCATTGGGTCGATAAATAACTTAAATGTATGTATATTTATGGTAAGCATGAAGTAGGTAAGAGAGATTGTGACCTTGGCTAACACAAATAAGCAAAGCAAAGGCAGCTTCTAGTTCACTCCAACACCTCGCATCCTCCTACCAAATTCTACCCTTTTAAGAGATGGACTTTATACGTGAGGTTTAAGGAAAAACCTTCCAACAAACCCTACTGGATTGAACTAAGGCGACCCCTCAGGCTATACTTTGTTTTTTAATTGGAAAAGCATAGAAGTCATATAACACATTATAAAATGACTACAATAAATACAGACATAAAAGGGGCAGTCCTCAAAGATAATCCCCTCTATAGACTTGAGGCAGTGCAGGGCAGTTCATTTAGCACAGAGTATCTTTTTCAGCTAATGCCTCCTTTGTAGGAAATAAGCTTACAATGCATAGTCAACTTTAATTTTGTCCAACTAAGCATTTGGAAAAAGAGCCTCAGGGAACCTTAAATTTTCAAATGTGTGCAACCACTAACAAACACTAACTTCTAGGTGGGTCTGGAGTACACTGACATCACACGACAGTGCCCTTCAGAAAAATATGCCCTGCGCAGCCTCAATGTTGACTTCAGCAATTTCAATCATTTTTAAAGAAAAACAAATTGCCCAAATATTCTAAATACATTTTTACAGCCAGAGCACATAATTATAAGTACCTACTGTAGTCTGGCAGCAGACACACCTAACTGAGGGGCATATTAACAAGGACAAGCGATAATTATCGCTAAACGCGCATACGCGTTTTTGAATATCGCTGTTTTACTTCGCCGTGTTAGCGGCATATCAGCAACGCTTAGCACTTAGGCGAAGTAAAACACAGGGACAGACGGCGTTAATCAAGATTACCGAGGGAAATCTACCGATAATGTCAGAGACGCTTGCTAATAGAGGAGTGTGGATTTAAGCTGTCAATCCACCTCCCATTGTGAAGATAGCTAAGTAAAGTTGAAAGCAGGCGTTACAATCGGGCGATAACCGCGGTTAGCGCAACTTTTCTTATCGCTGGGGCCGCATTGTAAATAGTGCGATGTTGTGTTTGCATCGTCTATCATGCAGACATTGCGAGGAACGCCCACTTTGCATGTCATTAGCGATAATAATCGCTGACATGCAAAGTGGAGTAAAAACGGCTGCCAACTCAAGGAAACACGCGTTAGCGTGTCCTTGATAATAGTGAGATATTTTAATCGCCGCTTTTCTGCCGAAAACGGCCGCTAAAGCGGCGATATTGGGCTTGATAATATGGCCCTGAATATTTACCATGCATTTATTCAATTTTTAGTATAATAAAGCTGATATCGTGAGTAATATTGAACCCACCTCAGATCCGTAAAAATTTTCAGATTATGTATCATGTGAATCAATTTGCACCATCCATCTCCTGTATCTATTGCCTAATTTGCAAGCAATTCATTTTAAGCTTTCATAGACCTGAGGGATGTGTTTGCAGCTTGGGTCTGCCGAAATGCTGTTGGTTACTCACCACCAAACGAGAACTACCTCACCTACTTGAGAAAACTACATAGCTAGTATTAAAACGTTTCCTCATAATTCAAGTCTACATGACTCTCGATTGGTGGAAAAGGGGAGCAGACAATTTAGTGCGAAAAGCTGAACCACTTCCAATCCATATTTGCTTCTCACTCGAGTGTGGCTGATCTAACCTTCGTGAGTAAAGCTTAACTCTGCCACAGGCGAATACAACCTAATTCTCTAGTTCAACACAGTTTCTTCATCCAGTCACAATGGCCCTGGAACAGACCCTGCATTGAAGAAATGGGTCTAAGCCATACAAGTGAAACTCGTAACTCATGTCCATAATCCTGGCGTTATTAACTAGTCTGTTCATTTCCTGGGGATAGCCAACAATGAATCACTTGTTTGACTGCTGTCAAGTAATATATATTTTTTAAAACTGGTAATGCCAAAGCCACCTTACAGTTTAGCATATGGTCTCTGGTGAGCCACCAAGGGACACTCCTTCACACAAATAAACAAAATTACCCCTCAATTTAGTTGAACAAAAAGAGTCTTACTAAGATAGCATGGTAGAGCCTGAAACAAAACAGTTAGTGTGGTATAGGGATAATATTAACCATATTTATGAGCCAAGCCATATAAAGAGACATAGGGCCATATGTGAGATGCATTTTTGCTGTTGCAAATGGCCTGATTCACAAAATTGGGCCGTTTGCGATGGTAAAAATGGTTTTCCAAATGTACAAATATCCAAAGTACGATTCTCCAGAATTGCATTTTGGGTGTAGAAATCACTATTTGGAAGGGATGTGTTTAGGGCTTCCCTTCCAAATAGTTTTTTTCTAGTGTTATGTATGAAGGTTTTGTGACCGAAATGCTTTTGCAAAACCTTGATATTGTACCAGCAACTCAAACTTGGTGGTAATGCATTCGCAAATTGGAAGGGGTGCTCAAGGGACCCTTTTCTCTTTGTGAATGTTGGAAAAACTTTTTTAAAAGCAGACAGTGGTCCCACTGATCTCTGCCTGCTCTTAAAAAATAAAAACAAAATGTTTCATTTTTTATTGTTAAACGCATCCCGTTTTCCTTTAAGGAAAACATGCTGCATTTCAACAACAATAAAAGCCTTTATTCAAAGGCAATCACAGACATGGTGGTCTGCTGGCCTCAGCAGGCCACCATCTCTGTGATGACAGGCATTCCTGATGGGTCAAAAAACTCCAACCTACCTCTTTAATATGTATGAGGTAGGTCAATTTGCGACCCACTGGGAATCGCAAGTATGAAGCAAAAGGTTTGAGTTTGGATGCCGGTCTTAATGTGGCCTTGTTACTGTTGGACTTATTTGCAGCATTCAACACTGTGGAGCACAGCTTCTTGTTTCAAAAGGCTGGAACATCTGGGTGGTGTGGATGTTGCCCTCGGATGGTTGGGATAATTCCTGGAGAACCGAGAGCAGGTTGTTTGGATGAAGCCATACTCTTCCGAATTCAAACAGCTGAGATGGGGGTGCCATTGGGTTCTATCCTGAGCCCTACCCTTTTTAACATCAACCTGGCTTCTCTGGCGTACTTGGTGGAATCATTCGGTATTAAGATAATCTCCTATGCAGACGATACACAGCTCGTATTAACCTATGAAGGAAACTCAGTCATCGCCAAAGAAACCTTTGCTCTCTGCTTAAAAGCACTTCTTGACTGGCTAAGAAAGAACAAACTTCAGTGTAACCCAGATAAGACCGAGGTTCTGTAGTTTGGGCCTAATCCATTACCGGGATGGACAGGTGCCTGGCCGAACAATGTTCTGCTTCCGCCAACCCCCATGGAGGTGGCAAGAAACCTTGGTGTATTGTTCCATTAAAATGTATTGTTTAATGCTCAGGTCTCATCGGTGGGGAAATACTATGTTTGGATTCTTCGCCTGCTCCGGAAAGTTCTGTATTTGATCCCTCGGGAGGCACAGGTCACATTGGTTAGGGTAGTGATACTGTCGCGGCTGGATAATGTCAATGTTTTTATCTGGGCATTCCAGAATATTAAATCCAGCACCTACAGGTAGTGCAAAACATGGTGGTCCACTTGCTGTATAAGCTACCACAGCTCTCATCTGAATCGTTTTTTTTGTGAGAGGCTGCATTGGCTTCCTGTGCATAAATGATTAATGCTCAAGGCATTAACTATGACACATCAAATCCTCTGCGATAGGGAACCTTCTTATCTGAATGAAAGGATTAAGGCAAATAGGCCAGGAAGAATGCTGCACTCAAGTCAGGCTGGGTTGTTAATTGTCCCCCGCTTAAAAAGCAATGTAGAGGGGAGTTCCTCCATTTCAGTCCTGGCCGCGGGACTGTGGAACCAGTAATGACTGAAGAAGGGTGTTTTAAAAAACCCTTAAAAACATACCTATTTAGTAATTAGGGCAGTGGGGATACCGGCCAAGATTTGTTCTCTGTTCAATCTTTGATGCTAAAGCACTGGGACACTCCATGAGTAGCTGTGTGCTATATAAATACCCTTCGTTCATTAGTTCATACATAAGGAATAGCGATTTCCAAATTGCGATTCGGATAAAATCACTGTTTGGAAATCGCTATTACTACTCTTTGTACATCTGGCCCATACAGTGTCAGCTAGAAATGTTTTGCTTAATTGTTGGCCAAAGGTGGATATAATTTAGCAGGTAACATTTTTCTCTTTCCAGTAACCCATGCTCCAAGATATCCAAATGCGGTGAAGCAGGGGACATTTTTATTTCAATACAATCATCCCTAATTTCTGTCTGTGGTGGAGACATATTTGTTAAACCATTGGGTTCAACTAAGAAGACTACTGGCACTATATTATTTGCACTAATTCAACATCATCAATGTCTTTCTATAATAAATATGTACCTAGAAATGACAGGGGATCCACAATAAGACAGGCAGCATGTGCCTGAATCAAAAGAAAACCTAAGAGTATCACAGTGCTTTAAAATCACACTATTCACTACTAGGACATCAAATGATATAGTTCAAAGTTACACCCACAACAGAGTAGATTTTCCGGAAAAGAGACATCTTTTACTTTTAAAAACCTCTGACTACATGCTGTTGAAGAGTATATGGTACAAGTTCATCACAAGAAGAGACAGAACAGAAATATAGGTGGATCCTCAGAATCCCTGAATATTGTCTCAGGAATGAGTTGCATTCGGCGTCAAGGCACCAGCCAAGCCAACCGAAAGACAATAAGACTATCCTGGCGGTGTGAGGTTCGGCGTTTTTCGCTCTTGCCTTCCGATTTCGGCTGGTGCTCTCCCCTCAATGCTTGGAGCTCGGAGTGGTTGGAGGTGCGAGGTCGCGGCCGCGGCTGTGCTGGAGGCCGCTGCCTGTCTGTGGCTCGTGCTGTTCAGACTTCGCCTGATTCTTCGGATTCTCTTCGAGAGGGCTGGGTAACTCGAGCGGCTGGTGTTGAGCCTTGGAGTCCCGGTTCCACTTCCTGCGCTTATTGCTCTGGCCCAGTTGCTGGCCTAGTTGCTGGCGGTTCTACTGTGGGCTACCGGTGCACCACTGTGTTTCATTTGGAGGATTGAGGGGCCAAGGGAGCAGGTAAATCCGGTGAAATTCTGGCTAATTGGCAAAATTGACTGTGCACGAGGGAAATACGCCAGTTTTTGATATTAAACTTGACTAAAGGGAGTTGAAGGTGATTTTTTTTTCTTTTTTTGATCAACTCCAAAACTTCAAAACGATGGGGAGACATACTAAAAATCTCACTACCCCGTCTCAGCTAGACTCTAACCCACCCCTAAAATCAAGAACTCGTAATATACAAATGAAAATGACCCAGGGTAGTTCAAAAGCTGAGCGGGAGCGAGCCCAGAAAAATCGAAGGGGGTCTACCCCCATAGCTAATTGTTCAAGCTCTGAGGAGGAACTTACAGATCAAGGTGAAGGTGAGCAAGGGGGTCACAAGGAAAATTAGATAATGCTTGCCAGGTATTGACGAGCTCAACTACACTAGACATAGAAGGTAGCACTGTCGATACAGTTTGCGAGATTTAGAGTCAGGTGAACCAAGACAAAAGTCTTTTAACGGAAAACCAAGAGGACCCGTGTTTAACCCCTCCAGTCTATTGGCAGGCAAAAACAAGGAGTACTCGATTTTCCAGAAAACTAAACCCTCTCAACCTTCAACACAGTCTCCACCTTCTCCCCCGCAACAGCCTCCCAAGCTGGACACTCAAAGCATGAGGGCTCCCCAAGTTGACCAACCCCAGCCTTCCTCTTCTGTGTTAACCCCTACTCGTGCACTTTCTCTGCTCTTCCGGCCAATGGGACATCCCTCTCCTCCCGTGTTACCATCGGAGCTGCTTAAAGGTCCTAACCAAGTAGTTTTGGAAACAACAGGACCCGCAACAGGACCCGGGTCAGGATCAGCAATAGGGTCAACAACAGAATCTGGGCCCAGTTTCCAGTGCGATATAAAAAGCATGCTCAATTTAATTCTTGAGGAGATTAGGGAAATGAAAGTCACCCAGGCAACTGAAATTGCAGCATTGCATGCACGATTATCGAAAATTGAAGAGGTGGTGGGGGCTATGCCAACTCGACTACGGGAAGCCGAGTTCCGAATCTCCCAGCTCGAAGATCAGATGACCTCAATTCATCAACAGGTCTCAGATGATAAAAAATTAAAGAATGCTTTGGAACTGAAACTTGAAGAACTGGAAAATCATGCACGTCGGACTAATCTTCGCCTGGTTGGTGTTCCGGAGGGATGTGAGGGATCCCAACCAGTTCAATGGGTGCAGGCCTTCATAAAAAATACAGTTCTTCCTGAGTTTGCTGGGGACCTTACGATCACCCGTGCTCACAGAGTTCCAGCCCAGCCCTTCCCTAACTCTAAATTTCCTAGAACTATGTTAGTGAATTTCTCAGATTATCGCATAAAAGAGCAAATCTTGACCAGGGCTATTCAAAAAAAGCAATTTTCATCATCGGAGGTCCCCCTCTGCCGTATTTTTCAGATATGAGTGCTTCAGCGGCACGTCGCCGAAAGGAATTTGTCAAACTCCTTTATCTATTTAAGGCGCAGGGGGCACAAGCAGCTATTGCCCAGCAGTCGAAACTGCGAGTCCTGGTTCATGGGAAGTTTCATTTGTTCTCGAATCTGGATGAAGCACAGGAGATGTTGCAGCGAATCATGAAGGACAAGTAATAGGAATCAAACAGCTTTCTATATTGTTATGAGCTGTTCATCCCTCATTTTATTGTTCCTTCTGGTTGTTTTTTGTGTTTTTTTTCTCCTTCTCGCCAGGGCGGGGTGGGCAACATATCACACTAGGGTGCAATATCAGGGCACCCGCCATGAAGGGCCCTCAAGGGGGGCCAGCAGTGGGTAGGGCGGGCAATTCCCCTACTGCTAAGGGACGGGCTCAGGGGGTTTCAGGGGAGGGTCGGGTGTGGGCTAGGGTGCACAGGAAGGGTGGCGCTTTAAAAAAACTAAATGAGCAGAGCAGTTTAAATATAAATATAAATTGCAATATATCTGGTACTGGAAAAGGAAATAAGTACAATTATTTGAAAGTGTACATTCGCAATAAGGGTATGTTTATTGATGAGTTTTATTGGAATAATAATGTGAAATATGGATACTGATGTTCGTATTATATCGATCAATGTAAATGGTATCGCGAATAAGCGAAAGTACGGCGGCCTGATAAGATGGCTGGCAGCACTCTCCCCTCAAGTTTTGTTTTTACAGGAGACCCATCTTAAATCCAATCAACCTAACTTGTTTATCCCAAAGAATTTTTCAAAGGCTTATTTTGCCTCAGCTCAGGCAGCAATAAGGGGGGTTGCGATCTATTTTAGAAGAGGATTAAATTGGGAAATTATCCAGATCGATAGAGATCCATATGGTAGATGGATTTGGCTTGTGGTAAGAGTAAACAGCAATCTGCTGAATTTGGTGAATTATTATGCACCTGTAGTAGATGATTCTGCCGCACTTAAAAGTATTAATGAGAAAGCCAGAACAGCGCTAGGCCCAATCATTCTCGGAGGTGATTTTAATTTTATACAGGATCTACAATTAGACACCTCTAATAAAGCCAAAAGACAGATGAAACCTGGGACCAAGAAGCTGATAGATGTTATTAAACAGGATCATCAATTGGTTGACCCTTGTAGAAGGGCTCATGGTGTAGCCAAACAGTATACTTATTATTCTAGCCAATTCAGGTCCGCTTCTCGCATCGATTTCTTTTTAGTGTCTCGTTCTCTTAGCTGTATAAATACCGAGATTATGGCCAATTCTTTCTCAGACCATTCGTTGGTTAGATTAGAAATAGACTTAAGGCTGGGGGTTAGAGAAAAATCCAGGTGGCAGATGGTACGGCTTCTCTTAACTAATCAACAATGGCTTGGGAATATGCAAGAATGGATCAGGGAATTTTTTGAGATTAATAGAGGAACTGCAAGTCTTTTCTCAGTCTGGGGGGCATTTAAAGCAGCAGTACGCGGGTAAATGATAGCCTTCATGGCAGGCCAAACTAGAGAACGCAAAGCTCGAATTGGGGAACTTCAAAAAGCAGTTGATATGGCTTTGATTAATAAAAAGAGAAGCTCTGCTGAAAGGGGTCAGGCTGCTGCAAGGGAACTTAATAGGGCCAAACAGGAATTGAGGGATTTCTTTATCAGGGAAGAGATATGTAGTACAAAAGCATACCAGCAGAGAACCTATGAAGAAAGTCAGATGGTAGGTAAATTATTGGCATGGTCAACGAGAGCCAAACAAGAGGCAGCGGTGATCGATGAACTGCTAATCCCTGGGACATAGAATTCAGTTTCTGGACAAGATAATATCTCAAAAATCTTTTTGGATCACTATAGGGATCTCTACTCAACTGACTACCAGATATCCAAACAAGCCATTCAGTCTTATTTTGATGATTTAATCCTTCCTCAATTTTCTATAGGACAAAAAGAGGCTTTAATGAAGGATATTTCGATAGAAGAAATCTCCCTGGCTCTAGCCACGATGCCCGGAGGCAAGGCTTGTGGAAATGACGGTATTCCGGCCGAATTTTATAAAGCTTTTTCGGCAAAATTACTTCCTTTTTTGCTTGAGCTTTTTCATTTTGTTAGAGCAGGAGGGGAAATCCCAGCGTCTTTTAAGGAGTCATCAATAGTGAGCTTTGTTAAAAAGGAAAAATCCCAGGGAAGTTGGCTCTTATAGACCAATTAGTCTTTTAAATATAGATTACAAAATCCTGATGAAAATCTGGGCAAATCGATTTACTTCTCTGGCTCAATATGCTATTCACAAGGATCAATCGGGCTTTATAGCAGGTCGGTCAATGTCGTCCAACACAGCTTTTCTTATTCAAGCAATTTATTATTTCAACACCCACCAAACCCCTGCTATAATATTAATGGTTGATGCCGAAAAGGCATTCGACCTAGTGAATTGGGAAGCATTGTTTTATGACCTTGAAAAGTTTGGCTTCCCAGAGCAAATTATTAATATGCTTCGAAATTTATATCAAGGAGCACAGGCCCAGATCAGGATTAATTCTAAATCAATAGGTCTAATTGATATAAAGCGTGGGACTCGACAGGGTTGTCCCCTGTCTCCGGTTTTATTTACTTTCTTCATAGAGCCTCTAGCTGTGAGGATTAGGGATAATATAGATATAAAAACTCCAATTGGGGGATGTCCAAAATCAAATTATTTGCTGATGACGTGATACTCTACCTCAAACCGGAAAAATAAAATGTTGATTTAATACTAAAGGAGTTCGCTCAGTTCGAGGCAATTGGAGGATATAAAATCAATCATAAAAAAACTGAAGTATTGGCATTAAATGTATCCTGCAATTTTCTCCCAGATATGCTAAAACAGCAAGCATATTCCCCAGAACCGATCCGTTATTTAGGAATTTATGTGTCAAATAACTATTCAGATTTATTTAGGCTAAATTATGAAGCAGCATTAAGTAAGATTAAAGACTTATTGGGAAAGTGGGGATTTCTTCCTCTTTCGTTGATAGGGCGTGTTGCCCTGATCAAGATGTCAGTACTACCCCTATTAATTTTCCTTTTTTCTAATGTTCCGATTAAAGTCGGTGCAGTGTATTTTAGAGAATTGGATAAAATTTTCCGCCAGTTTATTTGGAATAAAAAAGTATCAAGAGTCAAACTATCAATTTTACAACTAGATACAAGCTGGGGGGCTGGCACTCCCCATATCTGAACTTACTATGAAGCTGCATTTATGGATATTTTAGTTCGTCTGCTTGATAACAGGGGGACTTTGGAGGGTTTTTTTATGAGAAAAATGGCTGATGAAGCTGGGACTCAGCTCCCGGTTTTCCTAAAAACATCAAAACTGCCTAAAAAAGTAAGATATAAGACATATCAAGAATTCTCCATTAGACTTCGGCACTTCGTTTCGCAAAAAGCTAAATCTTCGGGATTCGAATATTTGGGGCTGTCTGAGCTTAGAAGTTTGGGCCTTTTTATTCGTCATAACCACATTAAACTTTGGGAATTAAAAGGCTTTAAAGAGTTAGGCCATTTTATAATAAGAGGCAGATGTGTCACTTGGGAGGAGGTTCAGTCTAGATGTGGCACCCGGAGTAGGGTCCTTTTCCTTAGATTCCTCCAGATAAGATCTTTGATAGATAAAAATGTACTTTTAGGCAACATAGGCGCCCCTTTGTTCCTTTCGTCTGTGTTTAGAACTAAAGTGACAGGTATAGGGAATTGGTATAGACTTTTTCAAAATCTAGGAGAGCCTTCTGCTGTCACCAACTTTCTGGAAAAAATAAAACATGAATTGTCCTGCAACCTCTCAATTAGAGAATGGCAAGCGATTTCGCAGCATGGTAATCAGGCGCTTAGGGCTGCAAATTTCAAAAGGATGGCTTTTCTGTCCCGATGGTCGGCTTACCATACCCCATATGCTCTTCATAAAATTTATCCTGAGATTGAAAATACTTGTTTTCGCTGTCAGCAAGCTGGTGAGGGCAGCTGGCTCCATATTGTTTGTACATGCTCTAAGCTGAGTCAGTTTTGGATCGAATTATGCGCTGGGCTTACCCACACTCTGGGAAGTAATATACCATTAGAACCAGAGCTGGCACTGTTCGGTCTATTAAAACGAAGCCCAAACCAGGTTATAACAAAAGGGGGAAATGTTTCTATCAATCTCCTTTCTGGTGGCACACTCTTTGATTCTGCAGAACTGGAAGACAACAAAAATTCCAACTTTTTTGAATGGTATAAAAAAATGAAACGAGTTAGAGCATACGAAGAAGTATATGAGAAAAGGGTTGGAGCCGTTAAAAAATGTGTCTCGGTGTGGAAACTTTTTGATCAAATGGAGAGGGATCTGCAGGGATAACTTTATTATGTTTGTGGCACTGCTGGTTTAATTCTACTCCAGCGATATTAATCTGTTATGCACTTCAGCTGAAGAGAATGGTTGTTTTCTCTTAAGTATTATTATCTAGGTGATGCCTTCCATTTGTATTTTTATTTCAAGTACTAGTCTTCGAGTTGTATGTACGTCTTTTTTGGAGGAAAGAATTGTAAAGTATATTTGAATTTGCACTTGCACTTTAGTTAACTGTATCAATTCTCTCTGAATAATTGTATTTCTCTGACCTCAATTGAATCTGCATTCGCACTTTTATTTAGGAGTAAGGCCCTCTTTTGAATATTTATGATTTAGGTGACGACTTCTGCTAATGTTGAAAATAAGTTTGCTGAGTCTTTAGCATGTTACTAAATGCACTTCAATTCTGATGATTGGATTATTCCCACGTTTATATAAAAAACTGGCGATTTTATGTATTGAACAGCATTAACTGTATGAAGATGTATATATACTTATTTATGTCTGTTCTAACTTAAATTTTGCTACTTTGCTCAATAAATTTTTTTTTTTTTAAAAAGAAGACTATCCTTTAAAGAATTATTTTGGAACATTCAAGTCACAGAATGGCTACTGCCATATCCTATTTCCATTAGGGTCAGTTACATGCCAAATCAAGGCCATCGGAAGCCCTAATCACTTCTTCCCGCCCACCAGCTGGGAGGAGTTTTCACATTACATCCTTGAATAAGTGAACTGAACAGCACAATAAACCAAGGAACTACTGGCAAATAGACAACATCTACCAAAGGGGTTATCATGAAACAAATTTGCTGCCTGTATAATTGCCACGGTCATCCACCAATCACCACTTTGAAGTGGGTATATGGTTATGTATTATTTCTCTACCAATCCCTAACTGATGAAAGAAATAATAAAGAACAGCATCAGTGAAAGCTGTATAACCGTTGAAACTTCGCAAACTGATGGATTTCCCTTAATGTTCCATCGCTTTAAAATCTGTACAAACACAGTTTGAGCACCCCATTACCTTAAAAAAGGTGTGGGTGTTACAGGGCTGGTTGAG
This sequence comes from Calotriton arnoldi, assembly GCA_963921515.1. Lineage (NCBI taxonomy): Eukaryota > Metazoa > Chordata > Amphibia > Caudata > Salamandridae > Calotriton > Calotriton arnoldi. Next base: position 1,534,192 of record CAWUFW010001478.1, on the reverse strand, counting down.
TTGGTAGGTTTGTCATCGGTATGCTTTGTATGTATCCCATTGTCACTTCCTACCAGTGCACTGTACGTTTCACATGGAGCTGACTGCCAATCGCACATGGAATATGTACACTCCACTGGGTTTATGGGGGGATTAGGGTGTGTGTGGCCATATATGTGTTTTCAAAGTGGACATTCCAAAATGAAAGACTGTTTTCTTTAATCTGGGGAGGTCTCTGTAGTCACTAACACTTTGTTCCTTTCCAAGGTTTTTCTGTACTTGTCATGGCAATATTTCTGAGTTGGAGACTTCATATAGCTATCTAATGAGACATCCTTACCAGTGCCAAGTTGCTTGTATTGGTATCCATGTTACAAATGCACTATATCAATTACCAAATTAGACCTGGGACAAGAACATCTGTCTATTTCTTAAACAAACGAGTGTCAGTCATGACTAACTGCTTTCTAAATTTATCTAAATAAGATGGTCCAGGAAGACAAAGATTTGCTTTCTAAGCATCCAAATGGTACATGTTTTTAAGAATGTTGTCATTCATCTGTAGCCAAAAGACCCTGCTGGCAGATCCTGTCTGCTTTCCGCTGCTTCTGTTGGCCTGAACCAAAATACCCAGAATGACTCTACCACATCATTGAACATAACCAGCTATTTGCCTGACACTGACATGCTGCATTTATTTACAATTGCATGCATTTTTCACAAACAGTCCTCTAACTGCCATTCTCTATTATCACAATTGTGGTGCAAAGAAGACCTGAGCCACAGACAAGAGGCTGAAACGTGTTTGCTGATACACTTTTGAGCCAGAAGCAGTGACTCTTCACACAACAATTTATATTAAAACTCTTTTTGCCTGGGTAGACTATCATAAAAGTGATCTTCATACTAGGCCTCCAGTCACGTTGAGACATTGCATCAAAACTACTTTCAGAGAAAAAAATTTTGCCAAATATGACGGGTAGGATCTCACAACCCTGGATAGATCGATAGTGGAACTCTGTCAACACCTCGCCAAAAAAGTGAAGGAAGTCTGAAATTTAAAGAGGTGGGTGGTTTTGTGAACAACTATTGATGCAGGAGACCTATTGTGGTATTTGTCAGGTGGAAAGAAAGCCACTCAGACAGTAAATGCAGCGTGGAAAGAGGAATTACTTGTCTTTCAGAATACACGTTTTATATTTGTTCCAGGGTACAAAGAATTAGTCTAGAATTGTGGGAGAGTTTAAGGAGATGTGTGAGAGAAGGCTTTAATCAACATGCCCCAACGCTGAATATTCTTTCAAACAAACATACCTTCAATACTTTTTGCAATGTTGGTGCTGAAAATGTTGGAAAGAATGGGGGCCGGAACTGATTATTTTGAGACCTTAGTTGTTTTTTTTTAGATCAATCTTGGTGTATTCATTTAGTTTCCCTCTTTGTCAACTGGTATTTAGTTTCCAGCTTAGGTTACAATATGAAGAACCATCTCCAGAATATCCAGCTCTTTTCCCTTTTAGGGCTGCATTAGAAGTCAGGCACAATGACATTAATGCATGTTGCCATGAATTAATGTCGCACCGACTGATTATTGGTGCTGAGATTCTTCCACACCTGAAATTACCGGGTGTGGAAGAGCCAGACACAATTTTTCTGGCTGGAAAATTTGTGCTGCAGCAGCATCCAAGTTTCATGTTATTCTTTTTTTTTGTTGCTTACTAGCAACCTGCAATGTGCCCCCCTGGTAAAAACAAAGCTTCCCTTTCCTTCACCGACTCCCCCAACCTCTCTGCCCCCCCCACCCAAGCACCAGGCTACGCATAGAACAGGTGGTAAATGTATGCAGTAAAACTACATGGAATACAGCCGCAGCCCGTGCAGGTAAGAGCGGTGGGGCGGTGGAGCCGGGTGGGGGGGATTTCGACATTCGACGGCGAGGGAAAATTAATTATTTATTTAATTTTTCCTCGTCGTTGTATAACAAAATCCCCCCCACCAGGCCCCACCGCTCTTACCTGCACAGGCCGCGGCTGATGGAATAGGGAATCCTGTGTGGTTTTACGGTCAGAAAAATTGTCTCAACACAGCAATTAATTTTACCACACTGAAGCAGTAAAATCGCCCCAGTGCCTTGAAACTCATAATTGGGGCCTTAGATTGTCATGGTAAATCCAGTAGCATTACAATATTATAATTAGTTTGTCACAAGTGGAAGTCAAATTGTTACTCTGGGATTCTGGCTTCTGCGCTTTTACACAGCATAACTATTTACGTAGATGTGATAAATTATCCTGTACCATACAGCATAAGCATAGGAGTTCTACGACCATGTGTAGGAATGAGGCTGAAGGCCGAGGACTTTTATAATGTCTCGGATTTACTAATGATGAAAATCTGGCCAGAAAAACCGTTTGTCAGAATAATCTGATATGTAAACTTCCTAAATTCCTGTACTCTCTTCTCAAAAATACTCTAGAATAATTTCTATTTGTGTGAATTGAATCTGACATGAATTGATAAATGAAATGTTTTTGAATTTGACAAAAGTTCAGGAAAAAAGTCAGCAAATTCATAATTTTGGAAACATATTAAACACATTCAGTATTGAAGATACACGGTTGATCAAATTCAGAGAATTTATTTTTTAATGTATACATTTGAGATGCTATGAGTTTGACAACAAATACGCCAGGAATTCGATTTTTTTCGTTTGTGCCTTTTGGCTCACAAAGTAACCCTACACTGTAGGAAATATGTTCTACTAATTTAATCCCTGTGTATTTTTCACTTTTAAAATATCCGATTTTGGCTTTTACTGTGAATGAGTCTCCCCAACAAAGTCTTACTTGTGGAAATTCTGTGGAAATGGACTAAGAGTGCCAACCACCAGTGTCTGACTTCTAAGAAAAGGCCGCTGCTGTGCAGCTAGGGTAAGAGGCTCTGAGCTTGTTACATGTGAACAAACGAGCACACACATGTACACCCGTATGCTGGCTGAGCATGTGAGACTACCATCTAGATCAGCCCGGTATGTACAGACAGACAGGCTGTAGCAGAAGGATTCTGTTGGAAATGGTCATCTTTTTAGTGGGATTACCCTCAATTTTTTACCTTCATCTAATTTTGTTGCCCCTTTTTTTGTTGGCCATGGCTCTCTGTGCTTTTACTCCAGCTAATCAATGGTAAAGTATTTGTGCTCTCCCTTTTAAACATTGTAAAGTTCACATACACATAATTACCACTTTATTTTACTTAGACGTTCTTAGTTTATGGTAATATATGTACCTAGAAACGGGAAATTAAATGCTACAAGTGGGCTGTAGCACTTATTGTGCCACCCACCATAGTAGCACAGAAAAACATGACTCGGGCCTGCCATTGCAGCCTGTAGTGCAATTTTAGTCTGCCGTTTAGACCTGACAAAATAAACAATTTGCAGGCCTAAATCTTCCTTTTTAATAAGTCGCCCCTAGTGTCGGGCCCAAATGCCCATAGAGCAGGGTGCATTGTATGTAAAAGTTTGGCAAATATATATTTAATGTTTTAAATATCCTGACAGTGAAAAATCTCCAAGTCATTTCTCGCTGTGGCAAGGTTTGCTCTCCCACAGAAAAGCACTTGGTTACATTATAATTTATTATAATGCATAACTTCAGTTTAGGACTAGATAGAAAAATGAATCAAGGGCTCATTAGAATAGGAATTTAAAATCCGACCTAATGGTCAAGTTGGATTTTAAATTACCATTTTGAAAATGCAGCTTTTAGAAAGTTGGCATTTTCCTGCCTAAGTCAGATGTGCCTATCTGTCAGTATCCAGAGTCACCTGACTGGTAATGGCTCTCATGCGGTATAATGTGTATTCCTCCCACATAGTGGACAAAAGGCCTAAATGTGGAGAGGTGAAGGTCTCCTGACAGGATGACTAGGGAGGAACTCTGCCCCTGCCCTGATTGCAATTCAAAGGATTTTCTGAGGGCTGTACCCAACCTTTGCTGACCTCACAAGAAGTCCATCCTGTCATAGGCAGATGCAACTTACAGATGGGCCTGTCTGCCCTTTGTGTCAATAGCCAGGCTAGAGCCAGACCCAGACAAAAGTAAAAACATGACTAGCACCAGTAAACCTAAAGGGTGTCTCCCACCCACAGGCTGGCACGGGGCATAAACATGGCATCCCCAGAACCTGAAATAAGAGCACTTTTGGACCTGGAGAAGAAGGACTGCCCTGCTGTCAGAAGCCTGAAGGAAGACTGGGCCTACCTGCCTTGATGTAAGGACCCCAGAAGTGACTCCAAGGGTCAGTTGGCAGACCTTCTGTGTGAACTACAGGGATACACGTTCCAAAGGCTTTTCCTGCTTCCCAGTCGACCAGGCTCAACTGGACCTGACCTGGTTCCATTGGCTGGTTTCTGTGGGAGAGACTCCTGACCTCTTTGTTCTGAACCATTGGCTGGAGTCAGAGAGCACTTCTCCCTGCCTTACTGAAGGTTTCACCAGATCTGACGCAGTGCCCGCACAGCAGTGCAGCTCCTCACTAAAAGTGTCTCTGGATCCAACATTGAGTGACACAGAGCCCCTCAAAGCTGCACAGCTCCCGATTGGAAACCTCACCAGATCCATTGCAGAGCGACACAGAGTGATGCAGAGCCCAGCAGAGGTACTGCACCTAGAGATGTTCTTTGACTAACAGCGCGTGGGGCCCAAGCGCCTGGATTCCCCCAGGGGAGATAAACCGCGCTTCACAAATACTGGTTAAATTTAATTGAATGATGTCATATGATGATCAATATTTCCCTCTGTGGTGATATGAATGTGCCATGTAATTGATATTAGAGCAGAGGTGAACTAAGGAGATCTTGGTGTATTGAACCTCCGCAAAATTTTCACGAAAAACACTGACTTTCTAAACTACTTCCATTTAGATTCAACAAATGTAAACGTATCTTAGGTGGCTATCAGGGAATTCTGGAATGGATGTGTCTCTCCTGAACCTAAGTTACATCACTCAAATAGAGTGCTCCAAATCACAGTTACCTGTTTAAACCAGTGACCCTTGGGCATGGGTTTCCACCAGAATATCGAACACAAATATCATGGGACCAAAATATTGCAACCAAAATTCAACAAGGTAAGTATATATAGGTGAGTATAGGTTTACATTACATCACTCTACATGTACGTATCCCAATGTTATATATATATATATATCATCAAGTTACATATATGTTGATTTAAGTATGGAAATTAAACTAACCTATGTGCACTTACCTTCGCGATGTTTTGCTTCTCGATAATTTGGGTCTTGATACTTGGCCCCACAATATTGTTTCCTCCATATTTTGACATAAAATATTGGGCACCACACATGTAAAGATTGGTCTAACTTTGCCTCTGCCTCCCTGCTGTTCTGTAATTCATTCTTCCTTTAGAGCAACGGATTGAAGTGCCATCATGAGCACTTTTAATGACAACGTTTCCCTGCAAATTTTATTGGGATCCGTCATCATCAAACGCTTTCGTTTTTTCATAAAACATAGTGAAATAGCCAGCCTTCCAACAAAGAGTTAAGCAAACACTACTGCTCTTTTAACTTATATAAGTTTCAATTTGATGGTGCGTCATAAAAGCGATTTTGAAAACGCAAACATTATAGCTTTACCGAGAATCAAGCATTATTTTGAAAAGGCTTAAGTTATGGAACAAGAGGAGCAGACACAACATCTGTTGCTGGGTCTAAAACAATAATCTCATGTACTGTGTGTGTACTGTACAGACAGTTAGGGACATAATTTCCTGCCATGTGCCATTTTCTCGCATTAACATTTTCAATTTCCCTCATGCTCTTTTCTGAGATAAGGAGAGCACGCCAAGGAAGAGCAAAAAAACAGAGCATGCATTAACCTTTCAATTCTTATCGTTTCGAAGGAATGATATGGGGGGCGATAATATCACCTCATTGACTGATTGAGGAGGGGTCTAGCAGAGAGCGAGCAAAACAATGTGCAAAGGCGGATAATCTTGACACTCTCGGATGATAACCCGCAATTTAATGCAGAGAAGCACTGTGCTGCAACCAAATTATTGGCAGATTCTAGTAGCGTCCCTTAAACTGAATGACCTTCTCACTGAGAATGAGCAATATGTTCTACTGATATCAGAAGGATGAAATCAACATTGATTGGGGACACAACGTTGTATGTCACACTCAATGACACATGCGCATCAACTGAATGGCATGTGCACACCAACTTCATTGCTTCTGCGCATCAACTGAATGGTATGTGTCAACACCTCCCGCTTGTGTACATCAATATAATAACGTTCACATCACCACCACCACATACTGAAGATGGACACAACTGGCTTGATTCACAATTGGGCCTCCGCATTCGTGGTGGAGGCACACAGTCATGGGGGAGTCTCGGCACTCGGTGCGGAATCTCCGCAGTGAGAATTGCAGAGATTCCACCCGAGTGCAGAGACTCCCCCATGGCTGCGAGGCCGCCGCCAGGAGTGCTTGGGGGCCCTTTGTGAATCAGGCCCCCTGTCATTGCTTTATTGCTGTTCCTGTAAGTGGTTCCCACTGCCAGGGTGCCATTAGGGAAATGTGGTAGGTTCTCATGATGGTTTTTTTAATTTGATAGCTATCCTTACAGAGTTGATCAGCATTGGTCCACGATGTCAGAGCTTTGCAAAGGTTTCAGAATAATCACTAACTATTTGAATGATTCCCTTATACATGGGTCTGCAGTGGCGTCCGGCATGGCTCGCGGGTGGCGGGGCAGGCGGGTTGCACGGGGGTGGGGGATTTAACGTGGGGGGGTCGCACAGGGGTGGGGGGGTCGTGCATAAAAAAAAAAAAATTAAAACGTACCTTGCCACCGGGTCCCGCGTCCCTGCTCCTGCTCTCCTTGTGGAACTCGAGAAACAGGAAGCAGGCCCCACTGACCAATCACAATGCTTCAATGCAGCGTTGTGATTGGTAAGCACCCAGGCTCCCCTGGCCAATCACAATGCTGCAGTGCAGCTTTGTGATTGGTTTTGAACATCCTGGTTTGACGCTCAACCAAGGAATGGGGGTCTGGGCTTGTTTTCCATGCAGGCTGTAATGCAGCCTGCATGAAGAATGGGCAAAGTGCGCATGACTGGTTTAGGCAACCCAAAAGGGCTGACCAAACAGTCATTGCACACTTAGGAGTTGGCAAACCACTCCTCCCCAGCCCTGCCCTGAGAGCAGAGCAGCCCCGTCCGCCCGCAAAGCAGCACGAAGCATAAAATGATAACTCAAAGTTATTATCATTTTATGTTTCTTCTTCGCACTGCTTAAAACCAGTGGGGCGACTCTCCTCCACCATAGCGGAGGAGCCGCCACTGTGGGACTGATTCACAAAGCTTTATCTGTGAGTTGTAGTCTCTTAGGGCCTGACCAAAAGTTTGGCGGTTCCTGTAAATGCAATGAAAGTGTTCTGTGCAGCCCTGTCAACATAACGGCACTGAACTGCACACCTTCATTTTTTTTAAATTTTTTTTAAATACAAATAGCCTGTTTAGATTTTGACGGATGCTTGTTAGTACCATTGCAATGGTGGAGCACTTTACTCCCGCCATGGTGAGGGTACTCAGGACACCAAATTTAGAGGTGCCTGCTGGCCCATCGGACATCTCTTGCATGTACAGGAACTGCCATCAAGGTGGTTCCTGTAAATGCATTGAAAGTGTGCCGTGTGATGCCGTCAACATGACAGTGCTGAACTGCTCACTTTCAATTTCCTCTTTTCTTTCCAAAAACAAAATCCAAAAGCTAGATTTTCTTTCTGAAAATAAAAAATACAACACCCTCCTCACCATTAGAGTTTTCTCCCATGGCATGGGGGGGTCAGTGAAAAGTTTTACTTTTACATACCATCACGGTTTTTGGGCCGGTTTGTAAAAGCAAAGACTGGCCATGTGTCCGCCCATTCTAAACCGGGTGGGAAGACATATGGGCATACCTCCAACAGCACTTTCTATGTTGAGCCTTCGGAGGGGTATGTAGGTGGCAGATACAGAGTAGTCTGCATACTGAAGGTCCGTCCATCTGTAAATCTGGCTGACGGACCTTCAGTTTAGCGTAGAGGGTACTTCATCGCCTTTGCAATAAAGTGCCCTCTCCGGCAAACTCTAAATCAGGCACTAAGTCACATAGGTGGGTGATATTGCACATTTGAATTTTCACCAAAAATACATGAACTGTTAAATTACACAAAATTATGTGTACTTGGGCGGTGCCTAGCCTGAAAAATGCGACAGATCCTGCGCCCTCACCCCCACCGGCCGCCCACAACTGTGCCATTCCGGTACTACATTGCCCCCACTGTGCTCCTGGAATGACAGTTCACACCTCTACTTTGCTTTAATCTTGTTGAGATGCAGCAGGTCGAACAAGTCCACCTCGGAACCCAAATTGCTATTTATTCTCACAGAAACGTTTTTTGCATCTGGTCCCTTTAACCTCCTCCTACTTTCTTCTGCACAGAGCCTGTCTTTACAAAATATACAGTGAGGCAAAGCATCTCAAGCCGACACCTAGTCATGGTTCACAATTACAGAAAAAGAGCTTTTCCAGTTTATGGGGAATGTTCTATAAGCTAAAATTCCATGTAGCTTGGAGTCCTGAAATTCCCATGTATTATCCTCCACTGCTTCGAGGTTCTGTGTGACAGTCACTTTGAAAATATTCCAAAATAAATACCTTCTCCGACTGTCCCATCATAATCCTTCTTAACTACCAAATATCAGAGTGCCTGTTTTTGAGGGCAAATTGACATCACAATGAATTGCCCAACATTATCATATCAATTGCAGGGTATCAATGAATGTGTAAACGCATTATACCTATGGTATATATTCTATGTACTTGTTTGTTTCTGAGGGCAGGTTATTTATGTGAAAATAATGGCCTACACAGAAGGCTGACAATGTAATTACTGGATGAGAAAACCTCTCCCTGAAGGACATGATTAAAATCACATTAAAAACCAGTACCTTGTTAAAAATGAGCAAACTCTTAAAATACATTGTAGTCATTCAGAATGCTGGAATAATTTCCGGTTGCTATGCCAACACACATTGGTTAATAATTAAAACGCACCGCTATTACACGGTTCAAAGCTTGGTATTATTTCATTTGTTTTTGATGTTGGTCCTCCTCAATGTATGAACATTTAAACAATTACATTTACAGTTGTTTTAAGTGTCACGATTAATTCTTGAATTTATTTTGAGCATGGTGGTTTCTTAATAGTTTACCAGGTTTTTCGTTGCCTACCACAGGGTGGTTGTTAAGAAATGTCGGCTAATGCCTTCAGATGAAGGTGAGCTTGCCAGAATAGTTTCTGGTCAATTATCATGGGAAAGCTAAGAAATTCAAGATTTACTGAAGTTAGAGAACCAGCAGTAATGTTTAGCTATTTTGCAATGATTTTTCCAAATTTAGTAGATTGACCTAGAGTTAAATCAGTATTGAACTGGAATTTGGGCCACCAGATAAGTGCACAAATAATAATGTTGGCAATTGACTGTGCAAAAGCAAACTTATAAACCTGTATTTGATACCCCATTAAAACCATTCAAATGTTATAGCAACCCATACATTTCATTTCTCGCAAAAAAATATTAATTTAAAAATTCAGAAAATTGTTGAAAAAAACTGAATTTAAAATGATAAGAAGCAGCAAGATAATCAATAGTGAAAGTACTAGGTGAATAATGGGGAAAATCATAATTGTGCTGCGCCTGGGGATCTCCCAGGGTTCACCTGTAAAAGTGGCAATTCTATTTTTAGCTCAGTTAATTTCAAGCCCATTGATGATGCAGTAGGCAGCCAGGTTATTGAGTGAGGATTGCAGCCCAATGGCGGAGAAATTCAACAATACTGTATTATAGGCATTTTGCATCATATGCAATGGTTGATTGTTGAGCCACGAGATTTTGAGTTTTCCAGGGCAGTAAATATATTAAAAGAGCTGGGGCCAGGACACTACCCTGCTTTAGCCCTTTGTTGATGGATACTCTTTTCGACCAAGTGCCATTCCCACTGAGCTTGACTTGAACCCAATTATCAGAGTAAAGGACAATGATGGCATTTCATGTTTTTGTCAGAAGGCCCCAATCGCTTAGCTTCTGCCATAGCCTAAGACCTACTGTTACATATTTTTAAATCAATAAAAAATGCGTGCAGGGCTTGTTTATTGGCCAATGTTTTATGAATTAGGTGAGCCAGTGCCATGATATTGTCAGTGGACCGGGTGTTTCAACACAACCCAGTCTGGAGCAAAGGCATTTTGTTTGCCTGAGAGGCCCAGTCTTACAAGTCTTGGAGGACCGATGAGGCAAACAATTACGTGTCCAAGTCAAGCAGGGCTATCAATCACTGACAGGCCGGACTGGGAACCAAAACCGGCCCTGGCAAACTGCTCGGCTGGCACCCCCTGGGGTGAGGGGGTGCAGCCGAGCAGTTTGCGAAGGCGGTTTCGGCCGATTTTGTTACAGGGGACGCTATTTCCGACCCCCGGTAACAAAATCGGCCCCCAGGGGCCCAAAACCGGCCCCCACCCTAGCGGCCCACCGGGGAAACGCCCGGTGCCCGCTACGGCCAGTCCGGCCCTGATCACTGAATCGATGGATCGCCCCCGCTCCCTTTTTGTGAATGAGCTCAATATATGACCCCTGTCAGGCTGGAGGGATCTCTTTGCACTAGTCACTCGGTCTAAATGTCGGTGTAAATGTCAGTGTAAATTGTCTCAGCATCAGTGCAATCTATATAGTTTAAAAATATTGGTAATGAATTGTGCTAGTACAGATGCAATGTTGGAAATGTGACTCTAGGAGGTAGATCAGAATTTGTTTTGACTAGTGCCGTTATATGTCCTTGGTGGCAAGTAAGGGAGTGCTTGGTGCAAACAATTTTTGACACTGTATTATAAAAGCAAACTTGTGAAGGTGATAATGTGTGACAAGAATATGTAGGCATATTTGTTGTGTTGCATTTTGTTGTTGTTTGAAGTGTTGTTTTTGATCTCCATTGTTAGATTGTTTTATTGTGTGGTGTACTGTCTAATGATGTACTGTGTGGTTTGAATGTTTTGTTGTGCCCTGTTATTTTTTGTTGTGCTGTCCTGGTATTTTTGTGTTGTGTTGTTGTTTTACTTTTTGTTATGGATTTGTGTTATGTTCTATGAGGTTCCATAATTCCTTTGGAGATGTCAACAAATGATGCTACCTTTCCATCTTAAACAGGTCCACCGCTGGAGCTTTCAAATATTTAAGATACCATTTACCCCAGAATTTTGCCAGATATATGTCTTAAATTAGCACTTCCAGATGTTACTTTATCTGGGAGTTTATTCTTAGACAATTAAAAAGTGTCGATGAGGAAGGTTCCATTGGCATTGCAGCCATAGTAATTTCTCAGTTATCACACATCAGGGGCCGCATTATACATGTGACGCATGTTCCTTCATTGCGCCGGGCGCATCTATAAAAAGCTGTGCCCTGTGCTATGAAGGAAAATGTGCCCCATGATGGGGAATGCGCTGCCCCCAGGGCAGTCGCAAACTTGTGCTGTCCTGGGGGCATCACATTCATGTGAAATACTGGGCGGCTGCTTTAAAGCGCTCCGTGTTTTACTGTGCAGGCGGCAACCCTCCTGCACTTTTAAAGGGGAATAGAGATCCCCTCGCAGGCGTTTGCAGTCAGTGACTGCATCCGACTGCAAGGTGATGTCTGGGGTATCCATAGGACCCACTTTACCCCCTGCAGAGTGCAGCTCTCAGGAGGCGCACTGACAGTGCACCTCCCGTGGGCTTCTTTACCTCTGCACTCACGTCGGGAATACGGCACAGGTGCAGAGGCAAAGGGATTCCCTCATTTGCATTGGGCACACCTCCATGCAAATGAGGGAACGCCCCCTTGAAGATAGTGCTGGCGCTTTATGTGAGCCAGAGTATCCGTATTACAGAAGGGGCGGCACAAGCGCCTGCGGCCCCTTCTGTAATACCAAAGTGCCCCGGGGGCGCGCAAAGCAGGCGCCAATGCCCGTTGAGCTCCCGGGCCACTTTATGTAATATAGCCCCTAGTTCTTTTTCTATATGACCCATTGTATGAACAAATTTGAGCACATTAGGATTTAAAACAATCCAATTTACAATCGATGACATAGGATACCTAATGAAAAGATCTAGGGGCAGATGTACGACCATTTTTGCGGTCGCAAACGGGAATTCGGCCCGTTTGCGACCCCAAAATTGGGTCTGCCTTATGCACAAACCATATTTTTGCGAGTCAGTAACCTATCACCGACTCGCAAAATATGGTCTGCGACTCGCTATTAGGAAGGGGCGTGCCAAGGGTGCCCCTTCCTAATTGCGAGTCTCAATGTAATGTATGATTGTTTTGCGGCCGCAAAACACTCTCAGTTTACCACCTACTTCAGGTAGGTGGTAAACCACTCGCAAACGGGGAGGGGTCCCCAGGGGACCCCGTCCCTTTTGTGAATGGGTGCGAAAATATTTTTTAAGATCAGGCAGTGGTCCCAGGGACCACTGCCTGACCTTAAAAAATGAAACTGAAAAGTTTCATTTTACTTTTTTAAATGCATCCCGTTTTCCTTAAAGGAAAACGGGCTGCATTTTTTAAAAAAAAACTACTTTATTTTAAAAGCAGTCACAGACATGGTGGTCTGCTGAACCCAGCAGGCCACCATCCCTGGGAGTGCTAGCCGTTCCCAATGGGGTCGCAAATTGTGCTTGCCTCATGAATATTAATGAGGCATGCAATTTGCGACCCCATTGGGAACATTTGCGAGTCGCAAATTGCAAATCTTCCGCAAATCTAACCTAATATGTAGTCCATTACAAGTCTGCTGGAACAATTTGCCATCTTTCTCATAGAATCACTGATACCACAGGGCTCAATAACTCCAGAGTTACTTTCCATTACTTTCCATTAGACGTTTTAGGGCATTCATGCAGAAATCAGTATTTCGCAAATGTTTCATATTTAACTCGAACCTTATGCCTTGATTGAGCAGGTGAATTATCTGGGTGAAAACCTTCAGACCATTGGAATGATAATAGATCTTGTAATCCCAGTGAGACTGGTAAATCCTTTTATCGGCCCCATGAGGATTAAAAGGCATTCATAATGAGATTGTACGTATTTGACTTCATGGAGGCGGATTAGGAAGTGCACTGCAGTGGCGTAGCATGGGTGGATATGGGGGGGGGGTGTGCGCCCTGGGCAGCACGAGTTTTGGGTGCGGCAGCCCCCCTGCCCTTACCTGCTGCAGTGCGGGCGGAAAACGTCGGATTTGTTCACTAGCATCCCCCCCTTACAGCCGCCACAGGGCGGCAAAGGCGGGAACCGCCATGGGTGGCAGAAGGCCTAGCTATACCACTGTGCCACTGATTTAAGTTTGCCACATTAGAGAAGAATTAGGGGATTCAAGGGGAAAGGTGGTAAGTGGCAGATGTGAACGAGTAAATAAGTTCATGTGTTTATAATGTATGCAAAACAAACTGACTTATCTTTAGTAACCTATATGACAAGGGCATAACTATAAGTGATGCTGTGGGCGCAGTGGCACTGGGGCCCAGAGACTCGAAGGGCTCAAATAATTCTTACGGTTGATGTACTTTACTACCCAGTTTGCAGTCTGGACAATTTTCCTAGGTTGAACTAGGGCGCATGTCACCCTTGCTGCGCATTGCTATGTAATAAATGTTTGTGAAAGATGTTTGAAGGAGACCATTGGAAGGGGAAGTCCTCCACTGCAGCACGGAAAGACCCTTTCTCCCCATGAATATTCATCTCTCTTGTACAGTGAGGTGTGCAGAAAAGTCAGACTCCATTTTCATGTCCATGTTATAGCACAAAAAACACATGCGTAGAAAACAGCAGCCACACACGTTCATGTTCCTGTGCACTTGTACTAAATTTTGTACCGTGAACGGCATGTAATTGTGGGAATTTAATGTAAAAAGCAGAGCTGGAAATGACAAAAATGATGCGAGATTATGCCATCGTAAAAGAAATGTAATCCCAGCCTGTAAAAAATAAGGATTACATTATTGGTAAAGGTGTCAAAATGAATGTAATACCTTTGTGAGGATATGCGTGGTGTCAATAAACTGTGCCATAATGCACAAAGGAGTAGCTTTCCTTTTGCATGACTAGACTGGATTGATTGCATGTTAAATACCCCATTAAATACACCAGCCTCATCCTCTGTTCTGAAACATTAGGTCATTATTAGGGGATGAAATGTTGCCTAGGACTCAGTGGCGGCTCCTCCACTAAGGCGTAGGAGCGTCACCCCACTGGTATTTCAGCAGTGCCAAAAATAAAAGTAAAACGATAATAACAGGACGTTATTATCATTCTATTTTTCTATGAGGGACTCAGAGCCAGGTCAGGCGGGGCTGGGCTCTGTGACCCCAGAGCAGAGTGAGGAGTGGTTTGCACTCCTCTAAGTGCACATCACGGTTTGGCCACCCCTCTTAGGCCGGTCAAACCGTCATGCGCACTTAGCATGTTCTCCACCGGGCTGCACAGCCCCATGGAGAACATGCCCAGGCTCCCAGGCACTGCCTGAGTGGCCAAACAGGCCGCTCAGACCAATCACGATGCTCCTAATGCAGCGTGATTGGCTGGGAGAGTGCAGGAGCCTGGGTGCTTCCGGTGCTACCAGCAGATGAGGAGGACGGAAGAGAGGCGTGCGGTTGCTCGGTGGCGAAGGTAAGTTTATTTTTGTAATGTTTTTTATCCGTTCCCCCCTCCCACCCCCACCCCACCATCCGCCCCACCACCTCTGTTCTGAGGCACCAGCTTCTTCTAGCACTAGACATATTAACTTTGAAACTGGGGAAGTAGGTTGGAAGCCCAGTCTCTGCCAAACATTCTGTGATTCTGGGCAGATCACTATATCTTAGTTTGCCTTAAAGAAAAGAGTGCAAAAATGATATATAAATAAACATTGTGGATTCCCCAGCAGGTTAGAGACTCTGACTAAATATCCACAATCAAGAGCATGAAAGTGAATCTAAGCCCTGCGGTACCCACAGTAGACGCCGGTGGAGGCTGGCACACTGGACCTTTTATGGTAATCCAATGAACCCGCATTAACCCCCGGCCAACTGCGACTCACAGTTACTCTGGAAATGAATATTTGCCAGTTGCTTGGTCTATGCACATTTCTACATCCTTAGAGAGAGTACTTAATTTTACTGCGACTGACCGCTGTATTGGCAGAGCTATAAAAAGCCTATTTCACTATTTCCCACCTTGTATAAAAACCAGGCTTCATTTGAATTATTTTTAGCGGCCACAGTTACATATCACTTAGAAGAATCCATTCTCCAATGCTGCCTTAACAGCAATACACTGAAGACGATATTTCACTTGAAATGGGACGTGCATGTAATCTAGGGCGATACACTGGCATTGTTCATTGATTATTTTTACTGTGTAAATTCCGTTACACCCTAAAGCTGGTATCCTGTTAGAGCGTCACAAAACGCAGCGAATAACAAACCGCATCTCCAGGCAACGAGGCTCGAGCATCAATACCGCCCTCGCTGACATCCAAGCTTGGCGTGTTCCCGGAGATGGGCAGTTAGGGAAGCTGCGGCCTGCATTTCAGCCTCCCTAAAACGCACTGTAAATTCATTAGCATTTCAAAAGGTCAACACTTTTACAGCCCGTAAATGGAGTGGGGGCAGACTGGTGATAATTTGCTCATGCGTGATCCAGTTTAAGAAAAAATGTCATTTCGATTTCAAATCCAGTGCCATATTCTATTACTCAAACATTCTGCTAGGATCCGTTTTCAGGGTGGTACATGGTGTGGAACTATAAAAAAAAGGCACACTGTGTTAATGCAGTTTGTGTTTTACCTATTCTGTCGTTCTGGAATCAGTCTCGCCTTTGAACCAATGGAGACTGGTTCAGCTATTTCCTTGTAATTCTGGCTACACTTAATGTTCTTTGTCTGACACACCTACTGTTATCACTTTTTCAAAAAAGTACAAGAACAACAGTCAGTGGGCTTTGAGCCCCTCCATTCAGCCACTGACTCTTTTCTGTTTTTCATAGTTTACCATTGTGTGGTTTGGTTCTTCATTAAGGCCATTAAGGCTGAGCATTCTGAGGAGGTTAACTTGTCCCTTTTGTGTTTAATTAAGGTTTTTCTGATGATGGCATCAATTAGTGCTTTTGTTAAACTGCAAATGTGACATATATCTTGAGACTCAGTCTGTGCTGTTTGATGCATTTACATTTCTGATACAATAGGATGCCTGGGGGAGCTCGCGGAGTTTCACTCCACGGAATTCTACGGAGTTACCAAAAAACTCAGTGGAATTCCACGGAGTTCCGTGAGCAGGTGTAGTACCGTCAGAAGTTATTATCTATGGTACCAAGCTGCCTGCTTTTCAAAATAAGCAAATCCTGGCCATTTTGAGGTAAGCCTTAGATGTGTATAAGTTTGCCAATATGAATGCCAGCCTTGGCACTTCTTCTATTGAAGGCATTGTTCCTACGCGTGCAGGGACTGAATGAAATTACCGCCACAGCATGAGTGCTCATTCACCAAGTAAAATGACGAACTTATAAAGGTGATCACCGGTCTCTAAGTGGGTCCTTTCACGATTGAAGAGGTGATTTTAAGTGAAACAGTTATTTTCATAAAACCGCTTTTTCAGCGAGCTGGATACAAAATCCACACACAGGGGTCTGGACCCCATCATGGGTAATGCACCTCCTACATCCCACCCTGCCCCTATCAGTGTGCCGCCCATCACTCTCTTGTTCGGCGTCAACCCCTCAGCTCTTCAGCCTCTCGCATCCCAATCCTCTCTTCACTATAGGGTGAAATTTAATTTGCAAAGGCAAGGGGGATACAAAATCAACTTTTTTTTACCGTTGTTTCCATTTCCCTCATCACAGTAGTGGGCGTAGTTACTTCATCCATGACGACACTTCCCCAAACAAAGGGTCGGGGTGCCTGGATTGATTGCATCATAGATGGAATGGAAGCGAAGCACTAGAAGAGCGCATTCATGTTGGATCAGGGAACATTCAGCAACCAATCCAGATTGGCCAGAGTAGCCAAAGTGGCCAGTTTCATTCGTAGACATAAAGGATAGACAGCTTATATGGCATCTACCTTCTACTCAAGCAGCATTAGACCGCTGGCTAGTTTTCAGTTTTTCTGAAATCACAGAGGCAAGCCTACGCCTCAGGGGTGATTTGTGAAGTCAGTGTTGCGCAACATTTCTAAACTGTTCGTTCTCGATTCTCATCTTATCAACTTAAGAGTTAAGAATGAGGCAAGCTCACCCATTAAGAAACATCCCTTGCCCAATGTTTCTCCACTGTGATAGCTCTCTCTTTCATGATGGCCGAAGCATTAAAGGTCTGGGAAGAACTGCATCATGTACTACACTCTCGCCAGTCCTCTTTCCATGTTAACGGGGGATAGCCTTCATGCAGGGTGCCAAGCCAGAGATAATAGTGCTTATTAAGCAGTATTCACTCACAGGCAGTCTTACACGAAGATGCTAATTTTTCACAAGCTACTTATTACCAAACATTATTATGTTAACTTGTGTTTAGCTGGGCATGCAGTATCTGTTTCTTTAGGAAACAGTGACAGTTTGTGTGGTGGGTTTGGTCAATGTGGATACATTTGCTAACGACGCCCACAGTTCTTGTTATTTTTTTCTAATTGGTAATAGTGTACAGAGTGCCCCTATTGTGACAAAAAATGTAGCACAAAAGAGCAACCCTCTACAAACTGAACATAAGTATGTTCATACTGTCCACAAGCCACCTGATTGGAAACTTGATGCACGGTAAATCTCATACTTTATGTCATGTTTTTTTCCTGGAGATTTGTGACATTAGACTGTACCAGAACTTCTGTCCTTGCAAAGGCACTTTAAAGTCTGGTGGGGGGTGAGTGCTAGTAGACTCCGCCACGTGGCATGGGCAAAGTTTTTTGCTGAACTCTTCGCTCCAAGCAGAGCGCAGAGTGACAACACTTTATAAACTCCGCCCGCGGAGCGGAGTTTACCGTCCAGGCCTATACAGCATCATTTTAATTGCTGATTTTTAACTTTTTTTTGTACAGGAAGTGTCTGTTGTTTGAATAGCTTAGACTCCCATTAAGGCACTGCGCCACTCACTAATGTCCCCTGTGCAGTCATTTCTTTCACTTTGCTATTATGGTAACATGTTGGATTTATAGCTTTTTTGTTCACAAATTAAAGACGTCCTACACATAGGCTTTCTTGAAGATGAAAAAAACACCGTCCAATGATCAAAAGTATCTACAATATTGTTCTTACCATGTATTTTAAGTTCATCACTTGCAGTACTCCTGGTTCCTTTTTACATAATACCCTCCTTTGAAGGTACAGCTTAACTGTTTTAATGTTTTCTGTTCAGCAAAGTGGTCCTACTCCCACATTTCGAGTTGTTGTAGCCCATGATGTTGCTTCATTATTGTTTTTTATTTCGACAACAGCTGGAAATAAATTACCACACACACCACTATCAAAAATCCAGATCTGATGGCTTTGCCAATGCTTGTTGGCAATCTGAAGTCTAGAAAAAAACCTTAAACTTGTAGCCATGAAGTCAATTTTGCAGAGTTTCCTTTTAGCTCAAAATGAGAAGCCACAGAAATATTCTTGAGTCGCTTCCTCGCCTCTTCTTAAACTGGAATTCTAACAAATTCATTTGACTGCTTGACTGTGAGCTTTGCTAAGAAAATTGCAAACATAAGGCAAGAGAACCCTTCCTGGTCTCAACTAATGCTTCGCTTCCATTTTTGTTGTCATGGAAGCCATTTACTCAAAAGAATTTAGGTACAGAACCATTCAGAATTCCAGAAAAGTGCAAATAATTCTAAAATGATAGCAAAGAATTTTGTGACCTTCTATTGCAAAATGTGAACTGAAACTCTGAATATGGGCTCGCTCATGTGAGTCAGTCAGCAAGTAGACACAGATGTAGTTGGCAAATGCCAACCCTGCCAGGTGTAGAGGGCTAAGTAAATGTGTAAAGTATTAAGTACAGAATGGGTGATAGAGTGACAGCTGACAGCAGGCAGCAACTATGGCTGAATGGACCATACTGGCTGGGAACACAGATAATTAGGGATGCCATATTACCAACATATACAAACAAATGGGGCAGCACTCTTACTCACCACCAAGATGCCCACCTCCCCCACACAATTACAGTTGCTGCTTAGAATGTTGGTAGTGAGAATGGTGGCCACATCTGTGTATTATAGTGTCCTATGCACTTTTGAGTAGGACTCCTTCTCCAGTCCCTCTGAGAGATAAACCCAATTGTTCCCATTCACAAGTGCCGGGATCCACCGCTCCTCCCCGGAACAAAGGTAAAATACATGAAATACAGAGAAGATGGATTGCTTTCTGCAATCTTCTCTCTCTCACTTTCTGCACTGCTTTTTTTCCTCTCTTTTTCTCTCTCTGTCCTACAGACATGAACTAATTCATGGTGCTCACATTCCCTAGGGCAAAGGAAAGAGGTTTAAGTTGGAACTTGAAAGATACTGACTATTAGGACTTGTAGGAGACAGAGAACAAGAACTGTGATAAAGAACACCCAAGCATCATCATGCATGCTATTATCGTGGGAACAAGCCACAGAATCTGATTTATACAAGCAAAGACAGAACTCTTCTTTCCTGTCGAACAACATAAACATTTCTATGCACAAACATGGTGTTTGATGACGTGCGTCTGTACAAAGAAAATAGAGCATAATAAATTAGAAGTTTGGGTTTGGAAGACAAAAAAGAGCATCAAAAACATGTCACAAACGGATTTAGAAAGCAAGGGTGTGCACATAACAGACAATGCAAGAAAAAGCTTGTGAAAGCATCATGTGCAAGACAAAAAAACAAGGTGTTTGCAAGGTGACATAAGTGACAATGCAATGAGTCCCCTAAGTATACAGCTAAGCAGTGTAGCTACAAAACCAAATAATGTACCACGTGCACAAAAATGTAGTTATGCACAATAGAATAACATTATATGAGAGCAATACAGTCCCTGTTTGTAAATGTAACCAAATTCGGCAGATAAATGAACCGCGGGACAAGGAGATTAGATGATTTGAACAGAAACACAAAAGTTCCACAAGTTGAGAAGTCAAGATTAGATATCAGGGGCTACATTCCGTAGCAAGCAGTAGTGTGGCACCATGGAGGGCTACCACTGGCGGCCCATTATTCATTATGTAACAGTCACCAGAGGATTACAATGCTGCATTTCAGCATGTGTTTACCTTTGATGGTGCAAACCACTGCTCCTGTTGGTGGAGCATATATGCATGGGCAAAAACCCCAAGCAAATGGGATCTGCTCACTTGCACCTGAGAGCAATCTATTTTATCACTAGATTATACATCTGGTTGAGGTAGGAGTAAAACCACCAAAAATAAAGTCAGGTTTTGCTGGTCTTATCATCATTTTGGGGTGCTGTTATGGTATACTGACATGTCACCTTGGATGAGGGGGACTTGGGACAGCCCATATCAGATCGTATCCACTCTCGGACTCACACCACCATGCCAGACTGCAGTGCTGGATGCGCTTTGCTTCCATGTTGGAGAGAAATTGCTTTAAGTAATTCCTCTCTGCCAGGGTATACAACCAAAGCAGAAGACAACTTCACCTCAACTAGGGGGATGAATGTCTCTAGAATCCACATTTAGCAACAACCACTACCCCACTTCTCCTTAACGAAATCACATTTCCTCTAATCTTAGGTGCATCATCAGCTTTAAACAATTGAACACAAAATCAATGTCATTCACTTGTGAGATGAAAATAATGATATGGTCAACACTTATAAGCGCACACATACAAACATACGCACACATATGCTCTCTCACACACACACATGCACGCATGCATACACACAGAGTCTACAACAGACTTGTGTAGCCTTAAAAGTTCACACACATATCAGAAGGCAGTAATGAACATGGACACACACTCTTAGGATTCTCAAATAAAGTGCCCCAAGGGCACCCAAGGACAAGATTATGAATACTGTAATGGAGAGGTGTGGATGAGGGTGTGTGTAGGAAAGTGCCCTTTTTGGATGGTCATCCCCCCACGTTTTGCTTTAGATACTGTGGTTTGAGAACTGGAAGTGCACTGGGACCTGCTAACCAGGCTCCAGTGCCAGTGCTCTATCCTTTAAATGGTAATGTGAATTAGTACACCCAACAATTGGCAAGAAGCTTTAACCCCCCTTATAAGCCCCTAGTATATTGTACCAGAGGTATCCAGGGCAAGGGTGTTAAAGGGCTGCAGCATTATTAGTGCCACCCTGAGTGACCCAAGTAAAAATAAAGTCTGAAGAGCTGCACAAGCAGCTTCTCTGCTCAAGTCTGACTCTGCACACACCATGTGTGACAGAGTCAGCTCACTGCCTTGTAAGTCACCTCTAAGGTAGGCCACCTAAAGCCCAGAAGGCAGCAGTAGCGGCCCGTGGTGGGAGTGCTGCCGGGTGGTGATGTGGGGCGGGGGAGGGGCAGGGTGGGGGGTAGTAAACTACGGAATACGGCCGAATAGAGGTAAGTAAACATATAAATAAACAAAACGAATTCCGTTGCGCGCGCTGCATCGCATTTGGCGATGCAGCGCGCAACGAAGATCCAAAGAAGGACTGTCTGCCAGGCTCCTTCTTGAACCAGCCCTAAAGTAACCATCCAGGTGCCTTCTGGGAAGTGTAGTCCTGAACCTCATTGAGTCTCAGCCCTCTACAGAGCTCCCAAAACCCCTGGAAGTAGATTGACTTAGTTGTGACCTTTGCTGAGACCAAAGTTTGTTGGTGGTTTGGCTGACTACTAACTGTTTCACTCCACGTCCCACGTGGAGGGAATCTTTGGCATCACCCCCCCTCCACTCCTGTGGAGCAGTTGTCGAGATGGCTTGATTGTCCTGCCTGGTACAAGCTGGCACCCAAAGTCCCACTCAGCACCACGGGTAGCCAGGCACACCTCTGCACTGAGACGCCTGAGCTATGTAGAGATGTTCTACCTGGTGATTCCTGGTCCAGGGGCCCCTCCAAGCTTTTCTTCCAAGGGGCTCCTCTGAACTCAATGTGCAAGTATTGTTTTGTCCAGTACTGTTTTTGACAGCTCCTGCGGCTCCCGTTCAGCACCAAGGACAGCCAAGTCACCTCTGCACCCGGACTCCCTGGGCAACGTAAAATTGTTCTGACTGTCGAAGCTTGGTCTGTGGACCTGCAAGACCTTAACCCCAAGTGGGTTCCGTTGAACTCTCACTGTAAATGACTGAATGTCCCCTGAGACTTTCGCATTTGACCACAATGGTAGAATTTGACAGCTCTGCAAAGTATTGATGTCTTGAACACTTTAAAATCGATAACTTCAGTTATCCGCCTTGTATTGATTTTGTTTTGGTGTCAAAACATATATAAAAATCAGTTTAAAAAAAATAGCACAGGTGCACCACATAACAATTTAGACAAAGAATTTTATAAAATTCATGTCCACAAGTTTTCTTCCAAGTTTTCTTCTTTTATTTTCAATGAAATCTTTAAAACATAGTCCAGGTGATTTGAGACACAGCCGACGCGTTTGCGTCCTTATCAAAAGGACTTCCTCAGGGCTGTCAATTCAACAAACACAATACACTTATAAATATATATTTACATACACAAAGGACAACAAAACTTAAGACATTACACACTATTTACAAATGTTCTTAATATAAAATACCAATTGGTAACTATCATTTCATCTCATTAGAAATTATTCTTAACTAATAATTTTAGCCTCTTTATATTCAAGTATTGATACCTAACAGATGCGTACAAAGAGAAAATGACACTAAAGAGATCAAGGGATGAGAGTTAATGATCAGAATATAGAGTGAGACGACAACAGAAAAGAAGTAAAAATCACGTGACTCCAAATATTGAGGACACCCAGGGTTGTGAACTATCAACGGAAACCGAAACAGTTATTTTAAAGGAACCATAAGAGGGAACCATATTCCCATTCATATAGTCAAACCATGCATATAATACCTACCAAGTTAATGTATGATAACGATATTAATCGAAGGATTTCAGTCACCCAGAAGGCAAATTATGGCGCACAAATAGACATCCGTCATTCAATATATCTATGTTAAAAGAAAATGGATAGGTTAAAATTCCCCAAGATTGAGCAGACCACTAAAAATGTAGAAGTTAGTATAATGTCCAATACTCACTATGTATCAAAGCGATTATTAATGCCTTGATCAAAATAAAAAAGGAAAGTAGGTATATGATGACTCCCAGTTATTAATTCTCTATCCCTATCCAGGGATTCAGGAAATATACAACAGTTTTAACATCATTTAAGATGACCGACCTGTATTTGCAAAAGAATTTTTTTTTTTGCAATGTTAATGTGCACTTGAAAGAGAGCACTACTTTAGCGTATACGTAATCTTATGAGGTAAGAAAAAATATAAACAAAACAAAACATAGAAATGCCCTACAGCTACGTAACGGCATCAATAACCATTACAAGT
Organism: Calotriton arnoldi; assembly: GCA_963921515.1. Lineage (NCBI taxonomy): Eukaryota > Metazoa > Chordata > Amphibia > Caudata > Salamandridae > Calotriton > Calotriton arnoldi. The sequence goes on along the minus strand of CAWUFW010001478.1, from coordinate 1,510,577 downwards.
GAGAATTCAATATTGATAAAAAGAAATAAAAAACACAATAATGGGGCGGTCTACTTAGTCAAAACCGACAACCACTAAAACCAAAGAACTCACAAACCCTATAAGTGACCTACACCGGGATGAAGGGGGGGAGTACCCGAGTAGTCTTGAAATCAACAGTAACTAAATTCAACACTAGGTAAGATATAATAGCTAATCCAAGTATTAAATCCCCCCTAGTTAGGAAGCGACATCAAACATGACAAAATACAAAACGGGGACACGCTATATACCACATACTCATCTGCAGTAATAAGTCATACTCCAGGCGAGCAACGCTACTTGCACAAACAACCCCCAATCTAGTGTGCATCCCTCAGAGCCGAGCATCGACAAAGCCACAACAAAACAAATCGGCATTACATGGCTTACCGGGATCAGTCGGGGCAGTCCTCCCAATAGGGGAATCGAAGCATATGTGGCGTTGTTTTGAAATGTCTTAATATACCCACGCTCATTTACATTCATCAGAAACAGCTGTGAGTACTATAAGGCTGACAGCGTTCCGTGATCCATAGCGGCCGCCATCTTGTAACAGTATATCCTGTGTGTAAGTCTACACTGGTATTTGGCAAGTTAGTAATTTAAACATAACAAAAAGGAAACCCAGCACAACGCATTATATAAATTGAGAGTGATTTGATATCAAAACGCCGATGAAAATAGCAAATGTGCTAAAAAAATATTTTTGATTCACCGTTACATTTCGCTACTTATAAATCAAACACAACATATAAATCGAAAACAACATATAAACGACACCTTAAAAATTCTATATTTGTTACTCAAATCTTAGTCAATAAACGATAAGAGCCATAACGAGGTGTCATATAAAAAGAAGAAGAAAAGAAGACCCGGTTTTGTTCGAATTATCGGATCTAATACGGCCGCCATTTTGTACTGATATATCTAAAGGAGACGGACTAATCATGCAAAGTTCTAACCAAAGTTCCAAAACTTTGACGTCCCTTATATTGTATAAGTATGTATTAACTAACGATCTAGACGTCAAAAGTAATTCTTAATCCTGCAGGGGAGGAGAATATTAAACAGGATGAAGATCCTTATAGGTGAGCGATATGCCAACAAGTAAAATACCTTTCCAATTCAAATAATGAGGGAAAGAATATAAGCATTGGTTCCCAGAATACATAGCACAAGTGCTGGATTTCGCCATGATCGATGTAACATAAACAAAGACAAAGTCCAAAACAGAGTGCAAAAAAAAGGAAATATAATAAAAATAAAAATAAGAAGAGATAGTAAGGAGAGACAATAACAAATGATTAGAGAAGAAAGTACATCCAACATCTAGAAGTGGTATTCCGTCTATATGGAACTAAAGAAAATACATGATATTATTCATATAAAGGACAGTCTGATATTTAAAATCCCATATCTTTTTGTTAAAATCCCACATAGGTCAATTTCCCAGTTCTTTAATCATGACCAATAACCAAAAGAAACAGGACATATGAAATTACAGGCGAAGTGGTTCTATTTTATAAATTGGTGTTGGATTTTTTTTGAGTTGTGTCCATTGCTTATCGTCACTATTGGAACTGTAAAATGCTTTACACATGTTCCTTACTAGTGTGAATCTGAGGTTCACTTTTGGGTATCGTGTTAATATTACATGGTAAGGCCTCAGAGCCATACCACATAATAGTGCCACCTTGCTACAGTGAGGAGGTCCTTTAAGGACCATATCTGCACATTTAATTTGCAAAGTGTTAGACCTGTCAGCCTTAGGGTGGTCTTCTCCCAAACGTTTGGCCTTACTCCTACATTTGTTGCTGATCTTGTTTTTGTTGGCCTTGAGATTCTGTGCACTTTACCACTGTTAACCAGTGCTAAAGTGTGTGTGCTCTCTCCTCTAAACATGGTAAAATTAGCTTACACCCAATTGGCACATTTAATTTACTTGTAAGTCCTTAGTAAATTGGTAATACATGCACCGAGGTATGGAAATTAAATGCTTGTAGTGGTCATGCAGCAGTGACTTTGCCACCCACTTAAGTAGCCCTTTTAAAACTGTCCCAGGCCTGCCATTGCAGCCTCTGTGTGTAGTTTTAAACAGCCATTTCAACCTGGCAAAGTAAGCCTTTTGTCAGGCATAAAACTTCTTTTTTAATTCATATAAGTCACCCCTAGGGTAGGTCCTAAACAGGCCACAGGGCAGGGTGCAGTGTAATTAAAACGTTAGACGTACACTTTAACTTTTACATGTCCTGGCAGTAAAAACTCTTACATTTGTTTTTACTACTGCAAGGCCTGCCTCTCTAGTAGGATCACATTGGGTTAGCTTATTACATCTAATAAGTGATAAGTTTCAATTGAGAGCAAGTAGGAATATTGAGTTTGGTGTCTAAAGACTTGTAATTTAAAACTCTCTTTAATGGTAAAGTTGGATGGTAAGCCACATTCTGAAAATGTCACTTTTAGAAAGTTGGCATTTTCTTGTCCCAACCATTTGCTGCCTGCAGTCTGTATCGTGGGTCACATGTCTAGGTTTAGCTGGCAGTTGGTCTTGGTGTATTGCTCACATATAGTGACTCAAAGGATGAATAGGTGTTGGCAGAATGGGCCGCTCTGACTTGAGGGGGAGGAACTGTAACCTACCACACTTGCACATTACAAAGGCTCTGCCTGAGCACACTCATAAAGTGTTTGACACTAGTCTTTTTTGACCACAGACAAGCTGGAGCCAGGACAGGGAGGCAGGACATTCCAAGCACCTCTGAGGGTGGAAATCTCCAGAACTTTCTCCTACTTCAAAGTGGGCCCAAGTATAAAAAATGGACAATCAGACCCATCGCCTCATAGCCTTGCATCAGAACTCCTGATGCATGATGCATCCCCGATGCAGGACCTCGCAGCTCCTCTGAACCGTCACTGTGCAACGCATCCTCGACTCATGGCCTCGCATCGCAGCCCTGCAGCTCCTTGGAACCACCACCGCGCGATGGCTCCTCCACTCAGGACCTCGCATCACAACCCTGCAGCTCCTTGGAACCGCCTCTGTGCGACACATCCTCAACGCAGGACCTCGCAATGCTCCGCAAACCAGGATTTAAGGTACTTTGTTCAGGGGGCTTAACTTGGTCCCTGTATCTGGCCCGCGCATCATCATGGTTGGCCTGAACTTGTAACTTTGTCCTGTTCTAGAGCGACCAGAGAACCCCAGTTGACGCTTTGCGCTTCTATGCACTATTTTTACTTAAATCTTCAAAAATGTATGTCTCTGTTTCTACTGATTAGATTTTTGTTGTTTTGATCTCAAGTAATTTATTACATTTTACTCTATTTTTCTAAATTGGTGTGGGATTTTTCTTGTGTGGTTTTTGCACTTTTTTATGTTTGAAGTGCTACATAAATACTTTACACATTGCTTCTAAGTTAATACTGACTGCTTTTGTGCCAAGCTACCAGAGGGTTATGCACAGGTTAATTTGGGGCTTGCTTGTGTTTCACCCTGACAGAGATTGTGGTTGCTGCTTGAGTCGGGTTCACACACCGGCCCTCAACCAAGAACCCAATATCCAACACACAGCTATACTCCTATCTTTCAAGCTACTCCACTCTGGTTTGCCATTTGGTTATTGCACTGAGGAAGGTAAAAAATCTGCCAACATTCACTATGTGGTCAGACAAATATGCAATTATTTTACATTGACTTGTTCTCACATCTGGCACACTGTCATGTAGGAACAGGCAGACAAAGATCATTTCATTAAAAAAAAGATTTGGCTAATGTGGATTCCATTTTGCCTTCCAGCTAGGTTAAAGCTACACATATATCACATACATACATGCAGACATCATAAGGAACATCCCAGGATTACACTTGTAAACCTTATACTTTATTGTAAGTTACCACTTCAGCCAAAAATATGAAAAGACAGTTGCTGCTTGTGAGATGGTGTGTCCCAAAGAGAATGAGATTAACAAGTTCTGCAGCCAATAGGAATACAGAGTACTTAATGGAAAAGAGAGGCACTGTTTTTGAATATGGTCATATTGTTTCAGCACCATCAGACGTCAGTGAAATGTGTTGTCACCTGATTGTCTTATCGAGGCCATGATGTGAGAGTATCGCATGTTCTCATGATATATTAGTGTATCCCTTAGACCCTATGTCTCAATACAGTTGTTGTGCTTTGTCAAGTTGTTTCTTTATGCGAATCATACAGATTATGTCTATATAGTTAACAGTAAATCTACATTCACTTCACTTATGACTCCACTAACTTTCCCTATTCGAGGAATCGGAGCAGTGGTGACAAGGCCTGGTTGGGAAGGTAACACTCACACAGTGGCGGCTTCTCGAGGGAGTGCTGCGGGGCGGCGGGGCGGGGGAGGGGGTAGTAAACTCCAGCATACGGCCGAACAAAGTTAAGTAAACAAATAAATAAATAAAACGAATTACATTGCGCGCCTGCAACGCCAAATGGCGATGCAGCGAGCGCAATGTAATTCGTTTTATTTATTTATTTGTTTACCTAACTTCGTTCGGCCGTATGCCAGAGTTTACTAGCCCCCCAGCCCCTCCCCCACCCCGCCCCGCCGCCCCGCAGCACTCCCTCGAGGAGCCGCCACTGCACTCACACACACACACGCTCTCCAGAGAGTGGGTGTGATGTCAGGATGACAAGAAGTCCAAGGAAAGGTCGTGGCACCACCTTAAAGATTACATATCCTCTCTGGAAATATTTTGAATATTATAGCTCTTATATGCGAAATCTGGTACGTTTTTCAAGCTATAGCCCTAATCATGAAACCAGGAGAAATTTATTGTACCTATTTCAATCATGTCTTTTATTTGCATCTTCTAAAATAAATTTGTTGGGTGCGGTGGGGGAGGGTGGGGCGACGCAGAGGATAGCTTTTTACCAAAGATGTGGCATTTTAAAGGCATTATTCCTGTCGCTATATTTAACTTTAAAGCATTTGACAGTCTTGTCAAAGCTGCTCCTGGAAGGAATGACCTCCAGTGCATACCTTTCTGCTGTAAATATTACAGGAGCACCTCGCTGAAAGAATTTATATCCCACATACGCCAGGTCATGTTAGATCACTTTACGTCTCCTGCAGTCATTTCAAAAGGTGATTTGTTTTAACCTGACAGGAAGAAATGTAAAGTGTCCGGGCTTGACGTGACGAAAACTGATGGCTCCAGTGCACAACTACATTTGCACACTCTTTAAGATTCTGAACTCCATGGTATATTTAAAATATTCACTCTAAAAATTAAGGAACTGCTCGCAGCCCCGTGAACTGACAGAACCGTGCATCTGACAAAAACTCTTTCTTTGTCTAAGTGATGCATTTTATAGTGTATCTATTTAAAAGGAAAAAACGAATTGATGTCCCTAAAATATTCTTTTCCAGATGTCATTAGGTGGAAAAGTAACCATAACAAATTTAAACAAAAATGTGAACCAGCAGAACACATTAACCGTCCATATGTATGAGGTTTGGAATTCGTGCAAATGATGCACACATCTACTGAGCAATCTTTTTCGATACACATCTTTTTGGGAGCACAGGCTTTCTATTGAATTGTGCCTCTTGCCTTCCCTCACTGATATAGATGGCAGAGCTATTTATTAGGAATTGCTCATTAAAATTAAGATGCATAAGTTAACGACTAACAATACAAATGTACATTTATCATAGCTTATCTTTAGGGAAAATAGGAAACCTTGTGAAAATATCTTCCAAGGAGCAGGAAGCTCAGACAGAAACATAAGCTAGAGCCCAGATTTATCAAAGTTTTACGGGGCAGGGCACCACAAAACCTAAAATGAGATTTGCCGTGCCATGCAGAGCCATGAGATGCTTGTTAAATCTGTTGTAACGCAATGCAGGGCAAGTCGCTACCTTGTGTTACACTGCGCTGAGAAGGTGGTACATGGGTTGAGCGTGGGTGTTCACGCGCATCCACCCATGTTTCTGAAGCATTCCCAGATCTACCAACACTGGTAGACCTGGGAATCAGAATTGTGCACCTTCCCGATAGAGGAGCAACGAGGAGAAATATTTGTATTTCTCCTTGTTATTTCCTCTTTCTATGTGTGCAGCACACATAGAAAGAAGAAAATGCCCATAAGGATTGTTTTCGTGCATGAAGGTGTCCCTACACAAAAACAATCCTGCCTGTAATGCAGGCACCCTTGCACCATGGTGCCTGCATTGGCCCTAGTCTGCAATGAGTGCGGCAGCACAAGGAAAGGACAGGAATGCCCTCTCTCTTTCACGCAGGGCAGCACAGCAATATGACTTATGTTGCTATACATGAAAAAATAATAAATATGGGCCTATTGTCCTGTCCGTTTATTTTACTAAAACATAACTATTACATTTGCAAAATGTCTTGATGTAGTGAGGACCTCTTCCTATCCAGAATGTTCCTAATGTTCTGAACTCATTTGGAGACATACATTGGCATATTTGTATGGCTTTACAGCTTACTGTCAAGTACTACGCTGATTGCAAAAAACCCTGTACCAGAGTTATTGGTCAGAGGCAAAAATCTTTGATGAGTCAAAGTGTCTTTAATGACTGATGTAATCCAAGGCAGAAGGGTCATAATGTGATTAGAACTTTCCATCCTCTGTGGGAAAAAATGTTAAGCGAAAAGAAGCAGGGAGAAACAAAAAGAAAATGTTGGAATTTTGGAGAAGAGACTTCGTAAACCTGCAATTATCACCTGCAGTGTATGAATCTATATGACCAATCAGAATGCTTTCTGCGTTGACTAGAATCACTGAAGAAGGTCCACTTGAGAGTTATTGTATGCCTTCCAGCTGTCTGTCCCTCCAGTGTATCTTGTCCTGTTTTGGTTTAATCCGTATCATCATGGCAACCTTACTAAAAGGGCTTCTCAAAAATCACAGCACAGTTCTTTCTGTGCTTGTAACAGGCAGGCTCTGGAATGCTATTGTCTAAGCACAGGGGTTACCTTTCCATCATCTCATCTGTGAGGAGGAAACGAAGCCCCAACCTCCGTGAAGCTCTAGAAAAATTAAACAAACCATGTGGTTTGTTATTTTTTTCTAATTTTCTGAGACAGTTGGTTCACACTCAGCAATGAAAAGGTGGAGCGAGGACACCATGCCTTTGCAATGACAGCTGCTTTCCCATTGCAAGCACAAATAAAGAGGCAGAGCTCGGCTTTGACTCTGAGAAGCCCTTTTACAAAAAAAAATGGAGCTCCTCTGCTATGTGGTGGGGTGGGCGTCCTAACAGCCTTATTGCCCTTATCAATGGGGCAAAGACAGCTTCAAATTATCCCTCTCATGGGATCTTGCTTCCTCCCTGGCCCATAATTGTGGGGGTGGTTATTAAGACATTATTATCCGCAAACCCACTTACTGGCCCACTGCCACTCTGTCTTTGATGGAGGTCCCAACATTTCAATGTTCTAATAATTATTACTAGAGTTTGAAGGTGGCCCTTGCACAAAGACAGATATGTATGATATTTCATTAATGTTATATAGGCTTTCAAATGATAATGCAAGTTCTATTCTTCATACTGTGGCTAAACTGCAGACATGCACCAGAATGAGAACATGGGCGCTTTGTTTACTTTGTGAAGACAGAAGATGAAAAGGATTGTTCCTATATGAGAACAGAGCTGGAGTGGGGTGAGTAGTAATGGAAAGGTTTATATTCTGGTTGAGCCCTGTTTTCCAAGCGATTCTGAACTAGAACCAGTGCTAAAATAGGTAAGGAATCATTTGCAGAGGTCAATTGGAAACTGTGACCATACCTCACATTAAATACAGTATGGTGCGAGGGACTAATTAGCCAGGTAGAAGGGGGAGAGAAGGGGTAAAGCGTCAAGCTTCGACAAAACACAAAGTAAAGTATTCTCAGGAGTGTCAAAATACAAATAAATTGATCTTGTCTCTCAATTCAGTAGATATTCTTATTTCAAAGCTTTACCTTTCACAGCTTATTAAAGATGAGGATACTAAAGATCTTATTTCAAAACAGTTATGTGATAAATATCACATGCCCTCTTCTCTCAAGCCTTTTTGCAGTTGCAAAGCATGCGATTTACAAAATCACAAGCTTTGTGACCAAGGCCAGACTGGGAACCCAAAGAAGCCTTGGCAATTTTGTCGGACCAGCCCCCTGGTGGGGGGCTTTTATTGCAGGGGGCCAATATTACAGCACTGCTGAAAAACTAGCCCAAGTAAAAAAAACAGGCCTCCACCACTGCAAATTTGACCCCCACCCTTCCAGCCTCCCCGGGAAATCCACAATGCCCGGTACGGCCAGTCTGGCCCTGTTTGTGACCTCAAAAGGTAAATCCCAATGAATAAAGGACATACTGCAAGTCATCTTACGCAATGCAGCAAGTCACCTTGCTGCACTGTGCTGCACTGCATGAAAGGGAAAGGGCAGGAATGTGCCGTATTTACCATTATATGGCCTATTCCTGTCCTTTCCTCTGCGCTGGCGCACTTTTGGCTGCCTAACTCCAATGCAGGCACCCATGCATCATGGTGCAAGGGTGCCTGTGTTGTAAGCAGGATTGTTTTTGTGCATGAAGGGACACCTTACTGCACAAAAATGATCCTGAGAGACATATTCCTCTTTCTACGTGCACTGCAAAATGCAGCACATGGAGAAAGAGGGGAAAACAAGAAGAAATAAAGATATTTCTCCTTGTTACACCTCACCGGGGAAGGTGTAGCATTTTGACGCATTCCCAGGTCTACCACTAGTGGTACATCTTGGAATGCACCAAAATCCATGAGTAGGTATGTGGGAATACCCATGCTCTACCCATGGAATACCTAACGCAAAACAGTGATTTGCACTGCCTTGCGTTACTCTAGATTTATGAAGCCATGAATGGCCAAGCAAGCTGGTCTTGCGTTGTTTGATAAATCTCACTTAGGTTTTGCGTCGCCATTGCACCCCTTTGCGTGGCACAAGGGCAGCGCAAAACCTTGTTAAATCTCACCTGCAGTTTATAGTGTAAACAAACCGACTGTGTACAAGGTTGCAAATGAGTCTCCCACTGTGTACTCCTCCATCCCAGGTGTGTCTACATGTTTTGCATCAGTACTATTAGTCAGCCAGCCCTGGTAAATGTAAACGTAGCTGACATTAATAATTTAAGTAAGTTTTGTATATTTTTGTTGCCCGTCAGGAAACACTTCGGAAACAGATAGATGCTTTAGAGAAGAGCTAATGGAGCTACTTTTGTAAACGTTCTTCATAATTTTGAAGCACAAGTATTTCTCAGAAGGAAAAATAACCAAATGTATTTTGACTCACAATGTTCTGTTACTGTCCTCAAAATGGATTGACTTACTGGGGGGGAAATCGCTGAAAGCCTGCAATTGAGTACAGATAAATAAGTAATGTCAAACACCAATGACGGTGCATAGCCATCAATGGTGCATCAGGTGGAGTGGCACCTGGGCCTAGAGGCTTGCGGCCCATAGAACCCGGATTCATTTTTTAATTTTACTACCCAACTAGCAGTCATGAGCTCCATTAAGTGTAAGCGAAGCTAGTCAAATCCTCTTTTATTAACCGGATCTCTGCAACAGATAAACCGAAATAAGAAGTGTTCCAAGCCCAACTGAAGCCACTGAAGAGAAACCTGGTGGAATAACAAATGTAAAGGACTTTCAACCTGATATGAAGCTCTATAGTAACAAGAAATCTATTGATTTCTGGAGGAAGAGACAAATCCAGAGAAGAATCCATCACTTGAGTTTTCTTCACACTACAATCCTCCAATCAGTCAGTGTACTCAAAACATGACACTTGTGAGCAGTGCGGGAGACCTTGCTTTTGGGTGAAGGCAGAGAGAAGATGTAGTCATTAGGATTGGACGGAAAATTCTACTTCACCAGCGGAGTTCGCAGAGTTTTGCCCACTTGGTGCTACGCGAGTATTGCGGGTTTCTGGTAAAACTCTGCCAAGCACCACATGGTGGAGTTTTTTCCGTGTGCGGCTCACCAACATTAAGTTGATGAGCATGAGCAAAGGTTTGTGTCCCCTAGTGCTATTTGTGGCCGCTAGAATGCCTCCTGGCAAGATTTTCTCAATGCGGGCAGTCACAGCAGGTCATGACCGTTCGCGTAGAGAAAGCTGCCGCTCGAGTAGAAAACCTACTTGAGCAGCAGAAAGAAGAAACGCCCTCTGGCACACCGTGTGGTGCCATTGGCACTGATTTTTAAAGCTTGGAACAAGCTCCCGGTGCTAAAAATCAGTGTGAGCAGCACGACGTGCTGAATTCTGCCCGCTTGTGGAACTCCATGTAATCTTGCTGAGATTTTATGTAACTGTGAAGAATTCCCCGGAGTAAAACTCTGCGAGCTCCACCCAACCCTAGTAGTTATGATGCTGTGCACAGCCTGCAACCATCAATTGATTTCCGTGCTTATTCCTGATCTCTATAAGGATGGACCGAGGCGTTAGGCAACAAGAATTGGCAAAGCATTTAGGTCTGGTGTTGGCTGCCACCTTTTGGCTTCGTCAATGTTTTTGAATGTTTTTGTAAAACTGTACATGGGTACTACTTTTTGTGTGTGAGTTCACATTGTGCAAGAGAAGAATGCTAAAAGTCATGGAGAGGTAAGCAAATGGCTGAAGTGGGCTGACTGTGTGCCCCCATGCTGTATGCTGTGGTGGATGGTACAAAAATGTGATTGACACACTGGGAGAGCAATGGAGGAAGAGAGCTAGCTGAAAGTCCCTGTCAGTAAGTATATTATATACATATAATGTTTTTAAAATCAGGGCACAAATGTTAAACAGCTCCATAATGACTGCCATGCAGCAAAGGGATGAAGTATGTTAATTTTTATTCACACACTATTGCCCTTAGACCAGCGTTTTCCATTTTCCATAAAAGTGTTCTGCCCTACGATAACACAGAGATGGAAATGAAGTAGAAAGAATGTTTCATGTTGTAACCTCATTTTTTGAAACTCTTTCCTTATCTGCTGACCATATATCAATGACCAGTATTGGCTTCCAGGAATAAGCTGGTACCAAAAGGTCATCAGTGGGTCATCTGACTACGAAGGTATCACCATCCTTACCCATCAAGGTGTTTGATCAGAATATGATCAGAGAAACACTAGACTTCACTTAAATTATCTTATGATAATTGATTGATGACTGCGTTCTTCCCATCCCTAAGCGCACTGAGGCAGCTCCAAAGCAACATGAAGTAAAAACCCACGTAAATGAATATAAAATACATATATGCAAAGATAATACCAAATAGATCACTACATATGTATATAAATACACGAAAATACATCAAATTATTCTGACAATTTTAAAAAATGTAACGAGATTAAAACTTTAACAAGACCAGCAGCGATAAGTATGCTGATTCAAGGGTGGACCCAAACACAGCCCTCATTCACATTACCAGTAACTGTAGATGCAGCATTTAATGGGAGCTACAGACACCTTCGGGAATTACAAGACCCGTTGCAAAGTGGCAGCTCCTGAGATTTTCACCAAGGCGTTCCACCTGCTCAGTGCTGGTAATATATGCAGGTAAAAAACATGAGACAAATCAGGAACAGCATGGTTGTGTAGGTAAGGACACGTGGATTTCTCTCTGTTATTTCAAACTACTAAGGGGCAATTTTGTAAAGGCCTGATACAGGTGCTGTGTTCTTGTATAAGTTATAAATGGGGGCATAGTCACAGAACTGCTTTCCACAATGGGTCTGTGGCCACTTTTAAAGTTTGCAGCAACAGCTTCCATTGGGATAATGGTGCATAAATCCGGTGAGTGATCACTTAGAATGCTGCCTGCTTTGTTTTTGTGGGTTTGTGTTTTGGTATGATCTTTACAGCATTCAGGAACCTTGATGAGAACTCATGGGAAGGACCACTGCTCAGAATTGGCCACTTGGAGCTTGAAAATAGGAGGAAAATCCAGACTCCGTATGAACACAGTGCATATTGTAGTTGTGATGGGAAGCACGCTCATGAAATTTCAAAACTTTGTGGCCTAACAAGGCAGTAGGTGCTGGTGAAGTGTCAAAGTTAGAGGCTAAATTAGATCTATAGGGACATGTTACACTAGTACAAAAATATAGATAGACTTGATGGACCTCGTGGTCTTTTTCTCCCATGCCTTTTATGTCTACATGCAGCTGTGATCTCTTTGCAGTAAAGCTGAGCTTGAAATCAGACTCCGCGTCTGCCTTTGGGAGTGGTGTAGGCTTTAATAAGGCACCCTTAAAAGGAAACCTTCACACTGATAAGCAAGGAACCCCTCAGATTCCATCATGCTCTGTCGGCTTATAGGAATCTAATCCGCTCAGTGGTTTCCCCAGAAACCGCCTTCCAATTCACGCGCGTGCGGCTGCCTGACCCTGCTGCTTTCACGTGGAGAGATTGACTACAGGGCTCAGAAGGAAAATTGTGGATTTTGATGTGCTGCAAGCAAAGGCTGAGCCTCTGCAGCGGTGCCCAGGAGAGGGAGACTTGAAGCAGAATTGAAAATGAAAGTGACCTTGCGCCACGCGGCTGGGGCGGTGATGGATCCGCGGCGCCTACAAGCTGAGCTCCTCCATCACGATGCAGCACACTTGCGGTCTCACTGGGCCAGCCATCTCAGGAACAAGCTGATTTTTTTTGCATCCATGTATTTGTTTTAGTGTATGAGGAAAAGTAGAGATGCTGTCTCAGAACATGAAATCTTAGCAGTTGGAAGGATTATTTTGCTTATGGCAGAAAATATAAAGACTGAAAAAGTGACCAGATCTGTTTTAGAAATGTTTTCTCTTTCATAAAAACCCCTTGTCGCTTTTTGAAATTGATCCGAACATTTAATTTCACTGTGAAGTAATTTTATCGGTATTTATAACTCACCTTGATATTAAAAACTCATTCAAAAGCTAGCTCGAAGAAATACCTAATTTAAAAACAAAAATAAGTGGATGATTACATATCCAAAACCTTTAGTCCAGGGAAATACCCAAAAGTGCTGAATATCTAAGACAGGTACCTAACAGACATTAGCCACTCTGTGGCATAATGCAAGGCGAGTTGGCCCCCCTTCAGAAGGTGGTGATGGACCCCTGAGATTTCGTAAATAACAGATATCCAGAGAATTTAGGTTGAATGGAGGGTCCCGTGAAGGGTGAGGGCTCCTGCCCCGAACAGACTGCAGGGGCCTGCCTGTGTTCCATGCATTACTCTTACCCTGCATATCAGCCAAATAGCTTTGTTTGTCCAATACATGGTCATGTTTCATAATGTACACTGACAGTTACAAAACTGGAAAAGAAGTGAGAGTGTACATACGAAACTAATTTCCGACAAGGAAAATAGCCATGCATGTTTTTGAGGAAATTAAAAAAGAGTTGAGTTTACTGTGCTCCTCTGAAGCATGCACCTTTACTGAGATTTTGAGAAAGAAATGGTAACCTCAGATGTAAGTCAGCTGCACTACTCAGTGAAAGGAATAAGAAAGAAAAGATGATTAATAACGTTTCCTAGCGATTCATTTGTGTATTTTACTCTCATATGAATCTGTAAGTTCGGCAGTGCCGGCAGGAGTTTCGATTACATCTTTGGCTGGTTTAGTAAAATGGTGTTCAAACTACTTTGAATAATTTGAATAAAAGTACGTCAAATCATTTGAATCACTGAGAAAAACAGGATTCTCGCTAAATTATGCTCCAACAAATAAATAGCTTTCTTTGAACAACTTATAGCATTAGCACTCATTGACCCCCATGAGACCACAAGAAGTAACATCACACTGCCACTGACAGGTTGTAGGAAAGAGGGAGAAAGAGAAATTCCCCCTAAATTTAGAAGATTTATGATAGAAGAAATTGTAGTCATTTATTCTGGACCTGATTTAGAACTTTCTTTAAAAACTAGAAGATGCTCCAGTACAACTCAACTGTAAATCAGGCCACTTGCTTCATGTGAGCTATGTTTTAAATCCCACACTACCTAAAAAAGAGAACAATAAGAGGGGAAACGATTTCGAACATGCAATCTTAGCTTATCTTTGACAGTCTGGACTCAACAGCATGCGAGTCCTTGACGATATTGTGTGTAGGCGGTCTATTCTATAAACTAATCAACACTATAGTGAGAAATAAAGAACATTTAATGTCCTAACCAAGTTGAAGTAAAAGAGAAAAACTAATATCAAGCATTCCAGAAATAGCAAGGTTTTAAAGTTTTGGCAAGCAGAAAACAACCCCATTAGAAATGATGGGCAAAGTCAGTTACAATAATGTCTATGGGAAATGTACAAATAATGAACATTTCAAATGGCCCTTCCGAGAGTTGAGTACTACAGGAGCCATTTTGGAGGAAGAAGTCCACCAGAAAGGAGGACAACCCGACCTTGATTTAAAAGCTCCACCTCAAAACATAAAGTGGACTGAGTACCTCCACTGCACTAGTGTTAGCACCAAGGTTTAATTCTTCCGAAAATCAGTAGCAGCTGGCAGGGAAAGGTGGTGTAGGGGCAGGGGTGACGGGGGTGAGAATTATTATTATTTTGTTTTTTAAATACCACTTACCTTTTTGCCGGCCAGAGCCTCTCCTCCGTCTTGCTCAGTTTCCTTCTTCCTGCAGTCTCAGCAGCAGGAAGCACCCTGCTCCCAGGCTCCCCTGAGCCAATCACAACGCCGTGGTTCGGCGCTCAGATGGGGACAGGGAGGCTTTGCATGTTCCTCACCAGGCTGTGTAATGCAGACAGGTGGGGATCATGCAAAGTATACATGACTGTTTGGTCGGCCCAAGAGGGCTGGCCAAACCGTCATATTCACTTAGGGATTGTGCAAACCACTCTTCCCCCGTGTCATCAGCCCAACCCTAACCCAGCCCCGCAGCTACAAAAATTAAACTGATAACGACATTGTTATCATTTTATTTTTGCTGCTCTGCTCTGAGAACAGTGGGGCGACACTCCTCCGCCTTAGCGGAGGAGCAGCCCCTGCCAAAAATAGTCAAGGCAGTACACACATCTGGGTGCAATTCCTAAAACAAACTACCACTGAGAGACTACCCTGCCCCTCAACTAGAGGGTAGGGTCCAGGTCCCTCATCCAAGACCAGGGTGCTCTACCAGGGTCACTGGAAGTCTCCCATCAGTTCCATAAAGTGGCAGCTAACAACCCCAATATGGAGAAACCCTGCAAAAGACAGCTGTGAGATCCTCCAAAGACATAACACACTTTTAAGGGCTCCTCATTTCATACCCTTCATACTTAAGGCACACTCCTTCCAGAGTCCCCCAGGGATTGACCTAGTGGATGGTCCTACAACTCAGGGGACTCCTCTGAAAACTGAATATTCACCTGGCCTCCTATGCCTTCCTGGACTTTGAAACAACTCAAACCCTCAAATATAGACAGCTCTACCAAGCAAGCAGTGACAGCTGCAGGGTCAGCCTCATTGTTCTCTGATGTGCATGCAACATCCATCTCAACGATGTCAGAACTGCAGGTCACATCTGTTTCCTTCCCCTTATATTTCACTGGAGTCTTTCTAGACTTTTTTATGGTCACATCTGTTTTATCTCTTACTAGAGAGGATTTGACCCGCACAGCAAGTCACTACTTCTAATGCATTCTGATGGCAGACATAGGCAAGATTTTACCCTCAATCTCAGTTAACAGATATATCTCCACCACGTGCACCTGAAGGGTACATATACTTCACATATACATAAAATACAACTTCAAAACCAGATGCTATGAAAACAACTTGAAACAAAGATGCACCTAATACATTAATGTGATTCTCATTGTGGCCTTAAGAGCCTGGATGCAAGAGCTGCATGTAAAAAATTGACCACTGCAAATTAGACATGTTCATCCGGGAGCAGTTGTAAGAACATAAGAGCGGGTCGTAATTGAGTAAAATTCAGTGTCTTCAACAATGGAATCAGGAACTGCTTTCTGGGCCAACTATAGTAACTGCAAAACATTACAAAATGTAGGGTATCCTGCGGAGACCTATTGTTGTGGCCACAGGGTGTCCTATGACCAGAGTAGGTCCAACCACTGGGTGTGGCCAAGAGATGGTATAGTTGATTAAAATGAAACCTGGCCAAAAGAAACCAGTTATCCCTGCTAGACACCTGGGATAAATAATGCTCCATACCCTGGACAGACTTTCAGAGCCAGTGTCCTCTCACCAAGGGTTTCATCAATTCAGCTCCTTCTCTGAGGGATGATGTCCACTGAAAATACAGCTCTTTTATGGAAAGCAGGTCCCAGGATAACAAAGAGTGGTGGTTCAAAAAGGCATCCGGCCTCCCAAGTGTACATACGAAACTAATTTCCGACAAGGAAAATAGCCATGCATGTTTTTGAGGAAATTAAAAAAGAGTTGAGTTTACTGTGCTCCTCTGAAGCATGCACCTTTACTGAGATTTTGAGAAAGAAATGGTAACCTCAGATGTAAGTCAGCTGCACTACTCAGTGAAAGGAATAAGAAAGAAAAGATGATTAATAACGTTTCATAGCGATTCATTTGTGTATTTTACTCTCATATGAATCTGTAAGTTCAGCAGTGCCGGCAGGAGTTTCGATTACATCTTTGGCTGGTTTAGTAAAATGGTGTTCAAACTACTTTGAATAATTTGAATAAAAGTACGTCAAATCATTTGAATCACTGAGAAAAACAGGATTCTCGCTAAATTATGCTCCAACAAATAAATAGCTTTCTTTGAACAACTTATAGCATTAGCACTCATTGACCCCCATGAGACCACAAGAAGTAACATCACACTGCCACTGACAGGTTGTAGGAAAGAGGGAGAAAGAGAAATTCCCCCTAAATTTAGAAGATTTATGATAGAAGAAATTGTAGTCATTTATTCTGGACCTGATTTAGAACTTTCTTTAAAAAACTAGAAGATGCTCCAGTACAACTCAACTGTAAATCAGGCCACTTGCTTCATGTGAGCTATGTTTTAAATCCCACACTACCTAAAAAAGAGAACAATCAGAGGGGAAACGATTTCGAACATGCAATCTTAGCTTATCTTTGACAGTCTGGACTCAACAGCATGCGAGTCCTTGACGATATTGTGTGTAGGCGGTCTATTCTATAAACTAATCAACACTATAGTGAGAAATAAAGAACATTTAATGTCCTAACCAAGTTGAAGTAAATTTTGTTGGTCTTCACCTACCCCCACACCTCACTACCATACATTGCGGAACCTGGACTAGTCACCTTAAAAATTTGTTTTCAACCACTTGAATTTTGTTGGTCTTCACCTACCCCCACACCTCACTACCATACCGGGTCGGGAACACACACTTAGCATTGTAAATCTTAAGCAGAACCCAACCTACGAGCGAAGCTAGCCACAGCCCCAGTAGTTTTATCGAGCTCAGCTCTCTTCCCCTCCAACAGAGGCTGCCAATTGTTCTTGGCATCAAATAGCACCCCTAAATAAAGAAAGACTGAGACTTTGCCCACTTTGAAGGTTTTGGAGCTAGTAGAGCATGAACCCACTTCCATGGCATATGATTTAGTAAAGTTTACAGATAGATCCAGGCTGCCCATGAAGGTAACACATTTGTCCAGGAGAAGCCGTACGGCCCATCAGGACCACATCATCCATGTATAACAACACTGGAAGTGACCTTGAAACTACCCTGGGACAGTCGGCCTGATCGGAAAAAATGGCTTGCTCAAGCCCATTTACATTATAAGATAAACAAAAATGGAGCAAGGATGCACCCTTGCCGCACCCCCTACTAGTTGAAAAGGGCCGAGTGCATGCAGCACCGTGCAAAAAGTGCATGGAAGCCTAGGTGTAAGAGTGCAAATCTGCCACCAAAGCCACTATATTAACCTTCACCCCTTACTCAAGCAACAGGGCCCACAGTTTAGCACAATTTACCCTGCCAAATGCAGACATGAGGTTTATGAATACCAAGTGGAGGGATTCAGAGCGAGCTACTGTATGCTTATTTACAATTAGGTAGAGGTTCAGGCATTGGTCAGACATTGACCTTCCTGTCTTGAAAGCCATATTGGATATCTGTAAGAATATCATTAGCATCCGACCAAGCCATCAACCTATTAAGTATAACCCTCCCAAGGACCTTCACTACTGCATCAATCAATGAGATAGGGCAGTAGCATTGGGGGTTATCCTTGTCACCCTTTTTGAACGCAGGCACAATCAACGCCATTGACCAAGAGGCCGGCACCCCCCAGGCAAGCTGCTGCATTCAAGACCTGTATTAAGAGGGAGCCCTAGAACTCGTCATCCATCCTCAATGGGTCTGGCGGTATCCCATCAGGACCCAGAGACTTGTTCCTGGTTAGCTTATTTAAGCCCTTGGTTACTTCCTCCAAGGTAAAAACCAAAGAAACCTGCCCCCGCTGTCTCGCTACCATGACCTCGTCCTCTGCCATCTCCCCATTGTTGTAGACCCCTGCGAAATGGTCTACCCACTGTTGCTCAGCGATGTGGGTGCATATGACAGGGGCTGTACCTTCTGGTAAACAGGGCCTATTCACTTCCCTCCAGAAAAGAGCACCATCACTCGTCTCAGTAGCCTGGGTTAGCTCCTCCCAGACTAGTTCTTACAAGGTGTGTTTACAGTTAATTATTGTCTGCTTGTAGGCCTGCCTCTGGGCTATCAGAAGGCTCCTATCTCTAGGGACCTGATTCAAGGCTGACTTCAACTGCCTGAGGCACTTGGAGCAGGCCATATCAAACCATTTTGGCTTTTGACTTCCCCCGGTGTGTTGGGGGCACGAACAATATTTCCTTAACTTTATCAGCAATCCCCTCAAATGCTTGCAAGACATCTATCTCAGGGGCATCTACATCTAGACAGATGGATATCTCTTGGTCTGCTTTAGTTAATAGGGAGGCTTCAATCTGGGCCAGTTCCACTTGGGACCATTTTAGTCACCTACCTTAGTCAACAAGGGAGAGCCCTCTAAGAACCCTCACCCATGATCGGATGGGGTCCATGGAGCTCTCCAGTTCTACAAACAGAGGATTATGATCACTAAATGGGCTGTGAATGATGTTGAAGTTAGCGATGCACAGAAATAGGGGAGCAGAAACAAAAATAACATCAATATTTGAGGTGCAGCTTCTCCCTTTAAAAATTGGAGCAACAATATATTTGGGAGAATTAACCAACTTGTTGAGGGCAAAAACAAGGTTGTGGGATTCTAAAATTGCACCATGCTCCAGACCTTACTTAGAGGAGAGAATCGCGGGTGGTGGTCGGCATGGCACCAAGAACAGTCCAGGGGTCACAGATGGACGGACTGGAGCTTTGCGTTGGCAGTCTCCCACAGGCTGTTGATGCTGCTGTGTGAAGAGATGGGCTGGTGGCGGCTTGCACTGATTTTCGGAGTGAACAGTATAGTTCCAGGGGAATGGGTACGTTCGCAATCATGAAGAGTCCAAAAACTTAATTTCTAGAGCTCAAGAGCTGTACCAAGGAGGACCTGAGAAGCACCACTTGGGGGTCAAGAACTCTCTAAAGACGGGTCCAGGAGCTGTTGGGGACCCTTTAATGTCCCTGAAGATCAGATCAGGAGGCCACCAAACTAGCCCTTCGAGTCACTCTGGGGTCCTGGGGTCAAAATGAAGTTGCAGGTCCATTTCTTCTTCCCCAGGAAACAGGACAGCAGGCAGCAGCTCAGCCCAGCCGAGTAGCAGTTCCTTGAGAGCAGCAGTCCAGCAGAGTAGCAGTCCTTGTACTAGTGCAGCAGTCCTTCTTCCTGGCAGAGTATCCACAGGTCCAGAAGTGTTCTGTAGTGCTGAGGTTCCTCTTTTATACACAGTTGTGCCTTTGAAGTGGGGAGAAGTTTCTAGAGGCACGCCTTTGAAGTGCACAGATTCCTGCCTTATCGGCCCTGGCTCCAGACTAACTACAGGGGGAATACATTATTTTGTGTGGAGACAGGACACAGGCTATTCAGGTGCAAGTGAGGCTAGGCCCAGTTCCTCCCTCCGCTCCTGCCAATGATGGCTCATCCAGGCACACCTAAGCTTTCACTGTGTGTGTCTGTCTAGGAGGAATACACAATGCCTAACTGCCAATTACACCCAGTCATGTGACCAGAAAGAGGCTGCAGGCAACAGATGGCTAAGGCAAGAAAATTACGACTTTCTAAAAGTGGCATTTTCAGAACTGTAATGTAAAATCCGTCTTCACCATAATTTAGGATTTTAAAGTAGGATTTCAGAGTCACCAAACATGAACCAGTCATCTCTTCCCATCATTACTATTATATTTTTGTTTAAAACTCTTTATTTTGCTTTTTGATGTCCCTGGGTGTCTGCCATACAGACCCATGTGCACTTTAGACATGTGGGCCTGTCCTGAAACTGCAAGCAGGCTAGGATATTACTGCGGCCTAATTCCTTGCAAATAACCAGTGTTACTGCAGTACAGCCACACTTCTGGATTGTGAAGCATAGCTCTACAGAGTAGATCTATTAACTTTAAGTATGGGTGTGTGATATTCACATAATATGCATTTTCAAAATGTGTAATTAAGTGAAAGTTTGGAAAATCATGCAAAATTACACATAATTACGTGAAATGCAAAAGTGTTAATTGACACTATATTTTTTCACAAAATGTGTCCTCGCATCCATTTTGAAAGCAAGGCCACATTTCGTTCTAAAAAATAGTGCTAAAACAGAAAGGCTGCAAACAGCAGCCTTTGCATTGTCTTCGTTGTCATTTGTTCCTGCGTGCTTTTAGCTGCAAATGGCATGTAATTACGCAACAGGTTGCAATAGATTAGTTTAGGAACTTTTGCATAACAAGGATAGAGTAAAATTGCCGAAATTATCATTGGTGTAATGAAAATTTCGCCCAGGCCTACTTTTAAAAACTAGGCAATTCTGAACAGTTTTAGGGGGTTTATTTTCTATCCTTTACATTGACTGCCCCAGATTCTTAAAATTGTAAAATAATTACAGAATATAATACCCCAGGCACATAACAACTAGGACAAAGCCCATTCACTCTGGTTCAAAGAGAAATAAAAAGTTTAGTTAAAGTAAACCGAAAGCACGAATGGAAATGTAGAGAAAAACAGGTAGAGCTAGACACATTTAGACACTTGAAACAATAGGAATGATGCCTGGTTTCTGATGCCAAATGTAGTACTGGCGTAACACTACAGAAAGGAGTCAATAGATCGAAATGCATGTTTCTGCAGTAGAGAACTGTCCCTTCATAAATGCCCCTCCAATTTTAAGATACTCCTGGGCAATGGCAACATCGGGAAGGGTATTTTATTAAAGATATGTGTGATACTGTCATAACTTCCAAGTTTTCCTTTCTCTTCGTTGTCCTGCACTCTATAGAACAGGGGTGTCCAACCTGTTCTGTACTGAGAGCTACTTGTGTTCAATGAAAAGCATTGGCAGCTACTAATATTATTAGTGCTTTATAATTTCAATTTTTTATCTGTATAATAATTCAAGCAAGCAAAAACTTTCTTATTTAATAAGCTGGGCTGCACACAGGTGATCATTTTTTTTATATGTATAATAATTCAAACAAGCAAAAACTTTCTAATTTAATAAACTGGGCTGCACACAGGTGAGCTACTAAGAGGTAGATGGAGCGCTACAGTAGCTCACAAGCTACTGGTTGGAGACCCCGGCTCTAGAGGAGCGGGGTCAGTAATCTCACACCTTGCTGTACCAATACCCCTGGGATCAGCATTTCAAAGGTTCACGAATTTGACAAGATTATAAGTAATCTCCTGGGAAAGGGGAATAGACTCTAAAATTTATGTTTGCACATCGATTCCCTAAGGTACTCCCTGATATGCGGGTCTTTCTCTCTAAGCCAATCTCACCGGGTTTAACCTACTGAAATGTGTTCAAGGGAAGAAAAACAGCAATGCATTTTTAACACAGAACTTGTAATAATATCAATACGGGTGGTGTCGTGTAGTTCCTATAGTACCCCTGCAGGACCTGCGCGTTTGGATAACATAAACTGTGGGCTTGGTGACTGACTGGCTCTGTGCACCCCCACCGCGTATGTTAGCCTGATTTGCATTAGCTAGCTCACAGTGCCACTAGAATCTCCTCTTATAGGGGAGAGATTAGTTCCTGGCAACCTTAGATCATGACAACCCTAATTCCTCAGAATCGTGGAAACAATATTCTACTTTTCGCTCAGTCACTCGTGCTTACTTATTCGGTTGTCTCAGAGAGTTACACAGAATAAACAGTCTGGGCGTTTCAATAAGTATTTATTGAACAGTTGTTATTCTAGTGTAAAATATATGTGCTGCGGTAATCAGCAGACAATAGCAGAGATATATTATCAGCAGTACGATAAAAGCAAAGGGATAGAACAGTTCTACCATATTGCAATAGTCATGAATACATACATGAATATAAAAAGCATTATGAAAGTGCACGTACTCCTACGATGCCTAACTAGATGTACCTGAGTGTACCTAGCATATGTGTATGTCTAAAAGCCTAAGAGCCAAGAATCCTTCTAGGATTTAGTCGAACCCCATACCTGAATAGAGAGAGTGTGGGACCCCGTCCTGGTCTCGAGTTGGACACCCCGCAAGGGCTGTGTTAGACCGCTGTCAGCTGGAGCGACTGCATGCAGGAGCCTCAGAGTCTCTGGTCAGTGTGTCAGCATGGAAGTCTCGGTTCCCTCTATCTTACCGGGATAAGATGTGGTGTATTTATACCCTGAAGACTCTAGTTGCTTCGTATGGTTTGTATTGGCCCTTGTTAGACTTGAGGAAGACGTCAGGGGTGAACTTTGTACATACATATTATGCAGGTGGTGTTTTCCTAGAGAGCCATGCATAATTGATGAGTACAGTGTGGGCCTCTGTTTGGGAAAAACCCTGCTGTATTCAAAACCACAGAATAGATAATGTTCAGACCTCAGAGCACGTTGTGTACTAGCGAGGACCAATGTAGGTGAAAGATCATGCCTATATAAGGAATCATGACTATAATAGGACATGTACAGTTATGACCGTAATAGGGCATATGCGGCTTTGACCATAATAGGGCAAGTACGGATATGACCGTATTAGGGCAAATATGAATACGTCATTTTAGGGCATGTATGAACGGGTCTACATTAGGGCCTCTATACGGGACATAACAGCCACTCCTCTTCCGAACAGGATGACAATGACCATACTTAAAATCTGGACAATTTAAAAAACATTTTAAAAGCAAGTAAAAACATGGTTTTAAAATTGTTAAAAAAAAATCAAAAATGTTACAATTCAGCTATTTCCAATTGCCACTAAAAAAAGAAATGTCTATTTTGTTTCTCTACATAAGTTGCTTCACTCAAAGCGGAAAAAGGCCATGCTTTTCTCAAGCGAAAGTGTCAATTTAGGAAATGTTCCAAATTTGCTCGCTTATTATGAAAACGAGTGGAGAAGCCAAATTCTTTCCCAGGACGCGATGAGTCAATTCGAGATTAAGTGTCCTGGCTGGGAAGCACAACATTATCTGTGTGAGCTACTGCAGACGGCAAATCCAACGCCTCACAGAGAACGTCAATCGCACATAGATGGAATGTAGCACTGCCAACAGTCGATGCTGCGGCAGCTTGTGCGCCAGTTGTTACCTGGGTGCCTGTGGAGGAGTCACCTAACCCAGCAGGAGCAAACGGCACCTGTGGATTCTCCAGGAATGCGTTCATCAGAATTGGAAGCCGCTGGGGACAACGCAGAGCATGGGCCTTTATGGGGTCCAGCATTGCATCCGTGTCCGGAGGCGCATCTGATGGAAACGTTAGACAAAGATCCAACGTGCATTTTTCTCCGCAAAACAGGCATCGAAGAACAGGTAAGATGCAGTCTACCCAGACTGGTCGAAAGGATAGAAACCAGGAGGCATTGAGTTCTCGCAGGCAAGAAATGCCCAGAAGTTGTACCATGCGTTCACGGTATTTCCGCTCCAGGAGCATGTTCGCCATTCCCTCGGGAATTGGGCCGTCCATTGCGTAGCAGTAGTATTATGAATAGGACCCCTGTAATCAGCAATAGGATAAGCGGGAGTCCTCCAAATACGCTTCCCAATACGGAGTGTATAAAATTTGGGATTACTCCGAGGACTGTCTGAAAGGTGCTTAACAGTCCTGACCCTATGGTCTTAAATAGGTGTATAATACCGCTCGTATCAGACATATTGAAGATACGTCCCACCATTTCTACGAAATGAAAGGGGCAGTTTGTACGTATAAGCGCCTGTATCTCAGTCGAGGTCCTTGCAACTTGAAGTTCAAAGGTTTATCGAGCGGCGGTTAAGGGCACAGTTTGCTGTAAAAGCATGGCTTGCAGTCTGCTCAGAGTATCAAATTGTATGAAAGAAACGTTCAGTGAAGGCCATAGCGGCGCCTCCCTGACTGTGTTCAGTGGCAGAAATAATACTTGCATACAGCAAGTAACCCTGGAGTTAACAGTGACCAGATAGGCGACGCCTGGAAGCATCCCACAGCAACCTTGATCATTTAGCATCAAGTAACTCCCATTCGAGTGCAGCTGGAAAACCGGTGTGATCATGGCCGCTGGGGTCCCTGTCATGTGACACGATAGGTTCGCTACTGAACCGCTACAGGCTCCATGTAGTGAAATATCCTGACACATGAGAGAACCGCTTAAAGCGTTCTTGCAGTTTGTACCACTCAGATACACTTCTCGATCCCCATTCCGGCATCGGTATCTATATGGTAACTCCCAAGTTTCCTTAATGTAACCCTTACCCATTTTTTCATATTTGCCTGTCTGCCTTTGCTCAAGGCAATATTGAAACTGAAACGTAGTGACCGGCAGAGTGATTTGGCCATGAATTAGCCATTCAGTTGATGGTGATTCGTCTACAGTGAATGGTAACCTTTCCAGTTTCTCAATACGCAGCATTGTATATTTGGCTCCCCTTTGTGCCATTTCTGTCTGTTTATCAGTCAGATTGTATTCTGAAAACAGAGACGTGGTGTTTATAAAATGCCAGGGCACATAGCCCGCACGCAAAGATTGTAGCGTCCAGCTTAGCATCATAATAGAACGTAGCTGAGATTGCCCGTGTTGTAACAAGGCCAGATCTTGTTCTAATATGTTGATTGCCGAAGACACAATGTTGCCTAAGGAGTAAATCCTGGAGGTCAAAGTTGTTAACCCATTATCCACTACAGCTAATGCCTTTTCTAGGTTAATACGGTCTATTTCCCGTATTCTTTCTGCGGCCTCTTGTTGGGATATTTTCCACTTTTCATTATAATAGGCATAAATGCCGGCATATATTAAACGTTTCTGACGTGTTTTCCTTGGGCCTAGCAAGAAATCCCTAAGGTCTACATCAGGTGTTAGTAAGGTTAAGTGATGTTTTACTTCTGTGAGTGTTGAGGTTTCTAGCCAATCAAGGCACAACTTCCCAACACTGTATGATGTCACTACCCCTGGATGTTGTCTCTGTACATAGCGTGTATCTGGCCTATGGATACTAAACCCTTCGGTTGTATTCATAAATCTCTGTTGACAGGTGTTTGTGTCAATGGGCCAAATCAGCCATTTCGGCCAATCAGGATCTGATCTGTTGTACTGGAGAATGTCATCTAATCCTACCCCTTGTGTAGTTGAATTCTGCCCCCCACCCATCTGTGATGGTGTAGGAAACCCGGGTGAGTTCAGTTCCTTGTTCTTGGCTAGTCCAAGACAGGATGTCTGTTGCACAGTTTCATTTAGAAATATCATCTTCTGTGGAATGAGGCATGCTCTAAAAAGCGCTTCTGTTCCCTGGACTTGCCAGTCCCTAGAACCCCAGATTGATTTTAAATCTATAGTGTCCTTCCATAGGTCGAAACCCTGTGTAGACAACTGGGCCATAAAGGAGGCAGAGTAAATCTGTGTGGTGTTAGTCAACATAATTTTCTGGGCTGATGTTTTTGCCACTTTGTAATAAAATGACTTCGGGTCAGATGTATTGAACTCTGAAAAGTATGTGAATTTCTGCGCAAAAGTTTGCGAACTACCTTTTGGAGGTGTTGGGCAGTGTTCCCACTGGTGGTATTCAAATACATTTCTAGGTGTTATAGATTTGTGTAAGAAATGATGACCATAATGTTGGTAACAGTACAATGTATCATAGTCTGAAGTACCTTCTAACATTTCATTGTTTGGAAATGCTGCAGTTTTTTCTAAATCAGACATCATAGCATTTACAGTTTCAGTGTCCCAATCATCAGATAATGTACTGGAGGTAATGATATCACTTAAAGAAATTTTAAATACATGTTTAAGCTTTAAAAGTTCAGTCGGACCGAATATATCAAAATCAATCTTGTCCCATACTATACCGTCCGGTATAGGAACTGCTGTGATGTTCACTGAAGACAAGTCTCTTGGTTCACGATGTGAAGACTGGTGTGGTTTTAAAATAAAATTGACTCTTTGGGCTGTAGAGCTCTGCTGGAGGTATCGTCCATTAATAAGCATACTAAAAGTTATAATTAAACCTAGCCAGAAAAGAAAAAAGAAAATCCCAGTGATATACCATAGTTCTATCCAAGGTGACACCAGGTAAGTCTTTCTAAAAAGTGCAAAAAGTCAATGAGTTTCTCTTTGTGTGATTTTTGGCTGGCGTCGTTTCCGGCTCGGTTGGATCCAGTGAAACGTATCAAAGTTCATGAAATAGCCAGAAGCAGTTCGATCAATTGTTGGAATTGCATCGGGATTTGTTCAAATCGGATTTTGCTCTTGACGAGGAATGTTGACGTAGACGTCTGTAGTCGGTCTGACTGCAACTTGGTTGTTAAGTTGATTTTCTTCTTGTTGAAGTGGAACGAGTTCCATAGCATTGTTGCCTAGTCCTTCATTCCGTACAGGTGGCTCTTCAAACGTGATGAGTCTTTCTGTTTGAACTTCTTGGATTGTAGTGAGAGGAGGGCGTCTGCTACTGTGGAGTCCACGTGGCCTACTGTTTAGTATCGGCCACATAGTGTGGTTTGATTAAGTCGATTGAGTCAAATCTTTTCTCCTTTTTCCCGGCAAGAGGTGGCAGAAGTACAGTTCTTGTGCCTTGGATTGCTAGGACCGGTACAGCTATTCTGTAAGATGGTCCGAATTCTTTCTTGTCTGCACCAGATCCCCGACTTTTGGGATCCAGACAGGTCTTGCCGTTACTGCCTTGACTTCCTCAGTGGCGGTCTGTTTTAAGTGGCTGTTGCTTTGTTGTGTTCTGGATTCATTTTGATCCTGTAAAACAGCCAAACGATCATGGATATCAAATGGTTTTTCATCCCCCACTGTGCCTTCACAATCAATATCAGGTACCCACATTCTTGTCCCAAATAGGACCTCGTAAGGAGTGACACCCCCTAGAGAGCTGATTATTTATTGCGTGTTGTACCCCATAAAGGTGATCGACCCATCTACCGCCTTTGCCTAATACCCTAGCTGTTAAAGATTGCTTTAAGTTACGGTTTTTCCTCTCCACAACGGAATTTCCCTCAGGATGATACAGAGAGGAGTACCGCAACACTACGCCCATTCCTTCCATGGCCTCTTTGTAAGCCCGAGAGCTAAACGCCGGGCCACTGTCAGAATGTAACGTGCCAACTGAGTATGTGCCGATAAAGACTCACAAATATCTTATAACAGTTCGAGCGTCAGCACAGCGCTGAGGCCAAACCCATAGGAATCTAGAGCAGGAATCCACTGCAACCATGATATATTTCTTGGCCCCATCAGATTGTAGGGGTCCGCAGTGGTCCAAATAAACACATGCGAGAGGTTTGTCTGATTTCAGCAATGGTGTCTGCGCCGGGCGTGTTACGGTGGAGCCCTTCATCTGCTGACAGATGTCGCACTTTAAGACATAGGGGCCGATTCCGATTCGGGACGGAAATCTCTCCGACCGAGCCGGACCCGGAGAGAATTCCGACCGAATCGGTCCCCAGCAGTCCGACCGGACGAGTACGATGCGATGCGCATGCTATCGGACTCGATTCGGTCGGACTCCAGCTGAAGTCAATGGGAGCCGGTCGGACGACGCGTACGCGGGCTCCATTGACTTCAATGGGTGCGGGCAAACAAGGCGCGCCCCTACAGTGGGTACGCGTCCATGCGCATCGCGGCGTACATGCACAGAGTAGGGGCCGACCCATGGGTCCCCGTGTGTGCGACTCGCGCGCCGTACGCGTTCAGGGGGTCCGACGCGGACCCCCAAAGTCCGGCTCCGACAGCTCTTTCGAGCCGGACGGCGCGAGTCGGTCGGACTGCTGTAGCGGCGCGCATCGTACTTACCCGGCCGGGAAACGTCTCCATAGCGCGGTGCGAGTCGTGTCCGTGCGAGTCGGTCGGAGCGTGTTGAAGCCGCGTACGAGTCGGTCGGCGATTTCGCGGGAGCATGCATCGTACTCGCTCGGCCGGACCCGTGTACAATTCGGTCGGGAAACAGGGCTCCGAATCGGATCCGGTAAATCCGAATCCGATTCGGAGCCCTCCGGCCTGAATCGGAATCGGCCCCATAGTCTTTGGTCTGCTTTGTTGACCCTGGCCACCAGTAGCGCTGTTTCAGTAAAGAAATAGTCGCTGTGACGCCTGTATGCGCAGAACCCAAACCCTCGTGTGCTGCTAAAATTAAGCCTTGCCTACGATCCATATTTGGTATTACTCTATCCCCCACTCCAGAAATCTGAGCATATGGAATGTTTTGTGCATCTAACTTGTAGGAGTACTTGAGTGGAATTTTTTTTAGGTACTGCTGTGCTGCCTTTGCGTGAAGCATTGACAGCTACCATAATCTCGCCGTCTATTCTCGTTTTTGAACAAGTGATTGCAGCTATGGAAGCCATGCGAACAGCCCCCTTTGCGGCTTCATCAGCCAATGAATTCCCTTCAACGTGAACGCCATCACGCTGATGACTCAGTGTATGTATCACGTGAGCCCTTGGTAGTTCGTTTCTCAACTCCACTACCTGTTCCCATAGCATTTTATGCTTAATTATGCCACCTTTTGCGTCTTTAAACCTGTTTTGTTCCCAATGATGTAAATATTCATTGTACAACTGTACACAGTAAAAGGAATCACACACAATCAGTGTGGGGAATTCGTGTTCCGTATTTACAAGTGCCAGTATCAGTGCTTTTAACTCTGCCAACTGAGCCATGCAGTCTCCTAGAGATTGCGTTTTAGTGCAACTCGGATGGAACTTTCCATCGTGCATGCGACCTTCAACGATTGCACACGCTGCGCTGTAAGCTTGCTTGCTCCCTATGGCTGGTTGAGCAGATCCGTCAGTGTAAATAATGTATTCATACTGATCTACAGGCAAAATCTCATTTGGAAGAGGATATTCTTGTTCGTATTGCAGAAATGCTTGTGTTTTTAAACTTGGATCAAATCTGTATTCAACATCCGTTGCAGTAAGAGAATTAGCCCATTGTATCCATCTCGGATGTAATGCTTTCGCATTTGGAATGCTAGACTTTGTAACAGCCTCTAAGGCTGGTACTGGGGTCACGACTATTATGCGTTTTCCCTGAGCCAGAGCTCTTTCTCTTGCTACAGCGGTCTGTACTGCTGTCAGGATTTTTTCAGTTGAAGTGAAACGCATCTCTGCGTTTGTGTACAGGTGTGATTTGTATGCAATTGGTACTGTTTCGCCTTCGTTGAAAGTCAAATAAGTGTACCCGCATTGACCCGCTATTACTCGGATCACTAAGTTGCGTACGTTTACGCGTGTCTGTAAATGTTTAGAAGCTATCATGTCTTCCTGTAGGGAACGCAGGATATTTGTATGTTCCTGTGTCCATTGTCTGACCAAAAAATCAGGTTTTATTAAGTCGTAGAAAGGTTTTACTCTTTCTGCGTAATCCAAAATGTATGTTCGACCAAAATTTAGGAATCCCAGAATTGATTGTAAATTCTTTAATGATTTTGGAGGTTGGAGCAGCGCACACTTTTCTAAAAAGTTAGCTGCTAGGCTTTTTCCTTCACTTGACAGCTCGTATCCTAAAAATAGGACACTGAGGTGGGCAATTTTTGATTTTTTGAAATTAAACTTATAGCCCTCAGAGGCGAATCCCATAATAATGGTGCTCACCCTGGTCAAGTGCCTCGGTAAGTCATCGTCCGTCAGATAAATATCATCCACATAGGACAATGATTCTTCATCCAAATTTTGGAGTAACTCTGTTAGCCTTGCTGAAAATACCCCGGGGCTATTTTTATACCCTTGGGCTAGTCGACAAAATTGTCGCTGGGACCCTAACGCACTGAATGCGGTCAGATACCTGCTTTCAGGCGCTATATTCTGGCAGAAAAATCCATTTGAGATATCAAGTGTTGTTTTGTATTTTTTGCACACAATGTTATTCATTAATGCGGCACTGTGTGCATTTTGAACTGCAAATGTCTTTGTGCAAGTGTTTAAATGTCTGTAATCCAAAATTAAACGATATGTGTTGTCAGGTTTCATTACGGGAAACAAAGGATTGTTCATAGGTGAAGTGCAATTTTCAATCACCCCCTGGTATTCTAGTTGATCTAGGATCTCCCTGACTTGTTTTTTAGCTTCCTGCTTTATAGGGTATTGCCTTTGAGCATTTGGGGAAACTTTTAAAGGGATCACGTAGTGGGTTGAATCCTCATCCCAACCAACATGATTTTTGTACAATGCTGGAGCTAGGGCAACCGCCCACTCCTGCGCATATGCATGTTTTAAATGTATGGGAACGAGGTCAGAAAAGGCTGGAAAAATGACAGTTTCTCCCCTAGGGCACTCCATGACGAATGCTGGCGGCCAGTCTTGTTCTGCTAATAGAATGTCATAACCAGATGACAGATTTTTCCAAAAGAGACCTTTAATTTTCCTGGGCTTGTCCCCCTCCAGCCGGAGTGTTATCTCATGTAACTTATGTGGGACACTTACCCGTGTATCAGGTGTTTCCACCGTGATATACTCACTCAACTCCGTTGTCACCAGAAATTCCTTCAGGTTCTGGCGAGCTATCGTTACTTCTGCCGCGCTGTCTAGCATCGTCAGAGCCCATTCCCCGTTCAGAAGCTGTGTCCTCAGAATTCTGGGCATGTCTGATCTTGAGACCTGCTACCTTCTTCTTTTTGAACTGAGGTTTTGATTTTTGTTTATCTTCTTTTTTAGGTGCGTAGTCCGCAGCGCGTTGTGTGTCTCTGGACTTTGTACGCTCCTCTTGTCTGTGTTCTGACCATCCTTCCCTCTCGGAGTTTTTTGATGAACCCTGAAAGGAACGAGAGGAACGAGTATCAGTATCCTGATACCTGTCAGGTTTTTTAATATTATCCCTATTCCTGAGGTTATACCTCCTTTCAGAGGGCTCCTGTTGAGGAGACCTACCTCTGGATTGAGATCTGCTGTCTTTAGACTTTTGTTGTTTTTTATTTTCCCACTTCTTTTAGAAAGAAGTAGGCGTCTGCTTTGTAGTGTCCTTTTCAGGACTGCCCACTAGTTGTGGTTTTAATGCTTTCCCACCTAAACTGTCTCTGCCTAGTTCTGCATATGCATTTTCAATTATTTTGGGTAGTTCGTGTTGATGATCTCCTGGACTGAACTCCCTTAGGCGTTGGCGGATCGCCACTGAAGCTGCCTCCCCCTTAATGTTAGTTAGTATTATGGCTGATACCTGGTCAAAGTTATTTAGTAACTTCATCCCTAAGTTAAGGGCAGGCTCTGCTCCGTACTCATTTTGTATCTGTCTCAATACGTCAGGTACTACTGCTAAGGACGGGATACCATGTGTTCTGGTATATATGGCAGCAAAGACTGAACCCCAAGAGGTGCAGTCCTCTACTTGTGGTGTGATCCCCATGGGCAAGCAGATTGTTAGAATTCTGTGTTTTTCATAGGTGGTAGTATTCGGGAATACCGCCTCAAGCTGAGTTATTTTCTGAGCTATCCAGAATGGGATTTGTTCGCGTTTTGCGGGCATTTTGCCCATTACCGCGCGTAATGTTTGAGGAGTAATTTTATTTCCTGTACCCTGAGTCGGAGTACTGTTTGCTGCACCTGCTGGTGCAGGTTGGATTGTTAAAGTCCTCATGACAAATTGTGTCAAGTTTCTGTAGCTTTTAATTAAATCTTTGTGTTGTACTAGTAAGTCTGGCTGTGGCATTGTGTTAATGCCAGGATGCGGTGTGTAAGCCGCTAGTATTGGCCATGTGGCCCCGTCTCCTCCGAGCGGGCCTAATCTTACTCTTTCTCGTACGTGGGGTAGGGTGCCATTAAACCGGTAATGATGTTCCTGGTAAGTGAGTGGAATCTCTATGTCCTCAAACGGACAATATTCCTGTGGTGCATCTCCTTCTATATAGTAGTGAAATGTATTTGTTACTGCATTTGCTGCTGGGAGATTAACCCATGAATAGAATACCTCTGTTTTATTTGATTCGTGTGCCTCAATCACGAAAACAACAATGCCACCCTTGGCTTGTACACCATTTTCTAATAGTCTTATGGTGACTGTCCTTCTGAATTTTGGTGCAATTTGTATTGCATCCTCAGGATCTTCTCCTTCTGAAAAATTCAGTTCAACTCTCTCTGCCCTTACCTCGGTATTGGACATGTTTAGAGGAAGAAGTGTTCCAAGGGAACTAAGATAAGGTGTTATGCACAATTTTTAGGAACCGTATGTCCTTCAAGCTTGAATAACAAACAGCCAATAAATAGTATTTTCGTACTACTCAGCTGGGGCGGATTTTGTGCCCACCCACTCCAGACGTCTCTGGGGTTTTGTGAGTAAGTTCTCTGAGAATAGCACTACTGAACAACTCAGATTCTACTGTTAAATAAGTACCCAACCAACGTTGGTGGCGCCATGTCGTGTAGTTCCTATAGTACCCCTGCAGGACCTGCGCGTTTGGATAACATAAACTGTGGGCTTGGTGACTGACTGGATCTGTGCACCCCCACTGCGTATGTTAGCCTGATTTGCATTAGCTAGCTCACAGTGCCACTAGAATCTCCTCTTATCAGGGAGATATTAGTTCCTGGCAACCTTAGATCATGACAACCTAATTCCTCAGAATCGTGGAAACAATATACTACTTTTCGCTCAGTCACTCGTGCTTACTTATTCGGTTTGTCTCAGAGAGTTACATAGAATAACCAGTCTGGGCGTTTCAATAAGTATTTATTGAACAGTTGTTATTCTAGTGTAAAATATATGTGCTGCGGCAATCAGCAGACAATAGCAGAGATATATTATCAGCAGTACGATAAAAGCAAAGGGATAGAACAGTTCTACCATATTGCAATAGTCATGAATACATACATGAATATAAAAAGCATTATGCAAGTGCACGAACTCCTACGATGCCTAACTAGATGTACCTGAATGTACCTAGCATATGTGTATGTCTAAAAGCCAAGAATCCTTCTAGGATTTAGTCGAACCCCCATACCTGAATAGAGAGAGTGTGGGACCCCGTCCTGGTCTCGAGTTGGACACCCCGCAAGGGCTGTGTTAGACCGCTGTCAGCTGGAGCGACTGCATGCAGAAGCCTCAGCGTCTCTGGTCAGTGTGTCAGCATGGAAGTCTTGGTTCCCTCTATCTTACCGGGGTAAGATGTGGTGTATTTATACCCTGAAGACTCTAGTTGCTTCGTATGGTTTGTATTGGCCCTTGTTAGACTAGAGGAATACGTCAGGGGTGAACTTTGTACATACATATTATGCAGGTGGTGAATTCCTAGAGAGCCATGCATAATTGATGAGTACAGTGTGGGCCTGTGTTTGGGAAAAACCCTGCTGTATTCAACACCATAGAATAGATAACGTTCAGCCCTCAGAGCACGTTGTGTACTAGCGAGGACCAATGTAGGTGAAAGATCATGCCTATATAAGGAATCATGACTATAATAGGACATGTACAGTTATGACCGTAATAGGGCATATGCGGCTTTGACCATAATAGGGCAAGTACGAATATGACCGTATTAGGGCAAATATGAATACGTCCATTTTAGGGAATGTATGAACGGGTCTACATTCGGGCCTCTATACGGGACATAACAGTGGAAACATCTGTTTCCTCCTGCAACCGATCACATAGAAGTCTATAATAGGAGTGTCAATGTGGTAGTGCCAATTAATTCAGTTTCAGGATGGGCCTTAAATCGATGTGTCTGAATTAATATTAAAATCATATTCAGTCACTATTGGAGAAAGTGGTAGACCCATTGGCTTTCAAAGCTTGACTGGTTAAACTTTTAATATAAAAACAAACGTCTACCCATTTGTACTGGTGGATTGTAGACGCATCGACATGCAGGGCTGGCTTTAGGGAAGTGCGACCGGTGCAGCAGCACTAGGAGCTGACCTGTGGAGGAGCGCTGACCTCAGGGGGGCGCTGTGTTTACCAATAACTTATGATTGGAGGGATGAGGGGCACTTTTTCCCGTTGGTACTGAGAGAATCTGAGGAGGTAGTCATGGGGCGTGGGGGCGGTAAAAATGATTGTCGCACCGGGCGCCACCGGGCACCACCAGTGCTAAAGCCGGCCATCTCTACATGCAACCTTTCACAGCTAAGTCTCGCCATTAACATATTGATTGTGAGCGGACTGAATACTAGTGACCTTTCCAATGCAGACGCTGAAAGGAACGCTTACTCTGACCTTAACCTGACTAGCAGAAGAAGCAAATTGATCCCACTTTAACAATAGTTGGCAAAGACAATTTGATGCAAATAACAATGATTTGGAGCAAATACTTGTTGAATTGCTCTCTTGTCAAATTTCTTTACTGAATTTTCAATAGAAAACACATCTTGATGAATTACCATCTAGATATCCATTTCTCAGATACCCTAGACAGAGTTGTCACATGATTGAGAGCTGTACTGCTCTCCTCTTTATGCAAGGGATGTGTTGGCTTTATGTAAAGTCCATCTGAGCCAAGTAAAGCTCAATTTATTTACTTACTTTTCTGCTTAGGTTTGATATTTGAATAGGGTTGTTTTCCTAGCCTGTAAGGAGTGTCTCTGTGTTCTATACCTGTGGTAGATACTTCCAAAGATCCCTGCATAGCAGAGGAAGAAAAAGGAAATTATCTATTCCACCTTCCTATAGTACCTTTTTATGTAATTACCTTTTGTATAGTGTTTGTTTATCAAATGGCATATTGGCCTCAAGGGAATTGGTGGCTTACAATAACTGAAATAAGTTAATGGCATTAGTGAGAGACCAAAGGAGTTTTAGAGCTGCAAATGATTCTCTTAGCCTATGAGCTACCAGTGTTAGCAGGTTCCCTTTTACTGCCAAATGAGAGACAGCTTTTCCTCCTTCCAAAGTATGCTTGAACTTAGGCAGCTGACGTTGCTTTGGCCAAGGACCTGCATGTCCTTACTAGTTGAGGTCCATTGCCAGAACAAATTGCAAGGGTAAGATGCATTGACTTTAAGTAGATCGGTTCCTTTACATTCCAATTAATTTATGGCTAGAGAGGCATGATCCACTTTCTTCTTTCTGAGCAGCAAAGGTGCCTCTGCGAGCTGTAGCTTCTTCAATTTAGGGACATTAGAAGGCCTGAGTAAGTTTAGTCATGATGTAACATAGGATTGGCGATGATCTGCTAGGGCACAAGATGTTCAGTGACAAGCCTCAGAAAACATGCCAGTCAATAAGAGTAAGTAAAGCACCATTACAATGAAACAAGATTCCTGCACACGCCATAAGTGAATAGAGTAAAGCATGGGCAGATAGCCCACGGGTTTGTTAGACCTGACATCCTTGGCGTAGTTTTCCCCAAAAGATTTTGCCTTCACTCCTCCTGTTTTGCTGAATCCATTTTTGTCTTACACCATATTGGCACATTTAATTTATTTATAAGTTCCTAGTAAAGTGATAATACATGTACCCAGGGCCTGTAAAAAAAATGCTACTAGTGGGAATGTAGCACGTATTGTGCCACCCCCTTTAGTAGCCGTTTTAAAACATATCCCAGGCCTGCCATTACAGTCTATGTGTAGTTCCAAAACTGCCATTTCGACCTGGCCAATTAAACCTTTGTCCAGGCCAAAACCTTTATTTTTAATACATATAAGTGACCCCTAGGGTAGGCTTTAAACAGACCATAAGGTATCATTGATGTAATAAATGATGTCATAGAACATGTCATGAGTGATGTCATATGTGAGGTCATAAGCACTGCATGGCAGGTGTGCAAGTTATATTTAGTGCTACTTCTGAACTTCTGTGTTTTTTTAGTTTAAAACGTTAATGATGTCACTGAGAGATTCACCTAACTATAACTTTAACCTTTGTACTTTTCAGTTAAAAAAAAGATTTATAGAGATATAAAATTTTAGAGACGCATTGCTAAGTTGGATCCACCGCGGTGGATCCGCGTACCCACGCACCAACTACAATGACGGTATTGGCTGGCTGCAACCTGAGAGAAAATTTGCAGCCGCCATTTTGTCAATTGGGGCATTGTCCCGGGGGGAAATAAAGTATAAATAGGATTTAAGGGGTCAGGTTAGAGGCATCCTGAACACATGGGCTGGATGGAGCTATCTGTGAGGGAACCCTCATGGGCATGAAATTGTCCAAAAACATTTTGTGGGGTGCACAAGGATCTGCGGCTCCAAAGCGGCCCTCAGCTCGGACCCCTGTGTGAATCCATGATGGATCCGTGGATCCAGATCCCAATTTAAAAAAATACACCACTCATACACTTACTTACACACCCACTTACATACCAACACATCGACACAGCCATTCACACACCCACTCAGAGACCCAGAACATGACTCACACACCCATACAGCCACTCACACACCCACTCAGAGACCCAGCGAACCACTCACACACCCACACAGGCATTCACACACCCAGTCACACACACACTCACACACCCACTTACACACCCATACAAACACTAATTCACTCAATCACACACCCATACACCCACTTACAAACCCACTCACAGGCCCATACAGTCAGTCAAACACACACTGACACACACCCACAAACACACACAAACCCAGTTACACACCCACACAGCCACTCACACACCCAATTAAACACACCCAGGTTACAGGAACGTTATAGATAGGAAATAGAACTAAAACCATAGAAACACACTGAAAAAAACAAAGGTTACAGGGACATTATAGTTAGGAAATCAAATTTAAAAAACTTAGACAGTCACTAAAAACTAAATGGTACAGGGACATTATAGTTACACACACATAACTGTTTATACAATACAATAGAAATTCTACAGGTATACTTATCTCAAATAACTATAACTAGTGGCCTAAGTTAGCTATAACTCCCGCCCTTGCAGTGCACTGCTAATTGTCCCACATATTACAGCACTCATGACATCTTCTATGATATCATTGAAAATATCACTGCAACATCTGCAGTGAAATTATTGATGAAAAAACTGTGCATGGCTAGGGCACGAGTTATAGTTATCTTAGGGCACAAGTTGTAGTTACTTGAGATAACTATAACTATAACTGCTGAATTTCTATGGATTTGTGTGTGTAAAATCTGAACCTAACTATAACGTCCCTGTCACCTTAGTTTTTTTAGTGAATTTCAAACCAGGAAGTAGTTATTTAAAAATGTTGCAGTGAATATTTGAAGGATCCACAAATCGGTGGAAGTTTTTTTAAAAAACAAGAGCTGGTTCCCACGTTTGTTTTTCAAACCGAAAACATTTATTTTTGGGTGGAGGGGGCATGTGTGGCCCCCCTTTCCAGGCCAATTCTGGCCCTGTGGACCACAATCCACGTGGCCTGGTGCATTTTTGAGGAGGAGGAGGGCTCTGTTCCATACTCCCAGAGCCAATTTTGGACCCTGGGACCCCATTTCCTAAGCTTGGTACATTTTTGAAGGTGAGGAGGCATGCGGCCCCCCTACCCGGGCCATCCCCACGAGCCCAGCACATTTTTTAAGGGGGAGCAGGCAGCCCCCCTCCCCAAGCCGTTTTCGGCCTGGCGACCCTATTCCCTAGGGCCCAGTGCACTTTGGAGGGGGGGGCACGTGGCCCCCCTCCCTGGTTGTTTTTGGCCCTGGGGACCCCATCCCAGGCCCAAAATATTTGTTAAGGGGAGCAGGGCCCCCTTCCGGAGCCTCTAAAGGCCCCAGGGAGCCCCACCCCTAGGGCTGCAAAAGTATAGTTAAAATAAGGGGGGCCATGCGGTCACCTTCCCTGAGCCATTAATGGCCCCAGGGACTCCTTCACCCAGGCTCAGCTAAGATGCTATGTCCCGGGGAGCCCACCCTCGGGACATAGTGGCTTCCCTGAAAGCAGCAGCATGGACAGGGAAACCTGTGTTTGTTCTCATATGGCAGGAGCATTTCAAAACTCACACCAAGCGTGAGCAAACACCAAATCCTTTCCTAGCAGGCAGGAGCTTCCAAAATGCTCCCGCCTGCTGGGAGCGGACTTTTCATCTGTTTCCCTGCCTGCACTGAAGCAGGCATGGAAATAGATGAAAATATTGCTCCCGTTCAGAGGGAGCAGCATTAGGAGCTGCTCCCAAAGGGCAGGAGCAATGACGGCTAGCACTGTTTGTAGAGAACCGACAGCAGCGTCGGCGGCTTTGGGGCTCCCCCCATGGACCACAGTTAGTCTATGGTGGGTGCCCTAGGTGGACACCAGGGCACCCACCTTTGACGGTGGCAGGCCTTGGGGCATGGGATCCCTGGAGACAAAAACAGCCTACGGAGGAGTGCCCCTGCCCATCCCCTTAAAAAATGCACCAGGCCCCTAGCTGATGGGGTCCAAGGGCCAATATCGGCCAGGGGAGGTGAACGTATGCCCCACTCCTCTTAATTTTAATGAGTGGCCCTTGGGGATGGGGTCTTGAGTTCCCTTCAATGATCAGGGAGGGGGCTGCGCAGCCCCCCCTCCCCTTTAATTTTAATAGTGGCCCTGTGGGATGACGGCCCCAAGACCTAAAAAAGCTTGAGGAGGAGGGCCACACAGCTCTTCTGCCCCAACATTTCAAGGTTCAACTTTCTATTTCTTTACTTTTAATTTACAACATTCAACCATCAATGGGTGGAGTGTTCTCACTGCACTATACTTGTCCTTCTCCCTCATTATATGCTCTCACCTTTGGATCAGATCTATAGCCCACCTAAAGGGCCTTTAAAAACTGCTGTAGCACTCAGAAGTGGGTTATTAGTAAGTGTTATTGCCCACAACTTCAAGCAATAACAGCTGTAAATTACCCGTTCCGCAGTTATGGGCCCAAACCACAGGCAAGGTGGAGGTAATTACCAGCTGTTACTGCCCTGCAGGGAAGGGCAATACGTTTGTAAACACCCCCTAAAGATAGGAATCTTGACAGAAACGGAAGCTCCTCTCTCTGAATAATTAGGTGGAAAAATGGCTGTATACTCCCACTGTGCTCCTTTAGCCTCTTCCTCTGAGGCAGGCCATTGAGACACAGCTGTCCAGTGAGATCCTGTTGCAAAACAGAAACTCAGCTTGTTTATGTTTTTCTCTTTTCCTGTAGCATGCATCAGTGTCTCAACACACATTAGTGCTGGTGCCCTCCAGAGTGCTGTTTATACAGGCTATGGGAAAAGCACACTGAGAGTGTTTATCAGACTCGTAAAGGACCTACAAGCACACTGATCCATTCCAGGGCAGCAGTGCTGATCCTGCTCATTTATCTCTCTGGACCACATGATCCTATTTCAGAGGACTTGATCTTGGCAAGGCCCATCGGTTCTCCCACTCCATTGATTGTGGCACTTTTTCAAAGATGAATGGCACAGAGCAGCAACTGAGTCTTACATTACCTCGTGAATTTACATGGATTGTGAAATCCTTCTGGTGCAAAACAAAATCCATCAAAGGTATCACAAAACGTTGGTCATACATCTAGACACGTAATCAAAAGGATTTGTTTTAGAAGTACAAATGGTATATTTGTGTGGCAAGATCTACAGCTCAACTAGAGCTCACCTATTACCAATCTGCATATGTGACCAAAATTGAAATAGCATTCTTTCACAATGAGAATTCCCTCGTATAACATATCCTCAATTTTACTCTCAGATCGGTCACTTCACTTCAGGTTACATCAAGGAAATTAACTCTGCTAATTGATCTAGGCACTTTTGGATTCTTAGATCCTTTTTCCTTTCCCTTTTCAAGTCTATTTTTCTGAATACTTCTGAGGCCATGGGCGATTTTTAATGAGATTACTACATATTGTTACAAGTGTAGAACAAATGATTACATAGAAAGAGCATGAGGGCGCCATATTAAATAATTGTTGCACTGGTGTAAATAAAGGGCAATGTCATTTTGCATCATTTTGCTGCTTGTCTAATACTTTTGGACCAAATAATTTTACACTCATCGATTTTAAAGGCAAAGCTGTTGCAGTATGAAAAAATGAGTAACTGAATTCTAGAACCACTGCTATATATAATGAATGTTTTCCTTATAGATCGTTGTACAAGCGTTACATAGATATTAACAAAGAAACTGCAGTAAAAACAGCTCTTTAAAAAAAAAAAAGAACACAAGGATTTTGCACTGCTGTTCCTACTAAGCTAATCAAATGGAATCAGATCATTATGCATCAAATACAGGCGTATTTTGCACAATTAAAAGTGAGAACCAATACCATTTTTTGTCATTTTCTATTACAGAAACAACAAAAATTGTGCAAATATGTTTGCCCTGCCAATTTTCTGCAATATGGCCCATCCGTGCTAAATTTAGTAACTTTCTACTGCTCTAAATAATCATAACTGCCACATACAGCTCTCGGTAAATTATCCTGAGATGTCAGATGAGCCTGGAAGTTCCTGCCCTGACAGAGGAATGACCTTGGGATATGATGGATGCATCTGAGGCTTGGTGGATGATTCATCGGGCCCTGTGCTGGAGGGGATTTCCCTTCAGTTTCAAAGTCCTCTGCTGAAACCAACCTGACAAAGAAGGCGGGAATATGTACTCATGCACAAGAAACAAATTAGTATGCACAAAAAAAGTATCTTGCACCCTCATGAAATTGAATCACTACCAGTTAAAGCACTTATTCCACCCTGCTGGTCACTTACACTGACTGTAATTTATTGACCCACCGGCATTTGGAAATATTTCGAGGATGATTATTCCAAATTTAGTCTGACAGTAAATGCTCTCCTAATGAATTTTAATTGTAGATGGTTTCAACATTTGGATGGATGGATGATACCTAATCTCCTCTAGTTAACTAATTTTTAAATGGGGCTTGCATGCATGAATTTACTCAACTGATTAATGTGTGTTAAAGGTTATACTTTAAATTTGATTTTCAATCTTAAAATGATTGCAATAGAGGTCTCCATAACGCCTGCCGCATGGACGGATCACTTTACGATGCCTTTAAAAATCAATATTTCATAAAGAACATGCAAAAGTTAATAGTTAGCTCAGAGGAATTCAATCTAAGAAAATCCTTAATGTGGACAAATGTAGATATCATATGACGCTACAATTAAATAGTGATATCGTTTTATCTCCTTTTGATTTTCTTTCAACACATCTCAGTCTTTTTACTTCAGATATCTTAGTGTATCTAGCCACTCTAAACCCAGGTAGGGTCAGAAACCCTAACAAAAACTGGTTGACATGACAACATTTGTAGCTAAAGCAAATTATTTGAAAATGGGAGAGATAAAAAGCTGGTCTAAGTCGGACACAGAAAAGGGCTGGAAAACAACAGGTAAAACTAAAATACAATATATAGTAGATGCTAAGCCAGTTATTCATGTCGTTCTTTGGTTACTTCTATATTATTTTTTATATTAGTGTCAAAACCTATTCAGCAGGATTTAATTTTTTTCTCAATTTCTTTAGATGCCATTCTTTATTCTCTTATATCAATATTAATTAATATGCTGGCTACAATTATTCTGCAGCACACATAGAACACAGAAAACGCCTCTCTGGACTGTTTTTGTGCAGGAAGGTGCTGCTTCATGCGCAAAAACAATCCTGCCAACAATGCAGACACCATTTCACCATGGCGCAAGGGTTAGCATTAGGTACCAAATTGTGGGCCGATGCTAGCTAAAAGGACAGGAATGCACCGTATCTCGTAAATACAATGCACTCCTGCCCTTTCAAATTATCGTAGGGCAGTGTAGCAAAATGAATTTCAGCGCTGCCCTACGCCTATTTTTTGTAAATGAGGGCCTCAAAATGTAAGTTTGATGTGCATACTTTCTTTGTGTTTGTGTGAAGCAATACTCTAATCCCTGCAATATCTAGTGTGCCCATCAACCTCTTACACGCTAGGGTTGTGACCTCCACATCCATAGCAGGCATAACTGGGCAGTATGAACTTGGAGGTCATGTTCAAGCCTTTCACACCGAAGGAGCAGCTGTTGTGTGCTCCGCCAGTGCCCCACATCACACCTCCCTGGGTCAGAGAGGAAGACTTTCTGATTCCAGTCCAGGGTGGTGTGTTGGCCCTGCAAATGACTTGATCACATCAGTGACAGAATTACATCAGTTGCAGGACCGGCACCCAGGAATTGGCTTCCCTGATTCACTGTGAGCACAGAGGGGCTGATAACAGCTCCATCCTCTACACAGAATTGTGCAAAAAGGAAGGTGCAATTGAAAAAATGAGAAACTCAGTTTTTCTAGGGATACCTCTCTATCTGCAAAGTGCCAGGCCATCACAGTGGGATGTGATCGCCTGCATGACGCTTCTACTAGACACCAGGAATTTGTTTATAGGGGAATGGACCCCTTGGGCAAAGGCCTGTGCTCCTCCATTCCCTCAGTAATTTCATTTTTTCTTCCTCCCGGGAGGTGGATGGTGGTGTTTTTCCCCAATTTGTTCCCCGGATGGGGGAAGGGGCATAAGCTCATCTAGACCGTAGGTAAATTCCTTAAAAAAACAAAGCTGAGGGCATCCTACCCTAAATAGGGCAATGCCCCCCCAAAAGGGGATATTAAAGTCTTTCTGCACCCCCTTGGAGGCAGAATGGGCGGTTTGCCCCTAATATGCCCCTTCAAGTGGTGAAAAGCCCTCTAGATGCAAGAAATATATTTACTAAAAAAAGACAAAGAGGTATGGAGGCCACAGTGGTCTAGGGCCATGCCCCCACTCCATAAGGGGGCAATCAGTATTTCTGCCCCCTTAAAAGTGGCAGACTCGGGTTTTCCCACAATCTGCGCCTGAGGACAGAAAACCCACTAGACACCAGGGAAATTCTGGGCAAAAAAGAGGTTTGGGTGGCCTACCAAGGCATAGGGCTGTCCCCCACCCTAAAAGGGGGGAATTCAGCCTTTCTTCTCCCTTGGGAGGCAAATTGCAGTGTTAGCCCCAATCTGGCCCCTATGGGGATAAAAAGCCAACTAGACACTAGAAATGTACTTGCAAAAAACCAAAGGGCTGAGGATGATTCACCCTGAGATAGGGCCATGCCCTACCCTAAAAGGGTAGGACACCAGGGAGGCACCTTCCTTGCTTATGCCTAGCCGCCCTCCATCACGTCCATGTCTTCCCCTTTCTACTTTAGTAGAGGGCATTAAGTTATTCATTGGGTTTTGTTTTATCACAGGTTACTTGTGGGAGTAATGAATGCATGCAGCGTCCTATCTCTAGTATTGATTGTGGATTCCCTCTCCCTCCTTTTATATTTTAGCGAGTCTTTTGTTTGCACAGTTGTTACTTTATTTACCTGCGGTCATTGAGCCCGTACTGTTGCTGTTACATTTGTTATACATTCTGCGTTTTGGATGTAAAATTCAGTAAGGAACAATCACAAAGGGAAGCAAGTACATTTTGTTAAAAAAAAATCATATATTTCTACAATTTTCCTCAGTTCCAGGTTTCATGCACAATTCAGACTTTTTGGAACCGGAAACTCATTGAATGTTTGTCTCTCAAAGGCACCTTGTTTAATCTCATGCCATTCATCACTTTCGAGAGAAAAATAAGTCAACCTTTGCTTTCAAAATGTGCTTCGCACTGCAAAGCCAGTATTAATTGCTCAAGGGAGTCTATAAGTACATGATTAGGTAATGACTTGCAAAAGACAATAAAACAGAAGGCAGTGTCTTTGTATTTGTAGGTTTAACAAAGAATCATGATGGAATCGAGCCGCTACTAATCACTTATAAATGAATGACAGAA
Source organism: Calotriton arnoldi (assembly GCA_963921515.1). Lineage (NCBI taxonomy): Eukaryota > Metazoa > Chordata > Amphibia > Caudata > Salamandridae > Calotriton > Calotriton arnoldi. Next base: position 1,466,390 of record CAWUFW010001478.1, on the reverse strand, counting down.
ATAAAATTAGGGCCATAGTTACAAGGCCAGTTGCATTGCACTTGCACCACGCAATTCAAAAATTAGATTTACAAAGCCATCAGTGGCGGCTCGCCAACTCGGTGATGCAGCAAGCGCAAGGTAAATAGTTTTATTTATTTACTTACCTTACTCCTGCCCGTCGTATGTCCGACTCCACTACCCCCCCACCCAGCCCCTCCCCCGACCCACCCCACCGCCCCGCAGCACTCCCTCTGCGAGCCGCCACTGGAAGCCATGCAAGGCCACTTTGCGTGGCCCTGATTGGCTTCATGAATCTGGAGTAAAGCAACGAAGCGCAAATCGCTGTGCTGCGTTACATTGCCCTGGGAAGGAATTCCATGGGCGTTGTGTGGGTGTTCCCATGCAACTCCCATGGTTGCAGGCGCATTCCCAGATTTACCAAAGAGGTAGACCTGGGAATGCGCCAAAAAGATACGCCTTCAGCGCCTGTGCAGGGACAAAGGCAGAAATGTGCCGCATTCTTTTAAATGCGGAACATTCCTGCCCTTTTTATGTCACCTTGCTGCTCTGCGTCGCCTGATCTTTCCATAAATATACCAGGCGCGGTCGGTGGTAGGAGTGCCGGTCGGGCGGTGACGTGGGGCGGGGGAGGGGCAGGGTGGGGGGTAGTAAACTACGGATTAAGGCCTAATACAGGTAGGTAAACATTTAAATAAATAAAACGAATTTCGTTGTGAGCGCTGCATCGCCAAATGCGATGCAGTGCGCGCAACGAAATTCGTTGTATTTATTTAAATGTTTACTTACCTGTATTCGGCCTTAATCCGTAGTTTACTACCCCCCGCCCCACGTCACCGCCCGACCGGCACTCCTACCACCGACCGCGCCTGAAATATACCCCTAAATACGAAAAAACTAAAGCAAGCATGAATCAGATATCTATTATACTTGCAAAAATGCAAAAGAATATAACACATATACAAAAAATGCTATAAATGCATTATAGGAGTGCAAAGCATGTTTTGCTTTACTTAAAACGTCCTCTTATGACACATGAATTCTGACTTATGTTGATGTTTTGGGCCTGCTGTGGTGCCCAACTGGTCTTTGTTGCTGAGCTAGATATGTCGGGCCTCTGTCACTGCCACAAAAGTGAAGCATTGACTATTTTTCTGTGACATTTAAACATGACAAAGCCACATGTTGAAAAGACATAATAGCGACTAAATTTACAAGTAAAAGCCTAGTGATAAACTTTAATTCTGATTAAAACCTGATTTAAGAGCCTAGAAGAATATGACTGCTTCATTTAACTTTGCACGGTCAATTATTAATTAATTCACACAAAAGGCATGGTTTATCTGTTAAAATAATAGATGCGCAGCCCAAGTGGTCACCCATGATGTAGGAAAAATCTCTTTGATTACTGGGGTCACAGTTATCTGCCTGAATTTACAAGTAATTCTCTCTTTAGAAAGGCAGGATTCCATTGTCCATACTACTGTTTGCACCACCACCCCAAAGGGCATCGGCAAGGGTTGTGCAAAAGTTGTGTAATTTGCTGTCTCGTAATTATGCAACATTTCAGGAAAATTATACGAAATTATGTGTACTTAATTGAAATGCAAATCAGTAATTTATGCTATATTTTAGAGCACAATGTGTCCTTGTGTCAATTTTTGAGGTGAGCACTCATTTTGCACTAAAAAAAAGAGAGACAAACACAAATGCTGTAAACAAAAGCCTCTCAAGTTCTTCTTGTTCACAATGTTCCTGCAGTATAATTTTGACAAAACAATGGAGTAATTATGTGTATTTGCATAATAGCTTAATTTCATGTAGCAAGCATATTAAGAAATTTCCAAACTTACGTAGATTACACCAGTGTAAGTTATTTTTCAACCAGGCCTAACCTGGAGCTAAATTGGTGCAACCTAACAGATTAAAGGTGGTCAATTTATGGAGCATTTATTTTATTATCCACAAGACACTGTAGTCTAGCTTCAAAGTATCAAAGCTTCAAAGCCTCAGTATTTTGTAACTGTACCCATATGAGTGCTCACCAATTCAATTCTCTGGGCAGTAAGGTAACTACACCACTAGCAGTTATTGCTCATCAGTAGAGAGACCTGTCTTCAACTTATTGAAAACCTGAGGCTGAAAACTGTAAACGCTTTCTACAAAATAAAAAAGTACCCTTTCCTCCTAACTGTTGCAAATGGGTTCCAGCCATTTAGTCTGCCATGATTTTTTGTGTTTGGCCAACTGTATTTTTGGACCTTTACTGGGGGGTGAGCCTGTATTCTAGAGTCTTACTCACGGTAATTTCATGGTAATTGGACAGAGCATGTTTGCCACCAGTGTCTGCCTTTTACTTTCAAGCTGTTGCAGTACCCCTAGAGTAAGTGGCACTGGACTGATTACATTAGAACACATGTGCATGTATGTGTGCGCACATGTGTTGGCTGCTTGTGAGAGACTTTCATCCTGGTAGCTGCATACAGGTAACATAACTGTGACAGTTTTAAACTGACAAATTGACCTGTCAAAATAACCCCTTTTTACAAGCCTAAACCTTCCTTTTAAAGATTAATAGTCACCCCTAAGTAGGCCTTATGAAGGCAGGTTGCATGGCATTTAAAGGCAGGACATGTAAAAGTTAATTTTGAACATGTCCTTGCAATTAAATATCCCCAAAAGCTATTTTCACTGTAGTGAAGCAGGCTGCTTCCATAGGAAAACACTGGGCAACACTGTTACTTTTCTACATTATTAAATGTTAATTTCGGATTGGTAGCAGCTAGAGAAAAAATTCTAAGACTCATTTTTATAGTTTATCAAAATCCAATTTAATGGTGAAATCAAAATTTGTCTTACTATTAAGCCACAAGCAAGTTTAAAAGGTTGCCATTTTTCTGCTTAAAGCATGCAAGTATTCAACTGTCACCTGGCATCTGGATGGCTCCCCTGTGGTGAGATGTGAATTTCCCCTAGACAGAGGACAAACAGCTTGGGTGTGGACAGGTGCTGGCCTTCCCTTAGCAGGATGACATGGGGCTGCGCCCAAGGACAGGTTATAATTCAGAAGTGCCTCACCTGTCACAACCAGATGAACCTCACACCAGGTCGTTCCCCTTCCTTTGCCGCTCTAGTCAACTTGGCTCCAAAAGCAGTGGGAGGGGGAGCTGCCCACGAACCAGTTTGAAGTGATCACAGGGGAGGGGTTGTCCATTATCATAGCCACAAGGTTCTGCCATATTGTATTATCACAGAATGCTGTTCAAGAGGGTTGGGAAAGGGGTGGAGGGATGATGTAACATCCTAGGAATGGCCAGGGTGCCTGGCATCTCTAGTTCTAACTTTCCACCCACACTTATAACTCTTGCACAAGGGAGAGAAGGAAAGCAAAACCCTGCATCTGAAAGGCGATGACATTGGAGTCATGTACAGTTGGAAGGAAAAGCCACCTGACATCCCAGGATGGACTGAGGACTTTGCCTACAGCAGACCCCAAGGACTAGATGGGTCTCTCCTGCGCCAGTGGTGCTAGCTCTCATATGCTCCCAGGGGACCATTTGGGAGACGATCTGGACTCCACTTCCACCCAAAGTGCCCTGCAAGACAGCCAGGAGGCTCAGGGGCTTGGAAGTGCATAGATGAGGGTGTTCTGCTGGCTAGGAGTGGAGGGTCTGTGCACGAAGCTCCCATCAGCATGTGAGGAGCATTAGGAGACAGGAGAGGGTAAGACCGATGCAGTGTGCCAGTAAAACCAGTCCCCTCAAATTGCATCCTGTTAGAGGCCAAGAGGTTTCTGTACATGTTCCTGGTGTCTAGAGATCGCCATTGTGAGCAAAATGGGGGCAGGATCGAGGAAATTGGCCCAACAGCACCCGAGTAATGGATCTTTTATGTTTTTGCCCATTTAAACATATTCTTTGAGAAATGAAGCGTGTAGTGATACTCTGTGATTCCTCAAATTTACTCCCAGGGTTGACCAGTGCCCAGGTGTGGGCACATTTTTTATTAATTATTTATTGGGGGAAGGTTTTGCGTGAGCCTCTCCCCTCCTCCCCAGTAGCTCAATTGGTTTCAGGGACTGCATCCTCTGGGGCCGATGCGAAAGAGGCATAAGAGGGTTCCGAAGTGAGGAGAAAGGGCAGTGTCACCTCGCTCCCCCATTTCTTGGTGATTCCTCCTGCTTCCTGTGCCCATTACTCGGGGGCGAGGAGGCAGGCAGGGAAATAGACATGCTGGTTCCTGCGCTAGCATGGAAAATGTCGGCTGTGCGGAAAACTGACCAGGCAGCTCAGGAGTGGGCTCCCCTGATCTACCCCAATGTGTGAGAAGGCTGTGGGTGTCAGTGGTAGGAACCGGGCACTCAATATAAATATGAAAACCCCCACAGATGCATAGTGTAAAGCGGCAAAGCCTCATATATATTATTCATGGCACCCAGCCTGGAAGTGCCCCACTATGATACGCACAGACTATTCTAGTATATTTTTCTCGCCTTGCGGTGCTAAATCGCAAATTGCATGTCGGCTTCTAGTTCCTGCACTGATAGTCCCTTTTCTGTTTAAGTTTAGTGCTCAACTCATAGCATTCATTTGCTTTTAAAGGCGTTCCACCATTTTCTTTATGTGTGACAGGATGATGCTACTGTTATGGGGGTGAGGCTTCATTCAAAGGTCATATGAGCATTGACCAGTGTGCTCAAGCATGTGCAAGGACAAATTAGTGTTTCCCCATATGTTCAGCATTGAGTTAACATGCTAGTGTCTTCTTAAGTTCTTTACAACCCAAAACGATATATGTATTGAATATTGAATTGAACTTAAAATCTCTGGTTTTGGGGGTGAAACATCCCCAGCCTCACAATATGGGCATCCCAAAAATATGTAGCAATTAACCATTTTCATTACCAATCAGTTTTAGAATGCATAATTCCCAACTAAGGCCATCATTTTCAAGAGGCCTGCACCACCGAAGCGTCACCTTTTATGATGATCTGGTGGAGCAGGCCTCTCAATCATATCTATGAGGTGACGCAAAACCACCCGACATGGCTTTGCATGGCCTCATAGATATGGAGTAAAGCAATGCAGTGCAAAATGCTGCCTTGCCTTACTCTATGTCAAGGAGGCATTCCATGGACATTGCTGTAGGCGTTCCCCCTCAACGCCCATGAACTTTGACAAAGCTCCAGATTTACAACATCATGTAAACCTGAAAAAGTGCCAAAAACGTACACTTCCCCAGAGCAGGTTTAACGATGAGGAATATTTACATTTCTCCCAATTTTTCCTCTTTCCATGTGTGAGGCATCCTGCAGCACACATAGAACATGGAAAACACCTCTTGTGATTGTTTTTGTGCAGGAAGGTGCAGCTTCCTGCACAAAAGCAATCATGCTAACAGCACAAATACCCTTGCACCATAGTGCAAGGAAGCCTGCGTTGGTACTTGGCTGCAAATTGTGCGCCTGCGCTGGATGAAAGGTAAGGAATACCCCATATCTTATAAATATGGTGCATTCCTGCCCTTTTGAATCGGCATAGGGCAGTGCAGCAAAATGACTTGCGTCACTGCCCTATGCCAATTCTTTATAAATGAGACCCTAAGCCTCTTGCTACTGCGACGCACCTTAGATACAATCTCAAGCACACATAGGATGTTCTCCATCACATTTAACCTGTCATGATTCACCTTACCTTGTTGACAGCTATCACTGTTGTTAAAGCATATACCTACACATACCCACCCTGTGCCATTCAATTACATGTTAATAGACTTCTTTCCCTTTGAGGTGTGTCATGCCCAGCAACGCAGCTGTAACAAACAGCTTTTGATATCATACATGCCAACATTTTCAAACTGGGAAGTGGGAGATTTTGAAAAGAAAATCGGGGAATGTATTTGCCACATAGGCAGTGCTTAATGCTGCGTAATATGAAATCAATGCCAGGCCTTTTTCATCCACCGCCAGATACTCCCTGCTCATTTATGTCACTCTCTTTTTTGCAGTATGTTTTTATTCAACACAAGAACATAAAAACAAAACAACCATCACCTGTGTCCAGGTGTTGAAGTCATGCCAGATCGAATCCTTCAGATACATTATCAGGCCCAATTACAGCTTTTCACCAGTGAGTGGCTCACCAGCCCTCGTACCACCATCCATCTTATGAGAGCTGTGTATGACACCCGGGGAGACCCCTAGCTCCACCTGCTGCTTATTTCCCTGCCTTCAGGGGCCAGCGTTCTCAGGGATCCTCTACCATCTCAAACTTTCTTGGACACCCTCTTGCCTGGTACACCAGTCTTTTGACTCTCATGCACTAATCCAGATTTGCCTCCCATGCCCGCAGCATCTGAACCTAGGCCCTCCCTCAGTGTCTTATTATGTCATGACATTCCACCATCAAGGCTACGTTACAAAACTAGAGTGCATAACGGTTCACTGTAACTTCCCCCCAGATGCCGCAGGTCATGAGTCGAGGGGTGAGTTCCAACGAGAAGTTTATGTTCGCTGACAACCTGTGACCCACTATCATGGTTCTGGCCACCAGTCCTCATTTTGATCTACCGATCCCTGTGTGTCTCCCTATTATGTCATATTGGCAGGAACCAATCCACAGTTCTTCCGCTGTAAGTTAGCAGTCTAGCACTCCCACCTCTTTCACAGTAACAGCGCGGGTTGGACTTCTGGGTTAGGCTACATTTAAACCTGTGTCATCCAGCACTGCGCTGCTTTATATTGAGGATTCATCTGGAACTCGGTGTTCTGTACTCTTGTTCTCAGCTGTCCGCTCAGTGTTCCCCGTCTTCAAACGCAGCTGCGGGGTGAAGACACACTCTATACTTGCTGCTGGCAATTCGGAGCAGCTACTGTGTTTTGTAAGTGCTGTCGAGTGGCCATACTTTTCCTCAAACTTGCGCTGGTACACGACTGTGTCTTGTTTATGCTCACACTGGGTGCGTACCCCAGACTGGTGCTCATAGTTTTGGAGAGCTTATTTTCATGTGCCTTGTTTCTTGGAGCGCATGGAGCGCTCGGCAGCCTGGTAAAGAGTACACGCGCTGGAGCACTTAATTTCATTTGCCTTTGTTTCTTGGAACGCATGGAGGACTCGACATCCTGAGTATTGCATCCATGCTGTAGCGGTTAATTTTATTTGCCTTTGTTTCTTGAAGCGCATGGAGCACTCAACATCCTGATTATTGCAAATGCGTTGAAGAGCTTAATTTCATTTGCCTTTGTTGCATGAGCAAATGGAGCGCTCAATGTCCTGAGTATTCCACAGGTCCTGAAGTGCTTTCATTTCATTTTTGGGCATTAGCTTATTGAAGCACGTGTGATACACTTGGTTATAACACACAAGGAATGTTTTTCTTTTACATATTTGTTTTCATGCTAGATGTGCAGCAAAAGAGTTCCTATTGGCTGCGCATGGAGCGCTTATGTTAATTTCCCTACTCAGTGAAACGTCATCTGAACATTCCATACAGGGTTGTGATACTGCGACTCCCACAGCCCTCCAAAAGCCCTGGATCTTGTGGCAGCCCCAGAGCGTGTGTACCAAAAACCCACTCTGTTGGCATCCCCGCTGGCAAAGGTCGTTATCCGTCCTAAAGTACACACAAAGCACATCTGGTACATATATGGAAAGAGGGAAGTGACAGTTGTCCATTGGAGAATGTTTTTTACAGAACAAGAACCCTCACTCACCTGAAGGTGGCATGCGTCATCATTAGGTTGCCTCCTCACACCAGCTACACATGGTGCCTGGTGTGGGTTAAGACTCTCCAATGGAGAGGAGCTGAGGTGTTTTTGGTTAGATGAGCAATACATTTGAATGAGGGGCAGAGTGCTATCACATGTAAACAAAAAAGTTGTGTGAGTAAAACTATCTCCTGGTGGGCTGAATATCAGTTTTCTTCTGGTGGATAGGGTTAAAAAAGTGAGAAGTGACAGGGAGTTTGGAAATAATACTCCCTATTTGAGGGCAACGTGTTTCTGCTCTGGAGTGACCCTATATGGGTTTAGGCGAAAAAAGGACAAGGGAACCCAACTCACTAAGGAACCTGGGTGGGTAAATTATTGTCAGAAACAGTGGTTCCTGTGGAATAATAGAATCATATATAGATAATAAGATGCACAATCGCAATGGAAGGGTTAAAATGATGTCAGAGGGCGAAGAAACCACATACACCTATGGTTTTAATTTGATAAAATCGTATTTTATATTTCACAAACAAAATTCTAAATACAATGAAAAAGAAAAATGTGCATAGTGTCCCCAGTGAGAAACAGGAACCTAAAATATTGGTGACATAATTGTGACAGTATTTTACAAGGTTTCCAAGGTATTCAAAAAAGTCGACCATTTAGCAACTCAATACACAATATACAGCAGCTATATACAATAATACGCGCTATTAATAATTCGCTTTCTTTTGTTGCCGACAACGTTTTGACCTTATACGTGATCTAGGGTCTCATCAGGACCTATGGATTTAGGGACATCTGACGGGTAGAATGCGCAGCCACGTGAGGTGTACGTGCCAACAGTGGGTGATGGAGAAAAAGGAAAACGAGATACTCACAAGGACACCCAGCCTGGTACCCAAGTGAGAGTGAAGGCTGGCACTCTGTGGGTAGCTGAGCACTGTTACTGTGTTGATGATACACAGAGACGTGTATGAAGACGGTGATGAGGAACTCTGGAGTTGGTGTTAATCACAAGCGGTGCTGTCGCGCTGACCTGTGAATCACGAATGTTCAATATGGTGGTCTGTACCTACATATGGTGTGAAGCCCATCTATAGAAGCGAGTATTTTTCAATGAAGACGAATCCTTCAATAATTGCAGTCCTCAAAGCGCGTGACGATCCACTACGCGGGCAGCACGACAGCGTCAGTCTGTCTGCTGTTGGCCAAATGACCTGATGAGACCCTAGAAAGGAATCATGGGCTATATGTAATGAGCGACTGAGGAGGCCATTAGATAAGTACAGTTGTGGAGATGCAGTATAATCCATAAGGATCGTCCTTTAAAAACCACCGATGAGGTCTCAGTCGTGGGCTAGCAGCAAAGGTAGTTTCACAGAGAATTGGTATTCTCTGAATGGTAGATAATGTCTTCCCTAGGAAAATACCAGTGGAGGGTCAGGGGAGACCTTAAATGTTAATCACTCTACACGAGGTGAGAGTAATGTGTGAAGAGGCAGCAGGGGCACCTTATGTGTTGCTAGTCTGGAAGCCAAGAATTTGATCCAGTCTCATGTCAGCACACTTAGCTGTGCAGCCAGCAATAGTTTGCAGCAAATGTATGCGAACACACATGCCATCCAAAACCAGGGAGATGGTATAGGACAGCTGCCTAATAAGTGAGAGCAGAAAGAAGGACATCCACAGGGTGGATTGTGGGCAGACTAAAATCCTATTAACCTGTCTCTGGCATTGTGTGTGAGCGCTTCATAAATAGTTTTGCACATTGTCTATGACAGAGAGGCGGTCTAACAGTGAAGCTCATGGCTTTAAAAACAGCTTGGAACAGCGATACCGAAATGCGGTCTGTGCCTCCTACACGTGAAATAAGTTAAACACACCAAAACACAATGTACATTAAGCAAACACAAGGTGCCGTGTGGACAGGAACTCGCTGTGAGAAAAAGTATAAAAGCCCAGTTGAAGACCTCGAGGCTGTCTTCTGACAAAGTAATCAGTGGCAATGTCATTCAGTGCTAACTAAGACCGAGATATGGTCTTAGATGCTGCATGCCACAATACAGTACCCTAGACCCAATGAGGGTAAACAGTGCAAAGGTTCCGTAGGAACCACATACTTTAAAGTCATCTGCATGGCCCTGAATGGCGTGCCTGGCAACAGTGGGAGAATGAAGCTGGGTGCGTTGTTTAAAGGGGCGCACACAGTGTTACTAATGCGAAGCTGGTGCACCGGGTAGCATGGGAACTGTAGTCTTAAAAAGGCATTGTGGTTTTAGAGTATGGGCAGGAAGGCAGGACTCATGGGGATTGCAGTCCCAGTCTTTGAGGAGGAGTTTTTGGAGCTGGAAGACTCAGAAACAGAGACCAGCTAGGTTAAAGGGTTCTCCAATAGTGTAAGGAATCACACTATATATATATATAAATAAAGTACATACAAAGTACGTCTGGTAGGATGTCAAATCGCTGTATATGAACATTCCACAAGAGGACACCCTACAGACAGTTAACTAAGAGAACAAGACTATTTGGCCCCTTCCTCCTTTGTCATGCATTAAGCGTCCATAGCCAAGACCAACTCTACAGGCAGGTGACTGGTACTTCTATGGGCAGTACAGTTGTTTCAAGCCCTACATGCACAGTTTAGAGCCCACCCAAATCTATCCAGCTGATAATCCTTTCCAGATGAACCGCAAACTATGGAAGAGGTACATAGATTACATTTTGGTCATCTGGGGGGTAATCACATGACTCTGAATAGCTTTTCTGAGTGGCTCAACATCAGGAACAACAATCTCATGTACCTGCAAATACAGCAAGGTTTTGCTACCTTTCTTAGTCCTGCTATTATACTCTAAGGATGGAGGTATATTTTCAGAATTGTACAAGAAACCCATGGCTCGAAATTCCTTACTGTCTTACAACAGTTTCCACCCACATGCACTTCGCAACAACCTTCCGGTGGTACAGTTCCACAGAACCAGGAGACTGTACAGAACTTCAAAAGCTCAAAACACACGCGGTGGAACTGAGTGACAATCTTGCACAGAGATAGTAACCATAGAATCTCATCCGAAGAGCAGCGTAAAGGGCTAAAACAACCATAAAGAGGCTCTTCTGGAAACACTCCCCAAATGTACTTCAGATAGATTGGTAATCGTTTGTACATTCAATCATCTGACCAACACCGTAAAAGGGCCATCAATAAAAACTGGCACATTCTCAATATAGGTGAAGGCACAATTAAAAAAACCTTTGTTTGTCCTTAAACAGAGAAAAACATCAGAGACATAGTTGTCCAGATCAGACCACCAACATCCCAGAGAGAAAGTCAAAACATGTAATGGTCTTTACCATCTGTTATGTGACACTCCTTGTGGTTCCTGTGCAGTCTGTCATCTGACACAATCTCTGACCCGGATAGACCTAGGACTAAGGATTACGTGGGAGCTACACAACCATACTAATTGCAATTCTAGTATAGTCATCTACCTCATCACCTGTACTTGCAAACTCCAATACATGGGAATGACTTCCCGCAAAGTCAAACCAGAGTAGTTGAACACCACAGGTCTGGAGATGAAACTGACCAGACTTTTCTGACATCCCTTCACACAGATGAAGGTATTAGATGGGTGATTAAACATAAACCCTACTTCACCATCCACATGGGTAACTAGAGACCTTGTTGTTCCGGAGGGAACAAGGCTGGGTATTCAGACTCAAAAGCCACTTTTAGGGACTGAACGATGATAATCCGTGGACTGCCCTACAATGACCATGGTTTCATCACTCCTTTACAGAGACATGACTACCTATATAGGGTTCCCGCCCACTACCTCCTTTCCTGCATTGTATTCACAATATGGCCTTGACCCATGCTCATACTTTGCAGTTTAATTTTTTGTAACAGGGCATCCATTACCCTGTTCATTGGCATCAACCATTGCCCTCACATCCCTTCACTAACATGTGCCAGTGGCTTGATACTATTTTCCAGCATTTTGTATGACACATATTTCGAGGATTTTATGTAACCCCTTATGGCATCCCTTCAGTGCTCCTGGATACTCTACACTGCTCTGCTGCAGAAATAACATTTTTTTCACACATGATATATAGTGATGCTCATTTCATTGGTTATCTTCTCTCTCTCTCTCTCATATATATATATATATATATATATATATATATATATATATATATATATATATATATATATCCACACGTCAACGGCTGTTCCCAAGCCTCTTTACACGGCGGGCAACACGGCAGGGTAGCCACCCCTTAATATCCAAACACTAACCGGTTGTCAGTTCTTTTACGAAAGAAAACACCGGAGCCGTGGCCTCAATTCCATAAAGTGTTTATTTACACGGCGTCTAGGTCCCGACGCGTTTCGAGTTAAACAGCACTCCTTTCTCACGGGCAGTGAATAGTGCGTTTCGCTTTCTTTTAAAGTGACATAGTGCTTAGTTTACACAATAGATATAAACAACATACTTCTGTTTGTTCATTGCATGGTGTACAATAAAGTTGTTAAGTGCAAAAAGTTGGGGAAAAGGCAGAGATAACATAAATAAATCTCTACTTAAAGGGATAAATATCCATAATTAATCTCACCACTACTAATGTAAATGCTCAAATAAGACGACAAGTATATAAACCATAGTAACATATTATTGTGACTAATATCGTCATTGTGATAGTCAATAAATCATGTTGTGTTATAAATGTAGTAAGATACATAATCGCATCAAAAGTCCACAGCCCCAGTGGGCATTGAATATCATTTCCTGGTTCTACCAGCGTATCACACTAAATTACTAGACATGATGTATGCTATCAAAAAGAAGAAGTCCACAGCCCCAGTGGGCAATCGCATACAATTATAATGACAAAATATATACGTCATAGCTCAAGTGAGCATATGATTTCCATCTTAACTCAACATAATGAGCAAAATAAAGTGATAAGATATTTCAGCTCTTCCACATTCCCCTTGCAGCATCTGTAATAGACCAAACAGACAAGAGATTAAAATAGTTAAAGTGCATATAAACAAATATAATGAAAACAACTACAAACTTTAAAAAGATCAAGAGTAATTATATCGATAGATATAGTACTAGGTTGCTTACAAATGGACTGACATCTCTTCATCTAAATTCAAACCAATGGGGGACATAGTTCTGTATTTAATGATCATTTTGACTCTCTTCTCCTCAGTTCCTGGGTTCTATCTCCTCCTCTAATTCTGAGTGGTATACAGTCAAGAACACAAAATTTTAGCAGGTTAGCATTTTGTTTATGACACAAATTGAAATGTCGTGCTACTGGATACTGTTTTACATTGTTTTTAATAGCCCGAAGATGTTCAAGAACTCTTATTTTACATTTATGGATGGTACTGCCTATGTAAACCTTGTCACAAGGACATTTCAGTGCATAGATAACATACTCTGTGTTACAAGAAACATGTTTTTAATAATATACGGGGTTTCTCTTTACATAATCTGACAGTTTTGCAACTAGTACTGAATTTGCACGCTTTGCATTGATTACAAGTAAAGAATCCTTGGATATTACTATGTTTCTTCAGTACGATTGACAAGATTTTTACTAAGACAGTCGCTTAGGGATAGAGGTTTCCTAAAGGTGAGGGAGGGACTATTACCTACATATTCTTTCAGGTCGTCATCCCCTTTTAGAGTATCCCAAAATTTGAGTAGGCTTTTCTTAATTTCCCACGCCTGACTGCTGTATTTGGTAATAAATCTTATCTGTTCCTTTTGTGGTACTTTATCTTTGTTTTTAGGGACCAGCAATTCTTGCCTAGTTATATTATCCACTTTACTAGCAGCTTTACGGATAATTTTGTTATTATATCCACGTGTTTGGAATCTTTTGATCATAGTACCTTTTTCTTCTAGGTAGCCTTCTTTAGTACTGCAATTCCGTTTAGCCCTCATGAGTTCTCCATAGGGGATACTATGAATGAGGTTTTTAGGATGGCAGCTGTTCGCATGAAGCAAACTGTTGCCCGCAGTGGCTTTCCGGAAAAGTTTACTTGAGATTTTATTATCCCGAATTTCTAATTGAAGATCTAAGAATTCAATGATGGTAGTATTAGTCTCACTTGTAAAGTGTAGATTAAGTGAGTTCTGGTTTAACATTGTGACAAATTCCTGTGCCTGGATATCTGTACCTTTCCAGATACAAAAATATCATCTATGTAACGTACCCAGAGAACGACGTGGTCAATATACTGTCTGCTGTTGCTGACTACTTGCTTCTCCCACCAGCCGAGGTACAAACCTGCAAAGCTGGGGGCGAAGCAAGTTCCCATCGCCGTTCCTGGATTTGACGATACATCTTGTCATCAAAGAGAAAAAGTTGTTCTGTAGACATAACTGGATCATCTCTAGGATCATCTCAGTGTGGTGTAGAAATGATAAAGACCTGTTATTCATAAAATGTCTAGAGGCCTGTATACCTTTGTTTTGGGGAATGCAGGTATAGAGACTACTAACGTCCATGCTCATCAGTAGGTAACCCTCCTCCCAAGTGATCTCATTGATAATACGGAGGAAGTCACCTGTGTCTTTTATAAATGATGGCAGGGACTGCACCAACGGTTGAAGAAAAAATCTACATATTTCGAGATGTTTTCTAGTGCACTTTCTCTGGAGGAAACAATTGGTCTACCTGGCGGTTTATTCGCATTTTTGTGTATTTTCGGCAATAAGTATAGAACCGGAATTTTATGATTTTTACATTTCAGAAAAGATATTCATTCTGATTTAGGAGACCTTTGTCTCTCCAATGAGTTAATTTGTCCATCGTCTCTGTTATTGCCAAGTCATATTCAGCTTTTGATGTAAGGCAGTATCTCTCACTATTAGATAGTTGTCCAATGCCCTCCTCAAGATACATATCAAGAGGCCAAATGACGACATTCCCTCCCTTATCTGATCTTTTTATCACAATATCTTCATACATTTCTAGTTCTTTAATGGCATCCTGATGTACTTTTTCAGATTAAAGGTGTTACTAATGTGGCGTGATTCCAATTTCTCAAGCTCCTTGATCATTCCTTTTCAAAGCAATTAATGGCGTCATTATTGATCTGTGGGATGAACACCGATTTCGGTCTAAAATCTGTGTCACCTCCTAGATCCATATCAAATTCAATATTCATACATGGATCATCAATATTAGTTTCAACCTCTACTAATTCATGTACTGTCTGTAATAACGGAATATCACCAATACTGAGAGCCGATGGTTTGGTTTGTGCAACCGACATTTTAGTTGGTTTGTTACTAGAAAACCATTTTTTAATTTAAGTTTTCTAACAAATAAAAACAAATCAATACGAGTTTCAGTATAGTCAAATTTAAAAGTAGGACAAAAGATAATCCTAACGATAATACTTCAAGTTGGCTCCTAGAAAAGATCGTTTAGAGAGGTTTACCACAGTTTTAGTGTCCATCATTTCTTCGCAAAACGACCCCTTGTGCGAGTTCCCACGGGGCTGTCCATTGTGTTGCTGCTGACGGATTTTTGTTTGTTTCCTCCTCTTGCGCCGCGACCCGACCTCTGGCCGAACTTTCGCTGCGTGACTGTGCCATCAACCTTTCTTTGGCCATAAGCTGAAACTCTGTTAAAATACGGTCTTTTGCTCCTGTGGGTTCAAGTTGAATCGATATCTCAGTTTCCTCACTGTCACTCAGCTCAATCGATATAGGTATATTGGTCTGTTCCATATTTATTCCAACATCTTTATTAGAAGTAGACGGTTGTTCTTGATCTTTCAGACTTGCCTTGATTTTTCTTAATTGATCAAATTTTTTGCCAAATGTTAGTATTTGTCCGTTGTTGTAATCTATTTCATCTCTTATGAATTTACTTTGTTTTTTCATTTTGGTGTCTTCCTCAATTTTTCCAGTCTTTTATCAAATTTAGCCATTTCTATATCAAACTCCTCTTTGGTGTATAACTCTTTCAATTTTTTAATAATGTCTTCACTGTCATTAGTTAATTTCACGCTTTCTTTTTCCGCGTATTTGATTAAGATTTTTACCATGTTCATAGAACAGTTATGGTTATTCGTCATCCATTCATCTATCATTTCAGGATCCGGTTTTTGAAATGTTGGTGTTACAAAAATGCGTAAACCTCGCGGAATCTGGTCGCATTCCACATATTGTTGTAGAGCTGTGGCCTCCCACCATTTGGACTGTTCTTTTTTTAGAATTTTCCAGAGATTGTCCCATAATTTCTTTTTGTCCTCTGTGATTGTGCTGACATTTGCTGGCTTTTGATTGCTGCCTAGCGATACTGTCGTCTTCGTGAATAGCAAACTTGCTGCTTCACGTCTCTTGATGTCTCTAGACATTGCCGTAGTACTGCTTCAGCTCCGTCCGAGCTAAACCCTCGCAGTATACATACACCGTATACACGTATACAATTGCTTGCAACACTCTGTTAAATCCGAAGACAGAATGGATAACTCAGTTATCGGATAAGCCGTACAGCTCCCCCTCGTATTCTCACTCCCAGCCAGCTACTAAACGATATCCACTCCACGTCGTCAGCTCATCTGTAAAAACAACGGAGTTCGAAAAGAGGGGCTGTCCTCCGATAACACCTCCACGTTCTCCGTACTTGAATCAGGCAGCTTCCTGGCGTGGATGTTTGCTATTCACGAAGACGACAGTATCGCTAGGCAGCAATCAAAAGCCAGCAAATGTCAGCACAATCACAGAGGACAAAAAGAAATTATGGGACAATCTCTGGAAAATTCTAAAAAAGAACAGTCCAAATGGTGGGAGGCCACAGCTCTACAACAATATGTGGAATGCGACCGGATTCCGCGAGGTTTACGCATTTTTGTAACACCAACATTTCAAAAACCGGATCCTGAAATGATAGATGAATGGATGACGAATAACCATAACTGTTCTATGAACATGGTAAAAATCTTAATCAAATACGCGGAAAAAGAAAGCGTGAAATTAACTAATGACAGTGAAGACATTATTAAAAATTGAAAGAGTTATACACCAAAGAGGAGTTTGATATAGAAATGGCTAAATTTGATAAAAGACTGGAAAAATTGAGGAAGACACCAAAATGAAAAACAAAGTAAATTCATAAGAGATGAAATAGATTACAACAACGGACAAATACTAACATTTGGCAAAAAATTTGATCAATTAAGAAAATCAAGGCAAGTCTGAAAGATCAAGAACAACCGTCTACTTCTAATAAAGATGTTGGAATAAATATGGAACAGACCAATATACCTATATCGATTGAGCTGAGTGACAGTGAGGAAACTGAGATATCGATTCAACTTGAACCCACAGGAGCAAAAGACCGTATTTTAACAGAGTTTCAGCTTATGGCCAAAGAAAGGTTGATGGCACAGTCATGCAGCGAAAGTTCGGCCAGAGGTCGTGGTCGCGGCGCAAGAGGAGGAAACAAACAAAAATCCGTCAGCAGCAACACAATGGACAGCCCCGTGGGAACTCGCACAAGGGGTTGTTTTGCGAAGAAATGATGGACACTAAAACTGTGGTAAACCTCTCTAAACGATCTTTTCTAGGAGCCAACTTGAAGTATTATCGTTAGGATTATCTTTTTGTCCTACTTTTAAATTTGACTATACTGAAACTCGTATTGGTTTGTTTTTATTTGTTAGAAAACTTAAATTAAAAAAATGGTTTTCTAGTAACAAACCAACTAAAATGTCGGTTGCACAAACCAAACCATCGGCTCTCAGTATTGGTGATATTCCGTTATTATAGACAGTACATGAATTAGTAGAGGTTGAAACTAATATTGATGATCCATGTATGAATATTGAATTTGATATGGATCTAGGAGGTGACACAGATTTTAGACCGAAATCGGTGTTCATCCCACAGATCAATAATGACGCCATTAATTGCTTTGAAAAAGGAATGATCAAGGAGCTTGAGAAATTGGAATCACGCCACATTAGTAACACCTTTAATCTGAAAAAAGTACATCAGGATGCCATTAAAGAACTAGAAATGTATGAAGATATTGTGATAAAAAGATCAGATAAGGGAGGGAATGTCGTCATTTGGCCTCTTGATATGTATCTTGAGGAGGGCATTGGACAACTATCTAATAGTGAGAGATACTGCCTTACATCAAAAGCTGAATATGACTTGGCAATAACAGAGACGATGGACAAATTAACTCATTGGAGAGACAAAGGTCTCCTAAATCAGAATGAATATCTTTTTCTGAAATGTAAAAATCATAAAATTCCGGTTCTATACTTATTGCCGAAAATACACAAAAATGCGAATAAACCGCCAGGTAGACCAATTGTTTCCTCCAGAGAAAGTGCACTAGAAAACATCTCGAAATATGTAGATTTTTTCTTCAACCGTTGGTGCAGTCCCTGCCATCATTTATAAAAGACACAGGTGACTTCCTCCGTATTATCAATGAGATCACTTGGGAGGAGGGTTACCTACTGATGAGCATGGACGTTAGTAGTCTCTATACCTGCATTCCCCAAAACAAAGGTATACAGGCCTCTAGACATTTTATGAATAACAGGTCTTTATCATTTCTACACCACACTGAGATGATCCTAGAGATGATCCAGTTATGTCTACAGAACAACTTTTTCTCTTTGATGACAAGATGTATCGTCAAATCCAGGGAACGGCGATGGGAACTTGCTTCGCCCCCAGCTTTGCAGGTTTGTACCTCGGCTGGTGGGAGAAGCAAGTAGTCAGCAACAGCAGACAGTATATTGACCACGTCGTTCTCTGGGTACGTTACATAGATGATATTTTTGTATCTGGAAAGGTACAGATATCCAGGCACAGGAATTTGTCACAATGTTAAACCAGAACTCACTTAATCTACACTTTACAAGTGAGACTAATACTACCATCATTGAATTCTTAGATCTTCAATTAGAAATTCGGGATAATAAAATCTCAAGTAAACTTTTCCGGAAAGCCACTGCGGGCAACAGTTTGCTTCATGCGAACAGCTGCCATCCTAAAAACCTCATTCATAGTATCCCCTATGGGGAACTTATGAGGGCTAAACGGAATTGCAGTACTAAAGAAGGCTACCTAGAAGAAAAAGGTACTATGATCAAAAGATTCCAAACACGTGGATATAATAACAAAATTATCCGTAAAGCTGCTAGTAAAGTGGATAATATAACTAGGCAAGAATTGCTGGTCCCTAAAAACAAAGATAAAGTACCACAAAAGGAACAGATAAGATTTATTACCAAATACAGCAGTCAGGCGTGGGAAATTAAGAAAAGCCTACTCAAATTTTGGGATACTCTAAAAGGGGATGACGACCTGAAAGAATATGTAGGTAATAGTCCCTCCCTCACCTTTAGGAAACCTCTATCCCTAAGCGACTGTCTTAGTAAAAATCTTGTCAATCGTACGAAGAAACATAGTAATATCCAAGGATTCTTTACTTGTAATCAATGCAAAGCGTGCAAATTCAGTACTAGTTGCAAAACTGTCAGATTATGTAAAGAGAAACCCCCGTATATTATTAAAAAACATGTTTCTTGTAACACAGAGTATGTTATCTATGCACTGAAATGTCCTTGTGACAAGGTTTACATAGGCAGTACCATCCATAAATGTAAAATAAGAGTTCTTGAACATCTTCGGGCTATTAAAAACAATGTAAAACAGTATCCAGTAGCACGACATTTCAATTTGTGTCATAAACAAAATGCTAACCTGCTAAAATTTTGTGTTCTTGACTGTATACCACTCAGAATTAGAGGAGGAGATAGAACCCAGGAACTGAGGAGAAGAGAGTCAAAAATGATCATTAAATACAGAACTATGTCCCCCATTGGTTTGAATTTAGATGAAGAGATGTCAGTCCATTTGTAAGCAACCTAGTACTATATCTATCGATATAATTACTCTTGATCTTTTTAAAGTTTGTAGTTGTTTTCATTATATTTGTTTATATGCACTTTAACTATTTTAATCTCTTGTCTGTTTGGTCTATTACAGATGCTGCAAGGGGAATGTGGAAGAGCTGAAATATCTTATCACTTTATTTTGCTCATTATGTTGAGTTAAGATGGAAATCATATGCTCACTTGAGCTATGACGTATATATTTTGTCATTATAATTGTATGCGATTGCCCACTGGGGCTGTGGACTTCTTCTTTTTGATAGCATACATCATGTCTAGTAATTTAGTGTGATACGCTGGTAGAACCAGGAAATGATATTCAATGCCCACTGGGGCTGTGGACTTTTGATGCGATTATGTATCTTACTACATTTATAACACAACATGATTTATTGACTATCACAATGACGATATTAGTCACAATAATATGTTACTATGGTTTATATACTTGTCGTCTTGTTTGAGCATTTACATTAGTAGTGGTGAGATTAATTATGGATATTTATCCCTTTAAGTAGAGATTTATTTATGTTATCTCTGCCTTTTCCCCAACTTTTGCACTTAACAACTTTATTGTACACCATGCAATGAACAAACAGAAGTATGTTGTTTATATCTATTGTGTAAACTAAGCACTATGTCACTTTAAAAGAAAGCGAAACGCACTATTCACTGCCCGTGAGAAAGGAGTGCTGTTTAACTCCGAAACGCGTCGGGACCTAGACGCCGTGTAAATAAACACTTTATGGAATTGAGGCCACGGCTCCGGTGTTTTCTTTCGTAAAAGAACTGACAACCGGTTAGTGTTTGGATATTAAGGGGTGGCTACCCTGCCGTGTTGCCCGCCGTGTAAAGAGGCTTGGGAACAGCCGTTGACGTGTGGATATATATATATATATATATATATATATATATATATATATATATATATATATATATATATATAGAGAGAGAGAGAGAGAAGATAACCAATGAAATGAGCATCACTATATATCATGTGTGGAAAAAAAATGTTATTTCTGCAGCAGAGCAGTGTAGAGTATCCAGGAGCACTGAAGGGATGCCATAAGGGGTTACATAAAATCCCCGAAATATGTGTCATACAAAATGCTGGAAAATAGTATCAAGCCACTGGCACATGTTAGTGAAGGGATGTGAGGGCAATGGTTGGTGCCAATGAACAGGGTAATGGATGCCCTGTTACAAAAAATTAAACTGCAAAGTATGAGCATGGGTCAAGGCCATATTGTGAATACAATGCAGGAAAGGAGGTAGTGGGCGGGAACCCTATATAGGTAGTCATGTCTCTGTAAAGGAGTGATGAAACCATGGTCATTGTAGGGCAGTCCACGGATTATCATCGTTCAGTCCCTAAAAGTGGCTTTTGAGTCTGAATACCCAGCCTTGTTCCCTCCGGAACAACAAGGTCTCTAGTTACCCATGTGGATGGTGAAGTAGGGTTTATGTTTAATCACCCATCTAATACCTTCATCTGTGTGAAGGGATGTCAGAAAAAGTCTGGTCAGTTTCATCTCCAGACCTGTGGTGTTCAACTACTCTGGTTTGACTTTGCGGGAAGTCATTCCCATGTATTGGAGTTTGCAAGTACAGGTGATGAGGTAGATGACTATACTAGAATTGCAATTAGTATGGTTGTGTAGCTCCCACGTAATCCTTAGTCCTAGGTCTATCCGGGTCAGAGATTGTGTCAGATGACAGACTGCACAGGAACCACAAGGGGAGTGTCACATAACAGATGGTAAAGACCATTACATGTTTTGACTTTCTCTCTGGGATGTTGGTGGTCTGATCTGGACAACTATGTCTCTGATGTTTTTTCTCTGTTTAAGGACAAACAAAGGTTTTTTTAATTGTGCCTTCACCTATATTGAGAATGTGCCAGTTTTTATTGATGGCCCTTTTTACGGTGTTGGTCAGATGATTGAA
This sequence comes from Calotriton arnoldi, assembly GCA_963921515.1. Classification (NCBI taxonomy): domain Eukaryota; kingdom Metazoa; phylum Chordata; class Amphibia; order Caudata; family Salamandridae; genus Calotriton; species Calotriton arnoldi. Next base: position 1,444,767 of record CAWUFW010001478.1, on the reverse strand, counting down.
TGTACAAACGATTACCAATCTATCTGAAGTACATTTGGGGAGTGTTTCCAGAAGAGCCTCTTTATGGTTGTTTTAGCCCTTTACGCTGCTCTTCGGATGAGATTCTATGGTTACTATCTCTGTGCAAGATTGTCACTCAGTTCCACCGCGTGTGTTTTGAGCTTTTGAAGTTCTGTACAGTCTCCTGGTTCTGTGGAACTGTACCACCGGAAGGTTGTTGCGAAGTGCATGTGGGTGGAAACTGTTGTAAGACAGTAAGGAATTTCGAGCCATGGGTTTCTTGTACAATTCTGAAAATATACCTCCATCCTTAGAGTATAATAGCAGGACTAAGAAAGGTAGCAAAACCTTGCTGTATTTGCAGGTACATGAGATTGTTGTTCCTGATGTTGAGCCACTCAGAAAAGCTATTCAGAGTCATGTGATTACCCCCCAGATGACCAAAATGTAATCTATGTACCTCTTCCATAGTTTGCGGTTCATCTGGAAAGGATTATCAGCTGGATAGATTTGGGTGGGCTCTAAACTGTGCATGTAGGGCTTGAAACAACTGTACTGCCCATAGAAGTACCAGTCACCTGCCTGTAGAGTTGGTCTTGGCTATGGACGCTTAATGCATGACAAAGGAGGAAGGGGCCAAATAGTCTTGTTCTCTTAGTTAACTGTCTGTAGGGTGTCCTCTTGTGGAATGTTCATATACAGCGATTTGACATCATACCAGACGTACTTTGTATGTACTTTATTCAGTCAGGGAGTAGTACGTGACTGGTTGGGTTTCTTTCTCCCATCAGACCCCCCTGTGTGCATTGCATTATCTGTCCTACCCATCAGGTATGGTTGTGTCTTAGTTATGTATGCTCTATTGAGAATCTTCAGCTGAATCAGTTGGAACCTCACCTGTATGGCCACTTCCCGTGCGTAGCGGCAAGCCGCACCCCAATTATCACATTTATCTCACTCTGCTGTCTCCCTTTGTAACAGTTTTCGCTCTTTCTCTTCCTCTGTATTTCTGTTTGTTTGAAACAAAGTAAATTTTAGGCTGAAGACATCTAAAATAAAGTCACTTTTGACTTCAAACTCTGGACTCTACCGCCTGACTCGTGTCTGTTGGCATGTATGTGATATGCTGATTCATAACATGCACGCCAATGTAACATTGCAATGCACTGAATTTTTAACATTTCCGACATTATGATTGGAAAGCAAATATGAAAATTGGTCACACTGTATGGTAAGCAATCCTTTCTGATTTCGCCCTTAAAAGATTCAGTGGCAAAGTCTTTATTCTGCCTGTAATCAGGTCCATGAAAACAATGGCCCATAAATTGTGCTAATCCCCCCATCCCAAACCAACCATTCATCCCATGCCTCAGTTCTTTTCTATGTGTAATACAATAATGTTCATAGTTCATCATATCTCAAGGCTGCACACAATTCCCAAGGGATCTATTTTTATTGAATGGACATAAGCAATTTGTCCTCTGAAGAGGAGCCATTACATTTAATGCAAGGGTGTCCATTGTGGGTTCAGGAGCAGAATCCATGTCTTATTTTCAGGATAATAGATAACTGTGGAAAATAGTTTAATTTAGATTAATTGCAGGTGCATGTATTTCATGAACATATGCTGAAAATCTGGCCTAGATCTCACGAACCTACGTTGACATGGATCCAGCTGTATGGACCTATGCTGGACACCTTTCATGTAGTGCACAAAATGGGGGCAAATCGCTTTGAAATCAAGGATAACTATAAAATATAGAATCTATTATATTTTCCATTTATCTTGAAGGAAGATTAACCATTTGCCTGAAAATCCTTAAAATGTTCAATTTTGAAAAAATATTGCAATGTTAACAAGCATTCTGAAATATTGAAAACTTAACTATCCTTAAACTGTGTTCCCTTGTTCTTCTATCGTTAATAAATAATTTGAAGTTGTTAAAATATGTGACCAGGCAATGGAAACAATAAGACAGGGACATAGGGAAGGAACAACCTAATTTGCATATTGATTTGTGTTTTCATTTATGACTGTTACGTTGCTTCATTGGCATAATATCAACATCAGGGAATCTGGATAAAGGAATACAGATTTTATGCATAGTAGTTTGTTACTGCTTCACTTTTTTCATTCTCCTATTGACAACGATTCATAATTGAGTACCCAACATGAGGGGCACAGTAACACAGGTTTCAGAGCTTTGTCATGGAGGAACAGCTGCATAAATGTGGTTGGATCTTGCACACAGATGGAGCAATGTTCCTTCAAGCAGGAAAACGTATCAGGTTATGCCCGATGATACCTTGACATCCTCAGATTGACTTGCTGGCTGATCACAGTAACACATCTTTGAGATGAAGAAAACATCCTATGCAGGGACAAGCACTGTTGAAGCCCAAGCAGTTCTTAGAATATCAGGTGTTTGAGTGATATTCTGGTTGGTCTCATTCAGTTACTTTGTGACCACAACATGTCCAATGAGCAGTCACTGATACAAAATGATATCCAATGACAGTCACATATTCTTTCTTAGCTGTGTTGCAATAAGTGAACTTGACCACCACTCATAATTGATTGTGAAGATATTCCAAAGCTGTTTGTTTTGCAATTGCCTGTGGTTTGTATGAAACATTCTATCTGTCTTCCTAGTAGATCTTTCTCTTTTACTATTGGAAGATACTGACACAACATTTGTGTCCTCACAAGCCACAGACTGAACAGTTCTCGGCTTTCAGAAAGGCACTGGCGTGCCCACCTGACTCATGGGCTAAGTTGTCATATGGCAAAGTTCCAAACTGGATTTGCCTGGCCCCAACTATTGTTGATGCCACTATATATTTTCTAGTCATGGATTTGAGGTTCTTAAACAAAAAGTGTTCAAGTCAAACTCTTTTTTCCATTATCATATGTGAAGGACTGAATTTCTAGTGCGTTGTCAGCAACATCTTCTCTTACTGGCTGCTTCTTGGCCTCCTCAGAAGGCAGACATAATCAGGACACAACAACGCTGTAGGAAGGCCAAAATGCTACCACTTGGTTTGTGGCAAAGCCCACTTTGTCATTGATTCTTTGTAATCCTTAAAAGGCATTTTGGTAAGGTATGTTTGCAAGGGGGCAAGAAAACACAGAGTATTCACAGGTGGCTATAAGGAAAGGCCAAGTGGCAGGGTAACCTAGGCTAAACTAACCTAACATTAAAGAACTGTAAAGTGCATTTCTAAAAGTGCTTCCATTGGAAATGCTGGAGTCATGTTTCTTTCTTACCTGTTTGATAATTGGCTGTCATGCAAGGTGCACTGAGAATTGTGTTCCATTCCTTTCTGCTTACCATCACTTCTAAAATCAACACGAAATGAGTTTGGCTTAATTATGAGAAAATGTTTTTTCTATGTAGGTTAGAGAGCTCAGCTCAAGGCACAAATTGGCAATTTGTTGCTCCGGGCTCTTTAAAAGACTTTTTTCAGAAGCCTCCCATTGATTTGATATTCACTTTAATGTCAGAAAAAGCATGCACGTTCACTTAAGTGTGTGAAAGCGGTGTGCCTTCCTTAAATCAAACCCAGGCAGACAAATTCACAAAATGTACAGCCTGGATAGAGATGAAAACAAGCCCTTTACCCTCTCTTTTAATATTTGATGTATTTGTATGAAGACTGAAAAGCGTGTACCAGCATATAAACCTCTTGGATGTTGCCAATTTATATAAAATCTGAAAGCAAAAAAACCTCATGGTCCAAACAATTTTAGGATTCGCTCTCTGCTTCTATAAACACGTTTTTTTCTGATTAGTACCACTCTTGTTTGTTAATTTTTATATTTTTTCTTGGACATTTCATTTCAAGTAATCTTTATTCTGTATACAGATGTATAACCATAAAAGATGCAATAGATAAATATGATAAAAATATTACACAAAGAATTTATAAACGAAATGTGGTCCTGATTACGATGCCTGCGTTCTGACTGCTGGCATCCCGTCGGTGGCGGTCTGACCGCTGACAGCTTGTCAGTCCGACCGCCACATTAGGACACTGGCGGTTGGACCGAAAGTTGCCCAACACAACACTGCCTCCACCGCCAGGATATTGGATCCTGACGGTGCGGCCGTGGTGTCAGGGCAATTGAATGGTGGCGGTCCAAAGGCAGGCACCGCCCTCAGGATTATGACATCCCTTTTCGACATCCTTTACATGGAGGCGACCCCGCCAGGTAAAGGATGTCAGAAACATAAAAAAGAGGGTCCCAAAAAGGGCTTTGGGCGATTTTGCCCAGGGGGGCAGTGCATGGGAGGACCTGTTGTGCCCCTCTCTGCATGTAATGTCGTGTGTGCAATGTGTGCCATGCATGACATGGGGCATGGTAACAGTGCACGCACAACAGTGCAGGCACTGCACTGCGGCGGCATCGCCTTCAGGTTCACATAGTGAGCCTGAGCATGACGCTGCTGACAGACTGCCATGGTTGCGGTGTTCATGTCATAATACAGCAGTCGGGATGCGGCCAGCTTGAGACCGGTCTCCCGACCACGACACTACGGCCTGGCGGTCTGACCGACAGGTTCGTAACCACCACCTATGTATCAAGTATCAAATCTGAGTAACCAAGCGTTTTATATCACAGAGAGCTCTGCAAGAGCAGAGACAAGTTCATTAAACAAAGAAAACACAAATGTTAAATCAAAGCTTTATCACGCCACAGAAAATATGTTATAAAACTCTAAAGATTGTTACAAAATGCTATGAACCATTCAGAGTGTGCATGAGGTAAAAGGTCTTATACAACAAACGATAATTCAGTCAGTGCATGTATGACCATCTAATTTTCCCACTAGCTGTCTTAAGCGCACTGCCGAGGAAATATACTTACAGATAATCAAACATATATGTTCCGTTTATAGAAGCTGCAAATAGAACAATGCTGGCCCACACAGTCGAATATTCACAGCTTTCAGCAAAGGAAATAAAAACATTTCCTCAATGTAAAATATAGTTTACAGAAAAATAAAAATGTAACAGCGACAGTCTCATTTTAGAGTCACATGGGCAAGGCTCTAGCACAGCTTTGTACAGCTTTGATAAGAAACCAAATAATGTGCAATGCAGAACCTAAATCTAATCAGATAAAAACGTTGTGCTTGAGTAAATGAAAATGTGAAATATGGTTCCATAGTACTGGTGGTAACAAGAGGGAGAAATTAAGCAACCCTCTTTTTCCCTTTCAAATCTCCAGCCTTTGCTGAGCCCTTATGGCAAGAAATTCATATTTTAGTTGTTTCTTAGAGATGTTAGACAATAAGAATGGCTTATGTTAGCAGTCCTCTCTCCCAATCAGGGCAAGATGCTCTTTCATGTAACTCAACCAGGTAAGTTTAGAAGCTTTATCTAAAGATTTGCAATCATTAATTATAGTTTAATTGATTACAGTGTCCTGCTTAACCCAAAAGGCTCTCCAGTGCATCAGGGGGTTAATTTGACATGGTCCTCTAATGGCACTAGACCTTACTCCAGATGAGGAATAGTAATAGGGAGGCTATTTTGAGCTGATAAGAGTCTCTGTAAAAATTATTTTCAGCTGTTTGTATGTTTGAGGCATCACATTAACCCCAAAATCCGGCACTGTGTAGAGCCACAGGTAAGCATTTAGTGGAGTAGATCTGCACCATACCATCCAAAGGTTTCCTGTCCAATTGCCTTGTAAATCTTAACAGTGCTACAGTAGGTTGCTCAAGCCTTAACCGTCTGCACTTAGTCAAGTGCATCCAAGAACTGTACTTGTCAAAGGGAATCCCAGAGAAGGTGGAGACATTTAACAGTTTTCCTCATTTATATGTTGGGACTTTGCCAATCTAGAGGCTTTCCCTATGACGATGGCATGGGATTTGGTGGTATTGTTTTCTAAACCTAAGCCAGGCATAAAAATATAGAATCTATTAAAGGTTTTTGCAGGCCTGCCCCAGTTCTTGAAAATAAAACACAGTCATTTGCACATAATAGGGCAGGCAACCTCCTAAGCCCAACCCTAGGTAGATCTGCCTCAACGAGATTAAGATGTTTTTCCAAATTATTTATATAGAGGCAGAATAGATAGGGGGCTAAAACATAGCCTTGTCTCACACCGTGATCTATATCAAAGGCACCAGTGAGCTCTCCATTATTTCCATACCATACCCTCCCTGTAACTCCCACATGCATCTGGGCCAAAAAATAGACCAATGGCAGGACAAAATCCATGTCAACCATAATGCACCACAATCTCTCTCTATCCACGCAATCAAAGGCCGCAGTTAAGTCTGTAAAGCCTAGATGTCTCCTCCATCCCCACCTGCAGTGTATTTAGAACTGAGAAGATGGAGATTAAGGCAATGCTCAACAGTGCCAATGCCTCACCTGAAACCATATTGTATGTTTGAGAAGCACCCCTTATCTGCAACCCAAGACTCTAACTGTTCCAGTAAAATTCTTCCCATAGGTTTACAGATGGTGTCTATTAGAAAGATTGGGCGATAGCATTGTAGCAGTGATCTGTTACCCTTTTTAAACATTGGTATTATGTTTGCACAGTACCAGGATTTCGGTGGACCTTCTATTGCCACACTTCTCAGAACATTAGTTAGGAGAGGGGCCCAGAGATCAGAGTTTTCTAAAAGTAGATCAACTAGAACCCCATCCTGACCAGGGGCCTTATTTTGCGGTGAACGATTCAGAGCTGAGATAACTTCCTTGTACATAGGTGGATCTATAGATATCTTCTCAGTGTTAAACACAGGCATAGGTTTCTCAGGGGAGCTATCTGATTTCCCATTAATGCTGTACAATTTTGAGAAATACATTTCCCAGTCATGAGACGGAATGTTAATCGCAATGTGGGTTTTTGGGTCATCTTTAAAGAAGGGATCGCTCACAGTTTTCCAAAAAAGGCACATATCCTTAGTAGTACTATCTGAATAAAGTTTATCCCAAGCTTCCATGATGATATCTTTTTCCTCGGAGAAATAGCCTGTTTATATTCACATCTAGAGGACCTCACCAACTCTTTGCCCTGAGGGACCTGCTTTAGGGCATGTATAAGATTTTGTTAGTCCTAGAACAATTTCTATCGAATCAGCGTTGTGATTTGTGTTCCATTTTGGTTTCCTTAACAGATCAGCAGGCCAGTGATCGACTGACAAATATCTTGAAATGCATTTAGGACCAACTTGGGGTCAAGATCATCATTCAAGCAGGAACATACTTGACAGCTACTTTCCTAAATAAATCCTTGAGGACATACTGAGAGTTTACTGTAGCCCACCTTCAAACAATCCCCTTATTTTTTGTGTAAGTTAACTGGGTATTGAGGACAAGAATGGGAGATTGTACATCTTTACCATAAACAAGAGCTAAGGATAAAGGATAGCGTTCATTTAAACCATTTGGCAGAATGTCAAACTCAATGGCATGTGGATTAAAAACTCAGAAAATGCAATAAAATCTATAAGATTACCATGCCCTCTACGTGGAAAAGAGATATGTTCTATGTCTGGGTGTCTAATAAGATCCATCATAAGAAAAAGTGACCCCTTGTTCAGTATTGAATTAAAGATATCACCACAGGGGGTATTTTCGAAGTCTGCAGAATAGTCAAAATCCCACTCAGACATCCCTGATACATTCGAATCCCGCATGGAACACACTTTACAATTAAAATCCCCTCCCCAGATTACAAAGTACTCTGATGAAAGTTCATCAAGACAGCAATTAAGACATTTGTCTAAAGACAACGTTATGTCCACGTTATTTGGAGAGAAGTTATTGTGGTGAAAATTAACTACAACAAGAACAACCTTAGGGTCGAAAGACAATAATATGACTTGAAAGTGAGCGGAACTTCAAACGGTTTTATAAACCTTTTTTGTAAAGTGGTGGAAATTAAAGTTAAAAGACCCCGTTTTGTGATGGCCACCTCTAGACATTCTCACAGGTGTGTGAATAGAATAGAACTGGTCTGTATAAACCACATTTCTGATCCAAGTTTCCTGAGCCATTCCTCATTCCCGACCTTGTTTAAGAGACCATCCGCAAACAAAATAAACATTTAAAAACAACAGACTGATTTGAAGTAACAGATAATGTGGTTTCCGTAGTAGCTGGTGGTAATCTAGTAAAGGCTGGAGTAGTGCCAATATTCATATCAGTATCCAAGAGGCATTGCATTTATGCCTCCTGACAGACTTTTAGTCCGTAGAAGTTCGCGAAGTTGACGACTATGCAATCTCTCATGACATTTTTAGGTTGACAGCCAATCCAGTTGACCCATTCCACATTTATGATGTTCTAAAAAAGGAAACCATGAGTATGGAAGTCGGAGTTTCTAATGAAGCAATGCCCTACCTTATTTTTTAGCTGGGTATGGGTCTCAGCCTGAGCCTGAGTGAGAGCTGGGACATTTTTCCATATTACTACCAAAGAAGTAGCTTCTGGTGGAAGCTGAAGAACTCTCATTACATTGACGGGATTCTGCACATGCCTGTTGGTGGAAGAAGGAGTGACGAGATTACCTGTCTCCCCTGAAGGCGTTAAATGTGAGCCATTCCTTGTAGACATAAACAGCATATTAGGTTCGTAATGCTTACTTCCATTTACATGTTTCTCACCCCGATTAATTGGTAATAGCTCTGTAGGAGGAGACAGAGTGTCACATGTGGCTATTGAATCTGGAAGAATTGCGGGGGACGGGGAGGGAGATAGGCTGGCTTAGAGTAACCAGAGTCTTCAAAGCGCTGTCAATGTTATTCAGGGTGGCAAATAGCTGACCAAAAATATTTTTCTGAGCTGCCTCAAAGCTAGCAGTTAAAGAGTCCGAAGCAGGAAACTCCCCGTGCGTTTCCTTCCCTTCAGTCAATTCGGGTTTATTCACAGGTGTGCATGATTGATAGTTTTTTTTGTCTGTAAGCTAGCCAAGTTGTATGACCTTTTGGTGACACCTTGTGCCTTTTTCTGCGCAGGGATTATTAGTTCATTTTCATCAGAGTTGGAGCTGAAAGCATCTAATCTCAGATCTCCATTAAAAGCGCAAGGGTTGTCATGTGCTGAAGGGGTTTCTCTATTTGATGCTGAGGCAGACAGACACTGACGGGTGCAGATAGGTCCACCCTTGGTCCGGGCTTTGCCTGGGTGCGACCCGCACGCAGCCCGCACCGCAGGGCTCGGTAACGAGCTTTATAGTGCGAGCAGCAAACCAGGTGAAATAAATCACAAGAGCCACCTCCTGGGGCACTGTGTATGCTGGAGATCGCAGTCCCAAAAGAAGCGATTAGCACTCTCGCCCTGCGGGGTTTAGTAACGCGCTTTATAGCGCCAAGGGCAAACCAAGTGAAATAAATAACAGGGGACGCCTCTTAGGGATCTGTGGATGCCGGAGATCAAAGTCCCTCATTACGAGTGCCCTCTCAAATGCCAAGTGGTCGGCAACAGTAGTTACGGCCCCCATTGGAATAATAGTTTTTTGGCCTTACTCTGCGATGTAGAGTGCTTAAAGCTTTCTAAGCTTCATATAAATGATTACTCTGACTATTCCTCATTTCTTAGTTGACTCTCAGCATCCAACTCATAAAGGGACAGTTTTTCACTCTCCCTGAGTTAGGGTAACCCCCCCTCAAAAATGGTAGCTCGGGGCTGGGGAAAATCAAGCCCATTTTCTGGGCCATCCATAATGGGCACTTAAGGTGCAGCATGTCACCTCTTTTAAACCTTTCATTGTTGTTTGTTTGTGCATCCTTCAAAAATAAGCATTAACCAGTTTAAATGCATGTACCTCGTTGGTCTCTTTAGATGCTCTTTCAAACTATGTGTTTTTTTCAGAGCATTTAATGCTATATAGGGTGTATCTCATGTATCAATATCTTATTACTGCCCGCAAATATCAAATTTGAAGGTATTCATATTGTTTAACACATTTGTACGATATTTTGTCGAATCTCCCAAATGGACAAAAATGAATCCGGGAGCACCAACCAAGAAAATGCTGTCCTGAATGTCTGGAGTTTGGCAATACCAAGTGATACGTTTAGGTTACCCAAGGGAATGTAGTCTGCGCAATTATGTAATAGTAGCACATGTCATGGATTGTGCCAGAAACACTGTTTACGGTGCACGTGAATGAAGGATATCAAACTCAATACTCTGTGGACAGTGTAAAGACTAAGGGCCTCATCTAGAGCTTGGCAGATGTAGTGCGCCATTAAAACGTGGAAGGTTTCCCAACAACCATATTACAACTGCCGTAGGCTATTATACACTTGTAATGCAGGAACGGAACAGCCACCACTTTTGTTAATGGAGTATCCCATCCACCAAACTGTAAATAAGGCCCCACATGTTTTCTAATTAAGCAACCTAAGGAATGTGTTGCTACAAGTCAGACTCACTAGCCTTAAGTGGATAGCTGGTGGAATACACTTAACATGACATTATAATTGAGATATTGATTTTCTACAGTTTTAGGGTTCCCACAGTCTATAAACAGGCTGCACTGCAGTTGGGAAATATGGAAAGCGACCAAAACCAAAATACTGGTTTAGAATACTTGTCATTTGGTCACAACTATCACACATTGGCAGTCTTCAAACATACTACAACCATGTGTTTTCCTGTCAGATCTCCCTCAGCCTGATTGGCTGGCTGATAGAATGTGCTGAACATGATATTATCAGATTTTTTGCATTTTGCTTCCAAAACATGGTAGTTTTTCCCTGTTCTCTCTCAGTCAGGAACTTCTTTCATGGGTGGGTTCTCCATGAGTTCCATGTGCCCATGGGTGAAATCTGGTTTAGAGTACTTGTCTTTTGGTCACAGATGTGACCCCTGGACTGTATGGAAACATACCACAACCATCTATTTTTAACATCTATAAATCCTTAGCTTTCTATCGCCATGGGTCATAATGCCTTCACCCTGATTGGCAGTTGTAGAGAATGCACTGAACATAGTGTTTGTCAGATTTACAGCATTATTTTTGAAAACATGGCAATTCCCTCCAGTATTCTTTTCAGGGGAGCATATTCCTGACAAACATTACCCCCAATCATGACATGCATGAGTATTTCAATAGGCTGGAACGGAGATCTACACATTAGACACAAGGGAATGTTTTTGATATGGGGCTTTCATAGAGAATGTGCCACAGTATTTGACGTGAAGTCGGCAAGTACCCAGTCTAATGGGTAATTTGGAGTGGTCTTTTGATATCTTCTCCCTAAACACAGTTTGTTGGGGACTCTCCAAAAATACATTGGGGACTCTTCACAAACTGAATTTTGTGTTATGTTAGTAGTACTACAAAAGTACTACTAACAGACAACAAAATGCTATACTATACCTACGTGATCTCTGCACATGTAAGCATGTATTTTCATAGTAAATGTAGGACAGCAGAGCGGAATGACTGGAAAATGGAAGAAAATGAGTACTAAAGTGGAGGGATTAAGGGAGGAGTAAGCAGGAATTAAGCGAGGGTTACAGAGGAGTTTAGGGAGGGGCATGCATCCACCCACATAAGAGAGTTTCCATTCACAAACTGCTCTTTCATAGTTACTAAAGCCAAAAAGCACCCCCAACAGTCATAAAAGTACTCCAGCTCAAAGCTGGAGTATGTCCAGCACCACCCATGGCTACTAAAAGTTACTGCAACACTCTTTCATAGAAAATACCCAAGGTAGGGACATTAAATAAAAGCCCATAGGAACTAACGGTAAAATAAATTAAAACATTTCAACTGTTTAAAAATATAATTACATGTTATTTAATGAAATTATTTGAAATGAAAGATAATTATTAATATATGTTTTAATTTTTTGTTAACCCTTTTTAAATACGAAAAATAATGTATCTTTAATATTAATAGTAATGAATTTATTGTTCATAAGTCTCTGTATCACTATTACATTTCAATATATAATAAATATATATATTTTTACTTTATGTGTAAAACTTCAGAAAAAAATATTTTTTAAATGTAATATATTCAAAATAATAACTATTTTTAATTTTAAATTAGGTTTACAGTACTGTAACAATTTTTATATTATTCTACATTTAAAATAAATATCTAAGATTAAATATTATTAATATTTAAGACAAAATTATTTTGTCTAATTTTTTAAAAGCTTTAATAACCTTTAAACTTTCCCCTATACTTTACCTTAGGGGATCTCAATCCTAGTGACATGCCATAAGCGTTTCATTTTGGACTTTAGCTTGTGAAATACAAAATTACTGTGGTTTACTCTTGACTTTGGTAAATTGATTTGAGATTAACTGTTCTAATAACGCTAAATGTATTATTTGATCAGGCTTGTCTATGGCGCTGCGTTTATTACATTGATTTAAATGACTACGCCTTGCCTAGTTGCTCCTTTATCCAGTGAACTGTTGGTGGTTCAATCCAAATATTTAAATGAAAGTATAGTAGAAACCATAAATAGCTATGTTTTGTCTACCACTAAAACAAGTACAAGTGACAAGCATACAACTGTGTGGGGGACTGCAAAGAAACTGTTATCAAACATAGGTTTTTTTACTGCAAAGTTTTGAATCATTCTTGCGAAATACAAACTATTTAGCTGAGTACGAACAAGATGTGAAATGAGATTGAGAAGCTCAATAAGGTATGTCACAGAAGGATTATTAACTCTAGCATCTGCTCCCATGCAATATAGAAGCAACAGCATTAAAGAGATTTTTACTGAATGAAAGAGGTGAATTTACATGCACATTTTTGAAGAGGTGGGAAATACTTGTCGGGGCCCAACAGATGGAGGTAAGAAAGAATTAGGTGATGAATGAGGTAGCTACACAAATTGGGCAGTAATTTTTGTGATTTTATGAGAAAAGAAAACTGCTCAATATATACCCTCCAACTAAATGCATCTTAGTTGACTCTCTTAAGAGTGGATACATCCTGCCATGGCTGAAAAACCCAAAATCCAAAAGTAGACCCAGATGATCTTGCAAACAGCGACATAGCTGTTCTGAAATTCCTCTGAGAATCCATTGAAAAGAAACTCTTCGTTTAGGTCCATGAGAATATTAAGAGAAATGCCCTCAGTCGAGTTTATCTGGTTTTATATCACAGAGTAGTACTGATAAGTGACTTATTAAAATGATGAACAGACTCTTCAATAGCACTAACATTCTCAACACCAGTCTCATGTCCTGCTAGACATCTCCATTGCCTTGGATACCAGTAACGATCATGCCTTCTCCACTATTCTCCCTCAAGAATAGCTCAAATGCATTCTTCTGAAGTTCTTCATATTAACTTTGAACAACATATTACACCTCCCAGATGCATCCCTCCAGGACCTAGCTTGTCCTGCACCTTCAAGCATTCCAGAGGTTCCATTCTGGCACAGATAACCTTTAATGTCTACTTGGACTCTGATTCAATAGCTTTACATTAAAATCTAATAAGGAAAATTCATTGAAAATCTAAAGAACTGCTTCTCAACCATCCAGGCCTAAACGTCAAAGACCTGTGTGGCTCTTAACTCCTCATAGATTGAGTTTGTGTACATTAGCATTGAAAGTAAGTAAGTGCATAGTCAGAACTTTACAATGAACCTTGATGGTTTCTCTCCACGACTCATCAATAGTGTCAAATCCCTGAGATCATACAGTAAACACAGCTGCGGTTTCTGGTATCACATTGCACATACATACAAAATAACTGGCAGTAACTCACTCTCCTGTATCAATTACGTCACAGCCTATTTTCTTGAATGAGAGTTCAGAACTATGATTGAAGGCCTGTTTCCCATCTGAAGGGAGGCAAGGCCATGCCCTCTGACATCCGAAAGTCTCATCTGACCATCTAGAGAGCACCTCCAAAGCGCGGCACGTCTGATCAAAGCTTCTCAGAAATGTAACAAGATCATTAGTACTCTCAGAAAAATGTGCAAACTCTCATTGGCAGCTCATGTCATCATCAAGCATTGCTTTTCAAACAGGTTTACCTCAGATATGCTAAAATGTGCACGTTTGATGCGCTCATACAGAAGAAATTAATGAAATATCTATAAAAGTTAGAATTAAATAGCTCGTACGTTTTTTTCCAAATGTCTATAATTACAATTTTTTTTTTAAGTTGACGTGGGAAGTTTCTTATCTCCAGAGGTGAATAATGAGGTTTAACATTATGCATCAAGCACAAGATACAGTTTCAAGCCATATATTTGTCTAAGTTTGTCACATCAAAAATACATTCATACCATCTCATTAATCTACAGATTACCCATCAGGAAGAAGTTAACTTAACTCTGCCACACCCACATGATCATTACATCTGTATAGAGTGACACTGAGGCTGATTCTGTGGAGCCGGGTAATTACATCTGTGTTCAAACACTTGCTTTCTGCTACAATGCGATTACTTGTGTTCTAATAAGTCCGGGCACATATCTTCCTGTAAAAAGCAGGGGGAAATGCCTCGAAATTGGGCTAGAATTTTGGCAAAACATTTGAAAATAGTACGCTTTCCCTATGCTAGCCCCAATCACAGATGTAGAAAGCTAGAACCGTCCGGTAAACACATGGTAATACCATCTGGCATCACAGTGAGTTGTCACCAGGCCCCCATAATGGCAAAGATGAGTTGAAACAGAACATCCTTCAGAGGCCAGGGAATGGACAGCCAAACACCCTCGCAAAACAAAAGGCAATGCCCTTCAGCACACCCACACCCGTTGACCCAATGGTGCACACCGATCCATTTACAGGTCAATCCGGCCACTATTCAGTATATTGTTACATTAAACAGCACACTGTTTCATCCTAACCTCGCCGGTCACCACCAATCATCAACAATATAACAAAATTCAGTGGCAATAGACCCTCTGAATTCTTCAACTAATATCTTAGAACCTTAAAGGTCATCTGGATTCCAAAAGTGGTACTAGTCCATACAATGGTGGTTATGCATTATACAAATGCACGTAAAATTACAGATGAGTCAAAAGATGCTGGGTGAAAGTAAATTGCCCGCCAGCACCATCAAATTTCAACTCGGTCATTGTGCTTTGTGTTGCGCTAACCGTGCCCACCACACTGAGGGGCAGATTTACAAGCCCCTTGCGACACATTTGCGCCGCCGTTGCGTCACTTCTGTGACGCAGCGACGACGTAAACCATGCGCCACGTTGCGACTTATTTACAACGGGACGCATCTAGGGAGATGCGTCACATTGTAAAGCCCTGCGCCACATTAAACCTGCGTCAGGTTTAATGTATGCAGGGTGGGCGTTCCGTCGGAAAAAGCCCCGTAAAAGTGACGCAGTGAAATCTGCAAGATTTCACTGAGTCACTTTTCAGAGGCCACTGTGACAAAACCTTACGCCTGCTTGAAGCAGGCGTAAGGAGTGGCGCAGCACATTAGGTATGGGTGGTCCCTGAACATTGCTGGACTTGCGTCGCACTTGCGACACGACTCCAGCAATGCGCCGCCCTTACGCCATCAGATGCGACACGCATCTGTCTATCCCTGCACCACAGTGCGCCGCATTGTAAATGCGACGCATCCGTGGTGGCGCAAGGGTAGAATTGCGTGTCGCATCGTTACTGGCGCATCCCTGCTAATATGCAGGAATGCGCCAGTCCTTGTAAATCTGCCCCTAAATTTTAAAAAATTTCAAAAGCAAAGCTTATGAATAGAGTTGAAACTGGCGAAATTAAAAGCAATTAAACATGCTTGTTGTCCAGTGGCGAAATAACACTCGCCTAATGATAGCCATTCCGACAGTCACGACTACTAGCAAAGGGGTGGCCCTTTAGACAGGTATTGAAGAATATTTCTGAAAGGTGGTGTGGTTGCAAACTAAGGGGCATATTTACAAGGAAGTGGCGGAGCTCCGCCACTTCTGAAACGCAGGCCATCACCGTATTCACAAGAATACAGCGCAGCCTTGTGTTTCCCCCTGCGCTGGTGCTAATTTAGCAGCCTAGCGCTAACGCAGGCACCCTTGCACAATAGTGCAAGGGTGCCTGCGTTGAGGGGAATGATGGTTTATGTGCAGAAAGGTGTCCCTTCCTGCACATAAACAATCCGAAATGGCGTTCTAAAACTTTGAGGTATGCTGCATTGGCGTGTTGCTGTTTCCATGTGTGCTGCACAACGCAGCACACATGGAAACAGCAAAAACGAGGAGAAATTAAACATTTCTCCTTGTTACGCCAGGGTAAAACTAGGTTTTCCCTGGTCTTAATTTTGGCGCTGCCCCATATTTACGCCACCCTTTTAAATATGAGGCAGCATCAAAATCAATGGGTGTTGCGGTGGAACGCCCACCACATGCATGTAAAATCTTTGCCTAAATGATTATAAATAAACTGAGGTATCCAGTGTATGTATTTAATAAAAATTATTGTACAGCCTAGTTGAAATTGTGGTTAAAACTAGCACATGCATGTCGGAACCTTGCGCAGTTGAGATGCAATCATAAAATACTCTTTGATATGATAGTGCAAACAGTGCACATCTAAAAAAAAAAATATGAGGTCTCTTCTAAGACTTCAAAATATTATCGCCCATCTTCGTGCAAATTAGGGAATGTAATCCATATTGCATGAGCTCCACGTTACTCACTGTGTAAAGTATACTTCGATGAACGTGTGCTCACAGCTGGCTTTTAAATAGGAAAAATAATATTCTTGAAGTGTTTACCAGTATTTTAAATAGTAACAGAAAGATGAAAGTCCACTGTTCCATAGCAAGTGTTATCAAACGTAGAGTATGCCCTTTGTACTGAAAAGATCAACCTTATAAGCTGCAAAAGCGACTCTGCCTCCCCGTGAGCCACTCAATGGTGAAAAATGACCCTGGTCTGATCTGGCAAGATCAGATAAAGGTCAGGACATTGATTGCCTTCAGTGAAAAGCTGGTTCACCTTTTCATGAAATGTAGTATTTTACAACTTTGTAGTATCCTGTAGACCGTGATAATAGCAACTGCCACAGTGAAGACCCTTGCGGGTTGGACATTTACAGGAATAAAGTTAAAGCTTTATGTAGCCCCATTTAACTTCTAGGGTTCCAGTTGTGATGACTTTACTGTAGTAAACCTATGTGCATCATGTAACATAACAGATGTGACATCTGCCCCTCCTTCTTTTTACAGCATGAAACTAATCTTATTCAAAGCATATTAACACCCATTGGGCTTGTTTGCACCATATACAATGGCTAAAATAAACAAAAAATGTATGACTCCTTTATCTGAGAAGCACCAAGTAGCCCACCTTCCCTTGAACTGATGCTGCAGCTTACACAATGATGAGCAATATTCAGGAAGTAAATCCCCACACAAAATCCTACTGCCAGGAAAATTTGCTCCAAAATTTCTGGAGGCTGACTGTAAGGATAGTTGGGCCTGGAAAAGGAGTCATTATTTCTGGATCAGGTTGATTGCCATGGACAGTGGGAAAACGTGGATTATTACTTGGGTGGATGTTAGACCAACACAAGTAATAATATCAGAATTCTTGCTAGGACAGTAAAGGTTTCAATAATTTAAACCTGAGCTCAACCCCTGGTAGCCCTGGCACAGGGTCAGACTGATTTGCATATGGCCATGTCTGAACTGGGGTGGTGGAGTGAGCTAAAGAATGATGATGGATTAAACCCAGACTAGTTGACTGGGGGTGAGTGTTTGATTGGCTCAAGCGTTCCGTCCATCATCCCCTTTTGTATCGCTTTGTTTGCCCTAAGTTGGCGGGGGTATGCCCAGACGTGGGTCCCTTGCTCACTTTGCCACTGGATTCAAGCAAGCCTGGCTGATGACGGCTGGAATGCCAGAAACCGGTCCTAGGATGCTTGTTTCCGGTCCAGGGAAGACATGGCTTGGCAGTTCGGGCTGGACTGTTCCCATGAGGCACAGGGTCAGACTGATTTGCATATGGCCATGTCTGAACTGGGGTGGTGGAGTGAGCTAAAGAATGATGATGGATTAAACCCAGACTAGTTGACTGGGGGTGAGTGTTTGATTGGCTCAAGCGTTCCGTCCATCATCCCCTTTTGTATCGCTTTGTTCGCCCTAAGTTGGCGGGGGTATGCCCAGACGTGGGTCCCTTGCTCACTTTGCCACTGGATTCAAGCAAGCCTGGCTGATGACGGCTGGAATGCCAGAAACCGGTCCTAGGATGCTTGTTTCCGGTCCAGGGAAGACATGGCTTGGCAGTTCGGGCTGGACTGTTCCCATGAGGCACAGGGTCAGACTGATTTGCATATGGCCATGTCTGAACTGGGGTGGTGGAGTGAGCTAAAGAATGATGATGGATTAAACCCAGACTAGTTGACTGGGGGTGAGTGTTTGATTGGCTCAAGCGTTCCGTCCATCATCCCCTTTTGTATCGCTTTGTTCGCCCTAAGTTGGCGGGGGTATGCCCAGACGTGGGTCCCTTGCTCACTTTGCCACTGGATTCAAGCAAGCCTGGCTGATGACGGCTGGAATGCCAGAAACCGGTCCTAGGATGCTTGTTTCCGGTCCAGGGAAGACATGGCTTGGCAGTTCGGGCTGGACTGTTCCCATGAGGCACAGGGTCAGACTGATTTGCATATGGCCATGTCTGAACTGGGGTGGTGGAGTGAGCTAAAGAATGATGATGGATTAAACCCAGACTAGTTGACTGGGGGTGAGTGTTTGATTGGCTCAAGCGTTCCGTCCATCATCCCCTTTTGTATCGCTTTGTTCGCCCTAAGTTGGCGGGGGTATGCCCAGACGTGGGTCCCTTGCTCACTTTGCCACTGGATTCAAGCAAGCCTGGCTGATGACGGCTGGAATGCCAGAAACCGGTCCTAGGATGCTTGTTTCCGGTCCAGGGAAGACATGGCTTGGCAGTTCGGGCTGGACTGTTCCCATGAGGCACAGGGTCAGACTGATTTGCATATGGCCATGTCTGAACTGGGGTGGTGGAGTGAGCTAAAGAATGATGATGGATTAAACCCAGACTAGTTGACTGGGGGTGAGTGTTTGATTGGCTCAAGCGTTCCGTCCATCATCCCCTTTTGTATCGCTTTGTTCGCCCTAAGTTGGCGGGGGTATGCCCAGACGTGGGTCCCTTGCTCACTTTGCCACTGGATTCAAGCAAGCCTGGCTGATGACGGCTGGAATGCCAGAAACCGGTCCTAGGATGCTTGTTTCCGGTCCAGGGAAGACATGGCTTGGCAGTTCGGGCTGGACTGTTCCCATGAGGCACAGGGTCAGACTGATTTGCATATGGCCATGTCTGAACTGGGGTGGTGGAGTGAGCTAAAGAATGATGATGGATTAAACCCAGACTAGTTGACTGGGGGTGAGTGTTTGATTGGCTCAAGCGTTCCGTCCATCATCCCCTTTTGTATCCTTTATCTGAGAAGCACCAAGTAGCCCACCTTCCCTTGAACTGATGCTGCAGCTTACACAATGATGAGCAATATTCAGGAAGTAAATCCCCACACAAAATCCTACTGCCAGGAAAATTTGCTCCAAAATTTCTGGAGGCTGACTGTAAGGATAGTTGGGCCTGGAAAAGGAGTCATTATTTCTGGATCAGGTTGATTGCCATGGACAGTGGGAAAACGTGGATTATTACTTGGGTGGATGTTAGACCAACACAAGTAATAATATCAGAATTCTTGCTAGGACAGTAAAGGTTTCAATAATTTAAACCTGAGCTCAACCCCTGGTAGCCCTGGCACAGTGCAGACAGGCTTACCATAAGAAAATATGCAAAGCATTGAGAAGTACCAAAACATTAAAAAATTGAAAACACAAAAAAATCACTCAAATCTATAAAACTATAGAATATTTTAATGAACAAAATGACAACAAAAGGATACAAATTCAATAAGGGGAACCAGAGATATTAATTTTTAAAACTGTAAATAAAAATAGCACCAAAAATCTTTAAGCCTCCAACTGCAGACATTTGATTGCACTTGAGCAGGGCCAATGCGTAATTTAAGGCTGACCTGAAAGGAGCACGGGTTGGATACTGAAACAAGTTTTTTTCTGGTTGAAAGTTTAACCTTCTGACTTGTCTCTGAAATGGAAGTCCAAAATCTTCAGGAGGCCTAAGGATGGAATTGTGAGGCACTTGGGGGTGAAATTTGAAGACCATCTGTAATTTAGGCCACAAATAATATCTGTGGTGGGTACATGCTTCAGTGTTTTGTGCTCACTGAAAAGGTTCTTACACTTATTGTCTCTCTCTGCAACAGTCATTCAGGCTCTCATTACATCAAGACTAGATTATGCTAATGCACTTTACCTGGGCTGCCGGAATACCTCCTAGAGAGATTTCAAGTGGTGCAGAATGTGGCAGCCAGCCTCCTTTTGAAACTGCCTGTGAGAGTGCATATATCCCCACATTTGTGAGCTCTGCACTGGCTTCCGATTAAGAAAAGAATTGTGTTGAAGGCTCTGGTGCTGACACGTGGGGCCTTATATCAATCTGGGGCTGTGTACCTCAGCGCCAGGTTCAGATTCAATTATCCTACTAGAAATCTGAAATGTGCCAAATAAATTATTGGCAGTGATTCCTAGAATGAAGAAGAGTAGAATGGGAGGTAGATCTTTGGCTTTTCTGGGTGCCAAATTCAAGCTCCGATTAGAATTGTGCGCCTTCTCCAATCAAGTCTTTTTTGGAGCTTGGGTTTGCCCAGTGTAGCAATGCAGAAACCAAACAGGAATCACAAGAGCCTCTATGTGAGGTCTCGCTGAAACTGATTTGTTGCTACTGAAAAGCTCAGAGCGGGAGCAACCTCACTCTTTGGCCCAGTGTCAACACACCTTAGTTGGATTGGCTTAGCAGGTTTGTCCCAGTCTGCCGCAGGTCTTAGGAGCCAGAAAGGTTTTTCAGGATGTTAGGCGGAGTACACTTTGACACATCCAAGGGTCGCAGAACCTCAGGATCGGACGTAGGGGCGAAGACTCACTACAACAGAAGCAACCGGCAGGCACCAGGGCAGGTCCAGTTGGAAAATGGTCAGCTGGGATTTTTAGATAAAGGGACTTCTTGCAGCTTATTGTGTCCCTGTAGCTCAAGAGGAGGTCAGTGAACTTACCCCCGGAGTACAATTCTTTTTCCTGGGTACAAGTGGGAGTATGTCCAACCTTTCATATCTCCTCGTGGGTCTAAATGGCAGTTGTGGTTCTTCTTCTGCTTTCCACAGGTCCAGCAGTTCTGAACAGGGTGCACTGTGGGTAGGGGTGACTCCTGCCCTCCTCACTAACCAATAGGAAAAAAGCTCCCAGGGGTAACCCTACCCACTTCTTCAACACTTCTTGGGTGCCCTTCTTCAAACTATCCCATAGTGCCAATGTCTACCTAAATCCAACATGGGAGAACCATTCTTTCCCTGAGCAGATCTCCCGTGCCTACCCTAGAGGAGTGGCCATGGAAATGAGCAACCCCTCCAATTCTATCACTCAAAACTGGTTATGGGAGCAGCTGGTCCCCCACTGGGATTGGTGCCTGGCTGATTAGAGGGACAAATGAGAGGAAAGGCCTAAGTGTCAGCTACATCTGCATATGACAGATTAGGCTTCTCTAAAGTTGATTAAGTTCCTGGGTGCTGCCCTGGTGGCCATCTAGTCAGAGGAACAGAACATCTTCCTGCACCAAAGGCATTTGTCTCATCTCTTGGAGCAAGCTTACCCCTCAACAAAGGGACTATTCAGCTTCTTGATGACATTTGGAAGCTCATGCAAATGGCCTTCTAGAGGCTTTACACAAGCAAAAGATAACTTTTTAAAAGTACGTTTTGTAAAATATTTAGTACAAATCCAATTTTACCAATGAATTGGACTTTTGATAAATATTTTTAAAAGTCCAAGAATTCATTTTGTAGCTGTTACGTAAACGCAGATAACATTATTTAAGTTTACTATTATATTTTAGTACTTTTCCTAAGGAACAGCTAACCCTGCTACAGTGGAAAATGGCTTTTGGGGCCTTGTCACTGAAAGGATATGTTTTACATTCAACCTTTACATGTTCTACTTTTAAATACCAGGCACCCTGCCTTATTGGGCATTAAGGCCTAATTTGGAGTGACTTTATAATATTTAAATGGATATTTTAGTCCTGTCAAAAGGGATTATTTTGACAGTTCAAATTTTCAGTTTTAAAAGAGCAATAGTAGGCGTGAGGTCATGTTTTGCACTATCACTCTGTTTGCTGCACTCCACTAATGACAAATAACTTTCTGGCCCTGGGTACACTTTGTACCATATACTGGGGACTTACAGGTAGGTTAAAAGTCAATTAGGAGTGTAGCCAATTTCAACATGTTTTAGGGGTCCGAATGCATGCACTGGGGCCTGGATAACAGAGTTCCAATACACAGAGCCAAAAAACAAGCAGCAAATCCTACCAAAAAGTGGAAGTGACCATTTTTAAAGGGGCTCTTTCATTACAGACAGATTTTGTTATATGCTTTTGGTACTATCTGTCTCCTCTTGCAGCCTATCTCTGTGTATTCTTTTCATTCATATGAAATAATGGGAGGTACCACCCACATCGGACTTAAAAGTGCCACAGGAATACCACTGGTCCAGTGCATTTCACCATGAAACTCCACCTGCTGATAGGAGGGGGAGCCTTTGGTTGAACTACCAGATGTATAATAAGAAAAACTATGGAAGTCGGGCCCCTTAGAGTTTCTGATGCTAACAGTATTGATAACTCCCTTGGGGATGGAGTTACCAGGTTTTTTTTATTAAATCGTTTTTATTGGCATTTGTGAATGCAAACATTACATCTGGATGCATGAGCCTTGCTTATGCTCAGCTTTCCCATATTAACTACATCCTGGCTCACACAACTCTTCATATCATGTTCCAAAGAAAACGTCATATGGAAATAACTCCCCAACTACCCTACCCTCCCCCCATTCACCCTCCGGTGTGTGTCAGTTAACATGGTTGCATGGAGAAAGTCAATACTGTATCTAGCATCTGGGTTACGCATTATGGTCTAGGCATTAGTCCCATCTTGTTCTCCTCTAGTGGAGGGTCTCCCGTCCTGTGGTCCCTGGGTCTCGGGGTCCGCTCTGCTCTCAATTCTGCTGGCATAGAGGCCCATGCCAAGAGATCATCCTCAGCCTTCTCATCTTTTTGTACAAACTTAATTCTCACTGATTCCGCAGTCACCCATTCACACATATCTCTGATCCATTCCTCAGACCGTGAGGGCCGGAGATGGAGTTACCAGTTATAACTTTGGGACTTTCGTTAGGAGGCCATAGGTGTTCATTAACCTAGCAAACAAAACATTTAATGCATCAGTTTATGGTATCCCTATACTCCTAACCTTCTTCTCGTAATCTTGTCTGCTGGATGCACCGGTGTGGCCACTGTTGACATGAAAAGGAATGCCCAATATACATTTCCAAGGAGTATCATCCAATGCTGAACTCCCAACACAGCACACAGGAAGACTCCATTAGCTTTCTGCTGTTGCAGCTGGGAGGGCTGAGCGATTCTCAGCTTATCAGGTCTTTAAATCATCCTTAAGTAACATAGTAAAATTTGCACACAATTTTCAATTGAGACTTACTTAATTTTCTGCTTCAGAAAACCAAAACAGTGCTCCTGTATACAATTCTGAACGTTAAGGTATTAGACTATTTCACAAGTTTCTCTTCAAAACTGCCTATAAAGGCTATAACCTTTAGCCATTGTATTTAGAAAATCTCCAATAAAAAAAAACTGGTTGGCTTATTTTCTTAATAAAAACGTTCTTCTATGGCACCTGTTATCTTAGAGCCTTCATTTACGGAGTTGGATTCATGTGTTCACTATGGTCACTCAGTGCAATAGTGGACAAGTATTAAAGTATATTTAGGGACTGCTTTACCACTAAGATCCACTGGATTCTATCTCTGGCTGAAAAAGTTATTGCTGAAAATAAATCAAAAACAGGGCTAACCTCTTTCTAGGTTTAAGTATGAAACTCAAACACACATAGTTCTGAGACACATGTGGCTACCACAAGTGATGAAAGGCAGCATACTAAATTTGTGTATAGGAAACATTGGCAAACATCTCGCTGGCCTCATGGAGGTGTCTTCTCAGTAGTTGTATTCTTCTGAAGGCCACCAATCAGAAGACCAGAGCTGCTGGGCCTTATCAAACAGCATAATCTCATGTTTTTCTGCATTCAGCTGTAGCAGTTGTTGGTCATCCAAGCTGCAATAGCTTTCATCCCTATTGAGAAACATTCTTTTACGTTCACCAGGTCTTGTCAAAGAAGATGACGAGATGAGTGTCAACGACATAGGACAGTATTTCAAATCCAAAGGATTTGACGATCTTGGCAAGGGGGGCTACATATATGTTAAATAACGTGTGCCTTAAACATGAGCCCTGACGGACCCCCCTGTCTATCAGCATTCTACGAGATTTGAAGGAGCCCAGAGAAATGGTTTGAAGTCTGATTTTTTAAAAAACACAGAACCATTGTAGAGCAGACCCATTGATTCCAATCTCATACAAACTTTGGAGCAGCCTGGAATGGGACACAGTGTCAAATGCTGCTGGTAAATCCAACAGCACAAGCAGAGACAGTCTTATGTGATCTATGACTGCCACCAAGACAGTCTCTGTGCTGTGTGAGTATCTGAACCCTGATTGTGATGTGTTCAGGATCTTATTATCCTCTAAGTAATCCATAAGTGTTTTTATTTATTTGATCTTCCACCAACTTGCCTAGCAGTGGAAGCAGCGAGATGGGCCGATAGTTTGTTGGGTTTGTGGGTGCAATATTGGCCTTCTTTTGTATAGGTGTAACCTATGCAGCTTTTCAAGCCAAGGGGATTTTCCCCCATGTTAACTGATAAGTTAAACAGAGAGCATATTGCAGAAGCGAGCTGATTAGAAAGTAGTGTTGAAATTCTAAGGGGACATAGATCCAGAGGAGAGTTGGATTTAGCTGTTTCAAGAGATCTCTGATAAGCTCAGGAGAAAAAAAATTAAACTTTCCTAAGCTGCAAATACAGTTAAAGGGGGGGGGGAGAATTAAAATTAGGCTCCTGATATGCCTGATTGATAGAGCTGGGAAAATTCTGGTAGATTAATTAAATTTACTCCTAAAAAATGTCTGCTGGAGAATCGCACAATTCTTGCAGAGCCTGAATTTCTTGGGAGCACGTGGGACGATTGATGAAATTGTTAAGCGCTTTAAAAAGCTCTTTGGAAGAATTGTCGATCTTGCAATATGAATTTTTTGAGCTATTTTTATATTTCAATGGTACAAAGTAAGAGATGCTCTATAGGCCTCTTAAGAATTTTGATTATTGTTCATATGCCAGCGTCTTTCAAATGTTTTTAGAGGAGGATTTCTCTTGTTGCAATTCTGTGGTGTAAGAGAGCGCATGAGATCTGTGCTTGGTCTTTGCTCAAGCTTTTATCTTTAACAACTTTTTAAAGAAGGATTTTACTGCATGCCCTCAAAGCACCTAGGCGAGTCAGATCTTTTGAACATGCCACAAATATTTTAGCAGTCTGTGAATCCCTCACATTAAGAAAGAAATTTAAGAAGTGACTTTTTGCCAAATGCAACTTGTGACGAAGACCAAGTTCCAGTGTCTGAATCATAGCTGAATTGGGGAAGGCCAATAGTCTTTTTAGCACTTTCCTTTCCAGTTCTTGGAATTGAAACTTGGCATCTAAACACAAAATTTTGCATTCCTACAGCAACTTAGGGATTATTTTAACAGCTATTGCTCTAGTTGAGATAGAAGGGACTGCCGCCATAGGGTTTAAGAAACTGAACCAAGGCTGTTGTAATAATAAGAGCATTACTTTTCACCTTTAGCCAGTGATTTTTTCAAGATAAATAGTTAAAAAATGTAACACCTAAATATTGCTAGTTATCAGCCAAATTCAGCATTTATCATCAAGCCACCAACTAAATTGTTTCCTTTTTCCACAACATATAATTTTGGTCATACCATTATTAACAGTAGACTACCAATGAGTCTGTCTCACAGCTTGTGGGAAAATGACTATGTGCGCACAATTTCACATAGGCACACCAATGGTAAAGGAGATCAAAGGCATCCTTGCTATAACAGCACTTCTTGGAAGATGGTGTTAATCAGTGATGCATTTGAAGCAATAGCATGATCTTTACAAAAAGAGTTTTCAATTTTCGTCCCAATACACGTCAATTTGTTGAAAAAAAACTGACAAAGGCTTTGGGCCATTGCAGATTAAATGGACAATCACACCATCGTTCATTTTGCTTCTGAAATTTGTCAAAAGTCTTAGCATCAATGAATGTGTTCTTCGCTTGTACCATATAGCATACGCCTTACTTATCTTCAGACAGATTTGTGTCAGAATAACCTGGGGGGCTAGGGCTGTGCCCTTAGCTTGTAAGAAAGCCTATTTTTATAGTAATAAGTCATCTCTAAAGTGTCTTCTACATAAAAATATGAAATACTGTAAATCTAAAAGTGTGCCTTCACAGTGACTGAAGGTACAAAAGCTATTTGACTATGTAAGTTCAGCTATACTTTCTGTTTGACAAGCCTGGATGAGATCAAAATATTTATTCTGCATCATCTCTTGAGAAGATGCTAGAAAAGGCATTGAAAGTTGTGTTTTCCCCCTAGTTTTACAAATCTTATTTAATGCAGAAATCATATTCTGGTAACATTTGTGGAAAAGTAACTTTATAAAAATGTACTTTAGGCTGCCGCGCTCAAAACTGGATTAAAACCAGTACTGTCATTTATCACTCTGAATGTGTAATATGCATCCTTGGCTGGGAGAGTTAACCCCTCTGGCTCTGAAGACCCTTCATCTGCCCCCAGAAAGAACAGGATCATGTTATCTAAAGGCCACTTAGCAGAGATGAACTATCTGGGAGAGGTGCAGGACAGCTGCAGAGTAAAAGGGAGCTTCTTCTTTTGACTTGCTTATACCCAAAGGTGCTGACAAGATTTGCTACAATTGATTTTGAGAGCCTTCCTAGACTTGTTGGCTCCAACCCTAGCATAAGCAACTATCAGTTTTGGCCCTGTAAGGTGGGAGAAGAGTACATTTAAATAGGGCAGTGGGAGAGGGGTTCTGCCATTTTGAAACAGGGGCTTCTGGGTATTTTTGCAATATGCAAAGGGGAAGTTGTGCAAACGTAGGTGGGCATAGGGTACGAAAGTATCCAGAATTGGCTACGGGGATTGTTTCAATCACTGACTAGTGTAAGCCAAATCCTGGCACCTCACCAACACATCCTCAGAACGTATCTGGGTCTAGTAAGAGTATGCCAGAAGAATAGTGCTCTCCTGGAAACAAAATGACTCCTGCTGGAAGAAGAAGAATGAATGACTCCTGACTCCTGCTGGCACATGGGACTGGAACTGCACTCCAAGGGTTCGGTGGTTGGCCTCCGGTTACCTCCTTAAGAGGGCCTGACTCCAAAATGGCCCAGCTGACCACAGTTGAATGGATCCTGAGTGCACACTTTGTAGAGAGAGACCTAATGCCTGGAGCCCTGCACTGAGAACCTAGAATATAATTGTCCGACCAGAAAAAACTTTACCAGCAGTTACAGAAAGTAGTACATTATTTTTTTCACCTGTGGAGGACTGGAATAAGGTGCTGAGGCTTGACCTTGGAGATCACACTCAAGGTGGACAAGAAACCTGGGGCCTCATTTACAAGCCCACTGCGCCACCAGAACATCACTTTTAATGGAGCTCCAGTGGCGCACATTGCAGTGCCTTATCTACAAGGCCACCTAAAGCCACCCTGTGTGGCTTTTCATGGCCTTGTAGATACGGTGTGAGTCAATGCAGCGTAAGTCACTGTGTTGCCTCGCACTGTGATGGATTCAGCAGCACACATAGAAGGAGAAAATCGTCTCCATTGATTGTTTTTGTGCAAGAAGGTGTCCCTTCCAGCACAAAAACAAATACTCCCACAATGCAGGCACCCTTGCCACATAGGTAAGGGTGCCTGCGTTGGCGCATGGCAGACAATTGAGTGCCAGCGCAGGGAAAGAGGACAGGAATGCACCGTATCTGATAGATATAGAGCATTCCTGTCATTTTCTTTTGTCATACGGCTGCACAGCAGGAAGACTTGCGGCCCTGCCCTACTGCAAAATATTGTAAATGAGGCCCCATGTTTGTTGAACTTGGAGAATTTTGCTGCTCTGAAAATGGGTTCAGCTGGACCTCCTGTTAAAACTAAACAACCTTGTGGAGCTGTCAGGAAAATTCTCATCACTCATAGCACATCTTGTGCTCACTTCCTGGTTTCCTCACAGTAGTTGTAAATTGTTTGGTAGGCGTTCTAGACTTTCTCTTCTCTGATGAACTTCCGGTTGGTGTCACTCATGTCTGCAGTTTGGCTATGCAGCACAGAAGAGGATTTATGATGAGGTGCTTGTCTTTAGTGTTCTCACCAATTCACTGTGAAATTTCTTGTGGGGATGATTTTGTGCCCTCTTCAGCTATACTCTTTCTGGCTTCTGTCACTGGCAGCTAAAAGAATGTTGGTGTCCTTCCATGACAAGTTTATTTCACAATTCTGCAGTCAGTTTCCTATTTCTTGTGGCAATTTCTGGTCTTTGGAGTTGTGCAGACATTATTGTGTCGGCGACTTTGGTCTGCTTATTGCCGATGTTCTAATTTTTTCTGATGTGAGGTACAGATTTGGGTACGGTAGCACAGAAGAGTGTGTTCTACCATTGGTCTTGTTTGGCCACCAATTGCTTCCTGCTGTGAGACATTCTTTGTGGTTATTTGTGCCAAGAGGGTAAAAGGTTACTTGTATTTTGTTAGACTTGGCATCTTTTGGCGTGTTTCCCCTGACATTTTTCTTTCTGACCTCCCGGTTTTGACTCTGTTTTTGCTGGTTTAGTGTCTTTGGGCACTTTCTCACTGCTGTGCAGTGTTAAAGTGCAAGTGCTCCTGTTGTAAATTAGGTTATGGACTGGTGTTTCCATAATTGACATAATTGATTTACTGGTGAGGCCCTACTAAAGTGCACCGAGAGTGCCAGGGCTGGTAAATCAAATGCTGCTAGTGGGCTTGCAGCACTGGTTGTGCCACCCACAGAAGTAGCCCTGAAAAGGTAACTCAGACCTGCCACCGCAGAGTCTGTGCGCAGTTTGTAACTGCCATGTTGACCTGGCAAGTGCACCCACTTGCCAGGCCCCAACCTTCCCTTTTTCTACATGTCAGTCACCCCTAAGGTAGGCCCAAGGTACCCCTGTGGGCAGGGTGCTGTGTATGTTAAATGTAGGACATGTACTGATGTGTGTGACATGTCCTGGTGGTGAATTACAGTGTATTTCGTTTTTCACCATTGCAAGGCTGCCTGTTCCCATAGGAAAGAATGGGGAGTTGGTTTATAACATCTTATAAACATAACTGGCCCTGGGAACAAAGTAGAGAAATAAAGTTTAGTATGCCTGCACTCGGAATCTAAAGATGCATCTTTTAGTAAAGATGATTTTTACATTCTGTGTTTGTAAATACCACTTTTAGAAAGTAGGTATTTACTTGCTTAGCCATGCTGTGTGCCTCTGCTGGGGTTGTGGGTTGACTGTCTGGTTTTGGGATGACAGGGGCTGGAGAGGGGGCAGTGGCTCCAGAGAGCCTGATGGGTCAGGGCTGGGCTGAATAGATCTGGGCTGTTTTTAAAGTAGTGGGAGGAGATTTCCTTGCACCTGAATGGACCTGGTCTGCCTTGCACAATGCCGTCTCCACCCCCTGCCAGGAAGCTGCACCAGTGAGGATAGAACTGGTTTGGGCTGGGTACAGACCCTCTCTGCCTTCAGAGAACAAAGGATTTGGTGGTATAAATATTGGGACCCAGACCCCAGAACTTTAGAACTCTTTTGGACCAAGAAGACTGCCAAGAAGAAGAGTTGGAGAAGCTGTGAGGAGGAACTACCACTTTGCTGTGTGCTTTGCTGTGTTGGCCTGCAGTGGCTGCTTCTGTCTTGGGCAGTGAAAAGACTGGACTTGAACTTTCTGCAATCTATTTTTGTGAGTTTCTCCAAGGGCTTGAGGTAGAGCTTGCCCCCTGTTCAAGAAGGCTCAGGAACAGCAAAGACTTCAAGTTCTTCTGCCATCAGCACTAGGGACTATGTGTTTTGTGCTGCAACAGAATAAAAAGCTACCCGACGCCGTCTACGACGCCGCGGCCGACTCCGTGTCCTGAAGGCACCGCAGAGGGCACTGCCGCAACGCTGCACAGCGACCCTGGTCTCACCGACGACACCATCTGATGCCGCCACCGAGCCGCTGCTCGCACCGCAACCTGTGGGCACGCACTGCGCATCACCTCGCTTCACCACTCCGCCTTGGCATCCCCGACGACGCCGCTCCATGCCAAAATCGATACCGCTGCTTGCACCATGGTTCGAGGGCACCACTAGTAAATTTACAAGACGCACCGCCCTCATCCCGCACCGCAGCCTTGGCCTACCGACGCCGGCGCCATTGACGCCAGTTCGTCAGCCAACGACAGCGCTTCAGCAACGATGACGCCGCTGCTTGCACTGTGACCTGCCAGCACCGCAACGAGCATTGCATCACTTCGCACTGCAGCCCTGGTCTCATTGATGCCGCTGGACGACCGTCACCGAGCTGCTGCCTGCACCGCGACCTGAGGGCAACACACGCCGCACCGCTGCACTTCGCACCGCAGCACCCGGCGCCTGCCGACACCGGCGCTCTTGACTTCAACCGCAAGGAGTTTGATCTGCAACCCGTGTGACTTCAAGGGCCCAACGACTCCTGCACCGACCTCTGGAACTGACGCCTGCGAACGCCGTGCCTTCGGAGCTCAACGAGAGGTCGCTGACACCCTGCATTTTTTAAAAGGTACTGTTTTGTGTGAAAGAAAACAATGACCCCTTCATCATGGGAGTTTTCTCCCATATTGTGGGTGCCATTAAAATATTTTTACTTTCACATACCAGCATGTTTTGGATGGCTGTGTGTGGAAGTAAAAACTGGTAATTTGGTCAAATCACCAAAGGCCCTTTCTCCATCAGACCATCAGATGATTATGTCAGCAGTGTAGATGGAGTATTTTCCATTGCTGACATACTTAATGTCTTCCCGACTCTAAATGAGGCAGACAGAATTTCAGCTTGGTGGAGCGGGTGCTGCATTCCAGTTGCATCACATTACCCTATCCACCACACTCTAAGTCAGGCCCTAGATTAGTGATTTATTGATTGACGCATTTAATATAACATTTTTCTTCACTTAATCAGGGCATTTTTTCCTTTGTTTTCAGGACATACACCTGCAAGAGAAAACTCTCTCTTCCTGCATGGCCCCTTCCCTTCATTGTGTCCGTTCACAAGAACAAGGTAGTTGCTAAGGAATTTTGGCTATAGCTGGGTAGGAGGACTCATCATGCTTTGATAAAGTCTGAATATTTTCAAGAAAACAGGTTAGTGTTGGATCTCCAAGTATTGTTTTGACAGTAATACAAACCCATATATTTTCCCGAGTGGGATGAATCCAGAAGAAATCATGTTCTGGGAAATAGCAAAAATGTTAGGATAATAAGTAACTACGTGAAGATATAAGGAAGTTGCAGGGTGATATATGCACATTAGAGCAACATCTTGACCAGTTACAGGCCCAGACCTATTTGGGGTTCCTACCAACAATAGAACCTCTACCAAAACTCATTCATGAGCCTCCTAGTTTTAGTCATAATCATGGGGCTACTGGAGGTATTCAACTAGATTCTGTCTCAACCATAAAGTCAATCCTGTACTAGGGTTGTGCAAAATTCGCATAATTTAGTTTTGCTTAATTATTCAAAATTTCTGTAAAGTTAAGTGAAACTCCATGTAATTACACAAATTGAACATTGTTAATTGGGCACTTTACCTTAGCACAAATGCCTCTTTGTGCCAATTTTTGACATGTGGATGAATTTAAACAAAGCACCGAGCATAATAACTGCTCCTGTTAGGTTGTTCACGTGTGTTTGTATTAGGTTTGAACTATGAATAGTGTGTTTCATGGTAAATTTTTACAGCATATGGCATGTAATTATCTGAAATGCCATAATTTTGGGAATTTCGCATAACAAGCATAATGAGAAAGATCAGAAATTAAGCGAATGAATTCCAGCATCATTTAAAGTTCACTGAGGTCTATCCAGCACCCTATAGCCTACAGGTTCTTGCTATTCAGGTTACAGCTTCTTCCCTTGCCCCATATGAACGTGTTATGGCGATGAAGATACATTTTCCATCTTCTTAAATCAATACCAATTATATTTCCTCATGGACGTCATTTAGAGGTAGTCAGGGGTCGTAGCTGTGACCTCTCGCTTGCTCCCTGCTACTCCTGGCACTTCCTTTATGACCCCTGGCCTCAGAGGAGGCAACACTTTTCTGATGAACATATCACAACTATACATCTGTATTTAAGTAATGCACCTGACTTTCAACTCAGTTGGGGGTTGGCTTGTTTACATGAACCAAGAACTGAGAGGAAAGACAATAAGATTGACTTTATCTTAGTTTTCTGTAAAACATATTACATCCTAGAACATGAAAAGAAAGTGTTCATGGAAACTCAAATAAATTGATTCAGATAATAAAATAGAAAAACTTTAAAGCCTTCTTTAGTGCTACCATGATTTGTATGACCATTTTGATAAAGAAACGTTAGCTCTGCTCCTACATAGAGAATTTGATTGTAGAACAGATTCTGGAATCATTGTCAAGATTCCTTGTAGCAGGATAAGTGTGGCAGCTGAAAAGAGAATGAACATCTAAAGTAGTATCTGGAAGAGAGCTTTCCAAATGGCTTTGTCAGGCACTGTAAGTCTCTAGCAGCATCACCTTTATTATTTGTACCTCAAAAGAATGGAGAACTTTGTGCTTGTATCAATTATATAGTGCTTCATAAAATTACTGTCATGAAAAATATTGTTTGTTCCTGATTTCACTATTATTGTCTGACCTTAAGTGTGCAACTATCTATAGCAAGATAGATCTGAGAGGACCTTATCATCTGATCAGGGTCAGACAGAGGGATGATTGGAAAACAGCTTTTGACACAATATTTGGCCTTATTTGGATTATGAAATGCCCTAGCTGCTTTTCATTATTTTTTTTATCAATGAGGTGTTTCATTAATTTATTGATGTATGTACAGGGGTATATTTAGATGACATTTCCATCTATTCTAAGACAGAAGATGAACATATTCAACATGGTCGCTCTATTTTGTATAACTTAAGGGATAAGCATCTACTTGCTAAGATCAATAAATGTGACTTTCCTACTAAAAGATGGGGCTTCTTTGATTTGTTCTTTCACCTGAATGAAATTATTTGAATACAAAGAAAGAACAAACTGTTCTACAGTCAAAATCACACACAAATCTTACAGAAATGTAAGGTTTTCAGGGATTTACTAATTGTCATCATTGTTTCATTGACCATCTCTTGGAGATCACAACTCTCATAACTAGGTTATTACAGATGGGTGTTAGGATTGTCTGGGGACCTGAATCTGAATGTGCCTTCTTAGAACTGAAGAAAAAAATCACTTCTGCCCCAATGTGCAACATCTGCATACCCTTTCACCATTTATAGCACAGGTGGATGCTTTTCAAAAGGCATTTGGGAAAGCTTTGTCAAACAAAATCCTGTTACTATTTGATACATACTGTAGTTTGTTCTTGTACGCTATCTTCTACAGAAGGCAAGTTATACCAATGCTGATAAATGGTTGTTAACTATTGAAGTAGCATTTGAAGAATGGCAACATTATTTGATGGAAGTCAGATGTACGGTTACTGTGTTAACCCCTCAAAAGAATCTACAGTTACTCCAGTCAATCAAAGGATTATTGGCTAGACAGTTAAGATGGATTAATTTCTTTGTGAATGTGATTTCAACCTTCATTTTCATACTGGCCACAAAAATAATAAATCAGATGCCTTATCACAGTTGGATTATGCTGTAGGCTTGGATGATATTAAAATTCCACCTCCCGATATAATTACAAATGAAAAGATTGTTGCAAGTATAAAATTAGTTTGCCACAAAAAGTTCTAGAACGTCTTCAAGAATTAAAAGTTTCTGACTGGATATGGGAGGACAATAGGAACTTAAATGGTCTGTTCTACATAGGGAAATATTATTTCCCACACATCTAGTCCACAATTAAAGGAATTCTAATGGTACCATTTGCCACCTTTAATTGGAAATCCTGGAGAGTGAAAAACGTTGCAACTCTGGAAAGGGGGTTTTGGCGATCATCAGTTACTTCAGATGTGAAAAAAGAACAGTAGATTTTCACATTTAGATCTTCCCGGCTTGATTCAACTTATTCCATTCCCACTCAATCTATAGTAGACTATCTCTTCAGATTTTAATGCAAACTTACCCAAAACTAAGAAGTAGTGGTGGCACACTCTACCAAAATGATCCATTTTGTACTGTTGTGAGGCTTATTTTCATTGTGATGTTACATGGTGTTCCAGCACTGTTATTCATGAATAGGGGAAATCAGTTCACCTGACATTTTTAGATACTTTTATTTGAACAAATGGAAGTAGATGCTCCTCTTTCATTTACTTATAATTCGCAAACTGATGGTCAGAGCAAATTAATCAGACCTTGGAACAATACCTTAGTTGTCACATTTTACAATGGTCGGAAGACTGGGAGTCATTGTTGTGGTTGATGGAATTTGCTTATAACAATCCCAACATTCATCACTGGGATTTTCGCCTTTCTTCTGTATCCAAGGATATAATCTTCACCTAACTGGTTTTGAAATACCAAGGAACAGAAAAGGCAGTACAAGACTTCCTAGAACAGGTAGAACAAATTCACAAGAGAACAGAAGAGTACCTGTCTAAAGCAAAACAGGATTTGTAAAGAACTGGTAATAGGAAAGGAATTACACTTTCACAATATAAGGCAGGAAATTTC
Source organism: Calotriton arnoldi (assembly GCA_963921515.1). Lineage (NCBI taxonomy): Eukaryota > Metazoa > Chordata > Amphibia > Caudata > Salamandridae > Calotriton > Calotriton arnoldi. The sequence goes on along the minus strand of CAWUFW010001478.1, from coordinate 1,409,810 downwards.
GTTTGACTATCCACAGATATTTAAATCTGAAGCCTCGCAATAACTTTAATCCTATATTTGTAAGGCCATACCGAAGAGTTAAAGTAATTAATCCAGCTTTTGTCAAACTTCAGTTGCCTACATTCATGCAGTGTCCTTAATCAAATTAGTAAGTCCAGGTGCACAAAGTATACCAGTCCCTCTACCTTTCTCAATGGCCGATGAGCCAGAGTTTGAAGTCAGATGGATCTTAGACTCTAAGTGAAAGAATAGAAGTTATTATATTAGGTTGATTGGAAATGGTGTAGGCCTGCAGAAAGACCTTGGGAACCAACCACTAATTTGCATGCATCCAAACTGATCAATGTTACATCAAAGGTATCCCAATAAACCAAAAATGGTAGGAGGGAGTCTTAAGGGGGGTATACTCCCATGAAAATTCTTAATGTACATAGCACATGTTGTACTCTCTTCTGGGTTTCCACATAGAAGTTGTAGATTGTTTGGTAAGCCTTCTAGCCTTCCTCGGCTGGGAGGAACTTCTGGTTGTTGCTGCTCACTTTTTGAAGGTAGATGCGCAGCCGGTCTTTAATGTCCTTAACAATTCTTTGTGGAATTACTTGGTTAAATATAAGAACCAAAAAAAAGACTAAGGGCCTGTTGTAGATCTTGGCAGATGGATTATTCTGTCAGAATGGTGACGGATATTCCGTCCGCCAAAATATAAACCCTTTAGGATATAATGGGATTTATATTTCGGTGGACGGGAAATCCGTCACTGTTGTGACAGAGTAACCCGTCCGCCAAAATCTAAATCAGGCCCTCAGTCCAAAGGTAAAACCAGCCCTGGCCTTAAAATCAATCTTTATTGTGGGAGGTCGACGTTGAGGGACCTGAGGTGTCCTGCCTGTCAGGAAACCTAATGATGCTACAGAATGCCCAGATGATCGGGCTCCTTGGCAGGCAGCTAGCCAGTGTCATCAGTGGCTGAGCTGGAAGTGACATCTGCTCCTGGTGGAGTCATTCTTGTATCTATTTAAATTGGAAAAAAACATGTCCTAACAAAGCTGTGTGTCTGCACATTACTACTCATCTTGCATTACAACAATGAGGGTGATATTAAAGGACTGCTGTGTGGAGGGAAAGGCACTGTACCAACTGAAGAAACAGAAGAAAAAAACGTAAAAGAGAATCATAATGTAATGCTATCAAGAAATGACAGAAGATTAAACATTATATAAGCAAACAAAAAGATTCCGTGCAATCAATATAATTCTCGCTCTTTATATGTAAAACACTTTACTCAATGTATTCTCCAAAATAGGTGTGGTTCAACATGTACACACAATCAAAGTAAGTGCAGGCGGTGTAAGCTCAAAATGTGCAGTGATGTGCAACATTTACAATGATACATATGCACAAGCAGGATGTTTCCACTATTTCATATACACAAAACAAAACATTTCACAGTATGTTCAATGGTTCTTGCTTCCAATTAGATTGAATGACAGACAATCCCTTCAAAATCTGTGGACGTTTTGACCCTATAAGAAATTTACAAGGGTCGCATCAAGACAAAAAAGCAGTATACATTGTTCACATGCTGGGGTATCTGCATCCTCACTTAAAAAGTCTATCGACATGTGTACCATGCTCACAACAACTTGGGTGCAGCGGGGAATGTTCAGCGCATCTGCAAACACTCGTGCCAATAACAAACTTAATTTGATCGGGTGTATATATTGAATTAAATCTATTTTGGAGAATAAATTGAGTAAAGTGTTTCACGTATAGAGAGAGGTATTTTGATTGCATAAGAAAAAGTGTCCCATGGAACCAGCCATTTTGCTTGCTTGTATTTTGCACCCTGGTTCTATTATTGGTAATAAGGGTAAGGTTCTCTGTTTCATTAGAAGACAAAACATTAGCACAGCAGCTTAAAATCCCCCACCCCGCCAGTGCCAAAACAACAGGCAGCCTAGAAGCAGTTACAGGATTTCAAAACATATGACTAAAGAAGAACTTTCAGCAAAGAAAAAGCTACACTGGATGTGAGAATGACTGACGCTGCAATTCCTGATAAAACAGCAGTGACAGAACTTCACCAAAGAAATGACTTGTAAAACAAATGACAGCCATCACTGGAGAATATGTACAATACAGAGGTGCTGGGAAGAACCTTGCAAACCTGCTCAACACAGTGAAACCGAAGCCATGCACAGAAGAATAGGCACAGGGAGAAGGTGCTGAAGTGAGGGTGTATCAGGAGAGTTAATAGGTTCTGGCCAAGGTCACACTAAGCGTTGGTGTGATCCTGCTCATGATCACACTAAGCGTTCGTCTGGGCTTTCAGCAAAAGTCAGCCAACCTGCACTCTGAAGAAAGAAGAAATTAGATTCTGTACTGTGTGTGTCACTGAAACTATATGAAAGGAGTCTTGTGAGATTGAGTGACAGAACGCTCTGCAGTGTGACTTGTTTACATGTTTTACTGCCTGCCACAGCCCAATTTAATGTACTGTTAGGGTTTCCTGTTGATGCACTAATCTAAGATTGCTCCTTTATTCAGTCACTATTTCCTTGTCATCTCTATGATAGCGAACATGAAAAGAGAAGACAGACTACTTTCACCCCTTTCGAATATGGCTACCATGTATATTACATTCTTAAAGCACAATGATGTGTTAAAGCACTTGTTTACAGGTAAACTGCATATCAGTGTAATGATCTGAGTTCCCACGAGAGCGGTAGCCAGAACCTGACCCGGAAGGGTACGCATACAATGTATCACTCTCTGGCCAGGCGTGGCGAGAGGGATTAAATAAACAGGCGACTGTCGCTCGAGGCCCTCCCGCCTAGACCAGTAAAGTGGAGTATGTGTCCCTTTTGTAGCTGCTATGCTAGGCCCCAATCCGAGTGAGGTGACCCACAACACTGGCGATGAGGGTGGTTGCCAATCGACACCACGGTTACCATATCCGTGTGCCCGCAGCTGCTGATCTGCACCTCAGAGCCCCGAGACGTGCACAATGCAGGCCGGCGCTTCCGAATCTGCTGCGCTCCCGGAGTGACTCACCTCCTCTATGGCCCGGGTGACGGCCTTCCATCTGCCTGCATCACGTGCCCGAGTGCTGCAGCGACCGAACCGGACCAGAGAAGAGTGACATTGCGGCCAGAACATAGCGCACAGGTACTGTGAACCCGCCGGAGCCGCCTCCCAGCATCACGCACACACATGCACCGCCCCTGCAGGCCGCAACCAAGTAGCACAGGAGGAACTCAACGGCCCCGCCCGAAGGGCCTCGTGGACAGGCGCCTATGCGCACACTGTCCCTGCTTCTCCCACATGCCTAAACTGTCCTCCAGCACGCTGCTACACAGTCACACATGTGACAGAAACTGCTCACGACCTCCCTGCCACATACCAAAGCATTGCCCAATCCAGGTGCAGTTAACTAAAAGAAAAAAAAAACAACAGAGAGGAGAAAAGCAGGGAGAAGTGTGCCAACAAGGTTGCTGGCGCAAGAAGAGTAGGAAGAGGCACGAACACCACCCATCATGACAGATGCAGCAGCGCAGGCAGGCCCGCAACAACCGCCACAGCTGGCGCAGCAGGCAGGCCACCAACACATTCAACCCACCACGCAGCACAACCAAATCAACGCTCTTCCCCGTTCTGCGTCCCCTAGGTGGACAGTGTGGATCAGCCGCCTAAACAACTACTTCACCGCGATGCGGGGGACAGACGACACAGTTAAAAGTTCACTACTAATACATTTTGCTGGAGAAGAAATAAATCAACTATTTGCACACCTGCCAAATACCGAAGCCGCGAACGACTACAACGCCGCAGTTAGGGCCCTAAATGCACACTTCGATCCTCAACTGAATCCCAATTACAAGAGATTCAAACTCCGACAAGCACAACAGATAGAAGGAGAATCAATGGACGCGTTCCATGCACGAATGAGGGAGTTAGCCACTACGTGCACAGCCAACGATCAAGACAAAGAGGTGAGGGCGCAAGTCATACTAGGGTGCCGCAACAAGACCCTTCGGACTCTCATCCTCCGCCAGCCAGGAATCCCGCTGGAAGATATCCTAATCATGGCAAGATCCCACGACCTGTCAGATGCCAGAGCGACGGATATGGACATAGCCATCACCCAACATCCAGAGAAGTCTATGACCATCAAAACAGAACGAGCTGATGCTCTCCGCACACCGAGCAAATGAAACGGAGGAAAATGGCCAGCAAAGAAGACACCCGGATCGCGGTGCGGATACTGCAGGCGAGAAGAACATCCCCAAGAAGAATGTCCGGCACAGGGGTGGACGAACTCAAAATGTGGCACCCCAAACCACTTCGCCGTCGCGTGCAGAGGTGGTCCAAGGAACAGAGGTGCACGCGGAAGGAGACCGCCATCGAGGGCAGTAAGACAAATGTCCCTCGAGGAGCCTGAAAACTCGAAAACGTCCGGAGCACCACCACGGCACCGACACCGCCTGGAGGACTCGTCCACAGAGGATGAAGGCGAATGCTACCTCATCTCGTTTGCGAGTGACCTAAAATGTAGTAGATGCCCGCAGCTCACATGCATCATAGAAATCGCCGGGTCCTGAGTCACCACACTGATCGACACTGAGGCCTCCGTGAATGTAACGGGGAGCCTATAATACAAGCAACTACAACCAAGACCCCTACTGACCCCCTCGCACGTCAAAATTCTCACCTATGGAAGCCAAACACCCTTACCTCTCAAAGGCAAGATGACCTTGCAAGTAAAGTCAGAAGGCCAAGAGATTACGACGACTTTCCACGTGGTAGATAGAGAAGCCAACATCTTGGTAGGGAGCCACACGGCAGAAGATCTAAGCCTCGTCACATTTGCCCGTGCAGTCAAAACCCTCCAAACAGACGAAATACTAAAATTATTCCCGCAACTTTTTAAAGGACTGGGAAGAATGAAAAGGCCACCGGTCAAGCTGCACATAGACAAAGCCGTAAAACCAGTAGCACTACGTCACAGACGAATACCGTTTCACCTATGGCCGCTGTTCGAGCAGGAGCTCCGTGATTTAGAACAACAAGGAGTAATCGAAAAAAGTCACCAGCCCGACACCCTGGGTCTCGCCCATGGTAATAGCTGAAAAGCCAAGGCAACCCGGGAAAATAAGACTGTGCATCGATATGCGCCTGCCCAACTAGGCAATCAAAAGAGAAAGGCACATCACACCAATGGTTGATGACAACATAGCCGATTTGAATGGGTCCCGATGGTTCTCCAAGTTGGACCTCAACACAGGGTACCACCAATTGAGGCTAGCAGAAGAGAGCCGATATATCACAACCTTCTCGACCCACATAGGGCTCCGCCACTACAAGCGGCTGAACTTTGGAATTTCGTGTGCTGCCGAAATATTCCAAAACGCTGTGAGGGAAATCCTCTCGGGTCTCCAAAGAGTGTTAAACATCAGTGACGACATCTTAATACACTCAGCAACCATAGACGAACACCACCGCCACCTTCGAGCAACTTTACAACGACTCTCTGATCATGGAGTAACCCTCCACAAAGAAAAATGTTCATTTTTTCAGAACTCAATAGAATTCTTTGGGTATGTCTTTAGCCAAGACGGCATTCAAGTATACCCACAGGAGTCTCTTGCCATACTGCAAGCCCCAGCACCAACCACAGCATCAGAAGTACGATGTTTTCTCGGGATAGCCACGTACTGTGGGCAGTTCATACCCAACTTGACCACGATAGCCGAGCCACTGCAAGCCCTTACAAAGAAAGACGCTGCGTGGAAGTGGGGCAAAGGAAAAGACGAAGCATTTCAGAAAGTCAAAGAGGCTCTACTTGGAAAGACCACCATGGCATACTTTGATGCCACCCGAACTACAGAGTTATTAGTAGACGCCAGCCCTGTGGGTCTCGGAGCACTCCACATACAAGAGACAGAACCAGGCAAGAGGGCGCCCCTCGCATTCGCAAGCAAAGCCCTCACACCAACCGGAGAACGCTACTCCCAAATCGAAAGGGAAGCGTTAGCGATAAATGGGCCTGCAACCATTTTCACTTGTACATCAGCGGTCACCCATTCAGAGTCGTGACCGACCACCAACCACTAATCCCGCTTTTCAGGGGCACGGCCCCACATCCCCCACCAAGAATTGAACGATGGGCGATACAATTACAGCACTACCAGATGGAACTCATATATCGACCTGGGGCGAAAAACCCTGCAGATTTCCTCTCAAGGCATCCACCTGATCTGAAGAGAAGATAGTGGCCATGAAGCAAAGACTGAAGAATATGTCGACATGGTTTCCCAATGGGCATGCCCCCGCGCTCTATCCATTGAAGAGATCAAAACGGCCCTTGGAAAAGAACCCGTCCTAACCAAGGTAATGGAATCCCTGCAGAAAGGATCCTGGGAAAACTTCCTGCACGATGCCAACAGGTGGAACGGGCAAGACAGAGAGCGTCTGGGGAAACTATGGAAGGTACGGGATGAGTTAAGCACAACAGCAGAAAGCCTGGTGTTGAGAGGATCCCGAATTGTGATTCCGGTGAGCCTTCAAGAGAGAGCAATAGCCCTTGCCCATGAAGGACACCAGGGGACAGTGCGGATGAAATCACGCATGAGACAAAAAGTGTGGTTCCCCGGGCTAGAGGCAGCCGTGGACTCCCTGGTACGCAACTGTTGACCTTGCCAACTCACAAGCAGCCAGGAATCACCGGCCCCCGTGATAACCGAAGCACCTGCCACAACCCCTTGGTCGCGGGTGAGCCTCGATTTTGGAAGCTTCCCTGACAGAAAAGTGACCGCCGAACTAATAGACAGCTACTCCAAATACCCAATAGTAGAAGTGATCGCATCCACCTCATTTGCACACCTACTACCTGTTCTAGAAAGAACATTTGCACTATTCAGTTTGCCCCATTAGCTCAAAACAGACAACGGACCTCCTTTCCAAGGGGGAGAACTCAAGGATCTGCTCACATCACTAGGAGTCCACCATCATCTAATCACTCCCCAATGGCCACATGCCAATGGCGAAGCCGAACGCTTCATGCGCACTCTGAACAAGATCCTAAGAATTGCAGTGGCGGAACAAGCCGACACCGAAACAGCGCTACAACGATTCCTGAGAGAGTACCGCAGCACCCCTCACTGCCCAACTCAGAGATCTCTGTGGTCCCTAATGCTTGCCGGGCACCGTAGGGACACCATCCCTGTGACTGAAAGTTGGTCTCCGGAGCGGTACGAACTAGCTGACACTCAAGCCAGCCGAACAATGAACAATGATCGAGCCAGTCAACGGAGAAGAGCGAAAACCCGGATCATCGCGCCAGGGAGCTCAGTTCTGATTCAAAACCGACGCACAGGAGAGAAATTCAGGACACCCTATGAACCGGAGCCCTGGACTGTCCTGAGGACA